>JAQPPZ010017109.1:4827757-6145515 GCA_028583015.1 Wollemia nobilis
AACAAAGAATATAACCTTAAAAGCATACAAGAGATACCAAGAAAGAAGCAAAATTTAAAGGAATATAACATTAATTGAAAGATAAATCAATACAAAATATAAAAAATACATAGCAATAAAGTAAAGATACATTTTCCAATACATTAAACAATTATTACATAAGGTAAGTATGGTAATCCCTCCATACTCTCAAAGAATAACATTTTTTTTTTGATAAGTAACATTTATATACATAATTGGGTTTTTCTAGAGGATCCCAAAAACCTTATTACAAAAATGGGGTGAACCCATTACAGCCGCAAGGTTGAGGACTCAGGGTGAGCCTCAGACCTGAACAGAAAGGAAAACTGAAACTGCCATAGCATTGGAGAGAAAGGGATAAGCAGGCCTCTATGAGGCTCAAAAAACCAACCTACCAGGGACCGACAACAGCCTTAATTGGCAGTAGTTTTCTCCAGGGTCCCAGAGGAACCATCAACATGCGACTTGAGGTTGCGGAGGCACTGGATTGCCGACTCAGCAGCCCTAGAGATGTTCCCCATAGCGTCGATGGCCATATCGATGAGCAGACTCAGGGGAACCTTCTGCTGAACCTTTTTCTGCACCGACTCAGAATCCGAGCTCAGGTGGAGAGGAGAGTCGTTCTCAACTTCGGCCTTAGCTTTCTTGAGCCGTCTGGAACATCTGCCACTCGAAGGAGTTGCCTTGGCCCGCTTACGACAGCGACTGCGACTAGGGGTAGCCTGGTCGGTGGGAGGCTCAGTCTTGGGAGCGTCGGTGCTCGGGGACGCAGGCGGGTGGGAAGAGAGGGGAGGGACGATCTGAGGGGAGGCCCTGTTAGAAAGACAATGGTGAAAGATAACGCCCATGAGCCCCTGGTGCCACGGCCTGGACTTGCTCTTTCGAGCGGCCTCGATGGAACAATCGAGGGAGTAGTTGAGGAAGTCCGGGAAGCAAAGCTTCTTGGACGCCCGCAAGTGGTTCACGAAACTGATGTGGTAGCTGCGCAGAGGCTTGTCCGGGTCGTCACAGCAAATGAACTGCATCAGCGGCTTCAAAGCCCAGCTCCACGGTTCGTCCAGCTCCTCTCTGAAGAGGGAGGATTTATCCCAGCCTAAATTCTTCCCTTTGTCCAAAAACTGGTCCAACTCCTCTTGCCAGTTGTGCTTGTCCCACCGAATGAATTTCCCGATGGCCGACATTCCAGTAATCTCGAGCAAGAGATCAAAGGTGACCTTCAGGTGGACACCATTCACCCGAACTTCCCCATCTTGCCAGGTCTCCATGAAATCAGACGTAATTTTATCGTCCGGGCCCTGAAACTTGCTGAGGAAAGGGACTAGCCCGAGGGCTTTCATGAAGATTTTCTCCTCCTCAGACAGGGAAGAGAATTCAGGCTCAATGTAAGGTACAGCCATGGGAGGGGCAGGGGAACTGCGGAAGAAGGCCTTAAGGCAGAAATACGCTGCAGAACAGGGATAACTGCACACGATTCTGGGATGATGACAGAGATAAATGAAATCACCCGTATCGCCACCTTGGAATAAAAGGAAAGGAAGCTTGCACCGGAAGGGCGACGGCTCGCAGAAGCCGCATGCATGGGAAACAACCGAAATGAGGGGAGCCATCGGATAGGGAGGAGATAGGCTCGCTTGGTCCCGATGATGAAAGAAAATCATGCCTAGAAAGGCGTTAAAAACGTGAAAAGAGCTGATCGCTGACTCGTGACTGCCGCCCACGTCATGGGCCCTAACGGCCGCGCCGGGGGTCGTCTTACCAAGAGCAGTAATTGGATGCCGCAAGAAAACCAATCGCCAACTGTCCTCCATCCCAAGACCAACTGACGTGTCCCACCTAGCTGATCTGGCGAGGATCATTGAGCTTTTAGGAACTCTGACGCAGCCACGTCAGCAAGATCTTGAGGGATTTCGAGATCCCAAGTGGTGAGTTTGTCGGAGGAGGAGCCTCTGTTGGCCAGGAGGTCAGCCAAAGAATTTCCTTCCCTAAAGATGTGCTGGCATCTGTGGGTCCTACCACGGAGAATCCTCCGAATCTCTCCGATGGTGTTGTGGACCCTCCAGGCAGGGGTCTTATCCTTGTTTACGTAGTTTATGATGTTCATAGAGTCGCCTTCTATGATGATAGCTCTGGAGTCCTCCGAAATGAGGGCTAACCCTCTCCAAAGGGCTCGGCTTCCGCAACATGGTTGGTCCGAATCCCAAGATCTTCGGAGAAGGCGAGGATAACCATACCACGATGATCCCTGATAGCACCACCAGCCCCTGCTGCTCTTGGGTTCCCTTTGGAATCCCCGTCAAAGTTAAGCTTAATCCATACCGAAGGGGGAGGACTCCACTTAGCGAGGGTACGGGGGTGAGGAAGAGGATTTCCCAGGGGGGACAATCAAAAATATTAAAAGAAGAGAGGATGCGCCCTTCCCGGGTCAGAGGATGGGGGCTGGGGCACTGAATGGAATTAGCATTTTCGAAAGCGAAAGCTATAGCCCTAATGGCCACCGAGGGAGGATCCCGGGTAGAAGTTCCAAAGATCCTACGGTTTCTCTCAAGCCAGACTTGCCAAATCAGGTGGGGGAGGCAGATGTCCCAGAGGAAACGGAGCTTAAGATTAACAAAGGGTTGGGGCCATTGGTAGAAGGCATCACACAAAGACCTGGGAGGAACCCAGTGGATCTGAAAGGAGGACAGGGCAAACCCAAACACAGCCGAGGTGAACTCACAGTGGAGGAACAGGTGATCGATGGATTCCCAATTGGACAGGCAAAGGTAACATCTGTTGGGGAGGGGGATGCCTCTTTTGATGAGATTCTCAGTGGTGAGGGATTTGTTTTGGAAGGCAATCCATGAGAAGAAGGCCACTTTCAAAATGAGGTTCTTCTTCCAAGCAATGTGGGAAGGGGAGACGGGATGATCCTTCAGGAGGGAGAAGGCAGACTTAACAGTGTACAGCCCTTTGTCAAACCCAGCCCAGGCAGGCTTGTCATCCTTTTGCTCAAAGGGAATGGTGGTAGCTTGGAGCATAATGTTGAGAGCAGCAGCCTCAGGAGAGGTGCCCGCGAGGAGCCTCCATCGGGGTTGACCATCTTCCCAGATTATGAAGTCAGAAACCTTCATACCCAAACGAGAGTTAGGGACCATTTGAAGCATGGCGAGGTCCGCTCTGCCACTTAGGGGTTCATCCAATAACCACCTGTCGTTCCAAAAGTCAATGCTTTGTCCGTCCCCCAGAACCCATCTGAGGCCTTTCTGGATGAGCACTTTGGAATGAGTTACAGCCTTCCAGAAGGCAGATCCATTGGGGTGGATGCCAGAATCAAGGAAGGAAAGGTTTCCCATGTATTTCTTAGACACCAGCATGGTCCACTCCGCAGGGTCTTTCGAGATAATCCTCCAAGCCTGCTTGCCTAGCAAGGCTGTGTTCATGTCTGATAGTTTTTTGAAACCCAACCCTCCCTGCTTCTTACTTCTGCAGACAATGTCCCAGGCCACAAGGGGAATCTTAGCCTTGTCTTCGGCACCTGACCAAAGAAACTTTTTCTGAATGCGCTCAATGAGCTTGCACACTGACTTGGGAAGAGAGAAGACAGACATGAAGTAAATGGGGATACTCTGGAGGGTTGAACTAGATAGGGTTGCTTTCGCCGCTTGGGACAGAAGTTTGCCTTTCCAGGCTGCCAGCTTTCGATGGAATCTTTCCACAACGTTGTTCCACATACTCTCCTTGGGTCTTCCCCAAAAAAGGGGGAGCCCCAGATAGGAGGATGGGAGAGCTCCTGCAGAGCACCCAAGGATCCGCCCAATCCTGCCCTGACGGTCCAGGGGGGTGTGAACGAAAAATAGCTTGCTTTTGGAGAAGTTAACCTGCTGCCCAGCCGCTTCCTCATAGAGGGATAGGATATGCTTGATGTTTCTAGCCTGAATGATAGACGCCTACGTAGAAAGGATGGTGTCATCAACAAATTGCTGGTGAGTAGTGGGAGTGGAGTTGGACGCCACTGGGATGCCGGAGATCTTCCCCGCCACTCTGGCCGCAGAGAGGGTTCTGCCAAGGGATTCCGCCAAGATGATGAACAAAAGAGGAGAAAGCGGGTCTCCTTGACGGAGTCCTCGGACGCTGGGAAAAAAGCCAGCGGGGGAGCCATTGACCAGCACCGAGAACCAGGCAGAGGAGAAGCAGTTGTGGATAAGCTGGACCCATCTGGGGTGGAAGCCAAACTTTAGAAGGACGTCCCAGAGAAACTCCCAGCTGACTCGATCAAAAGCTTTGGTCATATCAAGTTTGAGGAAAAGACCTGCTTTTTTGTTTTGGACCGCAGAATGAAGGGTTTCATGAATGGAGATGACGCCATCCAGAATGTTTCTGCCTTTGACCGAGCTTCCTTGGTGGGGGTCAATGATGAAGGGCAGGATGGGCTTCATCCTGGATGCCATGGCTTTGGAGAGGATCTTGAAAAGGACGTTGCAGAGGCTTATGGGGTGAAAGTCAGCCATAGATCGACAAATAGGAGACTTGGGGATCAAAGCAATGAAGGTGGAGTTAACAGCCCGAGGAATGGGGTGGGATTGGAGGTCACGAATGGCAGCACAGACGTCCGTTCCTACCAGGTCCCAGCAGGCTTGGTAGAACCGGGGGGGAAATCCGTCCGGCCCGAGGGCTTTATCAGGTTGCATGGAGAAGACCACCTCCTTAATTTCCGAGTCGGAGAAGGGCTTGAGGAGGGAGGAATTGGAGTCACCAGAAACCAGACTGGGGATGTTCTCCAGAAGGGTGGCCTTGGCAGAGGCAGAGCTTTCTGGGGAGGAACCTAAGAGGTTTTGAAAGAAAGAGACAGCCTCAGATCTGATCTCGTGGATATCTTCAGTGGTAGAACCATCGCTACATTGAATTTTGCTGATCTTATTGGAGCCTCTATGTCTCATGGTTGTAGCATGGAAGAATCTGGTATTGGAGTCTCCCGCTTTGATCCATAGTTCCCTGGATTTTTGCCTCCAGAAGGTTTCCTCACTGGCAAGAATGGAGTGGAATTCAGCAAGAAGTTTCCCTTCCTCCTTCCTCACCGCAGCCCTGTAATCCCCTTCTTCGACCCTTCTCTCAATGGCTTGGAGTTGGTCTGAAATTAGCTTCTTCTAGCTGAAAATGTTGCCAAACACCTCTCTATTCCACCTCCGCAAGTTTTCCTTGGTGAACTTGAGCTTCTGAGTAATCCTGAAGATGGGAGATCCATGGACATGCTGATTCCACCACTGGCTCATCTTTTCATGAAAGTCCTTGTGTTTGAGCCACATAGCCTCAAACCGAAAGGGGGTTCGAAACCTAGGAGACCTGCCCATCTGGAGGAAAATGGGATTATGATCCGATCCAATCTTGGGGAGAGCCAAAAGGGAAGCGTCACCAAAAAGAGGAATAGCTTCCTGGGAGATCAGGAATCTATCCAATTTGACCTGAATCAGATTGCCTCCAATCCTTTTGTTGCTCCACGTATAGCGGTTTCCTTTGAGAGGAATGTCAATGAGCTCGTTTGCATCCACAAATTCCCTAAGGTCCTCAGTAGAATGGTGGGTGGCAGCCAATCCTCCCTTTTTCTCCGTTGGATACAGGGGGCTATTGAAATCCCCTGCAACCACCCAAGGGATAGTGCTGAAGGAGTCCCTCATCCGGGAGATGGAATTCCAAAATTCAGATCTCTCAATAGGGGAATTTGGAGCGTACAGGTTGGACAGGATCCAGGACTGATTACTGGAGATGCAATGAAAGAGAATATTAATGACTCTGCTGGAGGATGAAAGTAGCCTACCTTCCACTTGGGATGGGTCCCAGAGGCACAAAAGTCCTCCACAGGAACCTTGAGCGGGGCTGTGCAGAGCTTCGCCTTGAGACCAGATGGACCTGGCAGCTTTCCTGGAGAACTTCTCGTCACATTTGGTTTCTTGCATGATGAAGATGGAGGGTCTGATATCCTTACGCATATTAGCAGCAAGTCTGAGCTTGGCTGCACTGTTGAGCCCTCTCGCATTCCAGGAGAGGATATTCATCAAGAAGATCTGAGAGGTTTCTTGCCTCCCTTCGCCTGCTGGAAGGGGGGTTTAGACACTTTGGGATCATCGAAGAGGGATTCATCAGAATTTAGGAAAAGAGTCCGCTGGGAGCCGTTAGCTAGGTCATCCTCAGTAGCCCTGATACGTAGCTCGGCTGTAGAAGGGCGTCCTCTTTTCCTCTCGGCTCCATAATCCATGGTGTGCCCTTTGCTTCTGGTTTTGATTGGACTAAACTTCCCAGATGAAGACTGCTGGGGGAGGAAGTTCTCGATCTCCTGAAGGATGGGGTTTAAAGATTCTGTATTGTTGGCAGAGGCTCTGAGGGGCTCTGGGGAAGGTTCGAGGTTGGCGCTAGGGTTTGAAACAGGATCTCGAGATTTGCCTTTGAAAAGCCCCTCCTGGCCCAGACCTTGGGATTCTGAAGGGACGATGGGGGGATTCCCCGTTAGAACTGGGACTTCCATAGCACGCCTAGGAACATTGAGATCTTTGCCTTTACCAAGAGGGCCCTACGAAGAGGGCTTCGAAACTCGAGCTTGGGGACATTGGTGGATCAGATGCCCTTGGGTATTGCATGCAGAGCAGAACGCGGGTTTATTTTCATAAACAATGGGCTGCTTTTTGATGAGGATGGAATCCTTGAACAGATTGACAAAGGAAGGAAGGTCGGTTTCCAGATCGGCATTAACACACAGGCGAGCGTGGATCATGCGGGAGCGTACCTTAGTAGATGAATCTACAGCAACGAGCTCTCCAATAGTGCGGGCAATCCCTCTTAGGACTTCTTCTCGCCAGCAATGGAAGGAAAGGTTTGGGATCTGGATCCAAATAGGCACCACATTAATGTTTTGCGTATCTGGGTTGAAGTCCTCTCCCCATCTGCAGAGAAAAAGGCTTCGCCTTCCCAGGAACCAGGGTCCCCCAGCAAGGATATTGCATGAATCTTCTACATTATTTAATCTGATCGCAAAAAAGCCTCGAGACAGGGCTATCAGCTGCAAGCTCCCACTAGTGCGCCATTTGCTGCTCGCCCATTTCCGTATTGTTTCCATATCTGGTCTGCCTCCGATGAACTTGCCAATGAGGGTGAATTGTTCCTGAATAACAAAGTTGTCCAGCAGCGCCCCTGGGATCACCAAGTCAGGGCCGTTGGGGAGTAGGGTTTGAGAGGGGATAGGGTTTGAGGTCCCTTTAGAAAGCGCATGCGCATACGATCCCTGGGAAGGAGAAGAAGGGTCAGGGGGTTTCCGGGGGGGAATTTCCCCTTCCTCGGGTTGATCAGGCTCTGGACCACCGAATCCAGAAACCGGGGAGGTGGGTCCCGGAGGGCTCCCAGAAGGCCTCCCGCTTGCATTCCTGCTTGCGATCCTGCTCTCTGCCATTTTTTTCTCTTTAACGTTGCTCAAAGAATAACATATTACATCAATTTAATCGGGGAAATATCCCCACAACTCTAATCTATTTGAGCATAAGTAAACCATCATAAGTAAAATTACTGATGCATTGGTTCCAACAACCTCCTTGCTTCTCCTTTGCTTTCCATCTATCATTTGAGGATAGCTGGGGATCAGGGCACTCATGGTTCAAGATAGGCATGCCTCTAAATGCATCTACCAATTACTTTACCAAATTATAACTATACAAATTCAATCAATCTCTAACCATCTAATGCATAGTTGATATCACAAAAGAATCATTACTTTTATTTTCACCTCTCAAATACCCTTAGAGAGTCATCAACATGCACAACTTAGATTACGATTTTACTTTAATCAAATCTTGTCTTTATTTAACAAATTAAAGTCCCATACCTTTAATCATTAAATACACTAGGTTCCTTTATTTCCATGAATCAAATCTTAGAACTCAATTCATAAAGTAAACCATATTTCCTTATCTCATAAATCAAAGTCCCATTACTTTAATCTATAAAATAATTAATTCATTTATTTACTAAATTAAAGTCCCATTACTTCAATTTAAAAATAAACTATCTTTCTTTCATTTCATAAATCAAAGTTTCCCTTACTTTAATCTATAAAACAATTAATTCATTTATTTACTAAATTAAAGTCCCATTACTTCAATTTAAAAATAAACTATCTTTCTTTCATTTCATAAACAAAGTTTCCCTTACTTTAATCTATAAAACAATTAATTAATTAATTTAATAAATTAAAGTCCTATTACTTTAATTTAAAAATAAACCAAAAATCTTAACTCTAATATAATAAAGGTTCAATCCTTAATTTTCCAATTAAATCAAATAACTTTAATCTAATATAATTAAAATTCAATCCTTAATTTTTAATTAAATCTATTATAATTAAATCAATAAAGCCTA
Source organism: Wollemia nobilis (assembly GCA_028583015.1). Taxonomy (NCBI): domain Eukaryota; kingdom Viridiplantae; phylum Streptophyta; class Pinopsida; order Araucariales; family Araucariaceae; genus Wollemia; species Wollemia nobilis. Next base: position 4,836,155 of record JAQPPZ010017109.1, read on the forward strand.
CAAACCCTAAATAATTTTATCTTTTAAAAATAGAATAAAGTAAGCCTGATTACTCATTCCATTCCCACAAAAAGGTAGAATAAAAGTATTTTTAAGGGGTTAAATCTTACCAAAACCCTACTGCAACTATGGCTCATTGAAACCAGAGTACACAATCCCAACAACATCAACCCAAGGGCTTGAGTTGGAAAGTGCCTCTACACAACCAAGACCAATGATGCAGAGGATAAAGTACAAGCAAAAATTGAACCTACTACAACTCCTTCCTTCCTACGACACTAAGAAAGTGGTGGAGAAGGAATGAGCACTTTGGTGCCATCCTATCTCATCAACAGAAAACCCAATAACAAGGGTGATGCTAATCATACACCATGAAAGGGAACCTATGATTGATGACTGCTTACATATCTAGAGGAAGGGATGCAACAAAATAACACATTGCCAAACCATGAAGACCAACCCACTACCGTGGCTCACACTATCAAACCAACCAAAAACCAAGTAAAACTATACTAGGGAAGTTTCAACGATTGGGTGGTATACAATGAAGAAAGCCAACTTTTACCCAACTCACTATTATGAAAAACAAGTACACATCGTAACAACAATGTAATGCCTACATAGCTAATAGAAAGGGGTACTCACTCTCCATCGACCGACCAACCAAGAGACCAAACTATTAAATAAGAGATAGGGTGCACAAGAGGAAAGAGAGGTCAGGGTGCAGATGGTTAGAATCCACATCTAGCTACAGGTAATGTATATGCATACGAGCATGGGTAGTAAAATGAACTACTCCCAATAGCAAGAACACATGCCCAACCCAACAACAAGAATACATCACGCATGACCATAGATTTAGGATTATCAACTTGGTTTCCTTTAGCTGCGATGTTCTCAAGTTTATCTTCCCACCGAGCTCAATTCTCCCTATTGCTAATGTTCCTCTGGATGCTTTTTTCTTTTGTTCTTTCTACTTCTTCTCTCTTCTACTCCCTCTTCCCCTAGTTATTATCCTCCTTTTTTCACACTGCCCTAGCTACCATCACTTCTTTCCCACTGTTCACCATAAATTTTCTTATCTCCTCGGTAGATGGGTAGATTTCGATAGATCTTAATCCTCCTTTTCTTCAAGGAGAAGCTTCATCATAAATGGGAGGGTTCTTATCTTTCAATATTGACAGACATCCCCCATCCATCCTACTATGGAAATATGATCTACTTGATTTTTAAAAGCCTTCTTCCCATATATCAAAGTTTTCCTATTATGGAGTTGACGACGAGAAGACTATATTCCCACAACATTATATTATATATATATTTTAAAACCATGTTTTTGTAGAATAAATCCAGGTTATCTATATATGTAACTATATAAAGAATAGCTTTGATTCATTTATTCAAACAAATCCCCTTTCATTGTTTAAAATGATGTTTCTAAAGTCTTATAGATAGAAGTTCCTTCATTACTTAAACCAAGTTTTTGTTACTGAAAATTCTATAAAGTAAGTCATCTATTATTTATAAAATGAAACTCCATTATCATTTTAAAATAAAAATTTCTATTATTTATAAAATGAAACTCTATTATAATTTTAAAATAAAACTTCTATTATTTATAAAATAATAGGGACTAAGAGGTTTTTCTTTTGCATAACAAGGAGCTTTCAAAGGTAACCAAATTATGCATGCTTTTATTTCCTAAACCACCAATGCAGATAGTGATGAAGTATAAGACAATGCTAACATATGCAATAGATAAAGAGGGAATATTTCCATCAACCTAGTCACCCATATTAGCCTGAGAATTTATGATAGCTACTAGGCTATCAACTGAGGCTCAAGGTGTCTAGCTTGTTGATGATTATCCCTAAATCGATAATGCATACCTATATGAAGGTATCCATCCATGTTACCCCCGAGTTGCCTTAATCATCATTTTCCCAATCTCAAGTACCCCACTTTTGGTGGAGTATTCTACTTCTCCCACTCACGAGTGTACCTAATCTTGCACATTTGGCAATATAATAGTAGTACCATGCTCTATCAAATCAACTAAATATTGCATAGTTGGTTCAATTGCTCAAACTAGGTATTAAAATATTATATATTAATACATTGTTTCTTTGTACCAAAAATTCTGCTAGGGAGGGTCATGACATCCTACCCCCTAGGACTAAACACCATCCTAAGTGATCTAGTTTTCACAAAAATAAAAAAAAATTATTACATTATATATTTTCAAACAAGAAGGAAAAATATTTTTGCATATCATCCACTTTCTCCCAAGTGGCATTTATTTTAGATAATTGATCCCATTGGACCTTACATTGCTCAAGAGTTCAATTTTGCATAGACTTAGAATGAAACTCAAGAATATTTATCGAGCATCACTTCATTAGCCTCTATATTTACCATCTACAATTTAGAAACATCCCATACATGTTCAGGGTTAGCTACATATTTCCTAAGCAAGGATATGTGGAAGATGTCATGGATCTTAGATAGGTTAGATAGTAGAGCAAGTCGATATGCAACCGATCTAATATTTTTAGTGATTTCAAAGATCCCACAAACCATAGATCCAAATTTGTGGATTTGATAGCACTCTTCATCGATTTAACCTTTAAAAACACTTTATCTCCAATTGAGTACTCTCTTGGAGTTCTTTTGATATCAACATAACTTTTTTGCATATCAATCGCTTCTTTAAGTATTTGCATGATTACCTTTAACTACTCTTCCATTTCCCTAACCATATCTGGTCCAATAACAACTCAATATTCTAGGTTATCCCAAGATAATGGTATTCTACACATTTTTCTATACAAGGCATCGAAAGGAGCCATCCCTAAAGAGGAGTGATGTCCATTATTGTAGGTGAACTCTACAAGATGTAGGTAGTCTTCCCAATGAGACTTGTGATCCATGTAGTGCATGCAAAGCATATTCTCTAGTACTTGGTTTACCCATTCTATTTGACCATCTATCTCAGGGTGGTATGCCGAACTCATATTCAGTTTCATGCCCACTGCACTATGAAGGGCTTTCCATAACTCAAAAGTGAATTTGGGATCCCTTTCTAAAATGATTACCTTAGGAAATGCATGCAATAAGAATACCTCTTTGGAAAATATATTAGCCACCACCTGAGCATCATCCTTGATGTTCTCAAGTATGAAATGTGCAACCTTAGTCAATCTATTGACTACTACCAGGATTGCATCATGTTGATACTAGGTTTTGGATAAACCTACAATAAAATCCATAGATATGACATGCCACTTCTGCATGGGCACATTATGTGGATACAATTGTCCCGTAGTATGCTTACATTTTGCCTTAACTTTCTAATATTTAAGACATCGAGCACAAAATCGATGATGTCCTTCTTCATTCCTACCCAGAAGAAGGTTCTTTTCATGTTTTCCTGCATTTTGGTCCCTCCAGGATGGGCAGAATAAGGAGATATATGGGCTTCTTGCATTATTAATTTTCTTACATCATCCATTTTTTGTATGATGATTCTACCTTTGTAGCATAAGAGGTCATATTTCATGCCAAATTCCTTATTACCCTTAGGGTCTCTATCCATCCTAACTCGAATTTCCTAGCAGTACTCATCCTGAGATTGCTCCTATCTCACCCGATCCATCAGGTCCATGTGACTTCTAGTTATGATTGTTATATGTTTCCTTCTACTCAAGGCATCATCTACCTTACTATCCTTCTATTTTATGTACTCAATTTCAAAGTCATACTCAGTGAGAAACTCGACCCATCTTCTCTGTCTCACATTGAGTATAGGTTGGGTGTGATGGTCAGTATTTAGTTCAAAGGGTCTTCCCACCAAGTAGTGGTGCTAGGCCTTTAGAGCATGCACCACTATAGCTAGCTCTAAATCATGTGTAGCATAATTAACTTTATGCTTCTTGATATTTCTTGAAGTATATACCACTATTGACTCTTCTTGAGAGAGTACTCCTCCTAACCCTTCCAATGATGCATTCGTGCATACTAAAAAGTCCCCTTGAGGGTTAGGAATATTTAATATTAGTGTGGTAGTGATTTTATGTTTCAACAATGCAAAAGTAGCTTCACACTTCTTTGACCACTTGAATTCCTTTCCCTTTTTATGAAGGTTAGTTATGGCCGTAACAATATTGGAGTAATCCTTTATGTAATGTCTATAGTAGCCCATTAACCCCATGAAGCTTTGCACTTCAGTCACATTAGTAGGGGGTGGCCAATTTAGGATGGCCTCTATTTTCTCTGGATCCACAACAATTCCTTCTACTAATATGATATATCCAAGATATCGTACCTCTAAAATATAGAAATTACTTTTGGCTAGATTCCCATAGAGTTGATTTTCCCTCAACAACTCTAACATGATATTGAGATGTTTATCATGTTCTTCTTTGTTTCAAGAGTATATTAAGATATCATCTAGGAACACAAGGAAAAATTGGTCCAGGTGCCTTCTGAACACACTATTCATTAGATTCATGAACATAGCTAGGGCATTAGTTAGTCCAAAGGGTAGAACTATGAATTCATAATGTCCATACCTAGTCTTAAATTTTGTTTTGTGAGTGTCCTCCTCACGTATTCTTAACTGGTGATGCCCAAATATTAGATCGATCTTAGTGAACACCATGGTATCTCTTAGTTGATCGAATAAATATTTTATACTATGTAAAGGATATCGGTTATTGATTGTAGCCTTATTTAACATCCTATAATCAATACTAATCTTAAAGAACCATCTTTCTTTTTCACAAATAAAATTGGTGCACCCCATGGTGACACACTTGGTTTTATTAGTTCCTTTTCCAATATCCCTTGCAGTTGAACCTTTAGTTCCTGCATCTTGATAGGATTTATCCTATACAAAGATCTATGAATAGGTTCTGCTCCTGGCATAAGATCAATTGTGAAATCAAATTCCCACATAGGAGGGAGTCAAGGTAAATCCTTTGGAAATACATCCTTAAAATATTATAAAATTGGGTGCTTTCCTAGCACTTCTCTCTTCTGATCATCTCCTACTTCATTAAATTTTACAACATACACTATACCTCCTCTCTTGAGGGCTTTCTTCAATTGCTTAGCTGACAACATCTAGGGTTTGAACATCCCTTGCTTGCTATGAATTCTTAGTCTCTCCTCGCCTTTCTCTAAATAATAGATCCATTGATCTTGGAAGTTGATCAAGGCTTTATGGTCCTGTAACCAATTCATCCCTAGGATCACATCAAAGGTATGAAGTGGATATACATATAAACAACATTTTGTGGTTCCACTAGTTAAAGCAATTTCTACCATTGGGTAACATTGGTTTACCGAGTAGGTTTACCGAGAACCATACTCAACCTTCCATCCATGGGCCAAATATCCTTGGCCTTTTCGACATAGTCCTTGCTAAAATAGAATAAATAAAACTATTAGTGGCCCCACTATCTATTAGAATATTCACTTGCTTATTAAAAATATTACCTTTTACAAGCAATGGGGTAGCTTGCCCCTCTATTTTTGTTTCTTGACTGTGACATAGATCCGATGCTTAGGTTACTTTCCCTTGGTGTTGGATGAACTCGAACCTGGTTGATATAGACACTACTTAGCATAGTGTGGGCCCCTATAAGTGTAACATATGTCCTTGGGTCCTTGTATTTTTTAATTTTTGCTCCTCCACTTTAGTTGCTGGAGCTGAATTTTATGGTTTCTGAGGGTGAGGTATTTATATTGTTGGTTTTCTTTTGGAAGTTTTTCTTGAACTTTCCCTTTTTCCCACCATTTCTCTTCTCAAAATTCTAGGGGTTCTTGGTTGTTTGATCCTCTTCCTCTTCCCATTTCAAGAATCCTTGACTATTCCTCTTCCTCAATGCTTACCAATCTTGCTCGGATAGGGTGGCATAGTTAAATTGGAAGTGCAACTCTACTTTCTTTGCCAAGTCATACACCTTTTATAGTGATTTAGGCTCATGCATGTTTACATCATGCTTTACTCTAGATTCCAACCCATGGATAAACTTATGAACCCTCAATTTCTCATCATAGGTAGGCACATACTAAAGTAACTATACCATATTATTATAGTATATCTCCACCATTTTGGTTCCTTGTTGTAGGCTGGAAAATTCTTCAAATTTTAGCGCATAGAAATGCTCTGTTAGGAACCTTTTCTTGAAGATAACTATAAATTATTTCCATGGAATGTCAATAATCAATATTAGTCTTATCATAGTGGGTTTCCCACCATTCTAGAGCAGCCCCTTATAGGTTGATTGTGGCCCAAATCATTTAGGTTTTTGGGGAATAGCATTTTACCATGAAGTAAACCTCTAATTCTCTCAGCCACACCTCAACTGCATCCCCTTCACCTTCTTCATAAAATTTGGAGATATAAATATTTTTTAGATCCCTAGCCACTTCCTTTTCTAGAAGGGCTCTAGCTTGAAACTTCTCTATAGTTAGCCCATCAGCTTGGCCAACCTCTGAGCCTCTAGCTTGCAAGTTCTAGTTTGCAACTATTTCCAACACTTGTCTCATCTAATCCTGCATAGTAGCAACCGTAGCAGTGAGGCCTTCTACCTCTCTATTAGGGTTTGCTTGATCCTCCTCTCATATCTCTTCTTCAACATTATTTTGTCAAGTTTGCCTAGGTGTAGGCCTCTCTCTTTTGGCCTTAGGTGGTATTTTAACCTGGTTACAACCAATAAATGATTAGGTTACAACTTCACCTTAAACTGTATCTCTAATTCAAGCCATAATATAGAGTTCTCTTGCTAAAAGAAAAAAATCTAACTAGGGTAGTATTCCAAGTTTATGATGTATCATTAATACCAAAGCCTATACTAAGGTATCATAACATTCATTCACCCTTGGGATTAGTTCCCATTAGATTCTAGAAAATAGGGCATTCTAGGTCATCCCAACCTTAGCTTATACTTTAAGCAAGCCTTCATTGGAGACATCCAAATCCCTTTAGCACACAAGAAGCTCTATACCCTCGTACCTAGAGCTCTGATACCAAATGTAACAACCCTAAAACAAGCCATAAGAAAACACATAGAAAAGAAAAGATTTTTTTTAAACTAAGGAGAGGGATTCATAAACCCCTAACCAATCTAAGATTAACCTATTGTTTAAATTCCCTAAGTTTTCTTGAAAAGCTATATCTCACAAAATACCCTCACACAAGTCCATCTATGTAGGTGTATTATGTGTTATTGCAAATAAGTCTATCCATATCATCATTTTTGATGAGCTAAACTTATCACCTTCAGTCAATCGAAGGTATATACACATCACCATACCATACACAAATCAATATAAGTAAGTATACTATGAGTATTACGAGTTAAGCTATTCATATCATCCTCATGATGAGCTATCTTAACTTAGATGTAGATTTTTCCTAACTTAGTTACCATTCTCCCTAAGGGGTATTAATCCCTTAGGTCTCCTATGTTCACCCTAAGGGGGTCTCAATCCCTTAGGTCATCCTCTAAGTTCACCCTAAACTTATTACTTAGGTTTCTTTGTTTAGAAAGGAAAACAAGAACAATTCTAGATACTAAATCTAACAAAGAATATAACCTTAAAAGCATACAAGAGTTACTAAGAAATAAGCAATATTTAAAGGAAGATAACATTAATTGAAAGAGAAATAAATACAAAATATAAACAATACATAGCAATAAAGTAAATATACATTTTCCAATCCATAAAATAGTTATTACATAAAGGCAAGTATGGTAATCCCTCCATACTCTCAAAGAATAACATATTACATCAATTTCATCAGGGAAATCTCCCCACAACTCTAATCTATTTGAGCATAAGTAAACCATCATAAGTAAAATAATTGATGCATTAGTTCCAATAGCCTCCTTGCTCCTCCTTTTCTTTTTATCAATCATTTGAGGATAGTAGGGGATCAGGGCACTCATGGTTTAGGATAGGCATACCTCTAAATGCATCTACCAATTACTTTGTCAAATTGCAACTATACAAATTCAATCAGCCTCTAACCATCTAATGCATAGTTGATATCACAAAAAAATCATTACTTTTATTTTCACCTCTCAAATACTCTTAGAGAGTCATCAACATGCACAACTTAGATTACGACTTTTAATTTAATAAAATTTTGTCTTTATTTAACTAACTAAAGTCCCATACCTTTAATAATTAAATACACTAGGTTCCTCTATTTCCATGAATCAAATCTTAGAACTCAATTCATAAAGCAACCCATCTTTCCTTATCTCATAAATAAAAGTCCCATTACTTTAATCTATAATATAATTAATTCATTTATTTACTAAATTAAAGTCTCATTACTTCAATTTAAAAATAAACCATATTTCTTTCATTTCATAAATCAAAGTTTCCCTTACTTTAATCTATAAAACAATTAATTCATTTATTTACTAAATTAAAGTCCCATTACTTCAATTTAAAAATAAATCGACTATCTTTCTTTCATTTCATAAATCAAAGTTTCCCTTACTTTAATCTATAAAACAATTAACTCATTTATTTACTAAATTAAAGTCCCATTACTTTAATTTTAAAATAAACCAAAAATATTAACTCTAATATAATTAAGGTTCAATCCTTAATTTTCCAATTAAATCAAATAACTTTAATCTAATATAATTAAGATTCAATCCTTAATTTTTAACTAAATCAATTATAATTAAATCAATCAAGCCTACAAACTGTAAATACTTTTCTCTTTTAAAAATAGAATAAAGTAAGCCTGATTACTCATTCCATTCCCATGCAAAGGTAGGATACATTTATTTTTATAAGGGGTTAAATCTTACCAAAACCCTACTCAAACTATGGCTCATTGAAACTAGAGAGTACGCAATCCTGGTAACGTCAACCCAAGAGCTCGAATTGGAAAGAGCCTCCACACAACTAAGAACAATGGTGTAGAGGATAAGGTACAAGTGGAAATTAAACCTACTACAACTCCTTCCTTCTTACGGTACTAAGCACACGGTGGAGAAGCAATGAGCACTTCAGTGCCATCCTATCTCATCGATGGACAACCTAGCAATAAGGGTGACGTTAATCATGCACCATGAAAGGGAACCTATAATGGATGACTACTTATAGCTCTAGAGGAAGGGCACAAATGATGCAATAAAATAACACATCTCCAAACCATGATGACAAACCCATTGCCATGGCTCACATTGTCAAACCAACTAAAAACCAAGTAAAACTATACTAGGGAAGTCTCAACGATTGGGCGATACGCAATGAAGAAAGCTAGCTTTTATCTAGCTGATTGTTATGAATAGAAGTTGCACATCATTACAAAAATATTATGCCTATGTAGCTAATAGGAAGGGGTACTCACTCTTCATCGATCGACCAACCAAGAGATCAAACTATCAAACAAGGGATAGGATGCATAGGAGGAAAAAGAGGTCAAGGCAAGATGGTTAGACTCATCTAGCTATAGGCAACACCTATGAATATGAGCATGGGCAATAATATAGACTAATCCCAATAGAAAGAATACATGTCCAACCCAACAACAAGAATACAACATGCATGATCAGAGATTCAGGATTACCAACCTGGTTTTCTTTAGCTGCAATGTTCCTAGGTTTATCTTCGAAGCATTCATTCTTCTCCATCGAGCTCAATTCTCCCTGTTGCTAAAATTCCTTTGGATGCTCTTTTCTTTTTTGTTTCTCCTTCTTCTCTCTTTTGCCCTCTCTTCTGCTAGTCCTTATCCTCCTTTTGTCAAACCACCCTAGCTACCATCACTTCTTTTCCACCGTTAGTCATCAATTTTCTTATCTCCTCGGTGGATGGGTAGATTTCAAAAGATTTGAATCCTCCTTTTCTTCAAGGAGAAGCTTCATCATAAATGGGGGGTTCTTCTCATTCAACATTGGTAGGCATCCCCCATCCACCCTACTGCAAAAATCTAATCTTTTTTATTTTTAAAAGCCTTCTTCCCATTTATCAAAGTTTTGCCATTATGGAGTTGACAACGAGAAGGCTATCTTCTCACAACATTATTTATTATATATTTTTTTAAAAACCATCATTTCATAGAATAAATCCAGGTTATCTATATATGTAACTATATAAAGAATAGCTTTGATTCATTTATTCAAACAAATCCCCTTTCATTGTTTAAAATGATGTTTCTAAAGTCTTATAGATAGAAGTTCCTTCATTACTTAAACTAAGTTTTCGTTACTGAAAATTCTATAAAGTAAGCCATATATTAGTTATAAAATGAAACTCTATTATCATTTTAAAATAAAAACTTCTATTATTTATAAAATGAAACTCTATTATCATTTTAAAATAAAAACTTCTATTATTTATAAAATAATAGGGAGTAAGAGGTTTTTTTTTTGCAAAATAAGGAGCTTTCAAAGGTAACCAAATTATGCATGCTTTTATTTCCTAAACCACCAATGCAGATAGTGATGAAGTAAAAGATAATTCTAACATATGCAATAGATAAAGAGGGAATATTTCCATCAATCCAGTCACCTATCTCAAAAGATTTTACGATAGCTACTAGGCTATCAACCGAGGCTCAAGGTGTCTAGCTTGTTGATGATTATCCCTAAACCAATAATGCATACCTATATGAAGGTATCCATCCATGTTACCCCTGAGTTGCCTTAATCATCATTTCCTTAACCTCAAGTACCCCACTTTTGGTGGAGGATTCTACTTCTTCCACTCATGAGTGTACCTGATCCTGCACATTTGGCAATATATTAGTAGTACCATGCTCTTTCAAATCAACTAAATATCACATAGTTGGTTCAATTGCTCAAACTAGGTATTAAAACATCATAGATTAATACATTGTTTCTTTGTGCAAAAAACTGTTAGGGAGGGTCATGACAACCCCATAATCTAAGAAAAAAACTTAAATATAATGCCTAAATTCTAACTTAATATGCTTCTTAAAGTGCATAAATACTTGAGTACATATTATTTCTATGATTAGTCTTCCATAAATAACTAAAAGTACTTATGTCCACTAAAACTGGCTAGCATAGATCCACATAGACTAATGTGAATCACATCAAGTTATTTATATGAGTTCTCAACTTGAAAAGTACTCGATGATTCTTTCTTGCTAAAAAATCCAAGCATACTACCAATGTTGGTGAAAGGCTAGGCAACCATAATACCATTTGATACTTATTTAACTAGAGTAACTATATTGAACTTAGATGATCATATATCCTATGATAAGGTGAGCCAAAATCTATCATTACTACTAATAGTATGACATTAGAAGATGCTATGCTATCAAGTGCAAATAAGCTATTCTTGTAGGAACCTCTTACCACAATATTTTCATACCTCTTAATAAAGTCCTTGTTACCATCAACAATATAGAATTCTACCACCATATTTTAATCCATAGGTTGTGGTACTAACAACAAATTATTTACCAGTCTACATACATATAATACCTTTTATATTATACAACTTTCTCCAAGAAGATTGAGAGAAATATATTCGTCTCTTATGACTTGATATGTTTTGTTGATTTACTTTGGTTGTAGAAAATAAAACCACACTTTGTCTCTAGTCATGTGATTGCTAGCACCTAATATACAAAATTTTATCATTCAAAATTTTCATCACCTTGGACATAAGTACTATATGTGCCTTTTCAAATTCTAAACTTGATTTTTAATGTATAATATGCCCTTATCATCACTTCAACTTATGATATGGTTTGTATTGTGTCTTTATCTAATGAGGTTTATAAACATGATCTCCTTGAATCATATGGTTATACCAATAAATTTTTGTATCATGTCCATATCCATCACAAATGTGATAATATATATTGTATTTTAATGTTGTTTTGTGATGATGATCATGGGAAAGAACCCTTATATTACTTATTTCTCCCATAGTTCTTAGAAATAAATACATGATTTATCAAATAATCTCTTAATTTGTTGGTTTTCTCTTCCTATTGAAACATGTTTACCAACCCATCAAAGAACACTTTCCTACTTAAAAATTACAATGAAGTGATCAACACTAAAAATGGATCTAATAGAGCTCTATTAAATAAAGGGGTAAAAATTTATTGATAAAAAGTTTGGATTACAAAGTATAGCTGAGCCCTCACCCAGGACTCAAATAAGCAACAAGACAGGCTAAATCACTAGACAAGGTCAACTCCCAAAGAAAACCAAAAAAAAAAACAAACCACATTAAGTTTGAACATCCTTATGGATCAACTCTCGTAGGTGTCGAGAATCCCCAGACGGGAGACTCTCCCAGTTATCAATACTCTATCCTGAATAAAAACCACATCCAGAGAATGAACACAAATCAAATCATGAACAAATTTTTGTCTGGGGATGCTGTTCAACCCCCTTACATTCCATGAATGTATAATCATTTTTTTGGGTTATAAAAATGGGAGTCCAATGTTCTCACCAAACCTGACTCTACCAAAGTATCCCCCATTAACTTATTTTTTTCCTGGTCTTTCTTTCGACCCACCTTCATATTCTTATCTAAAGCATTTTTTAAATTATTTTATGCTACAATCCCAGCACCGTAGGAATTTTACAGTCCATGTATGACTGCATCAGTGCTTGGGTAGGAGAGGGCACATCTAAATCTGTGCCATTTTCTAAGATAACTTCACTTCTAGGGCTAGGGCCAACCATATCACCTATACTCGAAACTAAAGCCCTTTGTTCTTCATTTAAACCCCCCGTATCCTGGTTCCCTTGGTTCCACCTCATGAAGAGACAATTGATTTGGTCCTGTTATATCTATAACAGTAGTGATGTTTCGGTATCTCCACGCATTGATCAAGATTCTCTAGAATTTCAAAATGATTGAGCTGAGCATATGGCTGGTTATCCTTAATGTCTCTTTTTGCCTTTCTTCCTTTGTTTCTAGGTTTTACCATAACAAAGCCTTCCTTATCTTGATCCCCCTCCTTTATCGGGGCTTTTCCTTTATCCATATTTTGTACAGCTTGAGAGGGCCCAGGATTTGAAGCCACAGGTAGGAAAAACTTAGGGCATTTTCTTTGTAAGTGGCCATATTCATGGCAAATCCAGAAACAAAATGGAAGAGCTTCATAGTCAAGTTTTTGAACCCATGTGGTTGATCCAAACTGTATTTCAATAGAATCTGGAATAGGATTGTTTAAATCAATTTCAACATAGATACGGGCAACAGAGATTACCTTTTTATCCAGCGTCTGTCCTGACGGCCCAACCGACTTCCCAAGTAGAAGGGCAATCATATGCAAGATTTCATTTCTCCAAAATTCCAAGGGGAGCCATGGAATCCAAACCCACACTGGAAGCCGTGACGGCCGCTCCTCTGATGGGTTGAAACCCACATGCCAGGGTTTAAGAAAGAGTCCCGCTTGGTTACAGAAATAGGGACCTCCTTCAAATGCTTTGTTATGATCCGCAAGACAAGAAAAAACCACCATAAAATAGTTATTTGCACTCAGCATCACCTCCACATCACCTTTAGGGTTCCAAGTCTTCCTAACCCAATCCTCCACAAAGGGAAGAGAAATTTAGATGCCCATAAATTTACCAATAAGCGCATGTTTGGTTAAATACTCCACATATTTTGCCACCGAGTCTGGTTGAACCACTAGAATCGGCCTGGCTTCACATCGTTCCAAACATCTATTATTCTTTAACAAGCGATTCCCGGCATGCAATGGGAAATCTTGTTCCTTCCAATCATTTTTAAAAGAAATACCATCCCTAGCATGCATGTTCTATGACGGACCTGATGCCATCACTACATTCCTCCAGTTGTTCATACCTCCTCTAGAAACTGCTGCCATCCTCGCAGAGCCCACTAGATAGGTCTCAAAAAAATTCCAGCAAAGCAGCTTTCCTCATCAAACCCTAGCAAAGCATCATTCTTTTTATTAAAAAAACACTAAAATGTCACTGGTCCCATCATACTATAGTATAACTAATAAATATATCTATAAACCGGATCTAATAGAGCTCTAATTATGATGGACACAAAGAGTTTATCACTCATAATTTCTCCCATGGAATTTTATTTTACTTTCAACTCTATAACATGGCAAAGAAGCACCTCAATGCTTTCTCCACCTTTGAATTTCATTTTATAAAATTGAGACTAAATATGAAGTATTATTTATTCATTATTACCTTCATTGATGGTAGAAAGAGTGTCGTATGCCTCCTTGGATATTTTAATTTCATAAATATGTGGATGAATAACATATCCTATGGCAACGGTGATGATCATCAATATTTTAGCTTTTACCTCATCAAATGTTTGGTTTTCATCATCATCACTTGCAAATCAAATGACTTTGCCCATGGCAATGTCCTTGAATTTCTTAACTACCAAGATGATTCTAATGTTATTTTTTCAAGGGCTAAAGTTTAAACCATTTATTTATGAATTTATAAGAAGAATTTTTCATATATAAATGATGAATATTCCTTATAACTTCTAAATTATCTCTCTTTAAATATACTACTAGCCTAATATACTAAACATTTTTATATATACACCCTTCTGATATACCAATCAATATGTGGAAAAAGCTTGTTTTCTTCATATAAATGGTAATACATAAGAAATAATTTAAGGTATGTGAAAGAAAATAGTACAAGATACCAAGGCAATATAGAAAATTATTTGCCTTATTAATGACACATGTTTAAAGAGAAATCCTTGCATGTATGCTTAACATTCTTGTATACTTAGAATTTCTTAATTTTAGGGTTTATGTCTAGCAATAGTGATAATTAAGATAATTGAATGAAGTGAAATTATTAAAAAAAATGTTGATCTTAGATCTCCTCAATGATTTAAATGTTTGATTCCTAGATGTCATTATTTATAATTTTCTTAGGCTATAGGTATAGCGACTGGATGAAATAACTATACCTACAAACATGAGCTAAAGGAGCCATTATTACCAAACACTCCTATATTTTATCAAAAAAAAAGTATTAGCACTCTATTGGCCCTCTCTTTCACTCAAATCGTAATGGGGTAGGAGTCTTCTTTTGCAGTAAGCTCCTCCTCTTAATAATTTGGTATTTCTTAGGCATAATTTACTTTGATACCAATATTGGGTAATAACAGATTTCATTCATGCAATATCAAATATCTAAATACATGTATATTGGTTATAACCTAGTAGTATTACTTGCAACTATTTTTAAATATAAATTATTGGTTATAACCAAATATATTAGTTATGGCTCATTGTCTATCTAATAAATTACACCCGTTCTAATAAATAAGAAAATATACACTAATGTAATAAATGCCTAGCATAATATAGGTCATTCATAATTTTCTTATAAATATTTATTAATGCTTCTCTCTTGAAGCTTCCATATAGTGTTGATAAATTCAAAAGGTTTTGTATGCTTTATTAAGGATTTATAGTTGAGTTTTCAAATTAAAAGGAACTAGTAAATGTTAATGTTTCAATATAATAAAATGTACACCCATATGTGATTTTGTTTTCTAGTACATATTAATAGCTATATCTAGAGTTCTTGCTTTATTTTAATTATAATAAGGAAACTTGTAAGCCAAAAGAAAAACCTTTATTTTTTTATATTATTGTTATTATTAAACTTGCATTTGTATAATTTATAGGAAGCCTTGAGGCTTGGTTTTGTCTTTTGTCCATCATTAATTGTATGTAAATGTTCTCTAGAAGCTTTGTATTTTGTTATTCTGAAATAGAGTGAATAAGGTTGGGTATTTTTTTATTATTTTAAAATAAAGTGAATAGGGTTAGATACAATAGTGTGAATTTTACCATTTTTTTTGTCTATGTAAATATTAAAATGGATTGGTATTGTACGAAGACTCACAAAATCAAACTGAGACAATCCTATTGTATCTATTACCTAGTGAACAAAAATGAACTACCCTAACTAGGAGCATCATTTAAATCTCTTATATGATATGCAACAAACAATCTAGATATAGATAAGCACTTGTATACAAACAGATATAAAATTGAGGAAGATGCAAGCACGCATAGACAAACAACTGAACGAAATAAATAGCCACTACAAACTCAAAAATAATCTCTCTTTGTGTTTATTGGTTGTTTATATTCTTTATTGTATGTAGCTCTTTTAATATCACTTGCCACTCAACACTAGAATTTTAATTACGTCCGAATCGGAACTCTTTCTTTTTGTGGAGAAAGATTTCCATGTCGTCATGCTGACATTGCCTAAGGTATTGTCTAGAACAATTACAACTGTCCAGTGGCTCGATCTAATTGCACCGCACATACTACAAATGGCGGAGACCGTGAAGTGCGCCTCGAATTTTCCGTCACTTTTGATTTATATTTATGAATGGACGTATTTTTTGGGTATATCTCATATTTCCTTGATCAACTTCTTAGATAATCATTTAACCATGTGATTTCCTACTAGTCTCAATTCTTATGTGAACATGGACATTGGTCAGGTTGGAAATCTTAAATATAAATATAGCCAATGATGTGAAAATGAACACTGGTCAGGTTGGGAAGATGATGGGAAGACAGCAAGTCTATCTGCATTGATGTCTTGTAATTTCCGGATGCTTTATGAAATTTGACGGGCATACGAAAGATGTGACGGTCGTCATAATTTCGATTGACGTGGACAAGTCAGTATGAATTCCATGCTTCTGTGGAGTGCGCTCTCGTAGTGTTGTGGGCCACATGCATCATTCACAATTCCTGTGGATGTAAAACCACTATCTGATGCTGTGACTTTCGCGCGAAGATAAATTGTCGCCCTCTAGAAACGCCGTGCGAAATTTCCTGCCTTCTGTTTTTTCCATGACAAGCCAAAATGAGCTCTTCAAAATCTTTGATTACTAAGTTTTGATAACTGGGTTTTTCCGATCCGTTCGTTAAGCGCATTTATAGCGTTATAAGAGGCACGTCGTTGACTACATACAAAAATCAAATAAGCTAGTCAAAAACCTTTCCGGAGCAGCTTTGGTCTGAGAGATCACGAATAGGGGTTCTACACTTCAAAGTCATCTGGGGTGGCACCCTGCCCTGCCCGCACCTGAAAGCACGAGATTCCGGTCCAAGGAAACACCAAGTGCAATTGCATTCAAAATTAAGCACGCTTAAGTCCTAGAAATGTAAATTGCATGAAACGGAAAAGAGACACATTGGAAGAGACGCAATCAGATAAAGAAAACACAGCCCTTTCATTAATTTCCTTCGATCTCTGTTACAATAATGCCTCCTCCCTTTTCAGGGGCTAGGAGCGCAAATAGGGTTTGATTACAATCGCTGAATGATTCCTCCTTCCGCGTGCCCACGATTGCAATGGGCGGGCCAAGATGATGCCGCCGCTGATGTCGATGAGTTCTTCGCCTCTGTTGCTTCTCCTGCGAACAAAGAAATGATCAAGACGTTAGTAGCACCTGTTGCAAATGAAAAGCATTCTCTCTCTAAAACTAACAAAATATGCATACGAATATTTGCCTGAAACCGTGAAAACAGTGAATCCAAATTGCTTCAAAACCTGACAGAAGGTAAGAAAAGTTACCAGAAGGCCATTGCCACTGAGGCAACTGGCCAATCCACCTTAAACTAGAATTCGTCCCTGGGCGGGACGAATTCGATCGTAATTCGTCCCTGGGTGGGACGAATTCTTCGAGTAGGAGAAACCGACTCGCTGTCTGCTCCAATGTCGGATCCCGGGACCTGCAAAACTCCCGCAAACAGGGGGGTTAGGTAATTGGGGCCATTTTGGGACGACCCAGATGGTCGGATTTTCCCAATTTGGCCTCCACCCTCGGGAATTTGACCTTGACACCTGCAAGTTAGCGAAACGACAAAGCAATACAAAACACCCTAAACTCTGACCAAAAGCTACAAAATTGCAATTATAGACTAATCGGACCTAGTAACACAGAATGCAATCTAAAAAATAATCTAAAGTGCTCAAAAACTAAAATTAGGACTTGGGAGGTGCGGGGGTGCCCAAGTGGGCCTCCCACCGTTGGCCCTCGATTTTGGAGCCAATCCACCAAGGATGGGCCCAAAACCTTTTAGGATTGGGGGGTCGGCGAATTGGTAGGTTCAGATGTCCATGCGTCGGATTTGAGTAAGGTTCGAGCTTCCAAAGGCCACCCAACAACCTCCCTTGCAAAAGAGATTGATGGATGTAGGAAGGTGAACAAAGGGGGATGCAAGTGAGTCTTCAATTCGGCAACACTTCGTTGCTTGAACACTCCTTCAACTCTGTATGTTTTGGGTGAGAAAAGTCCCACCTTTTATAGACCCAAGGGGTCTCTTTTGGGAGGGAAGCACAAAAGCCAAGTGTTGGCCATAGGCGCCATGTGGCAGTCTTGTCTTCCCATGAGGGAGGGGAGTCCTCCATTGACTTGAACTTTGATAAATGCTTCTTGTAATGAGTCCTCTAACGGCCCCTCTCTCCACTTACACATGCGTGCAAGGTAGGAGCCCTTAACCGACCGTTCGGGCTGCCACTTGGCACCATTTGCCTTTTTGCCCGTTAAGCTTAGAATTCGTCCCACCCGGGGACGGATTCAGAATTCGTCCTGGGGTGGGACGGATTCTATTTTGAATTCGTCCCCGGGGTGAGACGAATCATCGGGCAAAGTGTCCAAGTGTGCCAAATTGCTTCTTGACCTTACAAAATTGCTATGAAAGTGGTTAAGACCACTGTTTAACCTCCGAGGGCTGCCCTGGGAGCTGTGTTTGTCAAAGCGATCGGTGTTTGCGGTCACATAATCGGATTGGTGCTGTTTTGGTGTCTACGAGATGCCCCTTTTTGGGAAGCGCTGCGGGTGACGCAGATGCTTGAGCAAAA
This sequence comes from Wollemia nobilis, assembly GCA_028583015.1. Taxonomy (NCBI): domain Eukaryota; kingdom Viridiplantae; phylum Streptophyta; class Pinopsida; order Araucariales; family Araucariaceae; genus Wollemia; species Wollemia nobilis. Next base: position 4,855,048 of record JAQPPZ010017109.1, read on the forward strand.
ATAGATAACCAAAGCACTAATGATTAGGGTTTCTTGGTAACCTAACCAACTTTTGATGCCCCAAGTATGGAAAGGGCATGCATTCTTGAATCCTTGCTTCGACGAGCTAAGGAATTTGATTTCAAGTATTAACCTGTTTTGGTGAGGTGTGACTTGAACTTGGACATTGATCGGTCATGAACAAGTGAAGGGCATTTTTATCCTCAGGGGGAACCTTGTGTTCATGATTCACGAAATGCCAAGTGTTTGATTGATTTGATTGTTGCTTGTTTATTGCCCCAAGCAAGGAGCGTGATTGTCTTTGTCAATGATTCTTTGAATGCATGTCGTTTTCCTTAATTGGGTGTGTGATTGTTGGTTGGTGACTAAGTGTGACTACCCCCTCAAGCGACGAATCGATGAGGGAATGACCTTCGTGAGAGAAGCGACGAGTCGCTTGACCCAAGATGACTTGTGCAAGGTTGCCTTTAGAGGGTTTACCGTTAAGCGTGTGCAATTTTTCCAACATATGGACCTATTTTTGGTGGGTGTTAACCCTTTTGGTGATGTCATAATGAGGTGAAATCGTCGAAAACCTATTTCCCGTGGAGCGGTCCGGCTATGATAGCCTTCTTGGGGAACTAGGAGAGCGATAATTTGGACCTCGACATCGATTTTCTTTGCCTAGAGGTTAAGTGCATGAGCACTTATGCCCGGCAATGTTTTTGTTGTGTTTTTGTTGAATTTTGTACTATTTTTGTTGTTTTTGTGACACCATTTGGTGATTGAATTGTCGGCAATCCGTCCTCCCGTGGAGCGGTCCGGCTATGGTAGCCTTCTTCGGGAGTAGGATAGTGACAATGCAAACCCCGACATCAATTTTGCTATGCCAAGAGGTTAAGTGCAAGAGCACTTGTGTCTGGCAATTTTTATTGTTTGTTTTGTTTTTTTTTTTTTGTGACACCATTTGGGGATTAAATTGTCAAAAATCCGTCTCCCGTGGAGCGGTCCGGCTATGGTAGCCTTCTTAGGGAGTAGGATAGTGATAATTTGTGACCCGACATCAATTTTTCTATGCCAAGAGTTTAAGTGCAAGAGCACTTGTGTCTAGCAATGTTTATTGCTTGTTTTTGTGTTGCATTTTTTGATTTTCTTGTTGTTTTGTTGCCTTTTTGTGACGCCATTTGGGGATTAAAATTGTCAAAAATCCGTCCTCCCGTGGAGCGGTCCGGCTATGGTAGCCTTCTTAGGGAGTAGGATAGTGACAATGTAAACCCCGACATCAATTTTGCTATGCCAAGAGGTTAAGTGCAAGAGCACTTGTGTCTGGCAATGTTTATTGCTTTTTGTTTTTGTGTTGCATTTATTTGTTGTTTTTGTTGTTTTGATTTTCTTTGATCTTGTGCATGATGGTTGATGAATATGGATGTATGCATGTTGATTTATTTTGATGGATGCATATGCTATGATGAATGCAAATGGTTTTGATTTATATGTGATATGCGAGATATGAAATGGATGAATGGGGTTTGTGATGTTTGGCTATGGCACCATAGACTATTTAGAGCTCTGTTATTTTGTTTTTAGGTGATTGTTGTGATGTATGCCTCTACATGTATACATGGTTTTTCTATTTTTGTATTTTTTGATGGTATTTGTGAAGATGAAAAGTAGCGCAGTTGGTTTAGAAATGTAGCTAAGGTTTTCTGAGACTCAGACGGTTTTAGCTCACTAGCCATGACTGTACTTTATCTTACAAGACTTTTGAACAAGGTATGAATCGGACTTGTTTTTGACCAAGTTATTTCACATCCCTGTGTGTGCAATTGAGTTCATTTAGTGGTATTTGTTAGGATACCGCCAGTGCCAGGTGGGCTTTCAACCGAACTCGTATCGAGGATCACCTAATTAGCTCCACGAATTCCTTTGTTGTATGTACTAAGATTAATCTGCGGTGTAATCCAGGATGCCATAAGCTAGCTCATCCACATGCAAACATTGATCCGTACGCAAGTTAATGTGATGAGATATATCGTCATGCGGGAGGTTTACTCCTGTTACCGATAGGCTATCAACCAAATTGGTACTGAAGCTTGCCTTATGACCTATAGAATCTTGAGAGTTCCGGGGATTCAAGGTCAACTCCCTTCTTTTTTTCAATTGTATTGGGATACTTGCTCTTTTGTAGTGATGAGATCATTGTTTATTTTGATTTTTTTTTTTTTTTTGAGCAAGGGATTGGGGATATGGAGTGATGAAAATCACTATTGTTTGTGCCTTTTGATGTGTGCACTATAGTTTGTCAAATTTGGAGTTTTGACATTTTGCAAATTTTTGTGTTTTGCAACTATTGAGAACTTTAGGGATTCTTAGGGAATTGGGTAGGGAGGATGCTTGTCCTTTTGCCAACTCTCAGCATTCTAGGGGTCATTCGCACAGGGGGATGAGCAAGATAACCGTTTCGCTTGTGGTGACCTAGATTATTTTGCAAGTTTCATCTTTCGTTCACACAATTTGGGAATTTTAGTGTTTTGATTTGTGTTGGGATGTTACGTAACAAGGTGTATTTCAAGTATGACTCTACCTTCGTAAAATCTGTTCGACTTGATACACTACATGGCTAAAGAGGAAAATGATGACTGAATCATTGAAACTCTTGGTACATTCCCAGACCATCGACTGTAGTGTGGTAAAAGTTATGCTTGGTGTTTTTGTTGTTTTTGTAACATGAGACAATGCGGAACAAGATGGACTATCGAGCTATTGCAGCTTATGGTGCCTTTGACCCGTATGACTACAAATATGCAATGTATGGATGCAATGCTTAATGCAGCTATGTATTTTTGTAATTTTGATGGATTGTTTTTGGTGAAGGTGAAGATGAGGTGCGAGAATATGAATTTTTTTGATGAATTTGAGTATGCCTAGAATTGAGATGCAAATCTTTGTTGTTTTTGATGATTTTTGTTGTTTTGTTTTTTTTGAATTTCTTGATTTTTTTTTGACCAAGCGATTGCGATAATCGTTGGAGCTTTTTGGGTTGACCAAGAGATTGCGATAATCCTTGGAGCTTTTTGTATTGACCAAGAGATTGCGATAATCCTTGGAGCTTTTTGGTTGACCAAGAGATTGCGATAATCCTTGGAGCTTTTTTTAAATTCGATAATCCTTGAGCTTTTTGACCAAAATTCGATAATCCTTGAGATTTTTGGATTGACCAAGAGATTGCGATAATCCTTGGAGCTTTTTAGGTGACCAAGAGATTGCGATAATCCTTGGAGCTTTTTGGTGACCAAGAGATTGCGATAATCCTTGGAGCTTTTTGGTTGACCAAGAGATTGCGATAATCCTTGGAGCTTTTTGGGTGACCAAGAGATTGCGATAATCCTTGGAGCTTTTTGGTTGACCAAGAGATTGCGATAATCCTTGGAGCTTTTTGGATTGACCAAGAGATTGCGATAATCCTTGGAGCTTTTTTGGTTGACCAAGAGATTGCGATAATCCTTGGAGCTTTTTGGGTGACCAAGGGATTGCGATAATCCTTGGAGCTTTTTGGTTTGGATTATGGTTCTTCAAGGGATAGAGGTACCCCTGACTTGATGGTCTTTGCACTCCGGATCTGGCTCTAGAGGTATGGGCATGAATGGATCGGCCCTATGCACGGAGATGAGGACGAGGTCCGCCCGCGGCATTGATGTTGCTATGATGTCTCTTGGTGGAAGTTGCTCTTTGTGTGCCCAAAGTTGTGGATGTAATGCTTGGTCCCACTGTGGTGGGTTAACGCGCCACTCATGCCCTAGTATTATGTTTATCTGTTGACATGCTTCTTCAAATTTTATGGGATGCCGATGTTGTCGCATGTGATTGTTGTGGGCTATCTCTGTTTCATCCTCACCTTCGGACAATGTGTATAGCTCATCAGAATCTGGAGATTCCGAGACATGGAGGACTGCATCATCGGGTAGCCCTATGGTTAAAGGTTGATCCTCTTCGAAAGGAGCCTTATGTAAGTTGGGCCTTGGGAGCTCCAAAATCTTGGCCTCTACCAACTCTAAGTGCTCTAGTGCTTTGCATGTATTGGGAGATTTGAACTCCTCCTCTTTGGTTGGTTCTTGTTGAGGAACTTGGGGCTTATGGAGGGGTGGCCGGATGGCACCCCCATGCCTTGGTAGGGCAGTTCATCCCGCTCTTCTTCTCGCTCCGATTCCTTAGAGGCTTCTTGATGAATTTCTAAGGGTGGCTCATAAGCACTGGGTGGATGTCCGAGGAAGGCACCCGTCATTGGTTATAGGAGCGGCCTCCCATTCATGTCTAGGAGGCGTCGGGGGTGGTGCTTCGGGGAATCGGGAGAGTAGCTTCCCGCTCCTGTCTAGGAGGTGTTGGGGGTAGCTTTTGATGAGGTCGCGATGACCTATCTTCCCCCCATGGGTTGTGCCACTCAAAATATTTTGTCTTATGCATGTGAGGGGTTGGAGTCTTTTCTTGCATAGTGTGTTGGAACAGCTCATCCTTCTAGCGCTGAAGGTGCTCTTCGTTAATATGGTACGGTTCCTCTAACGGTAGTCGTTCGAGCTCAAGTTGCGTGAGTTGCTTGAGATGTGTGATATATTCGACAGATTCTACGATAGTTAGTCCCACCGCCTCATGTCTAGAAGGCCTAGACGCCTCTCTTAGATAAAAATCTTGGTCGTAGTGATCCAAGATCTCTATAGGACACATCCCTCTGTTAGGGGTAGCAGCATTCTCTCGGGGCTTTGGCCTCAGTGATTGGTCCTGATAGATAGCGAGTGCGAAGGCATATTGCTCTCGCAATGTATATTGCTCTCGAGGAAGGTAGAGGTCTTCCTCGTGCTCTCTTTCATAAGTGAAAAAGGGATGGACGGAGCTATCTCGCCCTGCCCAAAGAGCCTTGTGCTCTGGATTTGTCTTTGTAGTTATGGCAACTAGAGGGGGTGAAGGAGGGATAATGTAATCATGTGGTTCCTCCCATCGAACCCTATGTTGACTTAGCACTTCATCGCGCGATGACCGCTCATAGCGAGCATCTAAGGGAGCTCTCATTGCTTCATGTCTAGAAGGCCTAGATGCCTCTTCTAGATATCTATCTCGGTCGTAGTGATCCAAGATCTCTATAGGCGACCTCCCTCTATTGGGGGTAACAACATTCCCTCGAGGCTTTGGCCTCAGTGAGTGTTCATGATAGATAGCAGGTGCGGAGGCATATTGCTCTCGCACTGTATATTGCTCTCGAGGAAGGTAGAGGTCTTCCTCGTGCTCTCTTTCATAAATGAAAAAGGAACGGGTGGAGTTGGCCCACCCCACCTGAGGAGCCTTGTGCTCTGGATTTGTCTTTGTAGTCCTGACAACTAGAGGGGGTGAAGGACGGGTAGTGTAATGATGTGGTTCCTCCCGTCGAACCCTATGTTGACCTAGCGCTTCATCGCGCGGTGACCGCTCATAGCGATCATCTAAGGGAGCTCTCCTATGACTGTACCCCTCATGGAAGGGTGTGTGATGAGTGCTATGTTGAACAGGAGTGCTCCTCGAAGAGGTGTCCCTGTAGTCTCTTTCCTTTAAGGTGTGGAGGGGACTGCATTGTGTGTTAGGTCACCAAGGTGGTATGACCAAATCCTTGGGATTGTAACGGAGGTGACTCGTGCCTCCTTGGACAATCCCCATAGCCTTCGCCCGTGATTGGGCTTGGCTACGGGTGAGCACCATGACGATGTCTCTCTAAAAAGCCCTAAAATTGAAAATGAGTCGGATGGGGCCCAAAATTGGTGTGCGCATCCCTCTTATAATAGATAAGACAAAAATGAAGTTTCAAGTCCTAACTCTAAATACATTAGGAGATATTGACATCCGAACAGCTCAAAAAGTGCAAAAAATTGGGCACGCAATTTTAGAACCTAATTTCGGGGCACTAGATGATGGAATTTGGCCCCGAAAACTGCTTTTTGGGAAATACAACTCTAAGGGAGCTACGGTTGAGAAGTTATGGCCCCGGCAAGATGCACTAAAATTTAGAGAAAAATACAAGATTTCCCATTTTTTGTTGGATGGTCCTGCATCACTTATGGGCACATTTGGGGTGATTTTGGGTTGACCAAAGGGTTCATGGACACCTTTGGGGCATTTTGGAGTGACCAAGCGATTACGGGAATCCTTGGAGCTTTTTGGAGAAAATGACAAAATGCGTAGATTTTTTTATCTTTGTTTTTAATGATTTTTTTGTCTACACTAAACAGAATTAAACACACACATTCACAAAACCGTGATTATCTCTTTTAAGGATTCTTGGTGTGCCCTAGACTGGTTTAGTGCATTTTGATGTTTTGTTTTTGTTTTTGTAGGTTTTGTAGAACGTTTAAATGCATCATGTAGGCTCTTATAACTCCAAAAAGGTCGCCCCTTCAATATACCAAACAAGCCGATATACCAACCTCTCTATATACCCGCCCTTACGAGAGGGAGACTATAGGTACGTGAGAGCAGAAGGTACGTGGTACGTAGGTGGTACGGAAGGGGGATTGTCCTGTTAATGGCACCTACCATAGAAAACTTATCCTCGCGCGCATGGGAATCACCCCAGCTACGCTCGGTCTGTCTTCGTCAGGATTTACGCCTAACAACAGTTGACAATTGGGAAATGGATGCAAATCAAGCCAAGGTGGTGATTAAATCCACCAATGGTCTTGATCAAGGGCTGGGGTCTTACGACCAGCTCCTTGGTTTAAAATTGTTTCGTGATGTGTGTGGGATTCGTTTTATCCAACAAAAATGAAACTAGCATACATGACTTTCCCTAATGCAATGCGAGATTAAATGAAAACAATTAAAGAAACAGAAACAGAAACAAAAAAATTTAACAGAGATCATGAAAATCCCTACCTCTTCTCCTGCTTGCTCCTGTTGTCTCTGAATTTCTGCTCTGAAAATCCATAGACAGGAATTCGTCCCTCTGGGAGACGAATTGCAGAACAGAATTCGTCCCTCCGAGAGACGAATTTGAATTCGTCTCAGGGTCAGACGAATTGCAGAAAAGGATTCGTCCCTGTCAGAGACGAATAGCAGTCTGCAACAAAAAAAGATGTACCTGTCAAGCACAAACACAAAACTTTGATCAGTTTCTATGATTTCAAAAACCAGGGAACGAGTCCCACCGTGATCGCCACTGAAAGCACGAGATTCCGGTCAAAGGAAACACCAAGTGCGATTGCATTCAAAATTAAGCACGCTTAAGTCCTAGAAATGTAAATTGCATGAAACGGAAAAGAGACACATTGGAAGAGATGCAATCAGATAAAGAAAACACGGCCCTTTCATTAATTTCCTTCGATCTCTGTTACAATAATGCCTCCTCCCTTTTCATGGGCTAGGAGCGCAAATAGGGTTTGATTACAATCGCTGAATGATTCCTCCTTCCGCGTGCCCACGATTGCAATGGGCGGGCCAAGATGATGCCGCCGCTGATGTCGATGAGTTCTTCGCCTCTGCTGCTTCTCCTGCGAACAAAGAAATGATCAAGACGTTAGTAGCACCTGTTGCAAATGAAAAGCATTCTCTCTCTAAAACTAACAAAATATGCATACGAATATTTGCCTGAAACAGTGAAAACAGTGAATCCAAATTGCTTCAAAACCTGGCAGAAGGTAAGAAAAGTTACCAGAAGGCCACTGCCACTGAGGCGGCTGGCCAATCCACCTTAAACTGGAATTCGTCCCTGGGCAGGACGAATTCGAGCGTAATTCGTCCCTGGGTGGGACGAATTCTTGCAGTAGGAGAAACCGACCTGCTTCGTTGCTCCAATGTCGGATCCCGGGACTTGCAAAACTCCTGCAAACAGGGGGGTTAGGTAATTGGGGCCATTTTGGGACGACCCAGATGGTCGGATTTTCCCAATTTGGCCTCCACCCTCGGGAATTTGACCTTGACACCTGCAAGTTAGCGAAACGACAAAGCAATACAAAACACCCTAAACTCCGACCAAAAGCTACAAAATTGCAATTATAGACTAATCGGACCTAGTAACACAGAATGCAATCTAAAAAATAATCTAAAGTGCTCAAAAACTAAAATTAGGACTTGGGAGGTGCGGGGGTGCCCAAGTGGGCCTCCCACCGTTGGCCCTCGATTTTGGAGCCAATCCACCAAGGATGGGCCCAAAACCTTTTAGGATTGGGGGGTCGGCGAATTGGTAGGTTCAGATGTCCATGCGTCGGATTTGAGTAAGGTTCGAGCTTCCAAAGGCCACCCAACAACCTCCCTTGCAAAAGAGATTGATGGATGTAGGAAGGTGAACAAAGGGGGATGCAAGTGAGTCTTCAATTCGGCAGCACTTCGTTGCTTGAACACTCCTTCAACCTGTATGTTTTGGGTGAGAAAAGTCCCACCTTTTATAGACCCAAGGGGTCTCTTTTGGGAGGGAAGCACAAAAGCCAAGTGTTGGCCATAGGCGCCATGTGGCAGTCTTGTCTTCCCATGAGGGAGGGGAGTCCTCAATTGACTTGAACTTTGATAAATGCTTCTTGTAACGGTCCTCTAACGGCCCCTCTGTCCACTTACACATGCGTGCAAGGTAGGAGCCCTTAACCGGTCGTTCGGGCTGCCACTTGGCACCATTTGCCTTTTTGCCCGTTAAGCTTAGAATTCGTCCCACCCGGGGACGGATTCGAGTAAATCGTCCTGGGGTGGGACGGATTCTATTTTGAATTCGTCCCGAGGTGAGACGAATATTGGGCAAAGTGTCCAAGTGTGCCAAATTGCTTCTTGACCTCACAAAATTGCTATGAAAGTGGTTAAGACCACTGTTTAACCTCTGAGGGCTGCCCTGGGGGCTGTGTTAGTCAAAGCGATCAGTGTTTGCGGTCACATAATCGGATTGGTGCTGTTTTGGTGTCTACAACACCAAAATTATCAATTGGATTTTGGATACCTAATTCAACTTTTTGATAGGATGGAGATTTAAACCTGGGACCTCCCTTGGAGGATTGCCCTCTCCTCTCCAACTCACCTACAACACGTGGGTAAAGCTTATATAGTTTTAGTTTATGGGTACATTTTAGTATTTAATTTATTAAGAGAATTTTGAAAGTAAGTTTTTTTTTATAAAGGTAGTAGACTGTTTTGATTCTATTGAGTGTACATCAGCATGATAAGAGTGGTTGGTACGGATGATAGGTAAAATAAATATTATAGTAACAACTCCAAAAATCTAAACCTAAATCAATAAAGAAAAGTTATCATTTTAAATATAAAAAAATAAAAGTTATAAATATATTAAAAACCATATGTTTTTATTTTTTTATTTTTAATTATTATTATTTTTTTAAAAAGAAAAATTGATAAACGAACATATTATTCACATGTGATTAATTTACAGAATTTGTTTGAGTATGTTTATGCCCGTTTATTCACAATATTTGTTAAGCATGTGTATATCCTGAATAATTTTTTAAGTCTAATTTAGTTTTAATTGGTCGATTTTAATTTATCTAAAATTATGTTTGCAAATATGTATATTTGATTTCATATAAGTTAGAAGGATAAAATAATTATTTTTTAATAAGTGATTGGTTTATACATTTATAAGTTTTAGTATATAGTCTTATGAGAATAACCTTTTATGTTAACTATTATAATTTTTCCATGGAGGGTTTATAATATTGTTTTTTTTTTTAAGAGTTTGAAAAATTATAATGAGATGGTTATTTTATATTTTTATATAGGTCTTGTTAAAATATTTTAATTAGAGCTATTTTAGAATTTCTTAACAATGACTCAATTTTTTTTTTAAAGTCTATTAGAATTGTTACAATAATAATAATTTGTTATAAGTTTTCAGTCGTTTTATAGAGTGTCATTTTGGTGCTTCAACCCTATAGCCATTAGTCATCTTACATATATGATCTTAATTATTAAAAGACACAAAAAGAACACAAAAGGTGACCTAAACCACAACTTCTATTAAATGGATGTAGAGTATGGTAGAATAATAGTCTCACACACTACTCCTTCCTTTAACCAACTTCCAATTAGAATATCCAAGGCAACTTTTGATATACCATTTACTTCCTCATATAGTTCTTTGTAATTATGTGTATAAGATATCTCTACATATGATGTTTCTAGTAATTTTACTTGCTCATAATAAGACCTAATTTTTAAACTTTGCATCCTTACTAATCTTGAAGCCTAATCCACCACCAATTTCGAGTTATAAAAAACTTAAGTTTCTGTGTTTCCCTCATATGGGCCTTACTAAAACAATCTCATTTAGAGGTATTCTAAAATCTTCCAACAATGACTCAATTTTTTTTTTAAATTCTATCAAACATGTTACAATAATAACAATCTATTGCAAGAATTTAGTCATCTTATAGAGTGTCATTTTGGATATTTAGCCTTGTAGCCGTCAATCATCTTACAAATATGATCTTAATTATCAAAAGATATAAAAATAATAATAAGTGACCTAAACCATGAATTCTGTCAAAATGATGTATACTATGGTAGAATCACAATCCCACACACTAGTCCTTCCTCTAACCAAGTACTAACCTAGAATATCTAAGGCAACTTTTGATAGACCATTTGTTTCCTCATTTAGTTCTTTATAGATATGTTTAAAATATATCTTTGTAAATGATGCTTCTACCAATTTCACTTGCTCATAATAAGGTCGAAGTATCAAATTTGGCATCCTTACTAATTCTAAAGCCCAATCCACCACCAATTTTGAGGCACCAAAAACTTGAAGTTTTGTTATTCCCTCATATAGGCCTATTAAAACAACCCTACTTAGAGAACAACCCTACTTAGAGATATTTTAGGATCTCTCAAAAATTAATCAAATTTATCTAAAAAGTCTATCAAACCTATATAATAACAACTTGTTACAAGCCATCAATCATCTTATAGAGTGTCATTTTGGTACTTTATCCCTATAGCCATTAATCATCTTATATGATCTTAATTATCAAAAGACAACAAAAAAGAACATAAAAGGTGACCTAAACCATAAATTTTAACAAAAGGGTACAAGCTATGGTGGAATCATAATCCATAATCGTGCATACTACTCCTTTCTTTAACCAAGTATAAACTAGAATATGTAAGGCAATTTTTGATACGCATTTAGTTATCTATAAAAATATTTATAAAATATCTCTACAAATGATGTTTCTATCAATTTTACTTGCTCATAATAAGGCCTAAGTGTTAAAATTTTCATCCCTACTAATCCTAAAGCACAATCCACCACCAATTTTGAGTCACCAAAAACTTCAAGTTTTGTTATTCCATATTCTATTGTCATTCTTAACTAAAATATCAAAGTCTTCCACTCTACCACATTATTGGTACCTTCACTAATACCCACATTGAAAGTGAATTTGTGATTTCATATTGATATAACACTCATCTTACCCAATATCTATATAATTTTTCTTAACAAGATCCATCAAAAAAAGCCCAAGATAATAATATCCACTATACAATTACCAACTTATCTTACAACATTTAATTTTGGGGTTTATTTTATACCTTCATAAGTATACTTGATTTGATCTTGAGACCCTATAGATAGAATTTCCTTGCTCTTAAACAACATAAAATTATTTTCCAACCACAAACCATATGCCATTATTAATGGAATGCACCTATATTCTTTTAAGCCTTTGTCTTTGAAACATTGTTGCATATTCTCTGATATATTTCTTGGTGGCAATTATCTCTTCCCCTGAATCATGGGTAGAATAGACATTCACACTTCTCTTCAGAAATAATGGACCAGTACGTAATCCATTGTTTCTTTTTCCCTTTCACACAAATTGCATTGACTTGGATCATTTTAGGACCTCTTTTGCAAAAAATCCCATCCTAATGTCTTCTTAGCTAAAACCAACCAAGTAAAAATTATGATTTTAAGGGTGATTTTATCTTTTGAATCTTTATCAACCACCAAATAACCTCCTCATTATTATATTTAAATATTTTCTTGTATCATTTGTTAGTTGTAAACTATCTATTAGATTGTTTGTTTGACCATACTAAAGAGTTTTCTTCTCTTCTCAATCTTATTAAATCCCTTTTCAAACCCCTTGTATACTTATACAAGTTAATTATTTTACTGAAATCCAACCCTAATTCCATTAGTTTATTCTATCCATAGAGGTTGCATCTACCAATACCCAAAGGGTTCATAATATTCCTATATAATAATTTTTTAACTTTGATTTTTTTTATGTTATGACTTAAAATCCTATCAATAATTTTGATATGAATTTGTGAGTTGAAATTATTTTAAATCTTAAGTTATTATGTATTTTTTTTATTTTCGATTAATATAATTAATTATTAAAATCTATTTACGAGTTTTTTTTTTTTATTATAAGGGAATTTTCATTCATACCCAATAACTTGCTAAAGTATTAATTTTTTTTCAATGATTATAAATTGCAAGTGAAGTCCACATGATTTTTGGTTATGATAAATATTTTAATAGTGTAATCAAATATCAAAATAATTGTCTCAATTTTTAGTCTAGATATTGATTTTATGTATATATTTCAATGTTAAAAATATAATATCTTTAGTTGTAACAAGAAAAATAAGAAATGAATCTAAGGTAAAAATGGATTAGAATCAAAATGATACAAATTTTTATAATGATTTTGCTATGAGTAGTTTAAAATTTAAATTATATAATTAGTTTGATAAGCCAAGTAACCTTTACGGTGGGCAAGATCAGTATTAAAGGACTTTTACTATTAATCTAAGTTGAGTTAGATAACAATGTAAACTAGGCCTCAATTATATTGGAAAATATATTTTTCATTTAAACTCCACTCCCTACGTATATTTTTATGTTAGGTATTTTTAATTTTGTTGAATTCAAAAAATTAGTAATGTTTTCTTATGGGTTTGTTATTCATTTATATATCTTAAACTTATCTTTCAAACACTTTTTTATAACATGTGTTTTTTAGACATTATCCTAAATTAATCCAATCTCTTGATCCACTGATAGTTTTGTTTCATCTATGTATCTTTTCTTCTATTTTATTTTTAACACACACACATATTCATTTTACTTTATTTATTTAAATTCATAATTTTATTTGAAAGAGTTAGTAGTCTACTCATTCTATAACTTATAAGAGGAATATATTTATTTGTACTAATAAGATCTTATATGGGATATATGCCTTGATTTTGAAGTTTTTTATGGTTAACCATTCTTATAGCTATTAACATTGCTTTTGCTTCATCCTATCAAATTTTAAAATATATAGGAAGATCATAGTATAAAATGAAACAAGAGGAAATAGAAAGGGATGTGGAGGAATAATAGTTTTAATACATAAAATATAGGCCATAAATATTCAAATGGATAAAGAAGACCTAAATAAATTGTATATTTAGATTGAATAATAGATAAAGGAAGAACTATTGGAATTATAACTTTTTATTTTACTAAACAAATATTAAAATTCTATAAACAATATAACATGGAGATACCTTAAAGATAGATAGTTTACTAGTCTTAGCTTAGAGAGATACTTGATATAGTATTTTAAGATAATCCCAAGTGAAAAAACCAACATATTAAGCAATGAGGAATATTTGGATAACAATTCATCATAAAAATAGAAAGGAAAATAAGCAATTAATATATTTCCCAAAGGATATATGGATCATTAATAATTTTGATAAAAAAATGTTGATCTTGCATGTCATATATAGCCTAATTGTCTATAATGGTATGAGTATATGAATAAAATATGGAAATCATATATGCAAAACATAAAATGGGATTAGTATTGTTGACTATGTCAATTCTTCACAAAACTGGATAGAGATGACATTGGAAACAAAATATGAACTCTCTCTAATTTAACTAAAAATAGATCACAACCCAATGTGTAAAAAACTTTTATGGTAGGAAAGTAATCAACAAATAGAAATGTAACAGAATGAACAATTTTTAGTAAAGAAAAGTGTTCTCATGGCCCATGAGAATTATTTAATATTCAAGGAAGTAGTTTTAATACAAAGAAATAAAAAGAAATAAGAGAACAAATCAAGATCCATGAATTAACAACCAAAATTCAAGAGATATTAAAAGGGTATAAAATTTCTAAAGCTACAAGAAGAAGAAATATAGGATTTTGTAAAATTCATGAGATAATAAAGAATGTAAAGCAACAAGGAGATCTCTTTAAAAACCTAGGTAAAAAACAAAACAAAAACTTGTATAAATAGCTAGGAAAAAAAAAAAGAGGAGTATGAGAGTGGAAGATGTGAAAAATTAATTTATTTAGAGAAGAATAATCCAAACCTATTCTTGAAGGAAATTTGGTAGAAAAAGAAGCAAAAAAAAAATGATATTACAATATGTTGTTGGAGATATTATATTATTTGGTAAATGTTAAATTATCCCAATGGTACATTTATACATTTGTAAATATTATATTAAGAAGTGATTTATTATATTAGGAAGTGTGATTTATATTATCCCTAAAGTATGTGTTAATGTGTGAAAAGAGTCATATTATCATGTAGTAATAAGGTATGCAAATGTGAGAGTGTGCAATGTGTCATGTAAGTAATCCAAGGATTATATGTGTACGTGTTAAATATACAAATGAAGAGTCACATAGTATGTGGTAAGATGTAAATTTAAGAGACATAGACTTTTATCATATATGAGGTATAGGAAGGTATATATCTCTTAGATATGTGAGGATAAAAATAGTCAAAGCATTGAAGAGTCATATTCTAAGATTATATTATGGAGACAAAGCTCCATGCATTGTATCAAAAAAATTGAAGTTGTATATTTGATTCATTAATATTATGAGTTTATTATTGAGTAATATTATTGTTATTTTATGAATATTATATTCATTGATATTGGTCAAATAGTTGAATGCTCTAATATTAGGACCTATGATTTAATCTAGATAAAAACCATCAATGGTATTAGAGTTGCACTCTTGCCAAATTATGATTTGAAAATTTGAGCAAGAAGTTTTGAGTTGAAAGGATATCCTAGAGTTGTACTCTATATATTTGTAAAGAAATTTTAAGGATGAATTTATTTGAGTAGGTTTAAGAATTGGGATGGAGTCCAAGAAGAATTTGGAGATATAATTTTAAAGAATATTATTATTAGATGAGATAAAAGTCTATGAAAATTTAGGTTCATGATTGAAGGAATCAAACCAAGCCAATTTGATATTTTGACTTATATTAAATTCTAAGTTAGAAGCCACCAAAAGTGTGAGGAATGAAGAGTTAAGATAGAAGACAAATTTGAAGAATTTTGAAGGAGCGCATTTGAAAATCTAATTTGGTGGAATCCATGAGAAATCAAGGAGCACATAGAGATTAGAGAAGAGTTGTGATTGGAGTCAGACGCATGAAGTATTGAATAATGAGTGCCTATGGATGAGGAGTCTAGAGAATGATAATGCTTTTCCAATGAATACTAGATTATTGAGAAGTCTATGGTAGATCTGGAAGATTGTAATAAATCTTTAAGAAGGAAGCTTATGAAATAAGACAAAGAAAATTCCAAAGAAAGTCTAAATAATAGTTGAAGACATCAATCCTAAAGTAGAAGTTTCCTAACGTGTAACTAGTGGAGAAAGCTAGTTAAAGCTAAGACAATGAAGGAATGTTGTGAGCAAAAGAAGAACCACCTATGATCAAAGAATAACCACTTGATAATGAAGGAAAATTCACATTAAGAAGAATGATTAGTTGGAAGGGATTCTAGTTGGTGACCATATAATATGAATAAGGAATAGAGATGTCAAAATAGTAATGCCTTCACAAAATATAATATCCTATAATTTGAGAAATGACACAAAATAATAATAAAGCGGCATAAAGGAGGAGTAGATGAATAGAGGTAAGTGAATTGTATAATAATATATTTTAGAGATAAATTTATTAGAGATATAAGGTTGAAAAAAATTATAAGATTTGGTTTTTGATGAAAGAGAATTGATGAATACGAGCTATAAGGAAATAAATTATTTTTAAATTTAAATTTAATTTGAAATTGATTGAAGAGTGAAATTAATATTTAAAGGAAAATTGGAGAAATTTTAAAATAAATTGGAGAGATAAGAAGTGAATGAATGAATGATTCTTTGAAGAAATTTGTAATTTATAAAAAAATAAATTTGGTAGTTATAATAAGGAAAATAAATTGATTGCTTGAGTAAAGATTTAAATTAAATACTTGAAATTGAAATTAAAACTGGGAGATATAAGAAAAACTGAAACTGATTGATTGATTAAAAATTGAAGATTAGAAATTGGTTGCTTGTTTGAAGAAATTAAAATTTGGATGACATAAGGTATTCTACATCAAAAGAATTAATTTAAAGAATTTGAAAACATTGAAAGAATTATAAAATTTTGCGGAAATAAGCATTTCTACTTCAAAGGAATTTATCATGGAAGAAGTTATTAGAAACGTATCTTCAAAATATTTTGAAGAAATGTTTAAAATTTTAAAATTCTATACACAAAATTTGATGGATAATTATGATGAGAAAATAGATACACAAAACAACTTGAAGAAGAAATTGTCTTTAATTCCCAAAAATTTTAAACATAAAAAGTTTACAACATTCATTAACTATCTTCAATCTTCATGAAAAACTCCTTGGAGCATGGTGGAATTCATAAATTGATATTATATTATATATTAAAGTACGTATAGTAATGTACATGGTATTACTTATTTTTTAGATCTATCAAGATAAAAGAGAAAAAGAAAATTTTGAAATGAAATATGCTAGATGTGATAAAAATGATTTCGATGTAGATGAAGAATGTCCAAAGAATGAACAATCAACACATTTTAACTTTAATATGGAATCATTAAAATCCAATATTATTAGAATATATTGTTATGATGATTTACTCATTCAAAGTCTAAAATTTACATTAGAAAACAAGATCAAATCCAAGACCAAAAATAAGAAGAAAACAAATTAAAAAAATAATAAGAAAAGAGCAAATATTCAAATAAAGAATGTTGAAAATAAAGAAGAATATAGAAAAATACTAGATGTAGTATATTGAAGAACAATAGTCTTCAAAACCAAATAATTAAATCGAGTGAGGTGTTGAAGATATTTTAATATTTGGTAAATGATAAAATACCCTCATGGTACATTTGTACATAGGTATTTATTATATTAGGGAGTGATTTATTAGATTAGGAAGTGTTATTTATATTTCCCCTAAATTATGTGTCAATGTGTGAAAGGAGTCCAAGTGTCATGTAATAAGGTGTGCATGTATAAAGTGTAAGAGTGTGTAATGTGTTATGTAGGTAAGCCAATATTCATATGTGTACATGTTAAATATACAAGTGAAGAGTCATATGGTCTATGGCAAGATGTAAATTCAAGAGATATTAGAGATTTTATCATATACAAGGAATAGGAAAGGATGCATGTCTTGGATATATGAGGAGAGCAATACTTGTCTTCTAAGGTTATATTATGGAGATAAAGCTCCATGCATTGTATAAAATAAATTTGAAGTTGTATATTTAATTAAGTATTATTGTGAGTTTATTATTGAGTAATATTATTGTTATTTCATAAATATTATATTTACTGATATTGGCTAGATTTTTGAATGCTCTAATATTGAGTTTGATTAAGATCTTGTATATTGAGACCTATGATTTAATCTAGTTATAATTCCATCATATTCAAAGCAAATACATGAATATAAATAATAATAATAGGCCCCTCCCACAATCAACACAATAGTAATTTTATTCACTCTAAGGAAGGTTAAAGAAGGTATTAAGAAGTTAGAAATAAGGAAGATTTATGGTATGGATGGACTATAGGAAGAATGCTTAAAATTATGAGTAGAGAAGTTAGCCCCACACATCTAGAGGATATTCAATAACATCATCAAACATGGCTTCCCAACAGATTGAAAAATCAATATAACAATATCTCTCGTTATGAATGGAGATAGAGGTAATTCTTATATTAACCATTATGGTCAATCCCCTATTTTCACAGCTATTTACATGTATGGGAGAGTAGAAGCAATAAGTTGGTAGAAGCACAAGTGGGAAAAAGAAAAAGTGTATTCTAGAACAAAATACTCAACAATAAACCATGACATTACCTTGAAACATATTGTTAAAAGATATAAAATAAAAACGGGGAAGTCTATTATTGTTTTATGTACTTTGAAAAAATATTTTGATATAATACCTAGAAATAAAATATAGAGTACAATGGAGGACCTAGACATACTAGAAAATATAGAGTAGTAATTCAAAGACTTTATGAGACCTAGACATACTAGAAAATATAGAGCAGTAATTCCAAGACTTTAAGAGACCTAGACACAATAGAAAATATAGAGTAGTAATTCAAAGATTTTATGAGGATGATAAGGCTAAAATTTAAACTCAATAAAGCCTTTAAAAATATTTTAGAAATGATGTACAAGTTAAACAAGGATGCTCACTATCTCTTAACTTATTTGATGTATATAATGATAAATTTAAAAAATCGGTAAACTTTAGAGCAAGGATGGTGTTCATATAGTAGAATATGTAATGAGATTTATTTTATATGCATATGATTACAACTTCATTATAAGGTCTATGCAAGCAGTTAAATGACCTAGATGACTTTTGCAAGGAATTCAAGTAAATACCAACAAAAATAAAGAAAATCCACTTAAATTTTTACTTCGAAGGGGATCTCTAGAAAGAAGTAACAAAATAAAAATATATTGGGATAATTTTTAATAATAAGTTCAATTAGAAAGTGTATAGAAAGAAAATGGTATTTTGAGAATGAGAAAGCATTTTTTACATTGCAAAATAAAAATAAATAGATCAAAATTATGGGACAGAAATATTATACAAGTTTTGATTGACCTATCAATGGTACCAATGGTGATATATGGATGTGATGTATGAGGCTAAAAATACATCATAATTAAATTGGAGAACTATCTAAATATAAATAATTTTAAAATGAAAGCTTTAGTTCCATATGAAATTTTATTTGTAGAAGCAAGTACGTTATCTATAGAGGTAGTTGTTATGGGTTATATTCTAGGATATGTAAATTGAATTGATCAAATAGTTGCAAATAGATGACCTAGGGTTGTAATAGAATATTTGAACAAGATAAAGAAAACCTGGATGAAACAAAATGGGTAGATATGCAAATAGAAAATCTATCTAAATGAATGCCCAATTAAAAACATAAAGATATTTGCTAAGAAAAAATTCTAAACAATTATATTGGAAAAATATTTATGAAGAGGCCCAAGTTCAAGTCGCCCATGTAGAGGAGTTGGAGAGCAAGTGGGTAGTTAAACCTCTCTAGTTGCTTAGAGGCCCAGGTTCAAATCTCTCGCCTCACATGTTGCGGATATGTTATGTAATGGTTCCCTCATGGTCACAGTCTGTTTACCCCTTGTGGCCACCACCAAAAATAAAAATATTTATAAAGAAAGAATGAACATTATCTTGTTGAATCTAACTCTACATACAATCACCATCAAGAGGCTTATACAAGAACAAAGATCAATTGAAAAGTAATATGTCTATGACCCAATTGAAGAATATCTTACATCAACTTAGATGTAACATAGCTAAATAAAAAATATTAAAAGAAGAATGGGAGGAAATGATATATATATATATTACATATCAAATGTAGTTGAAATAAAGAATTGTTTTTTTAAATACGAGACATACAACTATATCATACTAATTATATTGATGATCTAACAATAATATTAATATAATATTTATTTATTTGAATTATTATTAAAATAAAATACAATTATTATTATTAAAATCAATGAGAAAAAAAATTGTTAAAATAAAAATAAATAAAATAAGTTCCTATAGGGTAGCACAAAGGTTTGGGCTTTGGTTCTTTTTCAAAATACCTAATGTTCAAATCACGATGTGGGCAAGAGTGAGGGGGTGGGCTTGTGTATGAGTGTGTTTAGCCCATATAATAAGCTTAACTTTTATCCTTGCAAAGGATCATGGTTAAGATAAAAATGCCTAACCTGACATTTAGTTGAATTTTTTTGCACTACCTTAACAAAAGAACAAATAATGTCGAATGAAATTTGGTGTAATGGCAGTTGCCTAACTATTATCATCCATGTGATTGTGAAGTTGATTCCTCTTGTGTTTGCTCTCGAATGAACGCTCATATTTGTAAATATTTGTAAACGATGGTCAATATAAAAAAAACACATAATAATTAATTAAAATAAAATTTATTGTTAGTACTACAACTACGCTCCAAAGCCCACAACTATAAGAATACAAATAAAGTTCTCCTAATTTTCTTATCCGCGTAAGATGCTTTTAGTTTTTTCTTATGTATAGAGAGACAATAAGTAAGACAGCCACGAGCTGCCAATTTTGAACGTTTTACTTTCCGTGAAAAGTTGAAACCTAATAATAATACAACACGCGCACTCTGTCTCCCCACAAATTCGGTCAACATATACTGCATAAATTCATTATTTTTCGGTAAAGGCTAACAAGTCAGCATGACGAAATTTCCCACTCGATTTATTATAATTTTGTTGTTATAAATAATTTATTTTTAATAATATACCCGTAAAATACAGTTTCGTTTTACGTAATACTTCACTTCTTTTAAGATAATTTGTACCTATTTATCTCTATTCACAACTACTAGTCATACAGCTTTTTCTTGTTTAGGAATCAACCATTCTAGCTTATTTTACTTAACTAGCCAGTTGTCCTATCACCACTTATTTTTCTTTTTAAACTTTTCTAAGCATCTTTAATAAAGCTGTCTGCGATTTTCAGCAAGCGTTAGTGCAGACGCTGGCAGAGAGGCAGAGGCGGAGTCACTCCTACGGCGCTAGACATTCAAGATTCGAGATGGAGATCACCTTCAAATTCAATACAAGACATTCCTCGCCATATATTTTACTGAAAAATGTTTTGCTTTTCTTCTGTGTTGGTTCGTTGTACGTTACTCCCTATCTGCAGATATGCAACGCAGAAGATTACCTGCACCTTCACGAGAACTTTTGCAAGGCTGCTAACTATACAAATGCAAAACAATTCGAGAGCAATTTGAATACTGTACTAAATAATCTTGTCCGAAATACAGCATCATCAGGTGGTTTCAATACTTCTGTTTCCGGTCAAAGTCCAGACAAAGTTTATGGCCTCCTCCAATGCACGGGAGACGCATCGGTGGAGGAATGCTATAACTGTTCGCTAAAAATAAAGACGGCTATTCGACAATCGTGCGGGAATGCCGTAGGCGGTAAAGTTTGGCTCGAGGAAGGCTTCGTGCGTTACGAGAACTACAGCTTCATTGGAGTGTTGGACACGAGTCACGCTGTCGTGCGCGCCAACGAAGTTACGGCCACGGATCCTGACGCCTTCGGCAAGGCCGTGAGAGAACTTTTAACAAATTTGTCTGATGCCGCGCTTTCATCGTCCAAAAGATATTCTACTGGAATAACTTTCGACTCTTGGATGCTCACCAACATTAGCGGTCTCGTTCAGTGCTGGATGGACATTTCCATTGACGACTGCAAAAAATGCTTGTCAAACGCAATAAGCGCAATGTTACAGTTCACCAATGGAACAAGAGTTGGAGGCCTGGGTTGGCTTGAAAGTTGCACAGTTCGTTACGAAACCTATGATTTCTTTACTCCTGCGCCCCCGCCCCCTAGTTCACCGCCTCAGGAAGAAACGCCAGCCGATTCACCGCCCTCGACGCAATCCAAGACAACTAGTATGTATTTGAACTTACTTTTGTTGGGCTCTGCATGATTAATGCAAAGATATGAAGTATCGGTAGTTTAATAGTTGTAGAGTACCTAAATGAGCATAACCAAACAGAGTAGCATTAATTCTGGGCATCCTTGGCGGCTTAATGGTCATATTTTTCGTAGGCCTGTTTGCAGTGCGAGGAAAAGTGAAGTCCACAATATTTGGGAAGCCAGTCCTCCATGGGAGCCCATACGAAGGTATTTTCGTAACATTGTTAATTTATCATCGAGTAATTTTTTTACAAGGAATGCTTTTTGAGCGGTGTTATATTGGTCAGCCAATTTACTGATATAGGAAAGGCACTCGAAAGGGTTTTGAAATGGCTAGAAACGAGAAGAACAATCCTATCCGTGTGTTCATTGTCTAAATTTGTGGTTTGAAAATAAAAAGTTCAGACCGTGGTACAACTAGTTTCTTGTACAACTGGCAAAAATTTGTACTTCTCTTGTACAATTCTCTTAAATGACTTTCAAATATATTATACAGGGCACATTGAGGAAGACTCACTGATGAATCAGGATCAGCATAAAATATTTAAGTTGGAAACAGTGATAGCTGCAACCACAAATTTCCACGAGAATAACAAGCTCGGAGAGGGAGGATTTGGTCCTGTATACAAAGTAAATTTGATTTTGACCTCTTTTATTTTCAGATCTATTTTATAAGTTTCTTGAATCTAAGAAGCTTTCCAATGTACTTTTAATATTTGTATAAGCAGCTTATTTTTCTTTTTAAAGAAGACCGGTTCTTTGGTGTCTTAAATATATATTATCTTCACTCTTATATTCACATTTAAACAGTGAAAAATAATATTTTATAGCAAATCACAAAATCTAGGTACATATATATAGCTGCTTCCTATATGAGCGCAGATCAGATTGTGAAACTTAATGTTTGTATGTTTTGTTTACCGAAGGGTATTATGCCAGATGGAAAAGAAGTAGCAGTGAAAAAGTTATCCCTAAAATCTACACAAGGAAGAAAAGAGTTTCTAAACGAGGTTAAGCTGGTGGCTAAAATTCAACATAGGAATCTTGTGCATCTTCTTGGATGTTGCGCAGAGGGATTTGAAAGGCTGCTTGTCTATGAGTACCTCCCAAATAAGAGCCTGGATAAAATATTATTCGGTGACTGTTTCTCTCTCTCTTGTACCGTAACAGTGCCATTGGTAGATTATGCTGCGATGACTTAAATGTGATCGACGGCCATTCTTATTTGTTTGCTCACTATTTATTATCCATGAATACAGATCCAGAGAGAGGCAGACAACTTGACTGGCAAAAGCGTTTCAATATAATAATGGGAACAGCTCGTGGGCTTCTGTACCTGCATGAAGATTCTCGAATGCGGATTATTCATCGAGATGTTAAGGCAAGCAACATTTTGCTGGACGGAAAAATGAATCCCAAGATAGCAGACTTTGGCTTAGCAAGACTATTTCCTGAGGACGAGACTCATGTTACCACGGCAGTTGCAGGAACATAGTCAGAATCTAAGCCTACATTATGCTAAAACCTTAAATCTTCTATTTGTTGAACTCATCATTCCTTAGATCGCATATTCCTTTCTTCGAATTTCCTTAAAGAGAGTCTATCTTTACGAGGTTTCCTAATCTGTAGCTTATAACATCGTTTTCATATTTAAATTATTTCGTATTTCCGTGGTGTTTAACTACTCTAATTTAGTTTATTTGTGTATTCAAAATTATGCAGCGGTTATATGGCACCAGAGTATGCCATGCATGGACAATTAACCGTTAAAGCTGACGTTTATAGCTTTGGTGTTGTACTTCTGGAAATTGTATGCGGAAGAAAGAATACAGATTTTAAATTGTCTCTAGGTTTCCAAACCCTTTTAGATATGGTAAGACATCATTTTAAACTTTTTTATTTGACCATGCGTTTTTGTCTTTTCTTAAATTCATAATTATAAAGTCTGCTTTTTAAGTTCACATCTTGTTTTAAATTAATTATGCATGATATTCCAATCATGGCCTTTTCCTAGCATAATTCTAGTGCTAAAACTAAATTGCGTCGACATTTTAAGATGTTGAGAATTGGTGATAATTATTTATGCAGGTTTGGAGATCGTACAGCAGAGGAAATATTGTTGATGTAATTGACAGAGCAATAGCTGAAAGTTGCCTTCACGAGCAAGCCTTTAGATGTATTCATGTTGGCCTTCTCTGTACACAGGCGGATGCGTCACTTCGTCCGCTGATGTCTAGCGTATATTGCATGCTTTCAAACCCTTCTATGGTAAATTTACCAGACGTCACAAAGCCTGCTTTCGTAAATATTACATATAATCCTGTGCAGTCATATACATCTACAAGCACAACTTCGACATCTATGTCATCATCTACACCATCGGGAACTCCTTCAGTGCATGCATCAATCAATAATGAATCCATAACTTGCTTGGTGCCCAGGTAATGCCACTTGACTGTTTGTTGAAAGCTGTTGCCCTGGAACTATTGTGATATGGCAACGAAAGATCTTCCATTCGATGCCATCAATTTTGTTTATTTCCTAAACCACATTTGGAACAGCCAAATTTGAATTCTTAGTGGTTGTATTAAAAATAATATTTTTCATCCGTAAAATATTTTCTTATTTTCAATAACTAAAATTTGAGGAAATCTATAAAATATAAACCAACTTGCTATTATTTTTATTGATTGTGTTAATAATAATGTTTTTAAAATAATTTTTAATAAAACATTTTTAAAGTTTTTATGAGTATATAAAAATTAAAATTTAAAAGTCATTTTAATGATTGTTTTTTATTATATCTCAAAATTTAATTCATCTGTGTATATTATTGAATGAAGGATTTTTCATCCAGGAAGAATAATGCGACATGATTTATATTCAAAAGTTAATGTTAATTATTGTTATTTTTAATATATGGTAGTTAACTTTTATAATATTTTTAAGGGTCTTTGTCATAGTAATTATAGTTTTTTCTTTAGAGACCTATAAAACATAAAGTACCTAATGTTTAGGTTAGACAAAAGGAAAACGGTAGCATATATCTTTGGAACTGGCAACCCAATGTCTAATTTTTTTAAAGTACATCTAATGTCTTTGTTACAAAGATTTTTTTTTTATTAGAAAATACTGATGAAAATGGTAGCATATATCTTTGGAACTGGAAACCTAGTGTCTATTTTTTTAAAGGACATCTAATGTCTTTGTTAGAAAGATTTTTTTTAATTAGAAAATACTGATGAAAATGTTTTAGGATCAGTAATTGTTTAAGAAATTTTTTATAAGGAGTGGTTGTTGAATTTTACGATGTTTACTAAGTATAAATATTCATAGAGCACTTAAGTTATATCTTTTTTGTTACATAGGAGAGTTGGTTATAGCTACTATTTTTAGTTATTAGCTAGCGTAGGGATCAAATCACATGGACTGCTCCCAACAAACCTATCTGTCTCGTTATTTTTTGACCCAGTATGAGATGGGAACCATCGGTCGTTCGGGATTTATATCATTGTTATCAATCTGGCACACACTCAGAGGATTCAAAGCAGGCTACTACATTTGAAAAGGATTGGCTTCCCCCAAGGTTTGAACCTAGGTCTCTTCTTGGTAAGTGCTCAGTCACACTTGCACTTACCAATCCACCTAGCCCTTGGGGTTAAAATTTTATGTTAAGGAAAACCATTCCACGTATCCTTGGGAGCTAGGACTTTCTATTCCATGGGACCTATACCATCTAGGTATACCCCTTAGACTATCCAGGGTTTTTTTTTGTATTCGACGTAGGCCGCTAGGCTTGAACCCCAAACCTCCTTCCAAGGATTGAGGGAACTTGCTAGTAAGGTATCTTGTGCAAATAAAAAATTTAGGTTAGAAAAAAATTTTGAGAGCTGCTCGTAGGTGGTTGAAAATGTTATCCCATAAAGATATACCACTATCTAAAGAGACACCACAGTAAATTTTTAATTTTCTCTAAGATTCGAACGATGGACCTCCCGTTCAATGGGGTCAATTTTTAATTTTCTCTAAGATTCGAACGATGGACCTCCCGTTCAATGGGGTCAGACTCACCTTCTCCACTTGCGTTATAAATGTGGACATAAACTTGTAGGTTAGAAATAAATCTCAAGAGCTGTTAATTAGGTGGCCAACAATGTCGTCCCAGCCAGGTATATCACTATCTAAAAGGAATCCACAAGAGATTTTTTATGTCCCTATTTGCATCACAGAGGGTTTCGAACCATAGACCTCTCATTCAATTGAGTCAGACTCACCTTCTCCACTTATGCTACAAAGACAGACCCATATTAAACAATGTTATTATTGAAGAGATAATATACCAACACATCACATCATCTTGAAAAATCTCACCCCGATGTTTGCTTTCAAGTAAAATATTTATAGCATTTATAATCTTAATAAATAACCATATATTACATTATTACTAATACGAGACAATCCATGAGTATATATTTTGAAATACTACTTTCTAATGGCCCCCAAATAGAGAAAGGATAGATATTGGAATGACAAATCCCAACGTAAATAGATTGAAAAATTTATTAATCCATGAATATATATTTTCAAATACTATTCTCTAATGGCCCCAAATATTGAAAGGATATATATTGGAATCACAAATCCCCACATAATGAGGATGGAGGAGTTATTAATCCTTGAGTATATATTTTGAAATACTATTCTCTAATGGCCCCCAAATATTGAAAGGTAGATATTGGAATGACAACTCCCAACATAATGAGGATGGAGGAGTTATGTTTCAAAGTTGTAGGGTACACCCTACTACTTTATAAGACAAAAAAAAAATTAAAAACATGTAAATGTTTGACAAATTTTTATTACTTTATATTATAAATCATTTATGTGGTAATATCGGTAGTAGATATAAATTTTAAGTTATATAGAAGTGGTGTGATAGATTATGTATTGAACATTAGAAATATATTTTAATCTAAGAAGGAACAAAAATGTGGAAGAAAACATTAACTAAGTTAATCTTTACTATACACATACATGCGAATGTGTGATGTATTAGTCATCTAAGTAGAATTGAGAGAAGATTACTAAATAACTTATAAATAAATAAATAAATAATTGGATGATGATAGGGAGTTTAAATGATTTTTGTTTGAAACCTCTTAAAAGAAAATCAAGCATTGCATTTACAAATATTATAAATATATTGAAAGAATTTTAAGATATTTTCCAATCATAACAACATGATAAGACCATATAATTACTTGTAGCACACACCAAAAATAAATATATTTAGAAAATATATCATCTAAATGTAAGTCAATTTTTTTTTTTCAAACTTCTATCTTATTTTAAATCAATGCTATGTTGACGTAAAAATATGATTTTTTTTTTTAAATAAAAAATCTTAATTTTAATTTTGTTGGAGATTATATTTAAGAAATTATAGAACCATGATAAATAAAATATAGTCACAAAATGTAAACTCATATTTATATCTTTATGTTTTGATTGAAACTCTCACTATAAGGTGACTTATGATAATATGGTTAGACCAAATATTATAATTATATGGTTTATCAAAATATTATGAAACTGAAATCATTTTGAATTTATTTTTAATTATAATTATTTTATTTACATGGTAGAATTGATAACTACCACGATGATCTAGGCATGTTGTTTAATTTTTATGGTCATCGTAGTATTCTACATTGTTCATACTCGAAGTCGTAGTATTTCATGGTATTTACCCCTATAACCACCATGCCATAATCATTTTAAACCTTTTACACCACTAAAGCACCACGAAAGGACAAGCATTTAGTTTGACGAGGCCTAATATTTGAACCTTGGACCTTCACCCCCCTTACGAGGTTTGGACGAACCAATTGGTCTACACCTTGGACCTTATTATTTTTTTATTTTATTTTATTTTATTTTTATTTTTATTTTTAATTTTTGAATTTACATGGTGGAATTGGTAGCCGCCACGAATCCGGGAAGGTTGTCCAGCTTTTATGGCCGCCACAGTATTCTGCTTTGTCCACCCCAAAAGTGGCTACATAGATCTTCACGTAGTCCGCCCCTATAACCACCATGCCACAATAATTTTAAATATTTTATGTCGCTGAAAGCACCAGGAAAGGGACAAGCGTTCAGTCTGACGATACCCGAGATTTGAACCTTGGACCTCTGCCCCCCTTATGGGGTTTGGATGAACCAATTGGTATATACCTCGGACTACCTTGGACCTTATTATTAATTATAATTTAAATGTTTATTATACTTTGATTTTTTTCCATTGTGAATTTACTAAATTATGTACGTGATTATTTTTTCTTTTTTTTACATAAGAAATTAGCAATAGTCTCCACCATATTATATTATCCCTATGGACATGGTTTTAATTTGGAAATATATAACTATAACCTTTGCCCTACCTCAATAGGGTTCCCCTCCAAGTGAGGGGAACCCTAGAGGAGGTCAATATTGGAACTACTGACCTCATGTTGGCAAACACTCAATCAAAATAGTCAGTCTACTACCTTCACCCAATTACGTAAGTGATTTACAATTATATAAATGTTTTAATTACACAAATATTTGCATGCTTACACCAAGATATATTTGGATTCTATTTGAATAAGTTGCAATTAAAATATAAAAATAATATACCTACTATGTAAAGTAGACCTTATCTAAGTAATATTTAAATGAATCATTTCCATCTCTTTTGTTTATCAAAGAATTATTTGTAGCCACTTTAAAATTGCTATTTTTTATTTGTCAAAGTCTTGATGTTACATTTATTAGAGATGGAATCCTCCTTATATACAAAAATATATTTTTTTTCCTAAGAAATATATCAAAAATATGATATGTTATATTATTTATCACCATATTTTCTTCTTCATATATATGTTATCATTTCCACGATGTTATCTCTACCAATAAGTGATTGCTAAAACATGTTGGACATTGACCAAGGAACATGATTTTCTTTGGGATAATATTCTTGAAGGTAAGTACTTGGAAGGTTTTATACCCTTCTTTAGAAGTTTAAACCCTCTTAAATGTTTAGTAATTTAGAATGGAGGTTCAAAAACTAAGAAATTATTGAGAAGTGGTCTAATATGGATGGTAGGAGAAGGCAAGAAAATATGTTTTTGTTAAGACTCTAAGATTTCATATAGTCCTTTATAGTAGATGCAAGAGTTTAAAAGACTAAAATATTTCTTGGTTCAAAAATATGGACCGCTAGTCAAAGATTACATAGAATTTGGGGAAGGTCAAAGGTTTTGAAAAGAGCTAACTTTGAATTTTTTTGATTCATAATTTCAACAATCTCTGCTAAATCTTAACAAATTGTTGCAATAGTACCACTTACCTCAGAATGAAGATAAAGACTCTTTATTCTGGTTCTCTACTTCCTTAGAGAAATTCCCTATGAAATCAGCTTATACCTTTCATTTTGGAGGTCTGGAGGGGGAATTTCCTATAAATAAGGTTTGGAAGAATGAGTTAATCCATAAATAGGATTTATTTTATTGGTTATGCTTACAAAATAAGATTCTAACTCTAGATAACTTAAGTAAAAGAGATTTTCAAATGATAAATATATGTTCTCTTTGCATGAAGGATACTGAATTAGTTGACCACTTATTTATTCATTTTGAGCTTGCTTGTAAGGTAATTAATAAAATAATGGAAGCTATATTCTACTCTTGAATGGCCCCTAGTAATTTTAGGTAGCTTTTTAACCAATGGAGATGCCCTTTTAGTAGAAAAAGGTTATCAAAACTATAGAATTTATTGTTACCTCATTTTATGTGTTGTTTTATGGGAAATAAATTAGAGATTATTTAGGGGGAAAGTAAGGATGAACTTTCAGTGTCTAACAAAATTAAAACTACAATGAGGGAGAATTTTATTGCCTTTGATAATGGTGTAGACTTTGAGAACAATTTAGAAAGTAGAATCACTAGTGAATGGCACTTGGGAGAACATAGAGCAACACCATTGCCAATTAGTTTGAAAAGAGAAAACGCTAGATGGTTAAAACCAAAGGAGGGCTAGGTAAAATTAAACTTTGATAGAGTTACAAGAGATAACCTAGGTAGAGTTGGATGAGGAGGTGTCATTCAAAATAATAAAGGTGAAGTGTTATGGGCTTATGCAAAAAGTTAGGAGATACAAAGTAATCACTATGCAAAAGCTAAAGCCCTATACTCTAGTGTTATGTTGTTGATACATAAGAGTGTAAGGAAGGCCATAATACAAAGGGACTCTATAAATATTCTCAAGGATATTAATAAATGAAAAGTTGATAACTAGAATGTGTCATGTTTAATTAAGGATACCTCATCCCTAATAAAATAAATAAGAGAGGTGAATATATTACATATATATCAAGAAGGAAATGTTACAGCTAGTTTTTTTACAAACATTGAAGTTCATTTTTATTAGAGGAAGATATAGAAAAATCATTTTCTCTTATCTCTTTTAAGGATTATCTCATTAGAAGCAGAAGAAATTTTATTTTCATAGGGTGTTAAATTTTGATGTTGTTAGTATTGTTGTTGCTTCTAGGGTCTTTTGGTGCTACTGATGTGCCTATATATTGTTCCTATTACAACAATTATAGTTCTAGAAAATGTTATTATAATGTAATTCCACTTTTATTTTTCTACTTCTTTTATCTATTGTTGATAATTTAAATGATTGCTACAATTTTTGGTGTGGAAGGAAGGAATAAACAATAGTCAAGTCGATCTTTTATCCCTTGCTAGAAATAGATTTTGATATCAACTGAAGTGTTGATTTTTAATTGGTTTTATTCTAGGATTTTTGTTACAACTTTTCTTTTATCTCATGTTATCTAGGGAGGAGGTTGATGTTTATATTTTAACCTTGGATAACTTGATTTTGTAACAGGGTTCGGAGCCCTCCAAAATCCATTTTTTATACCACTACAAAAAATGGTAATATTATTATTCAATATAAGCCTATTTTAAAGAAAATTATAAGAAATATGTGAATTCATCCCAATTAAAGTACCTGTCCATTATTTTTTAATGGAAATATTAATATCTATAAGAAACATCCTAAATATTGTAGATTTTTTTATTAATGTTTTGTATGGTTTTGTGTAGGTGAGAATACTTTGACCTCTAACATTTCTAAATGTATAATCTATGCAAGCTTTCTTAGGGTCTTATTTAGAAGAACCATCAAAAAATAAGTTTGAGAAATCCAACTTTTGTAGTTTTTTATTTTACTATAAATCGACACAAATTATTTATCTTAACTTCATTAAGATAGAATCAATTTAAATATCTACTCAAATTTTATAACCTAGAAGCTAGCACATATATTTCCATGCTCAAAAGTTCACATGGTGAGAATCATGTTAATAAAATCTCTAAAAGAGAGACAACAATAGAAAACTAAATATGGAAATGATTCTATGATTTTTTCTTATGATTATTTTATCTATTTTAGGCAATAATTTTTTTTTTTGATAAATAAGGTACTTTATATTACTGATAGGGTTTTAAAGGATCCCTTAACCTATTTACAAAAGCAGCCAAAATGGCATAGTCATAGTAATATAAGTGCTTAAATACTGTAGCAGAGTCTGTAGTAACATAAGCAAAATATGAGGATGCAGCCTCAGACTTGGAATTCCAAACATTATAGACATAACTTAAAAAAGGAGGACCCTACCTCGGACTTGAGGAAATAACCAGAGAAGATAACAACTTTAGACAAAAAGCTATAACAGGTTGCAGGTATACTACCACGCAGGAAAGACATGAAGACAAAAAACTAGTAAAGTCCGAACCAAACCAGGTAATCATGGGAACAACAAAAAATAAGGTGGAAATTATTCCTCAGCTGAGGTCTTCTCCTCTTCCTTGGTATCATCCTTCTCAGTGTCCTCAAGCTTGTCATCCTTGGGTTTGGTCTTCACTGTGACCTTGTCCACTTCAGATCCTTCCTCCACTTCCTGATTAGGTTGGCTGTCGTAGAATAGCGTCTGAAGTCCTTCTCTGATGTCCAGTATGTAATTCACCATTGAATTCATCATTGTCATGGTGGAGGTAATGATGAAGTCCTTCAGCTGTTTGTTTTCATCCTATAGTTCTTCCTCATCATTTGAAATGTCGATGACACTCCCCCTGGTGGCCATGTTTTGGAGCCTAGCAGACTTCCTTACTGGTTCCTCGACATTGTCGAAACTAATACTTTTCCTTGCCCTTAATTTGGCAACATTTTGCATGGCCTTTTTCTTCCTCTCAGCAAGGGGAAGTTTGGCCATAGGGGATTTAGCAGAGCTGGCCATGACAGGATTAGGCTTAGGGCTGGTGGCTAGGATGTAAGTATAGATGACTTTGAACAAACCCTGATGTCGGGGGAGGTCATGGTTTTTCTTGTCCCTATAGTTGGGAATGGCATGGTTCAAGGAGTTGAGGAGGAATAGGGGAATGTTGAGGGGGTTGATTTCTCTAAAATGATTGATGAAAGCCAGGTGATAAGTCTTGAAGGCTTTATCAGGGTTGTCTACTG
Source organism: Wollemia nobilis (assembly GCA_028583015.1). Classification (NCBI taxonomy): domain Eukaryota; kingdom Viridiplantae; phylum Streptophyta; class Pinopsida; order Araucariales; family Araucariaceae; genus Wollemia; species Wollemia nobilis. Next base: position 4,887,451 of record JAQPPZ010017109.1, read on the forward strand.
TGATGAACTCCATGATTGGTTTCATTACAGAATCCCACGGTGAATTGAAGTCACTTCTGAAAAGGTCGAGACTCTTGGCTTTTTTGAGGATTTTGTCATTCCCTTGAAATTTTGCTAATTCAACCTCCCAGTTATGCTTGTGGCGGTGAATGGAACGACCTACGGGGTTCTGGCCAGTAATAGTCGCTAAAATGTGGACATCAACCATGAATTTTCTACCTCGAATAGAGACAACCCCGTTATCCTAGGTCTCAAGGAAGGCAATGGTGATTTCGGGGTCATTTCCAAAAAACATGAGGAAGAAAGGTAGAAATTGTCTATCCTGGAGGACCTTTTTTGTGATATCATCGTAGACGAGGGAATTGGGCTCCATGAATTCGCTAGACATGGTGGGGGTGGTGGAATGGCTAGAAAAATGCAAACAAGGATAGAAATACTGAGCAGAAATTGGGGGCCATGAGTGGGCAAAAGGTGAAGTGATAGGGTTTAAAAGGATATGGAGATGGGGGGGCCCAGCGAGGTGGAACATAACCAGACGAGGCTTGTGAGGGGAAGACCAGGCATGGAAGCTGGTGAGAGGTAGCTCATGACAAGTGGGGAAATCACATGGATGATGAGGCAACCACCTCACGCAGAGACACGAATCAATGCAAAAGGTGGGCTTAGGAAACCTGCCACTAAAAAGAAAAACCATCGGGAGAATTGGAGGAGGACCAATAAGGAAAGGCACACATCCTAATCTAAAATAAGTGGAGTACTTTGAGGTATGCAAATGCAACCTGTCTTGACTATTAGCCATAGTATGGATCATATTATTCTGCCACGTCATGTCATTGTGAGTGTGGGAAATGCCTTCATCATGGGTATCTACAGTGGATCGATGAATGGAGATGTTTGCACCATAGGAGGTGAGGTTCTAGCTCTGGATTTTGTATGAATTAGTGGAACAAAATGCATCTCTAGCCGTATTCCCACTATCCATGTTGGAAACCACAACTTGGGACCTGCAAGGGTTGAAACGATAGTGTCAGAGGTTGACAATTAAATTAGCGTGCATTCCAAATAAAGATACCCAAAGGGGGATTGCAAGGTGGAAGCCAATGGAGTGGGGGGAAAGTGGTGGGGGTAGTGGAATATGACATGGCCTAGCCATTGGAAAAATGAGTGGTGGTGATAGGGGGTGGTGGGGATAGGTGGAGGGCTATGAGGAAAGTAGTGGGCCATGTGGATGATGAGGTGGCAGTCACCCTTATGAATGACGGGGGTAGAAAACCAAAGACCAAAAATAATAGGAATGGCCATGTGGACCTTGACACTAATAGCTGGTCTTGTGAATTTATTCATGAGGATAAGGTTGAATGTCATGAGGAAGGACCTCCTCCTGAGGAAGGCTAATTTATTTTTTCTCTTGATATGCAAGTACCTAAACTTCCTCTGGGATGTTGTCGTGCCAAGTTTGAGGATTGGCCATGTTGACCCCAATGTTAGCTAGCTTATCTGCGACCTTATTAGATTCTCTAAAGGCATTCTGAAAGATAAATTCTTGTACATTGAGGACTAAGATCCTAGCTTCCTCGTTGTACTCTCTGACTCTCCATGAATATCTACAATTTCTATTCTTGAGGTAGTTGATAATGTTGAGGGAATATCCTTCAACTATAAGTCTTGTGCAGTAGTTCTTGGTGAAACATAAACCTCTCCACATGCTTTTGGCCTCAGCTACATGATTAGTCTGGTCGCCTAGCCCTTCTGCATAGGCTAGGATGATTTATCCTTTGTGGTTTCTTAGGACACCTCCAACCCCACCCTTTCCAGGATTACCTTTAGCATCTCCATTGAAATTGAGTTTTTGCCATCCTAATAGAGGAGGTTTCCAAATAGACTCAGGATGGATGTTAGTAGGAGGGTGAAGCTCATCTAAGGGTAAACCCAGCTCTAGACCCAAGCAAGACTCAGATTTAGGATGAAGGTTTGGAAGCTGGGGGAATGAGAGAGGTATTTTCCAAAGCAGAGGCCAATATTTTAGAGGAAATGAGCTTAGGGACCTTGGGATTGCTAGAGAACACTCTACTATTTCTTTCGAGCCAAACTTGCCAGAGGAAATGATGAAGGGATACCTTCCAAAAGAACTTGAGGTGAGGGTCATGGAAGGGGGAAGGCCAATGGATGAATAGGTCATTTATGGAGCAGGGTCTAACCCACTGGATGTGGAAGGATTGGAAAATGGAATCGAGGATGGTGGAAGAAACAGGGCAATGGAGGAAGAGATGAGAGGTGGATTCTGAGGTAGAGTGGCAAAGGTAGCATCTATTAGGGATGGGTAATCCTTTTTTCATGAGAAGGTCAATGGTAAGGATTTTCTCTTGGATGGCAAGCCATGAAAAGAAGGATATTTTAGGAATTATATGCTTGATCCAAACACAGTCAAAAGGAAGTAACTGATCCTCATGGTCAAGGAGGAGAAGATAAGCCGATTTGATAGAAAATTCTCCACTTTTAGTAGGTTCCCAAATAAGCTGGTCCTCCCTTTTAGAAGAGGGAATAATAGTGGAAGAGAGGAGAGAGTTCAACAAATTGGACTCAATAGGAAAAGCAGGATTGGAAATGAGGGTCCATCTTGGGCTCCTACCTTGATCATTGAGGAAATCAAAAACCTTGAGTCCTATCCTAACATCCGTAAAGGGTTTAAGTTTGGCTAGAATTGGATCGTTAAGGAGGGGTTCTTGAGTAATCCATTTGTCATTCTAGAAGTCAATATTAGTCCCTTCTCCAATTTTCCATCTTATTCCTTTCTTAATGAGGTGCTTAGTACCAATTAAAGAGTTCCAAAAATCTGACCCCCTACTTGGAATGTCCTCACTGAGGAAGTTACTATTCTGGAGGTACTTCCTTTTGACTATGGAGATCCACTCGTTGTGTTCTCCTAAAATCAATCTCCAAGATTGCTTGGCAATCAGAGTGGTGTTGAGAGAATGGATTCTCCTAAGCCCTATTCCTCCTTTGTTTTTGGGTTTGCAGACCTTTTCCCAAGCAACTAGATGGATTCTTTGTTTGTTTTATGCTCTAGTCCATAGAATATTTTTTTTAATTTGCTCTATCTTTGAGGTAGATGTTGTAGGTATTTTGAAGACAACCAAGAAATAAACTAGGATGCTCTACAAAAAAACAGTAGTCAGAGTACTTTTAGCAACATGGGATAGTAGGTTACCTTTCCATCCTTCAATTCTTTTCTGGATGCACTCTATAACATTTTTCCACATAGAGGCTATTGGTTTCCCGTAGAAGAGAGGCAGGCTGAGGTAAGTTGTTGGGAGATTAGCTATAGAGCAGCTTAGAATCCTCACAATATTCAGTTGTCTTGGCATTGGAGTATTTAGGAAATACAATTTGCTCTTGTTGAAGTTGAATTTCTGGCCCACAGTTGCTTCATAGACTTGGGGGATATATTTGATAACTTTATCTTCAAAAATAGATGTCCTAGTTGATAGAATGGTGTCATCCACAAATTATTGGTGGGAAACTAGATTAGTCTGTGAAGAGGCCTTGATTCCTGATAGCAAACCCATTCTACATGTTGCTTGAATAGTTCTACCTAAAGCTTCAGCTATGATGATGAATAAGAATGGAGATATAGGATCTCCTTGTCAAATACCTCTACTACTTTTAAAATAACTTGTTGGAGAACCATTGATGAGGACAAAGAATAGAGGGGAGGATATGCAACTACTGATAAGGTCAACCCAATTAGGATGGAAGCCAAACTTGTGAAGGACAACTAGAAGGAAGTTCCATTTGACCCTATCATAAGATTTGTTCATGTCAAGCTTGAGGATGCAAGTGGGCTTTTTGGTATTGGACACAGAATGAAGGGCTTCATGTATGGAGATGATACCATCAAGGATAGACCTACCCTAAACAGAGCTTCCTTGGCAAGGTTCAATTATTTTGGGCAAGATGTTTTGCATTCTAGTGGCCAAGATTTTAGTGAGGATTTTGTATGCAACATTGCAAAGACTAATGGGTCTGAAGTCATGTAGAATTTGGTAGCTAGAATTTTAGGAATAAGGGCAATGAATGTGCAGTTGAAACCTCAAGGAATTCTTTTGGAGGACTAGAACTCTTTGATAGATTTGCAAACATCAGGACCAACAATATCCCAGAAGGTTTAAAAAAAAGCAAGGGGAAAAACCATTTGGTCTTGGGGCTTTATCGAGATTCATAGAGAAGAAGGAAGCTTTAATTTTATCATCTTGGACAAGAGTTATAAGAGAGGAATTGACCGATTCAGGAATAGAGTTGGAAGGAATGTGATGAAGTAAAGCTTTTTGGATTGTAGCTGAACATAGGTTATCATCCTCAAGCAAGGTTTTGAAATAATTGTTGGGTTCATTCTTGATTTCATCTATATCTGATGTAATATTACCATCACTTTTAGTCGGTTCCTTGATGCGATTGTTGCTTATGTTTCTAAGGGTGGACACATGAAAGAACTTAGTATTTGAGTCCTCTTATTTGAGCCAAAGATCTTTGGCTTTTTGGTGCTAGTAGATCTCTTCCCAGGCAAGAACATTATGATACTCAACTAGAATATGTTTCTCTTCATTCCTGATATGGACATCTACTTCACCATTCTAAATTATATGCTTGATGTGGTCTAATATTTCTTTGAGTGATTATTTATTGGCAAATAAGTTGCCAAAAAATTCCTTATTCTAGATTTTCAGATCTTCTTTTAGACTTTTGACTTTCTAGGCTAGCTTGAAAGAAGGAAGTCCTTGAAATTCATGTTTCCAACTGTGAGATACTCTCTAATGAAGATCTGGATGATGTAGCCACATAGCTTTAAATCTAAAAGGCCTTTTGTAGGGGTTAGATTTTTCAATGTCCAAGAGAAGAGGATTGTGATTTGATCCAATTTTAGGAAGATGATATTGTCTTTGAGGTATGCTTTGTCTTGATATTTAATTTTTAGCACCAAGGCAGCTCGTAATCCAAGGATGAGAGCTTCATATTCAATAGTGTTATTGGTGCAAGCAAATGTTAATTTGAAGGATAAAGGAATAAGATGTTTTTGCAGGGATATTAAAATAATACCCGCACCAGCCCCACTCATGCATCGGGCTTCATTAAAGTATAAAGACCACTGCTCAATATGGTCTGCCTCTAATTGAAGGCATTCATTAGGAAACTCGATGATGAGGGTATGGGTAGACTCTAAGGGTGTAGAAGCTAATTGATCTACTATGATTTGACCCTTAACAAACTTCTGTCCTATGAACATGAGGTCAAACTCGCTTAGAGCAAGAACCCACTTGGAAGTACAACCCGATAAATAAGGTCGACTCATGAGATACCTCAAGGGATCATATTTAGCAATGATATAAGTTTTCTGACTAAGCATATAATGGCGTAATTTCTACATAGAAAAAACAACTGTTAGACATAGTTTTTCTAACGCTATGTAGCGGGTTTCATAACTGATGAAGGTTCGGCTAATATAATAATTAGCACGTTGTCTCTTTGCATCATCAAGCTGAGCTAACATAGCTCCTAAGGCAGAATCTGAATCTGAAATATATAGGAGAAATGGACGATCAGGTTTAGGAGGTGAAAGCATAGGTGGGGTAAGGAGGTATTGTTTGATAAGTTCAAAAGCTTCTTTACATTCGTCGTCCCAATTAAAAGGGACATCCTTCTTAAGGAGCTTAAGAAAGGGACCGGTTTTTTCTACCAACTTATCGATGAAGTGACGAATAGCTTGAATTTTACCTTGTAAACTTCGTAATTCAAATATATTGGTAGGTGCGGGCATATCAATGATAGCCGCAATCTTGAGAGGGTCAATTTTGATACCATGTAAAGAAACTATAACCCCTAATAGCTTATCGGACTTAACTTTGAATATGCATTTGGCTAGATTTAATCGAATAAGATATTCTCTTAAGCGATTAAAAACTTTTCTCAAATCATCTAAATGATTATATTCATTAATAGAGCAAGCTATAATATCGTCTACATAATCATGTAGGATATCATGCATCATATCATGAAAAATATAAGTCATAGCTCATTGATATGTTGCACCTGCATTCTTTAAGCCAAATGGCATCACTTTCCAACAAAAGGTACCCCAAGGGGTAATAAAGGCTATTTTAGCCTGATCTTCAGGAGCTATCCTGATCTGATTATAGCCAAAAAATTTGTCCATTAGGGACATCATTCCACTTCTGAAAGTAAATTCAATGATTTGATCAATGTTTGGAAGAGGAAAATCATCCTTAGGGCATGCAGCGTTAATATCTCTAAAGTCTGTGCAAACCCTAACGTTGGTAGCTTCTTTCTTGGTGACTGGAACTACATTTGAGATCCATTCAGCATAATAAATAGCTTGTATAAAAACAACATTTAGGAGTTTTTCTAACTCCCCTTTGACTAGCAGGGCCACTTTGGGATGCATTTTTCTAAGTTTTTGTTTAATAGGTTTAGCATCCGGATGGACTACTAGATGATGCATGACTACGAAAGGGTCCAGACCTGGCATATCTTCGTATGTCCAAGCAAAGACATCTTCATATTCTTTAAGGAATGCAATGTATTGCTCTTGTTTTTCTTGACTTAATTCTGACCCAATATTGATTATGTGAGGATTATCCTCAGTTTCAATGTTAACTTTAATGACGTTTTCGACTTCCATGTGTAGATATCTTTCAAAATTAAGTGGGGCGGGTGAGACGCCCAATTCTTGTAATTATTTTAAGGTTAAGTTGGATAATTCATCTTGAGGATTAGTGGCCTCAAGCTGGGCTATAGTTGGTATAGAACCATCAAAATAAAATCCATTGTGTAACATCTCTTCAACGGAGACATCGTGGAAGATATCTCCTTCCAACTCCTCATCGGAGTCAGCAATCAATTCAGGGTAAGTTATGGATAGCATGTTACATGTAAATGGCTGATTTTTTAGAGGCAAATCATCATGCCTATCTAAATAATCTTGATAACATATGATTTGATCATCATCTTTAAAAGGAAAGGGTTTACCCTTACTAGGAAATAGGCCCACACCACATCGGGCAGGCCATGGTTCTACCTCGAAAGGTTCTTTCATGCCATTTTGGAAAGGTCCCAAGCTTCCCTTTATATCCCATTTTAAGCATTATGGGTTTAGCTTTAATATACTCATTAGTAAAATAACATCAAGCATATCCATCATGATGAGTTTTGATATTTCGAGGTATTCTTCCCCAATCATATCCTTTATAAATAAAAGCACAACTCTCGACTTGGTAAGTACTTCCCATAGGTTGTGGGAGGCCCAAGGTACGAGGATATGGTGGCAAGTTATTGAAAATAATTGAATCTTGCATGAAAACATTTGTTTTTTCTGATATTAAGATTGTGGATAAATCCGGTAAAATTTCATCAGAAAGAGCATAAGATGTAGAAGGATCATTCCCTATATCTTTAGATGTGGAAGGTATGATAGATGTTGATAATGTGGAAGTGTTAATGAATGGGTCTATAGGTTTTGAAATTATAGGGATAGAACATGAAGAATTGGTTGTAGATTTAAGATCTTTTTGAGGTTCTAGTGTGATTTGTTCAGAATATGGTTGAGTTAAATGTATAGGTGTAGTTGATGGGCTACATGATGTTATGTGTGTGTGTTTCACACGTTTAGATGAAAAATAAGAACTAGGATGTGTGGATGATAGAGCGAGGAAAAATTGCACTCCAATAGGTTCTGCCAAAGCACACATATCAAAGGGTCTAGGGTCACCATGGATAGTGACCAACTGGTTTTTAAATTTGAATTTAACACATTGGTGTAAAGTTGATGGGACAGCCTGCATTGCATTGATCCAAGGACGACCCAAAAGTATATTGTACGATGTTGGGCAATGTACAATAAACATGGTTGTATCTAGGGTTCTAGGACCAACTTGCATTGCATCAACTCATCCCTATGGATAGGAGAAGATTTTAATAAATCCAAAAGGGAAATTTTGGCTGTAGTATTAGATAATTGCCAATAGGTATGCTTTGAGGATTGTGATCTGATCCAATCTAAAATAAGTGGAGTACTTTGAGGTATGTGAATGCAGCCTATCTTGACCATTAGCCACAGTATGGATCATATTATTCTGCCACGTCATGTCATTGTGAGTGTGGGAAATGCCTTCATCATGGGTATCTATAGTGGATCGATGAATGGAGATGTTCGTGCCATAGGAGGTGAGGTTCTGGCTCCAAATTTTGTGTGAATTAGTGGAATAAAATGCATCTCTAGTCGTCTTCCCGCTATCCATGTTGGAAACCACAACTCGGGACCTGCAAGGGTTGAAACGATAGTGCCAGAGGTTGACAATTAAATTAGCATGCATTCCAAATAAAGAGACCCAAAGGGGGATTGCAAGGTGGCAGCCAATGGAGTGGGGGGAAAGTGGTGGGGGTAGTGGAAGATGACATGGCCTAGCCATTGGGAAAATGAGTGGCGATGATAGGGGGTGGTGGGGATAGGGGAGGGCTATGGGGAAAGTAGTGGGCCATGTGGATGATGAGGTGGCAGTCACCCTTACGAATGACGGGGGTAGAAAACCAAAGACCAAAAAGAATAGGAATGACCACGTGGACCTTGACACTAACAGCTGGCCCTGTGAATTTATTCATGAGGATAAGGTTGACTATCCTGAGGAAGGACCTCCTACTGAGGAAGGCTGATTTGTTGTCTCTCTTGATCTGCAAGTACCTGAACTTCCTCTGGGATGTTGTCATGCCAAGTTTGAGGATTGGCCATGTTGACCCCAATGTTAGCTAGCTTATCTACGACCTTATTAGATTCTCTAAAGGCGTGCTGAAAGATAACTTCTTGTAGATTGAGGACTAAGATCCTAGCTTCCTCAATGTACTCTCTAACTCTCCATGAAGGTCTACAATTTTTGTTCTTGAGGTAGTTGATAATGTTGAGGGAATCACCTTCAACTATAAGTCTTGTGCAGTAGTTCTTGGTGAAACATAAACCTCTCCACATGCTTTTGGCCTCAACTACATGATTAGTCTGGTCACCCAGCCCTTCTGCAAAGGCTAGGATGATTTCTCCTTTGTGGTTTCTCAGGACACCTCCAGCCCCAGCCTTTCCAGGATTACCTTTAGCAGCTCCATCGAAATTGAGTTTGTGCCATCCTAATGGAGGAGGTTTCCAAATAGACTCAGGATGGATGTTAGTAGGAGGGTGGAGCTCATCTAAGGGTAAACCCAGCTCTAGACCCAGGTCAGACTCAGCTTTGGATGAAGGTTTGGAAGCTGGGGGAATGAGAGAGGCATTTTCCAAAGTAGAGGCCAATATTTTAGAGGAAATGAGCTTAGGGACCTTGGGCTTGCTAGAGAACACTCTACTATTTCTTTCGAGCCAAACTTGCCAGAGGAAATGATGAAGGGATACCTTCCAGAAGAACTTGAGGTGAGGGTCATGGAAGGGGGAAGGCCAATGGATGAACAGGTCATTGATGGAGCAGGGTCTAACCCACTGGATGTGGAAGGATTGGAAAATGGAATCAAGGATGGTGGAAGAAACAGGGCAATGGAGGAAGATATGAGAGGTGGATTCCGAGGTAGAGTGGCAAAGGTAGCATCTATTAGGGATGGGTAATCCTTTTTTCATGAGAAGGTCAATGGTAAGGATTTTCTCTTGGATGGCAAGCCATGAAAAGAAGGAGATTTTAGGAATTAGATGCTTGATCCAAACACAGTCAAAAGGAAGTAACTGATCCTCATGGTCAAGGAGGAGAAGATAAGCCGATTTGACAGAAAATTCTCCACTTTCAGTAGGTTCCCAAATAAGTTGGTCCTCCCTGTTAGAAGAGGGAATAATAGTGGAAGAGAGGAGAGAGTTCAACAAATTGGACTCAATAGGAAAAGCAGGATTGGAAATGAGGGTCCATCTTGGGCTCCTACCTTGATCATTGAGGAAATCAGAAACCTTGAGTCCTATCCTAACATCCGTAAAGGGTTTAAGTTTGGCTAGAATTGGATCATTAAGGAGGGGTTCTTGAGTAATCCATTTGTCATTCCAGAAGTCAATATTAGTCCCTTCTCCCATTTTCCATCTTATTCCTTTCTTAATGAGGTGCTTAGTACCAATTAAAGAGTTCCAAAAAGCTGACCCCCTACTTGGAATGTCCTCACTGAGGAAGTTACTATTCTGGAGGTACTTCCTTTTGACTATGGAGATCCACTCATTGTGTTCTCCTGAAATCAATCTCCAAGCTTGCTTGGCAATCAGAGTGGTGTTGAGAGAATGGATTCTCCTAAGCCCTATTCCTCCTTTGTTTTTGGGTTTGCAGACCTTTTCCCAAGCAACCAGATGGATTCTTTGTTTGTTTTCTGCTCCAGTCCATAGAATTTTTTTTTGAATTTGCTCTATCTTTGAGGCAGCTGTTGTAGGTATTTTGAAGATAGATAGGAAATAAACTGGGATGCTCTACAAAATAGTAGTAGTCAGAGTACTTTTAGCAGCTTGGGATAGAAGGTTACCTTTCCATCCTACAAGTCTTTTTTGGATGCGCTCTATAACATTGTTCCACATAGAGGCTGTCGGTTGCCCATAGAAGAGAGGCAGGCCAAGGTAAGTGGTTGGGAGATTAGCTATAGAGCAGTTTAGAATCCTCACAATCTTTAGTTGTCTTGGCATTGGAGTATTTAGGAAATACAATTTGCTCTTGTTGAAGTTGACTTTCTGGCCCGCAGCTGCTTCATAGACTTGGAGGATATATTTGATAACTTTAGCTTCAAAAATGGATGCACTAGTTGACAGAATGGTGTCATCCACAAATTGTTGGTGGGAAACTGGATTAGTCTATGAAGAGGCCTTGATTCCTGATAGCAAACCCATTCTGCATGCTGCTTGAATAGTTCTGCCTAAAGCTTCAGCTATGATGATGAATAAGAATGGAGATATAGGATCTCCTTGTCGAAGACCTCTGCTACTTTTAAAATAACCTGTTGGAGAACCATTGATGAGGACAGAGAACCAGGGGGAGGATATGCAACTACTGATAAGGTCAACCCAATCAGGATGGAAGCCAAACTTGTGAAGGATAGCTAGAAGGAAGTTCCAGTTGACCCTATCATAAGCTTTGTTCATGTCAAGCTTGAGGATGCAAGTGGGATTTTTGGTATTGGACGCAGAATGAAGGGCTTCATGTATGGAGATGATACCATCAAGGATAGACCTACCCTGAACAAAGCTTCCTTGGCAAGGTTCAATGATTTTGGGCAAGATGTTTTGCATTCTAGTGGCCAAGATTTTAGTGAGGATTTTGTATGCAACATTGCAAAGACTAATGGGTCTGAAGTCAGGTAGAGATTTGGCAGCTGGAATTTTAGGAATAAGGGCAATGAATGTGGAGTTGAAACCTCGAGGAATTCTTTTGGAGGACTGGAACTCTTTGATAGCTTTGCAAACATCAGGACCAACAATATCCCAGAAGGTTTGAAAAAAGTGAGGGGGAAAACCATCTGGTCCTGGGGCTTTATCAGGATTCATAGAGAAGAGGGAAGCTTTAATTTCATCATCTTGGACAGGAGATATAAGAGAGGAATTGACCGATTCAGGAATAGAGTTGGAAGGAATGTGATGAAGTAAAGCTTCTTGGGCTGCAGCTGAACAAAGGTTATCATCCTCAAGCAAGGTTTTGAAATAAGTGTTGGCTTCATTCCTGATTTCATCTATATCTGATGTAAGATTACCATCACTTTTAGTCAGTTCCTTGATGTGATTGTTGCTTCTATTTCTAAGGGTGGACACATGAAAGAACTTAGTATTTGAGTCCCCTTATTTGAGCCAGAGAGCTCTGGATTTTTGGTGCCAGTAGGTCTCTTCGCAGGCAAGAACATTATGATACTTAGCTAGAATTTGTTTCTCTTCATTCTTGATATGGACATCTGCTTCACCATTCTGAATTCTATGCTCGATGTGGTCTAATATTTCTTTGAGTGATTGTTTATTGGCAAATAAGTTGCCAAAAACTTCCTTATTCTAGATTTTTAGATCTTCTTTTAGGCTTTTGAGTTTCTGGGCTAGCTTGAAAGAAGGAAGTCCTTGAATGTCTTGTTGCCAACTATGAGATACTCTCTGATGAAGATCTGGATGATGTAGCCACATAGCTTCAAATCTAAAAGGCCTTTTGTAGGGGTTAGATTTGTCAATGTCCAAGATAAGAGGATTGTGATCTGATCCAATTTTAGGAAGAGGATATAGAGCAACATCTCCAAAATATTGAACAACTTCCTGTGAGAGGAACACCCTGTCTAATTTGACTTGAATGTGATGTGATCCAGTTCTTCTGTTACTCCAAGTATATTTGGCCTTTCTGAGTTTCAAGTCCATTAAACAATTTGCATTGACAAACTCATTGAAGTCCTCCATGCTTTTAGCTGGAGTTTTAGAGCCTCCTTTTTTATCTGAAGAGTAAAGAGGGGTGTTAAAATCACCTGCAACAATCCAAGGGATGTTTTGAAGTGAGTTTTTCATACTGGTCAGGTCGTCCCACAACTGCGCTCTTCTAGCAATGGTGTTGGGAGCATAAACATTGGTGAGAATCCAAGACGAGTTGTTATTGACATCATGGAACAAGACGCTAAGGAGCCTCTCACTGGACTGGAGTAGTCGTCCTTCAACTAAATTCTTGTCCCATAAGCACATAATACCTCCTGACGTTCCTCTAGCATCACTGGTCACTACACCTGCATTCTTCCATATTTCCTTGGCCACTGAAGTGGAACTATTGGAACTGATTTTTGTTTCTTGCATGATGATTATTGAAGGTTTGATATCCTTTCTCATAGACTTAACAAGTCTTCATTTGGCTGGCCCATTAAGGCCTCTGACATTCCATGATAGAATCTTCATTTAGAATATTTGGGAGGTTTCTTGCCTCCTCGGCCATTATGGTGAGGGGGTTTGGAGCTTTTACTCTCATCCTTATGCTGAGAAGTAATGTTAGGAAAAAGGGTTTTTTGGATTCCATTTGCAATATCGTCTACAGTTTGGGAATTTTTGATTTCCTCTTTAGAAGGCCTACCTCTTTTTTTATCACTACCACAATCTACAGGAGATTTGGTGGTGCTTCTAGTCTGCTTGGGGCTGAACTTATAGGGAATGATCTATTCCAGAATAGGGCTCTGAGGCCTGGTAGTTTGGCTTAAGCTAGGTGAAATAATTTCCTCCATAGGAATCTGATTGGAGATGGCTACCATTTCATCTAGAGGGCTACGAGATGGTCCTGATTTGGAAGGGGTGTTGACAAAACTAAGATCAATGTTCAGCTCAGGGGGTATCTGAGGATCTGGCTGGAGAACAACAACAACGTTTTGAGAATCCTCAGAGGAATTATTTGGGATAGGAGGAATGGGGGCATCTCCATGGAGAAACCTATCATATTCATTTAAGATATTGAACTTGTTATGAGATGTGATAGGGGAACTTACTTGGTGGAGTTCGTAGTTCACCATTTCTTTGCCTTTGAAAGAGAGAGGCCCTTATTTAGGATTGGGGGCTTTTGTTGTTGCTGGTGGCTTTTTCCTGCCTAGTTCTATTGCTGCCATTTCTTCTGGGTTTTATGATACCCACTGTTGTGTGGGTTTTTGTTGCCTCTGGAGTGATCAATGTTGGCCCCGCTAGGTTGGGGTACCTCTATATTCTGCCCAAGAGTCTAGGTTTTGAGGATAGGGCACTGTGATCTAAGATGTCCCTGGGTATGACATTCTACGCAGAAGGTCGGTTTGTTTTCATATTCCAAGGGTTGCTTCTTGCAGAAAGACTTATGAGTCAGATTGACATATGTTGGAAGCTCTGAGGCCAAATTGACATTTACACAAATTATAGCCATGTTTATACGCCTTCGGCCCTTGGTCATAGGTTCAATGGCAAGGAGTTCACCTATAGCATTTGCAATGGATAAGAGGATATCCTCGTGCCAAAAATGGAAGGGAAGGTTTGGGATACGAACCCAAATAGGTGCAAAGTTTATATCCTGGGTGTCAGGATCAAAGTCTATGTCCCATTTCCTTAGAAATAAACTTTTACGCCCTAAGAACCAGGGGCCCCTAGTGAGGATGCACTTCATGTCTTCATCGTTGCTCAACCTGATGGTAAAGAAACCTCTGGACAAGACAACTAGTTCCAAGTCACCTAGAGTCTTCCATTTGGTGACAACCCACCTACGGATTGTCTCGATATCAGGTCTTCCTCCAACGAACTTCCCCACCAACGTATGACATTCCATGGCAAGGTAGCTATCAACAATATCATCAGGGATGTTTATATTTTGACCATCAGGAACTATTGATGTGGTAGGATGTTTGTAAGGACCTCGTCCAGAGTTGGACAAAATGTTGGCATAGGAAGTTGCTTTGGTTTTGACAATAGTGGGACCCTTGGCTGGAGGAAGGGACCCAGTGTCAGGAGGTTCATCTCCCCAGAATAGGACCTTGTATGCCTCTTCCTTATCCTCATATTTTTCACCCTTGTCTTTGGTACCTGACCTTTACTGTCCTTGCTTTCCTTGTGACTTGTACTACGGTCACTATTTCCTGTTGAACCAGTCTTCCTTCCATATTTCGCTCCTCCTCCTTCCACTCCTTCCGCTCCTCCTCTTACTTTCATGGTCGCTCCCCTCTACCCATAATAGGTTAATATTATTTAATTCATTATTCTCAATCATATAACATGGCAATAAATTTTAATAAATAAGGATATGATTAATATTTTACAAAATGTGTAACTATTTAGCTTTAAAATAAGTAATCCAACATTTCATAAAGACTTTAAATGTAAATTGAACAACCCAACATACTCTTAATTTTCTAAACAAGTAAAATAGTGGAAGTGTAAGGATAAAAATGAAGTAGATGATCTAATATCTCTAGCTTTTACTCGCACAAAACACACCAAAATGTTCCATTACAAGTCATTCTTTGCAAATTGATCCATATAAAGTTTGGTTTTATATTTTAACCAAAGGAATGTTGAGATCCTAGAGAGGGTATCAAGTAACCAAATATTTTTCTAAGTGAAATCCTCTAGAGTAAAATGTTGATTGTTATAAATTCTTTTATACTCATTGACTGATTGTCTATCATCCTTTGATAGATTGTAAACCAGTTCATATTTCTATGGAAAATAAATAAATTTAACTCTTGAAGTATTCTATGGAGATCATTCATTGCTTGGTTGATGTCCACTCTCTCAACTAGATTGTTAATAACAATTCAGGATATATAATTATTTTTCACATCAATATACTTTTGGATATTTGATACTCTATAGACAAAATAATACCAAACCAACAATTTCTATTTAGGATAAAAAATAATTAGTATTTTAACTAAACATTAGATCAAAAAATAATATTAAATTACCTCAACTATTAATCATCTAATATCCTTCTTTATTGATTTAAAACTCTCCAACATGATATTTTGTGTTACTAATTGCCTAGATAGGGTTTCTTTCCTTAGCGATTTTACTATATCCACAAAACCTATATATTCTATTAGATTAATATTTTTATAATGCATAATTTCCAAAAAAGTTTTAATTTTAATATAAAACTCATAAATTTATAATTTCACAAGTCTATCTCTCAAATATTCTTTCCTTTGTAAACCTTGTCCCATTTACAAAGAGAAAACTTAAATTTCTCATCATATCAATTCTAGAGAAAATCTCTTTAAATCCTGGCAATTTGAAGACCTTGTATCTTGGTAATTTAAAAGTGATATGATATATAGGGACATGTTACAATATTACCATTATGAGTTACACTCTTTTATCCATGGTTAAGAACACACCTTTTTAACTAGGTATGAAAGATTTTATTCCATCTTAAATCAACTACCAATGTTTTTTCTATATTTTTTTAATCAGACAAAGGAATACATAGATATTTTGATGAAAATTTTCCAACTTCTAATCTCAAGATATCTACAATGATGTAATACAAATTAAAATATAACTTGTTAGTAAAAATTAACATCCCAATTTTCACAATATTTAATAATAGTATTTATTTTTAATTTGATATAATTACTTGTTTATGTGATCTTATTGACTCAACATTTTATATTTTTTGCCAATTTAATTTAATAACATTAAGTAAATATAATTAATAAGAAATTCAATCAATATATAGTATTACCTATTTATTCTTTAATTTCTAATAGGTCACAACCTATAGGATGGAAGGAGAGAGGGTATTACCAAGTAGAGAACTATAGTTGCATAAAAAAATAAAGGGAAAATGAAATTTACATAACACATGCAACTACATTTAGCTTACATAATTGTTTGACGTATTATAAAAATAATTATCATTCTAATATTTTACTTATTATTTGATAATGGTATGGGTTTTAAAAATGAAGCATTTAAAATCATATTACATTTAATTTGTCTAATTTTTTGACACCATTTGGAAAGGTTTCAAGTTTGTTATAAAACCATGTACTTGACCATGGGTATGAATGGATGAAACCTTACCTTGCATTACATTCACCTTTACATAATTCTTGTGTGAAATAAAGTACTAGTGGGTATAACTCCCTTTCCATCTGTGGAAAACATTTCAAGCTTAAAATTTTGCTCTTAATCCTATAATTTATTTGATACCAAAAAATTTTGGGTGCGGGCATAAAAACAATTTCTTTTTTAAAGCATGTGTTTCTCTAACATGCTAGGGGTTGAGAGCAACAAAGGAGTAAAATATATCTCTATCTTCTATTTGAAAGTGTGTTGTTTTTTGAGATATTCTTACATGTTTATGGGCACCTTTCTTGAATGGTGAAATAGTGGATGTTTATTGCTATTAACTTGGAAAATCTTAAGTTATAACCATCATAATTTTAAAAACATGCATAATGGAAGGATGGAGAAGGTATGATAGAAAAAATATAGTTTTTTAATCTATAATTATATTGGATAATAACCAATTTTATTCATGTAATGTCAAGTACTTACATGCATACTAGTTATAACCATAACAAGATTAGTTACAACCATATTTAAATGTAAGCTACTAGTTATAGCCATAACTACTAGTTATATTGATAATATAATCTCCCAATTAATAGTCTAGTACCTTATACATACTCTAACAAATAAGAATATACAATAATGTTATAAATGTCTAGCATCCCCCCTATTACATTATTTGGTATATAGAGAGAACTACAAAGCAATTCAAATTTAACATGTGCAAGTACCTTTGTATAAATACACAAGACACTCTTTAGTGGGAATGTATTAGAGCTAAATCTAGTTATTCTAAACTTATTCTCAAATTAAATGACACTAAAATTTAATGTGCTTTATTTTTCATGAAAAAATAGACCCTCAAGCAACTTTAGAACCTCTTTATTGTCACAATTCAGTACCATCAATTGAATTTTAGAAATACCAATATACGACAATATGCAACATAACTATATCACTTCACACATAGGTCCTTATGTGGTACAATAATTTATCTCTATGGATGAAAATGTCAATATATATTATTTATTGCTATGCCACATGACAAGTCTAGAGATTAGATGAAGTACATATCTAGTTGTTGATCTCTTATCATTTATAGATTGAGAAAATTTTTACTTCCATTGTCCTTGTAAGAAGAACCGGTCATCCTTCATATACTCTAGTCCATACTCCACTACACAATCAACATAATACAATATCCTCTTTATTATATTTTGGTGAACCTCAAAATATAACTCACAATAAAGCTAATATCAAGCCTAGTATTTGATAGGTACATGAGACTCCTAATTAGCTAATAATATAGAGTATCATATATTTATGGTGATTTGTAATATAAGGATAGTTTTAAACCTTGATTCATTGTCATACTTCACCTTTGGGACCACAATGTGATTATTTCTTGTAATATATTCAAGCTATGAAAATAGTGCAAAACTCCTAAATCTGTCATCTCAATTTTATCGGTGCATTCATCACATCATTCACCAAAGCATCAAAACTACCATTGAAGACCAAATCATCAATATACAACACAAGTATCACTATCTCAAATCCAAAATTTAAAGAGATATATTTATGTTTGAAGGACTTATAGTGAAACCATGGTACAATAAGTGATCACCAATTTTTATGTATCAAGATCTAGGAACATACTTCAACCCATACAATGACTTAATAAAAATATAAATCTTTTGATGTTGTTTATCAACAACAAATCCTTAAAATTATGTTAATAACACCTCTTATTTTAGATCACCATTACTGAAGGTACTCTTGATATCCATTTGCTAAAATTTCCAACCAACTTATAATGCCAATACACTAATTACATGGATGCTAAAGTTTACATTCCTTCCTTCTATGCATAGCCATTTGAAATGAGTCATGCCTTATTCTTGTCAATGAATTTATTTTGCTTGTATTTAATTTTGATGAACCACTTGTAGCCTATGATATCCTTTCCTTTTGGCATATTAACAAGATCATGTATTTTATTCTTCATTAGAAATTCATACTCTACATCCATAGTTGCAATCCACTATGGTGAACAAAGTGCTTCCTTAATTGGCTTTGGTTTTGAATTATCTATAATTAAGGTCATCAAGCCCAAATTTACTTCTTTATGTGTACTACTATCAGCATGTGATCCTATGCAAATGATGTCAAAATTTACATCAAGTTTAGCATCTTTGATGGCACTAGAAAGTCATTTCAAAGTCTTTATCCATTGTGATGGAGTTGTAGGTACAATAAATTCATATTCATAAATTGTTATAGGTTCATCAAAAACGTTTACAACATCTTCATGAACTTCTTCATATAAATACATATCATCATTTATGCTCACAATTGGAGATGTGGCATCTATAGACTCTTTAAAATCCTTAGTATTTGACTTAGTTTCAAAATCTTCATCCAACACCACATCTCTTCTTATGTGTAATTTTTTGGTAGCTATATTTATTAGTTTAAAATATTTTTACTCATAATCATATCCAATAAATATGTATGGTAGGAATTTTACATCCAACTTGGTCATCTATACCTTTGGCACATGCATGTTTTCCTTATTTTAAAAGACTAATATGCACAGTTGAAAGCTTCTTCCTAGACCAAGATACTTCAGGTGTAACCCTTTGTAGTTCATTTATGAGTACTCTATTTCGAATATACATAATAGTGGAAACAACTTCAACCAAATACCATTGCTCTAAATTTACTCCTACGAGTATGCAAGAAACTATTTCCATGATGGAATAGTTTCCCCTGTTGGCAACCCCATTCTACTACAGAGTGTATGCCATAGTTAGCTATTTTTTGATCCTATTATGCTTGATTTTTTTAAAAATTAATTGATTGTATATTCCTCAATAAATCTAAGTAGATAACTTGAATAGAATGCCTAGTTTCTATATCTACATGCTTCATGAAGTACTATAAATTCTTGAGTGTTTTTGAATTCAATTGAAATAAATACACTCATATCTTATGTGAGTATTCTTCCATAAATAGCTAAAATTATTTGCATCAACTAAAACTTGATAACATGGGTTCACATAGATCAATGTGAATTACATCCGACTGTATTTTTTTCTTTATGAGTAATTAAATCAAAAGGTACTCAATGTCCTTCCTTTCTAAGCAATGCAAGGATACTAGAAATTTTAGTGAAATACTATACAAACCTAACACCATTTGATTCTTATTCAATTGAAGCAAGTATACTAAAATTAGATGACCATATCTCTTATGCCAGAGTGAGATAACATATATGATTATTTCTAATAGTATGTCATTAGAATATGATATAATATCAAGTGTAAACAAGACATTCTTATAGGAACCTACTACCACAATATTACCATATATCTTGACAAAATACTTTTTATTGACATCAACAATACAAAATTTTACCACCATATTTCATTCTATAAGTTGCGGTACTGATAACAAATTGTTTTCTATTCAAAGTATATATAACACATTTTAGATCATTCAACTACCTCCAAGAAGATTGAGAGAAACATATCCCACTCCTATGAATTTATATCTTCTATAATCAACAAGAATTATTTATTTTCCATTTGCTTTGGCTTATAATGAATTAAACCATGCTTTGTTCCTAGTCATGTGCTTGTTGCCAACTGAATCGATATGAAAATTTATCCTTTGGAATTTTCATTGCATTGAACATTAGAACCTTGTGTGCTTATTTAGATTCTAAATTTAATTCTTAATGGATAATATGCTCTTATTATTACATAAGCGTAGTATGTGGTTTGTATAGGATGTAGTTTGTATTATATATTCTTATGCTGAGGTTTTTAAACTTTGTCTCCTTGAGCCATAGGTTCATACCAATAAACTCCTTGTATTATGTCCATAGATTTATATTAATTTATTTTTGAGGTTATTTATATTATGATGATGATGGTAAAGGGCCCTTACATTACTTATTTCTCCAAAATTTCTTGGAAATGAGTGAATTATTTATCAATTGATTCCTCAACTTGTTGGTTGCCACTTCTTATTGAAGCATGTTCACCAACTCATCAATGGATACCTTCCTATTTAAAATTTTCACGGATGTAGTTCAAAATAAATATAGTAGAGATCCAAGTATGGTGGTTACCAAGAGCTTATTGTATATAATTTATCCTATGAAATTTATTTGTGTTTTAAACTCTATAACTTGGAGAAGAAAAACCTCAATGCTCTCTTCATATTAGACACCACATTTAATGTTGAGACTAAAGGTGAAGTATTACTAATTCATTCTTCCCTTCATAGATGGTAGAAATAGTGTTCATGCCTCAAATTTTTTTTCTTTATAAATATGTGGCTATAACATCTATTATGGAAAGGGTGATTATCATCAATGCTCCCCCATCTGTGTAATTAAAATTTTACTTTTTATCTTCATACTTTGTAGGTTGAATGACTTTACTAGTGATAATATCCTTGAGTTTCATAACTACCAAGATAATTCTCATGTTCTTTTTCTAAGATTCAATGTTTGAAGCTTTGAGTAACTCTAAATTTGTAAGAACTTTTGGTACATCCATGGTGAGGGTCCATCATGACTCAAAAATGGTCCCCTTTTCAATATACGTTTAGTATGATATGTCAATACTTTCTAT
Organism: Wollemia nobilis; assembly: GCA_028583015.1. Lineage (NCBI taxonomy): Eukaryota > Viridiplantae > Streptophyta > Pinopsida > Araucariales > Araucariaceae > Wollemia > Wollemia nobilis. The sequence goes on from JAQPPZ010017109.1 coordinate 4,908,628, forward strand.
ATACTCACCCATCCTATATACCCATCAATACATGGAAGAAGATAGTGCTCTTGATATATTTGGCCATATGTGAGAGATACTTTAAGGTATGTGAAAGATAATAGTACAAGGTACCAAGGTAGTATAAATAGAGTTTTTCCTTATGAATAACACATGCTTAAAGATAAATATTTGTATGTGGGCATAACTTCCTTATAAACATACAATTTATCAATTTAAAGGTTTATGTATAGCAATATTGACAAACAGGGTAATTAAATGCAGAGAAATCATCAAAAACATATTGAACTTAGATCTTATCAATGATTTAAATTATCAATTCCTAGACATCATTATGGTAACTTTGTTAGGCTATAGTCATAGTATGTCAATATGACAACTTTATCTATAAACATGAGTTAGAGAAGCCATTGATAATAAATATTGCTAGTGTGCCTAAATTTTTGTTTTAAAGGTATTAAAAGCATGAATTTTAAAGAAAATTTACAAATTTGTAAGTTGTTGGTCGTAGCCAAATAAAAAATAAAAAAATTTTACTACCCCCTTAACTTTGCAATAATTTCACTATAGTCAATTTTATTTTAACTATAGAAAAATGATTTTTTTTTGCATAGCAAAGACCTTTAATTGACTTAACATATGAACAACTATCATACTTCAAAATATATGGTGACAATTATAATTTCTAAATATTTAATGTTCACATTGTATGCAAACAAATTACACCCAATGACAAAATGAATGAGACATGCAACTTGTAAAATTAAATGGAATTTTATATTAAACTTCTTTTGCTTCCCTTTTTACAATGCTTTGCCCTAGCTACGTGGAGGAATAATATTACAATAAGCACTTTGTCTTGTATTTCAAATTATAATGAAGGTAAAATGGGGATGACGAGTGTAGACACCAAAACCTAGGCCTCCAAAAAATCACATTTGACACCCCACAGTAAATCCTACTTAATAAAATAATATTCCTAAGTTTAGACTTGGGTATATAAAATCCTACATATTATCCTATTTTTTATATTTATTAAATATGGAAAATCAACCTAGGATACCCTGCCTACCCACTAGACATGTGTCCTAGCCACCTCACTAACATCCCTTGATATATCTCATACACCCTTGTCCCCTTTGTCCCTCCACATGGGATTATTGGTAATTTTGGGTATGTTGCCTAGCTTCATGTTTGTGAGTTGTCATTGATGTCAAAAGGAATTTGTGTTGATGTCAAAAAGAGTTTGGTGACAAAAATATCTTGAAAGTTCCATGATGTTTGTTTATGGGTTTTTAATTAAAACCATTGTGACAAGGTTAAAGTTTTTTCTTAAAACCATCTGGACTCATTAAAGGTTTTTATTAAAACCATCTTGGCTTAATGAAAAGGTTTTTGCTCCTTGAAAAAACCTTAAAAGTCCATTTTGATTATTAGTAAATAAATTAACTCAAAACTTTGAAAAGGTTTTAATTTAAGTTTATTGTTAATAAAATAATAATTATTATTGAAAGGGTTTCTAAACCCTTAGCAGTGCTCATGTAAAAGACTTACCTCGCCAACTTCAACTTGCATGGGATGAAAAACATAATGTTTGAAAGGAGTGTCGACATCAATTTGCATGGAATGAAAGACTATTAAAGGGCATTATTTCCTAAGGTTTTATGCACCTCCTATTTGCACGATTACCTTAGAATTTGTATTGATCTATGACCTTCAATTTCAGATTGCTCTGTGATTTTCAAGTTTCATATTGCTCTGTGTTTAAATTTTGATTTCGTACGCCTATGAGGAAGACAAATCAATTTTTATTTAATCTCTGCAAGTAAAGGGAAGGTAAAATGACAAGTGGTGCTTGAGAGTTTCATTGGGCACTTGTGCTCCAATGACAAAGGCAGTGGAGTGAAGGTGCTCACTAGGCAGAGGTGTCGATATTGATTCACGTCGGGCGTGTTTCGATTTTGGTCATGGATTATTGTGCACATGGTACAACAGTTGCTTTGGGCTACAAGTTTGGAGGAGGAAGCACTTTGGAGCTTATGTTGGTCTCTCCACACTTCTCCTAAGGTTGGAGAATTAATTTTTGGCCAAGGTAGATCTTTTGTTGATAATGTGGAATATTTGATTTGACTTTGCAATTATTGTTGGTAATTGGATGGAGGTATAAGGTTAAATAGAAATATTACTTTGACATTGATATTATTGATGCTTAGTGTTTATGTGGTAAATGCATTTAGAAGTAAATGTACTTTAGGAGTTATAAGGGTTTAAGGAATAATTGGGCTTAATGTCATATTGGGGTTAGACAGCCTTTGGAGTTATTGAGTGGATATTCTATTGTAATTATTTTTTTGAGGTTGAAGTTATTTTGTGATATATTAAGTAGGAGTTATAAGGTGTAAAAGAATGTTGTTGATATGTACATTTGTGAGTTTTTATTATTGATGAGTTGGAGTGATAAGGTGTTATTAGGACTCTTATCATTGTGCATTATTCCATTGTTTCTAACTCTAATTTGTGGCAAATTGAGAGTTAGTGTTGTGACAGATTTTGAGTTCTCCTTCTTCATTAAAGTAAAGGTATGGGCATATTCTTCCATGGTTATTATTGATTGATGGTTTTCTGAAAATAAGTTTGGAGTGAAAAGGATTAAATTATGTTTCCTTATTTGGAGTGGATCTTATTTTCTAAAAATGGAAGTATTTATTATATATTATGAGATCATGATGAATTTATGAGTTATTGCATAATTTTGGTTTATGAGAGTGGAAGCATTTGAAGTTTGCTTTAGGGTTTTTGAGTGAGAAGCTTATGCCATTGCTATAAGTTGTTGAAACCCTAATTGAGTTGTTTGGTTGTTGAGATTTTGGTTTTGAGATTGCTTCCATTAATATTGAGTTGATCAAGTTATGCTTTACTTGATACATGAGTTGGGCTTACTCCTTTGAGATTTGATTTTATCAAGTTGTACTTTGCTTGATAAACTTGGTTGTGTGGTTAAGTTGAGCATTCCAATTTGAGAGAAGTTGGAAATATCTTGAACCCCTTTTTGATGCTTAGAGATATATTGCTTTGAGTTCTCAAAAACTAACTTGGCTAGGGTTTGATAGCAAGTTATAGTTCTATGTTGGAGGAGTTCATTCCTTGATATTGCATTATTGGCAATTGTTGGGTTGTGGTTCAAAATCTTGTGAAAGTATACTACTTCTATGAGATTGATTTGAGTTGATATTGAGAGTTGAAGGATAGAACATATTGAGTCTCTAAAAATTCTCTTTATGCTTCTATGAGATTGATTTGATATTATTGGACAAAACACATTGAGTCTCTAAAAATTCTCTTTGTGTGTTCACATTGGGCAATTTTCTTGGTAAACTTGCTTAAGCTGTTTCGACAAGTTCTTAGTGAGCATGCTAGGATAGATTTGGATAGGTTCTTGTGGAGAACTTGTGGATTGATTTGGACAGGTTCTTGTGGAGAACTTGTGGATTGATTTGAATAGGTTCTTATGGATAACTTGTGTACTAATTTGGATAGGTTCTTGTGGAGAACTTGTGTCCTTCTTTGAACAGGTTCTTGTGGAGAACTTGTGGATCTATTTGGATAGGTTCTTATTGAATAACTTGTGGATATATTTGATGAAGTCTTGGTGAAGACTTGTGAGCAGTTGTGATTGATTTGTTCAAGGTTTTGGCTTAAGCTTGGGACAGATATGACAGAGATTTAAGATCATATTTGTGTTGGACCAGAGGACTAAGTTTGGTGTAGATTTGTGATAGAGTTTGAGAAGACTTATGTTGGATCGACTAACTATGTTTAGTACAGGTTTTGATGAGCAGTTGTGGAGGTGATCAATGAGGACATAAGTCTCTAGAGCTAGAGCAAGGAGGACAAGACATCTTCTGTGGAAAGGAGTTCCACCTCCTAATGACAGAAGTGACAGTGATCTTCTAAAGTATCATTTCCAAAGCTTTGGGGGATAGGACATCTCCTTTCGATAGGAGGATCATAAATACTTCTTTGGGGGATAGGACATCTCCTTTAGGTAGGAGGCTCATAAATACTTCTTTTGGGGGATAGGACATCTCCTTTTGGCATGAGGCTCATAAATATTTGATTAGGTTAAGGATTCTCCTTTGGATAGAAAGTCCATAAACATTGTAATTGGGAAGGATTCCCAAAGGATTTGATTGAGAAAATTTAGTGAAATATTTTCTTTGTGGAGTATCCCATCTTGGGTGAACCACATTATATTAGTCTCTCAATTGTGTGATGACTTGTACATTGCTTTGATTACTGCTTTGATTTTTCTATTGGTTCATTGCATTGCTTTTTGAAGTAAAAGGAAAAAGTTAAAAAGTGGTCTTATACTGTTCACCCTCCTCTCAGTATAAGCTTGTGTTCTTCAATTGGTATCAAAGCTGGTTCCTTCGAAAGAGTTTCATAGCTTAAGAAAATATTGAAAAGAACACAATGGATTTTACAAGTTGTAATTCAACACCTATTCTTGATGGGACAAATTTTGGTCTATGAAGCATAAAGATGAAGGTTCATATAATGGCTCTTGGAAATGAAGTTTGGGAAGCATTTGAGTTTGGGTACACAATTCCAAAGCTCCCTCCTACTACTAAAGATGAGAAAATTCTACATCAGAGCAATTCAAGGGCAATGAATGCAATTCTGAAAGGTCTACAAAAGGCAGATATTACAAAGGTGATTCATTGTAATACAACAAAGGAAATGTGGGATCAATTGCAAGTGGTTCATATAGGTGATGCAAAAGTCAGAAAAGCAAAATTGAGATATTACAAAGGTATGTTTGAACAAATAAATATGAATGATGAAGAAAATATTAGTGACTATATGCTTTGTATGGATGAGATTGTTAATTCCATGAAGGAACTAGGTCTTGAGATTGCTGAAAATGATGTTTGTGATAAAATTTTGAGGTCTCTTCCAAATAGATTTAGTGAAAACATTTCAGCTATTGAGGAAGCCAAGTATTTGGATAAATTGAAAAAGGATGAGCTTCATAGTATACTTGCATATTTTGAGTTAAGAACTAAAGTGGTACTTGATCCTAAGAAGGAGGCAACTTTCAAAACTACCAATAAGTACAAGGGTAAATAGTAAGAAGATAGTGAAGAGTCTTCTAGTGATGAAGAAGCAAACTACAGCAGGAAAGGCAAGTTCTCAAGAAAGCACAAAGGTATGAAATCTATTAAATGTTTCAATTGTGGAAAGTTTTGTCACTATGCTATTGAATGTCTGAAACCCAAGGATGATTGTGATGAAGAAAAATAGGATTATAAGCACAGGAAATCTCAGAAGCACAGGTATCAAAGGAATAACATAAATGATCAAAATAGTCAAGGGAAGAGGTACTTCCAAAAACACAAGAAAAGGTTCTACACAGACAAAGCAAGTAAGTGTTCTAGTAGTGATGATGGAAGTTCTTCAAGTGATTATAGAAATGAGATGTTTTTTCTAACAGAAAATGAACGAAAAAAAAAAAGAGGAATATATTTGTTGTGCTTAAGTGCTTTAGATGTGGAAATTTTGGTCACCTTGAGGATGATTGTACAAATGATGGTTTGAATTCTGGTAATACTATGTATGAGGATGCTTCAAAAACATATGAGGAAGATCTTCTTATGGCTTTATATGAAGGTAGCACCTCTAGTGGTAAGAAATCAGAAAAGGATATTGATGTTTCAAAAGGCAAACAAATAGAGGATGTTTCAGAAAAGGGAGAAGTAGATATTGAGGCTAAAATTATTAATGCTCTTGATGTGTTAAAGAAATAAATAAATAAATATGCTAGACTCATTGATAGGTTTGATGAATTTCGTTATGAAAGATATGAGCTTATAGGGAATCTTGATATCTCTATAGAAAAGACAGAGGAACTCAAAGAAGAATTGGTAGCTAGATCTCTTGAGTGTAAAGAGTTAAAACATGAAGTAGCTTCCTTGAAAAATGAAACTAAAGAGTACAAGGATAAGCTTTACAAGTTTCAATAAAGTTCCAAGAAGGTAAAATCAATCATCAAGGATCAAAGAAGGACAACAGATAAAACAAGTCTTGGTTTTGGAAAGAAACAAAAGGAACAGGTTGAGGAATCTAGTATGAGCTCCCAAGAAGAAGATGGTTTAGATGAAGAGAGTACTTTAGAGAGTAAGTTTTCAGATGGTGATTTAAATATTACAGAATCAAAAAATAGGAATTAGAATAAGGGGAGAAATACTAAAGGACCTATGAGGTCAAGGTAAGGAAATTTCAATGGAATATGTTTTGCATGTCACAGGTTTGGACACATGGCTTCATAGTGTAGGGCTCAAGCAAGACAGGTTAATGGAAATTTTAGAAATGGTAATTTATTTCAAGGGTATTGCTACTCTTGTAATCAATTTGGGCACAAGGCAATTAATTGTAGGGTTAACAACAGGAACAGGTTTGGTCCAACAGAGAGGATTCAAAAAATAGGTACATCTCAAAGGAATAACATTGTCAAATGTTATAAGTGCAATAATGAAGGACATACAACCAGATGGTGTAGAGCAAAAGTTCCAAGGTACAGGTTCAAGGCTATGAACAATAACATGAATAATGGTAGGAACAGGAATAATGATAGGAATAGGAATAATGGCTTGGACAGAAACAGGGATGAGAACATGAATAGGAATAGGATTTTGAATAGGAACAAGAACAAGGATATGAACAAGAATAGGAACATGAACATAGATAAGGATATCAGGAAAAATCATGGAAAGGAAGCTATGGACACTAATGATGATGAGTGCCTAATGGGAGTTTTACTCCCACCCAAAAATTAATCACCTCAACAGGAGTTGGGGGAGGGGCTAAGCTAAGAGGCTCATTCTTAGCCCTAAGCCCCAAAGGTGACCCTTTGTCATTGATGACAAAGGGGGAGATATTTGAGTAAGGGAGAGAGCCTTGAGTTAGGGGGAGTAAAGCTTCAGAGGATGGTTTTCAGTTGGTTTCAGTTTTGACAGTTGGCAGTGGTTTCAGTAGTGGTTTGCCATCAATGACAAAGGAGGAGATTGTTGGCAATTTTGGGTATGTTGCCTAGCTTCATGTTTGTAAGTTGCCATTGATGTCAAAAGGAGTTTGTGCTAATGTCAAAAATATTTTGGTGACAAAAATATATTGAAAGTTCCATGATGTTTACTTATGGGTTTTTAATTAAAACCATGGTGACAAGGTTAAATTTTTTTTTTTAAACCATATGGACTCATTACGGGTTTTTATTAAAACCATCTTGGCTTAATGAAAAGTTTTTTGCTCCTTGAAAAAACCTTAAAAGTCCATTTTGATTATTAATAAATAAATTAACTCAAACCTTTGAAAAAATTTTAAGTTTATTATTAATAAAATAATAATTATTAATTTAATAATTATTATTGAAAGGGTTTCTAAACCCTTAGCGATGCTCATGTAAAAGACTTACCTCACCGATGTCAACTTGCATGGGATGAAAAACACAATGTTTGAAAGGAGCATCGACATAAATTTGCATGGGATGAAATACTATTAAAGGGTATTATTTCCTAAGGTTTTATGCACCTCTGATTTGTGCAATTACCTTTGAATTTGTATTGCTCTATGATCTTCGATTTCAGATTGCTCTGTGATTTTTGAGTTTTGTATTACTCTGTGTTTAAGTTTTGATTTTTTACGCCTGTGAGGAAGAGTTTTTAATCTCTGTGAGCAAAGAGAAGGTAAAACAACGAGTGGCACTTGAGATTTTCATTGATCACTTGTGCTCCAACGATGGAGGCAGTGGAGCGAAGGTGCTCGCTAGGAAGAGGTTTCGAGATTGATTCATGTTGGGCATGTTTCGTTTTTGGTCACAGATTGCTATACATGTGGTACAACAGTTGCTTTGGACCATGAGTTTGGAGGAGAAAGTGCTTTGGTGCTTATGTTGGTGCCTCCACACTTATCCTAAGGTTGGAGAATTGATTTTTGGCCAAGGTATATCTTTTGTTGATAATATGGAATATTTGATTTGACTTGGCAATTATTGTTGGTAATTGGATGGAGGTATAAGGTTAAATAGAAATATTTCTTTGACATTGTTATTATCGATGCTTAATGTTTATGTGGTAAATGCATTTAGAAGTAAATGTATTTTAGGAGTTATAAGTGTTTAAGGAATAATTATGCTTAATGTCATATTAGGGTTAGAGAGCCTTTGGAGTTATTGAGTGGATATTCTCTTGTAATTATTTTTTTGAGGTTGAAGTTATTTTGTGATATATTAAGTAGGAGTTATAAAGTGTAAAGGAATATTGGTGATATGTATATTTGTGAGTTTTTATTATTGATGAGTTGGAGTGATAAAGTGTTATTAGGACTCTTATCATTGTGCATTATTTCATTGTTGCTAACTCTAATTTGTGGCAAATTGAGAGTTAGTGTTGTGATAGATTTTGAGTTCTTCTTCTTCATCAAATTAAAGGTATGGGCACATTATTCCATAGTTATTATTGATTTATGGTTTTTTGAAAATAAGTTTGGAGTGAAAAGGATTAAATTAAGTTTCCTTATTTCAAGTGGATCTTATTTTTTGAAAGTGGAAGTATTGATTATGCATTATGATATCATGATGAGTTTATGAGTTATTGCATAATTCTGGTTTATGAGAGTGGAAGAATTTGAAGTTTGCTTTAGGGTTTTTGAGTGAGAAGCTTATGCCATTGCTATAAGTTGTTGAAACCCTAATTGAGTTGTTTGGTTGTTGAGAGTTTAGTTTTGAGATTGCTTCCATTGATATTGAGTTGATCAAGTTATGCTTTACTTGATACATGATTTGGGCTTGCTCCTTTGAGATTTGATTTTATCAAGTTGTACTTTGCTTGATAAACTTGGTTGTGTGGTTAATTTGAGCATTCCCATTTGATAGAAGTTGGAAATATCTTGAACCCCTTTTTGATGCTTAGAGAGAGATTGCTTTGATTTCTTGAAAACTAACTTGGCTAGGGTTTGATAGCAAGTTATGGTTCTATGTTGGAGGAGTCGATTCCTTGATATTGTATTATTGGCAATTGTTGGGTTATGCTTCAAGATATTTTGAAAGTATACTACTTCTATAAGATTGATTTGAGTTGATATTGAGAGTTGAAGGATATAACATATTGAGTCTCTAAAAGTTCTCTTTATGCTTCTATGATATTGATTTTATATGATTGGATGAAACACATTGGGTCTCTAACAATTCTCTTTGTGTGTTCACATTGGGCAAGTTTCTTGGTAAACTTGCTTGAGCTGATTTGGGCAAGTTCTTGGTGAGTTTGCTAGGACATATTTGGACAGGTTATTGTGGAGAACTTGTGGACTGATTTGGATAGGTTATTGTGGAGAACTTGTGGACTGATTTTGATAGGTTCTTATGGAGAACTTGTGGACTGATTTGTACAGGTTCTTGTGGAGAACTTGTGGACTGATTTAGACAGGTTCTTGTTGAATAACTTGTGGACAAATTTGATGAATTCTTGGTGAAGACTTGTGAGTAGTTGTGATTGATTTGTTCAAGATTTTGGCTTAATCTTGGGATGGATTTGACAGATATTTGAGAGCAGTTTTGTGCTGGACTAGAGGACTAAGTTTGGTGTAGATTTATAAAAAAGTTTGAGAGGACTTGTGCTGGACCTACTGATTGTGTTTAGTACATATTGATGATCAGTTGTGGAGGTGATCAATGAGGATAGAAGTCTCTAGAGCCAGATCAAGGAGGACAGAACGCCTTATGTGGAAAGGAGTTCCACCTGCTAGCGACAGAAGATGCGGTGATCTTTTGAAGTATCATTTCCAGAGATTTGGGGGATAGGACATATCTTTTGGGTAGGAGTCTCACAAATACTTCTTTGGGGGATAGGACATCTCCTTTGGGTAGGAGGCTCATAAATATTTTATTAGGGGAAGGATTCTCCTTTGGACAGGAAGTCCATAAACATTGTAATTGGGAAGGATTCCCAAAGGATTTGATTGAGAAAATTTAATGAAATATTTTCTCTATGGAGTAGCCCACCTTGGGTGAACCACATTATATTGGTGTCTCAATTGTGTTATGACTTTTATACTGGTTTGATTACTGGTTTGATTACTGCTTTGATTTTTCTATTGGTTCATTGCATTGCTTTCTGAAGTAAAAGGAAAAAGTTAAAAAGTGGTCTTATACTGTTCACCCCCCCTCTCAATAAAAGCTTGTGGTCTTTAGGGATAACCCTTACACCTCACTCCTCTTATAGGCACATCATCCTAGTTAAGTGAGACACCCTAGGTGACTCAATTTAACTACTCTCTCTATTTGGTAGCCTGGGATTACCACTTGGTAATCCTGGCTTGCCACCTCTCATTTACCTCCAAAAACCTAAGTAGCCTATAAAGGCACCTTCACCCCACACAAAAAAATATGAGGATGGGTACACATACCATCAGACTATCGAAATAGTACTAAGAGCTTGAATGCATCTTAAGAAGAAGAGAGATCTAAAGCTCAGATGTCACCTTTGAATCAATCTATCATTCAGTCTAAATCGCTTGTCCATGGTTACATAGTTGGAACCACCCTTGCATGGTTTGTCCATCGCCCATGTGTGGTTCACTAGTCCCCACCACACATCTATGATTTATCAGAGCCGAAATATGATGATAGCATAGATCGGTAATCTTTGATTTCAGGAAGGTATTTTTAGAAATTATTGTTCTATCTTTTGCATTGCATTTTATGATTCTAAAGCTAGGTTTTATTGTATTACTTTTCATATTGATCAACAAGTGCTACTAATGCTTGCTTTGTTTTGTCATGTGTGCAGGACATAGGTGTTTGTAAAGTTGTTGAAGTTGGAGTGGTCCCTACATTGAATAACAGAAGCCCACTCATCCCTTGAAGCTATAGTTGAAGATCAAAGAACACATAACTCATTGAATACTTGGAAGATCCCTCAAATTTTCCATCATTATCAAGTCCTTGTATTTAGTAGAGATAGAAATTATTGTAACATTATACCCAATGCATTTGGGGAAATTCAAAAACCATTGTAATATTGTATCAAATATTAATACAAAGAGCAATTTTGGCAACCCTCTCTTTCTTGTGCTTATTTTATTTATGTTTATTTATTTTTCTATAAAAAATTATAATAACGATAGGATTTCCTAAGGGTTATATTTTTTTTGCCTTGCATGAAGTTGATTACTAATTTGTGTTTTCTATGATTGCTGGTTTTGGGGATCGAGTGTGTGAAGATTTGACATCAGGACTTATGGATCCGAAACATTTTTTTTAGCCCTATGATTGAGAAACCATGCACATGTGGTTACGGATCTACAGAACCACACATTGATGATTGGATGCCTAAGGAATCACACACCGATGGTTGTAGTACTATGGAACCATGGATCAGTGATTGAGTGCACTAGAAGGAGTAGTGAAAGGATAACAATATTGTACCCCTAGAACCCTTTTCCCTTTGTTTTTGTTTTAGCATTGCATCTAGGCTAGATTAAGTGTCTCAATCCTTATTTGCCCTTGTTTTCATTTAGGGTCTTAGGCTAGGCATATTCAAAATTTTAAAAATAAAAAATCAAGGAATCTGCATTTTATATCAGTTAACATAGCATATTCACATCTTGGTTAGAAATAATATGGGCACATTCGATGTTCAAGCCTATCCTACCTTTGTTTTGTTATTTAGTCGAAACCACACATCCACGGTTGGGATTTTCCAAACACTCACACACAGTTGGTGAACCACGCAAACATAGTTTACTAAACCAACCATCCACTCGTATTTGGCCTTGATAACAGAACTTTGTTAGATATTGCTCAAAATAAAAAATTAGATCTTGGTTTGTTATTACCAATTTACTTAATTTGAAACAATATGATGATGAATTAGTCCATGATTTTGGCAATCTTTGGAGGGCGGTCATGATCAAATTCCCATTATCCATACCTATGATAGAATTAATAAGAATATTCACAAAATGTTGTGCCAAACCCATATCTTTGTTTCTATAATTGCAATAGTACATAACATTCAAAGGGGCACTCACCCAAGACAAGGTGATAGAGGAAATAAATATTTAAGAAGATGATATCAAGCCTTGAAATAAAGAGTGGCAAAATAATAACCAAAAGGGGAATAACTACGGCTAGTCCAAGGCCACTCAGGTTAATCAAGTAGTCTTGGGTCAACCTTCACAACAAATCCAATATACCCAAGTCCGAGTACAACAACCCAAACACCAACAACATGTAACAACTATCAAGTGGTTACACCCCCATACTAGGTACATAATCAAGCTCCACCTAAAAAGAGGCAACAACATAATTTTAGGCCCAAAACGTAATTACAGTCCATTGCCTAAACCCTATTCATTTGTTTTCCAAAAATTGTATGAGGCACAGGATTTCACATTACTGGAGATACATCTGAGGATACATATAATCCAAATCCAAAGGGCTACAAAGAGCATCTATACTGCATATTTCATATAAAAAAAGATCATGAAATTGAAACTTGACATGGTTTAAAGGTATTGTGCAATATTTATTGGAAGCAGGAAAGATCAAAATCAATGAAAATCCATTAGCCCAACCCAATCAAAACCTTGGGATATATCAGACACCTTTGCCTCATCCTTAGGTGAATCAATAAGCAATAGGAGCATCGACTTCTATGGTCCCTCCCAACCAATTTCATCATGTATCACAGTTGTACCAATATTTTTAGGGGTTATTAGCATGGTGACTCATGGGTAAAGACAAGCGAATCACACAACCCAAGTAGTGAAAGATCTTGTAGCCCAGCCTAATGTGCCCATACAACTAGGCCCATCCATTCCACATCCATCCTTCCACATTCCAAATCATCCATATCATCCAATCATCACCCTGAGAAGCTGGTTGATATAGAGCTTGAAAATGGCATGAACAAAAATGTCAAGATACGAGCTAATACAACAGTATCCCCCACATCATGATGCATTGATGAAAAATATGAAATAAATTGAAGTGCAATTAGAATAATTTAATGCATTCAAATTTTTTTGGGAGTGTCCAAAAATACATGGAGCCCTCAATAGTATTTTATAACTTTGAGGAGAAGAGCATATCATCAAATTTTTTATATCCTCCATTGCATATAGTTGCTCATATTGACAAAAAAACATTCAAGAGAGTGCTCATTGATACTAGCTCATCCATAATCCCATTACTATAGCTACCATCAAGAATCTAAACCTACCATCATCCCATATCACATAATTTACCTTCATATTGAGGGTCTTTAATGATGCTTTATGTTCCACTTTAGGGAACATAGATCTACCTATCACTATGGGGTGAAGACTATTCATGTAATATTCCACATATTGGAAGAGGTGATGCAATATAATATACTTCTTGGATGTCCTTGGATTAGGAAAATGAAGTGTGTGTCCTTGACATTACACCAATGTCTAAAATATGTACATGAGGGTAAATTACATTGCATCCAAGCAAATACTGAGCCTTTTAAGAATTACAAATTTATCTCAAATCCTTATGAGCCACTACTTCCATCCACCCACCTCTCAATTCAACCCCTCATCATATGAACTACTCCTACTAACATCATATAATATAAATCATCCATACCAAAAGCTTTGTCGATAGTGGATAAAAATTTTGCATCCCATGTTATTAAGCCAAATCAACCATCATCCACCTCATTTCATTTCTCAACCATACCCGATCATCCTTCTAACCAGCCATAAAATTCATTAGCCATACCTCCCACTTCATGAACACCTTTTACATTTTTAGAATACCTTAATCCATCTCCATCAACCACTAACAATCCAATAAATCCTAGTCCACATCAAGCCTCACCACCCATTATCTCATAGATAGGGTCACCTTTCTGATAGGATCCATTGTCGAGCACATAATCACCTCCACACAAACTTCAAGTTGCCATTGAAGTGACCACCTCATCCTCTGAGCCATCCACATCTCGACTAGACCAAGTTCCAGTTCATATCACCAATCTATGCATTGGTGAATACATTATTGAAAGTGTCACAATAACACCACCTATCTAGTCAGTCAGAGATTACAGTCACCCATGTGACCCACCTTTAACCATAGGTGCAATGTACACAATGGGTTCCCAACCTAATAGGATCAATTTTGTATATGGGAGAGTGGATTCCTTATCCGATCTACCTCCTATAATGAGGAACTCTTATAGTATTTTTGTAACAATTTAGAATATCTATCCAACCTGGATTTCCCTTTGCAATATTTTTGCAAGGTTAACTAGTAGGTATATGGCCTTGGACAACATGAATAGGGTCCGCATCACATTATTGATCTTGAATATTGAGAAACACATGATTGCTCTGGCTTAGAATATATGCCATCTACCTCAAACTCTTATTTTGAGCATAGATTCCAATAACTCACCCTATAGTGTGAATAATAGGATGAGGAGAGTGATTATTGTGATGAATGTGATGATACTAATGATTAATACTTGGACCCCAATTTTGCACCTTATATAAATGACACTTTTTTAGATATTATATTGCATACATTCATGGTTGGTCATATTTTAGATGTGACTGACCATGTATAAGATGATTACATATTTGATGAGGAGTTTGAGGAATTTGAAAAACTAAAAATAAATTTAGACTAGATCATTCACATATTTTATGGTCCTCAAGAATATGTGGCCCCTGTAGATCCCATTGAGAGAGACAAATGTTACACCAAAATTTTTTCCATGGATCACACCATATTTCACTTCAACAAAGAGCATTAGTTCCCTAATCTAGATCCTCCACCACCACCATGGTTGATTCCACAACATTGTCATTCCGACACCTTAGGTTAGTTGCAACCTAGAGAGAGTAAGCATTCATTCCTTGAATCACAACCAGATCACTTCCACCAAGTTAACATGATTTTTTTTTACTTATTCACCCAACTTTGTAACCTGTATTATTTGGTAAATCTGATTCTAATTGATGCTAGTATTATTGCCATGGACAATATTTCATCCTTGTCATCCATCACCAAATTTATTCTATCCAAAGAGTTGCTATGAGCTTCAAACACTTACATCCCACAACCTTCACCCTTGTCTACCTCAATTTTTCAAACTGACGTAGAGGAGGAGTCACCCAAGTCATCTAAGAATGTGGAGGATGATATCCATCTCATCCCAAATCCTCATTAGTTAGAATAAGGTTCTCATATTCTTATCGAAGAATCCATCAATATGGACCTTAGTCAAGATATAAAAAAACCACAAATCATGAAAATTATAAAATATTTATTCGCATAATAGAAAGAGCATATGATCAATGTATTAAAAAGGAAGAAGAAAATATTCATGTGGTCATATAAGGACTTTTTTGGCCTTGATACCAATTTGGTGGCCCATAACCTTACCTTAGCTCCATATGCTAAGCCTTTCAAGAAAAAACTTAGGAAACTTCATCCAACCGTAGCATTAATTTTCAAGTAAGAGCTACAAAAACTACTAGACATGAATTTCATAGTACCCATTGATTATCTATATTGGCTCTCTAATATGGTACTCATTTGCAAGCTGAATGGGGGGGGTACACGTATGCACAAACTTTCGAGATTTAAATAAAGCATACTTCAAAGATGATTTCCCGCTATCCAACATCGACCAACTTTTAGACTTTTGTGCAAGCCATGAAATACTTTCATTAATGGACCATTTATTAGTATAAAATCAGATTCAAATTAATATTGAGGACAAACACAAAATAATATTTACCACACCTTGGGGGAATTTTTGCTACAAGGTGATGAATTTTGGTCTTAATAATGTAGGAGCTACATATCAATGTGTCATGATGTACATATTTTATGACTATATGAATAAAATAATTGAATATTATGTGGATGATATAATTTCAAAATCTAAAACATATCTTGAGCATATTGAAGTTCTAGAGAAACTTTATGATCGATTTCTTGAACATAAAGTAAGGTTGAATCCTAAGAAGTGTGTATTTGGCATCACATCAAGAAAAATTCTAGGATTCATTATCTCCAAGCGATGCATTGAAGTGGACCCTAATAAGGTCAAGGTCATCATTGAGATGCCACATGCAAAAAATTTGAGAAAAATTGTGCAGTTTGCAAGGAAAGATTCAATCTATTTGATGATTCATTGCAAAACTCTCAAAAAATGCAGGCCTTTCAATTGCTTGCTATAGAAGGGGGTGAATTTTTCTTGGACAAACAAATTTCAAGAGGCTTTTGTTTACATAAAGAAATATCTAGCTTCACCACCAGTATTAATGTTTCCTCATCTAGGTATTCATTTTCACATTTATATCTTTGCAACAAATTTTGTACTAGGGATAATTATTCCATAGAAAAATGATAATCACAAAGAGCAAGCGATTTATTATATTAGTCAAACATTGGTAAGCTATGAGACAAGATATGCTTACATAGTAGTGGTTTTCACCACTAAGAAACTCATATATTATATTCTAAATAACACTACCTATGTCATAGCTAGAGAAAATCCTCTACATTACATGATGACTTGCACATACAACACCACCCATACCATAAAGTGGATAATGCTTTTAATGTAATTTGATATTGAATTCATTAGCTAATAATCCGTCAAAGTTCAAGTGATAGTCGATCAACTCGCAAAAGCTCCACTTCCAAATGATCAACCACTTCTCATAAGCTTCTAGATGATTCGATTTATTCATAATTGAGTAAGAAGAACTAGTTCTTACCGAGGATGATGTTGACATAACTCTTTTCTTTGAAGAATTAATCTGTAAAAAAAATATAAGGTTTTGAGATCGTATTCTACACACCCGAAGGAATTCCAATTCCTTTATCATTCAAACTTGGATTTCCATGCACAAACAACAATGCAGAGTACGAAGTCCTAATCCTGGGGCTTCAATTAGTAATAACTATGAGCAATAAATAACTAAGCATCTTTGGTGATTCCTATATTATCATTTATCAAGTAAAATGAACTTACCAATGCAAAAATCTAGTCTTGAAACAATATCACAAAGTAGCAATGAAGTTGCTAGAAACATTTGACTGGTACAAGATTGATAACTTGCCTCATTCGACTAATATATTTGAGGATGAAATGGCTTATTTGGGATCCTTGGTTCCTAATAATGAACATGGATAAGTTCAACCACTTATTATAACAATTGTGTCCAATTTAGAAATCAACAAGAAGAATCTGAAGGTGAGAAGAGTGTTTATTTTGTCCACGTGGAGCCATACAATTTTTACCTTTATGAAGTAAGACACTTTCTCAAGTTTGGGATCCTCCAACTAAAATTTATGTGAACTACAAAAAGAACATTCAAATAAAAAGTAGCTTGTTACACTCTCTTGGGGGATGTGTTGTATAGACATGACTATGATGGAGTTCTACTTTGAATTCTAGATCCCGTAGAGGCACAATGATCTATAACTAAAGCCAATGATGGTAATTGTGGTGGCCAATTTAGTGGGATGGCTATTGAAAAGTGCATTTTTTGCATGGGTTATTATTGGCCCACCATGTAAAGTGATTATTTTCAATATGTCAAGAAATTTCAAAAGTGTTAAGATCATGCCAACTTAACTCATGTGCCACTGCAAGAATTACAACCCATTCAAAGTATTTGGCCCTCTTAAAAATGGGGCCTATATTTGATTGGAAATATTTCACATACCTCTTTTATACAACATAAGTTCATCATAACAACCACAAAATACTTCACCAAATGGATCGAAGCAATTCCAATGACCACTATGACTAGACTTCGAATAGTGGAGTTTATACTTCAGCATGTTATCTATCATTTTGGGATTCCTTCCAAAATTATTTTTGACAATGGCAAGTATTTTAAAAACAATGATGTTTGAGCCTTATACAACAAGTATAATATCCAACATAGTTTCTCAACTCCTTATTACCCACAAGCAAATGAACCAGCCAAAGTGACCAATAAGGTCATGATAGTCATTCTCAAGAAATCTGTCAAACAAAACTATAGATATTGGCATACTCAAATCCTCTTGGTACTATGGGCTTATCAAAAAAGAATCATAATGCCATCTAGGGAAACATATTTTTCATTGGTCTATGACATAGAAGCAATAATACCTCTTGAGCTCGAGATTCCTTTTTTACAAGTAGCATTACAAGAATTTATGGATGATGACACAACTAGACAAGCATGTCTTGATGAACTCACACTCCTCGATGAAATGCAAATAAATACCTTAGAACATCTACAAGTATATAAATATTGCATCAAGCACACCTAGAATATAATAGTCTATACTCATGAATTCCAAGTGGGAGATCGCGTCCTTAAATACAATCAATAGAATACCAATGTGTTGTTGCACTTGAGAGATAAATTTGTGGCTAATTAGTTAGGTCCATACATTTTTAGGTATAATTTGGGTCAAGGAACGTATAGACTTGTCAACTTAGAGGGAAAATTGGAACCTGAGCCATTAAACATAATACACCTAAAGGTATTTTATGCATAATGCAGTTTATATATATGTACATATACATGGATAGAAAAAAAAAATCATTTGGATTTCATACATTCATCCATGCATTCCACCTACATTACATAGAAGCATCTTAGGCATTTGATCATACAATTCATCATATTAAGGGTCATTTGGTTCAATTGTATGATCGCTAGTATACTATGTCTTGTTTCCTTAATCAGGGACACCTCACATCAAACATCACTCATCAATCCATCAACAACAATAATTTGCAACTTTCCTTATAATATTTTGATGATTAAGGGGGTCACATAAAGTAGGATAGATATCGTATAATTGTTAGCAATAATTATTATGCAGCCACTAACTATTTTGTGTGCACCTTTTAATTTTCAAAATATTGCAAGGAAAGTATCACAAAAATATTACATATCAATATATAAGCATTTTCCAAATATTTGCAATCACTCAGCCACTCTTAGTGTTTTGAACAAGCTCAATTTAAAGTTAGACAATATTTAGATGCAATAATTTGTTCTTGTTCAATCAATTTTCCTCTTGTACCATGCACATCAAAACACATTAAACATGGTGAAGCATAGGGATGACAAAGTCATGAGTTGCTATTGTCATAAATTGAAAGGTATCCCCTATTCATACAATTATGCACATGGTCTAGAATGCTTTAGAGTTGAAAAAAAGACAAGCTCCTCCTTCATTCCAAAATAAATAAATCCCTTGCTTTTCCTCAAAGTGAGAAAGTATCCCAAAATTAATCCAAAAGCAATTAAAATCCCTTGCTCTTCCTCAAATCGATCAAGTATCCAAAAAAAAAATCCCTTGCTCTTCTACAAAAACAAGCAAGTACCCCGAAAAGTACCCCAAAGCAATAAAATTCCCTTTCTCCCCCTTAAAATGAGCAAGTATCCAAAAATAAATAAAAAATCAAATTGATCCATCACAAAAATGAGCAATCCCCAAAATCTAATGCAATAAAAGAAGGGAAAGGAGCTTGAATCCTTGGAACTCTTAGTGTCTCAAAAATCATGGGGTGATCCTCATTACATCAAAGAACTAAATGAATCATGCCTATAAATGGGGTATCCTTATGCATGGTGCCACATATGTCAAATTAGAGATCTTATTTTATACAAACCTATGATCACTCTTAGATGAGCTAGCTTATTGGCATAATTTACAATTGATTAGTTTGACCTAGCTCATAATGGGAATTGAGCAATCATTGCACACATAGTTGGTCCTTGAGAAATTTGAAACCACTAGGATAACCTTTGCATCATGAATATTTGTGATATCATATGCGAGTTTGAGCAAAGTCACTAAGATGTTTGAGTCTTTGTAAGAACACCCTAGATCATCCACCCAATCATACCATACCATTTCCATTATTACACATAATAGTCAATGTCAATACCATCTATCTATGCCCCTGATTAAACAACAAGAATAATGTTGATCAAGCAAAAGTCTATAACTACCAAATGATCATTAGAACATAGCATTAATCATCATTACATCAAACACTACATCATTTCACATGCATCCATACATCAAACAAAAAAAAGATATGCTACTTTTAAAAATAATAAAAGCCATGTATATATGTATGAATTGCATAAGTACAAAATTCCCATAGGTTGTATACATCAAAGCACTGAGGCTCATAAACAAAAATAGAAAATGATAAAAAAATACAATAAAGCACTACTAGCTAGCACCCCTATGACTCCTGTGAGGCCCTTGATTTGATGCTTAGGAACTAGACGAAACATGTGAGGTATATTATCGATGATACCATGACCTACCATACCTAGAATCACTCTGCTTACTGTAACCTAAGGCGGATGATAAAGGCCATAGGGGTAGTAGAATGTGATATTATCATAGACTGTACTCCAACATCACCATATATATAGCCTTGATCCACCCAGTAGAGAAGTCCTAACCCTTATGCACCTCTCGTTGGTCTATCTTAGACTTGAGAGTTATGATAGTGCTAGCATCATCACGTCCACTTGACCTACTCTGTAGTCCCTCCACCTCACCCTTCAATTAAGAAACCTCACCCTTAAATATCATCACCTCTACATCTAAACTATCCTATTGCACCTAGAATATCCCCCACTCCTCCTCAATGCGACGTGGAGGAGGATCCTACCCTACATCACCTCCATATCCTCCATATTCTTCATATCCTGAAGCGTTCTGCTTCGTTCCAATAAATGCAAATACGCCACTTAAGGAGGGTAGATCCCCGCCACGAATGGGAAAATGATAATGCGAATATGCAAATGAAAATATTGATGATAAGATGATTTACAACACTTGGATAACTAACTATATATAATAATTAAATAAATGCTCTTGTAATATAGCCGATGCTATATTAATTATTGGAATGTAACATGACTCCCCTCCTCGGAAAGCTTTGTCCTCAAAGCTGGAAAAGACTGGAATATACTCTTCGTTTCCCATGTAGCATCTTCTTCTGGGAATCCCTGCCATTTAATGAGGAACTCTTGAATTTGTCGTGTTTGATGATGGCGTACTCTGGATTGTAGTATTGCAGGCATCATTTTCAAAGTTTCACAAAATTTTAATGGTCAAAGAGTGGAAAAGACAATGGTCACTGGAGCAGCAAGAGCAAATGGCTGCAAAAATTGTCGCCAAAAAATGTTGTAGTCGCTATATGAACACCAACTTTACTTGTCGCTATATGGGCACCAAAGTCACTTCCAACGATAATATAGGAACCAAATTTACTTCCAATAGCTAGATTTGATTTTTTTTTGAATTATCCTCAACCACTATGAAGTTCGAATATGCCACCAATGATTATGAAGACAATGGTTATGAAAACCGAAAGCAGAGTTTGATTTTTTTTTCTATCAACCGATTGTTTTAGTTATTGTTTATAACCATGCAGCGATGGATTTTGTGTGTCGACTATCGCACTATATGACTGCTACGAAACCATGTACCAACTAAACTACAAATTAGACACACACCCGTTATAATGACATGACGACCTTCTAACACTCCTCGAGGGACACGACTTGATTAGACATGCAGACCTAGATACGACAATATTTACCATACACTAGAGGATGCAATGACAATGAGGGACAAATGAGACACGAACATGAACCTTTGACTGACAACTGGCATGTAGTGACAAGGCGGTTAACTAAAATATGGCCAATAGACATGGAATGCAATGACCGAACATAATAATAACATGTGTATATGAAGAATGAAATGACTGAATTTATACTTACACTTGATTGGCAGAGACCTTGAATTCCTTGACGAATAGGAAATTAACTGGCAACGAACTCTGATTTTGGAAAAACTTTTAGGGTTGAACCGTTCGTAACGATTCTCCATGCTCAATTCACATTAACTGCTGAAGTAATTTACGCCTTTCATATTTGAATTAATATTGTGCCCTTTGTCTATAGTTTTTTTTTTTAATTAAACTTCTTGACATGCAACTTGTCCACTTTTAATCAGGACTTCTCCTCGGTGAAGGTAAAATGTGCTTTTCGGCTTACCGCTTATATATTTTTCTTGACTCGCAACCTTTAATTAAATATTACTTAATATTCGCTGATTATTGCCTTTATAATTCACCACCTGGACAATGCTGCGTATAATATTTTTCAAAAACTTTACGTTATAATAATCATATACCTTATTTTTTTGTATAGCGGACGCATGCCTGAACGAAACGATTAACGTTTCCACGAAATGCTTTAATTCACTAGCGATTTGCTCCGAATTTGATTGTATAATATTTTGACGATGAAAAATTTGTAGTAAACCTTATGAAATAAGATTTATTCAGCAACTGCGGACTCGATTTCCCTTTCGGTTTTGATTGGCGGATATAGGCTACAAGATTTTCACCGTTGTATTAACACCTTGCAACAAAATTTATAACAGTATTTTTATAATCCTTGGTAAAAAATATTTAATGATGTCGTATACTCTTCGAATAAATTTAACGTAAAGTGTAAGGTCTCTTATAATATCGCTTAATTGTCTATTTGTTATTTCGTGTAACTGGCTTGCTCCCACACGTTCAAGTTCTTGGACGAACCATGGTAGGGTACCTAGGAATAGATATTTGGAGATATATTATTATATTGCATAAGGGTTGGCATGGGCCACACATAACCCAAGGTTGATTGTATTATAATATTATATTATATTATATTATAATATAATATAATATTGGTAGTAGGCTCTCCAAAGTAGAATAAGAATATGGATATATAAAGAAGAGATATTTGTCATTGTAGATTCATATCATTGAAGAAGAATCTTATGTAATCGTCGTGCCCATGAAGTGGCCTCTCATCTTGGGAGATCTTGTGGAGTTATTCCTTCCTTAAGGATTATTATTGGTGTTGCCCTACCTTAAGGATATTATCTATCTCTCTCTCATTTGTGGATTGTTATTGTGGATAATATATTGTGGATGAATGATTTGATATTTTTGCATATTGGTGAATGGTTCATGTTTAATAATAATAGTTATGCAACAAGTGGTATCAGAGCAACGATTTTTGCAAAGTGGAGATTTTTGTGTGAAACCCTAGAATTAGGGCAATTTTTTTTGGGAAAAACATCTCATATTTCAGGAGCCATATCTCTGTGCAAGTTTATCCGATTCAAATGATTCTTGGATTAGATTGTGTAGAATTTGAAGAGCTTTAAAATGAGTGGTCATATGAAGGAATCCAAGTAGTATTGAGGGAGATATGACCTTTTGAATTTAGTCATCCGAAACAAGGATAGTGAAGAATTTCTCAATTTTTTTTTGGAAAAACATCTCATCTTTTAGAAGCCATATCTTTGTGACAGCTAATATGATTGAGGTGATTCTTGGATCAGATTGTGCAGCATTTGAAGAGCTTTAAAATGAGTGGTCATATGAAGGAATTAGAGTAGTATTGATGGGGATACGACCTTTTTAAGCCAGCCATTTGGAACAAGGAAAGTGACGAATTTTCAAGTCACGAATTTTTCAAAAGACAATTTGTTTAGTTCGGGTAAGCAAATCAGTTGCACTTTATTTTGTTTGGAAGAAAAATTGTAGATGTAGTTGTCTTTGGGATTTTTAGCTTCAATTTGGTGGGAAGATATTTTTTTTTCCATAAAACCCTAGTTTGCATTAGGGCATGATATTTATTATCAAAAAACCCTAGTTGCATTAGGGCATGCACAATGGCACTCCAAATTTTTTCTAGAGAAGATGATATTGATGCTATGGAATGGTGGAAAAAGTTTGTCTATAGAAATCATAATAATCCTTATTGGAAATACTTCCTTAATTTCTCTCTTCAAGGGAAAGCTTTGTCTTGGTTGATAAATTTTGATCAAGAAACAAATGATGAATACACTTTGGAGGAAGTGAAGCATGCATTCTTGAGTAAATGGGACCCATATTATGTAGATCGCCTAATGGATTTGATCAACGACTATGAAAAATAAATAAAATTACTCAAGAAGAAAGAGGAAAAGGTTAGGGAAGATAAAAAATATGTCAGTATGCAGACAGAGGAAACTATACCTTTGGTAGAAGATAAATTAGAAAATGGACAAAGAAATTTGTTTAAATCTAAAAAGTCTATTTTGCAGGTTCATGGAATCATTCAAAAGGAATAGGTTATTATTTCCATTGACCCTGGTAGCAGATATAATTTTATTAATATTGCTTTGGCTAATAAGTTGCAAGTTCAAGCAACAAAAATTAAGGACATACAGCTAGAGGGTGAGAATATTCATATTTTTGAAGATTTGAAGATCACCATGGATAAATATGTTTTACATTCATATTTCTATGCTATTGATATGGATGATGAGGATATTATTATTGGTTATCCTTGGTTAGATTCTTTGGGTATTGTTAACATTAATGTGCAAAATAATTTTATGAAGTTATGGTACAAAAAAAAGAAGATAACATTGCAGGATATGTCTCAGCTTGTGGAGCAAGGAAAATCAAGAAGTGGTTGTAGAAGAACAAATTGAAGAACATGAAACAGAATCCAAGAATGCGATAGTAGCAACAAAGTCCATGAAAGAAGTAGCAGAAACTAATTCAGTGGAAATAACATTGCAGGATATTTCTCAGCTTGAGGAGCAAGGATACAAGGAAAATCAAGAAGTGGTTGTAGAAGAACAAATTGAAGAACAGGAAACAGAATCCATGAAGGCAATAGCAACAACAGAGTCCAAGGAATATTTGATAGAAGAGCACAAGGACACACCAAACAAAGATAACATGAAAGAACAAGGTGTAGAAGAATTTAAAACAATGAAGCCAAAGGTTGAAAAGTCAAAGAAGGTAGAACATCAAGTAAAGGTTGCACCATATCGCCATCCACACCACCATGAGCATAAATAATATTGGAGGCATGGTTCAAGGCAACAATATTATGGTTCTACATGTAATCAGCAGGGCACCAACTATGGCAGTGTTTGGCAAAGAAAGCATAGTGATCATGGTTTACAGCATGGTTCATCAGCATCAAGGAACAAGTGGACCCATCATTCAAGTTATCAAAATACAACAACAGAAGCATGGAGCCAACAAAGCAAATTTGGATACTCAAGTAACAAAATGGCATACTAGCATCATCGAGTTTCACTTGGATGGATGGATGATCGAGATTGGTACCAATTGCTAACATTGCTTAGCAAATCATACTATCAGGTTTCTTCATATGTTTCGAGGATGAAACATTTGTAAGGAGGGTGGCATGGTAGGGTACCTAGGAATAAATATTTGGGGATATATTATTATATTGTATAAGGGTTGGCATGGGCCACACATAACCCAAGGTTGATTGTATTATAATATTATATTATATTATATTATATTATATTATAATATAATATAATATTAGTAGTAGGCTCTCCAAAGTAGAATAATAATATGGATATCTAAAGAAGAGATATTTTTCATTGTAGATTCATATCATTGAAGAAAAATCTTATGTAATCGTTGTGCCCATGAAGTGGCCTCTCATCTTGGGAGATCTTGTGGAGTTATTCCTTCCTTAAGGATTATTATTGGTGTTGCCCTACCTTAATGGTATTATCTATCTCTCTCATTTGTGGATTGTTATTATGGATAATATATTGTGGATGAATGATTTGATATTTCTGCATATTGGTGAATGGTTCATGTTTAATAATAATAGTTATGCAACATATCCTCAATATCCTTCATCTTCACCACCCCCAAAGATGACATATATTAGTTGCACAGAAACATTAGACTATCTCATAACCCCATTATATTGATGGTATTTTGGACATTGAGGTACCCCCTCACCAACATCAGGCTCATACCCATTGATAGCATCATCCACTACTTAGCTCGACCTCCATGGAGGCTATGCTACAAACCAATAATCATAGTCTATAGTCATCCTCACATCGTCTATATCAGGTACATAAACTATTGCATCATCTTCTACATCATCTACCATCCAAAAGTGTGTATTCAAGGGAGTACTAAGCTCATATCCCCACCACTTGTACATCTTGGGAGCATTTGGAAATTCCTTAACCAGACCAAACTACATTATAACATATGATAAATGGATAAAATTCATCTATCTTTCATGGATCCTGACAACCCACCTACCCTGTTTCACCCACTACTATGTTGCATCATCCTCCCAAGTCAGACCTCTCCAAGGTCACCAACAAATATCACCACTCATCAAGCGACTCAAACTATCATGGTACACCTTAGTAGTGCAAACAAGATGAGTACGAGAAGACTCCTCGTTGGTTTGCCAACAAAGAGTGCAAGGAAGTGAGTGATCCCATGCACAAGGTATAACCTTCGAACAACTAAATTTTATGTGCTCCCAAGCCCATAACTAAAGTACCAAATTGCATCCAATCCCATTTTGATCCCATATATTTATCTCATAGAGCTCTACATACAACTGACATAGAAGAGTGCGAGCCCATGCATAGATCTGAGGCTCAACTACTAAATGCAACACAAGTGTCACCTGGTTCCAAGATATCCTCAAACCCATACTATTAGGCAATAATATATTGCCTACTATATACATCAAAAAAGTCTACAATATGCCCAAATTATGATCCTTTTAGAGTTGGAGATAAGGGATCCCACCCTTGCTACAATTAATTTCCTAGTCATTTCCATAGATAGGTCTTAGGGCATCTTCATTTTTGTGGCCCACCCAGACTAGTAAACCCTCAATAGGAACATGGAATATGTGATATACATCCTCTAGGGTATCAGTTAGCTCACCTATTAGAAGTTAAAAAGACCCCCTATTAGGGTCCCATATCTCCACAAGTACAAATAGTAGCTCCTATTCTGTGCAAATAGTCTCTACTTATCTAAACCCATTCAACCTCATAGCCTCTAACAGATTCTAATCATAATTTATGAGGGCCTTCTGGACCTTGGCTATTGTGTGGGGCCATCGATATCAAGTAATAGTAAATTTCACTTAAAAATCACACACAAATTCAAATTAGTGCATCATCAAAATGAAATCAAAACAAGAAAAAATAAAAACATTACATTCCAAAACATCACACATCATTTACCATATAAATTGCATTTAAAAGAAAAAAACTCCTTACCAACCCCTCTTAGTGGTTTCCAAAAAAAAACTTTCACCCTTCCCCATTCATGCATTCAAAAAAAAAAAAAAACATCATTTAGCACACATATGCATCCATTCAAAATAATAAAAAAATAAAAAAGTTCACATTCCCCCTTCATGCATCCAATAAAAAAAACATTTACCTACCTCTCTTAGTGGTTGCCAAGAAAAAAAAATATATACAATAAGCAAAAAACAAAAATAAATAAAAATATAAACTAAGAGTTTATGCCAGCTACCTCGGTGTAGCAGACTTTGGCTTCCGCTCTAGCCAGGACTCCATCCCTTTCACCCACACTCACACTAGATCCACTCACCTCACCTACATCAATCTCTCACTCACTCTTCTCAAACCGCTCAGAAATCAAAGTGCAATAATGAAAATTGAAAACGATCCCTCCCTTATCTATAGCCACTTTTTGTGGTAAAAAATGCACACCCATGGTTTGCAGAGTGTGCAAAAATACGCACCCATGGTTGGCACAGGGAGTTGAAATACAAACCTCCAACAAAATCCCATCCATCATTATCACATCTTCACAAAAATCATCATAACATGCATATCAACATCGTCAAAATCATTGAGTGCATCTCATATTTAGTGACTTAACCTATACATTTGGCAGTTGCAACGACTAGCAATCCATGCAATCCAGTCATATGGGTACATCACCATAAGGACACACATATAAAAAATCAAATCACCATGACATTTAATCAGCTAGAACCCTTAATCATTGATCTTGGTTATGTTCAATCAAATTTGCACAAGGTTATCCGTAAGCCCCTTCTGTTGGGTACAAAAGCAGAAAATAATCAAATAAAATTTGGTATAATAAAAAATCACTCGAGTATCGAGGTCTAAGTGTGCTGGATCCAATGTAGAGTTATTATAGTAGAAGGACTTGAAATCTCACAAACATGATTAATGATTTTACCATAATATTTACACCTCATTGAAACCAAAGGTAAATTTTCAAAACACAAACAATCCCAAACTTGGGGTATCAAGTTGATTAATGTCTAAAATTGCATATATCACATCCACATCATGCAAGCATCCACCTCCTTTAATCATCCATATTTAATAAATTTTCTCATGGGTTTCATCCTTTATCCATTTTCCAATTGAGGGGGTAAGCAAACAAATAAAAACCTATAAAAAAATTTAAAAATCATTCATTCTTGAGCATTGAGAAGATTTGAATCCATCCATATAATAAATATAGGTGTCATTGGTTTTTGCATAGCATCATGTTTCACACAACATGCTATAAAAAGGGGCATCCGTAGAAACCAAAACCCAAGCCTCTACAAAATCACATTTGACACTCCACAACAAATTCTGCATAATAAAAATTATATGCCTAAGTTTAGACTTAGGTATATAAAATCTTGCAAATTATCCTTTTTTCCAAATTTATTAAATTTGGAAAACTAGCCTAGGATACCCTACCTACCCACTAGACATGTGTCCTAGCCACATAACCAACATCCCTTACTACATCTCATACACCCCCTTTATCCCTTCACATGGGATAACCCTTACACCTCACTCCACTTGCAACCACATCACCCAGTTAAATGAGATGCCGTGGGTGACTCACTCTAATTGCTCCCTCCATTTGACAGCCTTGGATTACCAATTGGTAACCATGGCTTACCACCTCTCATTTCCTTCCAAAATACTAAGGAGCTTATAAATGCACCTTCACCGCACCAAAAAAAATAGGAGGCTAAGTACACATACTGTTAAGCTATCAAAATAAGACCAGGATCTCACACGCATCTTGAGGAGAAGAGAGATATCAATCCTCGAGGTCATATTTTGAAGTAATCTATCACTCAGTCTAAACTAACTATCCATGATTATGTAATCAAAACCACCCTTGCATGGTTCCTCCATTGCTCATGTATGGTTCACCAGTCCCCACCATGCATCCACTGTTTCTCAAAGATAAAATATTATGATAGTGCAGATCGATAAACTTTGATTTCAGCAAGGCATTTTTAGAAATTTTTGTTTTATATTCCACATTATATTTTATGATTTTGAAGCTAGGGTTTATTGTATTACTTTCCATCTTGATCAATAGGTTCTACTGAACCTTGCTTTGTTTTGTCATGTGTGTAGGAGATAGGTGTTTGGAAAATTTTTGAATCTGGAGTGGTCCCTACATTGGATAGTAGAAGCCCACTCACCCCTTGAAGTTGTAGTTGAAGAATGGAGAACATGAAACTCATTGAAGAATTGAAATATTCCCCCTATTTTTCCATCATTATGAAGTCCTTGTATGTAGTAGAGAGATACATTATTGTAAAATTACCCATAATTCAAAAACCATTATAATATTGTACCAAATATCAATACAAAGAGCATTTTTAACAATCCTCTCTCTTTCCTATTTTCATTTTATTTGTTTTCAGTTATTTTTCTACAAGGATATTTTTCTGCAAGATCACAATGATGGTGGGTGTTACGTCTTCTTTGGTATAATCCAAAGGTTATATGGGATTGAGTATCCATATGGACTATCCTAGTTGCAACAACCTTCAAGAAACCTGCAACCTACACACATATAAACATAAAAAAAGGGGTAGTAGTACCTTTTGATATGAATGGAAGTGAATGCTATAAAACCTTAAAATTAGTGCTTGCAAAGACTGTAAAAAATTATAAGAAATAGAAAACAACAAAAACCATGTACCTTTTTGACCGACTAATCATGATCTATTTGTAAATGGCTGAAATTTTGATCCTGAGCAACCATGGGTGCACAGGTGGGGTTGACAAAACATGCAAGTATGGTCGAGCAACCACCAAATGGTGGTTGCATATGTGTAAAATTTGGTGGATGAATTTATGGGAAGGATAGAAAGCTTTAGAATTCAATCTGGGACCTCGATGTCTCGAACTCCACGAACGTTGGAAACTTTTTGGAGTGATTTTGGTAGAGTTTTGTTATATTTTTTAACCTCTCCTGATTTGGTGAGATGATATTGATTTTATAGACTTTTGGGGGTTTTGGAGGGAAATGGAGGTGGCAAGCCAGGATTTCCAAGTGGAGGGGACAACCACAGTAAGTCATGCAGGATGTCTCACTTAACTAGAGTTATGTGGCCAGTGGGTAGGTGCAAGTGGAGTGAGGTGTGGAGTGATATGTGAGATATGGCAAGGTGAGGGGTAGAACTTGCTAGGACAAGTGTCACATGGAGACATAGGGTATCCTAGGGATATTTTTTAGATTTTAATAAAATATAGAAAATAAGATTATGTGCATGATTTATACACCTAAGTTTAGACTTACGTATATAATTTTATTATGCAATATTATGGGCTAAATGCAAATGCCTAGATTTTGGTGTCCACAAATGTCCCTTGTGTACCGTATTGCATAAAATATAATGTGATGCAAAAACAAGAGATACCTAGATTTATTGAATGGATAAATGGACTCAAATATTCTCGATGCACAAGAATGAATGGCTTTTAAAAAAAATTATTTTAGCTTACCCCGTTAATTTGTGAATGAGTGAAGAATGAAACTCATAAAACAATTGAATGAATGTGAATGATAAAAGGGGATGAATTTAATGGATGCAAATGTTGATAATTAAGATAAATTTTTATACCCCAAGTTTGGGGTGGATATGTATTGTCGAAAATTTTACCTTTTGTTACAATGAAGTGCAAAATTATGTGATAAAAAAACCAACCATTGTGGGAGTTTGGGTACCCTAGTGACTTTAGCAATTCTTATCAAATGATATGATGTTAAAGGGACCAGTCACCCTGGGAGCTCGTACACCATAGTAATTTTAGCAATTCTTATGAAATTGAGAGTTTGATAGGTTTCCACATTTGTAACCCCATGGAGAGTGCATAATGACAACCTCAGAAAAATTTATTTTAATGTAGTCACACTAAAAAATTGAGGGATCAAATTCATTTAATGTTGAATATAATGATGTTGCATGATTCTTGGATGTCTTGGTGATGATTGTTTGGTATGCTTTATGGTGAAGTTTTTTTTTTTTGGTTCTTTTTTTTTTTGGTAAGTAGTGTTTGTATTTACAGCGGGTTTTAACAAGGATCCCAAAACCTGATTACATAAGCAATGGGCCTAGGGCATCAATCCCTTGAAACTGAACACCAAAACAGAAATCCCGCCCAGCGGTAACAATAAGCATGAAACAATCCCTCTCGGCGGGAAACAAACAAATAAGAAAGAAAGTAGTTTTGGAGATCCCGCCCAGCGAGGAGTAGCCAAAAACCACCATCGAGAAGATCCCGCCCAGCAGGAAGCAAAGAAAAATCGTTACGATAAAATCCCGCCTCACGGGAAGCAGTCAAAACCACCACAAACAGTCCCGCCTAGCGGGAAGCAACAGGGAAATCCCACCAATCGGGAAACCAGCAGAAAAGAAAGGATCCTGCCTCGCGGGAAAACCGGAGGATTTGGTGGATCCCTCCCTGTGGAGAAACCAACTGCCCATCGGGAAAACATTCCGTTCAGTGAGAGCCATCCTGTAGGAAGCCGACAGACAGCACAGATAGGATCCAGCCCATCAGGAAGTGACCAAAGAGTTGTACCACAAGGAACCCGCCCTGGGAAAACAGAAGAGGATCCCAGCGGCAGGGACCAAGAATCCCGTCCAAGCACAGAGCCTGCCGAGGATTCACAAGAAAAAGGGGGATTCAAACCCTAAACCGTCACCTCCACCGCACCGAGAAACGTAGGGGACCAGATCCACGTGAATAACCTACAAAAAACCCCAGGGGGAAGCTTGAGGGAAAAAGGAAAGGGATCCCCAACCAAACAGGGATCCCTGGGAAGCACCAGTCCGAAAAAACAACCAAGGAAACCCTAGCCGGTCAGGAGGGCGCGAGATAGTGGAGAAGGATCTCCCCCTAGGAGATCATCTGCAAACAACCACTCCTCGAGAGGGATGACCTGGGTTGAGCCAGGGACTGGGCAGGAACCAGGAGCCATGGGAGGGGGAGTAGGGGAGGGACCAGAGCCCTCCCCTCTCTACTTTCTTCCCTCTTCCATTAAACATCATTCTTCATTTCTTTTTTGGTTCTTTTTTGGGATTAAACACGTGAGTGCATTTAGCACTTCCAAATGTGCTCATCAAACGCCAGAGCACATTTGGCACAGCCAATCATGTTCATGCATTTGAACGTGCCTGATAAACATCGATGTGCATTTGTCTCCATAAATTGCACCTATAAATATACATTTTGGGGTGAGGTGGACTCATTCTTGCGGTTGACAGTTTTCAAAGCAGTTGAGTGAATTTGAGTGATGGATGTAGTTGGTGAGACAAGCAGAGTGAGTGGCAAAGTGGAGGTTGGTAGCTCGGCTAGAGCTAGGATTGGAGTGTAAGTGCTAGAGGTAGGCTTTGAGGCCCTTCCTTTTTTTTGTGTTTTTTTTTTTACTATAAAGGGGGAGGTGATTTTTTTTTTACTTGGGGGGGGGGGGAGAGAAGTATATAAACTAGTTTAAGTGCATAGAAATTAAAGAAATGAATAAAAGGATGTGTTTTATTTTTTTTTTAAATGCATGAGAACTAATCTAATTGTATAGAATTTAAACAGGAATGAATTTGAAAATATTTGTTTTTTTTTTTTGAAAAATACATATAAACTAATCTAAGTGCGTAGAATCTAAACACAAATAAATTTGAAAAGATTTTTTTTTTTGCTTTTTTTTTTGTTTTTTTTTGTTTTCAAAAATGCATAGAAACTAATCTTGGTGCATAGAATTTAAAAATGAATGAAATTAAAAACTAAAATATTTTTGTTGTGTTTCTTTTTTTTTTATATATGGAATGATAGATGCATGAAAATGTATTGGTGTTTTACCTTTTTTTCCTTCGCGATGCATATATCAATAATGTTTTTGTGTTTTAATATTTTTAATATGATGAAATGCATAATGGAAATAGTTTTATGTTTTTTAGACTGATTTGGATTTGTCCTTTTTTTCTTGTCTTTTGTAGGTGAAATTTATTGAGGCTCGACATCGATGGCCACCTATTATCGCTCAAGTGCAGAACTCACTAATGATGATTGTAAATAGTTCAAGGAGGTGAAATTGGATGGATGTGGGTAAGTGGAGGTGGTTAGGGCTGATGAGGAGTACTTGTCAGCTTTGGTTGAGAGGTGGTACCTTGATAGAGGGTCATTTCAGCTTCCAATAAGGGAGCTTACCATTACCCTGGAGTATTTTTACCACTTATTACGTGTTCCTATCAAGGGGTTACCAATTTGGGTTAGCCACAAAAAAGGAGCATGAATTGAGGTCTTTATTCGATGATGGATGGGATTATGTGGACATGAGTAAGGGTAGGATCCATTATTTATATATGTACCAAGAGGGGAATCTAGGATCAGTTCCTATATTTGTGATGTACATCTTAGGCAACATGTTGTTGCCTAATAGTATGGGGGTGAGGTTCCATTGGAACTAGGTTAGACTTGTGCTAGATATGATTGGTCCTCCATGTGTCTATGTTTGGACTCCCATCCTACTTTACCAGTTATATGTGGATCTCTATGAGGTGAAGAGGTGAGGATGAAAGGGACTCAACTGCAACTTGTCTCTTCAACTCTAAGTATGAGAGCATATTAGGATTGCTCAGCCAAAGGGTCTACCTTATGATTGGTATTATTTGTACCCTTGTGCTCTTTGTTGGCAGACCATTGAGGAGATTCTATCAAGGTGACTTGGTCATAGTGACAAGGAGTATCGAGAGATATTGGGAGCATTGACTAGTGGTGATATCATTTAACGACCATGGCGAGGCCTCACTTGGTATGATGATGTGGTAAAACTATGATAGACTAGGCTAGGTAGGTGGGTGATTGGGAAATATGGGTGAGAGATGGATTTCATCCAGTTCTCCCAAGTGATGCGATAGTTTGGCTTGGTTCAAAAAGTTCCTAATGCTCTAATTGTGTATAGGTGTTGGAGTGATGATTTGAGTCTCTCTTTGTCTTCTAATCCTTAGATTATAGGTGATGATCATGATGTTGATATTGTGGATGTTCCATATGCATAAAATGTTGGGATGATAGCTTATTATGATGTGTGGCTTTTCTTGTAGCCTTCATGGATGTCAAGTCAAGCTATTGATGATACAATGAGTGGTGATGATCAGGATGCGAGTGAGTAGACTCCTTGATAGTAAATATGTCATCAAGGTAGTAGTAGTAGAAGGTGAGCTAAGGTATGTGTGATTCAACTTACAAACACTAGGGCTAGGAGTGATAGTTATGGGGATGGCAATAGTGATGATGGAGGTGGCGATAGTGATGGTGGAGGTGGTGATGGTGGAGATGGTGATGACGATGGTGGAGGTTATTAGGAGGTACCTCCTCATTGCACTGAGGAGGATTGTGGTGTTCTCCAAGTAGAGAAGGATATCTTGGATGAGGAGTAGTATCACCTTGTATAGACTGTAGTAGCTCATGATGTAAATATTACAAGGTTGTAGAGTGCACTAACATCTCAGGATACCAAAATATACTGACTATAAAGTGATAAGGAGGGGATACGTGTGGCTCTTGGTGTAGGTGGTGATGGTTCTAAGGTTTTGGCTCTTCGTGCTAAGATAGCGTAGTGAGAGGTATGCAAAAATTAGGATTTGTATGCATATCATGCTCAATTTAGGTACATTCATCTTCTAGAGGATACCCTTGCTCAACATCATATTGCATTACCTATACAACCTTCTTCATCATCTTCTAGGTCATCTAGGCAGAGTGATTCGAGGTCTAGCAATTATCGTTCTATGGTTCTAGTTTTTGTGCTCCCTCAAGTTCATAGGGATTGGGTTAGGGTTCTCCTAGGGGTCATGGTGGTGCTATTTGGGAGTGCTTATTACCTCTTTTTTTAGTTTTTATTTTTTCTTATGAGCCGTAGTTATTTGATGTATATAGCCTTGTGGGCAATTTTTGTACTATGTGGTTCATATATATGCATATACATGGCTTTTATTTTTATTATTTTGTGTTGTAGTTTTTTTTCTTAATGTAGGTGTTTATATGGATGCATACGTAATGATTTTGTAACTAAGTTATGTATAATTTTATCTGACTATGTATGCAAATGAATTATTGGTGCTATGTTCTAATGCTCACTTGTGTATGTTTTAGACTTTTTTTAATCATCTTATCTTCATTATTTAATCAGGGGTACTAATATTTGATGTTGATTTATGAGATGGATTATGGAATATATAATAATAAAAATGGTATGGAATGCTTTTTATTGCTTTAGGGATAAAATATCTAGCGTTTTTTTGCAAAGACTCAAACATTCTAGTGATATTGAACAAACTCATCTATTTATCTCTCAAATATTCATGATTCTAAGGTTATCCTAGTGGTTTCAAATTTATTAATGACCAACTGTGTGTGTAAATAAATATTCATTTCTCATTATGAGTAAGGGCAAACTAATCCATTGGTAACTTATGCCAACAAGCTAGCTCATTTGTAGGTTTCCATATGTTTGTACAAAATAAGGTCGCTAATGTGACATAATTAGCACCACGCATAAGGATACCCCATTTCTAGGTAGGTTTCATTCAATCCATTGTTGTAATGAGGAACATCCCATGGTTTTCAAAACACTATGAGTTCTAAGGATTCAAGCTCATTTCCTTTCTTTTATTGCATTGGATTTTTGGATTTTGGGTTTTTATTTCGGATTTTTTCTCATTTTGTATAGGAGCAAAGGGGATTTTTATTGATTTTGGGATAGTTTCTCATTTTGAAAAATATCAAGGTATTTTTATTGCTTTTGGGATACTTTGTTCATTTTGAGGAAGAGTAAGGAATTTTTTTTGGATGTATTATTTTAGACTTGGTCACTTTGAATAGGATCAAGGTGATTTTTTTTTGCTTTTGGGATGCTTTTTTTTTTGAAATGGTAGAAGGGGGAGCTTTTCATTTTTCAATTCTTAGCTTTCTATACCATGTGCCTAATTGGATGAGTAGGGGAATCCTTTAACTTTATGGCAATAGCAATGCATGACTTTGTCATTCCTAGGATTCATAATGTTTTAATATGTTTTTATGTGTGTGGTCCAAGAGGAAACTTGATTGACCAGGAAAAACCTATGGCACCTAAGAATTATTCAATTTTTAATGGATTTTGATTAAGACACTAGGAGTGGATGAGTGATTGAAAACAACTAGATTTGTTTAGCAAACAATGTGTTATGCAAGATGTTGCTGTAGTTTCCTCACAAGGTTTTGATAATTAAAAGGTGTACATAAAATAGTTAGTGTTTGTATAATAATAATTGCTGATGGCTATATAGTATCTACCCTATATTATGCAGACCCCTTAATCATAAAAATATCATAAGGAAATTTATGAATTATTGCAGTTGATGAATTTGGTGATTAATGTTTGATCTAAGGTGCCCCTGATTAAGGTAACAAGAAAAAATAGAATAGCAATTATCAAAATTAACCAAATGATTATTAATATGATGGATGCTATGAAAAATGTAAATGACTCAAATGTGTGTATGCAATGTAGGTGGAATGTATAGATGATACATGAAATACAATAAGTTTTTATTTTAACCATGTATATATACATATTTATAATTCACACTATGTATAGAATGCCCTTAGATGTATGATAATTAATGGATTATGTTTGAATATTCCCTCTAAATTTATAACTATATACATTCCAAGACCCAAATTTTGTTTGACGATGTATGGACCTAACCAGTTAATCATGAATTTGTCTCGCAAGTGCAACAATGCATTGGTATTTTATTTATTTTATTTAAGAACAAGGTCTCCCACTTGGAATTCGTGAGGATGGAATTTTGCATTATAAGCACATTTGATACGATATTGATACACTCATAAGTGTTCTAAGGCATTGATTCACCTTTCATCAAGAAGTGGGATTTGGTCAAGACATACTTGTCTAGTTGTATTGTCATCCATGAATTCTTGTAATGCGACTCGTAGGGAGGGGATATCAAACTCAAGATGTATGATTATTTTTTTATCCATAGATAAATGAAAATGGGGTTGCCCCTGTAGGTGTTCGAATTCTTGTGTGATAATACCACAATGCCAAGGGTATTTGAGTATGCCAATCTATAATTATATTTGTCAAGTTTCGTAATAATGGCTATCAAGGTCTTATTGGTTTCCTCACTTTGTCCATTTTATTATGGGTAATAAGGAGTCAAGACTCTATGATGGATATTATGTTTTTTTATAATGCTCGAACATCCTTACTTTTGAAAGACTTACCATTATCAAAAATAATCTTCGAGGAAATCCCAAAATGATAGATAACATGTTGGAGTATGAACTCCACAATTCGAGGTCCAATCATAGTGGTCATGGTATCTCCTCGACCCACATAGTGAAGTATTATCTCAAAATGATGATGAATTTGTATTTTACCAAAGAGGTAGGTGAAATTTTACCAATTAAATATAGACCCCATCGTGAAAAGGGCCAAAGTATTTGAATAGGTTTTAATGCTTGTGATGGTCATTGGGTCAAATTGGCATGTTGTTGACACTTTTGAAATTTCTTCACATATTGGCAATAATAATTTTCCACGGTGGACAAATAATAACCCATGCATAAAATACACTTTGCAATGGCCATTCCACTAAATTGGCCATCACAAGTACCATCATGGACTTTGGATATGGCTCTTTGTGTCTCTACGAGATCTAGACATCTAAGTAATATTCCATCATAGCCACGTCTATACAACACATCCTCCAAGAGAGTGTAGTGAAATACTTTTTGTTTGGAATTTTTTTTTTGAATTTTGCATAAAATATTATGGGAGGGTCTCAAACTTGAGAAATTCCTTTATTTTACCAAGGCAATATTCATATGTTATGCAGGAGCATCTAGTGGTGTAAGAGTGATCTTGCATCATCCAAAATTTGTAATGGTTTTTATTATGTTCTAAGTTTGTTTAGTTTTTTAGGGGATGGAAAAATAGACCTAACAACGAAATAATCACCCCAATATCCTAAGTGGTTTGGGAGATATGCAAATTTTAATGTGAAGACCCTGCCAAAAATAGTGAAAATCCTGCTACTAAAACTTAAAGGTGAATTTTGA
This sequence comes from Wollemia nobilis, assembly GCA_028583015.1. Lineage (NCBI taxonomy): Eukaryota > Viridiplantae > Streptophyta > Pinopsida > Araucariales > Araucariaceae > Wollemia > Wollemia nobilis. The sequence continues at coordinate 4,947,029 of JAQPPZ010017109.1, forward strand.
AAGCCTTAGAGGTCTCATATAGGGGTAAAAATCAAGAGTAATGTCCTTACATTGTAGTAGGTATTTTCAAGAGCTTTCAAAAAACATGCACTAATAGTCAATCTGAGCAACGAGTGAGGAGTTATGACCCCGAGAATTTTACCCCTAAAATTCAAATTTGAAATGAATTGTTCTAGGCGGGAAAATGGAAAATAGGGTATTTGAAGGAGAATTTCAAAATAGTAAGGGGTTGGTCTCTATAATATCCATTCTCCTCATAAAATAATACAAGAAAATTATTGCATTTCTCTATTTATATATATTGTGTGTGTTTTGTTGATCTCAGATCCGCTACAATATGGTTCTATGTGGATGAAACAAACACTCTTTTCACCTTTAGATTCTGCTCATGAGATTGTTGATTTGGACATTGTTGTGATTATGAGTGGTTGGACTTATATTTTTTTGTTATTTATAATTAATTATCCTAGAGAAGCCATTGAATCCATAAAACTATTAGTCAAACAAGGTAAGTTGTCAATCTCATACCAGTCAAATTTTACTAGCAATTTCATTGTTATTTTATGGCATTATTTCAAGACTAGTTCTCTACATTGGTAAGATCCATTTACTTGGAAAAAAACTAGTTGGGAATCGCCAAATATGTTGATGTTCTTAATTCCCATAGCTAATGTTGATTGAATTCCAAGGATTAGGGCTTTGTACTCTCCAATGTTGTTTGTGAAGTCAAGTTTGAACTATAAAGGAATTGACATTCCTTCAGGTGTATAAAAAATGACTCCAACACCTTATTTATTTTTACACTTTGACCCATAAAAGAATAAAGTGATGTCAACATCATCCTTAGGAGGGACCATTTTTCTTGTTCAATGATGAAAAATATTGAATCATCTGGAACCTCGATAATAGGGGTTTATGATTTGGAAGTGGAACTTCTATGAGTTGATCGGCTATCATCTAACACTTGATGTATTTTTTACTAATGAATTTGAGATCAAATTGTGTTAAAAGAATTATCCTTTTCATGGTATGGGTGTTATTGTATGTGCAAGTCATCATATAATGCAAAGGGTTTTCTCTAGCTATGACATAGGTAGTGTTACTTAGAATATAATATATGATTTTCTTAGTGGTAAAAACCACTACTAAGCACAAATTCTCAACATAATCATATATTGTCTCATAACTCACAAATATTCGACTAAAGTAATAGATTGCTTACTCTCTTTTATTTTTATTATTTTGCGCAAGCATTATCTCTAATGCAAAATCTATTGCAGATATGTAAAGATAAAAAGGGATTCCTAGATGAGGTAGTGTTAGCAATGGTGGTGAAGCCAGAGATTGCTTTATATCATCAAATACCCATTGATATTATTTTGTCCAGGAAAAAGTGACCCACTTTTGCAGCAGATGATTGAATGGCCTGCATTTTTCTGAGAGTTGTGTAATGAATCGATGAATGGATTGAATTTTTCCTTGTAACTGTGCAACTCTTTAATATTTGTTGGAGGGGGAATTTCTATGATGGCCTTAACCTTATCAAGGTTCATTTCAATGCCTAACTTGGAGATAATGAGTCCTATAAGTTTACTTAATGTGACTCTAAATACACACTTCATAGGATTTAATATCACCATGTGTTCAATTAACTGGTCAAAGACATTTTATAATAATTTTGTTGGCAATTTTGGGTTTGAGATCCTAGCTTCTTGTCTATGAGTTGTCATTGATGTCAAAAGGAACTGGCATTAATGTCAAGAGGATTTATTGGCTTCAAAGGTTGAAGATTCCAAAGAATATTTTCTAGAAGATTCCAGAGAGATTCCATGTGGTAGATGAAAATGTTTTTATCAAAACCATGGTAGGTTTAAGGGTTTTTATTAAAACCAGGTGGATGCATTAAGGGTTTTTATCAAAACCACTCTCAGCTTAATGCAAAGGCTGGAGACACTTATTAATTAACTTAATTAATAAAACCTTTTTAAGGTTTTTTAATTAATTATTTATTTGATTTAGTGATTAAATTATTTTAATAATTTAATGGGTTCTCCACCTAAGGTCTAAGGTCTAAAAGACCTTTGATTATTTTTTAAATAATCAAAAGGGTTTCATAAACCCTAAAGATGTTTCGAAGGCACCAAAATAATATTAATTCGAAAAGTTCGAATTATCCTTCTGTCGACGTCGTGCATAGCATGGAAGTTTGGCTATATAATCCATAACCTATAGTCCAAAGCAATGGTGTGAAAGAAATTTGAATTGCACAAAATTTGGGAATTAAAAGCTACAACTATCATTTTTTTGCCAAGTTTATCCGCCGCCAAAGGGTTAAGGAGAAGGAGACTCTTGTTAGCCTTCAAGCTAGCGTCGTTGGCCTAGTGGCAATGACTGTTCTACGAATGCGTTTGAAGGGAGGTCAAGCATTTGACTCCCGTCGTGGAGTGTGAGAAGAGTTTTTGCGCTCCGATTTTTTTGGAGGCACTGTTGACCCGCGATTTTCGAAAGCATTTTTTTGGTAAGGTTTTTTAAATAAAATCTGCATTTTGTTAAAGAAGAAGTGGTTGGGTAGATTTATTTAAAATTATTTTTAAGGTTAAATGCTTCTTTGGAGATATAAGGTTGATAGTGTGTGGTTGAGATTTTTGGCTTGATTGTTGAGTGAGATTTGCTTAGAAGTTATTATTCCTTGAGCATGGTTTAATTAATTTGGAGAAATAACGTGTAAAAGGATATATTGTTTGTATGCTTTATATTTTTTGGTAGTTGACTTCTAAGGATTGGAGTCATAAGGTTTTTTATGGAATAAATATTTTTGTGGTTACTTTTATGATCTAACCCTAACTTGGTGGCAAATTTGAGGGTGGTGTTGGTAACAAAGTTGAAGAACTATTCTCTTCTTCCTCAAACAAAGGTATGGGCAACTTCTTCCATGTATATTGTTGATGGTGTATTTTTTTAAATTGAGTTTGGAGTGAAAAGGTTGTCTACTAGCTATTCTTGTTGGTGTAAATCCCATTTTTTGGATATTGAAGATTGTTTATGCAGTAAAATCATTGATGATTTTTTTGGGTGAATGCATAATTATGGTTGAGGAAGAGGAAGGATTTTTGCACTAGGTTTTATGTTAGTAAGTCTTGCTACTTGCATTGAGTTGGTGAAACCCTTAGTTGGTTGTTTTGAGATTGATGGTTGAGTTGCTTCCATAGAGGTTTTTTTGATCAAGTTAATGCTTTACTTGATACATGATTTGGGCTTACTCCATTGAGATTGATTTGAGCAAGTTATTCTTTGCATTGGTGATTTATGTTGGTGGCTATTTTGTTCAAATACCTTTGGAGGGAAAATGATGTCTACTAGTTTCCTTTTCATGTAGTGATTGGTTGAATGCTTCAAGGTTAATGTTGAGTTGAATGATGTTGGTTAAACCTTGTCTATAAGCATTTTTGTTAAAGCCCTAATTGGTTGAGAAAAGATATTGGTTGTGGAAAGAACATGAGTATCATTGTTATATGAGATATTGCATGGTTGGCAATTTTTGGGTTGTGTTTCATGTTCTTGAGAAAAGCATACTACATCTATCTTATTCTTTTGAGATTGATATTGAGTTGAGATTGAGATTAGGAGTTAAGTATAGAACATATTGAGTCTCTAACAATTCTCTTTATGTTTCTATGAGATTTGAGATTGATATTGAGAGTTAAGTATAGAACATATTGAGTCTCTAACAATTCTCTTTATGCTTCTATGAGGTTGATGAATCACATTGCATCTCTAACAATTCTCTTTGTGGGTTCATGCTAAGAAAGTTTTTCTTGATGAACTTGTGAGCTGATTTGGACAGGTTCTATTGAAGACTTGTGAGCTGATTTGGACAGGTTCTAGTGAGGACTTGTGAGCTGATTTGGACAAGTTCTAGTGAGGACTTGTGAGCTGATTTGGACAGGTGCTAATGAGGACTTGTGAGCTGATTTGGACAAGTGCTAGGGAGGACTTGTGAGCTGATTTGGATAGGTCCTAGTAGAGGACTTGAGGACATTGTTGAAGTGGTTCTTTGAGAAGAACCTGAGGACAGTTTTGACAAGTCTTTGAGAAGGCTTGTGTGCAACAGAGATTGACTTGTTCAATCTTTATGAGTTGAGCTTGGGACATATCTGACAGAGTGAGGAAGACTTGTGCTAGACCGATTGACTATGTTTAGTACATGTTGATGATTTGCTATGGAGGTGATCAGTGAGGACAAAGGTCTCTTGAGGTTGAGCATTAAGGATAGGAGGTCTTCTATGGAAAGGAGTTCCACGTGCTAGTAGAATAAGAGGCAGGTGATCTTCTGAAGTATCATTTCTAGAGCTAAGGGGAAAGATTCTCCTTTGGGCAGGAGGCTCATAAATTCGTGTTGAGGGGAAGGATTCTCCTTTGCGCAGGAGGCTCATAAATTCATGAGGAGGGAAAGGATTCTCCTTTGGGTAGGAGGCTCATAAATTCATGCTGAGGGGAAGGATTCTCCTTTGGGCAAGAGGCTCATAAATTCATGACGAGGGAAAGGATTCTCCTTTGGGCAGGAGGTTCATAAATTCATGTTGGTGGAAGTATTCTCCTTTGGGCAGGAGGCTCATAAATTCGTGCTGAGGGGAAGGATTCTCCTTTGGGAAAATGCTCATAAATATTTGAGTAGGGGAAGGTTTCTCCTTTGGGCTGAGGCTCATAAACATTGTAATTGGGAAGGATTCCCAAAGAACTTTGAGAAAGCTTTTTAGAGAAAATTTTTGTGGATGTAGCCCATGTTGGGTGAACCACATTAAAATTGGTGTCTCATTGTGTGTTTCTTTATGAATTGCTTTGATATTGCTATTTTTTCATTGCTTTGTGAAGTTTAAGTTAAATAGAGAAAGTAAAAAGAGGTCTTATATTGTTCACTCCCCCTCTCAGTATAAGCTTGTGTTCTTCAATTGGTATCAGAGCGGGTTCCTTCAAAAATTTTAATAGCTTAAAGGAAAATATTGTAAAGAACACAATGGAATCTACAAGTGGTAATGCAACACCTATTATTGATGGGGTAGATTTTGGGCTTTGGAGTGCTAGGATGAAGGTTCATCTTATGGCTCTTGGAAATGAAGTTTGGGAAGTGATTGAGGATGAGTATACCATTCCTGAGCATGGTCCTTCTACTAAGGAAGAGAGGCTCCTACATCATAGCAATTCAAAGGCAATGAATGCAATCCTGAAGGGTTTACAAAAGGTAGATCTTACCAAGGTGATTCACTGCAAGACAACTAGTGAAATGTGGAAACAGTTGAAGGTGGTTCATACAGGTGATGCAAATGTCCGAAAGGCCAATTTGAGACACTTCAAAGGTATGTTTGAACAACTCAAGATGAATTATGAAGAAAATATTAGTGACTATATGCTTCATATGGATGAGATTGTTAACTCTATGAAGGAACTAGGTCTTGAGCTTGCTGAAAATGATATTTGTGATAAGATTTTGAGGTCTCTTCCAAATAGATTTAGTGAAAATATTTTTTCTATTGAGGAAGCTAAGGATTTGGATAAGTTGAAAAAGGATGAGCTTCATAGTATACTTGTAGCATTTGATTTGAGAACTCAAGTGAAGGTTGATGTTAAGAAGGAGGCAACTTTCAAGGCTACCAATAAATTCAAGGGTAAAGAGCTTCAAGATAGTGATGAGTCTTCTAGTGATGAAGAGGCATATTATAGCAAGAAGGGCAAGTTCTTAAGAAAGAACAAAGGTATGAAATATGTCAAGTGTTTCAATTGTGGAAATTTTGGTCATTATGCTACTAATCGTATCGCCGCCAAGGATGAAAGTGATGAAGATAAATAGGATTATAAGAGCAAGGATTCTAAAAGGCACGGGCATCAAAGGAAGAATAAAGATGAGCAAAGCAATCAAGGAAAGAGGTACTCTCACAAACACAAGAAAATTTTCTACCTAGACAAGGCAAGTAAGTGTTCTAGTAGTGATAGTGAAAGTTCTTCAAGTGATGTTGGAAATGAGATGTTGTTCCTAACAAAAAAAGAAGAAGAAAAGAAACATAGATTTGTCCTTATGAAATATTTTAGATGTGGAAATTTTGGACATCTTGAGGATGATTGCACAAATTATGGATTGATTTCTAGTTATACTATGTATGAGGATGCTTCATAAAATTGTAAGGAAGATCTTTGTATGGCTTTAGAAAAGGGTAGCACCTCTAGTGATAAGAAATCTGAAAAAGTCATTGATGTTTCAAAAGGTAAACAAATAGAGGAAGTTATAGAGGATGGTGAAGTATATCTTGAAGCTGAACTTGTTAGTGCTCTTAGTGCTTTGAAAAAGGAAAGAAAGAAGAATGCTAGACTCAATGATAAATTGGATGAATGTTGTATTGAGAGAGATGAGCTTATAGAAAGTCTTGACTTCTCTATAGCTAAGACATAGAAACTTAAGGATAAGTTAGAGTCTAAGGTTATTGAGTGTAGAGAGTTGGAACAGAAAGTGGCTTCCTTGAAAGAGGAAACTAAAGAGTAAAAGGAGAAGCTTTACAGGTTTGAAGATAGCACCAAAAAGGTAAAGTCAATATTCAAAGATCAAATAAGGACAACAAATAAAAAAGGTCTTGGTTTTGGTAAGAAACACATGGAATAGGTTGGCGACTCTGCTAGGGAATCTAGTAAGAGATTTCGAAAGGAAGAGAGTTATGATGAGGAAAGTACTTCAAAAAAAGAGTCCTTGAGTGATAGATGCACAAAATCAGAAAATAGGAATCAGAAAAATGGGAGACAGTTTACAGGACCTAAGAGGTCAAATCAAGGAAAGTTTAATGGCAGATGTTTTGCTTGTCACAAGTTTGGTCACATGGCTTCACATTGCATGACTCAAGTGAGGAAGGTAAATGACAGATTCAGAGGTGGTAATTTATTTCAAGGGTATTGCTACTATTGTAAACACTTTGGGCATAAGGCTTTTTATTGCAAGGCTAATAACAGGAACAGGGTTGGTCAAAACAGATGGAGTCAAAGATCAGGTATTCCTCAAAGAAATAACATTGTTAGTTGTTATAAGTGCAACAATAAAGGTCACATAGCTAGACAGTGTAGAGCTGAAATTCCAAGATATAGGAACAAGAACATGGGTATGAATAGGCACAAGAATCAAGACATGGATAAGAACATGAATGATAACAAGAACAACAACAGTGACATGAATAGGAACAGGAATATGGAAAAGGAGAACAAGAGAAGACATGGTAAGGCAGCTATAGACATGGATGAATATTAGTGCCTAATGGTATTTTTACTCCCACCCCAAAATTAATCACCTCAACAGGAGGTGGGGGAGGGACTAAGCTAAGAGGCTCATTATTAGTCCCAAGCCCCAAAGGTGACACTTTGCCATTGATGACAAAGGGGGAGAGATATGAGTAAGGGGGAGAGCCTCAAGTCAGGGAGAGCTAATTTCTATACAGTAGTTTTGAGTTTCAGTGTTCTTGAGAAGCATGGTTTGCCATCAATGACAAAGGGGGAGATTATTGGCAATTTTGGGTTTGAGATACTAGCTTCTTGTCTATGAGTTGTCATTGATGTCAAAAGGAACTGGAATTAATGTCAAGAAGATTTATTGGCTTCAAAGGTTGAAGATTCCAAAGAATATTTTCTAGAAGATTTCAGAGAGATTCCATGTGGCAGATGAAAAGGTTTTTATCAAAACCATGGCAGGTTTAAGGGTTTTTATTAAAACCAGGTGGATGCATTAAGGGTTTTTCTCAAAACCACTGTCAACTTAATGCAAAGGATGGAGACACTTATTAATTAAATAACATAATTAATAAAACCTTTTTAAGGTTTTTTAATTAATTATTTATTTGATTTAGTGATTAAATTATTTTAATAATTTAATGGGTTCTCCATATAAGGTCTAAGGTCTAAAAGACATTTCATTATTTTTTAAATAATCAAAAGGGTTTCATAAACCCTAAAGTTGTTTCGAAGGCGCCAAAATAATATTAATTCAAAAATTTCAAATTATCCTTCCACCGACGTCGTGCATAGCATGGAAGTTTAGCTATATAAACCATAACCTATAGTCCAAAGCAATGGTGTGAAAGAAATTTGAATTGCAAAAAAGTTGGGAAGTAAAATCTAAGGCTATCATTTTTTTGCCATGTTTATCCACTGCTAAAAGGTTAAGGAGAAGGAGATTCTTGCTAGCCTTCAAGCTAGTGCCATTGGCCTAGTGGCAACAACTGTTTTGTGAAGGCGCTTGAAGGGAGGTCAAGCGTTCGACTCCCGCCGTGGAGTGTGAGAAGAATTTTTGCGCTTCGATTTTTTCGGAGGCACTGTTGACCCGCGATTTTTGAAAGCATTTTTTTGGTAAAGTTTTTTAAATAAAATCTGCATTTTGTTAAAGAAGAAGTGGTTGCGCAGATTTATTTAAAATTGTTTTTAAGGTTAAATGATTCTTTGGAGATATAAGTTTGATAGTGTGTGGTTGAGATTTTCGGCTTGATTGTTGAGTGAGATTTGCTTAGAAGCTATTATTCCTTGAGCATGGTTTAATTAATTTGGAGAAATAAGGTGTAAAAGGATATATTGTTTGTATGCTTTATATTTTTTGATAGTTGACTTCTAAGGATTGGAGTCATAAGGTGTTTTATGGAATAAATATTTTTGTGGTTACTTTTATGATCTAACCCTAACTTGGTGGAAAATTTGAAGGTGGTGTTGGTAACAGGTTGAAGAACTGTTCTCTTCTTCCTCAAACAAAGGTATATTGTTGATGGTATTTTTTTTGAAATTGAGTTTGGAGTGAAAAGGTTGTCTACTAGCTATTCTTGTTGGTGTAAATCCCATTTTTTGGATATTGAAGATTGTTTATGCATTGAAATCATTGATGATTTTTTTGGGTGAATGCGTAATTCTGGTTGAGGAAGAGGAAGGATTTTTGGACTAGGTTTTATGTTAGTAAGTCTTGCTACTTGCATTGAGTTGGTGAAACCCTTAGTTGGTTATTTTGAGATTGATGGTTGAGTTGCTTCCATAGAGGTTTTTTTGATCAAATTAATGCTTTACTTGATACATGATTTGGGCTTACTCCATTGAGATTGATTTGAGCAAGTTATTCTTTGCATTGGTGATTTATGTTGGTGGCTATTTTGTTCAAATACCTTTGGAGGGAAAATGATGTCTACTAGTTTCCTTTTCATGTAGTGATTGGTTGAATGCTTCAATGTTAATGTTGAGTTGAATGATGTTGGTTAAACCTTGTCTATAAGCATTGTTGTTAAAGCCCTAATTGGTTGAGAAAAGATATTGGTTGTGGAAAGAACATGAGTATCATTGTTATATGAGATATTGCATGGTTGGCAATTTTTGCGTTGTGTTTCATGTTCTCGAGAAAAGCATACTACATATATCTTATTCTTTTGAGATTGATATTGAGTTGAGATTGAGATTGCGAGTTAAGTATAGAACATATTGAGTCTCTAACAATTCTCTTTATGTTTCTATGAGATTTGAGATTGATATTGAGAGTTAAGTATAGAACATATTGAGTCTCTAACAATTCTCTTTATGCTTCTATGAGGTTGATGAATCACATTGGGTCTCTAACAATTCTCTTTGTGGGTTCATGCTAAGAAAGTTTTTCTTGATGAACTTGTGAGCTGATTTGGACAGGTTCTAGTGAAGACTTGTGAGCTGATTTGGACAGGTTCTAGTAAGGACTTGTGAGCTGATTTGCATAGTTTCTAGTGAGGACTTGTGAGATGATTTGGACAGGTTCTAGTGAGGACTTGTGAGCTGATTTGGATAGGTTCTAGTGAGGACTTGTGAGCTGATTTGGACAAGTTCTAGGGAGGACTTGTGAGCTTATTTGGATAGGTCCTAGTAGAGGACTTGAGGATAGAGTTGAAGTGGTTCTTTGAGAAGAACCTGAGGACAGTTTTGACAAGTCTTTGAGAAGGCTTATGTGCAACATAGATTGATTTGTTCAAGATCTATGAGTTGAGCTTGGGACAGATCTGACAGAGTGAGGAAGACTTGTGTTGGACCGACTAATTGTGTTTAGTACAGGTTGATGAGTTTTTGTGGAGGTGATCAATGAGGATAGAGGTATCTTGAGGCTGAGCATTGAGGATATGAGGTCTTCTATGGAAATGAGTTCCACATGCTAGCGGAATAAGATGCAGGTGATATTCTAAAGTATCATTTCAAGAGCTGAGGGGAAGGATTCTCCTTTGTGCAGAAGGCTCATAAATTTTTCTTGAGGGGAAGGATTCTCCTTTGGGCAGGAGGCTCATAAATTCATGAGGAGGGGAAGGATTCTCCTTTGGGTAGGAGGCTCATAAATTCATGCTAAGGGGAAGGATTATCCTTTGGGCAAGAGGCTCATAAATTTGTGTTGAGGGGAAGGATTCTCCTTTGGGCAGGAGGCTCATAAATTCATGAGGAGGGGAAGGATTCTCCTTTGGGTAGAGGCTCATAAATACTTGAGTAGGGGAAGGTTTCTCCTTTGGGTAGAGGCTCATAAATACTTGATTAGGGGAAGGTTTCTCCTTTGGGCTGAGGCTCATAAACATTGTAATTGGGAAGGATTCCCAAAGAACTTTGAGAAAGCTTTTTAGAGAAAAGTTTTGCGGATGTAGCCCATGTTGGGTGAACCATGTTAAAATTGGTGTCTCATTGTGTGTTGCTTTATGCATTGCTTTGATATTGCTATTTGTTCATTGCTTTGTGAGGTTGAAGTTAAATAGAGAAAGTAAAAAGAGGTCTTATACTGTTCACCCCCCTCTCAGTATAAGCTTTTGTTCTTCAAATTTGATGTGCTCAAGACATGTTTTGCATTTGGCTATTAAATAATCCACATAGTATTTAATGATATTGTTTATATAGTCATAGAAGATATACATCATGGCACATTGGTAAGTAGCTCCTACATTTTTGAGACTGAATGTCATCACCTTATAAAATAATGTGCCCCAAGGTGTGGTAAATGTTGTTTTGTGTTGGTCATCAGAATTGATTTTAATTTGGTTGTATCCTAAAAAAAACATCCTTTAGAGAAAGCATTTCATGTCCAGCACAAGATTCTACTAGTTGATCGATGTTGGGCAATGGAAAATCATCTTTGGGACACACTTTGTTTAGGTCCCAAAAATCTATGCAAATGAGTATCCTCCCATTCGGTTTGCAAATGGGTACCATGTTTGAGAGCCATTAGGGATAATCAATGGGTACAATGAAACCCATATCTAACACATTTTGTAGCTCTTATTTTATAATGAGGGCTATGATTGGATGAAGTTTTCTCAATTTTTGTTTGAACAATTTTGCTTTAAGAGCTAAGGTGAGGTTATGGACCACCAAGTTAGGGTAAATTCCAGGCATGTCCTTGTATGACCATACAAAAACCTCTTTCTTAATTTTCAATACATCTAGGAGATGCTATTTTAATTATAAAGATAAATATTTTTCCATTTTAACAATTTATGGATTTTTCGTATCTTGACTTAGGTTCACATCAATGGCTTCTTCAATAAGCATGTGTGAACCTCATTCTAAATTATGTGGAGTGGGAATGAGATGAATTTCATCCTCCATATTTTCAAAGTACTCAGGTGAAGCTTCTTCTACTTTGATTTGAAAAATAGAAGCATGCGAAGGTGAATATTGCTAAGGAATATAAGCAATAGAAGCTCTTAGCAATTCTTCATATAGGATTAACTCTGCTATGGATGGTGGGGATGAAATCCTATCCATATCAATAAGGTTAGTTTCAATCAGAATTAGCTTCACAAAATCATATGGATTACAGAGTGGGGTGAACAAGTCAATAAAAATCATGTTAACTTGGTGGAGGTGAAGTGGTTGCAATTCAAAAGGTGAGCTCTCTCATGCACTCTCTCTAAGGTTCAACTGACCTATAGAATATGGCTTATAAGAATTATTCTATGAATGCAATAAAGTTGGTGGTTGTGGATCTAGTTCAGGTCACTCTCGAGGGATGTGTAAGTAGAAGATGGGTCTATGGATGGAAAACACTGTAACATAATTATCTTCTCTCTCAATGGGTTCTATAAGGGCCACATATTCTTCAAGATCATTGAAAATGTGATTGATCATATCCATGTTTGGTCCCATTTATGAAAATTCCTCATAGTCATAATGTAATTAATCATAACCATATGTGGTCTCATTTCCTGAGAGGTCTCATAATAATCATCAAAAATATAATTGATAATAATCGTATGTTGTCTCATTTTTGAAAAAAAAAACATGTAAATAAGGAGAAAACTAAGGGTCTAGATACTCGTCCTCACTATTATTGTTGTCTTCACTCTCTTCATACTCTTCTTCAAACTCTAGTGTGAGTTTTTGAAATGCATGCTCAAATGAGGAGTTTGAATATGATGGTCTGTATCCTAGGCCAGAGCGATCATGTGCTTCTTGATAATGGGGCTCAATGATATGATGTGGATCCTACTCATGCCATCCAAAACTAAATCCCTACCAATTAACCTACCAAAAATATCATGTGGGGAAATCTAGGTTGGAAAAATATTATAAATTAGCACAAAATTCTTGTATGGGCTTTTCATTAGGAGGAGGTGGATTGGATGAAGAATCCACTCCCCCATATACAAATTTAATCATGGTTGACTCAAAACCCACTCTGTACACTGCACCTATGGCCAAATGTGGATCACGTAGGTAGTCGTAATATCTAACAGACTTAATAGGTGGTGTTATTGTGATACTCTCAACTATGTACTCACCATTTCTTGGATTGACAATATGTAGTGCAACTTGAGTTGGATCAGATGTAGATGAATCGAGTGCTGAGGTAGAGACCTCCATTTTGGATTATGGCTCTGATGGAGGAGATGGTTCATGTTATGATGGTTCCTCTCTAATAAGTGGTCCTATTTGTGAGACAATGGGTGGTGGGGCTTGAGATGAGTTTGGCTGAATGGATTATCTAGAAGTGGGTGGATTGGATTGGGATGAAAATATGAAGGGTGCTTGTGAAATGGGAGGTTTATTTGATAGGGATTTATGGATGGTCATAGGTACTAATGAATATAATGGTTTATTGGGGGGATGATAAAATATGATTCAAAAGGGATATGATGTGGATGATGAAATATGACCTGTATTAGCAGATTGAGATGTGAAAATAGGATAAATGATTGGCAAAGCCTTCGAAATATGTGCTTCAGAGGAAGTATCATATTATAGGGTGGTTATAGTGATGAAGGGCTAGATTGAAAAATGAGTGGATGGAAGGGATGTCTCATATAGATTATATATCAAGTTGCAGTACTTGAATGGCTCAGTGTCAGCTAGAATGAAACAAATCTTTCCCTCATGCACATATTTCAAGTATTAGTGCAACATTGAGAAAATACACTTCATTTCCCTAATCTAGGGACATCCAAAAAGTATGTTGTACTACATAACTCTTTACAGGATATGGAGAAGTGTATGGATGTATTTCACCCCCACAGTCATGGGTAGAACTATATTTACTATAGTGGACCACAAAACATAATTAAATGCTCATAAGGTGAAGGTTGATGAGGTGATGTGGGATGGTGACAGTTTGAGATGTTGAATGGATTCAGTGGTGATGATATTGATAGAGGATATAGTAACAATGAGTACCCATTTGAAGAGTTTTCGATCAATGTGAGCTACAATATGTAATGGAGGATCGGGTAACTTTGATGTTATGATTTTTTCTTCAAAATTATAGAACATAACTAAAGGTTCCATACAATTATGAACACTCCCCACAAAATTTTTGAAGGCATTAGGATATTTTGTTTGAAGTTTGATGGATTTTAAGATCTCTATCAATGCCTCACAATGTGGGGAAGATTTTTGTATAAGCTCATATATGGATAACTTGGTTGAGGCCATCCTTAAGTTCTATGTCAACTGACTTCTCAATGTGATCATTGGTCTGGGTGGACAACTTTGGATATGGATGGACAGATATGGAATGTTGTGGTTTGGTTGTATGGGCACATTTATTTGTTGTGCTATAGGAGTGGCTACTACTTGAGTTGGTCTATTTGCTTGTTGTGTATGATTCATGTTTCTTTGCCCACAGGTGACAACATGAATGGCCCCTACAAAATCTTGGTACACTTGAGATATATGATTTATATGGTTGGGTAGAACCATAGAAGTTGATGCCCCAATAATTTTTTGAGTTGCCTCATGATGAGGTAGTGGTTTTTTATAGATACCAAGGTTCTAGTTTTGTTGGGCTAAAGGGTTATCAATCTTGATAAGTTCCCTTTCAATTAGATATTGCATGATGTTTTTGAATGCATAACAATTTTTAATGTCATGATATTTTTATTGATGAAAGGTGTAGTACAAATGTTCATTATAGATCTTGGATTTTTGTTATTTTTTTATCTTTAGGTTTTATTTATGGCAAGGTAATGGCTTGTGCAACATATAATTTTTGAAAAAGTCATGAATATGATTCAGGTAATGGGGTGTAATTACGGGGTGGCCAATTGAATTAACTCTAATTATTTTCTATGGGTTGGTATTGATTTTAGATTTGTTGTGGGGGTGAAATCACCTAATAATTTTGTGTTGGTGGTTGTTGTAGTTATGGGGGTTTTTCTACTTGGGCTTGTAATTATTGTGTTTGTGATGGTGGTTGGATCAAGACTACTTGATTAACCTAAACAGTCTTGGATTGGCCTTGGTTATTCTCCCTTTGGACCTTGTTTTACCATTATTTCTGTTTCAACTTTATATTACCCTTTTGGATTTGTATATCCTCTATAACTCTATCTTGGGCAAGTGCCTCCTCAAATGTTCTATATTATTGCAATTGTAGTAACAAGGAAATTGGTTTGGAACATATCCTTGTGAAAATTTGGGTCAATTCTACCATGGGGAGGGAGAATAATAATTTGGTAATGATTTCCCTCTAGTAGTTTCCAAAATCATAAACCGGCTCATCCTAAAACTGGCGTAAGTTAAACAAGTTGTTTAATGTTGTTTTATTTCTTACATTCAAAGAGAAATGTTCCAAAAATTGGTGTGCTAATTGCTCAAAAGTATAAATAATTTGGTGTGGGATATGATTATACCAATCTAGGGTGTCTACTCTAAATGTTTGAGGAAAGGTGTGGAGCATTAAAGCATCATTTTATTGGATTCTAAAACATGCATTAATAAATATGCTCACATGCTCTCGAGGGTCCTCATCTCCATTGAATTTATCAAACTTCAATAATTGAAAATCTATTGGGTAAGGTGGTGATGGTACTAAAGAATGAATTGGGTTATTTATTATTTTTCTTAAAGTGGGTTTCTGATATAGCATACTCAATGTTTGCATAGCTAAGCTATCTATATGGTTATGCAATAAATAAAAGTAATGATCTTCTAGCAAATGGTTAAAACCTTGATTTATTTAATGCTTCTAAAAATGATGGGCATTGGTAGTTGGGATTTGATGATGATGGATGTTAGTGTGAAATACGTTATGGAATTATTACTATCTATGAATTTGATGGTGATGAGAATATGGGGGTATGATGACTTGCTAATTTGAAGAGCTAGTATATGTGTGATGAAGTGGATTAGTGGGTATGATTATGGTTAGGGGTCATGACACCCAAGATGCATCTTGAGTGAATAATATATGTGGATGGGATGTGGATGGTTGATTGGGATCTAACCCTTATGACTATTATTACAAATCATGATTAGTACTTTTGTTAGCATTATCCATAAGTAATTGTTGCAAATACAAAAATGCTTGTTGTAAAGCAATTGCATATGAATATGGTATGGTCACATGGGGGTAGGTAGATGATCTGGTTGGGTGGCAATTATATGAGTGTATGTGGTTTGAGGATATGTGGAAAAAGGCATTACCACTGGCAAAGGTATGACATAACGCATGGGATCTATGGATGCAGTGGATGGGATGGATGCGGGATTCTATGAAGCAACATAGATTTGTGATTCATAGAGGGGATTAGTACATATGATTATTTTATGTGATGGTATAGAGGTGCGTTGATGAGATGATTTTGAATAGATGTTATTCATGGTTGCAATAGTTAGTTTGAAAAGTGGATTTGTGATGATTTTATTGGCATGCTATGAGTGTGAAAAGGTGGTTTTATGTTGTGATGTGATAATGGTATAATGTGAAATGGTGAGTGGAGGTAATTATGGAAATATCAAACTAGTTGCATTTAGATAAGTCCCAACTACATCTATGTCTACATATGTGACATAACCATCAGATGGCATGGGTGGATCACTCCTAGGAGTTTTTGGAATAATGGCATGAGTAGCTCTCTACATCATATCTATACCCAAAGTGGGGGAACTACTAGATGATTCATAATTCAAGTTCAACCATAGAGTACGGGCTACACTTACTTGCCCTACCATTGAAGTGATGGGGAATTGGGAATATTAAGAAGGAAACTCCATGGATGAATACAACTAGCTCTTGGGTTGGGCTTAATTTCTAGCTTTATTATGGGTTGTTACCATAATATAAATGTGGTATGAGGGGTATGTGTGAATGTGTGATGAATATTCAAAGCAAACAACATGCAAAGAAAACAAACAAACAAATGTTTTCCTAATTATTTGCAAGTTTCATTTTTTTTGAATTTTTTTCTTTTGAAGTTTTGAAGATTATTTATTTTTTCATTGTTGCCTATGCAAGTCTAAGGTTTTCACCTATATGCTCACACACACTTAATTGGTGATGAAATCCAAGCTATGAATCCCACCAAGTCTTGGTGATGAAATCCAAACCTGATGAGGGAGCCTAGGTCCTACCAATCCTCACCCAATTCACCTTGGTTAGTGATATACCTATCTAAGGAGAGATACCTACTCTATTCCTTGGTTATGACGGTTCTTGGATAAGCCTTGGCCAAAAAAATAGATTCTCAATTGGGGGTTGGTGATGAAATCCAAACTTACCAATTTTTAAGTGAGTGTGCAAGTGTGTGAAGTTTCGATTTATTATGGTGTTGTGAAAATTTATGATGTGATTTTGTTTTCATGCCTAGGTACAAAAATAGATATATATAAAAATAAAAATGATAGCAAAGGTAGGCATGCTTTAAAATAAAGGTTAGAATTCTAAATTTAGAAAAACCCCATGGTGGTTTTGAAACATAGGGCCAAATGCTTCTACACGTTTGAAATTGGGAAAACACCTCTGGGTGCTTACCCAAATGCAGGTGCACATTTATGACTATGTAAATGCAAATCCACACTTTTGCTCGTGTGTTAGAATCAAAACCAAGCTGATATGAAACCTCAAAAATACCTCAAAATATCTTGTAAATCTAATCCTAGATGCAAGTGACCTAGGACCCTAAAATAATATGCTCTAAAGTGCATATGATTTTTTATTTTTTTAACCTAAGACCTAAATGCAAACAGAGACAAATACTGAGACTTTTATTTTTTCTTTTTTTTAATCTTTAATGAAATTCTAACATAAAAGAAAGAAAGATAGAGTTTAAATGTTACGAACCTATGATCATTTTGCCACTCCCTTCTTGCTCTTCAAACATTGACCCATGGTTTTTCATATCTGTAAATGTCATTGCATGATTAATCAGGTATGGTATGTTTATGGTTGGATTTTATGATAACAATTCTAGTGTAATGTTCAAAGCTAGAATACATGTGATGAAGTGGATTAGTGGGTATGGTTATGGTTGGGGGTTGTGACACCCAAGATGCATCTTGATTGAAGAAGGTATGCAGATGGGATGTGGATGGTTGGTTGGGATCTACCCCTTGCTACTACTATTGCAGATCAATATTAATGCTTTGGTTAACTTTATACATAAGCAATTGTTGCAAATGCAAAATGCTTTTTGTAAAGCAATTGCGAATGAAGATGGTATGGTCACATAATGGGTATATGGATGAGTTTTTTGGGTGGAAACTATGTGATTGGATGTGGGTGGATGATATGTGGAAAAATGCATTACCACTGACTAAGATATGGTATGATACATGGGATATATGGATGCAGTGGATGGGATGGATGCAGGATTATGCGAAGCAGCATTGACTTGTGCTTAGTAGAAGGGGTTATTACAAATGATGTTTTGATGCAATTGGATGGAAGTGTGTTGATGAGATAATTCTAGATAGATTTTAATCATGGTTGTAGCAGTTGTTTCAAAAAGTTGATTTGTGATGATTTGATTGGCATGTTGTGAGCGTGAAAAGGTGATTTCCTACTCTTATGTAGGAATGGTACGAGGTGGAATGGTGAGTGGAGGCAATTATGGAAAATTATTAGACTCGACCAAAATCTAGGTATTTTCATTCACCCCATAATCCTGCATAATAAAGTTATATGCCTAAGTTTGAACTTAGGTGTATAAATCCTACACATAATCCTATTTTATAGATTTTATTAAAATCTAGAAAATCCCCCTAGGATACCATGTGTCTCCATGTGACACTTATCCTAGCCACCTCTGTCCCTCACCTTGCAACATCTCAAACCTCACTCCACACCTCACTCCACTTGCACCTACCCACTAACCACATCACCATAGTTAAGTGAGACACCTTGCATGACTAACTATGACTATTCCCTCCACTTGGATGCCTTGGATTACCACTTAGCACTCTTATATTGCCACCTTTCTTTCCCTCCAAAAATTCCAAAAGTATATAAAAGCAATATCATCTCACCAAATAAGGAGAGGCTAAAAAATTTAACAAAACTCTACCAAAATCACTCCAAGAAGTTGCCAATGTTCATGGAGTTCAAGACACCGAGGTCCCAAATCAAATTTTGAAGATTTCTACCCATCCCACAAAACCACCTATCTATGTTTACACAGAGACAACCTCCCTCCAGTGGTTGCTCTATTGCACTTCCATGGTTGGCTAGCCCCACCTACGTGCATACGGTTGCTTAGGATCAATATTTTAGCCATTCATAAATATATTAGGATTAGTCAGTCAATAAGGCATCTATTTTTGTTGTTTTATGTTTCGTGCACATTGTTTATAGTATTTGAAAACACCGATTTCAAGGTTTTATAACATTTTCTTTCATTCATATCAATAGGTGCTACTGACCCTTTTTGTTTGCATTTACATGTGTGCAGGTTGTAGGTTTCTTGAAGGTTGTTGCAACTAGGATGGTCCAAATGGATACTCAAGCCCATCCAACCTCTAGATTGTAGCAAAGAAGACTCAACACCCACCATCATTTTTATCTTGTAAAATTATCTCCTCATCCCATTTTTGCCTTCATTGTGATCTTGTAAAAGGAGCTCTGTGATCAATATTTTTGTATGCAAATAAATTACACCCAATGAAAAAACAAATGAGACAAGCAACTTGTAAAAATAAATGGAATCTTTGTATTAAACTTATTTTTCTTCCCTTTTTATAATGCTTTGCCTTAGCTATGTGGGGTAATATGATTTCAATAAGCACTTTGGCTTGTCTATAAAAGTACAATGAAGGCAAAAGGGGGATGAGGAGTGCAACAACCCTCATTTTCCAACCCTTAGAGAGATTTTTTTATCAGAACACGTCTATCATCAATATAAATATTACAATCAAATATATTTAAAACCAACATCAATCAAGGTAGTAAGTAACCAAGAGAATTATGACATGGTCAGTGTCAACTCTTGTGATAGGAGTGACCAAATCCTATATAACCTTATGTTCCTTCATGATGTTTATTAATTCCTTAATTTAAATGTTCCTTCCCATATTTTATGTCATAAGATTAATTATTTAATTAATTGATAGTAATTCAATTATAAACTTACTTCCTGATTGAATAAGCAATCATATCTATTGCAATGGAAACCATACATTCATTATTAATCAATGCATAAATATTACTTCATTCATTTCAAGACTATTACTTGAATCATTGCATAAAATCATAAAACTTGCATCATACTCAATAACCATTCCTTGGAATTAAATGTAACATCCATCATTAATTTTAATAAACCTCAAGTGCAAATATAAACCAATCTTAAATATAGAACATTGCTTGTTAACAAAAATCATTGCATCATATAACATCTTCTAAATACAACATCTATATAAAATGTCAATAGAAATATCACATGATAAAAACTCATAACACTAGATTTATCCTAGAAAAGCCCCAATGGGGAAAAACCTAGCCTCAAAATATGCATCCTCATATTTCATTAATATTTTTGTCTCAATCTACAATGATATAAAAAATCCTATAGATTCTTTTTGAACCATCATTAAATACATGGCTATAGGAGAATCCCATACATTCCCATTTTTAGGTCATCATTACAATTGAAGCTCATAAATGAAATGCTCACTAGATACATATAAATTGAGAATGAAGAAACCTCATGATTTCTTCAAGAATGAATTCTTGCATTCATTCTTCAAACCTAGATATCATTAATCTATTTATTCAATATGATATGGAAGTTACCTCAGATTTTGTAATACAAGGAGAGGCCCCATAATATCTCCAAGATTATATTCCACATCTAATCTTCCTACATTCATTCATGTTTCCACAAAATGAATCCTTACATGCATTCATCATCAAATGCATTTCTAAAGTACTATGTAATCTACATAAGTGCACACTGATAGGAAACCCTATATTTTTCTCAAGAATAGGTTTCTTATCCATTCTTCCCAAATTAAATATTTTTCTACCATATTAATATTTGATCCACCAACAATATTGTATTATGAATCTCATAATATAGTTAGTCATAAATTTTCCTTTTAATATATAAAACATGATTACACCTCCTTTGTCTTGTAATCTATCAAAGAAGATTATCTTATAGTATAAATTTGTCTTGTAATCTATCAAACAAGATTACATCTTGATAACATATTTATCTTGTAATCTAAAACAAGATTACACAATAGTTAATCAACAAATTTGCCTTAGAATCTATCAAACAATATTACACCTCAATCATAAATTTATCTTGTAATCTATCAAACAAGATTACCCTATAAATTTGTCTTGTAATCTATCAAACAAGATTACATCTTAATCACAAATTTGTCTTGTAATCTATCAAACAAGATTACACAATAGTTAATCAACAAATTTACCTTGTAATATATCAAACAATATTACACCTTAATCACATATATCTATTGTAATCTATCAAAATAAGATCACCCTATAATTTGCATAAATTTTGACACACTATAGTTTTACAAAATTCTCCTCGAATTGTTATATAGATTCTCATAAATCTGGCCACAAATTTATATCTAAATTTATTCCCAAAATTGATACAAAATTTGATCCAGGATTATATCGAATGCTACCAAATTTTTCCCCCAATATTGATCTAAGATTATATCAAATGTTATCAAAATTGATCCGAAATGATATCAAATATCTTCCCAAGTACTATCAAATTTAATCCCAAATGCAAATCAAAAGTGCCATCACTTATTTTGTAATCTTTCTACAAGATCACATAATAAATTTCTACAATTATTCTTAAATTTACGTCATGATATTTCCACAAGATCACAATATATATATTTTCCTACAAATTTTCTCCACTTTTATTTTATTACCTATTTGAAGTAAGGTACATTTAAAATACCATCTAATTGGATCAATGTTTTGTAGTTTTACTTTTTTTTTATAAAGCATAGTACTCCCAATGCCAAATAACCCTCCATACTAGATATTTTATTTATAAAGATAAAGGTTAATATTCCATTTATTAAACCCAAAAGTTTCTCTACAAGAAATAATCAATTCTCCAAAAGGTAGTTATTAAGGCCCACTATTCCCAAATTATTTCAACAACCTTAACTAATAATGTTCGAATCTCAATCGATCATCTGACAGTTTCAAGAAACATGAGATCTAGTGTTCACGACTAGCATGACCACTATAGAGTGGTAACAACATTAGGGTATGATTATTCATAAAATAAATCTCCACAAGCTCCCATTGGGAGCATGTAGGATAATCCACTATAATTATCCTAAAAAATGGGGGTTAACCAAGGTTTCTTCAAGTTAATAACATGCAAAATGAGGTGTCAATCAAACATCAGATAAACCACAAGCACTTCACATTGTAGAGATATCATGGAGGGGGGGTTTGTTACCTAAAAATCGTTATGCAACATTGATGTAGGTCCAGATTTACTCGATACTTAGAAATTCTATAAACATCACCATGGATGATTCTATCTCCCAATCACTTAATCTAATAGATTCAAAACAATGATTTATCAGGTCAAATGACATCAATAATTAAATGGCTTTGTATCAATCAATTTAATGCTAAACAAGGTTAAACAACCAAGAAGAATTCAACTAAGAATATCATCAAGGATTTGGTTGTTTGAGACATAATACAATAGGTAAATCTATTTCAGAATGCAATAGATAAGGTAGCAGATTTATTTTGATCCTCCATTGGATGCATCAAAAGGACCATTTAGTTTGTGGAAGCTAAACCCAACTTATTTAGCAATGATGCCATTGCAGAGACGTAGAGTTGATCGTAGGTCAAAATGATCTTGATCTAAGTATACTTTGACATAGACCATTATTGGTCGATAGCAATAATTATTAAAGATGCCCCAACCAAAAATTTCACTAAATACCCCTATAAGGTAGGACAATTATCTTGTTAATAGGAACTACACATAATTCAAATGGGTCGAGTTTGGTCATTTAATACACTCCAATCAACACACATAAGGTCGAAGAGGATGATATTCCTATAAATACATTGGTTTAATGTATAGCATAATATGTATGAATATTAATCAGAGGTCAAGAATAAATATAGAAATGCATTTCTATCAAAATAAATCCTTATGGATAACATGGTTATAATATTTTCTAGCAAAATTTAGATTATTTGACTTTGCAAAATGGGAATCCCTAATTATAAATCCAATCTAATATGCGTGTGGAGAAAATATCCCACATATTTTATATCATGGCTAAAGTGTGGAATAAAATCCTTTGTGTGCCAAGGAAATAATAACCACCATGTGGAGGTTCCGTTGGTGGCAATAGAGGAGTTGGTTTGTCTAGTATATCACTATCTTAGCGATGGTTAGATTGGTTATTTGAATTATATGGTGACACATACCTCACCATGGCTATCCAAGCCCTTATTTTAGATGCACATCTAAGATATCACAGGCTAGTAAAATTTTACTCATCATCTATAGTATAAAATAGCCCTTAAGGGTGGATTACATGTGTCTATATATGGTCAAAGAGCATCTAGATGGTAGCCATTTATAAAACATAATGGATGGAAGCCATTTATAAAACATAACGGATGATATCCATTTATAAAATGTAAATCAGAGAACATCTTGATGGCAGTGATAGATTTAACAAATGTACATTCTTTTAAAAAGAATACACTAATATTTAGGTAGGAATGTAAAAGAAAGATATAAAAGAAATATTCAACCTGAATATATATTCAAATCCTTGAAGCCTTATTTACCTAGCCCTCCTCTTCCATATCCTTGAGCTATCTTCCCCCCAATGCTCATTTTATTGTTTCAAGGGGGTATTTATAGACATTCTATGGTGCCATTTCCAAACGGAGAAGGGGGTCAAGTTAGGTAATGACTTGCAGGAGAATATGATGATGCATATGATATGGAGTAATAGTTCCTTAGAAGACCCAAAAATATGATGATGCATATAATATAGATTAATATTTCCTTAGAAGAACAAAAAATATGAGGCATGATAAGGACTGACATGAGGATGTATTTAGGATGGTGCAAATTCTACTATATGAGTACTGAAATGAGTTTAGTTCTTTATTTTAAATTCATTCTGGTACCATATTGATCCAATATTTCTTCCCCTCAAGAATTTTATCCCCATATTCCACTTCCTACATACTAAATTTTTATGCCATGGATAATTATTTTACTTCTTTGTCCCTTTTTGAATTTCTTATTATATCAATTGTTATCGTTTTGTAAAAAAAACTGATAAAATAAATACTATTTATGTATTAAAAAAAGTTGGTTAATTTAAAATCAATATAAATTATTGAAATCCTTCTTTTTGGTGGACCTTTTGCAAGTTATATCCCTTTCAAGAAATTTTGTGATGGTGATTTCTTTCCTTGCCACCTTTAGAAATACCTGAAATTATCAAATCATTAGTAATACCATATTCAAAATCAATGATAATTTACTAATTATCATATTTGCCTCTAAAAAATATTATAATCTACATCATCAATAAGACCTTCCAAGGAAGGGTCATGACATACTTCCCCCATTGGATTAAACACAGTCCTTTATGTTTCCTACAAAACAAAACATACATTAGTTAGAGCAGAAGTTTACATAATCCCCATTTTATAAATACGATACTTGTTTAAATAAAGTATTATTATAGAACTTGCTTTTTTCCATCATCTACATCAAAGATATTGCTAACAAACATAGAGTAATCATCATGTTATGAAATCATATACAATAGACTAGACATAACAAGTCTAAGTATAGTTGAGTTTATTAGAAAATATCACCAAATAATTTCAACCAATGAATTGATAGTCCTTTCTATGAAATACCCTCATATAAATTAGGTGTCATCAAAGATAAAGACATAATTTCATTAATATCATTTCAATACACTCATATATCTCTAAATCTTCTTTGGTAAAACCCATTTGCCACTACCAATGCATCATCCTTGATGTCCACTGGTGTACATATTTAGTCAGCCTATTGAAGGATTCATACCTCAAGAGACACAAATGTCAAGTGAAATCCTCAAAATATCCTAAGGTACACCGCTTAATACCCATAGAATGTGGAGGGTTCGCTTAGCTCTTCCAATTTGATTCACTAGTGGCTCAATAGTGGGAGGAAAAGAACTTGAACATATGTAGTCTCTGAGTATCAAAATATATTAGCAATAGCAATGATCATACTTACTATGTGTAATATGTCTTATTATCATCTAATGATATTATTTATGACTATTCTTACTTCTTGTAAGGTGTCATATTATCATCCCTTGGTAATTTCTATAACCACACTTACTCCATGTAAGGTGTTATTCCAAGCATACTATCATCCACTGATAGTATCTATGACCACACTTACTCCCTGTAAGGTGTCATACCAAACATATTATCATCTACTGATAATACTTATGATCACACTTACTCCATGTAAGGTGTCATACCAAACATTAAAACATAATCTCTTAAATTTTAAGAGAGTATCCCAGACTCTTATTTAAGGATATATTCCCTATCTATTCCTCCTAAGAGTTTTCCAATCTAAATAGAATTATCATTTCTAATTTTTTCCCATTAAGTTAATTTTTAAATATTATATACCGAATATTTGGGAACAAGGACAAACAACGAAGCTGAAGCTAGAGCTATGTGGAGAGGAATTGAAAATACTCAAGACTTAGAAGACAATTTGATCATAGAAGGAGACTCAATGCATGTTATAAATCTCCTCAATAATTGGAAAACACCTTCTTGGAGGATTAAAACAATTGTTGAAGAGGCTAGGATCCTTTTCCAGGGAAGATAGGACAAAAAAGCCCAACATGTCTTTCGAGAAGCTAACAAAATTGCTGATAAGCTGGCCAATTTGGGTGTCGATGGTGACATACTTTTCAAATGGGAACACGATGTACTGAGAGAAGTAGAGGAGCTTATTCAACAAGAATGCCAAGAATGATAATCAAATTTACCAATAAGGAAGGCACTGTAATTTTGAATCCTAGGAGTATTCCAGTCTCTTTTTTGAAATTGACTCATAATAAAAATTATTCGAGCTGTCAGTATTCATGGATGCTGCTTGGAAATACCATAAATACTAATGGGGATAGTCACATGTCAGATAACATGGCTCCTAGTCATCATAGTAATTTTAGGTTGGTTGATAATCATAGGGCAGGAAAGAAAGGACAATATAAGACTTCAAACCAGAGCCACGTGGAGCACCAAATAGCCACCACCATAAATCTAGCCAACAGGTTCACTTCTCCAAGGCTGATATACCAAAGAATTATTAAGAGTAACTATCAATACATAGCTTGTGGGAGTTTTTTCAGTACTCTGCTATGTGTATCTGCAACTTTTTGTTTCTCCACTATTTCAAGGAAGGGATCCGTGTCTATTTCTTTTTTTATAATTATGATGCAGGTGTGTTTTCTTGGGGTATACCCAAAATGTTGTATGGGAAGTTTATTTTTGATAACAGGCTATGTGCCTTACCATATGTAATGGATTTGGTGGCATGTAGATTTTACATATATAGGATCCTTAGTAAGGACATGTTCATCAACAACCCTAGGCTGATTTTTGTAAAAGATTTTAGGTCAACCTGTAAAACTCGATATTAATGCTATAGTATCTTATCTACCAAAGAAAAAAGAATAAGATATTCATTTTTCTTTTATTAATTTCATTGGACTCACACATAGATGCATCCCAAATTACCCCTTCTTACCTTCCAAGGCATTCCTCACTTGAGAACTGGTCACTATAGATGACACTCAAGTGGTCAACATGCCTTTGCGGATAGGATATTTAGTCCAAGCTTACCTGCTTAGGACCTTCCAAAAGCTACCTACTATTTGGAACCTTCTGAGCCACCACTCAAAATAAGAAAAACAAGAAGACTCAAGTATTGGGATCATCCAGTCCAACTCTTAATGAGATGCAATCAAAAATATTTATTCTTAGTAAATTTTTCCATAGAGTGTATTCATGTTCTAAATAGATCTAAATCATACATTGTATAAATATTTTCATTATATTTTATAACAAGGATACATATTTACATAAGAAAAACCCCTTGGGTTACAACTATCATCCTTATAATATACAATTGGTGGCTTTTAGTCATTCCTATAATCCTCAAGGCTACTGCCTCTCGGTCCTATCACTATTATGTTTTGGACCTAATCCTTTAGTTGGAGAAGGTATTGGAGAAACTACTGTAGAGGCCACCTGGCCTCTACCATAGGTTGTTTCTTGAGATGCTCGTGTGGTTCTCCCTCATCCATATTATGCTCTAGACACTAGCTGAGATGGGATTATTAGTCAATGGATCACCAATGCATCAAGATAGGTAGTAAAAAATGTAGCACTATATTCATTTCTTACCTGATGCAGTTGTGCATTTTTTGTGTATAAAGTTGCCATTGTTGTGGCTCTCTAGTTATTTATTTGTGCTTCCACTAGTATGATTCTATCCCGCTCTGCTATGGCTACATATCTCTCAGTATTTAGTCTCATCCTTTCTTGGGTCCATAAATCTCCTTGGGCCTGCTCTCTTTGTACCGGTAGTCAAGGAAGATCCTCTTTAATGACAAAATCAGTTGCTCCTTCAACTACTCTACCAACTTCTTGCATAACCACATCCTTTCCTACAACCACATTATCTCCTTGACTTGATTCAGAACTTCCATAATCCATTTATCTCTTCAAAAAGTATTATCAACAAGTCAAAAATTAGTAGGAGTATGGTCATAAGAATTACTATGAGGGTTGTTTCTGCTATTCTCATAAGTAGCAATGACAACCCTAATATAAGTTTTGCCATATTGCACTCCATGGGTAGAATTATTGCTTTATGAATGTTTACGAAATAAATCTTTTTCGGCTCTCTCCAAGTATCCAACTAGCTATAAATCTAGTGTATTGTACCTCGATCATTAAAATTTTATTCAACATCCACCGTAAATCATGTCTCGATCGATGTGTATGTCCTACATCACTGATCCTATCTTAATCATTAGGACACATTTCTCCTCTTCAATTTTTGAGGTAATAAATTTTCCTTCCAATATGCTTGAGATCATATCTTTTATTTATGTGTGTCCCATTAATATGGCCTCTTGATATCTTATCCTTACATTTTTAAAAAATCCATCTATCAGTTTCGTACACATTTATCTATGCACCTTACTTTTTGGAGTTGTGACCATTATTATATTGTTGCCAACTATCTAGGTTGTGTTTACATATATGCAGGGTACCATCACAAAACCTTGTTCATGATCACTTATTTGATAATGATTCAAAATTATGCAAAGTTGAGTTTAGTCATTAACTCATCTCGTCACTTGACACGGTTTATAGTTATTCCTGCTTTATGCAAGAAACTATCTAAATATGCTTAATCCATTATCATTTATCGAATAATTTACTTATGCTAGAGGTATGCTTTCTCCATGTAAGATGTTCTAAGAGTTAATTGAATTCTAAGGTAACTCCTATCTTTTAGGAAGTCTTCCTGTGATCTTATACCCTCCAAAAACTACACTTCTAGTGGTTTTGTAAGTCCATCCTAATTAGTTCCAACATTCCTATAGATATTTTTATAACATCACTACCTCAAATCTCTTAAATTGGAACTGTAGACATGGAAAATTGACCCAATTTTAGTGGGTAATCTTCCTTGTAATCCCTAATAGGTCCTCAACCCTTGTTAAAATCAAGGGAATAACTCTTTGCCCTTCATTTTTTTTTTCTTTTGTATTTTAGTGAAATTGCACCTCCTTTTCACGAGGTATGACTTCGCTATTTTAACATATTTTTTAAATTTAATTTTATTTTATTCTTTTTGTCTCGCTTAAAACTAGGTCTAAACCCTCCAACGTGTTTTGGCATTATATTTGGTTTTACTTTACCCGTATTTTTTCCTTTAGTTTTGTATATAAAAGGAAGGATGTTTTTTCTTAATCATAAGACAAGTTATATGTGATCTTAATGCAAAATTTTGATTATTTATTAAGCTCAAAATTTTTGTGATAGCTCCCTCTTCTTCATTCTATTTATTCTGCTACAAGATAACCCTGAAGTGCAAATTTTGGATTTTATCTTCTAATTCATGGATTGGATTGATTTATTGTGTGACTTGGTGGATACGTGGTGTAGTTCAAAGAGATAGAGTGCCCACTTGGATACTTAAATCTTCTTTGCCTACTTCTACGATGTACATTAGGGTTTGCTTACTTTATTTCTAACATTTATTTTATTTCTTACAATAACCTTTTATTTTTTGTTAGTCTATAGCAATATCGTGTCTGGTATTAGCAAGGCATGACTTTGCTTACCCAAATTAGGGCAAACTAGTATACAAAAGGGAAATTGTGCTCTTTCCAGGTAGTGTGAAACTTTGCTACTACATTATCGTGCTCGCTCTAGGCGAGGCATGAATTTTCTTGAAAGCACACTAGGGGTAACTTCAAGATTCTATTTTCACTATTGCATTACATCTGGCATCTAGATCATACTGTTGCATTCAACTTTCTATTTTCTATTACTGCATTTCTATTTTATGATTAATTCTCCAAAGGTCAATTTTTGATTTTGTATTAAAAGGTTATTTAAAGGACCTAGGGGCTTGATTGTTGCACCTCCGAGGACTGTTACATAGCAGCCTAAGAAATCCCCCTAATTCTAATCCCATTTTCAAGTGTTTTATGAGTTATTTTGTAGAAACAAGTATTTTTGATATCATTGGACAAGAGGAAAAAAAGCTAAATCAACCACCAATCTAGATAAGTGATCTAATAATTTTATTGGTTGAAGATTTGATCTAATTATTAATTCTTAGGCATCTAAAAGTGAAAAGCATTTAGTTTACATCTAGGGATAATTTTTGTGCATCTATTTTATGTATTATCTGCTTTAAAGGTTTTCTATAATAAACCCTATATTAGTGAGCATTCAAAATAAAGAATTATTTTAGGCTAGCTCTTTTATGCTTGCATTCTATTTTTAACTATTATATTTAGATTTTTGCATTGTCCTTTGTCTTTCGTAGTTTAGAACTAGAAAGACCAAAGTTAGGTGTGTTTCTTAAAACTGAATACATAAAAAATTATTGAATATCCTGAGGACTTGAAGTGAGTCCTTAAACGATTCTTTGTGAACCCTTCTCCCTAAAATTGAGTGTAGAGTACAACATACTCTCATGGTTCACCCCAGAAAAGGTTATATCTTTGCGGATACAGCCTTTTGTTTGGGAATTGTACACGCTTGGGCAGTTTTCCCTCTCTACATATTTGGTGAACCCAACGTGAACACCTCTTTTTTCTTTCAAAAATTAAGCAAGATCATTAATTATATTGGAAAAATATTTAAGTAATTAAAATTTGTTGTTAGTATTTTCCCCTATTTATTTTTCACTGCTTCTAATGGATCCTTAGAATTCAGAGGAAACAATTAGAGTCTGATTATGTTCCTTTGGAAGATGATCATATTGATAGGGAAGACACTAATGCAGGTACAGAAGAGCAAGAAGAGGTAGATATGGAAACTAAAACTAATTTTTATCCTTTTATTGGACCTAATGGTAGTTATGTCTTTTCATCATTTGATAACATTTGGGAATTCATGAAATCTCATAAGGAAAAACTATTAGAATATGTAGAATGAGAATATCATCTTGAAAAAGAGGATGCTACTCCTTACCCTCCCAATAGGTCTCCTTTGCTTCATCGTGGCATTCCTACATATCAATCCTTGAATCAAAATAATTTTAAGAACCAAGTGACCTATTCCACTACTAATACCACCAATGTTGGAGGGAATCTACAAGTCTCTCTAACTAATAGTGGCCTTAAAAAAATGTTCTCAATTTCCTCCTTCATCCTATAATATCAACACCATTGCTTATGTTCCACCAAATGTTAGTTATCTAAAAAGCGCCACATACAACCAAAGTATCCAAAACTTGAATCAAACATCAAGATTTCAACATGCATACATTCCTCCTTTGGAAAGTCTAGGAAACATATATAGTAATTTAGAGGTGCAAAATTTGGCAAGTGTAGTGAATAAATTGGTTTCAAGGATGGATATGATTCAGTCTTCAGGGTTTACATACAGTTCTAAGGAAATTCATAGTTAACCATTGGATCCTATTATTGCTGCAGACCTTATCCTAAAAATTTTTGTATGTCGATATTACAAATATATAAAGGAACTAAATATCTAATAGAGAATTTAAGAGGATTCATAATAGCTTACCATGATATTTTTTATGATGATATTCTCTTATTGAAAATATTTCCAAAGAGTCTTGCTAGAGTGGCATTAGAATGGTATTATCAGTTGCCCAACTATTATTTGAAGAGTTTTGAGATGATTGTAGAGATGTTTGTTCATAATTTTAGTGCTTATATTGAAAAGGAAGTGACTATGAGATATCATTATAATTTTAAAAAAAGTAAAGAAGAAAGGCTTTCAAAAAAATTAGCTTTTTGGAGAAGTTTAGTTGGCTGATTAAGAGAACCTGTGTCTCAGAAATATATGCTTGATATATTTATTGAATAATGCAAGCTTATACTGAGAGGGGGGTGAATAGGATAAGACCAATTTTTACTTTTCTTTCCAAATCAATATTATGCAATGTATAGATAGAAATATCAATAGCAATAATCAAAGCAATGCAAAATTCACCAAAAAAAATAGAGACACCATAATTTACGTGTTTCACCCAATGTGGGCTACTCCACGGAGAAAATATTTCACTAAAATTTTCTCAATCAATCTTTTGGGAATCCTTTCCCTATTACAATGTTTATGGACCTCTATGCAAAGGTGACACCAATCCCCTAAATAAAGTTAATGGATATCTATCCAAAGGAGACACTTATATCCTAATCTCTGCTTTGGCTGGTGATGCTCTAGAAGACATCTACCTCCACTACCATGGCTAATGGATCTCTATCCACTAAATACCTATCCTCACTCATAAGACCTATCCTCACTACTCTAGATTAATGGATCTTTATCCACTGGAGAATGTCATCCTCTGTTCACTGTCACCTCCAAAGTTCTGTATCAAATATACACTAAACATAGTCCTTTGGCCAAGCACAAATATATCCTTAATATCTATCTCTGGTCAGGTACAAACCTATCCTCAAATCTGCACCAAAATCTATCCTCGAATCTGTACTAAACATAGTCCTTCGGTCTAGCACAAATCTGCTCAATCTCTTTCCTCAAGATTTAACTCAAAGCTTTACTAAATATCAAATCAAATTTTTTGGATTTGCCCCAAAATTTAACTCAAGGTTTGAACAAATCAATCAATAAAATATTCTCTCAAGTCTTCTTAAATACTTGTCTCAAATATGCTTTGTAAGCTTCCATAAAATCTCACACCAATATGTCCTCAAGTCCTCTCTAGAACTTGTCCAAATATGCTCAATAAGTTCTCACAAGAACTTATCCAAATCTGCTATCAATATGTATTGTAAGCTTACACAAAATCTTACCCAAATATATCCACAAGTCTTATTGAAGACTTACCTAAAATATGCTCAACAAGTCCACACTAGAACTTGTCCAATATCATATAAACATAAAGAGAATGGTTAGAGACTCAATATTATCTATACTCATCACAATACTTAATCACTTTCAATCACTCTTTTAGAAACATACAAAAAATTGTTAGAGACTCAATATTATTCAACTCAAATACTCAATCACTTTTTCAAATGAATTCAGAATATATAATTGTTTGTTTTATGGAACTTGAAAAATCACTTCACACATCCAATTGACTAGGCTCAACCAACTCTGCTCAATCAATCACTCAATGAAACAATCCTTGCTTACAAAACCTAGTCCAAGCATATGATCCTTTACTCAAAATATTTCCAACAATGCTTATCAATCACTCTCACATAAAAATGATACTCATGTTCTTTTCAAACCCTAGTTCAAGTTCTTCACTCAACAACTCACTTCAACAACAATGCTTATAAGGCAATATTCACATAATAATGATACTCATGTTCTTTTCAAACCCCAGTTCAAGTTCTTCACATCAATCAATGGCTTCAACAACAATGATTATAAAACAAGGTTTTAACAACAACTCTTTATTATAAAAAATATTTAAGCATTAACTCAACATACTCAATAAGGAAACCCTAATCAAGTCCTTTTCACTCCAAACTTATTTTCCAGAAAACCAATCAATCAACTCAACTATGGAAGAATGTGCTCATACATTTTTCTTGATGATGAAGGAACCTCAAATATCTGCCACAACCATAAATACTTCTTTGCCAAGCTCAAAGGAGTTAGAAGATACTAAAATCTCTCAAAGATACAATGCAAAATATCAAAACACATATACACCTTATCACTCCATATTAAAGAAATCATCCATCAACATATACAAACATGCTTGACCAAATACAACTTATGATATTCCAATTAAAACAATATTCAATACTAGAAATAATGTCAATACAATCTCATTTTCAAAACTCAATGGCAAGAAGTCCTCTTAAATTTAATCACTCTTCAATTCACCTTTTGATAAATAAAAAATGTCACAATAACTTTATTTAAAATAAATTTCAACACCTTATTCCTTCATTTAATAAAAAATTAACAATTAAAATAAGCACCTTTTCATAACCCCTTATAGCTCCCTAAACCTTATGTTTACACCTTAGGCAATTAAAAATAATGTAAAATTTATTACCTTTGCCTATGTGATATTCTAACCCTCGATGCATCTTATTCCAACACCCTATCCATGGCTCTAACCACTGCACAATATATGCACTTTTTTGGGAAGCAAAGAGCACAATGTGCTCTATGTTCCTCCCCCAATGCACCGAATACAAAAGGACTACACGTATCTTCCTTCAATGCCTAAGCACAACACTGTCAAAATGCTCTTGCCACAAATCGAATGCAGACCACTCTACACCCACACACCTTAAATCATGACCACTTGCCACTAGGCCACACTACCTTGGTGGATATGAGGATTTAGCCCTTGATGCCCTTATCATTTTTTATGGTTCCTAAGACAAATATTTTGTCTTCTTCCTCGCATGAAACAACACTTTCCTCTTTAATTTATTTCAATCGAAGGATATTTTCAATGCCACTAAGGCATGTGCTTTATATAACAATTAACTCCATTAATTTTGAATGTCGGCACATTCAAAATTTGAATAATTAAAATTTTTAAATTCTTTAGACTTTAAATTTTATAAATTAATTTTTAAACCCTTTTTGGCTTATTAAAGCCCTCTTTGATTTTACCACTTTGTATAAATAATATTTATTTATAAAATTTAAATTCGATTTGAATTTAAATATTTTATAAAATAAATATTCAAACCTCATTTATCTTTTTAAAAAGCTTCCTTGGGTTTTTATGAAAAACCTTTTATTTTGCTCATTCATATGCTCCACATAATATTAAAAATATTATGAAGCTCTTTTACCGTTAACCTTTGCATTTTTCCTTGACATATTCCTTGAAATCAATGATGACTTTGTTCCTTGACATAAATGACAACTTTTACTCAAAATGTCCAACAATCTCCCCCTTTGTCATTGATGGCAACCCAAATTCTTTTTATCAGAAACTTAACCTTTTCTTGGTTCTACTCCCCTTGGGACATTTCTCCCCTTGGCTTAATGCTCTTGTCAAATATATCCTCTTTACTCAAATACCAAATCTCTCCCCCTTACCCAAATATCTTCCCCTTTGATATCAATGGCAAAGGGTCACCTTTGGGGCCCGGGTCTAATAATGAGCCTCTTAGCTTAGCCCCTCCTCCACCTCCTCTTGAGGTGGTTAATTCTAGGGTGGGAGTATTTCTACTCCCAGCAAGCACTGGTATTTACCTTTATCCTCTTTTCTTGTTATCTTATCCTTCTGATTCGTTTGGCTGATCCTTTCCATGTCCATGTTCTTGTTCTTTTTCATATCCATATTCATGTTTCTATTCCTATTCTTGTTCATGTTCATATCTATATCCCTTTTCCTATTCTTGTCCCTGTTCATACTTGATTCTAGAATATATACTGTACATCACTTTACTGTGTGCAAATATATTAGGATTTCTCGTAGTGAATCCATATCCTCTTCTATCATGAACCCTGTAATTCATTGCCTTGTGACCAAACTGATTACATGAGTAGCAATACCCATTGAAGAGTTGTTTGTTCTCATGTTCTTGTCTTTCATGTGTCTTGCACTGTGAAGCCATGTTCCCAAACTTGTGACATGAAAAACATCTTCCATTGAAACTTCCTTGTCTTCACCTCATTGGTCTCCTATTCTGATTGCTATTCCATCTGTTTCTCCTTGGTGCATTGTTCCTATTCTTGTTGAACTTTTTATTGTCCAACTCATCCTCAAAAGTCTCACTTTCTCTTACACTTTCTTCTTCTGAAGTTTCTTCATCTGAAGTTTCTTCTCCTCCAAAACTTAAGATTGAATTTTCTTCTTGTTTATTTTGAGCCTATTCAAAACAAAGACCTTTTTTGCTTGATGCAGGATTTTGTATCTTGATGAACTTATCTAAGTTCTTTGAGCTATTTTCGAACCCTTGTAGCTTGAATTTGGAGTTTTCTAAATCTTCCCTTAGTAGGGCTACTTATTGTACTAACCTTTCACATTCTAAGATATTTACTTCTAGTTTATCCTTGAACTTATTTGTCATAGCTTTTGATTTGTCTAGATCCTCTATAAGCATTCTTTTTTCTTCAACACATTCTTGAAACTAAGATTCTAATTTAGAGTTTTGCTTTCTTACCTTCTTTACTTTGTCAAGAGCATAAATAAGTTCTCCCTTGAGATCATATCCTTATTTATTTGATTCTTCCTCTATTTGTTTGCTTTTGTCCACATCTTTATTTTCTTTTGACTTGTCTTCTATAGGATCACTTTCTTCTTCTTCTAGTGCCATTAGAATATTCTCTTTTGGTCTTTCAAGTGCATCCTCATATTCATCATCACTAAAAATATAACCATTCCTTGTACAACTATCTTCAATATGTCCAAAGTTACCACATCTAAAACACTTGAGGATTATTGATGACCTTTTCTTGACTTCCTTTTCTTCAATCATGAATAGAACTTCATCTCTATCATTATTTGAAAAACTAGCATCACTATCACTTAAGTACTTACTTGCCTTATCCGCATAGTAGCTCCTATTTTACCTTTGAAAGAACTTCTTTCCTTGTTTGCTTTGTCCATCCTTGCTTTTCTTTTGGTGCCAATATCTTTCTTATTCCCTGTTTCTACGATCCTATTTTTATTCATCATTGTTATTCTTTTCTTCTTGACAATCAGTTGCATAGTGACCATACTTTCCACAATTGAAATATTTAATAGATTTTATATCTCTAGATATTCTTGAATCCTTATTCCTTCTACCATAATTATCTTCTTCATCACTGGATGACTCATTGCTTGATTATGACTTCTTACCCTGTCTTATTAATTGCTTTGAAGGTTGCTTCCTTATGGGATTTAAGTTCTTTTTTTCTCATCTCAAAAGCTATAAGAATACCAAGCAACATATCTCTTGTCAAAGAATAGTCATCCTTGATTCTTCTATAGCTAAAATATTTTTACTAAACCTTGTTGGAAGAGACCTTAAGATCTTATCACAAACATCTGATTCATCCACATTGAATCCAAGTTATTGCATAGAATTAACAACATCATCTACCATAAGTAGATAAGAACTAGTGTCTTCCTCATTCTTCATTCTTAATTCTTCAAATTGTCCTTTGATATTTTGTATCTTTGCTTTCTTGACACCTTTATCTCCTTCATATATACTTTACAACTTATCCCGCATTCCTTTTGCATCTTGACAATGCATAACTTTTATGGACTTTGTTCTATGCAAACCTCTTAAAATTGCATTCAATGTTTTTGAATTGTAATGTTGTAGAAGCTTACCTTCCTTATCTGTAGGTTGATCAATTGGTGGTATGTATCCATTTTCAACTGCTTCCCAAATTTCATTACCAAGTACCTTCAAATAAATCTTCATTCTCAAGCTCTAATATATGTAATCACTTCCATAAAATACTAGTGATGTATTATCTGATGATCCATTCTTATAATCCATTGTGTTCTTGTAAGTTTTTCCTTCAAAATATTAAAATATTCTGAAGGAACCTACTCTTATACCAATTGAAGAATACATGCTTATACTGAGAGGGAGGGTGAACAGTATAAGACCAATTTTTACTTTTCTTTCCCAATCAATATTATGCAATGTACATATAGTAATATCAATAGCTATAGCACCCTAAAATTGGCGCAGTTAAACCCTTAGTAAAAAGATAAAAATTTGAATTTTAACCCCGAAACCGCCCGTTAACCGCTCACCCCATTTTTCGTGCCATTTTTAGGAGTTGTTTTGACCATTGGACGATATCGTCACCGATCAGACGAAATCATCCCAGATCGGATGAATTCGTCTGGAATAGAACGTCCAGACGATTTCGTCCCAAAACCAAATTTTCATAATTAGATTCTGTTTCAATAGCCTCTCCAACTTGGGCAGAAGCGTGTCTACGTAGTTGGAGATTCCTCCACTGAGGATCTCCCAGATTGGGATGATCCCCAACCTCCTAACCTCCCCCTAATCCTATATAAACTAGGATTTTCTCAGTTTATCCCCCTGGTTGGCTGATCCCATGATTCCTTGCTTGATTTTCCCTACCATTTAGTTTTTTTGTGTCAAGACATCCTATCCACCATTGTTTGCACTCGTAGTTTTAAGTTTTCATTGTAGGTTTTCACTGTGCTTTAGTTGGAGAAAGCTCGGATCGTCGTAGGCGATTCCAGACGATTTTGGATGATCCTGTCATAGATCGGTGATGATCTCGTATGATTGGAGGTGATCTCGATTGCAGTTCATATTGGGGGCAACCAGAGCCCTGAGTTTGCATTCCTCATTTGTCTTCTTTATTTTACTATGCATTAGTTTGATTTATTTTCATTCTACATCCTGGAGTTCACCTCATTCAACATAAATGCATGATAAAGTTAAAATAAGTTATTAAAACAATGCATTTCCTTTAATTTGCTATCTAGATTTATCAGTTAGGCATTTATACTATCATTTCTATCATTTTGCATTATTCTTGCAGTAGCATTTTAGGTTTTTGGTGTCTATTTCTGTGATTGCAGGTTTATGACGAATTCGTCTGATGAATTCGTCAGATCGATGATGATCTTGTCTGATCTCAGATGATCGACTGTGATCTAGGATGATTCTATGCAATTGTAGATGATCCTGTCATATTCGAGATGATCTGGACTCCTACAAGCTTCAGAATCTTCATCAGACATCCGAAATCAGGTGCATTCTTTCTCATTTCGTATAATCTTTACATTTAGGATTCATTCCTGCTTTTTGTATTCATATAAATCAGCATTTTCATATAGAATAGCTTAGATTCATTCTGGCCAACCTAGGGATATGAATGATTAAAGTACAAAATGAACACATCAAACCCATTCTCAACCTAGGCATGGAAACTGCCACTCAAAGTTTCCTGGTGAACCCCACCATCCATCAAAAATTCACCCTTATACCCCTCCCCGAGAGGCATGACCTTCAAAGGGCCTCTCAGTCCGAGGTATTGTCCCATCCTTCTCGCATCCCCCTTCCGGGCGTGGATCCTATAGCCTGAAGGTAAGGATGCAAAAAATTTGGAGCAGTACATTTTGGTGAACCCGACGTGAAACTAAAAGCCTTCTGAAAAAAACAAAAGTAAAAAAATAACATAAAAAAAAAAAAATAAATTATTATTAAAAACATCTAGAATCATCAGACAAACAATTAAAGTTGCATATCATATTTAGATGGTAGATTATAATAAAATATGAGTTGTCACCATTAATGTTGAAAATCAATTAACAGCCATAGAGATTACGTCTGTGCTTAGAGTACCTCAAACGAATAGAGTCCAACCTTTATGGGACGAACTTGATAGGAGATTGGATATTATTTCATCTAGATCAACCGAACTTAGGCAAATCAAGAGGTTTGTCCTAGATAGAATCCTGGATCCTGATCAAGTAACCTTATATCATGAACTTCAGAGAGCTTGCCATAGGTGGTTAGCAGATAAAAGAGCACTTGTGTCTTCAGAATTGTACACCTTTGAAGAATACCTTGAGAATGCAGTTGTAGTACATAAGTTTCTATCTCGTATAGAGGATCAAGAAGTCATTCTTACGGATAGAAAAATATGGAATAGAGTTCCTAGAGCTGTGTTATATCGAGAGTATTGCCATGAGCTTTATTTCTACAGGTCAGAGTCCGAAGTAGATCATATTACTATAGCACACTTTGTCAAATTTTTGAAAAACCATTTCCAATTTGAAGAGGAGCATTTCATGACTCTCGATGAACTTGATCCTATCAATGATATCCATAAATTATTTATAGAAAACTAAGTTATTCTTTTATTATTATTATTCCTTTTGCAACTAGAATGCTATTTGTTATCTTTATAATAATATTATAAAACACAAAAACACAAAAACAATATAAAACAAAAAAAATCAAAACATTTCCTTTTTATAGTAGGTATATAATTAAAATATATACCTCTCAAACCTATCGCATATATATATATATATATATATAATATATATATATATATATATATATATATATATATTTTCTGAAATCTAAGTTTAAGCACAATGCCTAGACTTAGGAATGGAAAACAAACTGAAGAAGAAGAAGATTGGTTAGGAAAACCATTAAATAACCCGGATGTCCTTCCTGAAGATCAAGTTCAGGAAGAAGAAATCCTAGATCAGCAAGAAGAAGAGCTTGCTGTAAGAAATGAACAAGAAGAAAATAGAGAGGAAGGATCCTCATCCCCTAAAATGTCTCCGGGAGGAGCTGTTACTTTTGAAAACATGGAACAATTCTGGAAGTTCCTTAATACTAATATTGGTGTGCTTAATAGAGTAGTCCATATGGACAAGGATCGAATTAGTGACACTCAAGCAACTCTAGAAGACGTATTTCACACACGCACTAATCCCTTGTCCTTTATTGAACAAGAGAGTGATCAAGTTGGACCATCCAATTTGGATATGGCAGCTATAATCCAGAACATGCAACAACAATAGGTTACCCAACCATCTAAAGTGCTTGTTAGCAAGCCTAGGGTCATTCCCGCACAAAAGAAACCCTCATTTACTACTCTATTTTGCCAAGCTATTGAGCAATATACCTCAAATCAGCAAAAACCCAAAACAAAACCAAACACCAATTACCAACAATCTGGAATACAACATAATACTACTACAAATCCTCTTCATAATACTCTTCCTACCAATGCTTTGCATAATAGCAATATAGCATCTAATCCTTATGTCACACCGTCATACACTCATAAATCCCATACCTATGTCCCACCGAACCAATATGGTGGACAAACTAGTAATCTTGAAACCATGGTGAAACAGTTAGTTTCCCGCATGGACCAGATAGATCCCTACCATCCCTCGTACAATTATCGAGAGATGTGTAGTCAACCTTTAGATCCTATAGTTGTAGCACAACCATATCCTAAACATTTTCCTATGCCTATCTTGCCCATATATAAAGGAACCGAAGATCCCATAGAGCATCTTCGTATGTTTAGGATAGCATGTCATGATATATCACATGATGACTTATTATTGCTAAAAATGTTCCCAAAAAGTTTAGGAGGAATGGCATTAGAGTGGTATTATCAATTACCCACTAATTCTTTGAGGAACTTTGAAGAAACTACTGAGTCTTTTGTGCATCAATTTAGTGCCTACATCGAAAGGCATGTGACCATTAAAGACTTGTACAACTTAAAACAAGACAAAGATGAATGTTTTGCTGATTTCCTAGCTAGGTGGAGACAGTTGATAGGAAAATTGCACTTTGTATTACCTTATAGGGAGATGTTGGACATCTTTATTAATAATTTACAAGACCAACTATCTTATGAATTATCAACTGCTACCTTGACCACCTTTGATCAGGCTATAGACTTAGCCCGAAGAGTGGAAGATGCTCTCATTAGGAGAGGTCAGCTTAAAAAGAAAGATGATGAGAAAACATCCAGAAATCAATATAAAAATAAACAAGTTGTGGGTGATGGAGTCACTGATAGTAGAAATATTGCTACTATTAATGCTGCGAAGACAACGGAGAAGTTTATACTGAAACCTCCCGATAAACCTCCTCGAGAATTTACTAGGTTAAATCAACCTTTATCAACCATTCTCCCGCAATTATTAGAATGAGGTTTGATTCAATTACCAACTATCCGGGAACCTGATCCAACTATACCCGGATATAGAGCTGATTTACACTGTGACTTCCATAGAGGACCTGGACACACTACCAACTCTTGTAAAATATTAAAACATAAAATACAGGACCTGATTGATAACAATGAGATGGAGGTGCAAGCCTTTCAACCTAAGCAAAATCCTCCTAATAATACTCAAAAGAACATTCCTCAAAACCAGAATCAGAATGCCAATCAGTCATTGGACATATTTCAACATCCTTTACCAAAACATGGCAAGGAAGTGGCTAATCAAATTGAACATCATAATGTTCCCCCTCCTACCCGATATGTAGGAACTATTAGTGGGCATTTACCTACTCATGATTTGGAAATATTTGACACAACTTTATCCGTAGTTACAACCAGGCCTCTACATAATATTCAGACACCTGATCTTAGTGATATAGAATATGAGACTGAGAGTGATATGGAAATCACCTCAAATCAATCGAATAGCTCTGAAGATGAATCGGATCCTATTCTCCCTATCACAAGTCATATGGTCCCAGAAGAACCATTTCCAAGAAGAGTCACTACTAGACCATCGTCTCACCAATTACTTTCTAATGAGCAAGCCATAAATGCTAGACCAAGACCCATTCATCATCCATAGAATAATATTGTGGGTACCATCGGAGCTGTTACTAGACAACAGGCTCAAAACTCTCAACATGATCAAATGCACAATGATGGATCAACTCCATTTGTTTTGAAAGTTCCTAATAAAGGGAATCAGGCACCTAATGTGCAACCTAAACCTCCTTATAATATTAATGAGCAACTATCAAACATTACAGCTAGAATTTCCCTTTTGGACCTTTTAAGATCCTCTCCTACACATAGAGATGAATTAATGCTCACATTAAGCCAGATGATGGTACCACAAGACATTCAACCTGAAGCCATGGC
This sequence comes from Wollemia nobilis, assembly GCA_028583015.1. Lineage (NCBI taxonomy): Eukaryota > Viridiplantae > Streptophyta > Pinopsida > Araucariales > Araucariaceae > Wollemia > Wollemia nobilis. Next base: position 4,989,144 of record JAQPPZ010017109.1, read on the forward strand.
TAATACTATAATAACTCGTGAAGTTGATTGTATTGACTTTCGAGATAGAGACATACCTCAACATAGTTTACATAAGGATAACCCCTTATATATTACTGGCCTTAATTGGAGATGTAGCAGTTAAACGAGTCTTGATTGATAATGGTTCATCTTTAAACATCTGCACTTTTGACTTCTACCAAATATTTGGGTTTAGAAGTGATGAAATGAAAAGAACTGATATGATCATAAAAGCCTTCAATGATGAAACACAAGAAACGTGTGGAGTTATTACCATTCCATTGCAAGTTGGTCCGAGAACCTTGGATACGACCGTGTTTATTGTACATTGCCTTGCATCATACAATATACTCTTGGGTCACCCTTGGATCAATGCAATGTGAGCCGTTCCCTCAACTTTACATCAATGTGTTAAATTCGAATTTAAGAATCAGTTGGTTACCATCCATGGTGATCCTAGACCCTTTGATATGTGTGCTTTGGCAGAACCTGTTGGAGTTCAATTTTGCCCTGCTTTATCATCCACACATCCTAATTCTCATTATCCATCTAAACATGTGAAACACACACCCATAACGCCATCTACTCCTTCTACATCAGTTCCACCCCTTCATACAGCTCAAACATCCTCTAAACAAACTACATTAGGACCTCAAAAAAATCCTAATCCCACAACCAAGGCTTCTTGTTTTACTCCTATAATAGACTCATCCATCGACATCTCTACAACATCTACATCCACCAAAGGCATAGTTTCTGCATCAGAAGATGTAGGAAATGTTCCTTCTACCTCTTATGCTCTTACTGATGAGCTCTTACCCGATTTATCTAAAATTCTTATATCAGAGAAAACGAATGTTGCTATGCAAGATTCCCTTATCTTAAATAATTTGCCACCATCTCCTCATACCTTGGGTCTCCCACAGCCTATGGGAAGTATTTACCAAGTCGGGAGTTGCGCTTTTATTTATAAGGGATATGACTGGGGTAGAATACCCAGAAACATCAAGACTCATTATGATGGATATGCTCGATGTTATTTTACTAATGAGTATATTAAAGCCAAATCTATAATGCTTAAATTGGGATATAAAGGGAAAGGTTTGGGACCTTTCCAAAATGGCATGAAAGAACCCTTTGAGGTAGAACCATGGCCTGCCCGATGTGGTGTGGGCCTATTTCCTAGTAAAGGTCAGCCCTTCCCATTTGAGGATGATGACCATCTCATATGTTACCAAGATTATTTGGATCAACGTGATGCTTTGCGTTTAATGAATAAGCCATTTACATGTAATATGCTATCTATAGCCTACCCTGAGATGATCGCTGAATCCGACGATGAGTTGGAGGGAGATATCTTCCATGATGTCTCCATGATCATCAACGAAACTACTCCTAACCTTTGGTACACTAATATATTCAATTTTCTTCAAAATGGGACCTTCCTAAAGTTTTAACAAAACAATTATTGCGTAGACGAGCAAGTCACTTCATAATAATTGGAATACGTTATAGGAGATCTTTTAAAGGTATCCTATTGAGATGTTTGAATCTAGAAGAATCTAGATCAGCTTTGAGTGAAGCCCATGATGGATCTTATGGGGGACATTTTAGTGGTAGCGCCATTGCTAAGAAACTCCTTAGGATAGGATATTTTTGGCCTACCATGGAAAATGATGCACATGATTATGTGCACCATTGCGACAAGTGCCAGAAACATGTTGACCTTGTCCATGCACCTGCACAAGAACTATAGGCTATTTCATCTCCTTGGCCCTTTTCAAAATGGGGCTTAGACATCATTGGAAAAATCAACCCTGTGTCATCTGATGGACACAAATTCATCATAACCGCCATTGAGTATTTCACAAAGTGGGTTGAAGCTATGCCCTTAGCTTCTTGCACTGGAACCCAAGTTTCCAAATTTATTTTTAATCAAATTATTTGTAGGTTCGGAATTCTTGCAAATCTCATCTCAGATAATGGAACTTGTTTCAAAAATAAAGATGTCAAAAAATTATGTCAAAAATATAAAATTCAACATCGTTGGTCCACTCCCTATTATCCTCAGGGTAATGGCCAAGCGGAAGCATCTAATAAAACATTAATTAAAATCCTCAAAATATTGGTCAATAAATCTGGCCGAGATTGGCACATTCAACTATATCCTGCTTTGTGGGCTTATCGAACTAGCGTTCGTACCCCCATAGGCACTTCACCTTTTGTTTTGGTTTATGGCACTGAAGCAGTTTTTCCCTTTGAATTAGAAGTTCCTTCTTTGGCTCTGCTACTTCAAGATACCGAAGTAGGAGATGAATATCGTGCTGGAAGATTTAGTCAGCTGGAACTCCTAGATGAGAAGCGCATCAATGCTTTGGAACATCTTCGAGCCTACCAGAACAAGCTTAAACGAGCATACCTCAAGAAAGTTCATCATCGATCCTTTGAGATCGACGACCTTGTCTTGAAAGAAAATAAAAAAAATACTAATGCAACTAAAGATCTTAAAGGTAAATTCGAGCCCAACTGGCTTGGACCGTATATCATCACTGCTAAATTTGGATCGGGAGCATACCGATTAGCTACCTTAGATGGTAAAGATCTTAAAGAACCTATGAACATTATGCATCTTAAACGCTATTATGCATAAAATCTGGTCATTTCATCATTGTATATATTGTTATTTTGCATATTGTTTCATTTTAGTCATTCATATAAAAATTTCAAAAACAATCACATTGTGTATCTTCTCAATTCATCAATCAAAATCAAAATATAAAAACATCAAAATCATCAAAATATTCAAAAACATCTTTTATTTTCACACCTGTTAATTCTTGAAGTATTGCAGTCATATTTTCAGTTATTTTGGATAAATTAGCATTTATTTGGAATCCCGCACTTTCACACTCACATGAATAAATATCTTGATTTTATTTGGTATGATTATTAATCTCTCTTATATCAAAGTCCACAGTTGAATTAAATAAAGTTTTGAGCATAGAGAATTGATCTTGTTATTTACTTGAACCAAGTATATCTCTTCACATTAAAATGATTTCATTGCAAATTCGATATGATGCTACATAGTAGAAGTGGTTTCTTGAGCGAAAAGTTTCCCCTGCTATCCTATCATGCACATGGTCTAGAATCTTTGAGAATTGACAAAAGGACAAGCTCACCCCTGCCCAGAATAAAAATCCCTTGCTCTACAGCCAATCCGAGCAAGTATCCCTAGTATAGGAAGAAAAAGAAAAGTCAAAGAAAATGAGAAAAAGAAAAATATTATTTTGTACCATCGCAACAATATTTCAGCATTATCTCAGTTCCAAGCAAAAATACAAAAAAAAAGAAAGAGAAAGAAGAGAAAAAGAAAAAGCAAAAGAAAAAGCAATAAAATCCCTTTCCCTACCCTTTGAAAAGAAAAGAAGGGTGAATGAGCTTGAATCCTTGGAATTCTCAATTATTCGAAAACTGTGAGGTAAGCCCCATAACAGGTGGTTTGTGCCCAACCCGCTTGGCCTTGGGTAATCCCTAGCGTGGTGATATGTCTGTCACATTAGCGACCTTATTTTGTATAGACCTATGTCTGCTTATGGATCAGCTAGCTCTTGATGACCCGACTTACATAGTAGTCTGGTACGGTTACATGCATATAAATCATGGTCAACGAACATTCATTTGGTTAATTCAAATTACTTGTATCAAATTATCTTGCTCAAAATTGGTAAATGAACAATACAATTGCACACACATTTGCATTTGAGAGATTTTGTATCATTATGATAAATCAAGATCGGCAATGAACTCACATATGCACATGAGGGTTCCTTATAAATCTACATTTTGTCTTTGAGATAATTTAAAATATTTTTGCAACTCTTTTTGGAATAATTTCATCTTCTTATTTAAAAGAACATCTGTTTCATATAAAAACAATTACATACATTGTTTTCAAAAATCCAAAATTTTTTTCAACAACATATTCACAATCTAGCAATAAAGTCACGTTTATATATTTTTTCTGTTTATCTCAAAATCAAAAATCAATTATGCAATAAAATTATTTTTTCTTGGATTTCGCGATGATGGTATAAGTCTATACCTATAATTCTATGCCTAGCGCAAACCATTGTTCTAATTTTATTTCCCATTCATTATTATTTATAAAAACATATGGCTTACATCATTATGTCACACAATTGTGCTTTAAAAAGAACGAACACTTTTTCTATTTCATTTCATTATGTCAACATTCCATTTTGCAACCATGGTATAATTCCTAAGGAATTGTTCAAAACTTTATCACACTTAGGAATTTTATGCCTAGCAAAAATCATATTTTTAATATTTCATGCATAATATTTTTATGAAAATCTGAAAACAAATCATCACCATCATCATTTTCATCATCACAACACAAAGTCTTAAGACAGTCTCTTAAGCACCCTTTTACTTTTAGCAATATTTCTATACTGGGATTAGCTTGACGACCTAGCGAGCGGTGACTCCATGAAATGGTCTATAACAACGACAATGTCCTTTGAAATTATTGTTAGAAGTCCCTTTTATTTTTCATCAAATCACACCACAAAACAACCAATTTGTTTACATCAGATTATTTCATTTAAATTTTATGACATGACATAAAATTATACTATTTCCAAACGACATAATTACATGAATAATCAATCAACAATTCCAAAATTGAAGCATCATCAAACATGTGGACAAGTCATATCACAAAAAATATCATATATATATATCAAAATATATGTACATCATATCACAACTGGATTGGTATGCCACAATCTATACCCTGGCATACTCAATCCTCTCAAAAATATATCAAATCCAGTCTATAGCAGCTAGTCTCGAGAAGCCCTCGAGCTCTCAGCCTCATCTCCTCTCCCACCCTGAGGTGGAGGAGGTGGTCCCATAGAGGTCCATGCTATGTCTCGGGTCCTCACCGTCGATCATGAGGATGTCCTCGATGATCCCATCCTGATCGGCTCCGCAATGCCGACTGGCAGCTATAACCTCTGGCCCTCTGGAACCAGCTGGAAGTATGCTCCCTGATAGAATGCGGTCTGAGCAATAGACCATGCCAACTCCTGCATGCTCGCCCCTCCACTCCGAGCCCTGAGCCATGTAGCCTCATCCTGTAGAGTCTGCACCTGAGCTCGTAGGTAGGCATTCTCAGCCCGGAGAGCCGCCATCTCGTTGCTCTCCCCCACCTCGATACCCTTGCCCTTATCGGGCGATGCTGGCCTATCCCTCTGCTGAGAAGGGAGTCCCTCCTCTCTCCTCTCTGCCTGCTATGGTCTCTCCGAAGCCTGTGGCACTCTTTGGCATCTCTCCTGAGGAGACCGTCATTGCTCCCTCCCCCATGACCCCTCATTGCATCGATAGCAACCTGGCACCACCTCCCCATCTGTCGCACAATAGTGTGCATCGGACCCTGTGCCCTCATCATCCGAGGAGGGTGGATGCCTACGTACCAGGCATCATACCCATCTATGACCCCAGCATCGTCCCCATCCACTAGCTGAATGGGGGCATCATCCATGTCCTGACTCCAGAATCACTGCATATCTGGAGCCCCGCTCAGTGTAGTACTATCCCGGATAGTCCAGGAGTACTCGTAATCCCTGAGAGAAGGGATCCCATGTTGTAGATCGAACTACCACAAAACTTGGTCATAGCGGTGGAGCTCTACCTCTCCCCGCTCCATCCTCGACCAGAAGACTCGTCTGATGTGAGCCAGCTCCTGTCCATCCTCTCCCCACCCTGGATGCTCTCTCCATGGCCTCCAGGTGATCTGGTCTAGGATGAGGTCATCTAGCAACCTTCGAGACATCGACAGATCTATCCACCATTGTGACCCTCTCTGGAGCCACCAATAGAAAACCCGGGGTCTCTCCCGGTCAACCCTTAGTCGATGGAATCCACGCGCAATGTGCTCCTAGCACCAAACCTGTAGCAACGATGTCAAAACCAGACATCGACCTCCCTTGTATACGACCCCGTATAGGATCCTATACAAGCGGCATAGCACAAAGCTGCCCCAAGCAAATCTGTAGCCATGGTCTCTCATATCGTAGACCACATCCGAGAGTAGCCATGGTAACTTGCATCCGCTCTGGTGGCATAGTAGCAAGCCACCTACTACCCCTACCAAAACCTGAGTCAATCGAGACGCCCCAGGCATCTATCGTAATGTCTCGATGTTCACCCCGCCCTTCTCCAGGGTGAAGCTAGGATCTTCGCATAGGCGCATCATGGCATGGCCCTGATTGGCCGTAGGAGTCATAAACCGCCCTTGTATGGGGATCCTCAAGATCCTCCATACGTCCTCTAGAGTGGGAGCCATCTCCCCTATCGGTAACCAAAAATAGGATGACCCCGGATACCACCTCTCTGCTAGGGCTGTCAGTAGCCCCATGTCTGTCGGTATTTGTGGCATCTCTGCCACATGCTGTAGTCCGACCTCCACCAGTCGGTCTCGCTCTGCCTGGTCGAGCGTGGCTACGTCGTCTCTGAGTCCCCCATATTTCCACTCCTGACTTTTTAGTAATCCCCTCTACAAAATAAACAATCAAACAATAAAAATCATCAATAGATAATCATTAAAATCAGTTAAATCAATTTAATCTTCTAAAAACAATGATGATATCGTCCACCATTGGATGATATCATCCTAAATTGGGTCAAATCATCCTTGGTAGGATGAAATCATCTCCAATTTCGCAACTTGGGGATCGCCCCTTGTTGGACGGGATCGCCCCTATTCCGTCGATTTCACCCCTAGACGAAATCGGCGATCTAGGGACGATTTCGACGAAATTGGGACGATTTCATCCCGACGTCGTCGATGGCCTAAAAATGGCCGTGATGCCCCAAAACAGTCAAAATTTAAATAAAAAATTACACAAATCAAATTAAAAACATAATTCACTAGGTTTAGATCCTTACCCGCAACCCGCGCCGGACCTCTGTCGATCTGTGCGCTGTTTCTACCATTTTGCCTGTAGAGCTCTAAAAATAGTGAAAATGAACAGTAAAAATGAATTAGGGTTTTACCCTATTTTTCTTAATTTTATTTAAAAACAACATTTTTTAAAATTTTGCTTTTCCACGCTTTTACCTCAAACGTTCGATTTGGGTAAAAACACGGAGGGGGCACCATAGTAAGCAGTTGTACGATTCGACCTAGAATCGTCGTCTAGAAAATTGAGTAAATTTTTGCTTTCTCGTAAAATGGGAAGAACTCGTCTTTAACGCATTTTCTTCAAAAAATTCGCTAAAGAGGGGGCAAAATGTAGCACCCTAAAATTGGCACAGTTAAACCCTTAGTAAAAAGATAAAAATTTGAATTTTAACCCCGAAACCGCCTGTTAACCGCTCACCCCATTTTTTGTGCCATTTTTAGGAGTTGTTTTGACCGTTGGATGATATCATCGCCGATCAGACGAAATCATCCCAGATCGGACGAATTCATCTAGAACAGAATGTCCAGACGATTTCGTCCCAAAACCAAATTTTCATAATTAGCTTCTGTTTCAACAGCCTCTCCAACTTGGGCAGAAGCGTGTCTACGCAGTTGGAGATTCCTCCGTTGGGGATCTCCCAGATTGGGATGATCCCCAACCTCCTAACCTCCCCCTAATCCTATATAAACTAGGATTTTCTTAGTTTATCCCCCTGGTTGGCTGATCCCATGATTCCCTGATTGATTTTCCCTGCCATTTAGTTTTGTTGTGTCAAGACGTCCTATCCACCATTGTTTGCACTCGTAGTTTTAAGTTTTCATTGCAGGTTTTCATTGTGCTTCAGTTGGAGAAAGCTCGGATCGTCGCAGGCGATTCCAGATGATTTTGGATGATCCTGTCATAGATCGGCGATGATCTCGTATGATTGGAGGTGATCTCGACTATAGTTTAGATTGGGGGCAACCAGAGCCCTGAGTTTGCATTCCTCATTTGTCTTCTTTATTTTACTATGCATTAGTTTGATTTATTTTCATTCTGCATCCTGGAGTTCACCTCATTTAGCATAAATGCATGATAAAGTTAAAATAAGTTATTAAAACAATGCATTTCCTTTAATTTGCTATCTAGATTTATCAATTAGGCATTTATACTATCATTTCTATCATTTTGCATTATTCTTGCAGTAGCATTTTTGGTTTTTGGTGTCTATTTTTGTGATTGCAGGTTTTTGATGGATTCGTCTGACGAATTCATCAGATCGACGATGATCTTGTCTGATCTCAGATGATCGACTATGATCTAGGATGATTCTGTGCAATTGCAGATGATCCTATCATATTCGGGATGATCTGGACTCCTACAAGCTTCAGAATCTTCATCAGACATCCGAAATCAGGTGCATTCTTTCTCATTTCATATAATATTTACATTTAGGATTCATTCATGCTTTCTGTATTCATATAAATCAGCATTTTCATATAGAATAGCTTAGATTCATTCTGGCCAACCTAGGGATATGAATGATTAAAGTACAAAATGAACACATCAAACCCATTCTCAACCTAGGCATGGAAACCGCCACTCAAAGTTTCCTGGTGAACCCCACCATCCGTCAAAAATTCACCCTTATACCCCCCCCCGAGAGGCGCGACCTTCAAAGGGCCTCTCAGTTCGAGGTATTGTCCCATCCTTCTCGCATCCCCCTTTCAGGTGCGGATCCTATAGCCTAAAGGTAAGGATATGAAAAATTTGGAGTAGTACAATAGCAGTAATCAAAGCAATGCATAAATCACCACAAAAAATAGAGAGACCATAATTTACGTGGTTCACCTAATGTGGGCTACTCCATGGAGAAAAAATTTCACTAAAATTTTCTCAATCAATATCTTGGGAATTCTTTTCCTATTACAATATTTTTGGACCTCTATCCAAAGGAGACACCAATCCCCTAAATAAATTTCGTGGATCTCTATCCACAAGAGACACCAATATCCTAATATTTTCTCTGGTTGGTGATGCTCTAGAAGACCTCTACCTCCACTACCCTAGCTAATGGATCTCTATCCACTGAAGACCTATCCTCACTTAGAAGACCTATCCTCACTACTCTAGCTTAATGGATCTCTATCAACTATTGACTATCATCCTATGTTCTCTGTCACCTCCAAATTTTTGTCTCAAATATGCACTAAACACAGTCCTTTGATCTAACACAAATCTATCCTCAATCTCTTTCTATGGTTTGACACAAAACTATCCTCAAATTTACACCAAACTTTGTCCTCAAATATGTACTAATCACAGTCCTTTTTTCTAGCATAAATCTACTCAATATCTTTCCTCAAGCTTTAACTCAAATATTGACTCAATCTCAAATCAACTCTATTGGATCGACCCCAAACCTTAACTTAAGGTTTGAAAAAATCAATCAATAAAATCTACTCTCAAGTCTTCTCAAATACTTGTCTCAAATCTACTTTGTAAGCTTCCACAAAATCTCACACCAACATGTCCTCAAGTCCTCTCTAGAACTTGTCCAAATCTGCTCAATAAGTTATCACAAGAACTTATCCAAATTTGCTCTCAATCTGTATTGTAAGCTTCCACAAAAGCTTACCCAAATATGTCCACAAGTCTTCTCAAAGACTTCCCTCAAATCTACTCAAAAATTCCACACTAGAACTTGTCCAATCTCATAGAAATATAAAGATAATTGTTAGAGACTCAATATACTCTATACTCATCACAATGCTTAATCACTTTCAATCAGTCTTTTAGAAATATACAGAGAATTGTTAGAGACTCAATATGATTCAACTCAATACTCAATCACTTTTTCAAATCAATTCAAAATATAGAATAGTTTGTTTTATGGAACTTGAACAATCACTTCACACATCCACTTGAATAGGCTCAACCAACTCTACTCAATAAATCACTCAATGAAACAATCCTTTCTTACAAATCCTAGTCCAAGCATATGATACTTTACTCAAAAATTTTCCAAAAATGCTTATCAATAACTCTCACATAACAATGATACTCATGTTCTTTTCAAACCCTAGTTCAAGTTCTTCACTCAACAACTCACTTCAACAACAATGCTTATAAGGTAATATTCACATAACAATGATACTCATGTTCTTTTCAAACCCTAGTTCAAGTTCTTCACATCAATCAATGGCTTCAACAACAATACTTATAAAAAAATGTTTTAACAACAACTATTTATTCCAGAAAACCTTGAAGCATTAACTCAACACACTCAATAAGGAAACCCTAATCAAGTCCTTTTCACTCCAAACTTATTTTCCAAAAAACCAATCAATCAACTCAACTATGGAAGAATGTGCTCATACCTTTTTCTTGATGATGAAGGAACCTCAAATATCTACCACAACCACAAACACTTATTTACCAAGCTCAAAGGAGTTAGAAGATACTAAAATTTCTCAAAGATACAATGCAAAATATCAAAACACATATACACCTTATCACTCCATCTTAAAAGAAAGCATCCATCAACATATACAAACATGATTGACCAAATACACCTTATGATCTCCCAATTAAAACAATATTCAATACTAGAAATAATGTCAATACAATCTCCTTTTCAAACTAACTCAATGGCAAGAAGTCCTCTTAAATTTAATCACTCTTCAATTCACATTTTGATAAAATCAAAAATGTCACAATAAATTTATTTAAAATAAATTTCAACACCTTATTCCTTCATTTAATCAAAAATTAAAAATTAAAATAAGCACCTTTTCATAACCCCTTATAGCTCCCTAAACCTTATGTTTACACCTTAGGCAATTAAAAATAATGCAAAATTTATTACCTCCGCCTAGGTGAGATTCGAACCCTCGATGCAACTTCTCCCAACACCCTAGCCATGGCTCCAACCACCGCACAATCTAGGCACTCATTTGGGGAGCAAAGAGCACAATGTGCTCTATGTTCCTCCCCCAATGCATCGAAACCAAAAGGACTATGTGTCACTTCCTTCGATGCCTAAGCACAACACTGCCAAAATGCTCTTACCGTGAATCGAACGTAGACCACTCTGCACCCATGCACCTTAACTCGTGATCGCTTGCCACTAGGCCATGCTGCCTTGATGGATATGAGGGTTTAGCCCTCGATGCCCTTATCACTTTCGTTGGTGCCTAAGACAAAGAGTTTGTCTTCTTCCTCGCATGAATTTTCACCACAACACTTGCCTCTTTAATTTCTTTCGAACGAAGGATAGTTTCAATGCCACTAAGGCATGTACTTTATATACCAATTACCTCCATTAATTTTGAACGTCGGTGCCTTCAAAATTTGAATAATTAATTTATAAATTATTTAAATTCTTTAGAATTTAAATTTTATAAATTAATTTTTAAACCCTTTTTGGCTTATTAAAGCCCTCTTTGATTTTACCACTTTGTATAAATAATATTTATTTATAAAATTTAAATTCAATTTGAATTTAAATATTTTATAAAATAAATATTAAAACCTCCTTTAGCTTTTCAAAAAGCTTCCTTGGGTTTTTATGAAAAACCTTTTATTTTGCTCATTCATATGCTTCCACATAATATTAAAAATATTATGAAGCTCTTTTACCATTAACCTTTGCATTGTTCCTTGACATATTCCTTGACATCAATGATGAATTCATTCCTTGACATCAATGACAACTTTTATTCAAAATGTCCAACATTTATTGGTAATTTTCAAGAACATTTATCTTATGCTCTAGAAAATACTACTGTCACATCTTTAGATAAAGCAATTGAGTTAGCAATAAAAGTGTAACAAGATCTCATTAGAAGATGTCAACTTAAGGCTAAAAAATATAAGCCAATAAAATCTCAGCCTAAGAATAATCATATAGGAGGCAATAGTGATAGTAGACCTATAAACAATGTCAATAATAGCCTAAAAAATATTGTACTTCAAAAGCCTCCTCAAAGGAATTTAACAAGACTTAATATACCTATGGAAATAGTTTTAAAATAAATATTGGATGCTAAGGCAATTGAATTACCCCCAATGATACATCCATATAATACAACTCATTTTTATAAGGCAAATTAATATTGTACTTACCATAGAGTAGAAGGACATTGGAAAAACACTTGTAAGAAGCTTAAGCATGTGGTTCAAGATTTAATTGATGCAGGACGTATTGACTTAGGAAATATCCAATCAACAAGTCATCAAAATCCTACTCAACAAGTTCCAACAAGGAATCAATACATGGGGATATATAAGGATCCCCTACCAAAGCATGATCAAAAAACATCCAACCAACTGGCTCATAAGATGATTCCCTATGCCATAGTAACGTGGTTGGAATGGTTGGAGTAACTACAAGGAAATAGGCTCAGAATCAACAATATAAGCAAGGATAGAGTTTAGTATCTCAGTATAGTTCATTTTTAAAGGAGAATCAAAGAAGAGATTCAACTACAAGGATTCCAAATACAGTGTTGAGACCATAGTCGTAGTTTCATTTGATCTTCAGAAGTAGTTACCTAGTATGCCAACAAAGATATTAGTGTTAGGACTTTTATAAAATTATCTCGATCACAAAAATGCTTTAATGAAAATTTTACAACAATAATATATTTTTCCTGACATCCCTCTTGATGCCATAGTTGACACTGTAGGATCTTTTAGGATACATCATGTCTCATTCTCAGATGATGATAAAGCTTCCTCAAACTTACATGGATATTCATCACTTTACATCACCACGTTTATTGGGGATGACCTTATAAAGCGAGTTTCTATTGATAATAGGTCATCCCTCAATTTGTGTACATATCAATTATTTTAAATATTTGGATTAAAAGAGGAAGATTTAACAAAAACTGATGTCATCATTATAGCTTTCAACAATGAGTCCTAAGAGGCCTGTGGTGTCATATATCTTCCCTTAAAATTAGGGCCAAGAATAATGGATACTTTGTTTTATGTGGTACATTTCCGTATATATTTAAACCTTCTTCTTGGGTGACCTTGGATCCATGCTATGACGGTTTTCCCTTCTACTTTTCATCAGTGTCTCAAGTTTGAATTCAAGAATCAAGTTATCACCGTTTTTGGTGACCCTTAACCATTTGAATTATATTCAAATATAGAGTTAGCTCAAATAGATTATTATTATTGTCATTCTATCTCTTAAACAACTTCTCCATGTTCCTCATCTCAAATTTTTGAGCATCTTCAAAGTTTAAAAGTGAGTGAGGAATATAAAACCTATTTTTTCTTCTTGGATCATGATAATCAGTTTCTTCAAGAGCCTCTTCTGAATCTAGCCAAGCTACCACCTTCACCTTGAACTATGGGCATGCCTCTTAAGAAGGGTGATGTTATACACATTTTCATGTGTGTTTTTATCTTTAGAGGTATGGTTTCCAAAGAAAAGCTCCATGATAGGAAACCATCTCTTAATGAGTGCTCTTTTGCTCAATGTTATCTCACTAATTATTATCCCCTTCCTAAATAGATCCTGTATGACATGGGATATGCAGGTAAATGATTGGTACCACAATAGAAGGGTATTCAAGAATCCTTGGATGTTGAGATTTATCTTGGGAGATGTGGTATAGGTTTTATACCTAATAAGAATCAACCTCTACCTTTTGAGGATGATGACCATCTTATGACTTATGCAAAATATATGGAATATCAATAGTTGTCATAATGAAAGTGTTATTTATTTTTTTTCCTCCAAAGATAATATCTTGTAATATGGTTGATTCTATTCATTTTAGAAATAAAATTGCTTCTATTCGAGAAAATTATGAATCCTTGTATAATTTATTCTATGGTAAAAATAATGGTGTTATTAGGGAGTGTTGTGATTATCGTTCCATGGATGTTGAATGAAGAGCTTTAAAAGAGCTTATCCATGATTTTGAGGATGTATTCGATCCAACACCTCATGGAACTCCTATTTATTTTGATAATATGTATGGTGCATTTAGATTTTTCATTGATTTTAACTCTCCATAAAAAATTTAAAAAAATATTCTATAATCACATCTTCATTTTCTATTGCATTCTCTTGCTTGATCATATTGCATTCTCCTACTTGCTCATGTTGCATTATTTCTTGTCATCCTTGCATACTTGCTTGATATCTAATATAACATCTTGTATGTTTGCTTGTCATAAATGCATTATTGATTGTTCATGATTGCTTGTTCATATAGATTTTTGGGGATCTTGTGACAATGGCACGTGATGATACCTAGTTAGCTCATAGCTCACATACATTGCACTTATCACTAGGAATTTGATGCCTAGAAAGATTCCCCCTAGGGATTTTTTATTTTCTTATTATTTATTTTCTTCCTATGATCGCTTCTTCTCCTTTTTTCAATTCCTTCATTATGCTGAAAACTCCTGTTGCACAAAGTCTTTATGAAAGTCCCAATCTTGGGATAGAAGTTGCATACTATTCTTATACATATTACACCTTACATGGGATACTTATACATCCTAGCTGATATTACATTGTTCATGATTTTCTATTGGGTCATACTATCTTTTGAATCATAAGGCTCAACACCCCATTATAGGATAATTTCCATGGTCATTTTTAGTAGACCTCGGCATACATCCTAGAAGGTAATTACCTCACAAAAGTCAATAAGGAAGCAACCACCCATAGTGGTTCAACACTCCACACATAAATTTTCATGTTAATACAAGTGCTATACCCATAGCAGGTCTGACTATATTGTTAATACTATCTATAATGTTTGTCTACATTGGTTTGTTGCAACCTACGCTAGTATTATAATATGGATCATTCATTATTCTCATTTTCTGATATTTGACATTTGGATCCCTTGTTTTCTCTTCTTCTCTCTTTATATTTTTTTCTCTTATCTAACTTCATTCTTTATTCCTATTTCTTCTTGTTATTTTATTTTGTATTAATTCATCCTCATGTAGTTTGCATCCATATAGTTTACAAAAACTTAAAATAAACAACAAAAACATATAAAAACATGCATTAAATCATTACACATAGAACACATAAAATAATAATAATATATGCAACTATGTATTACTCATAGAAAAAAGAGTACGTCATGCGAGGTTGGTGTACCACAATCTAGACTCCGTACACTCAACCTAGGGATGCACACCATAATAAAAAACTAGTGTGTCATCCCGATCCCTAGTCTATCCTCTCCTAGCTCTGAGAGCTAGCTCCCTTTGGCCCTCCCTACGGTGGAGGCAACCTTGACTAAATCACCAACTACTAAGATGTTGTCGGTACCCATAATCGAGATCATAATTTTCTCACTGACCAAATGGATGGAGTAGTCTCCATCCTCCACTCTAGAGGGATATATGCATAGTAATTTACCTCAAAAAATGTGGCCCTTCGAATGGCTACCTCTAACCTATCACATGTCCACTGTAGTTTTTCATGAAGAAGCTGCACCGCATCCCTTATCTGGTTGCTCCCAATAACAACCATCCCCTCAACCCTGGAACACTGGTGCTCTCCATTAAATCAATCCACCTCTCTATGAAGCCAGATAACCTCCACTAGTGTAGTATCCCTCTATCTACAGTTGGGTCATCTATGTCTATAGAGAAGCTAGTTGTACTTGTAGCTCCTATATGTATTTGGTCTCCCTTCACTTTTGATGTGGATGCTTCCTCGGGATCTTTGACCTATGTCCCATCTATATATGTAGGGGTATCTCTTGCTCCTCCCTCTTTGATACTTGCTACTAGGATGATCTCCTCTAGCACCCAAGTCTGAACCTATGTTAGCCTCTATATTGTTATAACAAGATCTTGTTGTACCCTCTTTGTGGCCCTAAAATCTACCTCTTAGAATGCATGTTGCATGCCCATGTCCATCACCTGGTGCCTCTATACTGGTATAGGTAGGGAGATCCTCTAGGGCATGAATCCTTTGTACCTAATGGCCACCCATGCATTGCCTACCCATGGATCAACATAATGAGGATCATATATGTCCTCCTCAGCCCATATGGTGAGGTTTGGATCACCTCTAGCTCTTTATTGATCTTGGGTCACCCTCTAGTACTAGTAGTACCCTAGGTACAAGATTCTCTATAAGATACTGAACTACCGTAGGATACAATCAAACCTGAGTACCTCCAACTCTCCCCGCTCTGATATTAGCCATCTGATCATCCTCACCCTCACCAAATCTATCCTATCATCTAACCAACTAGGGTTAAGCCTCCATGGTCACCAGATGAGCTATGTATGTTGAATCTCATCGATTACCCACCTAGCTAGTGGTAGGTTTCCTATGTAGGCCCCAACGGTCCTCTCCAAGGATCTCAACCATCTGTATGTTGTTGGTTGCTCTAGATTAGGTGATGGTCCTAGTAGTGATAATGGTATCCACACCATGATGTGCTCCCACCACCACACTTGGAGAAAATTTGTATAAACCAGTACTGTATGTCACTTATACAAGATATTGTACAATGTCCTGTATAAGCAGGCCAATACATAAGGTCCCCATGCGAATTGAACCTCTTGATATCACATATCTTCTACTACTCCTACCGGTGTCCATGGTAAGTATCATTTGCTAGTATGGCATGTCAAAATACCAACCACAACCCCTAATATAACTATGGTTAGAGGATCCGCTCTATAGTGGTCGAATAGGTCATCAACTACTATGGTTCCCTCTCACACCTAACATGTAAAACTTGTAGAAAAATACTAAATAATGGCTTCCTACCATCATGCTCCATATAAATCGCTCTGCCTGATGGGGATCCTCAAAATATACCACACATCCTCTAGTGTGATGGTCATATCCCCTGTTGGTAATTGAAAAGTGGAAGTCTCTGGATACCACCTCTCAACTAGGGTGATCAACATCACCCTATCTATCTCTATCTGTAGCATCCTTGCCACATGGTCTAGCCCCACCATCTCTAGTATGGCCCTCTCAACCTACCTCAAAGCATACAACTCTTCTATATCCCCTGGCCACCACTCTCGACTCTCGAGAATACCTAGCTGCATTCAAAAAATAAAATTTAATTAGTTCCATAATAAAATTAAAGGAATTAAAATTAATTCAACATCACTTCTTAATTTTAAGCATACAAAGATTCCAATTCAAAAATTGCACTTCGGGTTTACTTGTTTTCTTTCTTCTCTTCTTTTTTCTCTTTACTTATTTATTTTTATCTTCTTTTTTCCCTAGGTTTTGCAAAGTTGCATCCCATTTTTGGAGTGCATGACTACACTTTCATTAAATTACGCCCACTATTTTTTGGGTGCAACTTTGCAAAATCGTACCCAGTTTCTTTTGGATGATATTTCATTGCATCCTTCCTAGTGCAAAATCACATCCAGGCCATAAAGTCACACCTCGATCGTTGTGCAAAATCCATCAAATTCTATAGTGATTTCTCCCAAAAATACCTCAAAACCCTAATCAAATTATGAAAAACAAGGTAAAATTATGAGGAGAGTCAAAAGTGATCCTTACCCATTCTCATGCCTTGGCCTCACCCCTCGCAGTCACCACTCGGTGAACTAGAAGCACCATCATATTTTCTCTCCAAGAGCTCTGTTTTCTCTCTTTGTAGTAAAAATTAAATAGGGTTTTACCTCTTTTTCTCTTTTTAACCTTGTGTTTTGTTTTCTTTTTACCATATTTTTTTTTACTTGGTTGTTGCCTTCTCTCTCTCTCTTCTTCTACATCAGTTATTTCAAGTTTTTATGAACGTTAATTTTTATAAAAACTCAAGGGGGCATCCTAGCCTATAGAGGCATTAATGTCCCTAATGCCTCGATTTACGTGTAAAATTAAAAGAGTCTAGAATGATACCATTTTTGCACCACTCTTTTCTTCTAACCCAACCATCCCATTTATGCTTGTTTCTTTTCCCAATGTGTGTGCCTACATCCTTTCTTTGACATATTTAATAGGCCATAAATGCATCAAAGAGGGGAAAAATGTAGACATGAAAAATTGACCCACTTTCAGTGGGTAATCTTCCTTGTAACCCCCAAGAGGTACTCAACCCTTGCCAAAAGCAAGGTAAGACCTCTTTGCCCTTCCTTTTTTTCTTTTATCTTTTAGAAAAACCACACCTTGTTTTCACGAGGCATGACTTCACACAAACAATATCGCACCATATTAGGATGGGGTGTGACTTTGCTATTTTAACTTATTTTTTTAATTTAATTTAATTTTATTCTTTTTTGCCTGCTTAAAACTAGTTCTAAACCCTTCAACATGTGTTACCTTTGGGTTTATTTTTACCACATTTTTATCTCTAATTTCATCTATAAAAGGAAGGATGTTTTTTCTTAATCCTAAGACAAGTGATATGCGATCTCAATGCAAAATTTTAATTATTTATTACGCTCAAAATTTTTATGATAGCTTGCTCTTCTTCCTTTTCTTTCTTCTACTACAAGATAACCCCAAAGTGCAAATTTTGGATTTGATCTTCTATTGCGTGGATTTGATTGATTTAGTGTGTGACTTGGTGGATTCATGGTGTATTTCAAAGAAATAGTGTGCTTGCTTGAATACTTCAATCTTATCTTATTGCTTCTATGACGTCCATTAGAGTTTGCTTACTTTGTTTCTAACATTTATTTCATTTATTGTATTTGCCTTTTATTTTTTGTTAGTCTGCAATGGTATCACACTCATCATTAGCAAGGTGCAACTTCGCTTGCTCAAATTAGGGTAAACCAATATACATAAGAAAAATCTTGCCTCGTCCATCCAGGGCATGACTTTTCTATTGTGTTATTGCACTCGCTCTAAGTGAGGTGCAACTTTGCTCGAGAGCACATTGGGGGTAACTTCAATATTATATTTTCACTGTTGCATTCCATATGGAATCTAGATCATACTATTACATTCTAATTTATTTTTTGTTATTGTATTCTTGTTTTATGATTAATTCTCCAAAGGTCAATTTTCAATTTTGTATGGTTTTTGTGCTTAAATATGAAGTTTCCCCATCCTTGCCCTCCTTCACCATTGTTGAACTAATCTACTCACTGCTCTGTCCAAAATCCATGTATTGTAAAATTGACCAAGAATGTAAATATAAGAAAACATTATTTTGTTGATCCCATGATCTTATCCATACTCTTGCCTCATTGCAAGGTATTATTGCTATTGCAATTCTGAATGGGATCTATCTTCCTACTTTCTAAAATTTACCCTATGGATTGTCTTTCCATAGATATCATCCAATACCAGATATTCTTAGAGAATTTTATAACTCACATAGGTTAAGTTTATGATCAAGGGGTTACTTTAGAAAAATCTCCATGTGGTTCTCTTAATATGAATTTCCAAGTAAGTCCAAGGCTTGCACTTCACAAGAATCAATGTGGTTAGTGTCTATCTTGTGGCATCAGAGTGGCCAACCCTCCTGTAATAAAACTAGTGGTAAATATTTATACCACACTTTGGGAATTATCCTATCTTAATCTCGTTAATATTAGGAATGCCAATTTTCCCTTACTAACTTAAATCAAACATTAAGCTAGATCCATAGGTCCAACTGACCAAGGAGTAGGTGTATGCCTTGAAGATTAATTATTCTTCCATAAGGATAGAATACCAATCAAATGCAATGCTTAACTAGAGCCATGTGCACAATGGATAGTTAAGGTGATCATAAAATAGATCCACATAGACACCTTGTGTCTATCATATACCTTACTTTCTCAATTCATCCTTAACCTCCATGATTAGAGATAGGATCTAAGTTTTTCCCACTTGATCATTCTTAAATTTGTCCATCTTCAGGTATGCTTATAACCCTATTATTCTAGTAACTCTTGTTGGTTGTTCATCTACAATACTTTAGTAAGGAAGAGGCTTAACTCAAAACTATAGATGCCAAGTACCATTTCTCAATGATCTCTTAGGTACTCCACTTAAGATCCACAAGTTGTGGAGGGTTCCCTTCACTCTTCCATTCTGATTCACTAGTGAATTCAAACATGGAAGAAAATACATACACATGTATCCTGCAAGAACTTACTCTTTCTTTACCAAGTATTTATTAGTTTAGAGTTCATCTAGAAAAGTTGTAGGTTAGAATTTTATCAATGCTTGATACTTTTACTAGCCTAGACATAATATTAGATTCCATTAGCTATCCTGGGCTTTGATACCAACTATAGAAACCCTCATTTTACAACCTAACTCTTAGAGAGAATTTTTTTATAGATAAAAACATGTCTATCATCAATATGAAGATTACAATTAACTATGTTTAAAACCAACATCAGTCAAGGTAGTAAGTAAAAAAGAGAATTACAATATGGTCAGTGTCAACTCTTATGATAGGAGTGACCCAATCCTATCTAAACTTACGTTCCATCATGATGTTTATAAATTATTTAATTTAAATGTTTCTTCCCCTCTTTTAATTCGTAAGATCCATTATTTAATTAATTACTAGTAATTCAACTATAAACTTACTTATTGATTTAATAAGCAATCATATATATTGTAGAAAAAACCATACATTCATTATTTATTAATGCAGAAGATTACTTTGTTCATTTCAAGACTATTACTTGAATCATTTTGTGAAAGCATAAACCTTGCATCATACTCAATAACCATTCCTTGGAAAGTAAATGTAACATCCATCATTAATTTTAATAAACCTCAAGTGCAAATATAAACCAATATTAAATATAGAACATTGCTTGTTAACAAAAATCATTGCATCATATAACATCTTCTAAATACAACATCTATATTAAACGTCAATAGCAAGATCACATGATAAGAACACATAACACTACATATATCTTGGGATACCCCAATGGGGAAAAACCCAACCTCAAAATATGCATCCTCATATTTCATTAATATTTTTGTCTCAATTTACAATGATATAAAGAATCCTATAGATTCTTTTTGAACCATCATTAAATACATGGCTATAGGAGAATCCCATACATTCCCATTTTTAGGTCATCATTACAATTGAAGCTCATAAATGAAATGCTCACTGGATACATATAAATATAGAATGAATAAATATCATGGTTTCTTAAATAATAAATTTTTACATTTATTATTTAGACCTAGATAACATTAATCTATAAAATTCAATATGATAAGGAAGTTACCTAAGGTTTTGTAATAAAAGGAGAGACCCCATACTCTCTCCCATATTAGATTCCACATCTAATCCTCTTACATTCATTTACATTTTGACAAAATGAGTCCTTACATGCACTCATCATCAAATGCATTTCTAAAGTACTATGTAATCTACATAAGTGCACACTGATAGGAAACCCTTTTTTTTCTCAAGAATAGGTTTCTTATCCATTATTCCCAAGTTAGAAATTTTTCTACCATATTAATACTTGGTACACCAACAAGATAGTATTATGACTCTCATAATCTAGTTAGTCACAAATTTTCCTTGTAATCTATCAAAAATGAGTACACCTCCTTTGTCTTCTAACCTATCAAACAAGATTCCATTACAATATAAATTTATCTTGTAATCTATCAAACAAGATTACACAATAGTTAATCAATAAATTTTCCTTGTAATCTATCAAATAAGATTACACTTCAATCACATATTTGTCTTGTAATCTGTCAAACAAGATTCCCTTATAGTATACATTTGTCTTGTAATATATCGAACAAGATTACATCTTGATCACACATCCGTACTGTAATATATCAAACAAGATTACACAATAGTTAATCAACAAAATTTCCTTGTAATATATCAAACAATATTACACCTTAATCACATATATCTCTTGTAATCTATCAAAACAAGATCAGCCTATAAATTACATAAATTTTGTCACACTATAGTTTTAAAAAATTCTCCTTGAATTTTCTATAGATTATCATAAATTTGGTCGTAATTTTATATCTAATATTCTTCCCAAAATTGATCCAAAATTTGATCCAGGATTATATCGAATGCTACCAAAATTTCCTCCCAAATTTGATCTAAGATTATATCAAATGTTATCAAACTTGATATGAAAATATATCAAATAATATTAAATTTCTTCCCAAGAACTATCAAATTTATCTCCAAATGTGAATCAAAAGTGCCATCGCTTATTTTGTAATATTTATAGAAGATCACATAATAGATTTCTACAATTATTCTTAAATTAGCATCATGATATTTCCACAAGATCACAATATATATTTTCCTACAAATTTTCTCTAATTTTGTTTTATTACCTATCTAAAGTAAGGTACATTTAAAATGTCATCTAATTGGATCAACCTTTTTGAATTTTACTCTCTTTTTTAATAGAGCATAGTACTCCCTATAAAGGTAAAGGTTAATATTCCATTTATTTATTACGTCTGAAGTGCAGACCAATTGGTTCATCCAAACCCCATAAGGGGGGCGGAGGTCCAAGGTTCAAATCTCGGGCCTTGTTGGACTGAACGCTTGTCCCTTTCCTAGTGTTTTCAGTGGCGTAAAAGGTTTAAAATGATTGTGCATGACAATTATAGGGGAGAACTACACGAAGATCTATGCGACAACTTTTGGGGAGGACAGCACAGAATACTATGGTGGCCATAAAAGCTTGACAACCTGCCCGGATTCATGGCGGCTACCGATTCCACCATGTTAAAAAATATATATATATTCCATTTATTAAACCCGAAAGTATACCTACAAGAACTAATCAATTCTCCAAAAGGCATTTATTAAGGTCCACTACTCCCAAATTATTTAAGAGACCTTAATTAATAATATTTGAATCTCAATCGATCATCTAATGGCATCAAGCAAGACACGATCTAGTCTTCATGACTAGCATGACCACTACAAAGTGATTACAACATTAGGCGTGGCTTATTCATTAAATAAAATCTCCACAAGCTCCCGTAGGGAGCATGTGGTACAATACACTACAATTATCCTAAAAAGGGGGTTTAACCAAGGCTTCTCAGGTTACTAACATGCAAAACAAGATGTCAATTAAATGTTGGGAAGATCGCAAGCACTACACGTGGTAGAGATATCATGGAGCATGGCAACATCTAACTGAGTTGACCACCAGTTGATGGTCTTACAATATAGGGGGGTCTTTTACCTAAAAATCATTTCACAACATCGATGTGGGTCCAGATTTACCCGAGAGTTGGAAATTCTATAAACATCACCATGGATGAGTCTATATCCCAATCGCTCGATATAATAGATTCAATACAGGGGTTTCTCAAAGCAGATGATATCAATAATTAAATGGGTTTGTATCAGTCAATTTAATGCTAAAAAAAGGTTAGAAAACCAAGTAGGATTCAACTAAGAATATCACTAAAGCGTTGGTTGTTCGTGATATAAGACAATAGGTAAATTTATTTTAAAATACAATAGATAAGGTAGAAGATTTTTTTGATCTTCCGTCAGATACGTCAAAAGGACCATTTAGTTTGTGAAATCTAGACCCAGCATATTTAGCAACGATGCCATTGTATATACGTAGAGTTGATCGCAGGCAAAAATGACCTCGATCTAAGTATATTATGACATAGGCCATTAATGTTCTATAGTAAAAATGATTAAGATGCCCCCAACCAAACATTTCATTAAGGACCCCCGTAAGGTAGGACAATTGTCTTATTAATGGAAATTACACAGAACTCAAATGGGTCGAGTTTAGTCCTTTAAATACACTCCAGTGCACACACATAGGATCAAAAATTATGAGTTTCCTATCAGTTTAATATATAGCATAATCCGTATGTAGATTAATCAGAGGTCAATAATAAATATAGGAGTGCATTTCCATCAAAAGAAAGCCTTATAAATAACATGGTTATAATATTTTCTAGAAAAATTTAGATTCTTTGACCTTGCAAAATGGGAATCCCTAATAAAAATATTATCTAATCAGCGTGTGGATAAAAATATCCTACATTTGTTATACAGTAGCCAAAGTGTGGAATAAAATCCTTTGTGCACCAAGGAAATAATAACCACCATGCGGAGGTTCCACGTAGAGGAGTTGGTTTGTCTAGTCTATCACCAGTTTAGCGATGGTTAGATTGGTTATTCAACTTATATGTTGACACATCCCTCACCATGGCCATCCAAGCCCTTCTTTTAGATGCACAACTAAGATAGCACAGGCTAGCAGAATTCTTCTCATCATCAATGGTATAAAGCAGTCCTCAAGGGTGGATTACAAGTGTATATATATGGTTAAAGAGAATCTGAATGGTAACCATTTATAAAACATAACGGATGATAGCCATTTATAAAACATAACAGATAGTAGTCATTTATACAACATAAATCAGAGAATATCTAGATGGTAGTGATAGATGAAACAAATGCACATTCTTTTAAAACGAATACACTAATGTTCAGGTAGGAATATAAAATAAAGATATAAAAGAAAGATTCAACCTGAATATATATTCGACTCCTTGAAGCCTTCGTTACCTACCACTCATCTTCCATATCCTTGACCTATATTCCCCCCAATGCCCCTTTCATTGTTTCAAGAGGGTCTTTATAGATATTATATGGTGCCCTTTCCAAATGGAGAAGGGGGTCAAGTTAGGTAATGACTTGCAGGAGAAGATGATGATGCATATGAGATGGGGTAATAGTGCCTTAGAAGATTCAAAAAGATGATGATGCATATAAGATGGAATAATAGTGCCTTATAAGACCCAAAAATATGAGTCATGGTAAAGACTGACATGATGATGTATTTAGAAAGATGCAAATTCTATCATATGAGTACTGAAATGACTATATTTATTTATTTTAAATTCATTCTGGTATCTTATTGATCAAATATTTCTTCCCTTCAAGAATTTGTGTCCCCATTTTCCAATTCCTACATGCTAAATTTTTAGGCCATGGATAATTATTTACTTCTGTATCCCTTTTTTAAATTTCTTATTATATCAATTGTTATCATTTTGTAGCAACAAAATGATAAAATAAATACTATCTAGGTATTAAAGCATTTAGGTAAATTTAAAATCAATATCAATTATTGACATCCTTCTTTTTGGTGGACCTTTTGCAAGATTTATCCCTTTCAAGAAATTTGATGATGGTGATTGCTTTCCTTACCACCTTTGGAAATACCTAAAATTATTAAATCATTAGTAATACCATATTCAACATCAATTATAATTAACTACTTATCATATTTACCTCTACAAAATATGATAATCTACATCATCAATGGGACCTACCAAGGGAGGGCCATGACAAGGAGCTCATTTTGCAATATCACAATGATGGTGGGTGTTGCATCTTCTTTACTATAATCCAGAGGTTGTATGGGCTTGAGTATCTGTCTAGACCATCCTAGCTGAAACAACCTTCAAGAAACCTGCAACCTATACACATGTAAATGCAAAAAAAAAGGGTATGTAGCACCTATTGATATGAATGAAATCAAATACTATAAAACCCTGCAATCAATATTTGTAGAGACTGTAAACAATGTGCAGGAAATAGAAAACAACAAAAACTAGATACCTTACTAACTAACTAATATTGATCTATATGTTAATGGCCGAAATGTCAATCTTGAGCAACTATGGATATGCGGGTGGGGCTAGCCAATCATGAAAGTATGATCAAGAAAATTCGAATAGCGGTTGCCTCTATGTAAATACTAGTAGGTGTTTTTTGTAAGAAGAGTTAAAAGCTTCAAAATTTGATTTAGGACCTCGATGTCTTGAACTCCACGAATATGGGTGACTTCCTAGAGTAATTTTGGTAGAGTTTTGTTACGTTTGTCAACCTCCACACTCTATTGGCTCTTTCTTTCACTCAAAGCTAGGTGGCATAGAAGTATTTTTTTGTAGTAAGATCCTCCTCCTAAAATATTAGTATTTCTTGAGTGTAACCTATTCTGATACCAATATTAGATAACAACCAATTTTATTCATGCAATATCAAATATTTAAATACATGTATATTGGTTATGACTATAGTAGTATTAGTTACAATGATATTTAAATATAATATTTTGGTTACAACCATAACTTATGGTTAAAACTAATAATCTGACCTTCCAACTAACAGTTTAGAAATGTTAGTTATAACCATATTTAAATATGAGTTATTGGTTATAATAATAACTGTTGGTTACAACTAACATTCTAACCTCCAAACAAACAATCTAGTAGATTACAACCTTTCTAATAAATAAGAAAAAAAATACAATACTATGATAAATGCCTAGCATAATGTAGGTCATTTATAATTTTCTCATAAATATTTATTAATGCCTTTCTATTGAAGTTTCCATATTGTGTTGAATTCAAAAGGTTTTGAGTTCTCTATTAGGGGTTTATAGTTTTGAGTTTTCAAAATCAACGAAACTATTAAATGTGAATGTTTTCATGTGATAAAAGTTTGAACATCTATATGTGGTTTTGTTTTCTACTACATATTGATGGATATACCTAGAGTTATTTATTTACTTTGTTTATAATAGGAAAAAATGTAATTAGAAATAAAAAATATTTTTTATTCATCAAACTTGCATTTGTATAATTCTTACAAAGTCTCAAGGCTTGGTCTTATCTTTGGTGCTTGGAAATTGACTTATATAGTTGTTATCTAGTAGCTTTGTGTTTTGTTATTTTAAAATAAAGTGATTAATATTGGGTCCTTCTTTTAATTATGATCTTAGACCATGTTCAATATAGACAGTACATGATATTTACTAGGCTATATGAAAGTGGTGTAAAATTGACCAATTTTGTCTTAATTGAAAAGGGACACAAAAGGAAATATTGAGTTCAAGGTATAATTATAGGTATAATTACTTGGGTTGATTTGACTATTGTATAGTTTTGAATCAATAAAAACTATTTTATTGAAATATATTGGTATTGTTGCTTGGTCAAATTACTATTATAAATTATGCTTGAGAACTCATTGTTACTTATACAAGTAATGGTTGATATGGTACTTTGTTGTCTTGATCAAAGCCTAGACATTGTTATGGTAATTTTGTTAAGTTATAGGTATAGTAGGTCAATATGAAATCTTTACTAGTAAGCATGAGTCATAGGAACCATTCATAATGAACATTTGTGGTGCAGCTATGCATTTGTTTTAAAACTATTTAGAGCATGAATTTTAAAGAAATTTTATAAATTTGGAAAGTGTTAGTTTTTTAAGAATATGACATTGTTTGATACATTCTAATGTACTCCCATGGTACCTATGGTACAATGTAAATATTAGATTAGGGTTTTAGTCTTTAATTTATCAATGTGATTTATATTTTCCCTTTAAGTAAGTGTCTATGTGTAGGATATGTACAAGTGTCATGTAATTAAGTGTGCAAGTGTGTAATATAGGAAATTTCACAAGTTTCATATAATTATGTGTGCAAATAAGTAATGTGAGAAAGTCCACAAGTGTCATGTATTAGGTGTGCATGTAGAAGTGCAAGTATAAAGTAGAAGTGTGTAAGTGTCATAGAGTTAAGTGTGCAAGTAAGTAAAGAGTCAAGAGTCTTGTATACAAGTAGTAATATGAGAATCCAAAGGACATGAGAGGATTTGTCTTATGAATGGAAGAGGAAAATATGCATCTTCTAGATAAGTGAGGAGAGAAATATTCAAGTACATGACAAGTCATATTTGTAAGGCTATATTATGGAGGTAAAGCTCCATGTTTTGTATATCAATTGGATGTATGAAGATCACATTCAAGAATTAATAATATTGAAGCTTTTTGGAAATATGTTAAATATTTTCCATGTTATTTTGGTGGAGCTAACACTAAAAGGTACTGGACACTTTGTACCTATACTTGTCGAGGTTTGGGGTTGGGTTGGGCCCCAAATAGGGGTTTGGGGATGGTAGCCCTTCAAAAATTAGGGGTCCAAGGGTGGAATCCCTTGACCAAAATTTTTAGGGTTTTTTAAGTTAGTTTTAGATCCATATGGGCTTTTAGGGTTACTATATTTGAACCCATGCTTTTTCACCCATGATATTATAAAAATTTGTGCATGTGCCTTTGTTATATATATCACACTTACATTAGGGTTTGGGGAGATAGAAGGAAAATATTATTGTATTGGAGACAGTCAAGTAATGCAATAATAAAATAATTTTGTGTTGGTTTTTCCTAGTTGAGGGTTTCCAGGATAAATGTTGTGTAATGTGTGAATCTGCGATCTTCTTATTTTGATTTCGTTATTATTGATTTTATGTTTTAGTTTATCGGGAATCTTTATTTTCTCTTTAAAGCTTGCATGTATATTTTAAGCAATTCTATTGTAAGTTTCTTCATGTTATTGCATAAATTATTTTGGTCATTTTATAGTCATATTTGATATTTTATTGAATTTTATAATTATTTATACTGGCTAACTTATATATATTGATTGCTCTTATGTTTGAGACTACTCAAGATCTAGAATATTGGGACCCAAGATAATTAGGCTTAAAATCCAACATTAGTAATATTCAAAAATTCAACTTTAAAACAATATGCTATCCCCTTAACTTTGCAATATTTTCACTATAGTCATTTTTTTAACTATAGAAAAGTGATTTTTTTGTGTAGGAATGACCTTTCATTGAATTCACATAGAGAACAACTATGATTCTTTGAAATATATGCTAGTAATACTGGCTTCTAAATATTTAATGAAACATATTGATTTTATTTAAAAAATAAATGTAGATTCAATGCTATGATTAGTTCATAGTATTGTAGCAACCTCGAGATATTGGACATGGCCAAGGATGATATTTCTAATTACATTCCAATATATTTAATATTTTATCTCTTTTATTTCATACCTCATGATATTGTATTTTTTTTAATTTATAATATTGGTAAATAAATAAAATAATGTGACATTATCAATCTAGAAATTGAATTTTCATAAAAGTATGCTTTTCTTCTTTAACACCCCAGCAGGCCAACAAAGAAAGATTGTAAAAAGAATTGTGTTGCAGAATAAGTTCCCTCCCATCAGTGTATCTTGAAATTCCACAGTTTAAAAGGGCATCAAAGCCATATCTATGGGATTCGACAATTGAAAGAGTTCAAAATAAGCTTGTAAACTAGAAAGAAACCCTTTTAAGACAAGTTGGGAAATTTTTGTTAGTCAAAGCTACTCTGCAAAGTATTTCAATGTATTTTTTATCCCTCTTCAGGATTCTAAGGAAATTTCTAGAAAAAATTAAATAGATCCAATGTTCATTTCTTTGGTCTTGGGTAGAGGACAAGAAGATATTTCATATGATAGCTTGGGATGAAGTTCGTAGTAGAAAAGGGGAAGGAGGATTAGGGCTGAAAAAGTTGAAAATTTTAAACAGGGTCCTAATTGCTAAACAATCTTGGAGGTTTGTTCAGGATGATAATACTAGTTAGGTTAAAATTGGAAAGGCTAAGTACCTCCTCAATGATAATATTTTCTTAAAAAACCAATATTTACCTATGGGATCCACCTTCTGGTCTATCTTGGCTAGCAGTCAAGCAGATATTTGTAAAGGTTTAAGATGGATCGTGGAGGATGGTCAATGCATAGAATTTTGGAGAGATATCTGGATCACTGATTCTTGGCTTATTTCACATCTAGAGTTCATTGGCCTGCAACCAATCATTGATCAGTATTTCAGTCCCAAAGTGAGTGACTTCATCGAATTGAATAATGGCTACCTATGGTGGAAATACTTTAACTTCCCTAATATTTCTTAGGTGGATAGATGGGATTTCAGAACCCTATTAAATTTTATTAAATGTCTCTTGAATCCTCGTACAGGCTTCAATAATATATTAATTTGGGGGCCAGTGAAGGATGGTTATTTTTCAATCAAGATGGCTTATCAGTGTCTGGACTCTAGAACTAATCCTTGGTTTCTTGTAAATCATGTCTGGATTAAAGGTCTTACTCCTAAGGTAAATGTGTTTTTTTGGTTAGCCATTTAGGGTAAATGTCTTACTATTGATAATATCCAAAAATGTTATCTGAGTATTTCAAATAGGTTCTTATTGTATGGCAGGGAGTTGGAGTCTCCTTTACACCTATTTTTCCACTGATCCTTTACCCTTGACGTGTTCCATATATTTTTTAAGGAGTTGAGAGTGTCCTGGGTTCTTCCCATCTCACTAGAGAATTTGGTTGACCAATGGACATCTCATTTTATCTCTCTTCACCTTTTTCATTTTTGAAAATTTGAGTTACCTCATTTATGGTGGTAGATTTGGAAGGAAAGAAATACCCAAGCCTTTAAATATGTTTGTCTTCCAGAGTCCTCTATTTCTTTGAGGGTAATTGTAGACATTATGGAAAATATCAAAGCTTTAAACCTGAATAGGATAACTTGTGATAAGGAAATTGGGTTGGAGTGAGCATTGGTATTTTCAAATCAACCTCAGAATATGGTAGGCCAAGAGGCCTTGAATAGATTAGATATCTTCTATGAATTCCCTCCACTTGGGTGGCTAAAATTAAATTTTTATAGAGCATCCAAAGAAAATCTAGGGCTAACGGGTGCAGGGGGCCTATTTAGGAACTCTAACGAAGAAATTTTGCTTACCTTCATAGAAATATTGGGTCACCAAACCAACCACTTTGCTAAGGCTTGAGCATTATTTTAAGGAGTCTCTCAATTGGAGATGGTGAATTGTAGGAGGATTATATAAGGAGACTCTCTAAATATAATAAACATGATTAAATGGAATCAAAATCCATATTAGACTATATCAAATTTTATTATGGAAGTTAGGAGAATGATTCAAAATTTGGTATAATTTCAATTTGGTCACCGCTTTAGGGAAGGTATTAAGGCTGCAGAATTCCTTGCAAACCAAGGTCTTATTCATCATGATCTCCATGTATGGAGAGGAAATTTCCCATATGGCCTTACAATTTTGGATAAAAAATTTAGACAAAATCGGACCCCCAATCAGTAGGTCTAGATCTTGGATTCCTATATTTTGAATCTTCTAAGGTGGTTGTCCCTTATCTATGCTTGTTGTCTATTTTTATTTGCATCTTGGGGCCTGCATGTCTTGTTTTTTCATTCTTGCATGGGTTTGACATTTGGTGTTAGTTTAGATTTTTCTTGGTTTGCTTGTTTTGGTTTGATGGTTTGTTTTAGCATTTACTTTCTAGTTGGTCTCTGTTTGGTTTCTCTTTTTCCTCCTGCTAAGTTAGGAGGTTAGCTTATTTTTGTAAAGTTTTGGAGGTCCTTTAAAAACTCTTTTTGTCCACCTTATCAAAAAAAATATATGTGACATTATCAATCACTACTTTTATTGTAGAATATTTTCAAGATATTATTGTTATCTTCTTGTGTGCTCCCCAAACTCAAACTTCCATATCAAAAAGATTATATTCTCAATATCAAGCTCATTATAGTTTCTTATCTTAGAGAATAAGATTTATTTTTTATGGGATGAGGGTAAGAGATAATTATTTAAAAGTAATAGGTGGAGGGTGCAATATTGAACATCTTAGAACTTTATTAGTTCTCCCTTTCATTCAAAGCTTGGTCGTATAGGATTTTTATTTTGTGTTAAACTAATAGTCTAATATCTCAACTAACAATCTAGAAATGTTAATTACAACCATATTTAAATATAAGTTATTTGTTATAACCATAACTATTGGTTGCAACTAATAGTCTAATCTCCCAATAAATAGTCTAGTAGATTCCACAATGTAGATCATATTTCAATAAATACCTAACACAATATACTTCATATTGCAATAAATGCCTAACATAATGTAGGTCATTTATTTTTCCTTCAATTTTTTATTTTTGTGGACTCAGATTCGATCCAGGTGTTGAGCCACAGTTATCTTCTTTTGGTGGTTGTATGCTTTAGTTTACAATTTTTTTCTACTTGGTTTTGATCTCCTTTTGGAGTTGATGTACAAGGTTTGGGGACTCCTTTCAAAACCTCCTTTCTTAATCTAACAAAGAAAAAAAATGTAGTTCATTTATCATTTTATCATATTTATTAATTGATGCATTTCTATTAAAGCTTTCATATAGTGTTGATGAATTCAAAATATTTGGTGTGCTCTATTAAGGGTTTATAGTCTTGGGTTTTCAAAATCAAAGGAATTGGTAAATCTTAATGTTTGCATGTGATGAAATTTTGAACACCTATATGTGGTTTTTTTTTTCTACTACATACTAATTTACATACCTAGAATAATTGCTTTAATTTTTTTATAATAGAAAATATGTAAGTAGAAAGAAAAACCATTTTTTACTTATCAAACTTGTATTTGCATATTTTTAGGAAGTCTTAAGTTATGGTATTATCTTTGGTGCTTGGACATTGATTATATATAGTTGTTCTCTAGTAGCTTTGTATTTTAATATTTTAAAATAGAGAGATTAAGGTTTGGTCCTTCTTTTCATTATGATCTCAAACAATGTTGAATGTAGACATTACATGATTTATACTAATCTATAAGGAAGTATTGTGAATTTGACCATTTTTTTCTTGATTGAAAATGGCTACAGAAGGAAAGACTAAGTTGAAGGTATAACTATAGGTATAATTACTTGGGCGGCTTTGACTATTTTGTAGTTCTGAATTAAGCAAAGAGAAAATAAAAAAAATATTAACATATATTGGTTTGGTTGCTTGGTCATTTTACTATTGTGAATTCTGCTTGAGAAGTTTTTTTTATATACATAAGTATTGGTTCATAGAGTACTTTGTTGTCTTGAATGTCCTAAGAATTGGTATTGACTCTATAATTAGTATACATTTTGTAACCTACAACTTGAGTTGATTGAATTTGAAGGTTGATGGTTATGCCTAACTCTATTTAAAATTAAAAATAAAGAAATAAAATATAATGTAATGGGCTATATAATAGGACTTACTCATGTTTATTTTGTATCTAGCATTTTGCTATTGCAAACAAGGGATATGGGGATAGGCTATATAAATCTATTTTAATCATAGCCTCAAATATGTTTTAAGTAGTTCATATTTTTTAATGATAAATTGTAGTAAATAAATATTATGGGATCATTAACTTTGGAATTGATACAATTATAAATGCATAATAAAATTTATTAAGACTAAAAAACCATAATGAATTTGCATTAAATGGCTTTCATACAGTCATTTCATTACACTACTTTATTTTTTGATAATGACGAAATTAATTATCTATTTGAATAAGTGTCAAGAACTAAATAAAATATTATTTACAATGAGAAATATTATAAACATTATATTAATTGGGATCATATTTTATTTATGAGTCTATATGAATGGTGCATGCATCCCCTATTATGAAAATCAAGAGAACTAACCAGATAACTTGATTAGAACAAGAGAACATAAGTATAATATGCATACATGTAGATAGAATCATTTAAATGTGATATTTTTATGATAAATTTTACAAATATGGATGGATATTATTTATATATACAATCATCATATTCTATAGGTGTAGGCTAAACCTTAGATTGAAATCTAGGTCTAATCTTGAGTGTAGTATTCATATATTATTTTAGTTATGCTACATGCATAATAGATCACAAGATATATTTATAATAATAGTTTTATTCTCTTTTTTTGATCTCATATATTTTCCCCTTCATTTAAGGGTCAAAAATTTAATGGATGGAGTTGAAACAAGGTTATTCCGGTTTGGATACCACTTGATTAGGTGGTAAAATGCACTTTTGATACTCCTCTATTTTATAGTCATAATAATTATATTTAAGCATGAAAATATGTGACTCTAAGCATATATATAAAATACAATGTATTTACACATTTAAAAACTAATGATATACCATATGAGCAAATGATATATATTGTACTTTTTATAAATATAAAGAAGTGAATAAACTATATTTATTTAACATTACTTAGCTAAATTTGATATTGAGTTTTCATATTGAATAGAATATGCCACAAATATACTTCATATCTTGTAGACATAATACATCCTCTACTTAGAGTGAAAAATTGATGCACCCTAAGAAATAGATAACTTGTTAATTTTTCTAGAGAGAATTTAATAATTTGATATAAGTACCATTCACTTGATTGAAATTCATTTTTATTGATGGGGGAAATAAATAAATCACTAAAATGCTATCCTCTAAGATGAATAATATGGTTGAATTTCTCTAAAATTAAATATTGTATTTATGTCTTATTGGTATTTTTCTAATCTATCAAGAATGTGAGATTTTATCAAAAATTAAGTGATTTTATGAATAATTATATTCTAAATTATAAAATAAAATCCATATGTATGCATTCTCATCTACAACATAATAATTCATATAAGTAAAAGTTGATTCATGATCATACATGCACCTAATAATATTTGTGGCAAATAAAGAAACCATCCCTATAATTATAGGTTCATAAATTCATGATTTATATTAGAAATCACAATGCAAAACTATTTTGTGGCAACACCAATAAATTATAATGCATTAATAAAGGGAAATATAGTTTTGTAAATAATATGTGTTATAATATCCATCATTTTCCCATAGAAAGTGCATATGCAAACTCATAGGGTTACATGATATAAGTAAAATAAATACCTAATTCATAGCTATTATGAGTAAGAAAACAAAAGTACAATGAAAGGATAATATGCCAAACTATTTGATATATTGTAGGTGTTTAATGAATAACTCATAGGTTTTATCTAAGACATTTATAAGAGTTAATGATTGAATAACTTATTGGTCCTATTTGAAACATTGGTATTAATTGGTGAACAATTCACTAGTTCTATTGAAGCATTAATGGAAAATAAAGAATAACTTACATGTCTATTTTGAGATATTGATGGAATTTAAATTATTTAATACCTCATTGGTATTATTAAATAAATTGATGTGTATAATGAAAGAAATAACTTTCCATACTTATAAATACGTGGAATAAAGTGATATTAGCTTTAGGGGCATTGAAGAGTGTTCATAAATATTTAATTGCAACTTAACACTATTAAGTATACATGCAAGTTTAATGCGTAAAACAAATTGTGTTAGTATGGATATAATGCATGCTATATTAGCTACTACATAGGTGATTGTTATAACAATCAATCAACATATTATTATTATTATTATTATTATTATTATTATTATGATATTGTAAAATTAAACAATTCCTAGATATTTTTTGAATCTCAATGGAAAGCGATGTCACATATGTTATAAAATCCTAGATTTAATACAAAAGGTCTAACAAGCTCACTCATAATATAAGTGCATTATTATTATATTGAAGTAGGAAAATGGTCATCCGATCATGTAGAGTAGTTGGAGAGCAAGTGGGTAGTTAAAACTCCCCAATTGAAATCGAGAGGCCCCAGGTTCAAATATCTCCCCTCACATGTTGCGGATATGCTATGTACAGGGGGTTACAAATAAAAAAAATAGGAAAATGGTCAATATAAATTAGGCAATGGGTATTAGCCAAAATGGTGATGTAAGAGATAAGACTAATTAACTTAAAATTTTGATGAATTATATGCAATATGAATAACAATATTGGAAAACAAATGCCAAGAAAATAATAAAAAAGAATTAGATATCTACTACAAGGATGAAATATCCTTATAAGACTAAAATTTGTAATGCAATGATCATGAGTCTAATTAGGTGGAATAAATCTATGAGGATAAATATATGTCTAAGAAGGTTAGATATACAACTGAATTTTCTAAATATATAAAAATGATCACTCCACACAAGTATGATTGTAATACCCTTGAGCATGGAGTCGAGGCTTGGCTCTTTGAAATGATAATACTTTGAGTTTAAAAATTTTGTTGAAGAGACTAAAATTTTTGGGCTACACACAAATTAATTGGTAAAACAAATTCATGGTTAGGTAAATTGAATGTAGAGAAAAGGGTTAAAAGTGGTAGTGTCATGTGGGAATATTTTGTTGTACTCTTTTAACAATAATGGTTACCAGAATTATATTTTGATTATTAAATGATAGAGTTTTAGAATATATTTCTGATACTTAATAGTGACATAGTACTAAAATATTTCCTCTAAGCTTCATAAATACATTCCTCAATATAAACAAGATGAAAATTTTAGGTTATAAAATTGTATCATAGGGTTAAACTCTCATATTGTTGTTTATATTGACACTCATAGTACTTTAACTATGGAACATGTTAGTCTCACAATGACACTGAGAGGGGGGGTGAATCAATGTAGCTCTTAAAAACTTAAATATTCAATTCTTAATGTCTAAACAATGAAATATTAAAACCACATAAAGCAAATATAACAAGAGAGCATCACACAACACAAAATGTACCAAGGTTCACCAGTTTTGACTACTCCTCAAAAATAGACTGTTTGGACTCCCATCCAAATCCAGCCTTTGCAAAGCAACAACTTTACAATCAATTTACCAGCACCAACTAGAAGGAGCACCAACCCATGATTTACCAGAACCAACTGGAAGGAGCACCAACCTATGATTTACCAGCACCAACTGGAAGGAGCACCAACCCCTAATGCCAAGCGCCAACTTGGACTTCTATTATGAAACTTGAAGATTGACATAAAGATGCATTCACTTTTACAAGACCCTGACTGGTCTATTGCTTTCTCAACATTTCCCACTCTTCACACAACACACATTGTGCTCGCTCAGCTCCAGCGCACTCTCCTTGTGCTTCACATACCGCACACCTCTCTCGCTCTCCTCTTGCTCTCTTCGCAAGATTAAATCTGCCTCATTTTAATCACCAATGCTTTCACTCTCTTTTCGCAGCACTTTCACACAATTTTAGAGGCCCTTTTTCACTCTTTTAGCGATGCTTTCCCTCTCTTCAGTAGCTCATAATCCTCTGCGCAAACCTCATTTTATAACCATATTGAATCTTTGTAACTCTAGTTGTAACTCCTTCTTTCATTTCTCATGTGCCACTTGTCAGTTGTAACGCTTTCTAACTATAACTACTTTTGTCTATATATAGGGTAGGCTTTTCGTCAAACACGATGCATGTTACAAATTTACACATAACCCTACCATGACTGTTCGTCTTCTCGATCATGACTATTCGTATTATTTTCTATGCATGTATACATATTCGATTCTATATATATGACTGTTCGTTTTCTCCTTCTTCGACTGTTCTTAAATTAGCTACATGATTTTATTTTTTAGCATCCCCTGTAACTACTGCATAACATCAGTTAACGGTCACATATCTTATTTTGGCTGGGTTCTATTTTTGGCTTGCGCCAAAGTGACCTATCACGAAATCGTGACACTTCTGCCTCTTTTTCCTCTTCTTGGATTGTACCCATGAAAACACAACATCTCACGATATTGTGACACTTTCGCCTCCTTGCAGCTTCTGTTTTCTTGTACCCACAAAAACACATGTCACAATATCATGACACTTTTGCCTCCTTACAGCTTCTGTTTTCCTGTACCCACAAAAACATAACATGTCACGATATCGTGACACTTTCGCCTCCTTGCAACTTCTATTTTCCTGTACCCATGAAAACACATGTTGTGATATCATGACACTTTCACCTCCGTACTCTTCCTTTTTACTTTTGTCGTGATATCGCGAAACTTCTGCCTTCTTACATTCTCTCTCCTCCTAGAGTCGCAAAAATGCGACATGTCACGATATTGCGACACTTTTTCTCCTTAGCACTTTATCTTGCCTTTGGGACACCAAAACCTGACATGTCACGATATCGTGAAACTTTTTCTCCTTAGCGCTTTCTCTTGCCTTCGGGTCGTGAAAACCCAACATGTCACGATATCGCGACACTTTTTCTCTTAGACTCTCTCTCCTGCAACATGTCATGAAATCATGACACTTTTTCTCTTGGACTCTCTCTCCTGCATTATGTCACGAAATCGCGACACTTTTTCTCTCGGACTAACTCTTCTGCAACATGTCATGAAATCGTGACACTTTTTCTCTCAAAATATCTCTCCTGCAACATGTCACGAAATCACGACACTTTTTTGTCTGTACAACCTTTCTTGCAATATGTCACGAAATCGTGACACTTTTTCGTCCGTACAACCTTCCTTGCAATATGTCACAAAATTACGACACTTTTTCGTCCGTACAACCTTCCTTGCAATATGTCACGAAATCATGACACTTTTTCATCCGTACAACCTTCCTTGCAATATGTTGCGAAATCATGACACTTTTTCTACTTGCCTTTCTCTCTTCCAACATGTCACGAAATCACAATAGTTTTGCTTGCTTTCACTGTTTCTTCGAACATGTCACGAAATCATGACAGTTTTGCTTGCTTGCACTTTCTCTCCAAACATGTCGCGATATCGTGACAATTTTTCTTTATTGCACTTTCTCTCCGAACATGTTGCGATATCATGACGATTTTGCTTGCTTGCGCTTTCTCTCCGAACATGTTGTGATATCGCGACATGTTTTATTTCTTCTCAACATGTCGCGATATCACGACAGTTTTTCTTTCTTCTTCTCTCTCTTCCAACATGTCACGAAATCGCTACAATTTTTCTTTCTTCTTCTCTCTCTTCCAACATGTCATGAAATTACGACGATTTTTCTTTCTTATCTCTCTTCCAACATGTCACGAAATCGTGATAGTTTTTCCTTCTTGCTCAACATGTTGCGATATCATGACAATTTTTTGCCTTGTGATTTTCTTTTTATTTTTAGTATATGGGCCACTTCTATATTTTGGAAAACCACTGTACATACTCTAAAGAACCTCTTAACTCCTGTCCACTATATCACTGAACTCCTATCCACTGCATCAATCAATCTGTCTGACTGTGTTGACAATAATGACAATACTGTTTCTACACCTTGCTCAACAATCTCCCCATTTGGAATTGTTGGCAACACATATGCAATTTCCTATAATTCTTCTCCCCCTTTGAAAATAATACCAAAGGGCTGCTGCAGACTCCCCCTGAGTCCATGCACAGCATTATCAGGCACAAATTAATACAGTTAGTAAAAATTATAGACATGACCAAAAAAGATAATCAAATATATAAATGCTCCCCCTGAGAATCACTCAGATCTATCTTCAACTATGTTGACTGCTAGATCTCTATCTATTGAGACTTTGTCCTTTGTATCCCGTCATTAGGCTCACACAAGATCTATCCAATCTTATAGAATCATAAAGAGAATTGTTAGAGACTCAATATGTTCTATACTTAATGCTCAATCATTATATCAACTAAATATCATAGAAGCTTAAAGAGAATTGTTAGAGACTCAATATGTTCTATACTCAAATTCCAATCCCAAATCAAATCAATAATAGTTTATTTTATGGAACTTGAACAACCACATGCATCCAATCACTTGACTAGGCTTAATCAACTCTACTCAACCAATCACCTCAAAGAACATCCCTTTATCACAGACCCTCGTCGAAGCATGTATCAACCAATTATGTGCAAGAATCAAACACTGTACCACAACATCAACCAAATCTCCTTTTTTATTTTCAACTTGGTCTATGTTTTCTACAATCACCACTGATCACACCTTACTTCCAACTATTCGAATTAGGAGACAACATTTTGTCAAACTCTTCACGGCCAACTATAGTGCACCTTACTCAAACTCATACGACTGGACCTCGAATAGGTAAGATTCACAAAGAAAAGTTGCTCATATTGATGAGCTAAATCAGACTTCAATATTTTTCAACATAGTGTCATAATAGATTTGACAATCTTCATGTCAATGTCAAGTTCAAATACACAATACTTTTATTGAAACACATATATGCGACTTGGGAAACATTATTTCACTAACCACACTATCTGAACTATTATAATCCTTAACTATGGACAGTGTCGGTAAGAACCATCAATAGTACAACAATGACATATAGCAATATTACCAATAAAGATAACTCTCAATTTAATCACCACCCTTCACAGCACTACCACAAACAACTGCATGAACAAAAAACACACTTTGATAGCTATACAACAACTTCTCGACTACTTTCCTTTCATCCTCAGATAATTACACAAATACATAGGAGCATTAAAATAAAATTTAACATTGCTTCCCCTGAGGATGTGCTACTTGGAGCTGCTTAGTGTAATAGAGGAGTAATCTCCTTCTGTCCAAGGAGACATGATTTCCTCTCTTCTTTCTTTCTCCAGTCTTTCTTGAACTTAGGCTGAAGGTTTTCACCTGCATCCCTATTTTGAACCTTTTCATGAACTTGAACATTTCTCTTGGGTGGTTGTCTTTTGTACATCCTTGATGGATGATTCTTTTCCTTTATTTGATGCACATGATTTCTTCCCTGTCTGTGTTGCATTATTTGCGTCTGATGAAATATATTGGCTTGCATTAGATTTGGACAAGACCTTTCTATGTGTCCATGACCATTACATTTAAAACATTGCACATGGTGTTCAACCGAAATAATAGATGTATTTCTACCAGCATAACTCTTTGATCTATTATTCAGTCCATAATACATTGCCTTGTGACCATACTGGTTGCATCTAAAACAATTGCCATTAAAAGCATTATTATGAATAAAGTGAGAGTGATAGAACCTCTTTTGTTGTGGTCACTTTGCTATAGATCTCCTTTGATATTTTCTTCCTTTTGAGGATTCAGCTTCAGGATTTTCTTGCTTTGATCCTTCAGCAGTGGATTTCTTCTTCTCTGCTGATTTAGAAGATGAAGGTTGTTCAGCTTCATATCCAAGACCAAGCTTGCACATAGGGCTTCTTTGTTGCCTTATCATTTTATCTAGCAGCTCCGTGCTCTTCTCAAATTTGAGATTTGTATTGGCCTCTTCTAGTTGTTTCCTCAATAACACAATCTCCTCTTCTTGTTTGTAGCAAACAATTTCTTTCTCATTGATCTGTGACTTCAAGGCTTCTTCTATTTTCTTGGCTTTGTGAATTTGTAAGAAGAGATCTTCAATATTACCCTCATATTATTCCAACTTCTTGGATAGTCTTTTGTTCTTTTTCCTTTCTAAACCCAACTCTTCAAGTGTAGATATCAAATCACCTTCTAGATCTACTTTAGCCTCAGAGTTTTCACCACATACTTTAGAGTTCACTTCTTCTTCCTTTTCTGATTCTTCTTCTTCAAATGCCATGAAAAGAGCTTCACCTATTTCCTCTTTAGAATCCTCACTATAGCTGTCTTCTGATGAACTGACATTCTTGGAGATGAAAATTTTCTTCTTGAAGTTGCCTTTTCTGAAATTTATTTTCTTCTTCCAGTCATTTCTTTCTTGGTGTGAACCTTCATCACTTTCATCCTTCTCATTAAGTGGACATTTAGCTGCAACATGCCCAATGCCTCCATAGTTGAAACACTTAAATGGTAGCTTTCCTCTGTATTTTCTTTTTCCCCTTATTAGTTTTCGAACAAAGTTTTCTTCCATTTCATCTGATGTCTCTTCTTCCTCAGATTCTTGTTTTTCTTTTATATTTCTATGTGTTTTAAAAAAGCTTCTCTATCTATGGGTTTAGTTTTTCTTATTCTCATATCATATGCAGTCAAAGAACCATGCATCTCATCCATACTAAAAGTATTTAGATATTTAGCTTCTTCTATTGCTAAAACTTTAGAATCAAATCTTTACGGAAGAGATCTTAGTACCTTTTTCACGATGACAACATCTTCCATTTCTTCGTCGAGTCCTCTAATCGCATTAATGATTCCATTAACTCTCAGCATGTATGCCTCTATGTTCTCATCATCATTCATCTTTAAAGCTTCAAATTGAGCTCGATGCATTTGTAACTTGGCCTCCTTGATCTTGTCGTCTCCTTCATGAATGCTCCTTAGTTTGTCCCATATGTATTTTGTCATTTTACAACTCATAATATTTATCATTTCACTATCCACTAAACCGCACATGATAGCATTCTTTGCTTTAGAGTTATTCTCAAATAGTTTCTTACCGACAACATCGGTTGGAGGAGTGGTGGGTATTGTGTATCCACTATTTACTGAATCCCAAATTTCATATCCTAAAGCACAAAGATATGTCTACATCCTGAGTTTCCAAAATGAGTAATTAGTTTCATCCAACAATGGTGCTTTGTTTGATGAGAAGCCTTTACCACCTGCCATTGCGTACTAATCTAGGATCACCCTAGTTGGTTAAGCTTTGTTTAGGAACTTGGATCTGATACCAATTTTTAGTCTCGCAATGGCACTGAGGGGGGGGGTGAATTAGTGTAGCTCTTAAAAACTTAAATCTTCAATTCTTAATGTCTAAACAATGAAAGCTTAAAACCACATAAAGCAAATATAACAAGAGAGCATCACACAACACAAAATGTATTGATGTTCACCAGTTTTGGCTACTCCTCAAAAATAGACTGTTTGGACTCCCATCCAAATCCAACCTTTGCAAAGAAACAACTTTACAATCAATTTACCAGCACCAACTAGAAGGAGCACCAACCCTTGATTTACCAGCACCAACTAGAAGGATCACAAACCCCTGATTTATCTACACCAATAGAAAGGAGCACCAACCCTTGATTTACTAGCACCAACTGGAAGGAGCACCAACCCCTGATTTACCAGCACCAACTAGAAGGAGCATCAATCCCTTATGCCAAGCACCAACTTGGACTTTTGTTCTAAAAATTGAAGATTGACATAAATATGCCTTCACTTTTACAAGACCCTGACTGGTCTATTGCTTTATCAACATTTCCCACTCTTCACACAACACACACTGTGCTCGCTCGGCTCCAATGCACTCTCCTCATGCTTCACATACCACACACCTCTCTCACTTTCCTCTTGCTCTCTTTGCAAGATTAAATCTGCCTCGCGTTAATCCCCAACACTTTCACTCTCTTTCCATAGCACTTTCACACAATTTTAGCAGCCCTTTTTCACTCTTTTAGCAGTGCTTTCCCTCTCTTTAATAGCTCGTAATCCTCTGTGCATACCTCATTTTATAACCATATTGAATCTTTGTAACTCCAGTTGTAACTCCTTTCATTTCTCATGCGCCACTTGTTAGTTGTAACACTTTCTAACTGTAACTGCTTTTGTCTATATATAGGGTAGGCTTTTCGTCAAACACGATGCATGTTACGAATTTACACATATAACCCTACCATGACTATTCGTCTTCTCGATCATGACTATTCGTATTCTTTTTTATGCATGCATGCATATTTGATTCTATATATATGACTGCTCATTTTCTCCTTCTTCGACTATTCTTAAATTAGCTGCATGATTTTCTTTTGTAACGTCCCCTATAACTACTACATAACTTCAGTTAACGATCACATATATTATTTCGGTTGGGTTATATTTTTAGCTTGCACCAAATTGACCTATCACAAAATCGTGACACTTTTGCCTCTTTGTCCTCTTCTTAGCTTGTACCTACGAAAACACATGTCACGATATCGTGACACTTTCGCCTCCTTGCAGCTTTTGTTTGCCTATACCCATGAAAACACAACATGTCACGATATCATGACACTTTCTCCTCCTTGCAGCTTTTGTTTTCCTATACCCGTGAAAACACATGTCGCTATATCGTGACACTTTCACCTCCTTACAGCTTTTGTTTGCCTGTAGCCACGAAAACACATGTTGCGATATCACGACACTTTTGCCTCCGTACTCTTCATTTTTACTTTTTTCACGATATCACGACACTTTTGCCTTCTTACATTCTCTCTCCTCCTAGAGTTGCAAAAATGTGACATGTCACGATATCGTGACACTTTTTCTCCTTAGCGCTTTCTCTTGCCTTCGGGTCGTGAAAACTTTTCATGTCGCGATATCGCGACAC
This sequence comes from Wollemia nobilis, assembly GCA_028583015.1. Lineage (NCBI taxonomy): Eukaryota > Viridiplantae > Streptophyta > Pinopsida > Araucariales > Araucariaceae > Wollemia > Wollemia nobilis. The sequence continues at coordinate 5,032,974 of JAQPPZ010017109.1, forward strand.
TTTTTCTCCTTAGTGCTTTCTCTTGCCTTTGGGTCGTGAAAACCCAACATGTCACGATATCGTACAACTTTTTCTCTCAGAATCTCTCTCCTGCAACATGTCGCGATATCATGACACTTTTTCTCTCGAACTCTCTCTCTTGCATCATGTTGCGAAATCATGACACTTTTTCTCTCAGACTCTCTCTCCTGCAACATGTCACAAAATCGTGACACTTTTTCTCTCGGAATATCTCTCCTACAACATGTCATGAAATCGTGACACTTTTTTGTTCGTAAAACCTTTCTTGCAATATGTCACGAAATCGTGACACTTTTTCATCCGTACTACCTTCCTTGCAATATGTCACGAATCGTGACACTTTTTGATTCGTACAACCTTCCTTGCAATATGTCACGAAATCGTGACACATTTTCATTCGTACAACATTCCTTGCAATATGTCACGAAATTGTGACACTCTTTCTACTTGCCTTTCTCTCTTCAAATATGTCGTGAAATCACGACAATTTTTTTTTCTTACGCTGTTTCTCCAAACATGTCACAAAATCATGACATTTTTGCTTGCTTGTGCTTTCTCTCCAAACACGTCACGATATCGCGACAATTTTTCTTGCTTGCACTCTCTCCGAACATGTCACGATATCACGACAGTTTTGCTTGCTTGCGCTTTCTCTCCAAACATGTCGTGATATCGCAATAGTTTTTCTTTCTTTCTCAACATGTCACGATATCGTGACAGTTTTTCTTTCTTCTTCTCTCTCTTCCAACATGTCACGAAATCATGACAAATTTTCTTTCTTCTTCTCTCTCTTCCAACATGTCATGAAATCGCGACAATTTTTCCTTCTTGCTCAACATGTCGTGATATCGTGACAATTTTCTGCCTTGTGATTTTCTTTTGATTTTTAGTATATGGGCCACTTCTATATTTTGGAAAACCACTGTACATACTCTGAAGAACCTCTTAACTCCTGTCCACTATATCACTAAACGCTTGTCCATTGCATCAACTAATCTGTCTGACTATTTTGACAACAATGACAATACTGTTCCTGCACCTTGCTCAATAGAACATGTTTTTGAAAAAGCAATAAGACAAGAATAAAATGTTTAAGATATCTATACTCACCACAAGAAGATAAAAGATGAACATAAAGTACTTCAACAATCCACCACTTATTTTAGTATGAAATTATAAAAAGGAAATATAAGATAGATCAACTTAAGATTGATGAATGAGATGCAAGATAGAATGACTATATCAGAAAGGAAATCCAAAGAAAGTAATAGAAGAGAAACAAGTTACCACTAGGAAGATGAATGATCCTAAGAAGAAAAAAATTCCAAGGCTATGATCATGAGTCTACTCAAGTGGAATAATGACATGAGGATCAACATATATCTAAAAATGATAAATTTGAGACTGAATATTTTAGATATCTAAAAAGAATCACTCTACTCATGTGTGATGGTAAGGTCCTTTGGTATGGAGCTAAGGCTTGACTCATTGAAATGACCAAGTACTTTGAGTTTCAAAATATTTTTAAGAGATTAAATATTTTGGGTTACATAACAATTAACTAGTGAAATAACTTCATGGTTAATCAATCTAAATGTACAGAAAAGGTTAAAAGTGAAATGTAGTATGTAGAAATAATTTACTATATTATTTCAACAATGGTGGTAATAAAAGTATATTTTAATTATAAAATAATAGAGTATTAAAATGTTTTAGTGATAATAGGGACATGGTATTAAAAAAATAACTAAGCTTCTTAAATGTTTCTCAATAATAACAAGATAAAAAAATTTAAATTACAAACATTTATCATTGGATTAGGCTCTCATATTGGTGCTCATTTGGACACCCATAATCCTTTAAAATATATAATATGTTTTTGAAAAATAAATAAGACTAAAAAAAAGTGCAAGCTATATCTACTCATCATAAGAAGATTACATAGGAAAGTAAAGCACTTCAACAACCTTACCCCTCTTTTATGAAGAAGCTACTAAAAGGAAGCCCTATAAAAATAATAAAGGAAAGGGTGGCAAGAAGAATTTTCAAAATAGATATTAAGCGTATTAGAATATCCTATATAATTGGTAGAATGATAATGTAGATGGAAGATAAAATTAAAAAAAAGGACCAAAAGAGGGGTTATGTACATGTGGTGGTGATTGCTATATCCATTAGTGTTAATAGAGGAGTGTGGGGTTAAGTGTGTAGTGTCAAAATCAACCTAATAAGACACCCCACTTCATCCACATAGTAGAAAATAATTTCCATGTATACCACTAGAATGTTCTTTTGCAAATATCAAGTCAATTATATGGATTTTCCATTAAAATTCTAATTGAGATTCTTAAAGTTTGAATAAAATTAGAAGAAGATTTGTTTTTACAACTAACACCTACTCTATTTAGTGTGGTAATTAAGCAACAAGGAAGGTATGTCTTATTATATATGGGATAAAATTTCCTAACTTTACAACTAAAATGAATTTCTATTTGGTCCCCTTGAGATCATATGATGTAATCAAAAGGATATATTGACTATGGCAAAGGCTAAGCTATATTGTTATTATTAAACAATAAAATTACTTGATGATTTTAGGAATTAAATAATTATCTAGTGTATTCAATACTCATGAACTAAATTCATATTTTGGTAATGAAATTCAAAAAGCCTCAAACAAAAGGATTCATATTTTATACCTCCATATAGATGGGTTGGAAGAAGATAAAAACCCAACCTTCAAAGACTACCCATTTTAGATGAGTATTAGGATGTGTTCCTCAAGAAATTTATTGGACTCCCTTCTTAATAAAACTTTAAACTCTATATAGAGGATCTACTAGGTATAGAATTGTAGTCCATGGTCCCTTATCAGATGGCTATAATTAAGTTATATAAATTGAAATCCTTGATTATTGAGTTGTTATCAAAGAAGTTAATCCAATTAATTGTATTATGATATAATAGATTAATTATATTCATAAAGGAAGATGAGATAATATAAATTTACATAAATTATTTAATATTAAATAATACCACTATAAATAATTGATACCTCTTTCCCTACATAAATTATCTATTTCATCAAATAGAGAAAAATAATATATTTTCTAAAATATATATCAAATATAGATATGGCCAACTTAAAATTAAGAAATAAAATATTGTTATGTTAGCTTTTAGAATATTATATAGGGATTATAAGTTCATAATAGTTCTATTTGGACTCACTAGTGCTCTATAACATTTATAAATATTATGAATAGTTTATTCTAGGATTATGTTGATAGATTTTATTTTATTTTTTAATTGATACTATTCTAATTTATTCTTTTACTAAGGAATAACATTACATGGATCTAAGATTAGTGATGCATAAAATGTGAGAACTTAAATTGTATGGAAAAATGTTAAAATGCTCTTTCTTTTTAAATAAAATATATTATCTTGTTCATAATATTTTAATTAATAAAATTGTTGTAGATCTTGCTAAGGTTAAACACTTTTTGGAACGGCCAATGCCTAAAAAAATGCACTAGGTATATCTCATGGTATTTATAGGATATTTTAAAATATTTGAAGAACATTTTTAAATATTTATAACCCTATAACCTCTCCGTAAATGAAATGAAACAATGAATGGAAAAGTAGTATGCACAAACTTTTTAGCTTCTTGAGGTGAACTTTACCAAAAATAATATTTTGAAAGTACCAAACACAAATGGAGATTTTATAATAATCATCAATGCATTGATAGAAGGGTTAGTATGTGTGATAATGCAAAATGGATGGGTGAGAGCCCTTGAATCCCATAAATTAGGAACATATGGATGAAATTATGGTTGACATAATTTAGAGGTGGAAACTATTATATATTCACTACAAATGTGGAGGCACTATCTAATGGATAAGTAGTTTGACTTGTAAACTAATAATAAAGTATTTAAATATATTTTTTATCAATTAAACATTAATTTCCAATAAAGAAGATGGTTAAATTTTCTTTATTAGTATGATATTAATATGAATTATATAATGGGAAAATAAAATAGAGCAAGTGATGCACTCAATATTAGAAGGAATATGACTTCCATCATTGCTATAAGAATGACCTTTAAAGAATGGATTCTAAAGAATCTAAGTGAGTATAAGCATAATGGAAAAGTAATTGTTGGCTTGAAATAAAATGCTACATACCATTTGTTTGATGGGTAGAAGATATAAGTATATCGGTTCTTGATATATAAAGGGTGCATGTATGTATAGGATAGAGATAATATGTAAAGCATAGTGTTGTATGAGTCACATTGTAGCCCATGTTTAAGTCACTCTAGTATGAGCATAAAATTAAACCTTTAATTAAAGTGCATGATTTAAATTTTGATATACATGGGATTTGATAAATTTTTAAAGGAGAAATTAAATTTATTAAATTTCAAAGAATTATTGGAATCAAAATATTTTTACACTTTTGAAAATGGATTTTTGAAAAAGTTGAAATGTAGAAAATTGCTTATTAATAATTAGGGAGTCAAAAGGTTTTTAACTCCAAATTGATTTTTGAAAATTTTGATTTTTTTTTTATATTTGATTGATTGATTAGTAGAATATGCAAATTTAATAAATTATTAGGGATACACAAGGTCTTATACTTCAAAAAATATTTGATTTTTTATACTAAATTTGTAAAATTATTTGAATTTACTGATTGATAATTTTGGAGAGAAGTATTTCTACTTTAAAAGAAATTAAATTTGAAAATTTGTAAAACTTGTTTTTGCAACTTGATTGGTTGAAAAAGTTTTTAAAATAGAAATTTGGGAGCCAAAATAACTTCTACTCCAAAATATTTTTATTTTGCAAATATGTTTATTAAAGAATTTGATTGATAGATTAAATTAAAATTTGGAGATATAATTATTTCTACTTAAAAGGGAATTAATTTGATTAATAATGGAAGAAAATAATCTAAAAGATGTAATATGAAATGAAATATTAGAAGTCTTGAAAACTTGCATACAAAAATTAAGTAAAATTTTAAATGAAAAACATGTCATGGCAATGAATGAAAACTTTAAAACATTTGAGTACTATTTGGAAGCAATTGATAAATCTAAGAATGATATCACAATACCTATTGATATAGGTAATATTCAAACTAAATGGAAACTCAAGCAACATTTCATTAATAATAAGTAAAAAGGTTACAATATGAAATGTTTAGGTATCCTTTTACAAATCTGCATTGGGAGCTACAAAATAGGAACTCCATAATGAGGGACCCTAGCATGGAACATATATGCAACACCGCAGGATTCTTCCTTTAGATCCTTAGAATGTGTCTTGATATTTTTTGATTTGATTGGTTGGTTCTTTGGTTGTAGATTCCATAAATATTTTTTGAGATCGATTTGACGATCGATAGTGCATGTTCTTCACCTACAATCACAAGAACCTGCAAGAAAGACTTAGTGGAAGGAGTGTTATATTATTAGCAGGCTTCAAGAATTTGGAAGCCTAGTGATGTTTGAAGTTTGTTTCCTTAGCATGGTAGAAATTGTAGACACCAAAACAACACCAATCTGATTATGTGACTACAAGCACTAACCGAATTGGCATACATACCCCTAGGGTAGCCTCCAGAGGTTAAAAAGTGGTCCTAATCACTCCCAAATAATTTTTGGAAGGTCAAAGGTCAATTTTGCACCTTTTAAGAACTTTGCTCCCTATTCGTCCCACCGTGGAATGATTAGAATCCTATTCGTCCCACCCCAAGATGATTAGCAGCAATCGCTCCAGGGTGGGACGATTAGAAAGTTTGACTGGCAAAAATTCAAACCTTGAAAAATGGTAGACAAAATCCACCACCTAACTCTGCCTTCAAGGCATGGGATTGCATCTCACTTTCATGCATAATCTTAAAAATCAAATCACAAAAAAAAAAAAAAAATCTGCATTAGGCATCGCATACATACATTGCATATTTGCTGGTCATACATGTCAAACACACATTAGACTGTAATTACTCGACAATTCCATCATTTTCCATATTTTTCCATTTTTTAAATGATCCAACAAGAATAACGCCATTTGCATTTTTGCCATATCATAGTCAGTTGTCTTCTAATGTCTTTAGGGTTTTCATCATTCAGCTGTATTTAGATTTCTAGACAAATGTTGTACAAAGTCAGATCGATTTTTACTACGTAGAGTTTTACTTAGATCATGCCTTGTTACATAGCATCCCAACACAAGCTTAAAACACATAAAAATTCCCAATTTGTGTGAACGAAAGACAAAACCTACAAAGTGATCCAGGATACCATACAGTGAAAATGTTATCTTGCTCATCCCCCATGTGCGAATGAACCCAAGAATGCTAAGAATTGGCAAAAGGACAAGAAAATTTCCTTAAATTCCCCAAAATAAATAGTGGTTTTTACCACTAAAAAGAACTCCAACTCCAAACATGAATATCAAAAGTGCACAAATCAAAAAGCATAAGAAATAGCGATTCTAATCACTACTCAAAATCCCAAGCTCAAACAAAATAAACAGTGATTATCATCACTACTGAGCAAATATCCCATTAAAATAGAGGGAGTAACTATTGAATCCCTAGAATTCTCAACATTCGAAAGGTCATCCGGTTTGGTGGATAGCCTACTGGTCACTGGTGGTAAACCTCCCGCATGATGATATATCTATTGCATCAGCTGTTGGGCATATGTACAGATCAATGTTTGCATGTGGATGAGCTAGCTTATGGTATCCTAGTTTGCACCATAGATTAATCCTACTAAATACAACAAAGGAGTTAGTGGAGCTAATTAGGTGATCCTTAGTATAGGTTTTGTGGATAGCCTACCTGACACTGATGGTATCCTTACGAACACCACATAAACAAACTCAATTGCACACATAGGGATGTGAAATAACTTGGTCAAACTCAAAGGCTGATTCGTACCTTGTTCAAAAGTCTTGTAAGATAATGTATAGTCTTGACTAGTTAGTTAAAGGATCTGAGTCTCAAAAAAATGTTAACTACATTCTAAAAAAATTGTTTTATATTTCATTACTTACATCACCATCAGAAAATACAAAACAATTATTACAAATGCAAAAGTTATTTCATAAAGCAATCACATAGTACATAAAGCTAGCAAATCTTATATAGTCTATGGTGCCACCGCCTGTATACCAATAAATCATTCCATCCATTCCATATGCATACATCTATATCATATAGTTAAAATCATCCACAGTCATAATAGCATATGCATACATCAACATAAATAAATGTGCATAAAGAACAATAAACCATGACAAGTATATAATAAAAAAAAAAGAGTCATGTATATATATCAAGTCAAAATGTCCTCAGGCTACAATAAGAAGTCCTTTGACCTCACAAAACCAAAAACTCAAAATCCCCAAAGCTTAGGGAGTTGGTCACCATGATCACGTAAGATCGATGTGATTGGAACTACCCCCAGTAGTATGGGTCCTATGGGACCTCCTAGGGTAGCTGTTGCCAGCCCTTGCACCCTACCCACCAACACTACACTCACCTAGACACCTGCGATGAGATGATGCAGACTATATAGTCTCACTGCCTCTCATACGGTGCGACGAACCACCTCCATAAAGCACAGACAATTTTCCATCGAGATGTACAACCTCTATCTCTAACTCTATCTGATACCGACCCCACTCCATATCTCATTGGCGATACATAGCAAATGCACTATCCCATTGTGCCAACTAAGTTCGCACGAGATCCATATCTTGCGTTACCTCTACAAAATAATATCTATGCTCCTCCTCCCATCTCCATAGGAGACCATCCAATCATGCTATCTCAACACGAAGCCTATCCTCCACATCCCCTGAGATAGCCTGAGGCATGGGCACCTCCAGGATGGCCTGCTACTTTGGCACCCACTTCTTCGAGACATCATGTACATTCAACTACTCTGGAACCCCCAAATCATCTCCATCATCGATGAAATCATCCACCTCCACCATGTCAACATCATCAAGTGGAGCCCCCAAACCCTCCATCGGTGCCTCTGCACCCCCAAATCCTGTTGCTATAGTATCCATACCTCCTAGAGGCCCCTCACTTCGCCATCGCCGCATAATCCATCACTGGTCATACTCTGCAGTCACCCCGACATCATCCATGTTAGGTACATCAATAACTACATCGGACCCCTCACCTAGTTGCTCAATGGTAGGCCAGACTAGAGTCTTCTCATCACTATGATGTCAATAGATCAAGGGATCACTAGGAAATCCCTGGTACACCCCAAACTACCACGTCACTTGAACATATGGGAAGTACTCCTGCTCTATCCCATGTCACCCAATCAACCATCTACCTCTATGCATATGTCGAAGCCACTCTCCAACCTTAGGCCAAGATGGACAGTCCTAAATGCAACCGCCAGAACACCTGCCCTAGCACTAGATAAGAGAAGGCATCAGTATAGTGACCTATGTCACCTGACCATCACCGACTATGTCTATGCTCGTTTGACCTCTACCATAAATCAGCATATCCAATTTCTCGATCCACCATATCACCTTGGGTGGTCTAAGGCAAACCCTGTGGCTGCTCCATAGGTATGTGCTGCCACCCCCAGCACTGCAAGAGATAGTTGCACCTGATCCCTTTCCACTTTCAATAGCGGACCTCGTACAACTCATTGTACAACTATGCCAATAAAGTCAGACCCCATCTCATAATAAGTGGAGTAGATGTAGTACACCCCACCAATGTGAAAACCAACTCAAGTAGGTTCTAAGGTAATCACACACCTGAGGAGTTCGAAAGTAGCATATTGGAGATGAGGGTCATAATCAAAGCATGCCTCACCCCTAATATGCCCTTCTATAGCCACCATCGCACTAGAATACCACCTTTCTTGTAGTCAGCCTCTACCCTCTCCACCCCCCTCTCCACCATCGGACCAAAACACCGTGTCAATACCACTGTCCATTGGTCATGGTGGGTCATTCGGATAGGCAGTCCATCTATCAGAATTTGCAGAATTTGATACACATCCTCCAGAGTAATAGTCATATCCCCTATTGGGAGATGAAAAGTGTTGGTGCAAGGATCCCATAGATTGATCAGGGTAGTCAAATATACCCGATCCCCCACCATAGGCTCCAAATGCATCACATGCTTGAGCCCAAGGGCATCAAGCCACTCCCAATCCACAACTGTCAGGGCATCTCGGGCATCATAGAAAATAGTCGACTAGCGGTACCGACTCTTCACAACCTGAAACAACAAAATAAAATGAAAAAGATATTAAGTACATACTTAATATAAACAAAAACATTAAAATAAAATTGTACAATAGAAGTACAAACTACAATTTACAATTGTACAACAAAAGTACAACATAAGAAGTACAGTAAAACAAATGTACAGTGAAAGTACAAAATCATTAAAATAAAACTGTACAACAACGACAACATACATGAAAATAACTGTACAATCAACAAAAAAAAAAAAAATCATATTAGGGTTTCTACCTTAATGTGAAAACAAAACAAAACAAAAAAATCATATTAGGGTTTCAACCTTAATGTGAATGCAAAACAAAACAAAAAAAACATATTAGGGTTTCAACCTTAATATGGCAAAAACAAACATGAAATAAAACATATTAGGGTTTCAACCATAATATGAACAAAAACAAAAAAATAAAATGAAAATGTTTTGGGTTTTAAACCTAAATACAAACACAAACAAATTACAGATAACAATTGTGTACTAGGGTTTTGACTTTAATATATGAAAATTAACAACAAAATAACAGAGCACAAAAACATGTTGGGTTATTTTAACCTAATATATATATATATATATAAAAACAAAATAAAGTTCCTATATTAGGTTTTCAACTTGATATATGAATAAAATCAAACCAACACACACAAAAAAATTAGGTTTTTAAAACCTTAAAAACAAAATAAAGCAAACAAACATTTTATATGTAAGTTTTAAACTTCATATAAAACATGCACGAATAACAGGCAAAGAGAAGGAACATCATACCGGTCTCACCTCAGCTCCTCCTCTTGAAGATCCGGTTCTCGCACTCATGATGTCCGTAAAATTTTAGTAGTTCTCCACTACGCACACTCACACTCCTCCTCATTGCTCCAAATTGCCAAGAAACAAATATTGCAAATGAGCCCAAAACCTAGTTTTGGTCCGTATATAGGCTGTTAGGCCTGTAATTGTTCCACCCTGGGATGAATGCTCTAGTTAGTGCTTGTCACACCCTGGGACGATTGCAAAATTGGTAATCGTCCCACCCTAGGACGATTATAGAGCAAGAAATAAAGCAACAAAAACTACATAAAAAAAAATTCACCAAAAACAACAATAAATCTACCGAACAAAGGTGCCTTTGCACCTGACATTCATGGAATGAAAAAATATCATCAGGGTCACAAATAATCAGGATCCTACTCCCTAAGAATGCTAGCATAGCTATAATTCTCCACGATAAGGAGTATTTTTGATAATTTATACCCTAATTGGCATAAAAAAAAGGGCCAAAACCCACCAAAATTAGGTCACATGGTTGGAAAACTACAATAAGCGTTCTACAAAAACAACTGAAGGCACCCTTAAAAATGTCATATTGGGTCAAGCGACTCATCGCTTTTCTCATTTTTGGTCATTCCCTCATTGATTCGTTGCTTGAGGGGGTAGTCACACTTAGTCACCAATCAACAAATACACACCCAATCAAGGAAATGGCATGCATTCAAAGAATCATTGACAAAGACAATCATGCTCCTGCTTGGGGCAGCAAACAAGCAATAATCACAGGCTAAACAAATGCTTGGCATTATGGAAGCATGAAGAAAAGGTTCCTCGGATAAAAGGTTGTGCCCTTTGCCTATTCATGTCTGAACAATTTCCAAGATCAAGTACATCTCACTGAAAAGGTTACACTTGAGTTAAGATCCTTAGCTCGTCAAAAGCAAGGATTCAAGAATGCGTGCCCTTTCCATACTTGTGGCATAAAATTTTGGTTAGGTTACTGAGAAACCCTAATCATTAAGTGATTTTGTCATTTATTTTTTCTCAGCACTGCGACACACACAACGCATCCCAAAAAGGGGCATCCGTAGACACCAAAACAACACCAATTCGATTATGTCACTACAAGCACTGACCGAATTGGCATACATACCACCTAGGGCAGCCTCCAAAGGTTAAAAAGTGGTCCTAACCACTACCAAATTAGTTTTTGAATGTCAAAGGTCAATTTTGCACCTTTTAAGCACTTTGCTCCCTATTCGTCCCACTCTGGGATGATTAGAATCCTATTTGTCCCACCATGGGACGATTAGCAACAACCTCTCCAGGGTGGGACGATTAGCAAGTTTGACTGGCAAAAAGTCAAACCTTGAAAAATGGCAGCCCAAATCCACCTTCAAGGCATGGGATTGCGAGGGAAGGTTTCAAATCAGAGAGGCTTCAATCAAGCCTACCCTAATCATGGAGGCCTCAATCAAGGAGGCCTTAATTAGGGAGGAATCTTCTCTCCCCCAAAAATGCATAATGATCTAAGTGGCACACTCGCATGTGCATTAAAAGGAGACCCTTAGGTATATAAAAAGGTAAGCCTCCTCACCCCAAAAAATAGGGCAGAAGCATTTGGAGCAATGAAGTGCTGCCAAACTATACCCCCATTCCTCTTTGTGCTTCCTACATCCCTAATCTCTCTCTTTTGGAAGAGAGGTTATCGGATGAACACTAGGAACACAATCTAGATCCAAATACCCAATAAATCAGCCACAATCCCACCCCAAACTCATCGACACAACCCCCTAGGAAGTTTTGGACCCATCCCACTTGGATTGGTGTCAAAACTAGGCCCTAAACGGTGGGCGTCCCACCCCCGGGCACCCCCCAAACTGCTGCAGTCCTAATAACCCCACCCCAAAGTGATTAGAAATATGTGCATGGTTTTGTTACTATTCCTTTTGCAATATGTACCAAATGATATCCTAATGCCTTTATTAAATTTTGAACTCATTTTGACATGATTTGACGATCATTTTATTATTTTATGTATTAACTAGCTCGTAGGGTTCCCCTATCACATACAGGATATTTTGGGTAGGATATGCAAATTATAAGCATTTGGGTAGTCTTAGAATTACATATAATGCATAAAACATGAGTTTCAGGTGATTTGGATAAGCATAGGCGGGACATTGGAGTGCTCGCTTTGGAGAGGCCGTCGATGGGTAAATGAGCATAATGGGGCCGTTCGACGTCGCTTCGATGCAAAATCAGGCGATACCAATTATAGACATTGTCATTTACATTTCCATATCATTCTGTAATCTACTTATCAGTATTATCACTGATATCTTCTAAGCGCCCACTAGAGGCCTTGGGGATTGCATGTTTTTCTAGATACACATATGCTATTAATGATTTGTTGTCTTTCTGTGCATAGGATCTCACCAAAAAGAATACTAGAGGGGTATCAAGGAATTATGAACACATAGACACAAGCAACGACAACTATTAGCCCACCCACTTCGAGTGTGGGCACGCAGAAGACGCTAGAAGCATACCATCCAATCTTGGAAGCATGGCTTATTTCGGGCATCCATTAATGTAAAAAATTGTATCAAATTTTTTGAGCCCTAGAGGGGGGGACATATTGTAATAAAATTAAAAGCAATATCAATAAATGAGGCCCCACTTTTTTTGCTCACATCTTGTTTCTGCGTCATTTCCTTCATGCATTGCTCATCGCATTCGTAGGACTTAGCATCTATATCTATTTTTTTTTGCATCATATCGGTACACCGTTTTTCTATTGTTTTCAAAATTGCACCTTATTTATATCCTGTGGCTCAATCTAGGTGGAAGTATGGTGTCTTTTTTATGTGCATGGTTGAAGGATAGACTTCCCTTAGTGGGGGAGTATTAAATTATTTAAATGCATGACGAAGGAATATAATAATCATAATGTAGTATGGGATCCTTTTTGTGAAGAGTGAAATAGAATTCCCATGAGAAATATCTAAGCCCATCCTTTTTCATGTATTTTATGGAGGAGAATATAATATTTATTTACTAGGTAGGTTGGATGTACATAGTGGATTATAAAATGTTTGTTTTGCTTTATTTGTGGGTGGAGTTGACATGAGTTAGATGGACCTAGGTTGAGGATTAACCCAAGGTAGGTTAAATGGATGGTCACATGGTGATCATAATCTAGGTGTAGGAGAGGGCTTGATTTGCTAAGGGGATTTGGGGAATTATACCAATTTTAGTTGTCTATATTTACCTCTTTTTGTATTACATTGCGTGAAGATACAATGTAGTGCAAAAACGTATGATATCAAAGTGATGGTTTAAATTTTAACAAGATCATGAATTGATGGAGGGTGATTGTGACTGACCACAACTTTTAGCATGTCATGATGATTGTTTGAGGGGAGATGTACAAGGTTATCTTGAGTCATGATCAATGTAAGGTGTCCCAATTATGGAAGGGAGAAGTATCCTTGAAACTTTGATTTTGATGGCTTTGTTAACCTTGATTGATTTAGTAAGTTAACAAGCTAGATGCAGGTGTCCTCGTGATGCTTCGATAGATTGTAAGTGGATGTGTTGCCACCTCAATGAAGTGATTGTGTGAGTAACCTAGAAATATTGGCATTGAGTTTACCAAATTTTAATGGATTGAGTTTTACTTTTTATTTTCCCTAGTAAGTGAGGGCTTGTGATAGTCTTAGGTAAATATTATTGGAAAAATACTATTTCAAAATTAAGTTCTTGAATATTGAATATGCATAACGTATTGTGTGTGATACCTACCCCCTCAAGCAATGATTTGATGGGTGAATAATGAGCATACAATGAAAAAATCGCTCAACATAAATGTCATTGTAAAAGTATTGTATGTATAAGAATGATGAAAGGGAGGAGTGAAGAAAAACGGATGAAAATTTGATATTTTTATTTTTGGATGGAAAATATGGATGAGAAGATATTAAAAATTTTAAAAAGAGATGGGGTGCAGAGTGATAAGTGAGAGTGGTTGGCATAGGAGGAAAATCTGAAAGAGTTTCAAGTTTGGCAAGGAAAAATAGGAGGGTTTCAACTACAATAGGGAATCGTGTGGGGGTTTTGGATTCACAAGGAAAATTAGGAGGGTTTCAACTATGATAGGGAATTGTGTGGGATTTTGATTTTGATGTAAAATTGAAAGGGGTTTCAATTTTGATAGGGAATCATGTGATTGTGTGTGGCTAAAGTGATGGAGAGGCATGAATGACATTCTCTATTGTTATTATTGGTACAATTCTTGGTTACATTGTCCTATGGAGTATATACAATGGTTATCCTACAACATTCATAGTTGTCATGTTGTTGATTCTAGTGAATATTTCCATACATATATTATGAGATATTTTAAGGATATGAGGGGGATGAAGTGACAAGATTGATTGTATTTTGGTTGTGGCCAATATGCCACCATTTTTGTATTTTAATATTTTGGAAAAATGGTCATGATAATGTAGAAGGTCACATATGTAAATGTATATACATCATAGCTTGTGGGTGTGGATAATGATGTATTCATGTTTTGGATATATACATAATAATTTATTGTGTTGTGTACCTTCAATTATGGTATGGATTGGGTGTATGCTATTTATGATAGATATGATGTGATAATGGCGATTCATTTGATACTATTGATATTATGAATGAAATTTTATGGTCGTACATGTATGTTGAAACTTTGAATCGACATGTTAGTCAAATATTTGTGGATGTGTTTATTTGATATGTACAATCGCATATGGGTGAAGTAACCAATGACAAATTGATAGTCACATTGACATATAAACATATAGTGGGATATGCAAACATGCATTGTGTGTGATGAGTATAAATCTAGTATGACCACATGTAGGTGTTTACAATGATGTTTGGATGATTGACATAAGGATAAAACATGTGGAACCTAATGGTGGATTTGTTGTGCAACTAGATATGATGTGTATTTGTTTTATTTGCTAAGGTATTTTAGATAGTAGAAGGGATTTCTAGAGAGTCAAACATATTATATTATTCATCAAATCCATATATTAATCAAATGACATTCCACTAAAACCTAGATCATTCTAACTGATATTAAGCCTATCATGAATCTATGTGTGTATGGAGTGATATGTTCATTTATCCATTTTGAGTGAGGTTGGACTAACCAATTGTAAACTTATTTTATTAAGCTAGCTCATCCACAAGTGCATAGTGGTTTGTACATAAGAAGATCATTATTGTGATAGACATGTCACCACTTGTAAGGCACACTCCATTGTAAATTACATATCTATAGTCCCTATGGAGATTAGTTCCATGATATATGAACCTAAGGAGCTTAGGTATTCAAGTTGTTTTGGTGGTACTTTTTTTTTTTTGTTTTTTTTTTTTATTTTCAGTTTATCCTTTTGTCAAAACTTAAGGTTTTGAATCACACAAATGATAGGATTATTAGAGTAAACCTTTTTCTCGGTGGCCAATGTACACAATGCATTGTCTTACCTAGACTCAAATTTTTGTTTTATTTGCACATGTGTTTGATCCATGAAAGAACTCTAGCTAGTCAAGGAAATTCTAAAGTTGCATTAGAACCCAATAATGTTTGATAAAGTTTCATGAGATCAACTAAAATGGTTGACTAATAGAAAATACTTCCATTGCTAAGCAAATTATGCATCATATTGAACATGACATCACAATATTCGTAATAACTAGTGTATGATCGTGTATGAAACAAGAGATACCTATGTGCAACCGAATGCACACAATGATATAACAATACAAACAATGGTGAGGTACATGACAATATAAATACCTATGTACAAGAACATGTATGACATACTTATCATTGATTAATTTTTTGAAGGAATATTGGTTAATGTGTACCCACATCTCCAAAAAGTGATCTATGATACCATAGAATTTATATGAGGTGATATATGTTTGGATGCAATGAGGGAGGTGATTACAAAATTTTGATGGCATAAACATGAGTGATTAGTGAAAAGAGTAGAGAGGAGGAATAAGAAGAAAT
Source organism: Wollemia nobilis (assembly GCA_028583015.1). Lineage (NCBI taxonomy): Eukaryota > Viridiplantae > Streptophyta > Pinopsida > Araucariales > Araucariaceae > Wollemia > Wollemia nobilis. The sequence goes on from JAQPPZ010017109.1 coordinate 5,049,146, forward strand.
ATCTATCCAAGATATGTAGTTGCTTGAAGTGTGACCATACAATAGGAATCGAGGAAGAAGAGAGGGGGGTGATGAAGGAGAAATATTATCAAATAAGTATGGTGTTGTGTTGCAAAGTAGTTTCATTTATATTTTTTTTGTTTATGTTGTTTTTGTATTTTTTTTTACTTTTTGTATTTTTATTTTTGTTTTTTTTGTATTCTTGTTGTTTTTGAGATAGAATGTACAAGAATATTTTAGCCTCTTTTGGTTAAATTAGGTATAGAATATTCTAATATGAATTATGTTGAGGGGTTTAGGTGTCGTGGGATCTTGCAGATATGGTAAGAGATAATGAAGATTGGGGGAGGTTATGGGAGTTGATGGGGTGGTAGTTATGCTTGCTCACATGGGAGGAGAAAATAAATAATTGGTAGGGGAATAGGGAATAGGTGAAGGAAATTTATGTCATCATTGGAATATTCTATTATGGGAATGATGGGGGATGACATTTACTTTGAGCTATCTAAATTGATCAATATATTATCACATTGTTGTTTCAATTTATTCGAGGTCTCAAGAGACTCAAGGTGAGTCATGGAGACATGAAAAAGTGTGATAGGATGTCAATGGAATACTAAGGAGACTAGCTTCCATTGGGGGAATCACATTCTAGATCCATGGGTTTCCCCTATTCATAATTTATAGATGTGATGTCTAGGTGTTTAAAATCATCTTCTAAATCATATTCTAGTTCACGGTGGTAGCCCAAGCTAGATTTATCATTAGGTTGTTGGTTATAGGGCATAATAAGGTTACATAGACCTTTTTCATGATGACCTAGGCCTAATACCATCCAATTATAATGCTAGAAGTAACACAAGGTGAATGAGGGGTTGGATGGATAGTCAAGGTTTGCATAGAAAGCAGGCTTAGGTTTTGGAGGTGCAAATGTTGTAGAAGAGGTGTCATATATGAAGTTTTTTTTATTGGTGGGTACCCATATTGGAATGACAAAATTGTTGGTCAATGGTATGTTGTGTGGTTGACCAAAATCTTGTGTCATATAAATTATAGGCAATGAGATACAAAATTTCTATATAACATATTCCCTCGGTCCTATATTAGTCATGAGGAATGATACATATGGTGTTTTAGGATGGGTGTCTAACAATGAGAAATTGACATTTTAAATAACAAATGCAAGTAGGTAGAGGCTTGAGATTCAAGCGGAAGATGGGTGGGTGGAAAAGAGATGAGTGGAGGTAGGGTACTTAGTCAAGGGGGGATGAGAAAATTATGTAGTAAATTATGAGGTATGAAGAGGTGTACAAGCTAGGTGAGAATATGGGGAAAAGTTTGTTGCTTGTTGGGTGTTAAGGCATGGGGGATAAAAGAGGTAGATAGTGGTTAGCACAATGGGGGTAATGATCACAATGGTTGCCTTGGTGATTGTTGAAGGGGTGATGGGAGGGGTGGCCAGGTGAATGGAAGGAAGGGTAGGAGCTAGTGGGAGTGTGACCAAATTATAGTATTTGAATAGTTCATTATTAGCTTGTATGTGATGCATTTGTCCATCATGTAGATATTTTATGAAATTATGAATGGTTGAAGGAACATGTTACGTATCATGAATCCTAAGTCTCCCTAGGAGGATATTGTACTACATTTCTCCCTTAATGATATGATAGAGGGTGAGTATTATTTTTATGCCTACATTTATTGATAGGACTATTGTACCTAGAGTTTGCCATAAAGTACCATTGAAGGCTCGGAAGTCCATGGTTGGAGTGGAATGATGGTTAGGGGAAATGTTGAGATATTGGAGGGTTGGTGTGGTGATGACGTTTATGGAAGATCTAATATCAATCAATATGCGTTTATAGGTGACACCATCAATACATGCCATGATGTGCATAAAGGGATCAAACCCCTCTCCCATAAGTTCTATGATTTAATGATCATATAAGACTACGAGAGGTTACATGTAGGTGTGAACGTGGCCTAGAAAGTTAGAAAAGGAATTACTATCCTCTATTCATAGATCTATGGACATCAAATATCATTAAGAGATTGACAATGAGGTGGGAACTATTGCAAGAGGTCATAGATAGACAATATTGTAGTAGTAGTTTGTAATTAATGTGTGATACTACCCCTAATGGTGATGACTAGTTACAAAGGAAGAGGGGGGTCTAGTGCTGCTAGGGCTATGGAGGAAGAGCGTGTTTTAATGGGAGTTGGCTATTGGGTAGTGCAGGATAGATATCTCTAGTTTCTTGTAATGATGTGGATCATGCCCACAAAACCATGAAATTATGAGGTGTAGTATACTTGGTTGACTTGTGGCTTTGTTGGTTGTGAAGTTGAATCTTGACCCTATGTGTTTGAAACATCATGACGGGGCAAGGAGGTCTAAAAAATACCCAAATTTTAGTTTGGATGAGACAAGGTATTGTCTATCCAAATGGTTCCGTTGTCAATCAAATCTCGAACAATGTGCTAAAATTATTCATACCTATTAAGATCATATCCTTTGTAGTGATGATAATACCAAAATATATGTATCTTTGTAACTTGGTGGTTTTGGGTAAGTTGGGTCCAATGCTCTGATTTGGGATAAAGTGATATGACCTACATAGTAGAGATTTTATAAAATGTTGATCATTGGCTCGACTAGAAAGGTCCAAATATGGGGTGGATGAGTGGTAGGAGGTGGTAAGGTGTGTTATTGGTTAGGCTAGGGAGGAGGAATTGTTCATCTAGGGTGTTGGTAACCCTAGGGTTGCCATGTGGTATTGGAGGGTTTGGGGAGATTGTCATATTAAGAAAAAAATTGGTTGCTTGAGGTTGCTTGAGGTGGCCTTGGCTAGGCAAGGTTAGTATTTCCCTTGATGACTTTACTTACAAAATAGTTTAGTTTCCTAAGGGGTTTGATTTTGTATTTTTATATTTTGATGTCTTCATTTAATTTAGCATGTGTAATCACCTCATCAAAAGAGTCATGTTGGATTTAAAAATTGCTTGAGATGGCTTTTGTGCAACTTCTTATGAAGCTTTACTAGTTTAACTTGGGAGAGGGGGAATGGTAGCTCATTGATAATAGTTCACCATATGGAAACATAGTCGAGGATGGTATTATCATCAAATGATCATAGTCTGTAGAGGTCTAGCAATGATGTCTTATTTCTTATATTTATTAAAAAATGTTCTATGAAAGTATTGATCAACTATTCAAATGTGTACACACTATACCTAGGCAAGTTTTTATACCAACTTAGGACTATTCCACCATGAGACTATGGCAAAGTTTTGAGCATTAAAGCATTGCTATTATTGATTTGAAGGAAGACAAATTGACAGTTTCTCAAATTTTCATGTGAGTCCTTCTTGATTTTGAATTTTTTGAATTTTGGGCATTCAAATTTGTCAGGGTAGGGCAACATTATTACTGAGGGGTGAATTCGATTAAAGCATAATTTGCTATAAGTGTGTTTGTCGTACCCATAGATAGTGGAGCACATTTGTAATACTTTGATTGATTCTTGCATGACTTGTATTGTATGAGGTAATATAGGTATTATTAGATTTTGAATCACCAGTGCATCCAGGAGGGAGTGGTCAAGGTAGTATGGGGTTGGTGTAGGGTAGTTGGAAGGTGGTGGGGTTGGAATATGATATTGGGTATGAGGGTAATGGGTAGAAGCATCTACCTAGAAGAAGGTGGATGTGGATTGTTAGATGGAGGTATTTTAGGTGTAAGGAGGTTGGGTAGTCTTGCATACAAATTTTAAGATTATGCATGGTTGATTACAAGGATGGGTCCTGATAAGAGGTCTAACCTTGTACCTTATGATATGGTTCCTGATTAGATATTGGTTGTCATTGTAGTGAGTTATAATATTCTTTGTTTGACACTCAATTATTATGTGTGTGAGGGACTTGGGTGTATCCTTATGGAGGTAATCCTTGGATGACCACTTGTTGTGGAGGTGCTTGTGCATATGTTTGTTATTGTGGTAATCCTTATATATGCACTTGATTAGTGTTTTATTTAGTAGATGGTACTTGCATATAAATTTTTTGAGAGGGTACTTGAGTTTGAATTTGTTTTTGCAATAGAATCACTTGGTGATGGAAATAAGTTTGGGAAGATAAAAGTGGTTGATTTTAAAATTGGTGGTGACAAGAGGGAAGCACTTAATTTTGGAATTGCTTTTGAGGGAGAATTTGAGTGTACTATAACTATTTCTAAGGGAACACTTTAGTGTGCTACAACTATTTCTAAGGGATAACTTGATCATGCTATAGGGGTTATTGTGGGAGCACTTGAGCATGCTACAATGGTGGTTTGGGTAGCACTTGAGTGTGCTACATTTATGGTTTAGGGAGCGCTTAAGCATGTTGCAATTATTTTTAGGAAAGCACTTTAGCGAGTTGGATTTGTGGTTTGGGAAGAACTCGAGCATGCTACAATGTTTGTTAGGGGAGTGCTTGAGTATGTTGTAGTTTTTGTTAAAGAGAACTTGAGTGTGTTGTATTTGTGGTTGTGGAAGTACTTAATTTTTCTATGCTTGGGGTTGATAAAGCACTTGAGAATGCTATGTTTGTGGTTGTAGGAGCACTTGAATATGTTGTAGTTATGGTTGTGGGAGCACTTGAGTGTATTTCATTTGTGGTTGGGGGAGCACTTGAGTGTGATTTATTTGTGGTTTTTGGAGCACTTGAGCATGCTACATAGTTGTGGGAAAATTTGAGTGCATTGTGCATTGTGCATGTGGTTATGAGAGCACTCGAGCATGTTGTTTTTGTGTTTGGGGGAGCACTTAAGCATACTATATTTATGGTATTGGAAGCACTTGAGCGTGTTATAAATGTTGTTGGGGGAGCACTTGAGAATTATTGAGGAAGCACTTGAGCATGTTGCATTTGTGTTTGTTGGAGCACTTGAGCATCCTAAAAATGTTTTTGTGGGATCACTTGAGCATATTATAGGTTTTGTTGAGGGAGCACTTGAGCATGCTATAGGTTTTATTTAGTGGGAATTTGAGCATGTTGTAATTATTATTGGGGGAGCACTTGAGCATATTGTGATTATTGTTGGAAGAGAACTTGAGCATGTTGTAATTGTTGTTGGTAGGAGAGCAGTTGATTATGCCTTGAAGGCACTTCATATGATAGATATGTGGGTGGTCTAAGAGGTGGCATGGTAGGTGGCATTGGGTTACAATATGATGGAGAATTAAAATATTTGGTTTGGTTGTGTTGGAATAGAGGATATGGTTTCTAATATTTAATAGTTTGATAGGTGGAAAAGGAGGTAAATGTACTGAGTTGTGCTTATAATTAAGAGTGAGAGGAGATGGGGTTATCTTGTGTAGGTGACTACAATGGGAAGATAGCTTCTTATTTTTGACTAGAAGTGGATAGGGGTGGGTATGTGAATACATGGCATAATTAGGGAGGGCAAATGAAGATAGGGTTATCGATGAAATGATAGAGGTGGGGTTACCAAAAGATGCAACATCATGTGCCCCCATTATTAGGGGAGTAGAAGAAATAAATATGGATAATTTAGAGGTCACTGATGTCAAATCATAATCTATGTAGATGGAAGAGGAAGTTATATGGGTTGATTGTGGAGGTATGGTGGTGCCAAAATTTGACACCTTAAGTTGGGACATGATAGGGAATTTAGTTTGAAGTAGGTTTTGATGGAAAAGGTGGTGATCAAAAATATGGACATGAGGTAATGAATTGGGGTGGTGGAAGAGGTGGTGATCAAAAATATGGATGAGGTAATGAATTGGGTTAGCAAACCAAATTTTTGTTATGGAAAATATGTACATGAATTTGGAGAGGGAGGAGAGGATGTTTCATATTGATTCTCAAACAAAGGGTTCACTCTAGTGTTATTCATAGCAACACACTTTGGAGCATGCACTAAACTTCACGTGGAGACCATTTGGAGAAAATGGTAGTACTTATATGTTGTGTTTTGGAGTTCATGTATTTTGATTTGAAAGAGTTGCTACAAAGATAGGGTATGCGAATAAATTATATGAGGGTGTGTTGATGCACACCCTTCCCACTATACCTTAAGGTACACAATAAGTGGTGATGCAAAAAAAGGTGAAGGGATTCCTATGATGGAGGAAGACTCAAGGTGACTAGAAGGGGGATATAAATTTCCTCTTGTGCAAGAGATGACACTATATAAGACATGTAGCCAACCTACTCAATATTCCACTTCACCCTTGATTAGGCTTAGTCAATAATGATATCTACACACTCACGGATTATATGAATCCCTGTGATAAAGGGTGTCTCTCTGAATCCTATGCTGAGGTAATATCAAGAATAGGAGATTTTTTAGTGATGAAGTTCAAAAAACCACTCGTTGGGGCTACTATGATGTATAGGATGGTGAGTCAATTCTTTCTAGTGGAATCCAATGTCATTGATCTCTAATTTACAGTTGGTGGTGAAATTCAATGCAAACCAATGTATGAACATATGTAGACCCAAAATTTTTGCACCTCTTTCTACTAGGCTAATGGATTCACGCATGAAATGGGGAGGAAAAATGATGAATCTATATCTCAGATGATAAGTGCTTCTATTGCACTCTCTTTGTTGTTTGTCGATGAATGGGGTGGGTTCACCAGAAAACACTTGTTGTTGTAGTTTCTACACCTAGGTGATGTAGTAGTTTGATGTGTTCTTTATTTTAAAAGCATACACCTAGGGTTTGGCTAAAATGCAATTTATACATAGCGATATGGAATTCAATTTCACATGAAGATGAGGCATACAAGTCTATCTAGAAAGTATTATAAATTTTAACTAAAATGCAAAGGTTTTTGTCTATGCTAACATGTTTTCTTTTTGTATTTTTGCATTTTATAAAATGTATGATAAATTCTATGTTTTGGGAGTTTTCTATTTTTTGATTAAACACATATGCATACATGACAAAACCTATAAATTTAAGTACGATAAAATAGATATTAAGTTCTTACCTGCTCTATATGTTTAATTTGTGATGAATTCAGTTATGTAGGATGAATTTGGATGTAGAAAGGATGAATTCAGTTATATGAATTCATCAGATGAAATCAGATGTGTACGAATCTATCAAAACCTGCAATTGCACAATAGAACACTAAATTTTGAAATCAGGGATGGGATATCTGCATAACCCATAGTAGATCATGGTCTGTGATAGTCAAATACCTTCGATTATTTTAGCCAACCATAAATAAAATGAATGATTGATTGGTTTAATATGAAACCTATGGTTGTAGATGTAGTTCAACTAGTGATAACAGTGAGATATAGTAAAAACTAAAATAACAAACAAGATGAAATATAAATACAAAGTAATCAACAAGATCAGAGTCATAATTTTACCTCTAATGTATCACTAGTATGTATTTGGATGCAAATGTTTGACTTTGTACATTGTGTATGAATTTGTACACAGTGTATGAAATTTTACGCAGCTGAATAATCCAACGACTTGTTCTGCAAGATAGAAAATTAAATTAGATGCAAAATGAAAAATTCAAGTGTAGTTAAATTTGTACAAATGATGAAAAACTCAAGTAATAATAAAATATAAATCAAATCCACGTGTTAAAAATAGCTCCATGTCTGTGTACTCCTTGGATGATGATCAAACAACAACATTCTCCATTGTAACATGCAAAAAAACTCCAAAGTCTCCTTCTTCATTCCAAGCATTATTGCAAATATCACCAACCAACTATTTAATGTGAGGCTAAGGGGTTTAATTGGTTGCTTTGGTTAGAGGAATCAGATAGGTGGTAGAATTAGGCTAGGTTAGGCCATATTAAGTTTTGGCTCAATTTAGATGAAATTGACTGCATCCAATTTTAGTGGATCGCCCAATTTTATCAAGAATCTGGTGATGCCTAGATTAGGTTTAAAATCCCAAATGGGAACATAAATTAGGCACACATAGGATTTGGACAAAATCGAATGCATCCAATTTCATCAGATACATCCAATTTCATCAAGATTATCCGATTTTATGGAAAGAGGAAAATTAAGCTATATTTTTTGTACAAATATCAAGGCAAGAGTTTTTGAGGGTGAGTTGCATGTTGTTAGGATTATTAGGATGTTTTAATAAGCATTAGGAATTTTAAAGTGTGTTAAAATTTTGTGTTTACATTTTACCCCCTCTTTGGTGCATTTATGAGCAATAAATGTGTTAAAGAAAGATGTAGTGAAAAGGGATGTTATGTTGCAAAAAATTAAAATTTGTTCAATTTTTTTGTTTATGGTTATTATCACGGATACCCCCTTTGATTTTTGTAAGAAATTGACAATTTATTGCAAAACTCAAAATTTGAAGAAAAAGGGGTAAAAAAGGGCATAAAATAGAAATTATGGCAAAAACCCTAATTCATTTTTATTTTCATTATTAGCAAATTTTTATTTGGAATAAAATGGGAAAATGGCCACCATAGTGCATCAGACAGACAAATTTTATTGGGTAGGATGAGGATGATGCAGAGGTCACCCTGGTAGAGGGAGATAATGTAGGGGTTGTAGATGGATATTCCACTTGGTATGATAGAATTTATCCAAATATGATTACTCAGGATAGAGGCATAACTACTCTGATATAAGAGGTATTTTTAGAGGTAGCTATGTGGCAATCATATAGATTGAAAGGTGGAGGACAAAGATAAATGCCACCATAAAGGGAGGGACCTCGAACATGAGGAGGATTATGAACACAAGGGCCTCAAATATGGGGAGGATTATGACCATAGGGGCCTCAAATACGGGGAGGATTATGACCATAGGGGCCTACTTGATAGACTCTCAGGATCAAGGGAGAGAGGGGATGGCACCAATAGGACGGAGGCTCATGATAGGATGTTCCTCTTCTAGATCAGATAGTATCCTCTCCATAATGAGGTACCCATACTACCTCAAGACTAGATTCACCCAAAAATGATGTTACTACAAAGGTGGGATAGTCAAGTTGCATAAAAGAGGTGGTTGATGTACAAGTAGATAATGATAGTCTGAGGAGTCATATCACCATTGAAGTGAGTTGCATCTAGCAGTTGGAGGGACAACTTACATAGGCACATACTCTTGTGAGCCAGGCTCAGGGTCAACTGGATAGGATGTAGGGACATAGGTTGTCATGACAGATAGTTTCACGATTGCATAATACAAGGAACATGACTTTTGGCAAGTCCTCAAGGAGTAGTGCATTGTAGAGTGCTTTGATGGTAGCACAAGTAGAGGCTACCTTAGTGGCACAAAAGATGAATTTTTATCACACTATATATTCAAGCAGTGCTTGAGGGTTAGAGAGCTTCATTGCCCCTAGAGTTAGCAGCTAAGAGTCACTCTAGATTAGTTTTAGTATCTGGGTTTCCTTAGTTTTGTGAGCACAAACCACCTCCAAGGGATGACACCCAAAGTTCTAAGGGTTCTAGGGGATGATACACTAAGCTAGATTTTGTGGTGTAACCCCTAGTGATTGAGTATACCGATGTTATGATTATATTATACCAATTGACTGGTTTTGTATTCTATTGTATTTTTGACGATACATATGTATAAACATATATCTATTGCTTATCTGATGTGTTGATGATACTGATGTGTGAATGTGTAATATAATTTTTTTTATTATCTACATAATCATGCCTTTTTATTTCTTATTTTTATGGTTTTTGATGTACTTTTTCTCATGCTTTAATCAAGATATCATTTTAAGAAAGTAAAGTATCATTTGATGTAATTTATGTTTGTAATGTAGTGTGATTGAACTGTTTGTAGAAGACAGATAATTGTGTTGGGAAATATATCCTTACGATCTTGATCAATCAACAATAATACCTTGAAGATGTGTGCTTGTATATGACTATTTATGGAGGTTGTTTGCTCACTTTAGTCATGAAGTGGATCTTGTGTGAGGTTTTGATGTTATGCTGATAGTGAAGGGTTGTGATCCAAAAGTATTTTGAATTTGTTGATTGAAATTAATGTAGTTGATGATAAGTAATGTGTTTTTTTTTAAGATAAATTTTATTTTAATCCTAAAATAAGTATTGTGCAATGATAGTAATCAAGCATGATAAATTTACATAAAGGACTTGCACTAGGCATAATATTCCCAAAGAGATTTTATTAGGGTTGTCTCATGCCATCATCATGAAGTCAATATGTAGTTGATATGAGAGAGTGATTATGTATGATCAAAATGTAAGTTTTTGATAAATTATAAGCAATCATTTAATAAAAATTGACATATTTATGCCAAGTAATAAGTGCCTCCCTGGGCCCTTGTTTCCATCTTCGAAGAATGCAAAACACTAATTTGCTTTTACCCAGAATTAATCATTCAACATAAATACCGAGAAGGAAACAAAGCTGTGGACTAGCTTGCTAACAAAGGAGTTGATGCAATAGACATCCAGGTTTGGAGAGATTCCTTCCCAATCGGCCTAAGGGACGTTTCTTCAAGTTCCAATGTTTGTAAAATGTGAGTGGGTAACTGGCCTCTGGGTTTTTCCCCTTTGGCTGCGTTTTGGCATCTTGGAGCATTTTCGCATCACTTTTCATAGTTGGTTGCAAAATCTTAGCTTGCCGCGTTATCACAAAATTTCCTTTTTTCTTAGGCCGCGAGGTTGCTTCTTGTCACGATATCACGACACTTTTATCTCCTTCTGGTGCGGTCTTCCAACTTGTCGCGATATCATGACACTTTTTCTCTCCGGGTGCCTTTTTGCAAACTTGTTGCGATATCGTGACACTTTTGGCCTTCAGGCGCTTTCTTGCTTCATGTCGCGATATCGCGACATTTTTTCTCTCCAACGGCGGTCTTTCCTTTTTGTTGTGATATCACGACATTTTTTCTCTCTCCAACGGTGGTCTTCCATTCTGTCGCGATATCACGACATTTTTTCTCTCCAACGGCGGTCTTCCTTTTTGTCGCGATATCGCGACATTTTTTCTCTCCAACGGCGGTCTTCCATTCTGTCGTGATATCGTGACACTTTTTCTCTCCGGGTGCTTTGTTGCAAACTTGTCACGATATCGCGACACTTTTGGCCTTCAGGTGCTTTCTTGTTTCATGTCGCGATATCACGACATTTTTTCTCTCCAACGGCGGTCTTCCTTTTTGTCATGATTTCGCGACACTTTTTCTCTCTCCAACGGCGGTCTTCCATTCTGTCACGATATCGCAACCTTTTTCCTCTCCAATGGCGATCTCCCATTTTGTTGCGATATCGCGACATTTTTTCTCTCCAACGACGGTCTTCCTTTCTGTTGCGATATTGTGACATTTTTTCCCTCCAATAGCGGTCTTCCATTTTGTCATGATATCGCAACACATTTTCTTCTTGGCAGCAGGCTTTGACTTTCGTCGCGATTTCGTGACTCATTTTCTATTTCGGCTACGGTCTTCATTCTTGTCATGATTTCATGACACCCTCTCTTCGGCAGTGTTCTTACTTCTTGTAGCGATTTCGTGACTCCTTTTTTGCCCAGGCACAGTATTCTTTCATGTCACGATTTCGCGACTCTTCTTCTCGTCCGGCTCCAACCTAGCAACTTGTCGCGATATCGCGACACTTTGCAACATGTCGCGATATCGTGACTTCTTCCCTTCTTCGGCTCCGATGGCGCTTCTTGTCGCAATTTTGTGACTTCCTTTCTTCCTTTGGCATCAATGGCACAACTTGTTGCGATTTCATGACATCACCACTTTGGTCACGATTTCGTGACACCTTCCCTAGTGTGGAGGTTTTCCAGCTCTCTATTCCTTTCTTCTTGGACCACCTCGGTCGATATGGATTTCTTGTAATCTCTCTTGTACAAGGTTCAGGGACCTTTCAACACCCTTTCTACCAATAAAAAAAATAAGTATGAAAATGCAAGATTGACTATTTTTTAGGACCAATTGTATATGATAATAGTCATACAAATCCATTATGAAATATTGGTGTTTGCTAATCAACCTTAAAGGAAAATTTTTGTTATATCTAAAATGATTTCAAATTTATCAAGAACCAGTGCATGATTTGTGTATTCATTTTCCATATTGACCTTAATTATGATACAGAATATCTCAAGGATAAAATATGTGTGCTTATGAAGTTCATTTACCAATTTTGCGTAAGGTAACGATGGAAGACAATTTTAAGAACCAATGCATGTACAAAAACTGTATTCATTTACCATGATTGTATACATTCAGTTAGATTCAACTAGTATGTAATGCAAGCTACCAAAAGCTAGTTTATCCATGAGTTGACATTAGTTTGTACAAAAGAAAGTCACTAATATGACAAACATGTCACCATGCATAAGGATACTACCATTGCCAAGAAGGCTTGATGCCACCTAACCTGTAATGAGTATCACCTCATGGTGTTCAAATAACTAAGGAACTCCAGGGATTCAGGCTCATTACCCCATTATTTTCTTTTTATTTTGGGATTCAAGATTTTAACTTTGTAGTAAAGGTATTTTTATTTTGATTTTTTTTTTTTTTTTTAAGGAATACTTTCTCAACTTAGACAAAGAGGAAGGAATTTTATTTGAGTATAGGAAGAGCTTTTCATTTTGCTAATTTTCAGCATTCTAAACCATGTGTATAATAGAATAGCAAGGGAAATATTTCACTTAAGGAGCTAGGACTACTGTAGTATCATATTACCATGTGAAAAATCATTTTTAATATGTGTAAATAATTCTTGGTTCAAAATGTGGCAAGATCAGTTTCTAAAACTTCAAAAAAAAATTAGTGAAATAGTAGTGTTTTTTGTTCAAGAGAGATTTATAATAAATATCTAGAATAAATATTTTATTAAAATGTGTATTTTGGTGAGTGGTTCAAGATAATTTTTTAATTCTCCCAAAATAAACCAAAATAAACTATAAATTTTGATAACATCGCTCTAATTTATGAATAGAATAATAATTTGATGTGACCATATAGCATATGTAATTGAATCACAATTTTATTTTGATAAATTCATGGATAAATGCAATTAAATGATAAGTGATCTAATTATGATGATTTAAAGAAGATGTAATAAATATATGTACAAGGTATTTACAACTATGTATATTGGTGAGACTATTTGATTTTATGTGTAGTATAATTTTAGATGCATTATGTTCATGGGTTCCTTAAGATATTTTATGTCTAAAGTTACCAATCGATATGCACCAAATCCAAATTTAGCAGTGATAATAAATGTTCATAACCAATTTGGTTGGAATTTTCCTTTTAAATTAGTTCGAGCATTTGTATTTTTTAGTTTTCTTTAATAACTAAATCACCAATCTCAAAATATCAAGTATAAAATTTCTTAGAATATGATCTTTTAAGTTTATCTTGATATGAATGAAGGTGCTCTAAAGTATTTATATGCTTTTCATCTAGTAATTCCATTTGGTTTAATCATATAGCATGATATTCATCTCATACTTCGAAATTTCAGAGTAAAAGACCTAAATAAGGGACTTCAAGCTCAAAAGGAAATGCAACTTTAGTTCCATATACTAAGACAAAATGTGAAGCACTAGTAGGGGTCCAAACAGTAGTTTGATAAGCCCATAATGAGAGATATAATTGGGTATGCCAATACCATCCTAATTTATTCACCAATATTTTTAATATTTTAATTAAAGTTTTATTTGATGCTTCAGCTTGACTATTTCCTTGCAGATAATACAGAGTAGACCATCTGTGTTGGATTTTATATTTTACACAAATATTTTTGATGTCCTTTTTTTTTAAACAAGTTCCATTATGTGAAACAAGTGTATATGGAATTCCAAATCTATAGATAATTTTATTAAAAATAAATTTTGAGACCTGGGTTCATGTGCAAGAAGCCAATGGTATAGCTTCTACCCATTTTGTAAAATACTTCATTGTTGTAATAAGAAATTTATGGCCATTTAAAGAAATTGGATTGATTTTACTAATGATGTCTAGGCCCTATTTTGAGAAAGGCAATAAGGAAGAACTAGCTTGAAGCTCTTGGGCAAGAGCATGAACAAGTTTTACATACTTCTGATATTTGTCACATTTACGTACATATTCATGAGCATATTTTCCATGGAGGGCCAAAAGTATCCCATTCATAGGAGCATTTTGGCTATAACATCTCAAATAAAATGACCTCCACAAGATCCGTCATGAACCTCATCTAGAGATCTTTTGGATTCATTGAGGTTGAGGCATTGTAATAGGATGCCTTCTCAGGATATTTTGTATAAAGTACCTTCAATAATTATGAAGTGGATAGCTTACTTGTGCAATGATCATCATTGATTTCTATCGAAGCTATATAGGAATGATCCATATTGGAGAAATCTTAGAATATTTCCATATGATGGTTCTAAAAATGCTTCTTCAATTTTGAATACATCTAAAGGTTCTATACATGACTCTAACGATATGGGTTCCCAAAGTTGATGAATGATGATAGTATCATGATCATCCTCCAACTCCAAAGGGATAAGGGAAGCAAATGCTACCATAGCATCAACAAAATGATTACTGGTGCATGGGATAGCTTCTATAGTAACCTTCTCAAATAAATGAGTTTTAAAATGTATTCTTTATAAGGATGGAGTTTCTCATTTTGAGTTTGATAAATTTCATTAACTTGATTCACCATGAGTTGTGAGCCTCCAAAAATTGATGATACTTTAATATTTAGGACTAAAGTTGCTCGTAATCCAAGGATTAAAGCTTCATATTTTGTTGTATTATTTGTGCAAGTACATTGGAGTTTAAAGGATAATGGGATAATTTGCTTTTGTGTGGATACCAATATTATACCTACAACTGCACCACTTATAGAAAGGGATCCATCAAAAAACAAAGACCATGATTCCAAGGAATCATTATCTAGATTAAGACATTCATCAGGGAATTCTTTCATTAAAGGGTGAGTAGACTCTAGAGGGGCAGCAGTGAGTTGGTTTGCTATGACTTGACCTTTAATGGATTTCTACCCAATAAATTTTAGTTCAAACTCACTCAAAAAAATAACCCATTTTATTGCTCATATTGATAAATAGGGTCTACTCATCAAGTATCACAATGGATCAAATTTTATGATAACGTAAGTCTTTTGGCTAAGCATGTAGTGGCATAGTTTTGTTGTAGAGAACACAACAACTAAACAAAGATTTTCTAAGGGGGTCTAATGATTTTCATAGATTATTAAAGTTTTGCTTATGTAGTAAATGGATCATTCTTTCTTATCTTCATCATGTTGTGCTAACATTGCTCCTAACACAAGTTCTAAGGCTAAGATGTATAAAATGAAAGGGTTTTCTAGCCTGGGCAGAACAAGCACTAGTGGGTAAGTAAATATGTCTTAAGAGTTTTAAAATATTATTGATATTATTTATCCCATAATAAAGGAGTAACTTTCATAAGCAACCTAAGAAAGGGTTTACATTTATATGCCAATTTATCAATAAAATATTGGATAGACTAGATCTTACCCTGTAGACTCCTAAGTTCTGTTAAGTTTTTGGGTGGTGGTATATCAATGATAGCCTTAATTTTGATAGGGTCTATTTTTATACTGCACATAGAAACTATAAACTCTAATAACTTACCCGATTTTACTCCAAACACATATTTATCTGGATTCAATCAAACCTTGTATTCATAGAGCCTATCAAAGACTCTTCACAAATTAGAGATATGATCTTCTTGTTTTATAGATCGATCTATGATGCCATTCACATAATAATGCAGGATTTCATACATCATAGCCTAAAATACATACATCATGGCTGGTTGTTAAGTTTCCACTACCTTCTTTAGATCGAAGGACATTAATTTCCAATAAAAAGTTCCCTAGGGTGTAGTGAATGCAGTTTTAGGTTGATCTTTTGGTGCTATTTGAATTTTATTGTATCCTAAAAATCCATCCATAAGTAATAAAATTTCACATCCTACCATGAAATAAATAATATGATCCATATTAGGAATAGGAAAGTCATATTTGGGACATGCAACATTGATGTCCCTAAAATTAGTCCAAACTCTAATTTTAGTAGCCTATTTTTTGTTTGCTCGAACAATATTGGATATCAAGTCAGAATAATCTATAACTTGAATGAAATTTACATCCAAGAGTTTTTGTAATTCATTTTTAACCAATAAGGCTACTTTATGATGCATTTTCTAAGTTTTTTTTTTACTAGTTTAGCATCAAGATGAACCACTAAGTGGTGCATGACCACAGAAGGGTCTAGGCCTAGCATACCTGAGTATGTCCAAGCGAATATATCAGGATATTCTATGAAAAGTTCTATATATTTAATTTGTTCTTATTTATTTAAATCAATCCTAATTTTAACCATGCAGGGAGTTATTTATATTCCAATATTAATTTTTAGAATAGCCTCTATTTCAATACTTTAATCTCTTTCAAAGTTGGGAATAGTGTACGAAACACTCATTTCTTGAAGTTATTCTAAGGATAAGTTGGCTAACTCTTCTTGTGTAGTTGTCTGAATGTGGGCTACACATGGGATAGACCCATCAAAGAAGAACCTATTCCTCATAATTTCTTCATGGAAAATGTCATAAAAGACATCTCCTTCTGCACATTCATCTGGAGCATCCATTATTTTTGGATGTGCTACTGATAACATGTTGCAAGAATATTATATTTAGCAATGTAGAACTAGGCACGAATATTTTATTATATCAATATGAACATTTATACATGAATCTGGGTAGTCTAAAGAGACATACCCTTTAATTAACACTGTTACATTAATTATCTAATGTATTATTCTAACATTACTCCCCATAATACATTAGGTGGGATAATGTCTTGGGCTCTTGGATCTGGCTCTTGCTCTGGCTCTAGATCTGGATCTTGGCTCTGGTAATAGCTCTTTCTTAGGGAAATATCTCTAGGTCTGCCTCTGGGTCTATCATCTCTGGCTCTGTCTCTAGGTATTTTGCCTCTGGGTTGTTTTACCTTTGGGTTTACCTCTCGATAATTTGCCTCTAGATCTACCTCTCAATTGTTTACCTTTGGATTTCCATTTAGGTCTAAGAAAAATATGTACTTCATAGGTCTAAGAAAAATATGTACTTCATGAGTACTTAAGCAAAATGGATCGGCCTCACTTTTCTTTAACAACTATGAATTTCCTTATTGTAATATTCCCATCCTATTGGTTTGCATGGGTAACCAACTACTGCAAATATTAGGTGTGATAGAGTAGATTACTACATATGAGGTTCAATTTTTTGTTATGTTCCCCCCTCAAGGTGAAACTCATCTCATGACGATGGTGGATGGTCACTTCTAATGAACAAGAGTAGAATCCTCAATTTCCTCATCATTGTAAATATGAACAATATTCCCCTGTGGCTAGCTTTGTGGTTGTTGTTCAGTCCTGGTAAAAATTGCCCATAGGTCTTCGAATTCAAGAATGGCTTGAATCTTCATTTTCCATGCAACATAATTATCACCTTTGGGGACTTAAGAATCAAACAATATTTTTTTGACAACACTTTGATTGTGCCATTGTAAGTGGAAAAATATATTCCCCTTCACTTTTATATTATAACTTGATAAAGTGATTGTATAATATAACTTTATAATTTGATAACTTTATATTATAATTTTATAAAGTTTATAATTTTTTTTTTAACTTTATATTATAATTTATAAAGATATATTTTTTCAACTTTATATTATAATTTATAAAGTTTATAAAGTTTGATTTTATAACTTTATATTATAATTTTATAAAGTTATGGATGCACTGTTGAGGCCTTTCACTCTCAAACAAAAGAAATGATACTTCTGGTTGTAAACCCATATGGTTGGGCCTAGTTGGATTGAACTCCCAGATACCACACCTTGTACATCTCACCTTTTCTTCCCTTAGTGACTTTGTCCAAGCTCGTTTCGGTTGTGGTTGGCAATGTTTCAACTTGATATCCCTTCTTGGATTGATTAACTTTAAATTCACCTACAATTGATTGCATCTATTTATGACTCAACTCCAACCCATAATCAGGTTGGTTTCACTTAGCCACTTTGTGGTGATGCCAATAACATTGAATTGTTCTCACTGCAAGTATTATGCACATCTTATCTCTAGAGCATTGATAATTCACCCTCTATTGTCCATGTATGCTAGCTTGGGTGGGTCATCTATTGGAAAATCCATAACTATGTTTAATTATTCTACAAAATCCTTGGCACTCACTAGGTTGTAGCCCCTTTCTCTAGCAGCAATGCGGATGCCTTCTTTCCACTCGCAACCTAGTGAAAAATCAGAGCCAATCCTATGAGGTTTAGAGTTTGGCTTGTGGAAATCCTCTATCAATGCATGTGAAGGTCGTTGTAACGAGAGATACACAAAATACACTGCTTGACACACCATAATTGTTTTACATACAAATTCGCATTCATGCCAGACACAAAAATTAAGATGCTTTGCACTACACTTTGAGCAAAGGTTCCTGAGGATCATTTTTTTACCCTTGTAATATCAATTTTGATCCACTTGCACCTTTCTTCCATGTCGTACTTATGTCTGACAGTTTACACTACCCGTAAACTAAATATGGCAACACAGAAAACATTTAACCTTTACTACTTGTTTTTGTTTATTCTTTGGTAGTTGGATGCAAAGCAATGTGCCAAGAGACCATCGATGTGGTATCAATTTATAGGTGCGCACACATGTAATTTGAGTCACAACCATAACCAATGTCTAATTAATATAATTATGTTAGTTACAACACCCAATTAGTTTGGTTTGTTCCTATATGAATCCAATTACCTAGAGTTATATTCATTTACTAATTGAATCATACAAGAATCGGTATAAATATACGATTGATATTTTTATTTACTAATTGTCGCATTTAATCTCGGTTTGTGCCAATCATAATATTTTCAAACCTAGGTGATATATGAAGTTTGTATAAGTTTCTATAAAATGATGTTGCGCCCTTCATGCTAATTCACTAGCATTCAAGAATCATCATGTTGATTTACAAAGATGAAAGAGAACCAACAACGATTAGGTTTCCGATGATCAATGACTACAAGATTGTTTTCGACAACCAAACACTTCTAGAACATTAATAGCTTTGGAATATTATCTATTGTATTGAACATCACTTTTCGTTGGTATGGTCTTGCATAACAAAGAAGGGATAATTTGGTTTTTATTATTTATTTTTATTATTTTTATAATGAATCCATATTTTTACAAAGCTCTACCTTCAACTTGATTCAGGCGGGAACATCTTCTCATAATGACTGCAAACTATACCACCATGCTTCTACTGTGTCAGTGGTGTGATAGTTTTGAGTGACTATGTCTTAAACCTGGTTCTTTTATCCGTGCATTACCTTCATTCGGGTTGCAAAATAAACTAATAAAGTACTTTGGTGCTATCTTTATGAAATGGTTAGTTTTTTTATTTTTAATTTTTTTGAACCTCATGTACCTGCAATGCTTCTAATAATTTATATTTTGAAAGAATCTTCAAGTCATGTACAGTTTATCAAAACATTTTCTAGCTAGCTATTTCACGAATGTCAACTAGTTGGGTTTAAAATTTTTTGGTTTTGGGTATTGGATGAACCAAACCTCACATGTCTGATGGCAGACAAGAAATTTTTATTTAATTTTTTATCTTGGTGCTCTGATACCATATTATATTTAGCAATGTATAACTAGGCACAAATATTTTATTATATCAATATGAATATTTATACATGAATCTGGATAGTCTAAAGAGACATACGCTTTCATTAATACCCTTACATTAATTATCTAATTTATTATTCTAACAAAGAAAACCCATGAGCTTTCTTGCATTTCTTTAGTTTTTCTTATTTTACTAAATATTCTCCATATGTGATAAGGTGATCATTTTTATCAATGGGAAAAGGTTGAGCTTTTGTGTGAATATAGCCTATACCACATCTGGCAGGCCATTCCTCTACCTCAAAAGGCTCACGTATTCCATTTTCAAGAGGACCTAAAAATTTACCTTTGTATCCTAGATCATACATCATTTATTTAGATTTTATATACTTATTAGAAAAGAAGCATTGAGAAAAACCATTCTCATCATACATAAAACTTATTTGTATAATGTTAATTTTATCAAGAGTACATCCAACAGAAATTAAAGTACAACTTCCAACATGATAGATGTTTCTTTGTTTCTGTGGCAATCCAGTTGTATGCAAAAATGGCAATAATCGAGACAAGAAAAGGGAATCTTGTATATTATAATCATCCTATTTTGTGGGCTCCAATACAATGGATAAATCCTATAAGACTTCATTTGTCAAAGGACATGATGTAGAGGTATTAATATTATAAAAGCTTTTGGTAATTCATAAGGAGGTGATTATTTTGATTTGGTTAAATAGGTCTTAGAATATTTATGTTCCAGTGATGACAAAGCATGATAGAAGGAAAAATTAATAGGTTTCACTACTGAACACATTTTAAATGGTCTGGGATCACGATGGATAGTGACCAACTAATTATTAAATTCAAATTTAACACATTGATACAAAGTGGATGGAAATGTCCTCATTGCATTGATCCAAGAACATCCCAAAATAATGATGTAAGATGTTGGGCAAGGTACAATAAATATGAATGTGTCAAAATTCCTGGGACAAATTTGTAGTGGAATAGATATTACACCACAAACCTCTTGGGTTTCATCATTAAAATCTTTAATGATCATTTCAATTTGTCTTAAATATTCTTTCCTAAAACCAAATATTTTGAAAGAATCATAAGCACATATATTTAATGATGAGCTATTATCGACTGATACTCTTTTAACACAAACATCCCCAATTAAGGTTGTTATATAAAGTGGATTATCTCTATACATACTTTGGGGGGGAATATATTTTTTATGGAAATCAATGTAGTATGTTTCATGAGATACCATAGCATTGACTACAGTAATAGACTCTATATCTTGAGGTACCATCATTTGGCTTAAAATGTTCATTAATTCTTCTATGAGGATAGTTGAATTTCTAAGAAGATATAGAAGGTAAATTCTAGTTGTTGTATTAGCTAGTTGTTCATTGATATCAAATGGAGTCTTTTGATGAGATTGAATTATATTATTTCTCTTATGAGGTATTTTTAGAACAACAAGTGGTTGATCAACATCATTTGATTGAGTTTGATGTTGAGAGTTTTGTGTTTGAGCTTGTTATCGAGTAACAACTCCAATCGTACCAACAATGTTATTTGATTGGACAACTTATGATATTGTAGTTGAAATTTGTTCAATATAAAGAATTTATTGTGACAAGGGATGAGTGGTCCTCATTCTTGTAAATGGTTGTTCTAGAATTAGTGATCGGTAATCAGTGATATTGGCCCTGACTCATCTTCCTAACTATTAGTATTTTGTGAGCTAATATCCATTTCAGACTCATCACTTTATGTTTCATCCAAGGATGACAATTGTGGTTTACTTCCTTGGAGTTGCTTAATTTTCATGTTGTATTGAGTAGGAACAAAAATATTTTGTGGAAGTTGAGATTGTAAATAATTGTTAATTACTCCCACATACCATGTTGGATGAGGTGTATTTTTATAGTCTAATTGATTTACAATTTCCTTGCCACGATTTGGTAATGCGTTTTAAAAAATATCCAAGTTTTGGTTTACATTGTGTGCCTATTGTTGTTGTGTATTCATTGTTGGAGGATTTTTATTAGGTGGAGGACTTTCCACTTTCAGTTTTCCATGATCAATTAAGTCTTGTACTAAATATTTTAATTTTCTATAAGTTTTTGGTGGATGTCCATCAACTTGGAGGTAATCATAATGTTGATCGGGTCTATACCAAGGTTGAGAGGGATATGGTTGCTATATTTCTAGTAATTTTATTAAACCTAGTTCTACTAGTTGCGGTAAGACCATTGTCAATGGTTGATTTAATCTTGTAAAATTTTGTAGTGGAGGTTTTTGGGGTGCTTTCAACACAAACTTTTTCATGGTATCTATGGTATTGATATTCTGAGGAGGTCTACTATCCATGATATCGTCTCCTACCATGTGTTTGTTTTTGTATTGATTTTTAGATGACTTATCTTCATGTTTATTTTCAAATTGTCCCCTCCTGATTAGGGCTTTCTCTACTCTTCTTGCTAGATCTATATTTTTTTTCAAAGGATGTCACGATAGCTATAGATAATTTGTAAGACAATTGTTCTTGTAAATTCCCAATAAAAATATCTAGAATTTCTCTTGGAGGTAAATACAAATGTAGTTTTTCTAAAAGTTTCCTCCATTGAGTTAGATATTCTTCAAAAATATCTTCTTTTCGTGCTTAAGGTTGTACAAATCCTTGATTGTAACATGCCTCTTTATGTAGGTACCAAATTGATGTACAAACATTTTTGTAGTTTCTTCAAAATTTATCGAGTGTGTTGGCAATTGATAATACCATTCCAATGCCATTCCTCCTAAAAATTTTGGGAAATTTTTTAGCAATAGCATATCATCATAAACGATGTCATGATATGTTTTCCTAAATATGCAAATATGCTCTATGGGATATTTTGTTCCCTTATATATCGAAAGAATTGGCATAGGGAACCATTTAGAATATGGCCTAGCATTTATTGTAGGATCTAATGGTTGGTTGTACATATATTTATAGCTATATATAGGATGATATGGGTCTATTTGATGTAAGCATGAAGCTAATTGCTTCACTACATCTTCAAGATGATGTGATGGTTCATTGTTTTTATTTTGGTTTATTATGTTTCCATGTGGAGGATAATAAATTTTTTGTGCTGTCATGTAAGGGGTTGAAATGGAAATACTATTATGCATAGGGTTTAAAGTAGGAGGAGAATATTGAAGTTTATAAGGATTTGTATTTTTTTGGACATTTGGTCGAGGAGAATTTGGAACTTGTGTATTTTTTATTTTTTGGGAAGCAAAATTTAGGGTAAATACATGTTGAAAATATTGATAAAGTAAGGTAGGGTTGTTATATGAATATGGTTGCTTTTGATTAGAAATAGTTGTAGTAGCTTCACCAATGGGTTGTTGTTGCGATGGTTCAGGTACTTGTTCTTTGGAATTATCTTCTAGAGGAGGCATATTTTTGGTATTATATAAAGAGAGGTCATTGTTAGTGGCATGTTGTAATGAAGTGTTTATATATGTTTCAGGTTGTGAGTGAAGTTGAAAAGTTGCTTCTAAAGCTGCTTCCATCGAGAAATCATCTTTTGCGAGCTAATCTTCTATTTCCAACACATTAGTGATGGCTCTCGCAAAATCAATTCTCTTAATTTATCTAATTTATTATGATTTGTTTTCAATGATGCCAATGTGTTGCCATAAATCTACTTGGCATGTTGTGTTATTGCGTTCATAAAAAATATTAACCTCTTGTTCAATGAGTGTTCTCCTATGATCTATGAAGAAGGATTCGTTAAGTCTATTTTCTACCATTTAATGATTTTTTTTGTTTTGTTTTTGTAAATAAAATAAAGTTTAATAATAATCATGTAGTTCATGTCAGGTTCACCAAAGAATGTAGACCCATAAATTTTGCACCGTTTTCTCTTAGGCTAATGGATCTGTGCCTGAAAGGGGAGGGAAAATGATGAATCTGCATCTCAGACAAGAAGTGTTTCTGTTGCACTCTCTTTGGTGTTTGTCGATGAATGGGGTGGGTTTAGCAAGAAACACTTCTTGTGGTGGTTTCCACGCTTAGGTGAGGTAGTAGTTTGATGTGTTCTTTATTTTAAAAGCATACACCTAGGGTTTGGCCAAAATGCAATTTCTACCTAGCTATATGCAATTCAATTTCACATGAAGACGAGGCATATGAGTCTATATAGAAAGCATTGTAAAGTTTAACTAAAATGCAAATATTTTTGGCTATGCTAACATGTTTTCTTTTTGTATTTTTGTGTTCTATAAAAAAATGATAAAGTCTATGTTTTGGGAGTTTTCTATTTTTAGATTAGACATAGATGCATACATGACAAAAAATACAAATCTATGTATGAGAAAATAAGTCTTAAGTTCTTACCTATCCTAGATATTTGATTTGTGATGAATTCAGATGTGTAGGATGAATTCAAACACAAACAAGATGAATTCGATCGTATGCATTTGTGAGATGAATTTGAATGCGTACGAATTTGTTAGATGAATTCGAATGCGTACAAATATGTAAGAAACTTGTAATTGCACAACATAACACTAAATTTTGAAATCAAGGATGGGGGATTTGTATAGGCCACATTACATGATGGTCTACGATAGTCAAATCCCCTTGGTTCTTTTAACCAATCGTAAAGAAAATGAATGATTGATTATTTTAATATGAAACATGTGGTTCTAGATGCAGTTTATCTAATGATAATAGTAAGATATAGTAAAAACTAAAATAACAAATAAAATGCAATACAAATATAAAGTAATCAACAAGATCAAAGTCAAAATTTTACCCCCAATGTGTCATTAGTATGTATTCGGATGTAAATATTTGATTTCATACATTGTGAATGAATTCATATGTAGTGTATGAAATCGTATGCAACTGAAATAATCCAACGACTAATTCTACAAGACAAAATATTAAATCGAACACAAAATGATAAATTTGGCTACAACAAAATTTGTAGATATGATGAAAAACTCATGTAATAATCAGATTTGAACCAGATCCACATGTGTTGAAAATAGCTCCATGTCTATGTGCTCCTTGGATGATGATCAAATAGCAATGTTCTCCACTGTAACCTACAAAAAAGCTCCAAATTCTCCTTCTTCACTCCAAGAATTCTTGCAAATATCACCAACAAACTATTTAATGTGAGGCTAAGGGGTTAAAATGGTTGCTTCAGTTCGAGGAATCAGGTAGGTGGCATAATTATGCTAGGTAGTTAGGCTAAATTAAGTTTTGGCTCAATTTAGACAAAATTGGATGACACCCATATTAGATTCAAAATCCCAACTAGGTGCCTAAATTAGGTGCACATGGGATTTGGAAAAAATTGAATATATATCCAGTTTTATCGGATACATCTGATATCGTAGGGATTGTATGATTTTATTGGAAAGAGGACAATTAAGCTATTTTTTATTTTTTTAGCATGAATATTGAGGCAAGGGTTTTTGAGAGTGAGTTACACATTGTTAGGGTGATTAGGATATTGTAATAAGCATTAGGAATTTTGAAGTGTGTCAAAATTAGGTGGCTACAACGTATGTGTGTGTGGGTATGTTTATTGTTTCTATTGATGTTGAAAGCCTATTGATGATGCAAAACTGAAATGAAAGATGCAAGATGTAATTTATGTGGTCATTGTTGGTGATTGTTTATGTTTTTGTGTTATTTTGTTTTATTTTAGATTTTTACAAATAATAAAATCAAAAGAAAAAATTATTGCACTTTAAGCAATAAAAACACCTTAAAAATGTACCCAAAAGACGTTTTAGAGCTAAGCGTTGGAAATATCTCAAAGTTAGCTCCACAATGGAGTCTTTAGATCAGGAATATGATACTCCACATGAAATTTATGCTAAAACAAAGTGGAGGTGCAGTATTTGAGTTTATTTTTTGTATATTTTTTAAATATTTTTATTTAAAAAGAATAAAAATTAATTGTTTTTTTGTTTTTTTTTTTAATTTACATGGTGGAATCGGTAGTTGCCACGAATCTGGGTAGGCTGTCTAGCTTTTATGGCCGCCACAATATTTTCTGTTGTCCACCCTAGAAGCCGCAACACAAATCTTCGCGCAGTTCACCCCTATAACCACCATGCCACAATCATTTAAAACCTTTTACACCGAAAAATAATAATTGTTAATATGTGAAAGGTTTGGATTTTTTTATTTGGTTTTGATAGGAGTAGTGGGGTAGATAGAAGCAGCCATACTGGGGGTCAATTAGGGGAGGAGGGATGAAAATGTAGGGCGGCATGGTCATTCAGGGGAGGGAAGTAGGGAGCGATAGAAAAAAGCCACTATGGGTGGTATGAACTAGTCATACAAGGGGCTACTCTAGGGAAGAAAAAGGAGAAATATGCAAGGTAGTATAGTCACTTAGGGAGAAAATGGAAGAGCAATGAAAAAGGACCACAATGGGTGGAGTGATGCAATTACACAAGGGTCCACTCAAGTGAGACAAAATGGGGGAGATGTGAGGTAGTGCAACCACTCAGGGGAGGGAATGGGAGAGAAACAAATAAGGGCCACAAGGGGGAGGGAAGGTGGAAGCGATGTAAGACAAAATAACCACTCGAGGAAGGTAAGGGGGGAGTGATGTGAGGTAGTGCAACCATATAGGGGAGGGTAGGGGGAAGTGATTAAAAATAAATATGAGAGGGAATGGTGGGAGAAATATAGGGTAGCACAACTACTCGAGGGAGAAAAGGGGTGAGTGGTAGAAAAGGTCCACTATGAGTGGGATACAATCACCACATAGGGGGCCACTTAGGGGAGGAAAATAGAAGGAATATGTGAGGTGATACATCTACTTGAGGGAGGGAAGGGAGAAGCAATAGAAAAGGGTCATTATGGGTATGATAGAGCAACTATGTTGGGGGTTTCTCAAGGGAAGAATATGCAGGGTAGTGCAACTTCTTGATAAAGTGAAATAGGGAGTGGTGGAAAAGGAACAAGAGAAGAGGGAATAAAGGGAGTGATGTAGGGTGATATAGCTTCTCAAGGGAGGGAAGAGGAGTGGTGAAAAATGATCACTTTTAGAGGGGCAAAGTGACCATGTAGGGGGCCACTCAATGGAGGAAAAGGTGGGGGGGAAAATGTAGGGTAGCATAACCACTTGAGGGAGGGAAGGGAGGATTTATGGAAAAGGGTCATTGTGGGTGGGGTAGAGCCATGTAGAGGGTCGCACTATGAGTGCAAAAAAATAACCACGTAGAGATCCACTTGAATGAGGAAATGGGAGGAATATGTGGGGTGATGTGGGAGGAGGGAATAGGGGGATAGGCAATGTGGAATGACCACACTATGGGTTGTGCAATGGAGGTAACAAAGAGGTAGGATGGGGGAAATAAGGGTTAAGGGGTGTGGAGGTAACAGGTTCTAGAGGGATAAATGAGAGAGGGGAAATAATAGATAAGAGGTATAGAAGGTGGGGGAAAAAGTAGGGGTCAATAGGCACATGGGAAAAATAAAAAAGGGCCGAGAGGGTCAAGGAAAGAGGTCTAACAAGGGGGTAAATGGAGGGGGTGGTTGAATGGGGGGTCGAAGGATGCAAGTTGATGGGGATAGGGTTTTGTTTTCTCATTTGTTTATGTTAATAATATAAATAAATAAATAAAACAAAATAGCAAATAATGTAAAATATATATTTTTTTAATTTCTTTATTTTAATAATAAAAATAAATTAAAAAATTAAATAGCAAACATCAATTTGTTTTGTTTTAAGAATAAAAAATATTTAAAAATAAATAACAATATAAATATGATTTTTTTGTTTCATAAATAAGCTAAATACATAGGGTTTGCATTATACATATATGTATATCATATATCTCTAGCATTTGACATATTGTTGGAAGTCTGACAAGATATTTTTCAGATAGGCGTGGAACAACACTGCAACCATAGAATACAAATGATAAGTTTTCTTTAAACCATTAATGAGCTAAAAAAATAGACAAAAATATTTATTATCACCAAATGAAAATATATGAAAACTCATACCACATTGCATTAATAATAAGTAAAATGGTTACAATATGAAATGTTTTGGTATCCCTTTACAAATCTGCCCTAAGAGCTACAAAATAGGGACCCTGTAAGGAGGGACCCTAGCATGGAACATATATGCAAACCGTAGGAGTCTTCCTTTAGATACTTAGTATGTGTCTTGCTATTTTTGATCTAATTGGTTGGTTTTTTGGTTGTAGAGTTCATCAATGCAAATTGATATCGATCCGATGATCGATAATACCTATTATTCACCTATAATCACAAAAACTAGCAAGAAATACTTACTATAAGGAGCATTGGATTATTAGTATAATTTGGGAAGTTGGTAGCCTAGTAGTGTCTAAAGTCTCTTCCTTTAGCATGGTAGAAATACACCTTTTTTATAGCTTATGGCTTATGCCAGGTGAAAGGATGGTGTCTTTTTCATGCACATGGTTGAAGGATGGGCTTCCATTAATGATGGAGTATTAGATTTATTAAATGCATGGTGGAGGAATATAATAATACTAATGGATGATGGGCTCTTTTTGTTAGAAATATATTATATTACATAATTTGGGTCATGTAAGTGTACCTTCCTAGGTACATACTTAGGACATTAGATTACTTTAGGGGGAATTTATCTAGTTATTTCATACAATGTAATAAATGCACAAGTGTCAATGTGCAAGATGTACATGTGTAAGTTGTCCCTTGCACAACTAGGTAGAGTATTGGCCAAGGAACCTATCTTCCTATATAAAGGGCCTTATTGTAGCAAGTAGGATATAAAATATCAAAGCATACTCATAGGTAGTAGCATAGTGCAGTGTACTTCACAATATATTGGTGATGGGTACAATGTAGTCTAGTAGATTTATTGATGGAGTGTTCATTTCCTTCATAGTTACATTGTATTCATTTCTATAATTTCTATTTATAGCATATTTCAGTCATCTTGCAGATTTACTTTCTTTCATATTATTTTACATTTGGTGATTTCCATCTCCAATTGCATGTTGCATCAAAATCTAACACTTTTTGGTGGAGAGTGAAATAGAATTCCCATGAGGGGAATCTAAGGCCCTAATTTTTTGTGCATGTGAAGGGGTAAAATATAATATTCATTTAGTGGGTAGGTGGGATGGACATAGTGTATTATTAAATGTTTATTTTTTTATTTGTGGATGGGTTTGAATTGAGTTAGATGGACCTAGGATGATGATTAACCTAGGGTAGGTTAAATGGATGGCCACATGGTGACTAGGATCTAGGTGTGGGATAGGGCTTGCTTTGCCAATGGGGCTTAGGGAATTATACCAAATTTAGGTGTCCACATGTGTAATGTATATGTCATTTATTTCACTTGACCTTCATAAATATAAAATTAAAAATCAAGAAGAGTTTATTGATACTCTAAAAGAAAAATTAGTGATAAAAGACATTGGTCATGATATAAGTGAGTTATGCCATACACTTCAAGAAGTAGATAATGAAATATTACTACACTAAACATATGATATGAAGAATTATAATAAAATCCCATCAAATTCAATAGCTTGCAAGACAAATTCAAGAGTACAATGAAATAAAGAAAGCACAAGGACCAAAAGCTAAAGATAAAGAAGAATCTCAAGCAGTCCATGGGAAATATCCTAAATATCATAGAAAATAGACAAATATAAAATAAATAAAGAAAGAATATGATGAATAATATCAAATAGAATATCAATCACAATGCAAGATTGCCTAACGATACCAAACCATAAATATTGAAGACTAAAATTTTCAATAACCCAATAATGTAATATAGTAGGGGTTGGAGAATTTTACATTATTTGGTACATGCTAATAAACCCCCATGGCACCTTTATGGTACAAATGTAAATATGTAATATATTAGGGTGTGAGTCTATAGTTTAGGAGTATGATTTATATTTTCCCTTTATGTAAGTATTCATGTCCAGGATGTGCACAAGTATCATGTAATTATGAGTTTAAGTTTGAGTAGTGTAAATGAGCACAAGTGTTTTTTAATGGAGTGTGTAGGTGTGTGCAATGTGTCATATATTAAAATATACAAGTCTCTAAAGATGATTGTGAAATTTTCATAGAATAAAGTGTACAAATAGAGAGCAAAGAGTCTTGTATACAAGTGGTAATATGAGAAGCCAAAAGACATGAGAGGATTTATCTTATGCATGGAATAGGAAAATATGCATCTCTTGGATATGTGAGGAGAGCAATAGTCAAGTATTGAAGAGTCATCTTTGTAAGGCTATATTATGGAGATAAAGCTCCATGTAATGTATCATTGAGGAATATATGTATTTCAAGCATCATACAAAGAAGCTTGTATACAATTTGAGCAATATACTGTAAGTTTTCTTCATGTCATTGCATGAATGATATTGGCCATTTTATTCATATTATTTTATTTTTATGAATTTTATTTTTATAAAAATCCAATAATACTTTGGTAAAGTAATTATATTTTTCTACAATTTGGGATATGAATATCTAAATAGATTGGATTTTACCTTACAAGATTTTAAGTTGGGTGAGTTTGATGGTTGGTGGCATTGATTGTGGATTCTATTTTCTTGAAATCTACTTCTATGTATCACATAGAAACAATAAACCCTATAAAATTTCTAGAGATCACACATGTATACACATTTGTTGCTTTAGATTATTTTATAGGCTCTTGTTCATTCAAGTATGAGGTATTGTTTTTATTAAGAGAGAGATAAATAATATTGTAAACATAATATTCCATGATGTCATGCATAAGATCATGAAATATGTATCTCATTATTTAATGAAAGATTATTCTTATATTTTTTTATACCAGATGTCTAACTTGATAGTAGAATGTTTTCCAAGGAGTCATAAAGGTAATTTTTTATTGGTGTTTTGGTATTATTTCTATTTGGTTATAGCTAAAATAATTGTCCATTAAGGATAATATTCCACACCCAATAATGAATTCAATGATGATGTTGATGTTAGGAAGTGAAATTTTTGTATAGGACAAGCTTTAATTATGTATCAAAATTTGGTACAAATTTTGATACTTCTTATTTTCTTGGCCATTATGACCACATTGGAAATATGATTAGTATAGTTTATGGATTTGATAAAATTAACATTAATAAGATTTTATAGCTCTTATTTGATTAAAAGTATTGCTTTAGGATGCATCTGATATAGATTTTGTTTAATAGGATTAGCATTAGATCTATCCATTAAATTATGGAGGACTAAAAAAGTGTCCAAGATAGAAATACCTATATATTACAAAGAAAAATATTCTTGTATACTTGGTGTAATATTTTCACTTGAGTAGAGATAAAACCTTTCTTATCTCAAGGATCTAGGGTTTGTCTAGAATTATCAAATTAATTTTTATGGTATCCTCTATCACAAGAAATGAATGATATTTAAATTGATATGATATTGGAAAACAATGAGTTGTCTTAGTATTTAATATCAAGGCTTTTGGGATTATTTTATAATAATGATAAAATACTTTGTTAGCTATTTGTGAAAGAGACCCTTCAAGATATAATTGTTTTTTATAGGATAATCATCAATTTATTGAGATTTGGTAGGAATTTTAATAAATTTATTAACCTCTAGATTGTAAAGTGTTTTATCTCTTATGATTTTTATATTTACTAAAGTGAGTTCATTTCATTATATTCTACAATATTATTAGAAATCTCACTAATGATGATATGGTTAGGACTAGTAGAATCTCCTTTATTCTAAACCAAACCATTTATACAGATTGTAACAACTATATAATTCTAATCAAAATTATGTAATAATACATACTTATAAAAATAATCAATTAATAATGATTCATGATATGGTTTGAACTTAATATAATTAAATTCTAAGTTAAGTCTACCAAGAAAAAATTCCACATGAATGGGTTCATCCATGGTGTCATAATTCTTTCTATGGTAACCTATGTTGTCCAATATTGGTTTGGGAATAAAGTAGGAATGACATAGGTAATAATACTAATATTCATGTTGATAAAGATATTAGTTTCTACTAATGATCTTTTGTTCGTTGGAAATTCCAACATAGACAAAAAAGGTAACTTTATGTTTATAGTTTCTTACCTTTATTTCTAGTGCTACTTATGGTTAATATACTAAATTTCTTAAGGGAAGGTGCTAACTTAGAGTAGTCAAACACCTTAGGGATATGTTTAGGTGATATTGGATCTACATTAAAGTGTTTTTTTTTTGTATGTTGAGTTAACCTATGGCTGGTAATAATTAGGTTTTTACTAGGAAACTTATTCAATTCAACAATATGGGATGTGTTTTCCATGCTAATAGGTATTTAATTATCTAAAATAATTACTATGACTTTGTTATTTTGTTAATTGATAGTACATATTATATTTTTGAGTCTCAGATCCAAGTGTATTTAAAGGCTTTGAGATCCAATGACAGGTTATAGATCTAAACTTTATATTATATATGATAAATTGAGGTAAAGTGGATGGAACTACTTACATATCATGTATCAAAGTTTTATGTAAAGGAATATAATAAGATAAGTCATAAAATATAACAAATAAGAAGGTATAAAGTGTTCTATAACCCACTTTAGAAGGTCAAACTATATTCCCATGGCCTCATAATCTCCATTATCCAAATTCCTAATAGTTAGATTAGATTGATCTAGATCAACCTTTATTATCACAAAATTAGTAATAGATTATTAGGATGCAAATATTGGTTCTTGATGTATTATCAACCATAATTTATTTAATGAGTTTCTCACAAACTTGAGCAATGATATATTTAAGAGGATCTACTATCAAAGTTGTTGGGTTTGGAATACCATTCTCATAAGAGATTATATTTGTATGTTGCATATAAATCATTCTAATGAATAAGGAAAACCCATTGAGGTTAACTTCTTGAGAAACTATGAATTTGTTGAAGACTTTGTTATCATGAGGTCTATGATTGATATTTTGATAGTCATTTTCTCAATATGTTATAGTAAATCAATAGTTCCTTTAGATATAGTTATAGGTTGGAATTAAATTCTTAGTAGAGGTTAGGTTTTTTTATCAAATGAATGTTAATTGGTTGGGGCTTTAAATTTAATTTTTATCTAGTTAAGGCATAAAAATTTATTAGAGATATGGTTTATATATTGACATTGATTGACAAACATAATGAAACCTTTATGAGGAGGAGGTCCATAATTATATATTATATATTACCATTATTTTTTATACTCATCGGATTTTATCTTTATTATCAGGGGTATCTCTCTCTCTCTCTCTCTCTCTATATATATATATATATATATATATATCGTGTGTGTGTATGTGTATGTTTTTATGTTTGTATATATGTATGTATCCTAGGTCTTAATTATGTGAGATAAATGAGCTAAATTAGAGCTAGAACTAATAATAAATTGATCATTATCAATAAGGTCTTGGACTACATTATTTAATACCATATACCTATTGGATTGATTACTACTAGTCCTATGAATAACACAGTACTCATTAGATTTAAAGCATTGATATTTATCTTTTGTTTCAATAGGCATGACGATAGGTGATTCCATCATTTTAGTTTTCAAGATATTTTCTAGCATGAAATCTAAGGGATCATATATCCTAGTATGCCTTCCCCTATTTTGGAAAGTATTTTGGTTTTTAATCTTACCTAAATTTATTTTTTGAATTTTTCTATAGCATTTACATTGTTAGTGGTATTACGAGAATCAATGATTGCATCACCAATAATGTGCTTGTTCTTATGTTGGAATTTAGTAGTTTTATTATTATAGTTTTATTGGACGAAGTTTTCTTATTATTATATAGTATTATTAATATTATCTTCATGCCATTCATAATTTGTATTTGTCCTTTTTTCTTATAAATATATTTTTTATCCTCTTGGCCTAGGATATGGCTTCTTCAAATTTTAAAATATTAGTGATCTTGAGGTAGAATGCTAGTTGGTCATGTAGGTTGCATATGAATATATCTAGAAAGTACTTTTATGGAGGGATATATTTAAATATCCCAATGAGGGCCTTCCATATTCATAAATATTTGGCTATACTTTCTTCCTTACCTTGTTAAAGATTTTTATATGAGGGTCACTTATTGTTTACTTTAGTCCATTTGATTTACAAGAGCTTAAACATCTACAAACATTGGATTGGTATTTTGAATTTTTAAATAAAATGGTATAGATGAAATTTGAGATTGATGAATCCCATAAAGGATATTCATAAGAGTAACTAATTGATGAGAAGGTATACAAGGAATCCAATTTAAGATCATCAAGGTGATGTAATTTTTTTAGTTAAGGTTAGGAAATTGAATGGATTGTCCAAAAATTGTGTGAGGTATTTGATTAATGGTATTTGTATAAGATGGTTTGTCATAAATCCCATTTAATATTTGAGATATAACAAGAAAAATTTCATTATGATTAAAAAATTAAAATATTTATTCAATATTTTTAATGTTGGAGGGACAATGTAAGCTTGAAGGATGGAAATAGGTATTCAAGAAATAACATAGGATATAATATGTGTCTATAAACTTTGGAGAGATTTAATTCATCTCCTTTCATGCTTATAATTGATTTATAAGTTGGTATAGTATTACTTTATATATTATGATATTGAATTAACATGGTTATACTAGTACTTCAAATTGTTAGTTTAAAATTAGCAAGGTTGAGATTAGAACTTGGTGACTAATGGAAATAGTCACTTAAGAATATTCAAGTGTGGATGTAGTTTCATTTTAGAATTTATTTATACGGTTGTAGAGGGGAAAAACCATGTACCATGTACGATTCTCAAGGCTAGATCCGTTGAGAGCCCTAAGGTGATCGTGGTGGCCATTATAACTCTACACTCGGTGTAAGGGGGAAGGGTTCACTAGGAATGGTTTAAGGACTCACTCCAAGTCTGGGGTGGAATGTGTTTGGATGTGTTCAATTAAGCATACACCTATGTTTGGCCTTTCTATACTAAGCTATGAAAATGAAAGAACAATGCAAGATACAAGATGCAAGAATACAAGAGCTAAGCCTAGTATGATTATTTGATTCAATGATATCTAACCCTAGGTTGCAAAGTAAAATATTTTGAGCAAGGGTCCAAGGGAATGCACAAATAAAACCCTAGATGCACACTATATGCTCTTATTTATTCAAATGCCTATGAAACTTAATCAAATATATATACTTTACTTATGATCTAGGTTTTCCACAAAAGTGGTAGAAAGCAAACAAAAATCAACCTAAAGATCTATTAGGGCACTTATCTTATCTAGTGGTTGATCCAAGATTTATCTTGCATCCAGAATATCCAATAGCTTCAATCCTACAAAATAGCTTCACAAAACCCTAGAAATTTTGATCAGCATTTGGGGGCCTGCTTAGGTTGCTATATAGCTGAGCTTGGAGGTGCAACAGTCAAGCCCCCTTGGTCCTTTTAGCTGACCATTCAAAATTAAAATAATATTTGACCTTTGGAACATACGCAAAACACAATAAAATAGATATGCAATAGTGATATGAAATGTAGCTAAGATGGACACAATAGAAAGCTTCAAGGTAGGGTGTAAATTAGGGTTTCAAAGTGCAAATATTACCCCCAAAACCCTAATTTTACCAAATTCATACCCTATAACTAGGAGGCATGAATCTAGTTGACCAAATTTGCATGCCCTGTATGGGTGGGGCATGAATCTAGTTTAGATGCCCTTTTTGGGGCCTAAAACAACAAAAAATAGGGTGCGAAATGGTAGAAAATAGAATTTAAATGCTAATAAAATAAATACAAAACCTGATGAGCTGATGGAGCAAGTAAGAAGCAATGAAGAGGTGGAAGAAGCACTCCAAAATGGTTGATCTATCCAATCATCAAGACTTCTTCACTCAATCCCCAAGGGCAACAATCACCAAGCACCAAAATAGCCAAAACAACAACTTGTAGTAGAAATCCACTTGAAAGCATGAGCAAATGAGTGTTTTTACAAATAAAGCTTATTTTTAACCTATCTAGGGGAACTAAGGGGATCCAAACCATTATTTATAAGAGGTTTGGAGGGCAAAATGGATGGGAAAGTGAAATTTCACTTTGGGCAAGGCCAACCTCAAAATGGGGTAACGAAGAGGTGAGGGGTTTAAGTGAGAAAAACCCCTAAAAAGCCAAATTCATACCTCCTCCATATGGGGCATAAATATGGTAAGCCAAATTTATGCCTCGTATGGACCGGGTATGAATTTGGTAAAGCTAGGGAAAAAAGGCAAAGGGAGAAGGCAAAAAGGCCCAAAATTTACACTTAGCAAGTTTGGGTGGCTAGCTAGGGATCTAAGGAAGATTTGAACCATTTTGGTGGGTCAAATTTTTGTGTCTATATTTTTCCCCTCTTTGATGCATTTATGGCCAAGTAAATGCATCAAAGAAATATGTAGACTCCTATGGGAAAAGGTGACAGACACAAAAAAGGGGTGGCCAGGTTTGGGCAAAGGGGTGGTGCAAAAAGGGGTGTTATCTTGAACACCATAATTTTACATGCAAAATGAGGTATTACTCCCCTCCCCCTCCATTTCCTCTGCTGCCCCGATTTTTTATAAGGAATGCAAAATTCCTTATAAAAACTTGAAAAAGGCAAAAAAGGGCGAAAAAGCGAAAAATGACAAAATGCGACGAGGGAAAGAAAAGGAAGAAAAGGGAGGAGAGAGAAGAAAAGGAGGAAAAAAAGAGAAAGGAGGGAAAGGGGAAGAGGAGAGAGAAGAAAAGGAGGGAAAAATAAAAGGAGAGAAGAAAAGGGGAAAAGGAGGAAAGGGAAGCTCATTTTCACCACATGAGGAGGAGAAAAGGAGCTCGAGAGAGAGAGAGAAGAAGGATGGCTTTAAAAACACACTGTTTTGCCATGGTAAGGGGCGATTCTAGAAATTATACTAACCAAGCAAAGGTATGAATTGAAACCCATTTTATCTTTTTATCTTTCTCACCTGCACACACAAAAATTATAGTTTTTTCATTTTTTAGTGTTTTTTAGCATGTTAGGGCAAAAATAACCATCTATTGTGAATTTGGTCATGAGGCATGAATCTAGTAGCCCTTCCATGCCAAATTCATACCATATACAAAAAAGGAATAAACTTGATTAATAGACAGTGCCAAATTCTTGCCTAGTCCTTCCAAGGCATGAATTTGGTAAATTTGCACTAAAATAACCAGTTTTTTAAAAAAATATTTTTATAAATGTTATAAGTTTTAAAATGATGATCTAATAATGAATTCATATTATTATGTAGCTAGATATACTCAAGAGTAGAGAGTGGTGGTCAGGCACACTAGAGACGACATTGGAGTAGCTCACAATGAGGGAGAGGGAGACATTGGAGGGGGTGGGGCTACTACACCTGGTAGAGATACCTCGAATGGAGGAAGATAGAGCCTTACTAATGGCTTTAGCTAAGAGGTGGTATCCAGAGTCATCCACATTTTGGCTACTTATGGGGGAGATGATCATCACACTAGAGGATATGTGGTGCATCCTGAGGATCTTAATTATCAAGAGGATGGTTTACATGGTATAGGTATCGAGGGTGGCATTAGAGATGATGTCAAGAGATCCAACACATGAGATCCATCAGAGTGAATTCCACATTGATGAGATGCCACAATGATATGACATCAGTGCACTAACATTTATACTATGTAGAGTGGTGGTGGGGATGCTAGTGTGTCATATGAGTAGATGACACCTACCATGGGCTCTAGTGAGAGTAGTGGTAGACATGCAATATCAGAGGATCAAATTTACATGGGGATCATATGTACTAGCCTACTTGTATAGGACACTACATGGTGTCATGTATAAGTGGTAGGTAGGATTGGTCTACATGAATTTGCTCTAGGTGTGGTGTTGGGAGCATATAGTGATCTAGAGATCGAACACACTACTAGGACCACTACCCACCATGGAGTAGCCAATAACATATAGGTGGGCCTAACACTATGAGCATGGGTATAGGACCTATTATTAAGTCTTGCCACTAGGTAGGAGGGTAGTAGAGGAGATATGAGTGCATCAAATCATATGGCATCCATGGCATCTACACCTAGGTTGGGAGGAGGACACAATGGAGCTAGCTAGGGTGAGGAGGATCTGATGGCTTCTCACTGAGAAGGGTGAGTGAGAGCTATTTAGATTTGATTGAGTGTAGTACTAGTTCAACATCTTCCAAGAGATTCTATATCTAGGAGACTACTAGTTTTGATGGGCTAGGAGGGACCCATCAGGATGCGAAGGTGCTCTTGATGTCATCAAGTGGGTGGAGGAGGACCTAGGATGATCCACTATATATGGATCTAAGGGTGGATGATGTCAAGGTGGCCCTCGGGTACTAGATATGGTATAGGGGCATTTTTCCCCTGAGGATCTCCCCACTAGTGCTAGTGCAACATCACCAGGTGATGAGCTAATAGGTGCAGTTGGCACTTTGAGAGGTCACCCAATGGGCTAGGGAGAGGGGCATGATCCCACCAAGGCCATATTGATCATTCATGTAGGTGGAGATAGTGATAGCCATGAGAGTGACTATCATGATATCTAGCTTGAGAGGAGGGAGGACTATAGAGGTAGCCCCTATAGTGGCATAGGTGGGACCTATCAAGGTGGTAGGTCTAGGGGAGGTAGAGGCCCTATAAGTAAGGTTAGTGGCTATGGAGGTAGAGATGACCACCATTTAGATAGAGCTAGACCAGGCCCAAGTAGAGTGAGACACAACATGGGCTAAGGTAGAGTACCTTAAAGGGGAGAGGGGTCAATAGACCTAGGTAGTAGGGATGGCTATCATAGTGAGAAACCAATAGAGTGAGG
Source organism: Wollemia nobilis (assembly GCA_028583015.1). Lineage (NCBI taxonomy): Eukaryota > Viridiplantae > Streptophyta > Pinopsida > Araucariales > Araucariaceae > Wollemia > Wollemia nobilis. The sequence continues at coordinate 5,087,815 of JAQPPZ010017109.1, forward strand.
GAGTTCACCTACTAATGGTAGAGTTATAGAGGGTGAGGGAGTCATATGAGGAGGCAACATAGAGAGTGATCTACTATCAGGGGGCCTATTACCATGCTATTCCTATTGATCAGAGGGTTACAAAATCCTCATCTCAATGATCATAGAGTCATTCATAGTCGAGGGCATAAAATATGTCATGATCTATGAATATGACTCCTCCACCACCTCCAATAGATAGAGCAGAGGGAGCAGGCTCACATGACTAGGGCTAGGATCAGGATGACATGCCAATTTTAGATTGTGGTATGCATCCCTAGGGAGGGTTAAGTGTGCCAAGCTCTCTATTGTGGCACATCGATTGACTAGCACACACTTTGTGCCATCGAGTAATACTAGATGCTATTTTATTATTATTATTTACTTGTGCAAAAATATGTGTGCTTTTATGTGATTGTTTCTTTTTATTACTTGCATGCTTTTAATTAATGATGGATGATAAACACAAACATAATGGATGCAATGCATGATGGACTTAACTAAATGAATCTAACTAACAAAATGCCTAATATGTAAGCTAACATGAATGCAAGGGTGAAGTGCATCAAATGGAAGAAGGAAGGTGATAAAACAAAAGAAGAGATGAACAAAAACAATGGAGAAAGTAGAAATGAAGACAAACAAAAGCTCCAAAAGGTCAAAGAAAAGAAGAGAAAAAGACAAAATATCGACAAGGATATATGCTTGCAAATGGCCAACATGGAGGTTACCCCTCACGTATGGCCATGAAGCTATCCTTGTATAGACTACAAATATGGACAAGTGGAGTTATACCCACTATGGGTGTAGCACTCGCTAAGATGATCAGATGGTCAAATGTGGAGCATGACCCACTATGGGTACAATGCTCGCTAAGATGGTCAGATGGTCAAAAGATACCTGCTAGGATGTATGCTCACAAATGGTCGAGATGGAGGTTGCCCCTCATGTGTGGCCATGAAGCTATCCCATATGGGGTGTGTTGTATGTGCAATTGATGTATTTAGTGAATGCTACCCCGATAGAGGGTGTGATGTGTGTGAAATATGAATGGAAAAAGTAAAGCAAGAAAAATAAGAGGGAAGAAGAAGAGAAGAAGAAACTGAAGAAGAGTGCTAGAAAAAAAGATGTACCTCCTTATCTAGATGAAGAGAAGAAAGAAAAATTCAAAGTATAAGGACACACCAAGAAGAAAAAATTGTATTCCTTGACTTTGGAGAGGATTGATGGTCATTGTAAAAACTTTCAAAGTCAAGGAATACAAGACAAAAGAAAAGGGAAGAGAAGAGAAGAATAAGAGAAGGAGATGCATGTGGATGGGCCCTAGGTTGGGGATTTTCTAGGCATCAAAGCCCTAGTGAGAGTGCAATGCATGTGAGATATGACCTAACTAGGTGTCATCACTTGCCATTATCACAAAATCCCAAGAAATCTATATGATCAAGCAATCATGAGCAAGCAACAATGCAATTATGACAAGCAAAAATGCAAGTGGAATAGAATATCAAGCAATCATGCAAAGTATGATAGGAACCATGCAGTATGAGCAAGAAAATGAATGCAATATGATCTATGCTAAATGCATGCCTATTTTAGTGATTTATTATTGTTGTTTTATTAATGAGTGGAATGATAGTCAACACATAATCTGATTGTGCCTCCTATCTTAACATAAAGAATAGGCATACAAGGGATTGATCCATCAAAGAAAAATCTAGAAGGAGGATCATCTTGATGATCAAAATCACAAAGAGGTTCCTTCGTAGGTTTTCCTTCAATATCCATTGCATGAAAGTCTTCATATACTCGAACAAAACCATATTTCTTAACATAAGGAGGGGCAATCCCTAATTTTGCAAGATCTCTATAAGATAGCGAAGCAAGGTCCCCTTTAGAAGTAGAAGACTTACCTCTAGAGTGCATAGAACCTATCACATTACAAAACAAAATGTTAGAAGGATAAGGGGGGTCCTCATCCTCATCACTCCACTCCATCCTCTGATGATCTAGATATTCAGCATAAGAAATAAGGTGATCATCATCATCAAATGGTAAAGGTTGGTTTTTGTTAGGTATGTAGCCTATGCCACATCTCCCAGGCCAAATCTCAACATCCAAGGGCTCTTGAATACCTTTCTATTATGGCCCCAAACCTTTACCTACATATCCCATGCTAGATAGGATCTATTTAGGGAGTGGGTAATCATTGGATAAGTAGCAATGAGAAAAATAATGCTCAATAGGAGAGGGGTTGCTACCATGGATATTTTATTTGAAGGTTGTACCTATGAAGATAAAGGTACATGTGCCAATGTGTACAACTTCACCCTTCTTATAGGGCAAGCCCATAGTCCGAGGTGAAGGTGGTAGCTTAGCAAGATCCAGAAGAGGTTCTTGAAGAAACTGATTATCTTGATCCCATGATGAAACTTTGATTTGAGGTTCCTCACTCACTTTTAGACTTTTGAGTTGCTCAGATATTTGAGATGAGGAACTTGGAGAAACAAATGATGAAACTGATGGACAAATGTTAAAATTAGATTGAGCTTGCTCAACCATCGAATAATATTCAAATGGATGAGGGTCACCCAAAATGGTGATAACTTGATCTTTAAATTCAAACTTCAAACACTGATGAAGGGTAGAAGGGATGACCTTCATCGCATGAATCCAAGGATGTCCGAGAAGAAGATTAAAATATGTAGGGCAAGGTACCACATAGAACAATGTATCTAAGATCTTGGGTCCAACCTTAAGAGGGAGGGATATAACACCACAAGCTTCTTGGGACTCATTGTTGAAAGCTTTGATGATAATGTCAGATTTAGTTAAGTCTTCCTCTTTTAATCCAAAATTTTGGAAAAATTGATAAGTGCATAAATTAAGGGAAGAGCCATTGTCAATCAAGATTCTTTTGACAAAATTTTCCCCAATAAATGTTGTAATGTAGAGGGAAGAATCCCCTCGTAGGTCTGAGGAAGGCTTATCATCATCCGAGAATGTGATATGATGTATCCCAAGAGAACCTACAACATTAACTACAACACTAGGGGAAATATCTGGAGGGACAGATTATTATCTTAGAAGTTCTAACAAAGCTTCCCTATGAATAGGAGAAGTTTGCAAGAGTTCTAAGATAGAAATCTTGGTTGGGGTACTAGCTAACTATTGGTGAAGGTCAAAGGAAACTTGAGGTTTCAACACTAAAGGTGGAGTTCCTATTCCTGTGCTCTTTCTCTGATTATTCTTCAAAACCAAGATGGGCTGTGATGAAGAACTCTTCTCCTACTGAGGATGCTGAGTCGACTGAGCTTGAGCTTGTTTCCTTGTAGTTGCTCCAACCATACCAACCATATTACCATATGTAGATGGCACATTCTGATAAGATACTTGATTAGCTACCTGTTGTCCATGCTTAGGTAGTGGATCTCGGAATATCCCCATATCTTGATTAGTCATAGGTGCTTGTTGAGTAGGAGGTTGATTATTTGATGAATGAGAGCCTTCTATGACAAGGCATCCTACATCAATCAAATCCTGAACCACATGTTTCAACCTCTTGCAAGAATTTATCCAGTGTCCTTCTACTCTATGATATGCACAATGTTGACCTACCTTGTACCAATTAGTTGTAGTATCAAGTTACCTTATGGGAGGTAACTCAATCATATTAGTTTCCAAAAGCTACTTTAAAACCACTTCCATGGGCATGTTAAGTCTTGTGAAATTCCTTTGTGGAGGTTTTTGAAGTATCATCTTTTGTAGGTTGTTAATAATATTGTTAATAGGCCTACTATCCATTGCACCATCACCTACCACATGCTTACTCTTATGTTGTGACTTAGTGGTTTTATCTTCTTTCACTTTGAGCTATCCTCTTCTGATAAGAGCTTGTTCCACTTTCCTTGCTAACTCAATTGCTTGATCAAAATATGTGATAGTGGTAGTTTCTAATGCATAAGATAGTTGTTCTTGCAAATTTCCAATAAATATCTCAAGCATATCTCAAGGAGGTAAAGTATATCTCAAGCATCCAACCAAACTTCTCCAATGAGCCAAGAATTCTAAAAAACTTTCCTCTTTACCTTGCTTTAGATTATAAACATCTTTCATAGATACATTCTTTTCAATGCAAACCCCAAATTATTGAACAAATAATTCAGCTATCTCTTCAAAATTTCTCAGAGAATGGCTAGGTAACTGATAATACCATTCTAATGCCATACCAACAAGACTCTTAGGAAACATCTTTAGTAACAACATATCATCATATATGATATCATGGCAAGTTATTCTAAACCTCCTTAAATGCTCAATTGGATCTTCTGTTCCCTTGTATGTAGGTAGAACCGGTATGGAAAAATGCTTAGGATAAGGTCTAGTAGCAACAATAGGGTCTAGGGGTTGATTGCACATTTCTTTATAGTTGTAGGTGAAACTAGAGGGTTGAATCATCTCCACTTTTGAAACTAGTTGTTTCACCATATTAGTTAAACTTTGCACCTCAAGATTGTTGTTGTGCAATACCCCTAGATTCCCTAAGGGAGGGGTATAGGTAGGTTGTTGAATGGGTACTTGGCTCATGTTGGAGGTATTGATACTATTGTGATATGTGATACCTTGCTAGAGAGGATAACTAATAGTTGGTGGAACAGAAGCAAGAATGTTGAGATTAGTAGATTGAGGAGGAAATTGAACATAATTTTGAGTGACACTACTAGTTGGAAGGACTTGTGGACTCCTTCCAATGTTGGTGGTTACAATAGTGGCATAAGTTGGTTGAGAAAGATTATCATGATGCAAATATTCTGACATAGGGTTATCATGGACATGCCTAGGAGAGACTACTAGAGGAGGAGGAGGAGTCTCACCTCTTTTGAGTTGGGCTTCCTACTCCATAGCCTTTAGTAATTCTTCCTTATGATATTTCATAAAACCCCAAACATGCTCAAATTATTTAAAAAGGAAACCACCATTGGGCCCTTCAAAGGGATCATAGTTTATTTTAGTTTCAACATTTTCTTGCTCTTCTAGATCAAGGTTAGGATTCTCTCTATCAACCTGATCATCTTCCTAAAGAATATGATCAAATTCAAGATGCTTTCACTGAATTCTAAGGAATGGAGCCATTAGAAGAAGTGAAAGGATAGAAGAGAAAACTAACGAAAGACACACAAGAAGATTCTTAAGATGTTGTTAATGTTCTTCTAACTCTAGGCAAACAAATTAGTGGTCTTATTAAAAGTTTTCAAAAAAAAAGGAAGAGGCTTCCTATCTTGGCCACTAAGACGTGTCTTCACGTCGGGTTCACCAAATATGTAGAGGGGGAAAACCATGCACCAAATATGATTAGAGGGCTAGATCCATTGGGAGCCTTGAGGTGACCATGGTGGCCATTATAACTCTACACTCGGTGTAAGGGGGAAGGGTTCACCAAGAATGGTTTAAGGACTCACTCCAAGTCTGGGGTGGAATGTGTTTGGATGTGTTCAATTAAGCATACACCTATGTTTGGCCTTTCTATACTAAGCTATGAAAATGAAAGAACAATGCAAGATACAAGATGCAAGAATACAAGAGCTAAGCCTAGAATGATTCTTTGATTCAATGATATCTAACCCTAGGTTGCAAAGTAAAATATTTTGAGCAAGGGTCCAAGGGAATGCACAAACAAAACCCTAGATGCACACTATATGCTTTTATTCATTCAAATGCCTATGAAACTTAATCAAATATCTATCCTTTGCTTATGATCTAGGTTTTCCACAAAAGTGGGCAAAAAGCAAACAACAAACAACCTAAAGATCTATTAGGGCACTTATCTTATCTGATGGTTGATCCAAGCTTTATCTTGCATCCCGAATATCCAATAGCTTCAATCCTACAAAATAGCTTCACAAAACCCTAGAAAATTTGATCAACATTTGGGGGCTTGCTTAGGCCGCTATATAGCTGAGCTTGGAGGTGCAACAGTCAAGCCCCCTTGGTCCTTTTAGCTAACCATTCAAAAGTAAAATAATATTTGACCTTTGGAACATGCACAAACAAAGTAAAATAGATATGCAATAGTGAAATGAAATGCAACTAAGATGGACACAACAAAAAGCTTCAAGATAGGGTGCAAATTAGGGTTTCAAAGTGCAAATATTACCCCCAAAACCCTAATTTTACCAAATTCATACCTTGTAACTAGGAGGCATAAATATGGTTGACCAAATTCATGCCCTGTATGGGTAGGGCATAAATCTGGTTCAGATGCCCTTTTTGGGGCCTGAAACAACAAAAAAAAGGTGTGCAAAAGGTAGAAAATAGAATTTAAATGCTAACAAAATAAATACAAAATTTGATGAGCTGATGGAGCAAGCAAGAAGCAATGAAGAGGTGGAAGAAGCACTCCAAAATGGTTGATCTATCCAATCATCAAGACTTCTTCACTCAATCCCCAAGGGCAACAATCACCAAGCACCAAAATAATGAAAACAACTTCTAGAGAAATCCACTTGAAAGCATGAGTGATTTTACCAATAAATCTTGTTTTAAACCTATATAGGGAAAATAAGGGGATCCAAACCCTTATTTATAAGAGGTTTGGAGGGCAAAATGGGTGGGAAAGTGAAATTTCACTTTGGGCAAGGCCGACCCCAAAATGGGCCAACGGGAGGAGGGGTTTTAGTGAGAAAAACCCCTAAAAAGCCAAATTTGTACCCCCTCCATACGGGGCATGAATATGGCAAGCCAAATTCATGCCTAGTATGGATCGAGTATGAATTTGGTAAAGCTAGGAAAAAAAGGCAAAGGGAGAAGGCAAAAAGACCCAAAATTTGCACTTAGCAAGTTTGGGTGGCTAGCTAGGGATCTAAGGAATATTTGAACCATTTTGGTGGGTCAAATTTCTATGTCTACAATGGTATTTATGGTTATTAAGATTATGCATGGTGGATTAACATGAATGGAAGGTTATCCTTCCTTCTTCATTATGGGTAGGGCTAGATGTGGTTGGGATATATGAATATTTTTCATTATCACTCAAGGTTCGATTATCGTATGCATGAAAAAATTCTCTCTATTTTTATTGGAATGGAAATGGATGATTTTATAAAATCCTTGTATAATATTGTCTTATTATCATTCTTGAAAAGGTCCGAATATATTATCAAGAAGGTAGATATTTTAGGTTCTAGTGCATAGTTTTACAAATTTTTAATGTTGTTTAAGTCTTATTTTTCTAATTTTTCAAATTATTAGTTTTAGGATCGAGATTTATCTAGAACTTACAAATTTCTAGGGGCCCATGTGGTATTCATATTGGATTTACCAAGATATGACACTATGCAAACAAGGTTATGATTTAACAAGTCTTAGTTCTAAATCCATGGATCATGTCAAAATGATGGGATTGAAAAATTCAATTTTAGGTTTTCATTTGGATTTAGTTTATGTTTTATCTATGAACAAAACTAGGGATTTATAGGTATTTATATCTAATTTATGTGCAACTCTAATAACTATCAAAGAGAAAAAAAATACTTTAAAATAAATAGAGTGAACAAATTCTTCTAAGAAAGTGTTTAATTTTTAGAAGATAAAGAAATTAAAATGAAAGAAAATAAATTCCCTTATATATTTGTGTAATTTAAAATTCAATATAATACAATCCTTTAAAATAAATTATCTACTAATAGAATGAAGCAAATGGAAAAGTTGTAAAACAACCTCTTATAGTAAAATAAATTACCTTTAATTTTGATTTTCAAAAAGTTTAGAGAATTTGATGTAATGAATGAACTACACTTAGCTTTCCAAAATTTTAACACAAAAGAAATATATTTTGATTTTAAATATATTGAGAAACTAAGATGCAAGAATAAGGTTTTATCTTTTCATTGGTGGGAGAAGACTAAAATTATTTTTTCTAATGTAATTTTGTAATGTAGACAATACAAATGTTGATTCTACTACTAAAAAAATGTGTAAAATTCTATATTTTACTATAATTCCTATTCTCTTAGATTAATTATGTTTTAGAACAACAAAAAATTAGTATGAAGGCTTTAAGCTCTTTGATTTCCATTTCATAAATAAGAAATTGTGTTTTAAAAGTACAGGTGGAATAATGAGATAGTGCAAGATAGTCTTTATAATTTTATTGTATGTTTTTATCCTAAGCCGAAGGTTTTTATTTAATTTTTCTAATGATCTATGCTATTAAGAACAATATTTTTTAATTAAATGCAATATTTCATCCCTATAACAGGCTTGCTTTATTTTCTTCTCTCTTTACAAAAAAAAGTTGTTCAAGAGGGAATAGGAAGTTGTATATATATCTAGATTTAGAAGATACGTTTGATGTTCATACAAACCTAGATAAAATAGATGAATTATTTGGTACTTTTATCAATCAAGACCTTGATACAATCAATGTTTTGCAATGGAATGATAAAATTATGAAATAGAATGTAATATAGTATAGAAATTAAAGGGTTATACCTATATTTTTGTCAATTTGGTTTCTATTAGTCTTCTATAAGAAACATTATTGTAGGTGTGTTAGCATCATTGGTGTTAACATAAAAATCATAGGATCTAATCACACCATTGAATATGGATATAATTGAATTATTTTGACAACCAACCACTTTCCGTAACTTATGATAATATTCATAATGTTATTGAATGTGTAAGAACAAAAAATGTCTAGATGGAAAATATAGTAGAAAGGTGATATGAATCAATATTATAATCTCAAATGTGGATCAATATGTATAAAATAAATACAAAAAAATGTCAAACCCTTAGATCATACGATGTTTAATTAAAATATAGTGCAAGATCCATGTTAAAAATTGAAAACTACATAATCCTTTATGCCATATCAAATATTACATTATAAAATATTAAAATACAAGATAGACTATTCATGCAAAATGAGGGTTATGGCTATAAGATAAAATCTCAAGTATATATACTTAAGAATAAGAAATGTAGGATACATGGTATGCTTAATATCCATCCTTCTAAAATTAATTTATATTAGTTGTTATCGAGAAGCATTGATGACTGCTATTATTAATGTGTTAGCATGATAATGCTAACATCAACTGCATGATATTTTACTACATGATCAATATGAATATATATTTATCAGTCTAATGATCACCCTAATTTTTAGAACCTATGAGAACCTTGTAAAATACACTAATTTTATAAAAATTGATACAAAAAAAATCCTAAACATAAGCTCTAGCAAAATAATGAATCATAAGCATAAACTAAAATAAGCTAACATTTGAAATAAAATAAGAATCATAAATATCTCATCCAAGAATTTTCAAACCATATGTAAGATCCAAGCTATTAGTTCTATAGTATAATATTTGAATAACCAATTCAAAACCACATGAATGAGTAGATTGGTAGTTATTAGATCATGCTACAAAATGGATCTAAAACTAAAGATGCTCTATAATAGATAAAAAATATACAATGGATGACATAGGTGTTAAACATATTTTTATGTATGGTTTTCCCTAATGCTAGATTTTTGAAAAATAAACTTAAGATAAATACCTTCCCTAGCATAGTTATCACCATGTAAGTTACAACTAAAATAATAATAACGAAGTCTTAAGATTCAAAATTTTTAACTCTATCGAAGTTGCATTCCACTCTAATATTGATAATCCTTATAACACACATAAGTCTTAAATAGATGTAGATATGGCATGCTTATTGTAATTATGATTGTTGAAGTGCTAATAAGATCCTATAAATATAACCTAAAAATGATAATTCTTGTGTTTCCCATTAGAGAATAACTTGAGTTTAGATGCATGCAGTTGAAGTAGCTAGTTAATTACCTATTGCTAGGATATTTTTTAATTTTGTTCAATATGGTCATTGGTGGTAATGATATTTGATAACACTACAAAAACTAAATAAATATAGCTAGATGATATTGTTTTGCTTAATCTTACTTAGGATATCATAGACAATCCTTGAACTTTGAGGGTTTTGCTAATTTGGAGACTTTTAATTTTTGAAGTCATTTTGATGTTGTTATATGATTCATATCTTACACAATATATGCCTTAGGTTTAGCTTTAGATTTGATTTGATTTATTGTTATTTGATTAATTTAGAGAGATTTATAACCCGTTATGATTTATTGAGACTTGCATGGTTCTAATTTAGGTGTATACACTCATATTAAGTAATATTTGGAAGGATAAAATTAATAATGTGTGCAAAGTTGTTGATACACTACATTAATACAAAATTTTGAATGACATGACCAGATATACCTTTCATATTACATCTTATCTCAACTTACATACAATATTAGATATTGAAAATTAACCTATGCTTATAATATTGGATGATATTTAAAGCTCTTATGCCTAGAAAACCTCTATTGCAAGTTTAGGAATGAATTTTTATATGTTTCTTGGACACTTAACAACCAGTATATGTGTGCATTAGATTTATTTTAATGGAATCGTCAACAACAGACATTTTAAATGATAAAGTATATTTGTTTAATCCTAGAGTTAACTATTCTTAACATCAATAAACTTTTTGATATTGAGATTGATGCATCCAACTATGCATTTCGTATCATTTTAACTAAACATGAAAATTTTTATTGCTTATTATTTAGAAATTTTTAGAGTCTAGTGTAAGTTACACATCATTGTGCAAGCTAGTTGACAAAGGTATCATTATACCATGAATAAAAAGACTATAAGTTCTATATAGATAAGAAAAATGAAAGGTACATGAAATGGATGACATATCTATAATAGGTGCATCTTGTGACCAAATATTACAAGGAAAAAGATAACCATATATATGAGTATATAATTTCCGTCAAATGTAAGAACTTTTAATAAATAGGGATATTCATGTACATAAATTCCTTAACTAGAAAATATTGTACATCAATGATACTAATTTTTATGAGAAATGAGCTTGTATAGGGTAGATCAGTGCATGTTTATGAGTGAGAAATGAAATTATTTATCAAAAAAACTGTTATATCTCATTTGAGTATCTCAAAAACATATAATCTATGATTGATAATGTTACAAAATAGGAATACACTTTAATTTACAAAGATATTTTCTAGTATCACATTTTTCCAATACATAGAAATTTACAATAGGATTCTATTTCCTATGTAATATTACCAAACCTAGATATACTGGATTTAAGATATACTTATATCTACTCATTTCTTAAATACATTGGGAATCCATTATCATGGATTATCAATTAATTATATTTTCATCGAATGCAAAAACCATTGCATCATTACGGTGGATAAATTTTTTAACATAGAAACTATGGTACAATGTATGAAGAGCATTAGCATAGCCTTTACCACTCAATTATTTTTCCAACATGTGTGAATATATTTGATATTTTATATAACATCATGTTAGACAAAATTAACATATTTTGATAATAATTGTAAAATTTTCTTGAAGCCTAGCTTGATTATCTACCTTTCATCCTCATACTAATGGATAGAATAAGGTAATAAATAGGAATTTTGTGCACCTAATCTAAATTTCAATAAAAATTATTCACACATGACATGCAATTTTCCTTGTCCTTCTAATAAATGAAATACTTCTATTCTTGACCTACCACATAACTTGGAAATATATCTACTTGTAATATAGATATTAAGTCTATATTATTACCTCTACTAGAATTTATAGTGATGTAGTACCTATCAAACTTGGATATATATCAATTCATTCTATCTTTCATCAAAATTATGATTTTATCACCATTAGATGTAACTTCTAAGTAACATAATTTATTTTAGATTGTAAACTCTAGTTAATTTTCTTCTCAAGTAAAATGATACACTTTTTAAAAACTCAAGCATCTATTTCCCTAGTCTCAATTAGAAATAATTATGAGAATCACAACTTAAATGAGGATGAATGCTATGATCCAATAAAGGGTTATTTGATACCTTATTATCTATGGAATTAATCTTATCATTAATTTCAAACAAATATAACCTCACATATATGTATTCATTTGAATGCATTGCATAAGAATATAGTATCATATGTAAATATGGTAGCAACACCATACCTAGTATCAATTTTCATGGTGATATCATGATGTCAATACAGTCTTAGACTTGGTGCCAACAAATATGGTGTCAAACCCAAAATATATGCTAATTACTAGAGCTAAAACCTAGCTTCAACTTTAGATACTAACATCCATTAATAAATTTTCCATGTGTATAAAGTTAACATCTAAACAATGACTTAAAGAATATTTTTTATCATGTTACCATTTAATGCTAAATAGGGAGACATGTGAACAATTTTATAACTATTCTTATAAATATCTTCTTAAGCTAGTTGGAAGGAGAAATTTTTTAATTTTACATGAACATTTTAATATTAATGTTCATGTGTGTGTCCATGTGCATATGTGTATAGTAGAGGTTATATTAGTTATTGTGTTCATCTAGATCTTTGTTCTTATTTCTAAATAGTCCTTATATTAGGATATGGTTTTAATACCCAACACATATTCTATTGTACCACTACCATATGTAACATAAAATTTATATCTTTTACCAGCTTTGCTACATAAATGACTTATCCTTTATAGTTCACCTATACTTATAATATAAATAAATAAAGCTTTATAATATAAATAAAATTATTTGCATAATTTAATTTCTTTTCATTAAAAAGTATTAGATTATGTCTTGTTTTTGTTGTATAACTTTTAAGCATAACTCTTCCATCCTAATTAAGTTGAAGATATGTTCTTTCAAACATATGAGGGCCATTAAAGCATAGCATTTGAAAATATATACTTGTAAATTGTCTAATATTGGTAGTAACTATAAGCTATGGTAACTTATCGGGATCATAATTACTAAAAATCATCAACCTAAAAGTAGGCATTAAGGTAAGATTTCTCAAGATGATGTGTAGGCTTATTCTTCCTTCTTAACATTGCTTAATATGGTTGGGTGCTTTGTGGATTTTCATAAATTATAATTAGTATTAAACTAATTAAATTTAAACATAACCATAAAATTTAACAACCACTCATTAGAAGATATCTCTTACATAAATTATTGGTCCTAGCACATTTTTATAAGTCCTCCTAAAAAAAAATCCTTGTAAGAAAATCCCCTCTTTAAGTAATATACACATGAGTTATCCCCACACTTATAACTATTAAGATATATGGTCAGCTTATAAAACATTTATTGTACTAAAAAAATTCCAGTTTAAAAATAGGTATTAGGTTGAGAGTCTCAAGGATATATGTTGTCATATTCCTTTTGTCTAATATCAACATTGCTTAAGGTGCTTGTATGTTTTTGTAGGTCTACAAAAAAAACTAAAATTGCTACGACAAGAGCACTTAAAAATAATGTAAAAGTTAATAATTACAGACAAAAATAATGAATAAAATAACTAATATTAAGATATAAAAATAAGTCATTCCTCGCAATAAATATTCTTAGATGGAAACTCACAAGGATATACAAAGGATTATCCCACATTAATAATGCTTATAGAATATAATATAAAACCAAGCATTAAAATGCAATTTTCAAGATGATACATTATAATTTTATTTTTATATACTCATTACAAAATAAAAAATAATATTTTTATTAAAAACTTATTATTATTAACACTATCAATAAAATTAATAAGGACTTTGTTTCCATTATATAGATTTCCACAAATTATACTTATTTTAAATTTAAAAAAAAAAAATTGCTTAACGAAAAATATTATCTTTAATACAACCAATAAGAATCCAAATTTGCTTATGGCAAATGTGGTTTACTAAATTAAAATATTGACGACATCGAATTGAAGATCTTTCGTTGCCACACCACAACAGTTCCGACAGCTTTCAACAAACAGTAAAGTGGCATTACCTGCCCACCAAGTCGGTTATGGATTCAATCAATTCATCATTGACTGATGCTTGCACCATAGGAGTTCCTGGTGATGTAATATTCACGAAAGCAGGCATTGTGGCATCTGGTAAATTTACCATAGAAAGGTTTGAAAGCATGGAATATACGCTAGACATCAGCGGACGAAGTGACGCGTCTGCCTGTGTACAGAGAAGGCCAACATGAATACATCTGAAGGCTTGTTCACAAGGGCAACTTTCAACTATTGCTCTGTCAATTACATCAACAATGTTTCCTCTGCTGTACGATCTCCAAACCTGCATAAATAATTATCACCAACTCTCAACATCTTAAAATGTACACAACTTGAGAAGCCAACACAATGCAATTTAGTTTTTCCCCTAGAATTATGCTGGATAAGGACCACGATTGGAATATCATGCATAATTAAACTAACTTACATGTGAACGTAACAAACGGACTTTATAATTTTGAAATTAAGAAAAGACATAATGTTTAAAATAACTTCTTACCAAATCTAAAAGGTGAGAAAAATTAAAATCTGTATTCTTTCTTCCGCATACAATTTCCAGAAGTACAACACCAAAGCTATAAACGTCAGCTTTAGCCGTTAATTGGCCATGCATAGCATACTCTGGCGCCATGTAACCGCTGCATAATTTTGAATAGATAAATAAACTAATTAATCGTTAAACAAACGGAAATACGAAATAATTGAATATTTAAACGCTGTTATAAGCCACGGATTAGGAAACCTCGTAAAGATAATTCGAAGAAAGGAATGTGCGATCTAAGGAATTATGATTTCAAAAAATAGAAGATTTAAGGTTTTTGCATAATGTAGGTTTAGATTCTGACTATGTTCCTGCCGCTCTCGTGCTAACATGACTCTCATCCTCAGGAAGTAGTCTTGCCAAGCCAAAGTCTGCTATCTTGGGATTCATTTTTCCATCCAGAAAAATGTTGCTTGCTTTAATATCTCGATGAATAATCCGCAACTGAGAACCTTCATGCAGGTAGAGAAGCCCACAAGCTATTCCAGTTATTATATTGAAACGCTTTTGCCAGTCAAGTTCTCTACCACTCTGTGGATCTGTGTTCATCGGTGATAACTAGTGAGCAAACAAGTAAGAATTGTCGCCAATCTTATTTAAGACATTGCAGCATAATTTATCAATTGCACTGTTACGATACAAGAGAGAGAAACAGTCACCGAATAATATTTTATCCAGGCTCTTATTTGGCAGGTACTCGTAGACAAGCATCCTTTCAGATCCCTCTACGCAACACCCAAGTAGATTCACAAGATGCCTATGTTGAATTTTAGCAGCAAACTTAACTTCGTTTAGAAACTCTTTTTTTCCTTGCGTAGATTTTAGCGATAACTTCTTCACTGCTATTTCTCTTCCATCTGGCATAATACCCTTCGGTGAACAAAACATACAAACAGTAAGTATAGTTGACTTTCACAATCTGATCTGCGCTCATATAGGAAGCAGCTATATATATGTACCTGGATTTTGTGATTTGCTATAAAATATATTAAACATTAGGGTAAAATATTTATTTTCACTCCTTAAATGTGAATATAAGACTGAAGATAATATATATGTAAGACACCAAAGAGCCGATCTTCTTAAATTAGAAAAATAAGCTGCTTATACAAATAATAAAAATAGATTGGAAAGCTTCTTAGGTTCAAGAAATTTATAAAATAGATCTGAAAACAAAAGGGGTAAAAAGAAAACTTACTTTGTATACAGGGCCAAATCCTCCCTCTCCGAGCTTGTTATTCCTGTGGAAATTTGTGGTTGCAGCTATCAGTGTTTCCAAACTAAATATTATATGCTGATCCTGATTGATCAGTGAGCCTTCCTCAATGTGCCGATCTCCTGTATAATGTATTTGAAAGTCATTTAAGAGGAGAATTGAATAAGAAAAGTATAATTTTATGCCAGTAGTTTACCATTATTATAAAGAAACTAGTTGTATCAGGGTTTGAACTTTTTATTTTCAAACCACAAATTTAGACAATGAGCAGACGGATAGGATTGTTTTTTCTCAGATTTCTATCCATTTTAAAACCCTTTCGAGTGTCTCCCTTATATCAGTGAAAAGGCTGACCAATATGACATCGCTCAAAAAGCATTCCTTGTACAAAATTACGGGACGAAATGCAACAATGTTCCGAAAATACCTTCGTATGCGTTCCCATGGAGGACTGGATCCCCAAACATTGTGGACTTCACTTTTCGTCTCATTGCAAACAGGCCTGCTAAAAGCATAAGCAACAACCCGCCAAGGATGCCCAGAATTGAGGATTTCTCTGCACGGCATGTCCACTGAAAAATTCAGTCGTGCAAAAGGAAACCTCAGATATAGGTTATGCTCATTTAGGTACTCTACAACTATTAAACTACCGCTACTTCGTATCTATGCATTAATCATGCAGAGCCCAACCAAAGTAAGTTCAAATACATACTACTTGAAGGTCGTGAATCTGTTGGTGTTTCTCCCGGAGGCGGGGACAGAGGAGTAAATAAATCAAAGGTTTCATAACGAACAATGCAACTTCCAAGGTAAGCCCTGCCTCCAACACCTGTATAATCGGTGGAATGTAAGAGTGTGCTTGTTGCATTTGATAAGCATTTTTTGCAGTCGTCAATGGAAATGTCCATCCAGCACTGAACGAGACCGCTAATGTCGGTGAGCATCCAAGAGTCGAAAGTTGTTCCAGTAGAATATCTTTTGGGCGACGAAGGGGCGGCGTCAGACAATTTTTTGAAAAGTTCTCTCACGGCCTCACCGAAGCGGCCTTCAGGGTCCTTGGCCTCAGTGTCGGAGACCACCACAGTATAATTCCAAGTGTCCCAAACTCCTATGAAGCTGTAATTCTCGTAACGCACGTAGCATTTGTCAAGCCAAACACTACCGCCTATGGCTTTCCCACACAATTGTCGAACAGCCCTTATTGCTTGTAGCGAACAGTTGGAGCATTCCTCCACCGATGAGTGTCCTCTGCATTGGAGGAGGCCATAAACTCTCTCTGGACTTTGACCGCTAGAAACAGAAGTATTGAAACCACCTGATGATGATGCATCTCGGACAAGATTATTTAGAACCGTATTCAAATTGCTCTCGAATTTGTTTGCATTTGTATAGATAACACCGTTGCAACGGAACGGGGGATCTACTGCGTTGCACATCTGCACATATGGAGTAACATAGAAAGAACCAACACAGAACAAAAGCAAAACATTTTTCCGTAAAATATATGGCGATGAATCTCTTGTATTGAATTTGAAGGTGATCTCCATCTCGATTCTTTTCTTGAATGTGTGGCGCCGTGGGAGTGGCTCCGCTTCTGCCTCTGTGGCAGCGTCTGCACTTAAGCTCGCTGAAAATTATCGACAGTTTTATAAAAAATGCTCAGAAAAGTTAAAAAAGAAAAATTAGTGGAGATAGGACAACTTGCTAGCTAACTAAAATAAGTCTAGGATGGTTGGTTCCTAAACAAGAAAAAGGTGTCTGAGTAGTAGTCGGGAATAGGAACAAATAGCTAGGACGTATTTAAAATGAAAAGAAGAGGATTTATTATTGTAAAACGAAATTCTATTTTGTACAATTTATATAATCGTGGAACCTTACATTATGAAACTGTAGAGCGTTCTCATATTACATTACCTCTGATTGACTGTTAAAACCTGGAAACAATGCATTTATGTTATATGTTAACCGAGTCTGTGTTGCTACGTGTCAGTTTTTTTTGTTTTTTTCCGAATAATTCGAATTTCGCTTTTGTGGGGAGATAGAGTCCAAGATGAGTGCGAATAAATCGCGTTGTGATATCAATGCGCCTCTGACTCACTTTGTTAAAACTCAGAAACCCTGAAATATGTTGACCGAGTCAAAATTGCTACGCGTAAGGTTTTTTTTTTTATAATAAATCTTTGACTTTCGAATTTCGCTTACGTGAAAAAAGTAACGTTATTAAGTTTCAACTTGTGACGATCGATAAAGTAAAACGTTCAATAATTTTCCTAATTAATAGCATCTTACACGGATAGGAAAATTAGGAGAAATTTATTCGGTTGTTAGGTGGTTGTATTTTCTACTAACAAAATTTAACACAACCACCACAAACTCACTTCTTCCTAAACTCACTTATCATCTGATATGAATCTTAGATCTTCCCATATTTCAATGATAATTTTTTTAATTAATTTTAGTAAATTTGTTAATATATATTGTACTAATTTGATTGTTAGATTATCAATATAGTTAGCATGATATAGTTGTATGTCTTATATTTCAATATAAAATATTTTTTTATCTCTTGTTATGGAAAATATACATATTCTTTCCTCCTAATTTTTTTAAGTATTATTTATTTATTTATTTTACATCTATGTTGGTGTGAGATAGTCTTCAATTGGATCATGGCATATTATTTTCAATTGATCTTTACTCTTGCATAAGCCTCTTAATGATAATTGTATCTAAAATTAAATTAATAAGATAATATTCCTCATTTATTCATAATTTTTTTCTTACAAAATTATTTAAAATTTATCTTAACAACTAATTTATCTTTATTATTATTTCTACATTCATTTAATAAATATTTTATTTATCCATCTACTTTTATTTCACCATATTTTTTATCTATTGTTAAAATTTTCTATTATAATCTTAAACTATCTATTTAGAACTATTTTTTCAATTCCTTTTACATACTCTAGAAGATAACCAATAACAACTACATCTAAAAATAACTTGCATCCGGCGTCTACACAATGTTTTAAGTCCCTTATTATAATCTTAAACTATCTATTTACAACTATTTGTTCAATTCCTTTTAGAAGATAGATAGCCCATAACAACTACCTGTAAAGACAATGTACTTGCATCGCCCGTCTACACAATAACACAATGTTTAAAGTCCCCGTTTTAAATCATGAAATATTTCTTTATCCGGGGATTGCCGTCCCGACTTCTTTTATACAATTAACCCAGCTTCCAGGGCACATAACAGCTTCAAAGTGGGTCTTGGTGAAGGTACCAATAATGTGACATAGTGGAAGGCTATGATCTTTTTGTTAAGAATTGCAATGGAATAGGAAATAAAAAAATTTCAAGTTTTTGGTGACTCAAAATTGGGGTGAATTGGGATTTAAGATTATTAGGGATGCAAAATTTGATACTTAGGTCTTATTATGTGCAAATGAAATTGTTAGAAGCATCATTTGTATATATATCTTATAAGCATATCTATAGAGAATGAAATAAGGAAGTCGATGGTCTATCAAAAGTTGCCTTGGATATTCTAGTTGGTATGTGGGACTTTGATTCCACCATAGTCTACATATTTTTGATAAAAATCATGGTTTAGGTGACCCTTTGTGTTCTTTTTGTTGTCTTTTGATAATTAAGACCATATCTATAAGATCAATGATGACTATAGGGATGATGTACCATAATGACATTCTATAAGATGATTGAAGTCTTGCAATAGGTTGTTATTATTGTATTAGTTCTCATAATTTTTGTAGAGAAATTTCAATCATTTTTGGGAGATTCTAGAATAACATTAAATGGGGTTGTTCTAATAAGGCTTGTATGAGGGAATAAAAAAACTTCATATTTTTGGTAATTAAAAATTTGTGGCTGATTGAGCTCTAGGATTATAGGGATGCAAAATTTGATACTCATGCCTTATGATGAGCTAGTGAAATTACTAAAAGCATCACTTACATAGATATATTATAAACATGTCTATAGAGAACTAAATGAGGAAGAAAATGGTCTATCAAAAGCTACCTTGGATACTTTAGTTGGTACTTGGTTAAAGGAAGGAATAGTGTGTGAGACTATGATTCCACAACAATCTGCACTATTTTGCTAAAAGTCATGGTTTAGGACTTTTTGTGTTATTTTTTATGTTTTTTGATAATTAAGATCATATTTATAAGATGATTGATGGCTATAGGGCTAAAATACCAAAATGACACTTTATAAGATGACTGACTACTATTATTGTAACATGTTTAATAAAATTTCAAACATAAATTGATTCATTCTTGGGAAAATCTAGAATAGCTATGAATGGTCTTGTTTTAGTGAGGCCTATATGGGGGAATAACAAAAATTCATGTTTTTGGCAACTCAAAATTGATGGTAGATTGGGGTTCAGTATTAATAGGGATGCAAAATTTGATAGTTAGGCATTATTATGAGCAAATGAAATTGATAGAAGCATCCTCTGCAAAGAGATCTTATACACATATCTCCAGAGAACTAAATGAGGAAGAAGATGGTCTATCAAAAGTTGCCTTAATTATTCTAGTTAATGATACTTTGTTAAAGGAAGGAATAGTGTGTGGGATTATGATTCCACCATAACCTACACCCTTTTGATAGAAGTTGTGGTTTAGGTCAGCTTTCTTATTCTTTTATATATTTTTTGATAATTAAGATCATATTTGTAAGATGATTAATAGCTATAGGGCTGAAGTACAAAAATGATACTCTATAAAATGATTGAAGGCTTGCAACAAATTGTTATTATTGTATCAAATTTGATGAACTTTTCATTAAATATGTGTCATTGTTAAGAGATTCTAAAATATCCTGAAATAAAATTATTTTAGTAAAACCAATATAAAAATATAAAATACTCATGTCGGTGTAATTTTTTTCAAACTTTAAAATGAAAATAAATAATTTTTTTTTTAAATATATATTATAAACATTAGATATTAAACAATAAAAAAGTTATCATAATTAATTTAAGATAAGAAATTATTCCATAAACTACATAATAAAACTTTTATATATATACCCGTACGAGTACAAAAAATAAAATTAAACAATAATTCTTTTATCCTTTACAACTTATATGAAATCTAATATACCTATTTACAAACATAATTTTTTATAAATTAAAAATCGACCCAATTAAATTAAATTAGACTAAAAATATTCTAGAGGATATACACCTGCTTAACAAATTCTTTGAATTAACGGCATAAACATAAACAAATTCTGTAAATTAATAACGTAAATACTCATTACCGTCGTTTACCAGAAGGAAAAAAAACATAATTAATTTTTTTTTTAACATTTTGATAATTTGACCTTTGGAGGAAAACGCGGCAGCTATCTAAGCTTTATAGTTTGATTTGTATATAGTCAATGAAGTGGTTCTTATATAATGAATCTAGTCGGCAGGAAATTTGATTTGTATAAGCTATCTAAGCTTTTGAGGAGCCCATTTTGACTTTTCATGTCAAAGAAAACGGCAGGAAATTTCTCATGCGGCTTTTCTAGTCGGCGACAATTTATCTACGCGCGAAAATAATGCAAGCACCTACACAACCACAAATTACAATCACAATCATGACAGCATGAGAAAGTTGACCAATGTCCGTGTTCACATGCTGGGTATATTTGTATTTAAGAATTTGTTTTTGATTTGGTGTCAAAACTTTTGTGGTTGAGTAGAATTCTCAATTATGGTTTTTTTTTTGTAAAGTGGAGAGTTATGCTTATCAATAGGGAATTTAACACACAACTATGACACGTGTACCCTCCACATATTTGGGCATAACACACAATCACCACACACTTACCCCTCACACACTTGCCCATGCCATTGTTTGAACCTTGGACCTTCCGAAGAAGAGCTAAAGACCGAATTGTTGCACTATCCGCATTGGAACTAGTTTTTGTAGTTAGTGTGATAAACCCCTACAACCGATGCATAGGACTGAGCAGTCCCCTCCCACATCTACCCCTCACACGCTTGCCCATGCCATTGTTTGAACCTTGGACCTTCGGAAGAAGAGCTAAAGCCCCAATTGTTGCACTATCCCCATTGAGACTGGTTTTTGTAGTTAGTGTGATAAACCCCTACAACTGACGCATAGGACTAAGCAGTTCCCTCCTTACTCCTGTATAAGAAGCAAGATATTGTAATGTAGCAGGAGAATCCGCATTTTCCGCTACCACAATTGTATATTCCATTGCGCCACAGTCTCGGAATGTATTAACTACCTGAGCTACAGAAGAAGCTTTTTGACCAATAGCTACATAAACACATATTACATTTTGACCCTTTTGACTGATAATCGTATTTGTAGTTAGTGATGTTTTACCAATTTTTTTGTCCTCAATAATTAATTCTCGCTGACGACGTTCTAAAGATCATAAAATCAATAACAATAAGACCTGTTTGAAGAGGTTCATAACTCAAAAGGCCAAGAACTACTTATAAATAGAAGAATAAAACATAACCATTTGGGTATCAACAAGTAGGTACAAGGAAAATGAAGCCTTGTTGGCCTTTACCAACACAGGACTTTCTGAGCTGCACGTTGTATCGACAAGGTGAATAGAACCTAAAGAAAAATGAAACTTAAGTTAGCCTTTACCAACATCCAAAACTTTTACCAACCAAACTACACAAACAAATATTTATATTTGTATTTCAAAATTTAGACTACTAAGAAATTATATATGGCTAAGGTTAAGGTTGATATATATAATTTGTATATAATCAACCACATGCTTCGCTCTAAATGCGCTTAACGAACCAATCGCAAAAACCGCGCTAACAACTTATCTATGCGGCTTTATCTGCCCGCAAAAATAGTGTAAGTACCTAGACAATGACAATCACGAATTGTCGTTTTACATCCATAGGAATAGTGCATGTGTACTAAACAGTCCACGAGCGCACTCCGGAGAAACGTGGAATTGATACTGTCTTGTCCACGTCAGTCGAAATTATGACGGCCGTCACAACTTTCGGATGCCCGCCAAATTTCATAAAGAATAGGGAAAAATTCAAGACATAATGCAGATAGACTCGCTCTCTTCCAATCATCTTCCCAACCTGACCACAACCTGACCAGTGTTCATGTTCACATCGTTGGCTATATTTATATTTAAAATTTCCAACCTGACCAATGTCCATGTTCACGTAAGAATTGAAACTACCAGGAAATCATATGGCTAAATGATTATATAAGAAGTTGATCACGGTCCTATGAGATTTAACCCAAAAATACGTCCATTCAAAAATATTAATCTAAACTAAAATAAAATTGGAGGCGTGCTCCACGGTCTCCGCCGTTTGTAGCATGTGCGGTGCAATTAGATCGGGTTATGGACACTCGTATTCCTCTCCATTTTGTGGCATATTCTATTGGAATTTTGTTTCAAAGTTAATAATTGTCTGTTTGTCTTTATCTTTGTCATCTGTATACATCGTTAATCGTATACGTTCATAGCATCAACTTACATTGTTAACTGTATACATCGTTAACGTATACGTTCATAGCATCAACTTACATTGTTAACTGTATACCGTTCATAGCATCAACTTACATTGTTAACGGTGAACGTTTATAGCATTAACAACAAGAGGTAAAAGTAAAAAATTTTTAAAAGGGTAAGAGGGGTTTTGAGAGGTTTTTATAATCTTTTACAAAAAAAATTAGTTAAAAAAAATGCTTTCAATCATTTAAAATAAAAAGGAAGCATCTTCTTCAAAACAATTAAGAAGAAAGACAAAAACAGATAGAGAAACCCTCGTAGGGGCAAAAGAGGAAGCCTCAACGGGCAATAAGAGAGGCATGAGCGAAATAGAAGTTCCACACAAGACATCGTAAGTCCAACCATCGACCAATCCTCTCATGATGGATAGTAACTATTGCAAGCTCATATGCAAACAAAAAGTTACCCCGAGAACTCATAGTCATCCTTCATCTGCCAAAAGAGACTAGTAATAAAGATTCCTGAATTTTGTCTAGAGTAAAGCTTGCTCACGTGTCTGGGTAAGACAATAGATGGATCCATTTTTCATCCATCACACAACAAAAAACTTGCAAGAGGTGTTCATTGAAGATGGTGAAGTTACAATGTCTCCATGTATGGCTCACAAAGACATTCTCCATGTTGAGCCATAAGCTCCATGTGCCCCAAACATTGAAGCCATGCATGAGAGTGTATGTTGAAAATAAATCTTGTGAACTTAGAAAAATTCCATGGATCGATGAAATCTCCAATGATGTGTCTTGAAAATGCTATCCAATATGAGGTGGATTCCCATAACATGGAGAAGATGTAGCTACCCAAGAAAACTGAACCCTGAGAAAACTCACAAAAGAGATACAGTTGTGGGATTGCCATCAATCAGGGGGAGGAGAACTTTCATTACAAATGGTGAGGTTAGGCAAAGAAACCCCTAGGTTAGCTAGAAAGTCAACTACTTGGTTTCCTTCCCTAAAGATATGTTGGACGGTGACATTAGAGGAAGAGCTCAAAAAAACTTTACCTTGAAGATTAAACTGAATATTTTCTAGGAAGCTATCTAGGTGCATACAATGCTTCCAATAATGTTCATAGAGTCACCTTTGACAATAAGGTTAGGGCAGTTTATTCTAGACAAGAGAGATAGACCTTGGAAGAGGGCTCAAGCTTTAGCAAAATGGTTGGTTTAGACGCCAAGATTTTTTGCAAAGGCTAGCAATATCTTCCCTATATGATCTTGAAAGATACCTCCTACTCCAACCGGTCCCGGATTACCCTTGATAACACCATAAAAATTGTACTTGATCCATCCTAAAATTCCCACTTTTTAATAGCTATGTAGCACATAATTAAAATTCTTGTATAGAGTGGAAAAGAGCTACACCTGACAATAAAGAATATAAATAACCAATAAACATACATAAGAATATAAATAACCAATAAACATACATAATCCATCTTAAGAGATATTATGTTTGAGTTTGTAGTGGCTATTTATTTCTTTCAATTGCTTATCTCAATTTGCTTGCATCTTGCTTGATTTTATATTTGTTTATATACAAGTGCTTATCTATGTCTAATTTACTTGTTGCATATGATCATTTTTTAAGTCATAATACTAACATAAATATCACAAGTTAGATATTGTGTAAATATCACAATATCAAATATAATATAGCCACAATTTAATAGGATCAAAATAAATATATAAGTAAAATAATATGTATATCAAGGCTAATAATATATCAAATACCATTCAACAATAAGCAACAATATGAATGCAAGAATGTAAATCGCCTGAATCACATATGTGCTAAGCATGTAGAACAACTTATAATATTAATTGCTCAAAATGTATGCAATCTTTATTACTCCTCAAAAGTATATGATAGTAATGATATTGACTATTCATGATACATGTTTATGGAGTATTCTCTATAATATAGCCATAGTAATGTGACTCTTTGGATACTTGACTATTCCTTTCCATATGCCAAGTCTCATGACTCTTGGTTTCCTTATATGACACTTGCATACTTGATGAACACCTAAATCTATATTGTATGCACACCTAAACATGACTATTGCACTCTCATAACTTGCACACTCTAACCTAAGATACTTGTGCATATAGACTCAACTTACACTTGCACACTAACTCACATGATACTTATGCATTTCCTACACATTACAACTTTCAATGACACTTGTGCATTTCTTGTACATATGTAATTACATAAAAGGGGAAATATAACTCACACTCTAAAATATGACTCAACCCTACCATGAAGGTACCATTGGGGTACATTAGCATGTACCAAATAATGTAATATACTCCAACATATCATGTTAGGGATCCGTGATGACATGCAAATTATACTCCTAGTTAAGGTAGTTCATTTTCATTCACTAGGTAACTAATGCAATCAAATTCTCCTAGTCTTATATTTTAATCCAATTAAGATTCATACAACATCAATCTATTTCACTATCTACATAGAGAAAAATTATCAAATTCCCATCATTTCCATGTAGCCTAATAAATATAATTTTATTTCTATATTGAGCATGGTCTAAGACCTTAAAGAAAACAAGTACCCAATCTTATTTACTCCATTTCAGAATAACAAAATGCAAAGCTTATAGAATATTTACATACAATCAATGATAAAGTTCTAGAGACATTACCAAGCCTCAAGACTTCCTAAAAATATTACAAATGCAAGTTTGATAAAAAAATGAGTTTTATTTTCTACTTAAAAGTCTCCCTATTATATAAAAATAAATAAATCAAGGACTCTAGATGTAGTCATTAGTGTGTATTAGAAAACAAAACCACATATGGATGTTCAACATTTCATTACATAGAAACATTAACCTTTACTAGTTCCTGAAAATTTGAAAACCCAAAACTATAAACCCTTAATAGAGCATAAAAATCCTTTGAACTCATCAACACAATATAGAAGCCTCAAGAGAAAATCGTCAATAAATATTTAAAATAAAATGATGAATGAACTACATTATTCTAGGTATTTATTACATTATTGTACCTTTTCTTATTTATTAGAGGGGGTGTAATCTACTAGATAGACTATTAGTTATAACGAATAGTTCTGGTTATAACAAATAACTTGTATTTATAAATAGTTGGACGTAATATTGCTATGGTTATAACCAATATGCGTGTATTTAGATATTTTATATTGCATGAATGATATTAGTTATTACCCATTATTGATATTAAAGTAGGATATTATCAAGAAGTTCCAGTTATTAAGAGGTGAAGCTTACTAAAAAAGAAGACTCCAACCCCATTGACCTTTGAGTGAAATAAAGAGCCAATAAAATTCTAAGATATTCAATATTGTACTCTTCACCTATTGCTTTTAAAGCACTCTCTTAGACCTCATCCCATCAATGTGGAATTTTATTATCTATGATAATAAATTACAATAAGCTCAAGATTGAGAATGAGGTCTTTTTTGAGGTGGAAGTTTGAGTTTTGTAGCACATAGAATGCCAACAATAACATCTCAAAAATATTATACACATAGTAGCAGTACACAACATCATGCATTGCTTTTTCTAATTTATCAGTATAAGCAAAAAAATACATCAAAACAATAAAATGTTGAAACAAGTATTTGCAATGAACATATAAACTTTATATTAAATTTAGGAGCCTTTATCTCCTCCTTTTACAATATTTGTCACGTATTGGTGAGGGTTAAAAAAGAATGTTTTTGTTTCAGATTACAATAAACCCAAATATTGGTGAAAACCCTTTTGGGTGGCTCAGACTAGAAATGGGTGTCTCGGATATCCTCTACTACAATAAATTTTGTGAATGGGCTTGTGTATCCTTATTAGACCACTCTTTGCCTCAATAGCTTCTCAAAGACCTATCTCTTGAATTTGTGTAAAATGCAAATAAGAAGAATATTATTAGAAATTGAAGGGCCAACACTGTATGAGGACCTCTTTGATATGAATAAAGCTAAAAAAACCTTAATTTAATTGTTTACGGAATGTAAAAACAATGCATAGAATATATAAAACAAATAAATCAAATTTTCTTGCTAATACCTAATTCGATCTATATCTTCTAGGGTTAAAAATGTTGTTGAGTAGATGTGAGGCGATATTTGGGGACTGGCTAGGCACACTCTTATACCTCTACGGATGCAAAGCTATGGTTTTAACCATGTAGATGCCCTGCCATGTCTAGATCTATTTGCAGAATGGATGTGAATCGATTCAGACCTTTAGTGGTTCTACCTCCAAACATTGGTTAGGGTTACTCTCATGATTTTGGTAGAATATCGCTACACATTTTAATACTTGTTTCCTCTCTTTTGCATCTTTCTCATTCATCAAAATGAATGATTTTTTAATAAATTTTTAAGAAGGTCAGGGTTAGGGTTTGAAAGTGGCAAGGTAGAATTGCCAAGTGGCAAGCTAGGATTAAAGTATGATTACCGACTAGGATTTATTTATATATAAATATATATAGAAATATTAAATATTTATATATTTATATATAAATATATATAAAAATGGCTAGGATTTGGTGTCTACAAATGTCCCTTTTTGTACTACATTGTGTAAAATATAGTATGGTGCAAAAGCAAAAGACTCCTGGTTTTATTGGATGAAGAAATGGACTCTTTCCTCAAAACACAAGAAGATTAATTTTAAAAATTTTAATTTTAGATTACCCTCTTAATTGAAAAATGAGTGAAGAATGAAACCCATGAGTCAATTGACCGAATTTGGATGATTAAAAATGGTGGATGCAAATTTTGAAAATCAGGATCGAGGTGGCTACCCCAAGTTTGGAATGAGTTGCTTTGTTGAAAGTTTTATTTTCGTTAATTGATGTGTGATTTAGGGGTGGTAGATGGAAAAACCAATGTGGGTATGTGTATGATACTAGGATTGCTCATCACATGTCAGATCCATTTTGTGGCATGGTGCATACCAATTTGTAACTTGAGAGATATTTTTACATTCTATGACTCCATAGAGAGGGTTTGATTATTACCTTGAGCCAATTTTCTTGAATGTAGTCACATTCCAAAAATGAGTTACCAAATTGATATGATTTGGGATAAGATGAAATGAGATGATGTGTTGGATGCATGGATGAGTTGATTTGATGGTTTGTGAACTTTTTGGATATTTTTGGGATTATTTGAGGTATTTTTTATTTTGCACAAGTTTCCTTATCATGATTTACCCATCCTATTGGATTGCATGGATAACCAATCACTGTAATCACCATGTGACTAGAGTAAATTACTAGATACAAGGTTCACTCAAGGATCCAAGCTAGCTAATATATGATCTAAAAGTAAATATTAAGCTATTACATGAAAGAAAAAGCTATTATTTGTGTTGATCAAATGATTTTGGTGCCTTTGGAACCTTTTGAACTGAAAGTTACCAAATATGGGTGTCTTCTTTGGAGAATTTTGAACTGATTTGACCAAAGGGGTATATCTCCTTTAGAGTATTTTGGATTGAAAGTGACCAAAGAATTTTTGTTCCTTTGGAGCATTTTGAATTGAATTGTCAAAAGGGGTGTCTCCTTTGGAGCCTTTTAAACTTAGTTGAAAAAAGGGACATCTTATTTGGAGCCTTTGAACTGAATTGACCAAAGGGGCATCTCCTTTGGAGCATTTTGGATTGAAAGTAACCAAAGGAGTTTGGTTCCTTTGGAGCATTTTTGAATTTTGGTATGCATGAGATGAAATAAATGTATTATGAATAAATGCAATTGGTTAAAATGTGTGCAAATGGTTGAATGGTGTTTGCATCATTAATTGTCATTTGAAGAGGTTATGGACCATTTTTTGTCAAAATTTATTTTTATTGCATAATCAAAGACACCAATATCTAATGGTGAAATATGAATTGGATTATGAAACTTATATAATGATACAATGATGATATGGGATGTAATATCACTTGTGACTTTGTTTGTATTAAGAATAAAGAATATAGAATTGTTTTTCATGAACTCAAACATCCTAGCGACTTCAAACAAACTCATCTATTAATATGGTAAAGTAGAATCAAATTTCTCAAGTACCAATTATGTGTGCAATGGATTTTTATTTGCAAATCATGAGCATGGTAATGACTCAAGCTAATTAAGGACCATTGTGTGTGCAAATGAATTAATTTACCCATATTAATTAAGGTGAGACTAAACCAATCATGGAGAGAACTAGAAAGCTAGCTTATCCTTATGTGTGTTTAGAGGTATCTTCAATAGAGATGTGTCACCATGCATGAGCATAGTCCAATATTTTAGCAAAAAAAATGCACCCAAAAAAATAAAATTCTAAAACAAGTATTTTCAATGAACAATATAAACTTTGTATTAAATTTAGGAGCCTTAATCTCATATTTTTACAATATTTGCCCCATATTGATGGGGATCACAAAAGAATACTTTTTGTTTTATATTACAATAAAACCAAAGAATGGTGAAAACCTTCTTGGATGGATCATATTGGGAATAGGTGTCTTGGATATCATTCACTACAATAAATTTTGTGAGTGGGCTTGTGTATCATTGGTCTGTCACTGTTTTCCTCAATAACTACTCAAAAACCTATCTCTCGCATATGTGTAAAATGCAAATAATAAGAAGATTAATAGCACTTGGAGAGCCTCCATTGTATGAGGACCTATTTGATATGAATAAAGCTAAAATAAATTAATATGAATATTTGCAAAATATAAAAATAATGTATAGAATATAGAAAACAAATAAATCAAATTGCATTACTAAAACCTTATTTGATCTATCTTTTAGGGTTAAAAATATCACTTAGCAGATGTTGGGATGCATCTGGGAAATAACTATGCACATTCTCATACCTCTATAGATGAAATGCCACATTTGGATCTATGTAGACACCCTACCACATCTAGATCTATGTACATAATGGATACGAATCAATTCAGAGCTTCGGTGGTTCAACCTCCAAACTTTTGGTTAGGGTTACTCTCATGATTTTCATAGAATATCGTTACAAACTTTTGATACTTCTTTCCTCTCTTTTGTCTCTCCCTCATTCACCAAAATGAATGATGTTTTATAATTTTTTTAGAAGGTTAGGGTTAGGGTTTGGAAGTGGCAAGGTAGCATTGCCAAGTGGCAAGCTAGAATTAAAGTATGATTAAAGACTACTATTTGTTTATATATATATATAACAAATGGATAGGATTTTGTGTGTACTTTCAGTATTGTTAATTGAATAAAATACAATCCCATAGATCATAAAAGCAAAGACCTCGAGGATTAAAGATACTAGAATTTGGTCAAAATGATCATTCTTGGTCAAATTTGGGTTCTAGAGGTTGTTGCAATACTATGAATTAATCATAGAATTGAATCTACATGTTTTTTAGAAAAAATCACATTTGTGTGTTTAATTACATCTTTAAAAATTCAAATTTCCACAATAGATTTCAAAGTATTTTTGGTATTCACTATATGAATTCAACAAAATGTTGTTACTACATAAAAAAGGATAACATTTTTTTTGAAGTAATAAAAAAAAAAACTATAGTGAAAACATTGTAAGGTAGAGGGGGTAGAAATTTTATTTTAAAGGTGTATTTTTGGATATTCTCAACACCTTACAATTTAAAAATTTACTTTAAAATTTATTCTTTGAATACCTTTAAAACAAGTGCTCAGGCACACTAGCAATGTTTGGTATCAATGGCTCCTCTAGCTCATTTTTATAGGTATAGCTATCTCATCGAGTTGCTATACCTATAACCTAACAAATTTATCATAATGACACCTAGGCATCAACCATTTAAATAATTGAGGATACCTAATGTTATTTTTTTTTTATACTTTAACTTCATTCAATTACCTTATTTATCCTTATTGCTAGGGATAAACCCTAAAATTAAGAAATTCTAAGTATCTAGGAAGTTATGCCTAAATATAAGAATTTATCTTTAAACATGCATAATTATAAGGCAAATCCATTTTTTTATTTCCTTGGTATCTTGTACTATTCTCTTTCACATACCTTAAAGTCTTTCTCATGTATGACCATTTAAATGAATAAGACTAGATTTTTTCATATATCGATAGGTATATAGGAAGGGTGGGTATAAGGAAAGCTTTAGTATATCAAGCTAGTTTTATATTTAAAGAGAGAATATTTAGAAGTTATAAGGAACCTTCATCATTTCCATATGAAAATTTCTTCTTACAGATTCATAACTACTCAATGGTTCAAACTTTGGATGTTGAAAAAATTACGTTAGAACCATCTTGATAATTGAGAAATTCAAGAACATTACCATAAGAAAATTCACTTTACTTGCAAATCATGATGATAAAAAATAAATATTTTATGATGTAGAAGCTAAAGCATTTATGATCATCACCCTTTACATAGGAGATGTTGCCCATCCACATATTTATGAAGCTAAAATATTCAAGGAGGCATAGGAGAGTCTTTCTAAAATCTATGAAGTGAAGAATGAATCAATAATACTTCACCTTTAGTCTCAATTCCATAAATTGAAAGTCAAATATGGAGAAATCATTGAGGTTTTTCTTTGCCACATTATAGAGTTGAAAGCAAAATAGAATTCCATGGGAGAAATTATAAATGATAAGCTCCTTGCATCCATCATACATAGATTTATACTAGATTCATTTAGAGTGTTGTTCACTTTATTGTAAGTTTTAAATAGGAAAAAATCCTTTGATGAGTTCGGAAACATTCTTCAATAAGAAGAGGCAACTAAAAATTTGAGGGATTACTTGATAAATAATGCATTTATTTACAAGAACTATGAGATAAATAAGTAACATAAGGGTTCTTTACCATGATCATCATCACAAAAATAGCCTAAAAAATACAAGACACATTGCCACATTTGTGATAGAGATGGACATGATACAAAAAGTTATTGGTATAACCATATGATTCAAGGAGATCAAGTTCAAAAACCTCATGATAAGAAGATACAATATAAAACACATTCTAAGTTGAAGTAACAATAAAGGCATATTGTGCATGAAGAATGAGATTTAGAAATTGAAAAGGCACATATAGTACTAATGTCCAAGATGAAATTTTTTTGAAGGATAAAATTTGGTATAATAATTTAGATGCTAGTAAGCACATGACTAGAGACAAAGCATGATTTGATTTATTAAAATCTAAAGCAAATGGGAAACCAATAACCATTATCAGTGATAAAAGTTATCAAGTCATAATACAAGGATATACTCTCTCAATATTCTTGGAGAAGGTTGTATAATCCAAAAGGTTTTATATGTATCTAGACTGGTAAACAATTTGTTGTTAGTAACACAACTTATGGATTGGAACATGGTGGTAGAATTCCTCTATCGTTGATGGTAACAAGTAATTTATTAAGACATATAAAAATATTGTGGTAAGAGGTTCCTACAAGAATGGCATGTTTGCACTTGATAGCATATCATCTTCTAAAATCATACTATTTGTAGCAATGATAGATGTTACCTCACTCTATCATAGGAGATATGGTCATCTAAGTTTAGGATATTTAATCCAATTGATTAAGTATCAAATGGTGTTAGATTTTCTTAACCTTTCAAAAACATTGGTAGTATGCTTGGGTTATTTAAGAAGAAATCAACATCAAGTACATTTTGAGTTGAGCACTCATAAGGACAATTGGAAGTGATTTGCACTAATCTATGTCAATCCATGCTAGCCATTTTTAGTCGATGTAAGTACTTTTAGTTGTTTATGGAAGACTACTCATGGAAATCAGATGCACGTAAGTATTTGTAGTACTACAAGAAGCATATAAGCATAGAAAATAAGAATTATATTCAACATTTTTACATAGATTTAAGGGAAAATAAATATCTAGTGAATTTTCAATTTTTTTTGGGAATAATGGGATCAATATTTAGCTCACTACGATATAAAATTCATAGTAGAATGAGGTTAACAAAAGGAGAAATTGTTCCATCATGGAAATAGTTTGTTGCATGCTCATAGGAGCAAATCTAGAGCAAAAGTGTTCAGATGAAGTTATTTCGCTATTGTGTATCTTCTAAATAGAGCATCCATATAGATATTATAATAAGTTACACCTAAGGAATATTATTCTAGGAGGAATCCTTACATTGCACATTTTAAAATCATTGAAAACAAGGCATACATGCATGTGCCAAAGTAATGGAGGACCAAGTTGCATGCAAAGACCCTACCATGCATATTCTTGGGCATGATTATGAGTCAAGGGCTTATGAAATGATGATCCAATCACCAATAAATTGCATATAAGTACAAATATGGTGTTAAAATCATGAAGAAATTGAAACCAAGTTAAATACTAAGGATTCTAAGGGGTTTGAAAATCTCACATCTCAAGTTGTAAGCATAAATTATGATGTCAAATTAGATGATAATCTTCATGAAAAGTTCAAGAAGTTTTTTATGAACCTATAAAAATTGATGCACAAGAAATAATTGTACCTATAACACCATCACAATGAATAAAAATTTCAAAATGACTCACTAGTATACCAACATAGATGAAAAACTTTATGTAGCTCTTGACATCACTTCTATATGCCCATGTACTTATAGTTGTACACATAAAGAAGTAAATTTAGGCCTGATGACATAAATGATAGAAAAATTCAAAACTAGAATACGTGAAGCAAGAATTTCGTTCACCATAATGGCGGGTAGCTATGGATGTAGAGTATGAACTATGATGAAGAACAAACTATAGGATCTTTTCAATATACCAAAACAAAAGAAGCACATAAGCTATAAGTTTTATTCAAATCAAATGATTTCATTGAAAAGAATAAGGAATGTCTCATTGCAAAGGGATATGCACAAAATAAAGGAATTGGTTATGAATAGACAATTTCTCCATAGTGAAGATTACGACCATCTATGTAATTTGTGTATTGGCATCATAATTTAGTTAGAAATTTTAACAAATGGATGTCAAGAACACCTTATATAATGATGACCTAAAATAAGAGGTGTATATGACACAACCTGAAAGCTTTCTTGTCGATGGACAACACCAAAAGGTCCACATATTTATCAAATCATTGTATGGGTTGAACTAGATTCCTAGATCCTAACACATAAATATTGACGATCACCTATTGTAGCAAGGTTTCATCAAAAGTCCCTCTAATGCAAATATATATCTTAATAAATATGGATCTAAGATAGTGATACTTGTGTTGTATGTTGATGACCTGGTCATCACTAGTTCTAAATATTTGGTGAATGGTGTGAAGAATGGCTTGAAAAAATTATTTGACATGAAAATTTTGGATCTTTTGCACTATTGTCCTGGATTGAAGGTATGACAAAGAATAAATCACATTATGGTCTCACAAATAAAGTATGCAAATGGAGTAAGGTAGATAATTATCTTGATATAGTAAGTTACCACAGATATCTGGTACTCTTTATCATTAGCTAATTATGAGTCTCACGCAATTTAAATATTTTTGCATGTGGTGTATGATTTTTATTTTCACTCTATATCTTTATGCACCTATATCTATCTTCTTAGTGACACCCTCCCTCACTCCATACTATAGACTATGACCTATGAACAATCACAAAATAAATAGTTAATTACCATATTTTTATTGCATTGTCTTGGATTACATTTAACTTAGTATTATTTAAATTAAATTAGAAAAAATGTAAATTGTTGAGTCAGTAATTCCATATCTTTGGGTAATTATTTCAAACTAAAAATAAATACTATTATGATTTTTTTTGAAAATTGGGATGTTATGCTTTTATTAACTTTTTATATTTTACTTTATAATGAATTATAGTAGATAATTTGGGATTAAGAGTTGACAATTTTTCATCAACATATCTAGGTATTCCCTCGACTAATAAAGAGAAAAATTTGGTAGTTTATTCTAGATAGAATAAAATCTTTCTTATCTAGTTAAAAAGGAAAAGTTCTTAACCATGGATAGAAGAGTGTAATACATAAAGGTGATACTATAATCTATCCCTATATATTATGTTACTTTTAATATGACCAAGAGACATGGTCTTCAAATTGCCAATATTAAATGGAATTTTCTATGGAAAGGATGTGATGAGAAGATTAAGTTTTCTCTTTGTAAATGGGATAGAGATTGGATTTGTAGAGTTATGAAACTACAAATGAGCTTAACATTAGAAGTAAAATTCTATTGAAATTTATTCAAAGATTATAAATTTATAATTTAAATAAATATATAGGTTTTGTGGATATTGTAAAATTTCTAAGGAAGAAATCCCTAGCTAGATAATTAGTAACATGGAATCTCATGTTGCAGAGTTTGCAAAAAATTAAAAAATAGATTAGGTGGTCAATATATGAGAACGTTAATATTATTATTTTGTTCTAATGCTTAGTCAAAGGCCTATATTATTATTATTTATCCTAAATGGAAACTATTTTCTTGGTCCTCTTTGGTTTATAGAGATTCAAATGTCCAAAAGTATGTTTATGTGAGCAACACTTATAGATATTGATATTCTATTAACGAGCGTAAAATAATTTAGAATAATCAATATTTTATACTCTTGAGTATTTCACCTCGAAGAATATTTGGTTAATTGATAACCTCTCTAGGAACTTTACATTCCTTTGGTTAATAGATCAAATTAAAACTCTTATGGGTCAATTTTCAAAGGATGACATGTAATGGAACATTTGGTATATTTTGTGTGAGTAAGAGCTAGAGATATTAGATCATTTACTTTTTATTTGTCCTTTTCATTACACTATTTCAGATTATTTTTTTGAAAATTTGAGAATATGTTGGGTTGTTTAATTGACAATGAAAGTGTTGATGAAATTTTTGATCACTTATTTTTTTTATAAATGATTATGCATTTTGTAAAAGATAAATTCTATCATTATTTATTAATATTTATGATGTCAAAGGGATTATATGTATATATATATATATATATATATATATATATATATATATATATATATATATATATATAATCCATAAAATCAATGTCCAAGGTTCAAACCATGGCATGGGCAAGTGTGTGAGGCTGTGTGTGTGTATGGGTGTGTGTTTGGCCCCTATTGATAAGCTTATATCTCACCCTTATCAAAGGTTATGGTTGGGATGGGGATGCCCAACCCTGATTGTTGGTTGTAGGGGTTTCTCACACTAACCTAAATCAAAAAAATATATGCATATTTAGATTTCCATTGTTGCATTTATTTTAAAGTTTTTATAGACATGGTGTTCACTATAAGAAATTTTGAGGAAAATGTTCTGGCTTCTAGGTTATAAAATTTGAGTATATATTTAATATTATTCTATGATAATGGAGTTAACATAAATAATTTATATCCATGGTATAGTGGAGTATGGCCTAGAGTATAAGAAGAATGATCAATTCTTCTTGCAAGGATATATGTCCTAGACTATGTTGGATAAACAGAAGACAAGAGGTAAACATCTAGATATGTATTTTATCTATGATACGGACTTGTCTTGTGGTATATCAAAAAATAACATCCAGTCGTATTATCATCCTTAGAGGTAAAGTATCGCTATGTGAGAATCTATGTACAAAGTAATATGGTTATATTACATACTATTAGATATGAGTATTCCTAAATTGCAATTGATAGTATTGAGTTATGATAATTAGGTTGTTCTAAATTTTCTCAAGAACCTTTTTTCGTGAAACAACAAATCACATGGATGTTAATTTTCATTTCATTTGATAATAAGTTTAGAATAATGAAATTTAGCTCTAGTACATTCCCATTGAAGAATAACATATATTTTTGTAATGGCACTTGCACATGTTAAATTTTAATTGTTTTTTAGTTGTATCAATATATAATTAACTTAGTTATCCATATACAAATAACGTAGTTCATTGATATGCAATTAAAAAGGCATATAATCCAAGCAGATTATATGATTCCAATAGATAAACTATGGTTATTTGACAAATAGACTATGGACCCCAATGGATGAAATCATACTCATACTTTGATAGATAAACTCAAATGGCATATGAACCATGGAGTATGGATTGTTGAATGGGTGTACACCATAGAATATAAATTAAAAAATGGATGCAGACCATAGGGTGCAAATTACAAAATGGTATAGACCGCAAAGTGCGGTGAAGTTTAAAAATAGATGCAAACCATGGAGTGAGGTGTAGATTAAAAAATAGGTATAGACCATAGAGTGTGGATTACAAAATGTGTACAAACCACTAAGTATGTATTAAAGAGAATTGTCATAACTGTTATTTTGAAATTTTGACCATCATAACAGTCATGACCATTATCTGAAATGTTAGAATGTCATAATGGTCATAAATTTTATCTCAAAAGTTAAACCATCATAATGGTCATAATTGTTATCTTAAAAGTTAAACCATCATAATGGTCATGTAATTAATTTAATAAGGTAGTGAAATTTAGGTTGGAGATAATGTTGTGGTTGCATGGTAGTCTTACACAGTTTTCACATAAATTATTTTGTTTAAATCCATCTCTTCT
This sequence comes from Wollemia nobilis, assembly GCA_028583015.1. Taxonomy (NCBI): domain Eukaryota; kingdom Viridiplantae; phylum Streptophyta; class Pinopsida; order Araucariales; family Araucariaceae; genus Wollemia; species Wollemia nobilis. Next base: position 5,125,688 of record JAQPPZ010017109.1, read on the forward strand.
TAGAGATTGCCTTCTATGTAATTGCATAAAAATTAATTAAATTTGCTATTCACTTTGCCACCATATTTTTTATTTGTAGTTTTAATATTTAAATAATCTATTATCTCTTAAATTTTTTGGATCAGTGGTACCAGAGTGGTTTGTTTGTATATGTATAATTGTAGAGACAATATTAGGTTATAAGAAGTTTGGGTGCTTGATATGTGACCCATTTTATTATTTACCTAGTTCTCTTAGACAAACATAGATGGTATGAAACATCATGTTAATATATACGTTCAAGAAGTTGGTGGATGAATCCCTTGAGATATAAAATAATCAGATGCTAGATCAATTTGCCTAGATTCTTTAATGTCTATCATCTACTAGCACTATAACACAACTATTCAATGCTTGACACTGTTAAAAGTTTTAGTGAACATTGATATCCCTATATTTAGGGAAAAATCAATACAAAAGTAGTGGATAATTGGCTAGAATAACTATTTACATATTTTTTTGTACATCATTTCTTTGATAAAGAGAAGATCACTTTTGTCCTACTAAAAGCCTCAATACTAGTCTAAAATTGGTGGGAAGCATATGAGAAGAATCAAGAAGATTTAAAATAACCTACATGGGATAATTTTGTGGAAGTACTCAAGAATGAATATTACACGATAGGAACCTATGAAGACCTATACATGTGCTGGCAACAATTGCATCAATGAAAATAATAGTGGTTTAAGACTACATCAATGCTTTCTATTCATTGTCTATGAATATTGGAATCCAAGAAACTAAAATGAATCAAATTATCAAGTACTTTAGTGGCTATGTAGTTACATACATGGGTATGTAGAATTTTTTGAGTTCAAGACACTAGGTTTTCCCATCAGCATTGAACAGATGTATAAATGTAAGAGTAAGAAAGGAGATGGTTTGAATAATGAGAATAAAAATACTATGTACCAAATTGATGAAGGACCAAGTTGGATGCAAATACCCTATGCATATTTGTTGGGGATGATGATGATTCAAAGGATTATGTACTAATGAATCCAATCATCATGGAATTACATATAAGTAGAGATATGGTGTTTGAAAAAGATGTTGAAACTAAGTCAAATACTAAGGATTCTAAAGAGTCTAAAAATATCACATCTCATGTTATAAGCATAAATTATGATATAGAGTTATATGATGAAGTTCATGAAGAAGTTAAATAATTTGTTGATGAACCTAATGAATTTGATGCATAATAAATAATTGTATCTATAGTTGCATTAGAATGGATAAAGAGTTTAAAATGAAACAATAGTACACCATCAAAGCTACAAAACTTAAGGCAAGTCTTAATTTCAATTTCACACAACCATGTACTTATAGTAGTAAACATAAAAAAGTAAACTTAATATTGATGACTTCAATTATAGAAAACTCAAAACCATATTTGATAAAGTAAGGACTTTATTCATCATAGTTGAAGGTAGCTATGGATGTAGAGTATGAATATTTGATGAAGAACAAAATATAGGATCTTTTCAATCTATAGAAAGGAAAGAAACCCATAGGCTATTAGTGGGTCTTCAAAATAAAATGCAAGGGAGAAGGATTCATTAAAAATAATAAGGCATGACTCATTGCAAATGGCTATGCACAAAATCAAGGAATTGATAATGAAGATATATTTTCCTTCATAGTGAGGATTAAGATAATCCATGCAATTTGTGTATTGACATAATAGTTTGGTTGTAATATTTAATAAATGTATGCCAAGAGTACTTGTTGTAATAGTGACCTAAAATAAGAGGTGTATATGACACAACCTAAAGGTTTTCTTGTCGATGGATAATATAAAAAGATCTATAGATTGATCAAATTAATGTATGGGTTGAACTAGGCTCCTAGAGCTTGACACATAGAAATTGATGATCACTTGTTGTATTAGGGTTTCATCAGAAGTCCATCTAATGCAAATATCTATATTACGAAAGTTGGATATGATATAGTGATACTTGTGTTATATGTTGATGATCTAGTGATCACTAATAGTTTTTATGGTTTAGAGAATGATGTGAAGAATAACTTGAAAAAATTATTTGACATGAAAAATCTAGAAATTTTGCACCATTGTATTAGGTTGAAGGTATGGCAAAGGAAGAATCACATTATGGTCTCACAGATAAAGTATGCAAATGGAGTAAGGTTTACAATTGTCTTGATATGATAAGTCATCATAAATATTTGGTACTCTTTATCATTAGCTAATTAGGAGTCTCATGCAATTTAAATATAATTACATGTGGTATGTGATTTTTACTTTCCATTCTATTTTTTATGCACCTATAGATGTCTTCTTGATAATACCCGCTTCACTCCATCCTATAGATTGTGACATATTAGTAATTACAAGATAAATAGGTAATTACTACAATTTCATTGCATTTTCATGGATTACAATTATTTAATTATATTTGAATTTAATTAGCAAGAATATAAAATGTTGAGTCAATAATACGAGATCATTGAGCAGTTATATTAAATTGAAAATAAATACTATTATGAAATATTGTGAAAATTTGGGATGTTACATTTTCTAATGATTAAATAAATTAAAGGGTTTTGAGAGGATCCCTAAACCTTAATACATATGGAGTAGAGAAATACTAAGGAAAGAAACCAAATATTTCTTGACATTGAACTCAAATAAAAAAGAAATTATACAGTCATCTAAAAGGCATTCCTAGATAACACATCAAAACCAAGAACAAATAGCCATAAAAAACTAATAGGAAAAAAAAAGTCTTAAAAAAATGTGTCCAATGTCTATTAGGGGAGACATAGATCTCTCGACCACTAAGGAGCCACTGAATCCTTCTATTGATTAACCTTTCTCCAAATATCATTGATGAAGTTGATTGCCACCTAAAGCAATCCCAACAGTTCCTGGTGCTTTTTATCAAGCATCTCCATGAATGGTTGAATAATAGGGTAATCACAAACTAAGGGAGGAGGCATCTCCATTACAAAATCAAAATATTATGATCCTTTAAACATTGTTTACATTGGGATACTTTCATCTGAAACCTATGTATCCACTACAACCAATGAATCCTTAATTTTAAAAAAATTCTTAGATAGATGCTTTGAGCATCACGATCGACCATCCCTAGACTTGCTACAGGTTAGTTTTAATTACTTTGATGACCCCACCTATTTCCATTTTGAATAATAAAGATCAGTCATAAAATCCCCATCATGCAACTCAAAGAACTTGAAAAAGGATTCAAAAGTCATCAGAAGAGGTTCGAGGGATGGAGGAAATTTTTTGAATTCAATTTTATCCAAGGCCTCTTCCACATATATTCATTTTGAATTTTCCATGTATTAAAATGCTAACAAAATCAAACCTTGGTGGATTGGATCGATACATTTACCTCCTTTGATATCTCATGGAGATTTTCCTAGATACTGAAAGAGAAATGAAGGTACATTCATCAGTTGCTTCTTTGTTAGTTGGTTCAAGAACATCATATGGTAGCTATGAATGACTTTCCTACTCAATTATAAGGTGAAGCAATCCATAATTATTGAAATATCCTAATTTTTAGGGTCCTTGAGGGCCTTGGCATCATAGCCTTTTTGAAGTCTCGATAGATACTCCCCTATGTCTAAAAAAAATCCATACTCCTACTTGAGAGAGTGCTTAGGGTATTTATGGTAACCTTTATCAATCAGTAACCTAGTCACCTCACCGATGAGGTCAACCAAGAGGAGAAATTCAATCCATTTAGCTTAGAACAATCTCTTCCTCTAAGAATGAGTTAAAGTTCTTGATAGGGCCCTATGATGCCCATAAAAGTATTGGAGATAATCTAGGAGTTAAACTTTACGTATGAATTTTTTTACTTCCTCATCGATCACCAACACTCTTGGTTTAGTTAGAATCTTCATTTCCTTGTGAGTATTCTTCAGAGTCATAAAAAACCACAACACAACCAAACAAGAGAAAAATATCACCCTCCAACCACCTTGCCAACTAAAACATGCATTCATTAAATCAAATGAGCTCCTTTGGTGGATCACATAAGACTGAGCCTTGAACTTAAGCGAGGTGTTGAAGAAATTTCAAGTAATGTAGTACCAAAACTAAGGAGACTAAATTTATGTGTAATATTTCTAATAAAAATCAAACCATAGATTCCAAAAAATTAATAAAATCATGAGTTTTCTAGTGAAGCCCACTATCTGAGTGGAAATGAGTTATTCCTTTCTCTTTAGATTCCACGAATAGAAAAGAGAGATTCCACATGAGGCATGAGTTCCATGTCTGACACCAAATCCAACTGAGGTAAACACCCTTGGAAAATGACATGTAGTAAGGGAATGCTATAATAGAAAGTTGTGGTAAAACAAATGCCCTTGGGATGAGTAGGGGGACTTAACATATTCCAAGAGACTAACCTCTAGTTGTAGTGCCAAGAGGATTCCACATCAACCGCCTACCCCCAACTATCAACATAAAAAATGATTTTGATCAACCTCAACTACCATGGAAAAATCCTAGACCACCTCAACCAATCCATCTTTATGGGTTTGAATCCACACAAAAAGTTAAAATGAGTGGAATAGCTCTAATCAACAACCCAATTGCAACACATATAGCTCAAAAAAACTAACCAAATACAACAGGAAATGGGTCTTCTCATCCACTTAGCTACCATATTGGGTAGGGGATAGTAGAGACTAAACACAATGACAGTCAATTCCCCTCCCAACCCCAAAACCCCAAAATTTAAACTCAACCTTTATCATCCATAATTAAGTTTTGGAGATTCTAAGAAAAAATGGCTATCCAGGTAGGGAGGCCTTGCCGAGAAAGGCTGAGATTCACCATCAAATTCGTCACCTTGTTACCTTCCAAAAAAATATATTGAATTAACACTTCTAATTTCATATCAAAAATTCTATTAGCTTTAGTAATTATATTAGGTATCTTTCAGTAAGGAGGGTTTAAGGACTTAATTAAATTAATGATATTTAGGGAATACCCTTCCACTACAACCTTCTAGAAACCTAGAGAATCAACCAACATAAGATATTGGAGTAAATATCTAGATTTTACAAAGTGGGTGGTTTGAACTATAAGGAATTATACAAAGTACTTGATCAAGTCCTATTTATCATTCCTGATAACACCTCCTACCATTTTCAAACCTAGATTTTCATTTTAAGCATTACCAAAGTTAATTTTAACCCAACTGATTGGAGGAGGGGACCATTTGAACTTTTATCTCATGGATGGTGTTGGTGTCTTTAAGGACTAAAATTTTAGAGGAAAACCTAACCTAATATCCACCACTACGTCCTTAGGTGGCTGGGTGAAAAATTGTCGCGATATCGTGACCTGTAGCGTTGTCGTGGCAACGAGTTGGTTTTTGTCGCGATTTCGCGACAGGTTGTGCCTTCCTGGCCTCTGGCGAATTTCTTGCGTGATATCGCGCCATGTTGCGCTGTCGTGGCTTTTGCTGGGCTTTGCTAGCGATATTGTGCCTCTCTTGAAGATGCTGCTCAAAGGTGGTATTGTGCCGCGTTTTTGCAACAGGTTGACTAATTGGATGCAACTTGGTTTTTTGTCGCGATTTCGCGGCATGTTTGGCTCTTTTGCGACTGGTTGGTTTTTTGTCGCGATATCGCGACCCTTCTGTGGCTTGACTGCTGTTTAGTGTTTTTGTCACGCTTTCGCGACGCTTTCTGCGGTTGGCTGTCGAGGGCCCTTCCTGTCGCGATTTCGTGACATGTCACGATTTCGTGACATGTCGCGTTATCGCGACTGTTGGCACCGAAGTGGCCGTGACGGGTTTGCCTATCGTGATTTCGTGACATGTCATGTTTTTGTGACATGTCGCCTTTTCGTGTCGTCCGTTCTCTGTGCCTTGTGGCTGCTAGTGTTGCCTTTGTGCACTTTCCTTGTTGTGTTGCTCTTGGCTCTGGATCGGGATGTGTTCTCTCCCGCTTGTATCTGGTTTTTGTTTTAATACAAGTTTTCATTTTTTCAAAAAAAATATCCACAACTACGTCATCGATTACTCCCCCATTAAGATCCAAGAAACAAGAATTCTTGATCACCCTCAAGAAGATAAACTCTGGATCTCACTTGGAATTTTTAAAGGCCCTTTGATTCCTTTCCCACCAAATAATCCAAAAAATGTGAGGGAGTAATAACATCCATAACTTGACCAAGCAAGGATACCTAAAAGGAGAACACCATTGCAAGCACAAATCAACAATAGAATGTGGAAAAACCCATTAAATATTCAAAAGGTAGAGAACATGTTCCAAAACTGTAGTAGAGAGGAGATAAAGAAATAATAGGTGCAAACATATCTCGTCTGATGATTTGCAAAGGTAACACCTTTTACGAAGCTACATCCCCCTCTTAGGAAGGTTCTCAAGGGTGAGACACTTTTTTTGGATGGCCAAACAATACAAATATTAATTTTAGGAGTTAAATGCTTCAAATATTGAAGACATATCTAGTAAGGTTCCATAGGTTAGGGTTTGAATGCAGGAGCTGATTTGACCAAGAAACAAGCATCATTATTCCATTTCCAAATTAAAGAGTCAGTTTCATGCAATCTTAGGACCTGCAACTTCAATATATTGGAGATGGTTTTCTAGGTGACTTCTTCATCTCTGCTACAGTTAGAAAGGGGAACTACCTTCCATGGACTTCTACCCTTTGCAATAGAAATAAGTCCACCACCATAACCCATCCCAATATTTTGATAATGTATTACACCAGTGTGAGGAAGATCTATTGAATCAAAGGATGATTGAAAAGCCATATGTCATTCTAAAATTCTATGGAATTTCCATTACTCACAATCCATCAAGCACCAAATGCTAACTCTATTATGATTTTACACACATTCTACCAAAAATTAGACCCCTCCAAAGAGATAGAATTTATCATCAAACCTTTAGATTGGTTCATGTATTTAGTAGTAACAATTTTAATCCAATTTGATTTCTATTTTTTTTTAATTTTCCAACCTTGCTTTAAGATTAGAGCTTCGCTCATAAAGTTGATATTTTGAATGCCTAGACCACCATTTTTCTTCCTCAATAAAACTTGGTTTCGGGAAACTATATGAAACTTCTTGTGATCTTGAGATCCATCCCATAGAAAATGTTTTTAAATCTTCTCCAATTTAGATAGAAATTGAGTATGGAGGTTAAAAATAGATATAAACTAAATTGAAATGCTCTATAAGAATGATTTGACAAGGAGAATTTTACCTATGACTCAGCAAGGTCCTTTTCTAGCTAGCTAGCTTTCTCTACATTCTATAAATAATTGAGTCCTAGAAGCTATCTTGCATTCTACCAAAAACAATGGTAGGCCCAAATAAGAAGGAGAGAATTCAATAATTCTATAGCCTAGAATATCTGCTATCTTATTTTTCCTATCTTGAGGAGTATTTAGGAAAAACAATAAGCTTTTTAGATAATTATTTTTTAGCTAGCTGCATTCTCAAATGTAATAAGAAATTTCTTCATCACTATAGCTTGCACTATCGAAGCAAGGAAGGATGTGAGAATGCCATTTACAAACTGGTGATAAGAGAAAGAGTTAGAAGAGAGTGCTAGTTTAATAACTTCGATTATTGGGTCTCAAGCTATTGATCTTCCCAAAGCCTCAGCCATAAGGATGAGTAGATAATGTAATAATGGATTTCCTTGGTATATAACCCTAAGTCTTTGAAAACACTAGTGGAATACCCATTTACAAGAATCAAGAACTTTACTGATGTAACACATAAATTTTATTTTTTATTTTATAAATGATTATTCTAGATATTTTGGGATTGAATGTAGCAAATTTTCATCAACATATCTAGGAATTTCCTTGACCCTTAAAGAGAAAACTTTGATAGTTTATTTTAGATAGATTAAAATCTTTCTTATCTAGTTGAAAAGGTAAATTTCTTAACCATGGATAGAAGAGTGTAGTTCATAAAGGTGACATTGTAATCTATCCATATATATTATGTTACTTTTAATATCACGAAGAGACATGGTCTTAAAATTTCCAAGATTTAATGAGATTTTCTTTGGAATGGTTGTGATGAGAAGGATAAATTTTCTCTTTGTAAATGGTATAGGTTTTGGATATGTAAACTTATAAAATTATAAATTTATGAGTTTAATGTTAGAAATAAAACTTTGTTGGAAATTATTAAAAGATTATAAATTTTTAATTAAAGGAAGTTTATAGGATATGTGGATATATTAAAATTGCTAAGGAAGGAAACCCTACTTAGGTAATTAGTAACATATTATATCATTTTGGAGAGTTTACAAACAATAAGGAAAAATATTATTTGGTCAATAGATGAGAATATTAATAAAATTTTTCTCTCTAATGCTTAGTTCAAGGCCTATCTTATTATTCTTTATCCTAAATGGAAACCATTGGATTGGTCCTTGTTGGATTATATGCTCTCTAGGACCTCAACATTCCTTTGGCACCAAGACACCAAGGCAATGTGAAAAATATAAGAATAGTTAATAATAAACAAATTCAAAGTTAAGGCACCAATCCCATATAAGATCTTGTTAGTAGAAATAAATGCATTCATATTAGAAGTGATAGAATGAGCAGAATAACAAATTTTTTTTCCTAGCTCTTGGGTCTCGTCCTTCTAGAGTTCTTCAATAGGACCTCCTCTTGGGTCTCCTTGATCTATATCTTCAACTTATTTCTTCAAGTACTGGATTGTTTCCAAAGAAGATATTTTTCCTAGCTCTTGTAGGAAGCTTTTCAATTTTATTTGAATCAATTTTTTTTGCAAAAATTATTAGAAAAACTATAATGGAAAAACATTAAATATTGAGACAATAAATCTTCACTAGTTGAATTTCCAATCTAGTGGAATCAATGTTGAGTCGTAGTCTTCACGATTTTTTCTACAACTCTATGGAAAGACTAGCCAAATGCAATTTCAAAAATTTTGAAAATGAGATTTTCTATCTCCTATCAATATCTCTTGTGGCTCTGTCTATTTTATATTGATCTACCTTGTGCTCTAATACCATGGTTATATTTTGATGATATATTCAAGGAAATGCAACCTTAAGATCTCAAATGAGTAAGCAATGTCAACTATATGATAATGGTAATATAATATGTAGGAAAAAATATATGAGAAACTTCTGCAATAACTTAGAAAATAGCCATTAATGAAATATCACAAAATATAATGGATGAATTAAACACTTCAAAATATATGCATGATCTACATTGTATCTACTATTCTCACTATACTTCCTATATTACTTACCGACTCTCTATTCATTCTATTAAAGGCATATATGGTGTAAACACAGCTACAAGAGACCAAAAAATGGACTCCAATTACATAACACAAATGCAACATAATGGAATAAACCTACAAATTGATATTCTTCTCATTCCTAAATTCACAAACATTCTCCAAAAGAATACAATCCATAATATAGCCACCGAAAACCAAAGAAACCCTAGAAACATTTTTTTTTCTAAAAACTACTAAAAATAGAAATGAGTTAGATTGTGCCCAAATTTGGTGCACATATTCCTCTTACAATAATGAACCTTAATTAAAAATATTATGTCTCAACTTAAGGTATAACAAAATATAATAAACTTCTAACATTCAAAAGAACCCAAAAAACCCGAGAACCTATTCTAAAATCTAATTTTGGGACACTAGATGGAGGATTTAGGTCCCGAAGGTATGTTTTTTGGAGGGTCAGGTGAATAAGATATGACCTAATTCAGAACATACATGTGGAGCCACCTATTAAATTTCAAGGCAAACGGGCATACGGTTCATAATTTATGGCTTCAACAAGGTGCATCATTCTCCTCTAGTGAAAAAGAACTCATCTCCTGCGAGTTCAGCTAAATTGAAATCTTGTAGCTTCTGTTTATCAATTTTTTTTAGCTCTAACTTTGAAACCCAAGTGTTATCCGACTATGGTAATCCTTCACACTGAACTAGGTATTTGTTGTAGCTCCCATGTCTGGTGGTGATCACCTTCTTATCGAGCACCTATGCAACTTTTTTTTTTTTTATTCTTAGGCATCTATCATGCCCAATTTAATATTTTCTATAATTCACCATCCTCGGCAGTACCAGGATACTAAAATAAATCAAAAATATTAAAAATAGGTGAAATATCAAATTCATCGGGCAACTCCACTTTGTAGGTATTATCATTGATCTTCTTAAAAATCTTGCATGGCCCAATTTTCTTAAGTTTCAGTTTGTTATACATACCCTTAGGAAATATTTCTTTCATAAGATGAACCATGACCATATAACCCTCTTCAAACAATTTCACCCTTCTATGTGTATCAACAGACTCTTTGTAGTGAGCATTACTACTGTGCAATTTTTCCCTCATTGACTCTTGCACTTTCTGGATATGCTCAAAAAATGCTTCTGCATCATCACTGACTTATTTCCCAATTGGTAATTCAACCAAATCTAATACACCTCTAGTATTTTGACCATAAATAATTTGAAAAGAAGATTTACCTGTCGACCTGTTCACTAAACTGTTATATGTAAATTTGGCTTGTGACAAGGCTAAATCCCATTGTTTTTGGTTTTCTCCAACTATGCACCATAAGAGGTTTTCCAAACTTTTATTCACTACCTCTATTTTCCCATCAGTCTATGTGTGGTAAGCACTACTGAACTGTAGCTTGGTGTTCAAGTTATTCCATAATGTCCTCCAAAAGTGACTCAAGAACTTAGTATCCTGATCAGCTGTAATAGTCTTTGGAACACCATGCAACCACACAATATCATCAAAGAATAATACTACAATCCTAGTTGCATCTTTAGTTTTCTAGAAAGCAATGAAATGCACCATTTTTGAAAATTCGTCTACCACAACAAAAATTGAATCCTTTCTCCTCTATGTCTTTGGAAACCCCAATATGAAATCCATACTCAGATCGATCCATGATCCTGTAGGAACTGGCAGTGGCATATACAACCCTGTATTTTGTGCATGGCCCTTAGCCATTTGACATACTCTACATCTAAAGACAAACCTGATTATGTCTCTCTTCATTTTTGGGGAATAGTACTTCTCTACAAGAGCGGTAGTTTTGGCTACTCCAAAATGACCAGCCAAACCCCCACTATGTAATTTCATCAAGATGTTCTCTCGCATAGAGCTATTGGGAATGCATAATTGATTACCCTTAAACAATTAACTAATCTATAAAAAATACTCTTCAAAAATAATATGGGACTCACCCTCTATTGCACTTTTACACTGTTGCACAATATTCCCAAAATATGCATCAGATTCATACAAATATTTAATCCCCTCAAATCCTACCTCTTCATTCTCCATAGTGGTTAAAAACAAGACTCCTCCTACTCATTGCACCAATAACCTTATTTTGTTTGGCCAACTTGTACTTCAGGACAAATGTATACTATTGCAAAAATGAAACCCATTTGGCATGCCTACTATTTAACTTTTTTTTAGAGTTGACATACCTCAATGATTCATTATTAGTAAACAACACAAACTCCTTTGAGAGTAAGTAGTACCTCCAATGTTGCAATGCTTGCACAATTGCATAAAATTCCATATCATATGTAGAATGATTCTTCCTTGCGTCATTCAACTTCTCACTAAAAATGCTACAAGTCGGCCCTCTTGACTTAAGACACCACCAATTCCAACAAATGAGGCATCAAAATCAACATCAAACACCTTATTAAAATCTGGTAACACTAGAACAAGTTCTTCTGACACCTTCTTCTTCAAGAATTCAAAACTCTCTATTGCTGTCGTAGTCCATACAAACTCTTTTCCCTTTGTGCACTCAGTTATAGGGTCAGCTATACTACTAAAGTTCCTGATGAATTTTTTGTAAAAGATAACTAGGCCATGAAAACTCCTTACTTATGTTATAGTTCATGGAAGAGGTCATTCCAAAATCACCTTCACTTTCTTTTCATCCATCTTCATGCCATCTCTTGAGATTACAAATCCTAAAAATACTAAACTATGCTAAAGAAATCTACATTTCTTCAGGTTGACATACAATTTATCCTTCTTGAGCACGTCTAACACTAATTTTAGGTGTAACAAATTATCTTCTTCACTTTTACTATAAATCAAAATATCATCAAAATACACAACCACAAACTTACCATTATATTCTTTTAGTACTCTGTTCATCAATCGCATAAATGTACTAGGTGCATTAGAAAACCCAAATGGCATCACCATCGACTCATAAAACCTATATTTTATCTTAAAATTTATCTTTCATTCATCCCCTTCTCTAATTATGATCTAGTAGTAGCCACTACGTAGATCAATTTTACTGAAGTATTTAGCTCCAACCAATCCATCCATCATGTCATCCACTCTCGGCATAGGATATCGATACTTTATTGTGATCTTGTTTATGGCTCTACTATCCAAAAACATCCACCATTCACCATATTTTAATGGGGTCAGCAATGCTAGAGTCACACATGGACTCATACTCTCTCTAACTAATACCTTTTTTATCAAATCTGTCACTTGCCTACTCAACTCTACATTCAGTGTTGGGTTCAACAGATAAGCTACCTGATTTGGGAGCGTTGATCCTGGAATCAAATCCATGTGATGCTGAATATCTCTCTTTGGTGGTAGCCCATATGGTAACTCCTCTGGTGTGACATCTTTATATTCACTTAGAAACTTAGCTATTGCTATAGGCATAACCACTTCCTCTATTTATAGCTTCCTATATATTAAGGCATAACCGAAGCTAGCATCCTTGATCTCTATAAGAAACTCCTTCATCATCAACAAGCTCTCACTCGGCCCATCCTCCTTCAGAGGTACAAGAACTACCTTTACACCATCCTTCCATAATTTCTAAGTATTATTTCTCCCATTTTGGTTAGTATCCCTATCATACTGCCATGGTATTCCCAATAGAATGTGACATGCATCCATCGATATCACATCACACCACACTTCATCCTTGTAAGTGCTTCCAATTGAAAATTTAATTAAACACATATGATATATTATTACCTCATTCCCCTTATTAACCCATGAGATGCGATATGGATAAGGATGTTTTTCACATTCCAGGTTCATTTTATCAACCATGACATTTGACACCATATTCTCATAGCTACCACCATCAATGACAATATTACATACCTTCCCTCATAATATACACCTTATTCAAAAGATGTTCATTTGCAACCCATAATCATCACCATATATGGTCTACCCCTTCACTTTTCTATGCACCTTCCCTTCATTTGGAAAAATCAGCATCCTCCTTATCATAAGTTGTTCCCCCATGACAACAACAACTTCATCCTCATCCTACTCTTCCATCTCAACCAGATTGACCCTTCCTTGTCCTCCTTGACCCCTTTCTTGGACATCACGTTTGGGACACTCAAATTCTCTGTACCCGTCCTCACCACATCCATAACAGGTATACGACCTTCTTGGATCATTCCCATTACATCCACCATCGTAACCTCTACATCATTGGTATCCTCTTCCTCTCAGATTTTATCCATCTTCTTCTTGCTTAGCAAGTATTGAGGATTCTCCATTGAGAAAATTAGATCCACTTAGACCCTAACCTAAAGAGGGTGTGAATATCTTCTTACCTCTTCTATTAACCCTTTTCAATTTCTCCTCTACCTTGAGGGCCATTTGATACACATCCTCCACTGTAAGAGTGCGATGCATGCTCATCTCATCTTGAACAGCAAAACTTATGCCATTTTTTACCTAGAAACCTTTTGATTCTCCATATCATTGTGCTCCACTCGAATGGATAACTTCTTTAATTCATTAGTATAGTCTTCAATGCTTTGATCCTTCTATCAAAGATTTTGAAATCTACAAAATAGGGTTTAGGAGTAGTCTACAGGTATAAATTTTTCCTGTAACTTATTCTTCATATTTGTCCAATCCATGATATTTTCCTTTCCATTTCTCTTTAGTGTATTCTATAAATTATCCCACCAAATAAATGCATATCCCTTAAACTTTGTGCATGCAATCTTAACCTTCTTCTCTTTAGCAAGGTTATTGCATTTAAAATATTTTTCTAGGATATTAATCCAATTGATCAACTCCTCTGGTTTCAACCCACTAGCATACTCAGTAAACTTGATCTTGATACCATATCGATTCTCCTTAAGCCCCTCTAGAGCTCGTATCAATCGATTTTCAAAACCATACCCTTCTTCCTCTAGACCCTCTAGTTCTGCTTCTATGTGGACCTTAGATCCACATTTCTTAGGTACATTTTCATCATCAAATCCTTGATCTACATGTGCCCTAGGATGTATCTCTCCCATGTGATCAATCACAACAGTCATCCATGCTATTTTTGCATTCAGATCCTCGATCTACCTATTCATCTGGGCATATATGCTAGGCAACATCTTCCCTTCACTACCGAGATCACATCCGCACTGATACCAAATGGTGTAAAATCAACTACAAGAGACCAAAAAAATGGACTCCAATCACATAACACAAATACAATATAATAGAAGAAACCTAAAAATCGATATTCTTCTCACTTTTGAATTCATAAACCTCCAAAAGAATACAATCCATCATATAGCCACCGAAAAGCAAAGAAATGCTAAAAATATTTTTTTTCTAAAAACTACTAAAAATAGAAATGAGTTGGATTGTGCCCAAATTCAGTGTACACATCCCTCTTACAATAATGAACCTTACTTTAAAATATTAGGTCTCAACTTAAGGTATAACAAAATATAATAAACTTCTAACATTAAAAAAAATCCAAAAAACTTGGGAACCTATTCTAAAAGCTAATTTTGGGACACTAGATGGAGGATTTAGGTCCTGAAAGTATGTTTTTTGGAGGTTCAAGTGCATCAAATATGATTCTATTATAGAACACGCATGTGGAACTACCTGTTAAATTTCAAGGCTAACAGGCATACGCTTCACAAGTTATGGCTCCGATAAGGTGCATCAATATATATAGGGAGATATATCCCTTGGCCTTTCATATACCCATGAATATTAATATACCTATCCCATGAATCATGTACATGTAGAATACATGTATATTTATAGCATTGTACATTCTAACACTTGTCCATTTATTATATTACATGAAGTAAATACTCAAACCTTAATCTAAGATAAACTCCTAATCTAATGATATATCCAAGGTAGTACATTGGCATGTACTAAATAATGTAATATATTCCGAGTAATATACCCTCATACTACTATCCTATGTATAGAATATTTGGACTCATCATAGCCAATCAGATTATGCATGCCAATCAACTACCAAACATCATTGTTGTTAGAAGATCTCAATAATCAAAGCCTCCTCTATAGGCATTCATGTTAAGATAATTAAATGTATTGTAAAACTATATATACCTAAATCTAAATCATTTAGAGGATCGAATATTTATCATTTACAATTATATAATTTTATGATTACTATGTTATACACCTTCTGAATGAATATTGGATTGATGTTTGGCCTCTTTCTCAAATTTTTGTAAAATATGTATGTATGTCAATGATGTAGGAGGATTCAGTTGTGTAAGAGTGATCTTGCATCATCCAAAATTTGTAATCTTTTTCTTTTTATGTTCTAAGTGTGTTTAGTTGTTAGGGAATGGAAAAATAGACCTAATGGTGAAATAATCACCCCAATATCCTGAGCGGTTTGGGAGATATGCCAAAACTAGTGAAAATCCTAGTGAAAACCCTACCAAAACTAGTAAAAATCCTGCTAGTAAAACTTGGAGGTCAATTTTGAAGGTCTTAGAGGCCTTTTAAGGGCTGAAATATGGTGGTATTATGTATACACACAATACCGAGTAGTAAAACCCTTTGAGAGCTTTTTGAAAACATGCGCCAATAGTCATTTTGAGCAATGAGCGATGAGTTATGACCTCGGGAAGTTTACCCCAAAAATTCAAATTTGAAATAGATGGTTCTAGGTGGGAAAAGGGAAAACAGGGTCAAAAGGGAGAATTTTAAATTTGTAATCAGTTAGTCTCTGTAAGCTCTATTCTCAGAATAGTAATACAAGGAAATTTTTGGCTCATTTGCATTGGCTCTGCTTTCTGTGGATTGTATGTGTTTTTGTTTAATGCAACTCTGCTTCAAGTGGTATCAGAGTTGGAGTTCTTGAGTGTGTAGATAGATCTCCAAACATGAGGTAGTTTGCACAAGGACTTGTGGTTGGGATTTGGAGAAACGTGAGCAGAATGCCTCCACGAAGAAACCATGGTGGTGGGAGAAATGCTATGGTGCCAAAAGAGGATTTTAGGGCTTTGCAGAGGCAAGTTCAAGCTCTGCAAGAGGAGCTACATAGAGGGTTTGAGCCAAGGAGAGAATATGGGAGTGAAGATGAAGCTAAAGAAGAAGAGGCCTAGTTTGAGGAAGAATAAGAAGTAGTAGATCCTACATAAGCCAAGTTATATAGAGCCATATCCCATATTGGGAAGAGATTGAAGATGGAAGTTTCAACGTATTCTAGAAATCTTAACCCAGAAGAGTTGATCGACTGGATCAATGATATGGAAGAATATTTTGAGTATGAGGAGGTTGAAGATCCTGAGAGGGTCAAGTTTTCTAAGACCAAGCTAAAGGGTCATGCTAGTATCTAGTGGAAGGGAGTGCAGTTGGAAAGAAATAGAAGAGGGAAAGAAAGGATAACAAGGTGGGAGAAGATGGTGGAGAAGTTGAAGAGACAGTTCATTCTATATGATTACGAGTTGGATCTACTAAAGAAAATGTAGGGTTTGAGGTAGTCAAGCAAGTCTATCAAAGAATACATAGAGGAGTTCTACAAGATTTTAATCAGAACAGGCCATTCTGAGGCCAACAAGGAGAAGGTAGCTCATTATATAAATGGGTTGAGAGCAAGTATTCAAGAGGAGCTAAGTCTGGTTAGGATGACCACCATAGAATATGCTTACCAGTTTGCCTTGAAGGTAGAAGAGAAGATGAATATGAGGTTTGAAAGAAAATAAAGAGGAAGAGGTCATGGTGGAAGAACTGGTGGGAGAACAAATGGAGGATGAAATGAGGACCAAAAGAAGACTAGGGAAGCAAGCAATAGTCATGAACTAGAAGGAGGAGAATACTTATCACCCCTATGAGTATAATAATGGCTACCAAAGAGGAAGAGGAAGGTCTAGATGAGGGCCTGGAAGAGGAGGATTTCGTGGAACCTGTTTCTAGTGTGGGGAAGAAGGGCATCGAGCATACGAGTGTCCACAACACCAAGAGAGGATGAATAAGAGGCCTAAAGGTAATGCTCGAGCTGTTGTTGTAGATGAAGGTGCTAAATCTGAGCACTTTGAAGAAGTAGAAAGAGGAGAAGTTCTGGTCACAAGGAGAGCCTTGTTGAATGAGGAGAAAGATCCAGATCAGAGGAAGAGTCTATTCTACACAAGGTGTAAATGTGCAGGTAAGGTGTGTAATGTTATCATTGATAATGGTAGCACTGATAACCTAGTTTCAGAAGGGATGGTTACCAAGTTATAGTTAGAGAGAAGGAGGCACCCGTATCCATATCAGATTGCATGGTTGCAGAAGGACCATAGGGCTTTGGTCAGTGAGCAGTGTTTAGTAAAATTCAATATTGGAAGTTATCGTGATGAGGTCCTGTGTGACATCCTACCTATGGATGCTTGCCATTTGTTATTGGGAAGGCCATGGTAGTTTGATCAACATGCAATACATGATGGGCATGCCAAAACTTACTCCCTAACAAAATATGGAGTGCACCACAAGCTGAAGCCCCTGAAGGAGGTGGATGAAAATGTATGTAGTAGTGCCAAAATCTATTTAGTTGATGGTAGAAAGTTTTTGGATGGTCTGAGGCATGAGCATATGTGCTATGCATTAATCCCTAGAGTTAAGGAAGAACAATGCAAAGATATCCCAGTAGAAGTCTCAGGTCTATTAGAAGAATTCCCAGATATTATATCAGATAATGTACCTGAGGGTTTACCACCAATGAGGAAGATCAATCACCACATAGACTTGGTATTGGGAGCTAGTTTACCCAATAAGGCAGCCCATAGAATGACTCTTGTAGAAAGTGAGGAGCTAAATAGACAAGTCCAAGAGCTACTAAAAAAGGACTGATTCGAGAGAGCTTAAGTCCATGTGCAGTACCTATAGTACTAGCACCAAATAAATATGGGGAGTGGAGAATGTGTACAGACTCTCGAGCTATTAAAAAGATCACCATCAAATAAAGATTTCCATTGCCAAGGATGGATGACATAATGGACTATTTGAGTGGAGCCAAGTACTTCACCAAGATTGACCCGAAGAGTGGGTACCATCAGATTCATATTAGAGAAGGAGATGAGTGGAAGATAGCCTTCAAGACTAGAGAGGGTTTGTATGAGTGGTTGGTCATGCCATTTGGGCTAACCAATGCACCAAGCACATTCATGAGGCTTATGAATGAGGTATTGAAGGAGTTTTTAGGAAAAATTGTCATTTTCTATTTGGATGACATTTTAATTTTTAGTAAGACTTTGGAGGAGCACCTGTTGCATATTCGATGAGTTTTTGAGAAGCTGAGGGAGGAGTAGTTGCTAATTAATTTGAAGAAGTGCAATTTTGTGAAGGAGTTGGTGTATCTAGGATTTGTCATCTCAGTTGAAGGTCTCAAAATGGACCCAAAAAAGGTGAGGGCTATCATTGAATGGCCTACCCCAAGGAGCATTACAGAGGTAAGATCATTCCATGGTCTAGCTAGTTTTAACAAAAAAATTATTAGAAATTTTAGCAGTATTTGTGCACCCCTAACGGAGACAATGAAAGGGGATAAGGAGTTTAAGTGGACTATAGGAGTAGATAGGAGTTTTTATATGTTGAAGAAGAAAGTCATAGAGCAACCTATTTTGGCACTTCCAAATTTTAATAAGGTATTTTAGGTAGATTGTGATGCTAGTGGTAGCGCCATAGGAGTTGTATTGAGTCAAGAAGGTAAACCTGTTGCTTATTTTAGTGAGAAGCTTAATGATGCTAGGAAGAAGTATTTTGTCTATGATCAAGAGTTTTATGCTATAGTTCAGGCTCTGAAGAAGTGGAGACACTATTTGTTGCCAAAATAGTTTGTTCTATATACTGATCATTAGGCCTTACAATATATTAATAGTCAAGGAAAATTAAATCAGAGGCACTTAAAATGGGTTGAGTTTTTGCAGAGTTATACCTTTGTGTTAAAACATAGGAGTGGGAAGTCAAACAGAGTTGCAGATGCCTTAAGTAGAAGGTAGAACTTATTGACATAAATGAAGGTGGAGGTTGTAGGGTTTGATGAACTTAAGAGTTTGTACCCTGAAGATCCAGATTTTGCAGAGGCTTGGAGAGCTTGCTTGGCACCTGTTACTTTGGATAGAACTAAATGGTTGGATTTTATAATCCAAGATGGAATGTTGTTCAGAGGAAACCAATTGTGCATTCCAAGGAGTTCAATGAGAGAGAATATGGTCAAGGAGAAGCACAATGGAGGGTTGGCTGGACACTTTGGTCGAGATAAGACCATTGCCCTCATTAGTGAGAACTACTATTGGCCATAATTACAACAAGATGTGAAGATATTTGTACAAAGTTGTAGAGTATGCCAGAGGGCCAAGGGTGTGAGGCAGAACATTGGATTATATCAGCCATTACCTATACCAGAGAAACCATGGGAAGATATCAGCATGGATTTTGTTCTTGGCCTACCAAGGACATAGAGGGGGAATGACTCCATATTTGTGGTGGTTGACACGTTTTCAAATATGACACATTTCATTCCCTACCAGAAAAATAATGATGCAGTTCATGTTGTAGGGTTGTTTTTCAAAGAGGTGGTACGACTGCATGGTCTACCAAAGAGTATCATTTTAAATAGGGATACCAAGTTTATTGGGTATTTTTGGAGGACCTTATGGAAGAAGTTGAAGATAGATTTGAAATTTAGTTCTGCATACCACCCGCAGACTGATGGGAAAACAGAGGTGGTGAATAGGAGTTTGGGTAACCTGCTACGATGCTTGGTAGGAGATAAGCCCAAGGGATGGGACTTGGTTTTACCACAGGAAAAATTTTCTTATAACAATTTTGTCAATAGAAGTACCAATAAATCCCCATTCTAGATTGTATATGGGAGCAGCCCAAGGAATGCTTCTAAGTTGAGAAAGATGGATAGAGGGAAAAATAGTAGTGCTAAGGCTAAGGACTTTGCAGAGCACCTAAAGAATTTGCATGAGGAGGTAAAGAAACATATTAACAAGATGAACACACAATACAAGACAAGGGTAGACCAGAAGTGGTGGTTTAAGGAATTCCAAGTGGGAGATGAAGTTATGGTCCACCTGAGAAAATAAATGTTTCCTACTAAAACCTATAACAATATGAAAATGAAGAAGTTTGGACCATGCAGGATCATAGAGAAATGAGATTCAGGCAATGCATATGAAGTAGAATTGTTGAGTGGGCTTAACATATCACCTGTGTTCAACATTTCAGATTTGGTAGAATATCATGAAGGGGACAATGATGAGGGACCAGTAACAGAAACTTGGGATATTCCAGTGTCTACTCCAAAGAAGGAAGAGATAGAAGAAATCCTGGACACCCACATTGGAAAAAGTACAAGAAACAGGTAGTATGAAGAATATTTGGTTAAGTGGAAGGGTAGGCCTATTGAAGATTCATCTTGGTTGTCAAAGATAGAGGTTGATCACCTTGGTTTTCCTCCAACAATAAAGAAGTGAAGGTCACTTCTCAATTTACCCTGGGTGTCTGATGTAGGAGCATCCAATGGTGTAAGAGTGATCTTGCATCATCCAAAATTTGTAATATTTTTCTTTTTATGTTCTAAGTGTGTTTAGTTGTTAGGGGATGGAAAAAAGACCTAACAGTGAAATAATCGCCCCAATATCCTGAGCGGTTTGGGAGATATGCCAAAACTAGTGAAAATCCTAGTGAAAACCTTGCCAAAACTAGTAAAAATCTTGCTAGTAAAACTTGGAGGTCAATTTTGAAGGCCTTAGAGGCCTTTTTAAGGGCTGAAATATGGCGATATTATGTCTAAAAATAATATCGAGCAATAAAACCCTTCGAGAGCTTTCCGAAAACATGCGCCAATAGTCATTTCGAGCAACGAGCGATGAGTTATGACCTCGGGAAGTTTACCCCCAAAATTCAAATTTGAAATAGATGGTTCTAGGCAGGAAAAGGGAAAACAAGGTCAAAAGGGGGAATTTTGAATTTGTAATCAGTTAGTCTCTATAAGATCTATTCTCATAATAGTAATACAAGGAAATTTTTGACTCATTTGCATTGGCTCTACTTCCTATGGATTGTATGTGTTTTTGTTTAATGCAACTCCGCTTTAGTCAACTGACTGATTAAGCTTTTATTTTAAAGCTATATTAATGGTTTGTTATGTTATAGTTATTTTACATTTTGGAATTCTCTTGATATTTATTGTTCATTAGTTCTTGGAATACTTGATAATGCTTAGTGTTTGTTATGATTAAATATTTTGTAATAGGAAAAGTAAGTTGGACTGTTAGGTAGTCTAGTTCATTTTAAATTGTGAGAATCTCATTCTTTGTCTCTTGATGTTTCTAAATCCACACCATTTTTAGCTTACCCTCTAATGTTAGTTATCCTTTACTTTAGTTTGTGACCCCATTTTAGGTATTTTAGCTAGGATCATAGGATTCAACCTACTCCTTAGGTTGACTCGAAGATCCCTATTTCTAAGTCATCCAATCTTGGTCAAGGTCTTGAGAACACAACTCATCCTCTTAGGTAGATTTCAAACCAAGAGGTATCATATCTATAATAGATGCACCTTGTCATCAAATATAACAAGGAAATATATAACAATATATATCAATATTTAATTTCTCTCAAATCTAATAACTTTAAATAACTAGGGATACGCATGTACATAACTTCATTAATTAGGAAATTACATACATTAATAATACTAATAGTACAAATAAATGTATGTTCATGAGTGAGAAAAGGGACCTATTTGACACCTAAATCTTTATATACCATCTAAAATATCTCATAAACTTCTAATATAGGATTCACAATGCTTCAAAATAGGAAGACACTTTAACATACCAATATTTATGCTAGTCCCACATTTTTTCAGTATGTAAAAATTCATGATAGATCCTATTTCCTATGTAAATTTACTAAACCTACATATATTAGATTTAGGATATAGTTATATTTATTCATTCCTTCCATACATTAGGAATCCATTACCATGGGTTATCCATTAAGTTAATTTTCATCGAATGTGATAACCATTGCATCATTATGGTGGATACATGGCAATTAAGGTATAATGTATTAAGAGCATTGGCATAGTCTTGACCACTCAATTATTTTTCCAACATGTGTGAATATCTTTGATATTTTTTTATTTTATCTTGTTAGAAAAATATTCCAGATCTATTGGCTTATTTTGATAATTTTTGTCTAATTTTCTTGACACCCACCTTAATTATTTAACTGCCTTTCATCCTTTTACTAATGGATAGAACAAAATAATGAGTAGAAATTTTGTACACCTATTCTAAATTTCAATAAAAATACTCTCAAACCTAACATGATTTTCTTTGTATATTTTAATAAGTGAAATGATTATATTCTTGACCTACCATATAACTTGGAAATATATCTACTTTTAATTTAGAGACTAAAGCTATATTTGTTACCTCTACTAGAAGTTGTGATGGTGTACTATCCATAAAACTTGAATATATATAAATTAATTCTATCTTTCATCAAAAAGACAATCAATTTGACCATTAGATATAATTGTTAAGAAACATTATTTATTTAATATTATAAAATCTAATTAATTTTCTTCTTGAGTAAAATTATACTCTCTTGACAAACTCAAGCATCTATTTTCCTAGTCTCCATTAGATATAATTAAGATAATCACTCCTTAAGTGAGGATGAATGATATAAGAGAAGAAAAAATTGTTTTATTCCTCAATATCTATGGAATGAATCTGATCTTGAATTATAAATAAACATAACCCCATATATATTAGTATTAATTTGAATGTATTGCATAATAAGATAGTGTCATATGTAAATATGGTAGCAAAACTATACCTAGTATCAAATTTCATGGTGATAACAATATAGGACTTGAATTTATGCTAACACATATAGTATTAAATCTAAAATACAAGCTAATTGTTAGAGCTAAAACATAGCTTAAACTTAGATACCAACATCCACACAATTGCTTTTCTATGTATCTAGTGTTAACATCTAACCAATGACTTGAAAAATAGTTTTCGATCATCTTACCACCTAATTCCAAATAGGCATTCATGTGAATAATTTTATAAATATGATTCTAAATATCTTCTCAAGCTTAGTAGGAAGGAGAAATGTTTCAATTTTCCATCAACCTTTTAATAATAATGTTTATGTGCGTATGTGCATGTGTGTATAGTAGATGTTAGCTTATTTAATCTCTTATTCTATATCTTTGTTCTTATTCTCATATGCTTCTTAGATTAGGATATAGTTCTCATGCCCAATACGTATTCAATGGCATCACTTCTATATGTAGCTTAAAAATTATATTTTTGTCAACTTTACTACATGAATGATTTGTCCCTTATAATTTCTTGATATTTACAATATAAATAAATAAAGTCTATCATCATTTGCATACTTTTAGTGTTTTGCATTAAAAAATATTAGATTGTGCCTTCATTTTGTTGTACAACTCTGAAAGCATAACTCTTCCATCCTCACTAACTAAGTTGGAGAGTTGTCCTTCCAACATTTGGAAACCCCTTTAAATATAGCATTGGAAAATATATATTTATGGATTGTCAAATATTGGTATTTATTATGAGATATGGTGACTTATTAGGATCATAAGTACTAAAAATCTTTAACTTGAAAGTAGGCATTAGGGTGAGATTTCTCAAGATGATGCGTTGGTATATTCACTCTTCATTATTAACATTGCTTAATATGGTTGGGTGTTTTATGGGTTTTCATAAAATATAATTAATATCAAATTAATAAAATTTAGACATAATCATAAAATTTAACAACCACTCCTTACAAAACATTTCTTAAATTAATGTTTGGTCTTAACACATTTTTTGAGTCTTTTTAATAAGAAAAGATCTTTGTTATAAGTTTTCCCAACACTTGTAGCTATTATGAGATATGGTGGGCATATAAGACATTAAACATACTAAAATGTTTTTCCAATTTAAAAGTAGGCATTAAGTTGAGATTCTCAATGATATATGTTGGCATCTTCCTTTTGTCTAGCGTTAACATTGTTGCATTGCCTAGTCTACTTAGGTATTTGTATGTTTTATATATCTTCAAAGAAACTATAATTAATATGAGAAGGACACTTAAAATCATTGTAAATGTTAATTACCATACACCAAAAAAAAAAATTAATAAATAAAATAATTAATATTAATATATGAAAATCAGTTATTTTTATAATAAATATTTTGGATGAAAATTGCTTCTTTCAACAATTTACACAAATGGATTATCCACATTACTGTGCAATATAATAGAAAAGCAAACATTGAAATGGGCTTTTAAGATGATTTATTAAAATATTATTTTCTATATACTCATAACAAAATAAAAATAACATTTTTATTTAAAATTATTTATGAAATATTATTATTAACCCAATCAACCAAAAAATAATGGCAAGTACGTTTATATTTAATAGATTTCCACATATTAAAAATAAAATTTTGTATTTTGCTGAGTGAAAAACATTATTATTAATACAACCTTTAAGAGTCCAAATTTGTTTATGGCAACTGTGGTAGTAAACAAATTGATGACATCGAATGGAAGATCTTTCGTTGTCATACCAGAATAGTTCCAGGGAAACAGCTTTCAACAAACAGTAAAGTGCCGTTACCTGCCCCCGAAGTCGGTTATGGATGCATCATTGACTGATGCATGCACTATCGGAGTTCCCGATGGTGTAGATGATGACATAGATGTTGAAGTTGTGCTTGTAGATGTATGTGATTGAGCTGGATTATATGTAATATTCACGAAACCAGGCTTTGTGGCATCTGGTAAATTTACTTTAGAAGGGTTTGAAAGCATGGAATATATACTAGATATCAACGGACGCAGTGACGCATCCGCCTGTGTACAGAGAAGGCCAACATGAATACATCGGACGACTTGCTCATGAAGGCAACTTTCAGCTATTGCTCTGTCAATTACATCAACAGTGTTTCCTCTGCTGTACGAACTCCAAACCTGCATAAATAATTATCACCAATTCTCAAGATCATAAAATGTCCACCACTTGAGAAGCCAACAAACTACAATTTAGTTTTAGCCCTACACATTATGCTGTAAAAAGGCCATGATTGGAATATCATGCATAATTAAACTAATTTACATGTGAACGTAACAAGCATGGTCAAATACAAAACTTTGAAATAATGTCTTACCAAATCTAAAAGGCTTTGGAAATCTGCAGACAAATTAAAATCTGTATTCTTTCTCCCGCATACAATTTCCAGAAGTACAACACCAAAGCTATAAACGTCAACTTTAACTGAGAATTGTCCATGCATGGCATACTCTGGTGCCATATAACCGCTGCATAATTTTGAATACATAAATAAACTAAATTAGAGTAGTTAAACACCACGGAGGTATTGAATAATTAAATATGTAAATGCTTTTATAAGCTACGGGTTAAGAATGTTAGAAAAATAAACCCAGATTTCACGCTTGTGCCCAACTGCGCTGCGAACCTTGGGCGAAACCGGACTGCGCTCCAGACATGGGTGAAGTCGGACTGCGCTGCCGCAGTCCGGGATCCCGGCAAAAGTGTGACATGACGTCACACCTACCTTCTGACAGATTTGACACATGACAGATCCGATCTCCGCAGGAGTTAATGCCAAGTCGGCGTTTGTCAGAAACCCTAGATGAGGGTCGGTCCGAGGATAACCCTTATCCGGAGCTGTCAGAGGATAAACCTTATCCTCCTCTCCCCGCGGCTATAAAATGGCAGTTCGGGTCTTCAGACAAAAGGATGAGAAGCAGAGCGGGTGTGAGAGAAGTTCGTGAAAGTGAGCAGAGAAAGAAAGCAGAGCGATTCAGTGAGCAGTGTGGCTCAGCTGAGAAATGTCCGAGCTGCAGACTCGACATTTCCCCTGTTTAGGTTATCCTGCAACGTAGCCTGCAAAATGTTGTTATTTCCTCGGTTGAGGAATTTTCTGTAACCCTAGTTGTTCATATGAATAAAGTTTGTTGTTTGTGTTAGGCATCTTTAGGGTTTGCAGTTTGTTGTTCTCTATTCCGGTTATTCTCTCCTCTCATACGGGTGTTGCCAAGCCAGGAAAACCCAGTGGCAGCCATGGAAGACGAAGAAGTCGAAGGCCAAAAGTTTGCCAAGTCTGAAGCCTGTCAGTCTGCACTGAGCGAAGTTTGTTAGCCAGCAAAGATCGCACTTCACTGCCAACTTCCCTTCTGCATTTGGCGAAGTTCGCAGATCCAGCGAAGTCTGCACTACGAGCGAAGTGCGCACTTCAGCAGTTTGGCCAGCGCAGTCCGCACTGCGCGTGAAGTTCGCACTTTGCCCTTGCGCAGTTCACACTGCACACAAAGTTCGCACTTCGCCCCTGTGCAATCCACACTGCGCGCGAGTGACGGACTTAGCCCAAGGGGTAGGCGTAGTCCGCACTTCACTCCCGAAGCTAGGAGCTAGCAGTGCACCCTACGCAGTTCGACATTAACAGACTTCGACGATTGAAATTTACAAATTGCTCCTTCAAATTGGTATCAGAGCTGATAGTGCCGTGACACGGAGATAGAAGCATGGCTTCCGAGAGAAACTCGCTGCAGTTGCAGATCCCATGATTTAACGGCAAGAACTACGATTACTGGAGCATCCAGATGAAGATCCTGTTTGGATCTTAGGAGCTATGGGAGTTAGTCGAGAACGGCTACCTAGAACCGGCAGATGTAGCAGCACTGGCCGCCCTCTCTCAAGCAGACAAGGATCTGTTGAAAGAGCACAAGAAGAAGGACCAGAAGGCCCTCTTCTACATCATGCAAGCGGTTGAGGAGACCATCTTCCCACGGATTGCATCAGCCACCAAGGCCAAGCAGGCCTGGGAAACCCTGGCAAGTTCGTATCAGGGCACCGACAAAGTGAAGTTGGTGAAACTACAGATGCTCAGGAGAGAGTTCGAGAACCTGCAGATGAGCGAGTCCGAGTCGATGAGCGACTTCTTCACCCGGACGATGGACATTATCAACCAGATGCGGTTGAACGGAGAAAATGTCCAGAGCCAGAGAATCGTGGAGAAGATTCTCAAAAGTCTGCCTGCGAAGTTTGACTCGGTTGTGATAGCAATCGAAGAGTCGAGGGATTTGACAACCCTCTCGACAGACGAACTCATGGGTTCCCTGGACCCATGAACAGAGGCGCGCGCTCAACTTAGTCTTCTTTGGAGCAAGCCTTCAAAGCGCAAGTCTCAGTCCGAGACAACGGTAGACAAGACTCCCACCACAACGCTTCTAGTTCTCAAGGAGGAAGAGGCAGAAGCAGGCGTGGGAGAAGGAACAAGCAAGGAGGGAGTTCAAACCCTCAAGACGCTGAGCCAAGTTGCAACTTTCATCAGCAAGGAGGAAGAGGCACTGGCAAAAATCAGCAAGGTGGCTCTTAGTAGAAGGACATGTCAAAGGTCCAATGCTACTACTGCAACAAGTTTGGCCATTATGCCACATAGTGCAGAAAGAAGATGGCGAACGAGAATCAACAGCAAGCCCATTATTCGGAGGAACCCAAAAATGCGGTAGGAGGAAATGTGTTGCTGACTTGTAGTATTGAAGAGGAGAGCAAGAAAAACATCTGGTATCTTGACAGTGGTTGCAGCAACCATATGACTGGGAACAGGGAGATGTTCTCACAACTGGATGAAACAGTCCAGTCCGAAGTCAAGATGGGGAACAACATCAAAGTTCCTGTGATGGGGAAAGGAAAGATCCTCATCCGCACCCGACACGGTGATAGAAAAACAATTCAAGATGTTTTTTATGTGCCTGGGTTGAAGCACAATCTGCTAAGTGTTGGACAGCTTGTGCAGAAGGGGCACACTATACTGTTCAAAGATGGTGTCTGTTCCATCAGAGACAAAGTCCATGGACAAATCGCAACTGTGTCCATGACGAAAAACAAAATGTTTCCACTGCAGATTCAGAATGAATCTTTGATGTCTCTGAGTGCAGTTGAGAAGGATGCTACCTGGCTGTGGCATCTCAGATTCGGTCACCTGAGTTTCAATGGCCTGAATCTGCTGCACAAGAAGCAGATGGTGAAGGGTTTACCCCTTATAGAGCAACCAAACCAAGTTTGTGAAGGTTGCCTGGTCGGCAAGCAGCATAGGGATGCATTCCCTGTAGGACAGTCTTGGAGAGCATCACGACCTTTGGAGCTGGTGCACTCAGACATCTGTGGTCCCATGCAGACCACCTCATATGCCGACAATAAGTATTTCCTGACCTTCATTGATGACTTCAGCCGAAAGACTTGGATTTATCCAATCAAGTTGAAGTCAGAGGCATTTGCAAGGTTTAGGGAGTTCAAGGCTCTGGTTGAGAAACAGAGCGGTTATTATGTGAAGACTCTCATAACTGATGGAGGTGGAGAGTACATCTCCAACGAATTCCACAACTTTTGCAAACAACATGGAATTCGAAGGCAGTTCAACTGCGGATACACGCCACGAGAGAATGGCGTAGCTGAGAGGAAGAACAGAACAATCATGGAGATGGCATGGAGCATGCTGAAGGCAAAAAGTTTGCCACATGAGTTCTAGGCAGAAGTTGTAAGTTGTGCAATTTATCTACTGAACCGATGTCCCACCAAGAGTGTGAGGGACAAAATTCCAGAGGAAGCCTGGAGCAAGTTGAAGCCAAGTGTGGCTCATTTGCGAGTTTTTGGGTGCATAGCATATGCACATGTTCCAGAAGAGAAGAGGCAGAAGCTGGATGACAAAGCTGAAAGATGCATCTTCACAGGGTACAGTGAACCATCAAAGGCATACAGGTTGTACAATCCTGTGACAAAGAAACTTGTCATCAACCGAGATGTGAAGTTCCTGGAGGATGAAGTCTGGAACGGGAATTCAAAGACTGGTCAGTCTGAACCAGCAACTGTTGAATCTATAGACTTGGAGGAAGACAGTGTCCAACCACCTGTGCCTTCAAGCAGCAACAGTGGTGCCAGCAGTAGCACACCCTCATCATCCCGGTCACCTCCACTTGCAAGCAAAATTCAAAACCTGAGGACTCCTGCAAAGACTCGGAGCTTGCAAGACATCTATGAGGTAACCCGTAATCAATTAGATGAAGATTATTCTGATTTTGCTCTCTTTACTGAATGTGATCCAGTGGAGTTTGAAGAGGCAAGTCAGAATCACAAATGGGTGAATGCGATGGATGAGGAGATAGCAACCATTGAGAAGAATGAGACATGGCAGCTAACAGATCTTCCAAACACGAAAGAAGACCATTGGGGTCAAGTGGGTATATAAAACGAAGTTTAATGCCCAAGGAGAAGTTGACAGGCATAAGGCCAGATTAGTGGCGAAAGGCTACAAGCAGAAGTCAAGAGTTGACTATCATGAGGTGTATGCACCTGTAGCCCGACTTGACATAGTCAGAATGATTCTGGCACTCGCAGCTCAGAAAGGATGGAGCGTGTACCAGATGGATGTCAAGTCTGCCTTCCTCAACGGAGTGTTGGAAGAAGAGGTCTACATAGACCAACCGCCCGGTTATGAAATACAAGGGCAAGAAGGCAAAGTCCTGAAACTGAAGAAGGCCCTGTATGGGTTGAAGCAAGCACCTAGGGCATGGTACAGCCGTATTGATGGCTATTTTCAAGAGAATGGGTTTCAAAAATGCCCATATGAGCACTCCCTGTACATGAAGACAAATGCAGCAGGTGAGCTCATCATCGTCTGCTTGTACGTAGACGATCTGATATTTACTGGCAATAGCAGTAGCCTATTTGCGCAGTTTAGAACAGCCATGAAGTCCGAGTTTGAAATGACAGACATGGGGCTGATGAAATATTTTCTCGGCATTGAAGTTGACCAATCAGCAGATGGCATCTTCATTTCTCAGGGCAAGTATGTGAAGGATGTCCTGAAGTGCTTCAAGATGGAGGACAGCAAACCTGCCATCACACCTGTAGCCACAGGTTTGAAGCTGAGCAAGTTGGATACAGGGAGGTCTGTAGATCCAACCTTGTTCAAGAGGCTAGTTGGCAGTCTGATGTACTTGACTGCAACTCGGCCAGATCTGATGTTCGGAGTCAGTCTGATCAGCCATTTCATGGAGACTCCGAAGGACACGCACTGGCAAGCAGGCAAGAGGATCTTGCGCTATGTCAGCGGGACGCGAAACCATGGCCTATTTTACGCCAGACGGGACCAGTTGGAGCTAGTGGGCTTCACAGACAGTGACTGGGCTGGCAGTACTGATGATCGAAAGAGCACCTCCGGGTATGCTTTCCATCTCGGATCAGGGGCAGTCTCATGGGCGTCCAAGAAGCAACCCATTGTTGCGTTGTCCACAGCCGAAGCAGAATATGTCGTCGCCACGACATCCGCATGCCAGGCAGTATGGCTGCGAAGAGTTCTGAGTGAACTGTACAATCCTTCGAAAGGCGCGACAATAATTTTTTGTGATAACAATTCGGCCATTGCACTATCAAAGGATCCCGTGTTCCATGGCCGGACGAAGCACATTGATATTCGTTATCACTTCATCAGAGAGTTGGTGAAGTCCGGAGAAATTCATCTGTAGTTTTGCAGATCCAAGGAGCAGTTGGCAGATATTTTCACGAAGCCTTTGAAGGAGGAAGACTTTAGCAGATTGCGAGAGCAGCTTGGAGTCAAAGTGCTCGTGAAATCAGGCTTAAAGGAGGGTGTTAGAAAAATAAACCCAGATTTCATGCCTATGCCCAACTGCGCTGCGAACCTTGGGCGAAACCGGACTGCGCTCCAGACATGGGCGAAGTCGGACTACGCTGCCGTAGTCCAGGATCCCGGCAAAAGTGTGACATGACGTCACACCTACCTTCTGACAGATTTGACACCTGACAGATCCGATCTCCGTAGGAGTTAATGCCAAGTCGGCGTTTGTTAGAAACCCTAGATGAGGGTCGGTCCGAGGATAACCCTTATCCGAAGCTGTCAGAGGATAAACCTTATCCTCCTCTCCCCGCGGCTATAAAAGGGCAGTTCGTGTCTTCAGACAAAAGGAGAAGCAGAGCGGGTGTGAGAGAAGTTCGTGAAAGTGAGCAGAGAAAGAAAGCAGAGCGATTCAGTGAGCAGTGTGGCTCAGCTGATAAATGTCCGAGCAGCAGACTCGACATTTCCCCTATTTAGTTTATCCTGTAGCGTAGCCTGCAGATGTTGTTATTTCCTCGGTTGAGGAAATTTCTGTAACCCTAGTTGTTCATATGAATAAATTTTGCTGTTTGTGTTAGGCATCTTTAGGGTTTGCAGTTTGTTGTTCTCTGTTTCGGTTATTCTCTCCTCTCATACGGGTGTTGCCAAGCCAGGCAAACCCAGCGGCAGCCACGGAAGACGAAGAAGTCGAAGGCCAAAAGTTGGCCAAGTCTGAAGCTTATCAGTCAATGCATGAGCGAAGTTTGTCAGCTAGCAAAGATCTCACTTCACTGCAAACTTACCTTCTGCATTTGGTGAAGTTCGCAGATCTGGTGAAGTCTGCATTGCGAGCGAAGTGCGCACTTCGGGAGTTTGGCCAGCGCAGTCCGCACTGCGCGTGAAGTTTGCACTTCGCCCCTGCGTAGTCCGCACTATGCGTGAAGTTTGCACTTCACCCCTGCGTAGTCTGTACTGCGTGCGAAGTTTGCATTTCGCCCTTGCATAGTCCGCACTATGCGTGAAGTTGGCACTTTGCCCCTGTGCAGTTCGCACTACATGCGAGTGACGGACTTCGCCCAAGGGGTAGGCGCAGTTCGTACTTCACTCCCGAAGCTGGGAGCTGGCATTGCACACTGCGCAGTTCGACATTAACAGACTTCGACGATTGAAATTTACAAATCGCTCCTTCAAATTGGTATCAGAGCTGATAGTGTCGTGACATGAAGATAGAAGCATGGCTTTCGAGAGAAACTCACTGTAGTTGCAGATCTCACGATTTAATGGTAAGAACTACGATTACTGGAGCATCTAGATGGAGCTATGGGAGTTAGTTGAGAATGGCTACCCAGAATCGGCAGATGTAGGAGCACTGGCCGCCCTCTCTCAAGCAGACAAGGATCTGTTGAAAGAGCACAAGAAGAAGGACCAGAAGGCCCTCTTCTACATCATGCAAGTGGTTGAGGAGACCATCTTCCCATGGATTGCATCAGCCACCAAGGCCAAGCAGGCCTGGGAAACCCTAGCAAGTTCGTATCAGGGCACCGACAAAGTGAAGTTGGTGAAACTGCAGATGCTTAGGAGAGAGTTCGAGAACCTGCAGATGAGCGAGTCCGAGTCGATGAGCGACTTCTTCACCCGGATGACGGACATTATCAACCAGATGCGGTTGAACGGAGAAAATGTCCAGAGCCAGAGAATCGTGGAGAAGATTCTCAGAAGTCTGCCTGCGAAGTTTGACTCGATTGTGATAGCAATCGAAGAGTCGAGGGATTTGACAACCCTCTCGATAGATGAACTCATGGGTTCCCTGCAGACCCATGAACAGAGGCTGAGCCGCTCAACTCGCCTATTCTTTGGAGCAAGCCTTCAAAGCGCAAGTCTCAGTCCGACTCCCACCACAACGCTTCTAGTTCTCAAGGAGGAAGAGGCAAAAGCAGGCGTGGGAGAAGGAACAAGCAAGGAGGGAGTTCAAACCCTCAAGACGCTGAGCCAAGTTGCAACTTTCATCAACAAGGAGGAAGAGGCACTGGCAAAAATCAGCAAGGTGGCTCTCAGCAGAAGAAGGACATGTCAAAGGTCCAATGCTACTACTGTAGCAAGTTCGGCCATTATGCCACACAGTGCAGAAAGAAGATGGCGAACGAGAATCAGCAACAAGCCCATTATTCGGAGGAACCCAAAAATGTGGTAGGAGGAAATGTGCTGCTGACTTGCAGTATTGAAGAGGAGAGCAAGAAAAACATCTGGTATCTTGACAGTGGTTGCAGCAACCATATGACTGGGAACAAGGAGATGTTCTCACAACTGGATGAAACAGTCCAATCCGAAGTCAAGATGGGGAACAACATCAAAGTTCCTGTGATGGGGAAAGGAAAGATCCTCATCCGCACCCGGCATGGTGATAGAAAAACAATTCAAGATGTTTTTTATGTGCCTGGGTTGAAGCACAATCTGCTAAGTGTTGGACAGCTTGTGCAGAAGGGGCACACTGTACTGTTCAAAGACGGTGTCTGTTCCATCAGAGACAAAGTCCATGGACAAATCGCAACTGTGTCCATGACAAAAAACAAAATGTTTCCGCTATAGATTCGTAATGAATCTTTGATGTCTCTGAGTGCAGTTGAGAAGGATGCTACCCGGTCGTGGCATCTCAGATTCGGTCACCTGAGTTTCAGTGGCCTGAATCTGCTGCACAAGAAGCAGATGGTGAAGGGTTTACCCCTTATAGAGCAACCAAATCAAGTTTGTGAAGGTTGCCTGGTCGGAAAGCAGCATAGGGATGCATTCCCTGTAGGATAGTCTTGGAGAGCATCACGACCTTTGGAGCTGGTGCACTCAGACATCTGTGGTCCCATGCAGACCACCTCATATGCCGACAACAAGTATTTCTTGACCTTCATTGATGACTTCAGCCGGAAGACTTGGATTTATCCAATCAAGTTGAAGTCAGAGGCATTTGCAAGGTTTAGGGAGTTCAAGGCTCTGGTTGAGAAACAGAGCGGTTATTATGTGAAGACTCTCAAAACTGATGGAGGTGGAGAGTACATCTCCAATGAATTCCACAACTTTTGCAAACAACATGGAATTCGAAGGTAGTTCACTGCCAGATACACGCCACAACAGAATGGCGTAGCTTAGAGGAAGAACAGAACAATCATGGAGATGGCACGGAGCATGCTGAAGGCAAAAAGTTTGCCACATGAGTTCTAGGCAGAAGCTGTAAGTTGTGCAGTTTATCTGCTGAACCGATGTCCCACCAAGAGTGTGAGGGACAAAATTCTAGAGGAAGCCTGGAGCAAGTTGAAGCCAAGTGTGGCTCATTTGTGAGTTTTTGGGTGCATAGCATATGCACATGTTCCAGAAGAGAAGCGGCAAAAGCTGGATGAAAAAGCTGAAAGATGCATCTTCACAGGGTACAACGAACCATCAAAGGCATACAGGCTATACAATCCTGTGACAAAGAAACTTGTCATCAATCGAGATGTGAAGTTCCTCGAGGATGAAGTCTGGAACGGGAATTCAAAGACTGGTCAGTCTAAACCAGTAACTGTTGAATCTGTAGACTTGGAGGAAGACAGTGTCCAACCACCTGTGCCTTCAAGCAGCAATAGTGGTGCCAGTAGTAGCACACCCTCATCATCCCGGTCACCTCCACTTGCAAGCAAAATTCAAAACCTGAGGACTCCTGCAAAGACTCGGAGCTTGCAAGACATTTATGAGGTAACTCGTAATCAATTAGATGAAGATTATTCTGATTTTGCTCTCTTTACTGAATGTGATCCAGTGGAGTTTGAAGAGGCAAGTCAGAATCACAAATGGGTGAATGCGATGGATGAGGAGATAGCAGCCATTGAGAAGAATGAGACATGGTAGCTAACAGATCTTCCAACATGAAAGAAGACCATTGGGGTCAAGTGGGTATATAAAACGAAGTTTAATGCCCAAGGAGAAGTTGATAGCATAAGGCCAGATTAGTGGCGAAAGGCTACAAGCAGAAGTCAGGAGTTGACTATCATGAGGTGTATGCACCTGTAGCCCGACTTGACACAGTCAGAATGATTCTGGCACTCGCAGCTCAGAAAGGATGGAGCATGTACCAGATGGATGTCAAGTCTACCTTCCTCAACGGAGTGTTGGAAGAAGAGGTCTACATAGACCAGCCGCCCGGTTATGAAATACAAGGGCAAGAAGGCAAAGTCCTAAAATTGAAGAAGGCCCTGTATGGGTTGAAGCAAGCACCCAGGGCATGGTACAACCGTATTGATGGCTATTTTTAGGAGAATGGGTTTCAAAAATGCCCATATGAGCACTCCTTGTACATGAAGACAAATGCAGCAGGTGAGCTCATCATCATCTGCCTGTACGTAGACGATCTGATATTTACTGGCAATAGCAACAACCTATTTGCGTAGTTTAGAACAGCCATGAAGTCCGAGTTTGAAATGACAGACATGGGGCTGATGAAATATTTTCTCGGCATTGAAGTTGACCAATCAGCAGATGGCATCTTCATTTCTCAGGGCAAGTATGTGAAGGATGTCCTGAAGCGCTTCAAGATGGAGGACAACAAACCTGCCATCACACCTGTAGCCACAGGTTTGAAGCTGAGCAAGTTGGATATAGGGAGGTCTGTAGATCCAACCTTGTTCAAGAGGCTAGTTGGCGATCCGATGTACTTGACTGCAACTCGGCCAGATCTGATGTTTGGAGTCAGTCTGATCAGTCGTTTCATGGAGACTCCGAAGGACACGCACTGGCAAGCAGGCAAGAGGATCTTGCGCTATGTCAGCGGGACGCGAAACCATGGCCTATTTTATGCTAGACGGGACCAGTTGGAGCTAGTGGGCTTCACGGACAATGATTGGGCTGGCAGTATCGATGATCGAAAGAGCACCTCCGGGTATGCTTTCCATCTCGGATCAGGGGCAGTCTCATGGGCATCCAAGAAGCAACCCATTGTTGCGTTGTCCATAGCCAAAGCAGAATATGTCACCGCCATGACATCCGCATGCCAGGCAGTATGGCTGCGAAGAGTTCTGAGTGAACTGTACAATCCTCCGAAAGGCGCGACAACAATTTTTTGTGATAACAATTCGGCCATTGCACTATCAAAGGATCCCGTGTTCCATGGCCGGACGAAGCACATTGATATTCGTTATCACTTCATCAGAGAGTTGGTGAAGTCCGAAGAAATTCATCTGCAGTTTTGTAGATCCAAGGAGCAGTTGGCAGATATTTTCACGAAGCCTTTGAAGGAGGAAGACTTCAGTAGATTGCGAGAGCAGCTTGGAGTCAAAGTGCTTGTGAAATCAGGTTTAAAGGAGGGTGTTAGAAAAATAAACCTAGATTTCACGCCTGTGCCCAACTACGCTGCGAACCTTGGGCGAAATCGGATTGCGCTCTAGACATGGGCGAAGTCGGACTGCACTGCCGCAGTCCGGGATCCTAGAAAAAGTGTGACATGACGTCACACCTACCTTCTGACAGATTTGACACCTGACAGATCCGATCTCCGCAGGAGTTAATGCCAAGTCGGCGTTTGTCAGAAACCCTAGATGAGGGTCGGTCCGAGGATAACCCTTATCCGGAGCTGTCAGAGGATAAACCTTATCCTCCTCTCCCCGCGGCTATAAAAGGGCAGTTCGTGTCTTCAGACAAAAGGAGAAGCAGAGCGGGTGTGAGAGAAGTTCGTGAAAGTGAGCAGAGAAAGAAAGCAGAGCGATTCAGTGAGCAGTGTGGCTCAGCTGAGAAATGTCCGAGCAGCAGACTCGACATTTCCCCTGTTTAGTTTATCCCACAAAGATAGCCTGCAGATGTTGTTATTTCCTCGGTTGAGGAATTTCTGTAACCCTAGTTGTTCATATGAATAAAGTTTGTTGTTTGTGTTAGGCATCTTTAGGGTTTGCAGTTTGTTGTTCTCTGTTCCGGTTATTCTCTCCTCTCATACGGGTGTTGCCAAGCCAGGCAAACCCAGCGGCAGCCGCGGAAGACGAAGAAGTCGAAGGCCAAAGTTGGCCAAGTCTGAAGCTTGTCAGTCTGCGCTGAGCGAAGTTCGTCAGCCAGCGAAGTTCGCACTTCGCTGCCAACTTCCCTCCTGCGTTCGGCGAAGTTCGCAGATCCGGCGAAGTCTGCACTGCGAGCGAAGTGCACACTTCGGCAGTTTGGTCAGCGCAGTCCGCACTGCGCGCGAAGTTCGCACTTCGCCCCTGCGCAGTCCGCACTGCGCGCGAGTGACGGACTTCGCCCGAGGGGTAGGCGCCGTCCGCACTTCGCTCCCGAAGCTGGGAGCTGGCAGTGCACCCTGCGCAGTTCGACATTAACAGACTTCGGCGATTGAAATTTACAAATCGCTCCTTCAAAGAAACCTCATAAAGATAGACTCTCTTTGAGAAAATTCGAAGAAAGGAATGTGCGATCTAAAAAATATGAGCAACAACCCGCCAAGGATGCCCAGAATTATTGCTGCTCTGCTTGGGGATTTCTCTGCTCAGCATGTCCACTGAAATGGTCAGTCATGCAAAAGGAAACATCAGATATAGTAAACCTCAGATATAGATTATGCAACAGGAAACCTGAGGGTGGTGAATCGGCTGGCGGTGAACCAGGCGGCGGGGGTGCAGGAGTAAAGAAATCATAGGTTTGGTAACGAGCACAGCAACTTCCAAGCAAACCCTGGCCACCAACAGATGTACCATTATTGGTGCGCTCTAACAGTGCGCTTATTGCATCTGATAAGCAATTTTTGCAGTTGGTAATGGAAATGTCCATCCAGCACTGAACGAGACCGTTAATGTTCGTGCGCATCCCAGAGTCGAATGTTGTTCCAGTAGAATATCTTTTGGGCGACGAAGGGGCGGCATCAGACAATTTTCTGAAAAGTTCTTTCACGGCCTTGCCGAAGTCTTCAGGATCCGAGGCGTTACCTTCGTTGGCGAGCACCTGGCGTCCCATTGTGTCCAATTTTCCAATGAAGCTGAAGTTTTCGTAACGGACGAAGCAATTTTCGAGCCAAACTTTAGCGCCTACAGCATTCCCGCACAATCGTCGAAGAGCCGTTATTGCATCTGTTGAACACTTGTAGCATTCCTCCACTGATGCGTCTCCCCTGCATTGGAGAAGGCCCTGAATTTGATCTGGACTTTGGCCGGAAACAGAAGTATTGAAACCACCTGATAATGATGTATTTCGGACAAGACTATTTAGAACTGTATTCAAATTGCTCTCGTATTTGCTTCCATTTGTATACTTAGTATCGGGGCATTGGTACGGATAATCTGCTGCACACATCTGCAGATAGGGAGTAACGTAGAATGAACCAACACATAACAAAAGTAAAACATTTTTCAGTAAAATATATGGCCATGAACGTCTTGTAGTGAATTTGAAGGCGATCTCCATCTGGATTCTTGAATGTCTAGCGTCGTGGGAGTGGCTCCGCCTCTGCCTCTGTGGCAGCGTTACAGTTAAGCTCCCCTGGACATCACTTACAGCTTTATTAAAATCCTTTGAAAAGTTAAAAAAGAAAAATAAGTGAAGATAGGACAAGTCGCTAGGTAAGCTACGATCGTTTATTCCTAAACAAGAAAAGGCGCATGACTAGTATTTGAAAGGTGTATGGGCAGTGGTTGGGAATATAAATAAATAGCGTGAAACAGAAAACAGAAAGTCGGAAAAAAATAATAATATTGTAAAATTTAATTTTAAAATATATCGTTAAAAATAAACATCGCACGACCTGGCTCCTGAGCCTCTGACTGACTTTGTCAAAATCTAGAAACCATGCATTTAGGCAAATATGTTAACCGAGCCTCTGACTGACTTTGTCAAAATCTAGAAACCATGCATTTAGGCAAAATGTTAACCGAGTCAGTGAACCGAGTGTGTGTCGCTACGCGTGAGGGTTTTTCTCTTTTTCTCAAGTTTTTGACGGTAATAATTCTAATTTCGCTTCCGTGTGCGTGTTGTAGAAGATGCGTGCTACCTAGGAAGTTGGTTACAACCATTATTTTTTAGTAATTCGTAAGTGTAAGGTTTATTTGGCTGCTCCTATTCATTTCTTTGAAATGGAGGTTGGTTTGGCATGCACTTAGGATTTAGCACCAACTATTACCTTTGCTAAAAGGTGACAAGGCGCTCTCAAGGTTTGAACCTAGGTCTCTTCCTGGCAAGTACTTGGCCAGTGAAGCCTTTGCCAATCCACCTAACCCTTGGGGACCAAAATTTTAGGTTAGCGTGAGAAATCCCTACGACCAACCAACGCACATCTCCTCTCAACCATGACCCCTCATAAAGACGAGAGCTATACATATCAATAAGGGATTTAACACACAAGGATAAACCGAATATTATTAGGTTTCAACTATTTGTTCAATTTCTTCTAAATATTTTAGAAGATAACTCATAACAACAACCTCTATAGGGAATATATATATGCTTCTATAAAAGAATTTTATATGGAATTGGAGTTTTATTTTGAAAATATTTGTAATTAGACATATCTCCATTTTAATGTTAATGTGTTGTTAGTCCATACTTCACATCTATATAGCACCACTAGTATCATTAATAACCTAATTAAAACCTATATAATTTTTCAGTCTCATAATTTAATTTATTTAATTTTATTTTATAATGTAAAAAATGCTCTTCCATCCTTCAAAAATTATTTTCCTTCTATACATTTTCTAATTGATTTTATTATTGAAGTTTATCATTACATATTTGTACTTTGTTACTTCTTTAAAGAGATCCCCTTTATCCTAAAATTTTAAGTGGTTTTTTTTGTTGTTGAAGAATATCAAAATATTAGTTTTATTGGTATTTAGTTGCATTCTTACATCTATGTCTCCTTTGATCTGTGGGGCTAGGTCCTCTACTCTTTATTTTAAGCATTCTTTTTGTACTTCATACATGTTACAAGCCTTATCTATTCCCAACTTCTTAATAATTTTTAAAACCTTCCTTAGGGTAAATACACTTACTATTATGTTGGTCATGGGAGGGGCCTCTTCTTATTATTTATATTTGTATAACTACTTTGTATAATCTATTCATTAGAATTTCATAATGTTATTCTTTCCTTTTCTTTATTTTTACCAAAGTCTCTTCAAGAATAGTTTTGGATTATTCTCCCCTAAATAAATTAGTTTTTCTCATCTTCCACTCCTAGACTCTTCTTTTTTTTGCTTTCACTAGCTATTTATACAATTTTTCTATTTTTACTCTTTGCCTAGCTTTTTAGAGATCTCCTTCTTGCTTTACATTATTCATTGTCTCATGCACTTAAAAAAAAAAAAACTATGTTTATTCTTCTTCTAGGGTTAGAGCATTTGTATGCTTTTAAAGTCTCTTGAATTGTACTTGTTAACTCATAGATCTTGATATGCTATTTTGTTTCTTTTTATTCCTTTGTAATAAACTATTACCATGAAAACTAAAAATTATCGTGGATCATGACAATATTTATCTTTACTAAATATTGTTAATTATGTTACATTTTTCTTTTTATTGATTACTTTCCTACTATAACAATTTTATATATATTGTCCCTATCTCATGTCGGTCAACAATTAACAAGATGGATAGGTTTGGTGGTTGCAGTCCCTGTGGTTTAAACCCTTTACTGGCAGTTACTAAAAATAGTGGTTGTAGCCAACTCTTCTATATAACCCAAAAAAAAAAAAAAAAACAAATTTATACATATTAGATCACGATCTAATTCTTATTCAATTGGGGATCTTCAAATTATGTTTTCATTATCATCTTTATTAAGCTTTGTGAGCAACTAACATAGTCAATAATACTTATTCCATTTTATGTTTTCCATATTTTGTTTACACTCTCATACCATTATAGATAATTAGACCATATACACCATGCAAGGTCAATACTTCTTCATCAAAATTATTAAGGATTCCTATATTCTTTGGGAAACATGTTCATTGCTTATTTTTCCTTTTTGCTATCCAAATCTTCCTCATTAGTTAGTATGTTGGTTTGCTCATTTGGGTTATATTGATTTTAATATGTTGGTTTGCTCATTACCCTTCGAGCTGCAAGTACTTGTAAATGATTTTAACATCTAAATTATAAGTTTGTTAATTTTTATATTGCTCATCCTAACTTGTTAGACTAATGTCGGATGTTATGTTTTTAGCAAGAATTGAAAACTATGAAGATGGTTAATTATTGATTTTAGTAACCCACATGATTTGATGAGAAAATATATTTAAAAGATATATATTTATGGAAATGTTGTTTAAAATGTTAGTGGTACAATATTTTGTTCAACTAACTGAGCTTTAGTTTTGGATTCACCCACTAGTTTGAAAATTAAATGAAAAACTCTTGGTGGCATTGAAATACGAGTATACCGAGAATGAATGGGAGAAGTGGAGGTGAGTGAAGTGCCAAACGGATGAACGGAGTGGGAGAGTAATGTCCGTCGGAGTGAAGTGAAAGAGGTAGATACGGTTTGTTGAGGAAAAAGAGAAGAGGGAGTGGAATGCAGACGACGATGCATGGTGGTGGAGCAATAGAGTTCGAAGGGCTGATTGAGGAATCTGTGTAAAGGTCTAGATCAAGTGAACTGCGTAGATCTTACTGCAAAAGAGGTAACGTCGATCATTGGTTTTAAAGTTTTCTAAGCTTTCATGCACGTTTGGAAGATAGAAGCGACATATTCATTTATACCTCAAAAACTTAGAGGTGTTGTTTCTTCGATTTCATTCTTATTTATTTATAATAAAATATTTTAATTTCCAATGTTGTGGTATTACCAAGCAAAGGATAGACTGTATGCTATTAGTTTTTTAGAAACGTCTCATTGCTGGATGGAATTTGCATGGGCTATTTCATCTTGAGAACAAGAAATGAGAGGATGAGTCAATAAAACTCTGATGAATATTGGAATCCTGTGTCGTGTATATAGATGTAGGGGTCTAGGTGACTATTTGAGCAAATGCAATGGGAATGTGGACCTCCTATTGTGAGCATAAGGGTATTAAATTGGTGTCTATGAAGGTTAACATTGTATTGTTTTGGCAGTAATGTGTAAGCAAAATAGAGATTTTTGAATTCTTTACCTGTGGATAAGGCTTAAAATGTAGAACTACTGTTACGAGTACTCTTATAGGAGTAGGTTGGTAAAATTGAGGCTCCAATAGGTGTTAGAGGTGGAAATTGAACATCTGTAGACCAATATGTATTCCTATGATTAAGATTTACTATTGAGAGTCATATTTACTATTCTTTCAAAGAGGTAATTTGTGAATCTACCATAGGTTATGGGTCATTAGAATTTGATAAAGTGATTAGTTATCTGTGCTGCGTTCTATTTCAAGGATATAAAAGTCCTTATTATGTTGGTTCGGGTTAAGGACTCAATGCCATGTCTCTACTAGTTCTCGAAATAAATAAGAGATAGAGAACACTTGCCATCCTAGAGACTAAAATATGATCAGGTAAATTAGATCTCATTGTCTAATGATGGTGCAATGCTTCATAGTGCCTAGCTAGTAGAACGTCAAGGTAACCATAAGTTACCAAGTGTGATGAGCACTATATTATATCTAGAAACTAGAATTTTAAACATGTAATTAGGATGGACAAATTGTATTACGCTGACTGTGATGTTTGGCTATGAAATCAAACTAAATATCTAGTTTGATAGTAGAGATAGGGAAGCTTTTGGCATATGATAGTGAGGTAGGAATGCTTAATGAATGCCTAGCTGAAATGTATCTATTCATTCATACAATAAAATATTGAACTATTTTGTTGCTAGGTTTTTAAATCATTGTGTTATGGTTCCTTGTGATGATTAATTTGTGATGGAATTATATTTTATTATCCTAAATTGGAATGGTATATTAAATGTAAATAGTTCCTTAGAAGTAGAATTTAAGAGTTGTTGTGTTATTTTATGATTACAAGAACTATGGTATAAGGGCTTAAAAGATAATAATCATTTGATTTGAATGCTTGGAACTTTCGTTATAGGAGAGAGTCTTACTCCCAAAATTGATTGATTAACGTGTAGCATAATTGTATTAAATGGTTATATTATTTGATGTTTTATTTTTTATTTTATTTTGGAAAACATCCCAGAAGGGATGCCACTTTCGGGTAAAACCCAAGGAGGTAGGGGTATCCATTCCACCAAAAATGCCCAGGACTCGAACCTGACCTACCACCTTTGACATACTCAAGGAGCAAACAAACACACAAAACTAATTAAAAAAATAAAATAAATAAATAACAATAAAAATAATAAAACAAAATAAAAAACATGCTCCTTGAGTGTGTCAAAAATAAAAGCACAACCAAACACACCCACAATAAGATAGAAAAAAAACACAACACAAACCACATATAAAAAACACAAGAACAACATAACAAAACACAAACATTACAAAAACAACATAACACTACAAAGACATAACAAAAAAAAACATGAAAAATAAACACAACCAAAACCCAAAAAATAAAAAAATATAAAATAAAAATAAAAATAAAAAACAACCAACAACAAACAATAAACAAAAACAAAAAACGTAGAAAACACTCACACATAAAAACACTAATTGGCACAAACAAATAGAAACATAGGAACAAGAACAACAAAAACAATAACCAAAAACATAAAAATAACACAAAACAACAAAAACACAAGAACAAAAAAAAAACACAAAGAACACAAAGACAAAACAAAACAAAAGAACACAAACACCTTAAAAAACTAAACAAAAAAGAA
This sequence comes from Wollemia nobilis, assembly GCA_028583015.1. Taxonomy (NCBI): domain Eukaryota; kingdom Viridiplantae; phylum Streptophyta; class Pinopsida; order Araucariales; family Araucariaceae; genus Wollemia; species Wollemia nobilis. The sequence goes on from JAQPPZ010017109.1 coordinate 5,169,491, forward strand.
AAAAAATGAACATAACAATGACCTTTTTAGACTAGAAGACATTTAAGGCAAGAATCAATAGAGGAAACAAAATAAAGAATAGTTTGATCTAGGGAACTAAAATAACCTGAGTGAACCAAAGAGAAGCAAAAATAAAGCAAGAAGAAACTAGGTACCTTTAGAACTAGATCCATCTAAAGAAATGATAGAAATAAGAGCTTCCTTAATTTGTGAAGCCCACCATCTAGGAGGGTGGTCATAACAAGTAAGATCACCTTTGTCCAAAAGCCCAATTAGCTAAAGCATGAACACTCTTATTTTGATCTCTAACCACATGATTGTAATCAAATTTCAAAAATCTCATTTGGATTAATTGAATCTTCTCAATAATTATTTTTATTCTCCAATCAACCTTATGATTCTTAGAAGGAGTCTTCAAAAGATTAATCATGAGTTGATATTCAGACTCAACTAAAACCTTTTCCCATCCAACCTTAGTAGCCTCTTGAAGGCCTCTAAGGATACCATACACCTCAGCAAGGTTATTGGAAAGAATGCCCAAATTCTTAGCAAAAGTAAAAACTAGGGAGCCATCTGAAAGTCTCAATTCCTCCCACACTAGCTTTTCCAGGGTTCCCTCTAGAGGCACTATCAGTATTGAATTTTCCAAAATCCTTAGGAGGAGGTTGTCAATTTCTTGTTCTATCCATATTACAAATACTCACATTCCCTTTAAGTTGGTTGCCCTTAGAATATTTAATCTTCAATATTTTCATCACTTGATCCCATATTTGGTAGGAGTTTTGCGGGTGATTAAGGAGTTGATGGGCTGATTCAACTAAGTTAGATATGGTATTTTACCAAATATAGTGAATATCCTTCCTATATTGATTAAAAATTTGGATGTTCCTTTCATTCCAGATATTCCAAAGAAGAATGGTAGAACCCATCCAAACTAACTTCCTAATAAAATGATCAACACCCTCTTGCTCGAGCCAATCCTTCCAAAGTCGTTCAAAGGTTAAAAAATTGGACCATTGTAAGCCAAGTAAAGTGGCCATTCTCCTCCATAGCTCAGAGGCTAAAGTATAATCAATAAAAATATGGCAGAGATTTTCTAGATTCTCTTCACACATTTCACATATAAAAGGGCCATGAAAACCACACTTCATAAATTGCTCACCAGTAAGCAATTTATGATGCAATAAAAGCCAAGTAATGAACCTCACCTTAGGTGAGAGCTTTTGAGCCCACAATTGAAGAAATATGTTAGAATATTGGTTGGGATTATTATGGCATAAGGTCAAATAACCTTGAGAAACTAAATAATCACCCTTAGTAGTGTTGTTCCAACCAAAACAATCTTTTTCATGGGACCAAGAGAGAGATCTCATATGAAGGATGCCTTGGATATCTTGTCTTTGCCTTTATGGGATTTGAATAGGCCAATCCTTAATAGGGATTCAATATCTACCAACCTTTGAATTACTAGTATGGTACCGACAATAATTAGCCACTTTTATTTAGTTATCTCGGTGAAGCTCCTCCATCCAAGACCTCTAGTCGAGAAACTGAGTTATCAAAGGCTTGTGACCATCTCAAGAATCTGTCAAAAAAATTACCTATTGACCATTATGAATGATCCAAAATATATATTTTTTATCAAATCCTCACCAGTATTAAGAATTTCTAAAGTGGGAGAACCTTTGGTAGGAATTTGATAGCAAATAAGGTCTTTAGGACTTTTTTTCTCAAAATATTTAGCACGAAGATTATTGGCCCAAAGAGCATTGGGGTAATGCAACATCCTCCAAAATAATTTAGTAGCCAAATATTTGTTGTTATTAATAGAATACCAAAATTCTAACCCCCCTCCATTCTTAGGAAGACATAAAGTGTCCCATTTCACCAAGGCCCATTTTCTTTTCTCCTTAGTACCACTCCAAAAGAATCAATGACTGATTTGATCCAGTTCTCGAAGAATAGCCTTTGGGATATTCAACATGGAAGATACATAAATAGGAATAGATTTAAGTACATATTTTACCAAGGTGATTATACCCCCATAAGAAAGCCACCTTTTGGTCCACTTTTCAATTTTCTTCTTGACATTATCCAACAACCAATTCCAATATTTATTTTTATGCCTTTGAATATTGATGGGAATACCTAAATAAGTGATCAAAAGCGAGGTCTTCTTATATCTTAATTTATCCAAGCCCATGGATTCTTGTCTGGTAGAGTAGTGAAAGAAAATAACTTTAGATTTGTCTTCATTGATCAACTGCCCAATAACTTTAGAAAAATAACTAATGATTTACTTAATATTAGAATCTTTCTTAACTGTAGCTTTACCTAAAGGAGTAGTCATCCACAAATTGAATATGAGAGATAGATCTAGCTCCATGAGCAATGGTAAATCCCTCAAGGATTTTGTTTTCCTTTTTTGGTTATAGTCCTACCCAAGCATTCAACAAGAATGATGAATAAATAAGGTTATAGAGGATCACCTTGCCTAATACCTTTGGAAGCTAGGAATGATTGAGAAGACCTGCAATTGATAAGAACTAAGTAGGAAAATGAAGAGATACATACCATAATACAATATATTAAATCCTTAGAGAAACAAAATTGCCTCAAAACTTTGATAAGGAAGTGCCAGTCCACTCTATCATAAGCTTTGGATAAGTCTAACCAAATGAACATGGAAGGATATTTTTGCATATTCATGGAATGGATGGCTTCCTGATCAAGAACTATCTCATATACTATTTTATGCCCTTCCACATAACCCCCTTGCTCAGAGGAAATAATCTTATGCAAAAGAGGCTTCATCATTTCTACCATGATCTTAGTAATGATTTTGATAAAAACATTACATAAAGCAACATGTCTAAAAGCTGAGATATGATCAACCTTTTGAGATTTTGGAACAAGAGTAATATAATTTTTATTAATAACCTTCAAAATTTCTTTGGCTTTCCTGACTTATTCCTCCACCTCTAAGAATTTTTGGTTAAGTGGAAGGGTAGTCCTGTTGAATATTCATCTTGGTTGTCAAAGATAGAGGTTGACCACCTTGGTTTTCCTCCAAAAACAAAGAAGTGAAGGTGACTTCTCAATTTACCCTAGGTTTCTGATGCAGGAGCATCCTATGGTGTAAGAATGATCTTGTATCATCTAAAAATTTGCAATATTTTGCTTTTTATGTTCTAAGTGTGTTTAGTTTTTAGGTTATGGAAAAAAGACCTAACGGTGAAATAATCGTCCTAATATCCTGAGCAGTTTGCGAGATATACCAAAACTAGTGAAAACCCTACCAAAACTAGTAAAACTCTTGCTAGTAAAACATGGAGGTCAATTTTGAAGGCCTTAGAGGTCTTTTTAAGGGCTGAAGTATGGGGCTCTTATAGTTGAAAATGATATCGAGCTCTTATAGTTGAAAATATTATCGAGCAATAAAACCCTTTGATAGATTTGTGAAAATATGCACCAATAGTCGTTTCGAGCAACGAGCGATGAGTTATGACCTTTGGAAGTTTACCCCTAAAATTCAAATTTGAAATAGATGGTTCTAAGAAGGAAAAGGGAAAGCTGTGTCAAAAGGGGGGATTCCAAATTTGTAATCAGTTAGTCTCTATAAGATCTATTCTCAGAACAATAATACAAGGAAATTTTTCGCTCATTTGCATTGGCTTTGCTTCCTGTGGATTGTATGTTTTTCTGTTTAATGCAACTCTGCTTTAGTCAACTGAGTGATTAAGCTTTTATTTTAAAGCTATATTAATGGTTTGTTATGTTACAGTTATTTTGCATTTTGGAATTCTCTCGATATTTATTGTTCATTAGTTCTTGGAATACTTGATAATGCTTAGTGTTTGTTATGATTAAATATTTTGTAATAGGAAAAGTAAGTTGGATTGTTAGGTAGTCTAGTTCAGTTTAAATTGTGAGAATCTCATTCTTTGTCTCTTGATGTTGCTAAATCCACACCATTTTTAGCCTAGCCTCTAACGTTAGTTATCCTTTACTTTAGTCTGTGACCCCATTTTAGGTAGTTTAGCTAGGATCATAGGATCCAACCTACTCCTTAGGTTTTCTCGAAGATCCCTATTTCTAAGTCATCCAATCTTGGTCAAGGTCTTGAGAACACAACTCATCCTCTTAGGTAGATTTCAAACCAAGAGGTATCATATCTATAATAGATGCACCTTGTGATAAAATATAACAAGGAAAAATATAACAACATATATCAATATTTAATTTCTCTCAAATCTAAGAATTTTAAATAACTAGGGATATGCATGTACATAACTTCATTAACTAGGAAATTACATACGTTAACAATACTAATAGTACAAATCAATGTATGTTCATGAGTGAGAAAAGGGACTTCTTTGACACCTAAATATTTATATACCACCTAAAGTATCTCATAAACATCTAATATAGGATTCACAATGCTTCAAAATAGGAAGACACTTTAACATACCAATATTTATGCTAGTCCCGCATTTTTTCAATATGTAAAAATTCATGATGGATCCTATTTCCTATGTAAATTTACTAAACCTACATATATTAGATTTATGATATACTTATATATATTCATTCCTTCCATACATTAGGAATCCATTACCATGGGTTATCCATTAAGTTATTTTTCATCGAATGTGATGTGGATACATTGCAATTAAGGTATAATGTATTGAGAGCATTGGCATAGTCTTGACCACTCAATTATTTTTCCAACATGTGTGAATATATTTGATATTTTTTATTTTATCTTGTTAGAAACATATTCCAGATCTATTGGCTTATTTTGATAATTTTTGTATAATTTTCTTGACACCCACCTTAATTATTTAACTACCTTTCATCCTTTTACTAATAGATAGAACAAAACAATGAGTAGAAATTTTGTACACCTATTCTAAATTTCAATAAAAATACTCTCAAACCTAACATGATTTTCCTTGTATATTTTTAATAAGTGAAATGATTATATTCTTGACCTACCATATAACTTGAAAATATATCTACTTTTAATTTAAAGACTAAAGCTATATTTTTTACCTCTACTAGAAGTTGTGATGGTGTACTACCCATAAAACTTGAAAATATAAAAATTAATTCTATCTTTCATCAAAAAGACAATCAATTTGACCATTAGATATAATTTTTAAGAAACATAATTTATTTAAGATTGTAAAATCTAATTAATTTTCTTCTTGAGTAAAATTATACTCTCTTGACAAACTCAATCATCTATTTTCCTAGTCTCCATTAGATATAATTAAGAGAATCACTCCTTAAGTGAGGATGAATGATATAAGAGAAGAAATAATTGTTTTATTCCTCAATATCTATGGAATGGATCTTATCTTGAATTATAAATAAACATAACCCCATATATATTAGTATTCATTTGAATGTATTGCATAATAAGATAGTGTCATATGTAAATTTGGTAGCAACACTATACCTAGTATCAACTTTCATGGTGATAACAATATAGGCCTTGAATTTATGCTAACACATATGGTATTAAATCTAAAATACAAGCTAATTTTTAGAGCTAAAACATAGCTTAAACTTAGATACCAACATCCACACAATAGCTTTTCTATGTAGTTAACTGTTGGATAATTTTAAATACATAAATAAACTAAATTAGAGTAGTTAAACACCACAGAGGTATTGAATAATTAAATATGTAAATGCTTTTATAAGCTACTGGTTAAGAAACCTCATATAGATAGACTCTCTTTGAGGAAATTCAAAGAAAGGAATGTGCGATACAAAGAATTATGAGTTCAACAAATAGAGGTTTCAAAATTTTAGGGCTTAGATTCTGACTATGTTCCTGCAACTCTCGTGCTAACATGAGTCTCATCCTCAAGAAATAGTCTTGCTAAGCCAAATTCTGCTATCTTGGGATTCATTTTTCCATCCAGCAAAATATTGCTTTCTTTAATATCTCGATGAATAATCCACATTTTTCTGGCCATTGGTGGCAGAATTATCATATGGTTGTTGCTATTGCAAGAATTTGACATCACTATAGTCGATAAACCGAGAAAGGACAATGTCATGGCAAATTTTTTGTCCAGATTGATACCAGTAGATCATCAAGCAGTGGAAGATCAGTTTTTGGATGAACATCTGTTTGCTATTAGTGAACAAACTCTGTGGTATGCAGACATAGCCAATTACTTGGCCACCGGAAGGACCTCACCTGCTCTCTCCTACCGAGAAAAGTAGGCGGTCATAGAGAAGAGCATATCATTCCTTTGGATGGATGGTATCCTATTTAAAATAGGATGGGACCAAATTATAAGAATATGCGTAGCAAAATAGGAGTTTTCACACGTTCTCAAGGCATGTCACGATGAGCCATGTGGAGGACACTTTGCAGGGAAACGAATTGCCTACAAAATCCTGCAGGCTGGGTATTTTTGGCCCATTCTATTCAAGGACGCGGCAGCATATACCAGTAAGTGTGACGAGTGCCAGAGGATGGGTAGACCAACCCATCGATATGAAATGCCCTTGTAGCCCCAGGTACACCTAGAACCTTTCAATAAATGGGGCATGGACTTCATGGGACCATTTAATCCACCTTCGATGGGAAGGAAGTTTATTCTGGTCTGCATGGATTACATCACCAAATGGGTGGAAGTGCAGGCATTAAGGGACTCAAAGGAAATAACGGTCACCGATTTCTTATTTGCCCATATTTTCACACGATTTGGGGTTCCTCGAGAGATAACAATAGACCAAGGGCCCCAATTCACCTACAAATTGATTAAGGAGCTGATGGAGCAGTATAGAGTTCGACACAATAAAACCATGCCCTACCATCCGTAGGCGAATAGGCAAGTAGAAGTGACAAACAAGGAGATAGAAAACATCCTAACCAAAACCGTGCAACAACACAAGAAATATTGGGCCACACGGTTGTCGGAGGCAGTTTGGGCATACAACACCACGTGGAAATCCACCACAGGATGCACACCTTTCCAACTGGTCTATGGAAAAAATGTGATGATGCCCATCGAGTTCGAAATCAAAACTCTGAGGACGACTTCAGAATTAAATTTGAGCTTGGACGAAGCTCAAAAATAGAGGATATGCCAGCTAGATCAACTGGATGAAATCCTAGTAGATGCTTTGCAGAGGATAGATATTATACAAAAGTAGAGAAAGAAGTGGCATGATAATGACATCAAACTAAAGAAGTTCCAGGTAGGGGAATGGGTACTATTGTATGATTCTCAGTTCCAAGAAAGGAAGGGAAAACTTATGCAGAGGTGTATGGGGCCGTATGAGGTGGTAGAGCTCATTAGGAATGGGGAGGTGCACATTAAGACAATTGATGGCAGCAACACCATGTTCACAGTCAATGGCCACCGACTACGCCCCTATAATACATTTGAAACATTACAGGTGGAATCCAAAGTAGGAATGGGGGAGACCCCATCTTGCTAGATCTAGACCGAACTCTCACAGGTGAAATGGTGGGCACGAACGTGCTCACCCAAAATTTTTTAGTTAATATAGTTTTTTTTGTAATGTGTGTTTTTGCAGGGACGACGCCCACATGCAAGCTGTAGGCACAGAACGTGTCTAACTACCTTTATTTTCCTTTCTTTTTTAGTTGCTTTTTGTAGGTGGAGGACCTGACAGCATGAGGGATAGGTATCTAGGAAACCAGGCCTGATTCGGCTCAGCATTCCGACACCGACTCGTAGGTAGAATCTAGGCAGCATGAAAAACTGGGAAGGCTTGATCACCCTTTTTTAGTCAAATCGCCATCCAGAAGAAGGTGTCGTACTACACCAAAAATGTGCCCATCCAGAAGAAGGTACCTTACTACATCCAAAAGAAGGCGCCAAGTCCACAAGAAGGCACCAAGTCCACAAGAAGGCACCCATCCAGAAGAAGGCGCCTTACTGCACCCAAAAGGTGCCAAGTCTAGAAGAAGGCACCTTACTACACCCAAAAGGCGCCAAGTCTAGAAGAAGGCACCTTACTGCATCCAAAAGAAGGTGCCAAGTCCACAATAAGGTGCCTTACTACACCCGAAAGGTGCCCATCCAGAAGAAGGTGCCTTACTGCATCCAGAAGAAGGCACCAAGTCCACAAGAAGGTGCCTTACTGCACCCGAAAGGCGCCAAGTTTTATTGGTATTTACTTGCATTCCTACCTCCTTGTGATAGTGATCTAGAACCTTTAACTGTTCTCTTAGCCCTTATACTAACCTTACAATAATTATATGCATATAAAATAAACCTCACTACATATTTTACCATATAAACACAGTCTTCACCTCTCAAGTTTAGCATTTTTTTTAATTTGTTAATATATAAATCAAATAAGTTAAGAGATAATGACCATCCTTGCTTAATATCTATGTCACTTATAAAATATTTTAAAGAGCTTTGATTAAGTGTTAATTTTAGCTTGATCATCCTCATAAAATTTATGAATTAATACTCAATATTGTTCTTGTATGTCTAGATCCTCCATTATACTCTATATTTTATTTCTAGGTATTACATCAAAAGGTTTTTTCTCAATCCACATAACAACAATAGACTTCTCCATTTTTATTCTATAATTTTTCAATAATATGTGTCAAGCTAATGGCATGGTTTATTGTTGAGTATTTTGGTCTAGAATATGCTTGGCCTTTTACCCACTTTCCTTGTTATTCTATCAACTTACTGATTCTACTCTCTAGTACATCAAAATAACTTTGCAAGTGGGGATTGATTATAATGATCTAAGAAGAATTATTTATGTATCCAAATATTGCTAGATTTGTTCTTCTATCCCTTGGAAATCCATATTGAATTATATTGTTGAATATCCTCTTGATGTGTGAGGCTAGGTCGTTTACTCCTTATTTTAAGTATTCTTCTTGTACTTCATACATGTTACAAGCCTTATCTATTCCCAAATTTTTAAACCTTCCTTAGGATGAATAAATTTACTATTATTTTGGTCATGGGAGGGGCCTCTTCTTTTTATTTATATTTGTATAACTACTTTGCATAATCTATCCAATAGATTTTCATAATGTTATTCTTTATTTTTCTCTCTTTTTACCAAAGTGCCTTCAAGAATAGTTTTGGATTATTCTTCCCTAAATAAATTAGTTTTTCTCATATTCCACTCCCAACTCCTCTTTTTTTGCTTTCACTTGTTATTTATACAATTTTCCTATTTTTGCTCTTTGCCTAGCTTTTTAGAGATCTCCTTATTGCTTTACATTATTCATTGTCTCATGCATTTTAGAAAAAGACTATATTTATTCTTCTTCTAGGGTTAGAACATTTATATGCTTTTAAAGTCTCTTGAATTCTACTTGTTAACTCATGGATCTTGATATGTTATTTTATTTCTTTTTATTCCTTTGTATTAAACTATTACCTTGAAGACTAAAAATTCTAGTGGATCATGACAATATTTATCTTTACTAAATATTGTTAATTGTGTTACATTTTTCTATTTATTGATTACTTTCCTACCATAACAAGTTTATACATATTGGGTCGTGATCTAATTCTTATTCAACTAGGGATATTCAAACTATGTTTTCATTATCATCTCTATTAAGCTTTGTGAGCAACTAACATAGTCAATAATACTTATCCCATTTTATGTTTTGCATATATGTTTTCCATATTTTATTTAAACGTCCATACCATTATAGATAATTAGACCAAATACACCATGCAAGGTTAATACTTCTTCATCAAAATTATTAATGATCCCTATATCCTTTTGGGAAACATGTTCATTGCTTATTTTTCATTTTTGCTATCCAAATATTCCTCATTGCTTAGTATGTTGGTTTGCTCACTTGGACTTATGTTGAAATCCTATGTTAGAAGTATTTCTTTAAGTTAAGAGTAATATGATATCTCTTTCTTAAGTTGCATATGGATTCTCATAACTATGTCATGTCTTTTGTAGGATTTTGATGTTTGTAGTATAAAACAATAAGTTATAATTCTAATAGTTCTTCCTTTTTCCATTATTATAATCTAAATAGATAATTTATTTGGGTCTTCTATCTCCAATTGAATATCTATAGCCCATATTTTCTTTATCAAAACTATTGCTCCTCCACATCCCTTTCCATTTCCTTTTGTTTCATTTTATATTGTGATCTTTCAATATATTTTAAAATTTAATAGGATGAAGCAAAAGCAATGTGAACAAATATAAGAACTTTATTAGATCTTAGTAGCATAAATACATATGTTCCTCTTTAAAGTGATAGAATGAGTTGACTACTAACTCTGTGATACATACATACATAATAAATACACACACACAAACATACATATATAGATAGATAGATAGATATTAAAAAATGAGATAGAAAAGGTATATTTATGAAACAAAATAATAAGTGGATGAAGATATGGGATATTAGTTTAGAAGAATGTCTAAAAAGCCCATGTAATAAAAATATATGTGAAAGATAATTTTTAGATTATTTACATGAATAATAAACTCACAAAAAACATTACTACTTCTCTAAAATCAACTATATTAAAAATAACTAACATAAAAAAATCTATAGTGGTATAGTTGAAATGAAAAATAAAGTTGCCAATATAATTGAGGACTAGTTTATATAGTCTTAATTGTAAAACAAGGATGTGGATCACACCCAAGGAAGAAAGAATGAAAGAAAAGAAAGAACTATATGTATTCCATTGTCAAACTTATTATGTGTATGGATTCAAGTTTTTGTTGTGATGCATTGGTAATGGACAATCAATTACTTCATGGCTAGAAATGTAGAATATATATATATATATATATATATATATATAAATGTTTATGTATTTTGTCAATGAATAGAGTGAGAATTCCATATGCTAAGTTTGAGGAAGAAAGAAGCAAATCTTAAGAAATAGAATTTGTTACCTTCTTTGAGTTGCAAGTACTTGTAAATGATTTTAGAATCTAAATTATAAGTTTGTTAATCTTTATATTGCTCATCCTGACTTGTTAGACTAATATCGGATGTTATGTTGTCAATAGGAATTGAATATTGTGAATATGGTTAATTATTAATTTTATTAACTCCACATGATTTGATGATAAAATATTATATATATATATATATATAGAGAGAGAGAGAGAGAGATATATAGATATAGATATATATGGAATTGTTGTTTAAAATGGTAGTGGTAGAATCTTTTGTTCAACTAACCAAGCTTTAGTTTTGGATTCATACACTAGTTTGAAGATTAAATGACAAAATCCTAGTGGTATCGAAAGATGAGTATATCGGGAATGAACAGGAGAAGTGGAGGTTAGTGAAGTGCCAAATGGATGGATGGAGTGGAAGAGTAATATCCATTGGAGTGAAGTGAAATAGGTAGATACAGTTTGTTGAGGAAAAAGAGGAGGGAGTGGAACACAAACGACAATGCATGATGGTGGAGCCCAGGAATTCAAAGGGCTGATTGAGGAATTAGTGTGAAGGTTTGAATCAAGTGAACTACATAGATATTACTACAAAAGAGGTAACGTCAATCGCTAGTTTTAAATTTTTCTTAGCTTTCATGTACATTTGGAAGATAGAAGTGACAAATTCATTTGTACCTCAAAGACATAGAGGTGTTGTTTTTTCGATGTCATTCTTGTTTACTTGTAATGAAATCATTGAATTTCCAATGTTGTGGTATTACCAAGTAAAGGATAGACTGCATGATATTAGTTCTTTGGTAATGTATCATCGTTGTATGGAATTTTCATGGGCTATTTCATCTTTAGAACAAGAAATCAGAGGATGAGTCAATCGAACTCTGATGAATATTGGAATCTTGTATCGTATATATAGACGTAGTGGTCTAGGTGACTATTAGAGCAAGTGCAATGGGAATGTGGACCTCATATTGTGAATATAAGGGTATTAAGTGGTTGTCTATGAATATTAACAATGTATTATTTTGGCAACAATGTGTTGTAAGAAAATTAGAGATTTTTGGGTTCTTTACCAGGTGGATAAGGCTGAAAATATAGTACTACTATTATGAGTACTCTTATAGAAGTAGGTTGGTAATGTCGAGGTTCCAATAGGTGTTAGAGGTAGAAATTGAACATATGTAGACCAGTACATATTCTAATGATTGAGATTTACTACTGAGAGTTATATTTACTATTCTTTCCAAGAGGTAATTTGTGAATCAACCAATAGGTTGTGGGTCATTGGAATTTGATAAAGCGAATAGTTATTTGTGGTTTGTTATGTTTAAATGATATGAAAGTCTTATTATGTTGGTTTAGATTAAGGACTCAATGCTATGTCTCTACTAGTGCTCGAAATGAAGAAGAGATAGAGAACATTGGCCATCTTGGAGACTACAATCTAAATCATGTAAAGTAGATTTCATTGTCTAATGATGATGCAATGTTTCATAGTGCCTAGCTAGTATAACATCAAGATAACCATAAGTTATCAAGTGTGATGAAAATTGTATTATATCTAGAAACAGGGATTTTAAACTTGTAATAAGGATGGACAAATTGTGTTAAGCTGACTATGATGTTTGGCTATGAAATCAAACTAAATGGCTAGTTTTATGGTATATATAGGGAAGCTTTTTGGATATTATAGTGAGACGGGAAGGCTTAATCAATTCCTATCCGAAATGTAACTATCCCTTCATTCATACAATAAAATATTAAACTATTTTGTTTCTAGGTTTTTACCTTTGGGTTTTACTAGAATAAATCTTTGTGTTATGGTTCTTTGTGATGATTCATTTGTGATGGAATTATATTTTATTATCCTCATTTAGAATGGTATATTAAATGTAAATAGTTCCTTGGAAGTATGATTTAAGAGTTATTGTGTTGTTGTACGATTACAAGAACATTAGTGTAATGATTTAATAGATAATAATCATTTGATTTGAATGCTTGGAACATTTGTTATAGGAGAGAGTCTTACTCTTGAAATTGATTGATTAACATGTAGCATAATTGTCTTAAATGGTTATAGTATTTAATATTTGGTTATCCGCATGATTGGATGAAAATTTATTTTACTTCATTTAAGAATGTGCAAGAGCTAATTAAGCAATCTTACATTAATGTTTATATCTCAAAGTAGTAAATCTTATTTTAAAAAGAGAAGTCTATTTAGCTACAAGTGATATTGAAGTTTAAAAATAAATAAGTCTTCAATGAAATGTTTAAATTAGTTAATGATAGTCTGAACGTATCGCTCTCTAAACCATATCATATAAGACATATAGCTGAGATACAATGTGCTTCTCTAGAAAGAATAAGAGGAGAATATTTAGACCCCTGAAATATATGGGTAGGGTGTAGTTGTATATAAAAGGAATTGTTGGTTCATGTTCATAACTAGAATTATGATTGAAGTAGGTATTAGTTGACTTAATAGAGATTGATAGGAAAAGACTACTATATTATTAAAATATTAAATGAATAAATATGAACTACCCCTTAGTAAATCCAAGAAATGAGTCTTGGAGGGCAAGTAGACTTTTAGACTTTAAGCGAAAGTAATTTCTAGAAAGCATGGGTGGGTTTTTCTAGTGTTTACAATATTCTTGCACTAAAGGAGTTGTGTAGAGAGTAATTCTACACTAAAGGAGTTGTATAGAGAGTATGGTTGTAGTGGCCATTGTTTATTTACATTAAAATAATTATGTAGAGAAAAGAATTGGCTAATCCTAGAACTTCTACACTTAAGAAAAAGTGGACGAGTAAATACTAGGACTCCAACTCTAAAAATAATGAAATAGGAGATATCCACTAGCTAAGAAAATAATAAGTTAGCTAGTATGGAAGGAAATGGCATCTAGTAATTCATAGATTGACTTGTGGAAAGTATATATGGATGCTCTTAAAAGCCATGTTGACTATGACCAAGAGTATAGGGTAAAGAGTAGCTAGTGAATGACCACTAGGTTTCAATTAAATATTGATGGAATGGGTACTTAGTTAAATAGAAGATTTTTAAGTATATATATAACTCTTGGTTAATTTAGATATATTTTAGGAAGTGGAAAATTGGGGTTGTGAAATCTAGTATTAGAGCATGGTTCATAGTGGGATACGTTCACTATGTAGAAAATGGTTTTGGCATGTGATATGAAGTATACTTATGCATGAATTGACCCCTACCAATAGAACACCTATTAGAAGTAAATCCGTTGAATTGCTTGAGATGATAGGGTAAATGATTATTAGTAAGAGGAGAAATTTAAAGACTAATTTTTGATGAATTCTTATTACCTCTTTTGTGTATGACTAGGGACAATGCCACCAAAGATAAGAAGAGGAATTATTTCCCCATCGATAAGGTAGATACGATAGACTAATGTGGAGGATAGGAATCCAAAAGTGAGATCAAGGAACCCTAGTGATGAAGGGAAAAATACTAATAATGAGAATCATATTGAGATAGTGAATTTACTTTGGGAATAGGTTGAAACCCAAAAATAGTTGTTATATGCTATGTGAAGTCGAGAAACATAGGTGGTAACCCTAGAGTGAGTCAACTAAATGGACCTCTTTGTGAGGCACATCAGGCTAGGGTTTGATTAAAGGTTGAATTGTGTAAGGAAATGAAACATTTGATATCTTCCAAATTTAATGGAGAGGAATACGAGGACAAGGCCGAGGTATGGTTGAAAGAGATAGAAATCTATTGCAACATGAAGAAATTTTCCATAGGTACTCAAACATCTTATGCCACACTGCATCCACAAGGTGATGGATTAGCTTGGTGGAAAATGCACAATCATGAAATGGGTCTTGAGATGGTGGTTGACCTAAAATGGAAAAAAAATGTAAAAGCCTTGAAAGATAAAGTTCTCATGAAACACTTTTATTTCCAAAAATTTGAGAAATTTACTAGACTCACACAAGTAAATAAGACAATGGATAAATATTATCAAATATTTATCAAATTCAAGAAATATGTGCCTACTTATAACGAGAAAATGAATATCCATAAGTTTAATCTGAGAGTGGATCCTAGAATAGGACAGGAAGTGGATATGCAGGAACCTAGAACCCTATAGAAAACCTATGATTTAGCTAGGAAAGATGAAACATATCTCAAACCCTACTTTGATTATGAAATATTATATGAAGATGGTAAATAAGCATTACAAAAGAGGAACAATGCAATTTTTGTAAAATGGGAAGAGAAATAGGCAAACATGAACTTCTATCAATAGGGAAATGACAAAAATAAAGAGAAGTTTAGGAAAAGGTTTTAAGGGAAGAACCATAATGATGGTAAAAGTAACATAAAACCATTACAATATAGGCTTATTATCCATATATATAAATATTAAAAGAGGTACATAAGTAGAAAGAACATCCAAGGCTTAAAAAAGATGTTATCTTTGTAGAGGACCACATTATGCTTCTAACTATCCACAAAGAAAAGAGATGAGTTCTAAAGGAAAGGAAATAATGTACAAATAAACTACATCTAGAGAGCCCATGCACAAGATTTATGCAACTACAAGAAATCATAATCTTGATGGTCAAGCCACGCCACTAGTGGTTAAAGGTAAGATTTTTAGTAGAAATGTTAAAATCTTGATTGATAGTGGTGCTATAGATAGTTTTATTTCCACTATTTTAGATAAATATTTTTTAGAAAGGTTATGAATATTGGCTCATGGGTGGAAGGTCAAGTATGGTTTAGGATAAACCTACTCTATTAATCAATGTTACCCTATGGTATAATTCACCTTACCTAGTGGGATAATAGTAGGATGTTTGTATGTAACACCTTTGCATGCTTTTGATATAATCCTATGAATGGATTGGCTGCAAATGCATAAGGTAATACTCAAATTTCAAGAGAGATGGATTAAGTACATAGATGATAGGGGTTTTATGTGTAGGATGTATAGTCTACAAGGGGATTTTCAACCTCAAATCCTATCGACAATGCAACTAAAAAAAGGTATATAGAAAGGTGGAATGGACTATCTAATTAAGATAAATAAAATTGATAAGGATAATAAGGAGGAGGTGTTTGAGAAACACCCAATTATTTAGGATTTTAAGGATTTTTTTCCAGAATATTTACCTGGATTACATCCTAAATGGGAATATTTACTTTACCATTGAGCTTCAACCTAGAATAGAACCCATACATAGAGCTTCTTATAGAATGAATCCCATATAAATGCAAGAGTTGAAGGTGCAATTGCAAGGGTTACTAGAGAAAGAATTGATAAAACCAAGTGTATAACCTTGGGGTGCACCAGTATTATTTATAAATAAGGATGATTCCTTGAGATTATGAAGTTATAGAATGCTAAACAAGGCATATGTTAAGAACAAATATCCTCTACCTAGAATCGAATATCTCTTTTATCAACTCAAAGATACCATAATATTTACAAAGACTGATTTAAATTTAGTATGCCACCAATTAAGGATCCGTGAGGAGGATAAATTTAAGACAATATTTAAAACTTATTATGGAAATTATGAGTTTATTGTCTTACCTTTTGGTTTAACAAATGCTTAAACATAATTTTGTGATTTTTATCAATAGTATCTTTAGGAAGTACTTGGATAGATTTGTGTTATTATTTCTAGATGATATTTTGATATATTCTAGAAACATGGTAGAGCATGGTGAGCACCTCAAATTTGTACTAGAGATGCTAAGAAAAAACCAATTGTATGAGAACCTAAATTTGAATTCTATGTGTCAGAAGTGAAATACTTAGGAGGACACATTGTTTTGGTTGAAGGAATCATAGTAGATCCTAAGAAAATAGAAGCTATTTTAAATTGGCCACAACCTACAAATGTGATAGAAGTTTGAAGTTTGATGGGTTTAACTGGATACTATAGTTATTATGTGAGGGACTATGCCAAAATTACCTCACCAATAACCAACCTTAAAAAAAAAAAAAAAAAAATTGTGTGGATATTATGGGTTTCTTAAATAGAAGCTTACTACACCCCCTATACTATATGTACTCGATATTTAGGGAATTTTCATGGTCTATACTGATGCATCATTGGAATTTTTGGGATGAGTGTTATCATAGGAAGAACAATGGTAGCCTATGGATATAGAAAACTGAAAAGACATGAACTTAATTATTAAACCCATGACTTAGAGTTGGTAGTTGTAGTTTTTTCTCTCAAGATTTAGTGACATTATCTAATCGGGAGACCCTTTGATTTAAGGATAGACCATCAAAGTATGCAATATATATTCAGTCAAACTTTACTCAATGCCAAACAAATAATATGGGTGGAATTCCTCACATATATGACCTTGCATTGAGTATATTAATAAAAAAGAGAATAAAGTCATCAATGTGTTGAGTAGGAGAAGACATATAGCAATTTTTTCTCACATTCATATTGACTTTATGGAACAAGTCAAGGAAATGCAAAATCAAGATGCATAATGCAACCAAATTCGAGAAGGATTGGAAAGGAAACCTGATAAAAATAGGGACTTTGGCATCAAGTATGGTTTCTTATATTTTAATAACAGATTAGTAATTCCTAAGACTGGAAATTTGAGAAATATTATTATGAATGAAGTGTACAAATCTCAATATTTTTCTTATCTAGGAGGAGAAAATATGAGGGATAATATGAAAAATATATTCTTGTGACCAAGAATGAAGAGAGATAGAATTGAATTTATTGCTCAATGCCTCAAGTGCCAAAAGGTAAAAGTAGAACACAGACATCCTGTTAGGTTGTTGTATACGCATGATGTGCCTATGCAAAAATGGAAAGTGATTTCAATGGATTTATAGTAGGGCTATCTAAGAACAAGTTTTAGCATTACGTGATCTTAGTAGTGATCGAAAGATTGACCAAAGTTGTGCACTTTATACCTGGGAACACCAAGGATGCTGTTGTGGTTATGGCTAATAGATTTTCCAAGGAAATATTTTTGGCTTCATGGTTTTCTGGATTAAATCATATCAGATAGGGATCCAAAATTTACATCTGAGTTTTGGAAATCCTTGCATCACACCATTGGTACTCGATTTATATGTTCTAATTACCATCCAGAGACTTATGGAAAAATTGAAAGAGTTAAAAAAGTGCTAGAATATATGCTTTGCATGTATTGTATGGATTAGAAAACCTGTTGGGAAGATTACTTACATTTGGTGGAATTTACCTACAATAATGAATACCATTTGACCATAGGCATGGCTCCGTTCAAATATTTGTATGGTAGAAATGGTAGAAAATCATTGTCATGGGATAATCCAAAAGATCGAATTGTGCTTGGACCAAACATGGTCAAGGAAATTGAGCAATATTTTAAAATTATCAGAGAAAAGTTTAAGGAAGTGGTAGAATGTAAGAAAAGTTATGTTGATCTTAAGAGACCACCAAAAGAGTTCATTGTGGGTGATAGAGTGTTTCTAAGTATGAATCCAAGGAATAGTGCGATCAAATCCACAAAGCTAGATCATCACTTTGTTGAATCCTTTGAAATATTAGAGAAGATTAGTCCTATGGCATATTGACTTGCCTTGCCATCCAATCTGTCCAAGATTCATAACACCTTTTATGTTTATTTACTTAAAAGGTATGTTGCTAATCCAGATCATGTGTGATATTTTTTTAATTTGTAGATGGTGAACCTAAAAGCTATAGAGGTTCAACCAGTAAATATCCTTGAATTCTAATCTAAATCAATGAGGAAAATAACCTTATAGCAATATAAAATTTAGTGGGACCATTACACTAAAAGGAACACTACTTGGAAAAAAATAGATGATATGCAAAGACACTTTCCATTTTTGTTTGAAGACTATTAACATGGTTAACTATTGATTTTATTAACTCCACATGATTTGATGAGAAAATATATTTAAAAATATAAAAATATATATGGAATTTTTGTTTAAAATGGTAGTGGGAGAATATTTTGTTCAAATAACTGAGTTTTAGTTTTGGATTCACCCACTAGTTTGAAAATTAAATGACAAACTCTTGGTGGCATGACCCACTAGTTTTCTTTGATGTCATTCTTGTTTATTTATAATGAAATATTTGAATTTCCAATATTGTGGTATTACCAATAAAAGGATAGACTATATGTTATATCTCATCTTTGGATGGAAGTTGCATGGGTTGTTTCTTCTTGAGAACAAAAAATGAGAGGATGAGTCAACCAAACTCTGATGAATACTGAAATCCTTTGTCATAGATATAGATGTAGAGGTCTAGGTGACTACTAGATCAAGTGTAATGGGAATGTGGATCTCCCATTGTGAGTATAAGGGTATTAAATGGTTGTTTATGAAGAGTAACAATGTATTGTTTTGGAAGCAATGTGTAGTAAGCAAAATAGAGATTTTTGGGTTCTTTACCTGGTGGGTAAGGTTGAAAATGTAGGACAAATATTATGAGTACTCTTGTAGAAGTAGGTTGGCAAATTTGAGGTTCCAATATTTTTTAGAGGTATAAATTGAACATTTATTGACTAGTACATATTCCTATTATTGATATTTACTATTGAGAGTCATATTTACTATACTTACCAAGAGGTAATTTTTGAATCGACCAATAGATTTTTGGTCATTAGAATTTGATAAAGCAAATAGTTTTTGTGGTGTGTTCTATTTCAATGATATGTAAGTCCTTATTATGTTGTTTTAGGTCAAGGAATCAATGCTATGTCTCTGTTAGTGCTCAAAATGAAGAGACAAAAATTATGCCATCATGGAGACTTAAATCTGAATTAGGTAAATTGGGTCTCGTTGTCTAACCATAAGTTACTGAGTATGATGAACATCGTATTATATCTAGAAACTAGAATTTTAAACTTGTAATGAATATGAATAGATTGTGTTAAGTTGAATGTAATGTTTGGCTATGGTATCAAACTGAATGACTAGTTTAGTAGTAAAGATAGGGAATATTTTGGGATATTATAGTGTAGTAGGAAGGCTTAATGAATGCCTAGCCAAAATGTAACTCTATCTTCATGCATGCAATAAAATATTGAACTATTTTTTTGTTGGGTTTTTACCTTTAGGTTTTACCACGATAAGTAATTGCGTTATGGTTCCTTGTGATGATTCATTTGTGAAGGAATTATGTTATATTATATTTAATTGGAATGTTATATTAAATATAAATAGTTCCTTGGAAGTATGATTTAAGAATTGTTGTGTTATTGTATGATTACAAGAACAATGGTGTAATGGTTTAATGTATAATAATCATTTGATTTGAATGCTTGGAACTTTCATTATAGCAAAGAGTCTTACTCTTTGAATTGATTGATTAACACGTAGCATGACTTTTTAAAAATGTTATATTATCTGATGTTTGGTTATCTACACGACTGGATGGACATTTATTTTACTTCATTTAAGAATGTGCAAGAGTTAATTAAGCAAGCTTACATTAATGTATATATCTCAAATTAGTAAATATGATTTTGAAAAGAGAAGATGGTTACTTACAATTGATATTCAAGTTTAAAATGAAATAAGTCTTCAATGAAATGTTTAAATTAGTTAATGATAGTCTGAACGTATCACTCTCTAAACCATACCATAGAAGACATATAGTTGAGATACAACATGATCCTCTCGAAAGAATGAGAGAAGAATCTTTAGACCCCTGTAAGATGTGGGTATGGTGTAGTTGTAATCTAAAAGAAATTGTTGGTTCATGTTCATAACTAAAATTACAATTGAAGTAGGGATTGGTTGATTTAATAGAGATTTATAGGGAAATATTCCTCTATATTATTAAAATATTAAATGAAAAAATATGAACTATCCCTTAGTAAATCCAAGAAAGGAATCTTGGAGGGGAAGTATAATTTTAAACTTTAAGCGAAGGTCATGTCTAGAAAGCATGGGTAGGTCTTGCCAATGTTTAAATTACCATTGCACTAAAGGAGTTGTGTAAAGAGTACTTCTACACTAAAAAATTTATGTAGAGAGTATGGTTGTAGTGGCCATTGGTTCTTTAAATTAAAAGAATTATATAGAGAAAATATTTGACTAATCCTCAAAATTCTACACTAAAGGATAAGTGGAGGAGTAAAGACTAGGGCTCCACCTTTCAAAATAATGAAATAGGAGATATCCACAAGATAAGAAAATAATAAGTTAGCTAGTATGGAAGGATATGGTATCTAGAACTTCCTATATTAGCTTGTGGAAATTAGAGATGGATGCTCTTAAAAACCATGTTGACTATGACCAAGAGTATATGGTAAATAGTAGCTAGTGAATGACCACTAGGTTTCAATTAAGTGACCACTAGGTTTCAATTAAGTGCTGATGGAATGGGTACGTACTTAAATAGAAGATTGTTAAGTAAAAAAAAAAAAAAACTTGCTTAATTTGGATATATTTTAAGAAGTTGAAAATTGGGATTGTGACACTATAAGTAAGGCACTAGAAAAAAAGAGAAATTTTATGTTAAAAACCTCTTCTTAAAATGATATTTGAATTAGAAACCTCAACATTTTAGAGGCACACTATATGGAAATATTATTTGAAGGACAAATACAAAAAAAATATTTAAAAAAGTTTCCAATAAATATCAAACAACAAGGGAATGACCATTCGAAAGAGGGAAATAAAGGATTAAAATACCATAATATCATATTTAATCAATTTTAACATGTTAAACCTATTATTACTATTGTTGCATATATTATTTTTTATTATAGATGTATGTAAAGTCATTTCATTTGAATAGTAACAATTTTATGAGACTTCTCTTTTGTCAAGACCATATGTCATGCATTATGTCTAAAGATATAATTTAATATAATTTCAATACAATATAATAGTTATAAAGATAATCTATTAGCTTAAAAATTAATTTACTGATAATACTAATTATCTTTTAAAATTCGATAAAAAGTTTTTAATCTCAATTTTCATTAATTATGATTACAACTTTTATTTATTAATAGTTATCATGATTTATTATTGATATTTATTAATTTTAAATAGGTGGATATTAAATAACTAAGTCTCATAGTGGCTCATAAAATATTAGTTTTATTGGTAGAATCTGAGTGGGGCTATCCATGAAGGATTAGGTACTCAAGATAAGATGTATTCAAATTTAAAGGTGATAGGGTATGTATTATATCCTTTCATTGAAAGAAGTTAATTTGATCTTATTGGCCAAGTTCAATAGATAATATTGTAAACTTATGGGTACGCTTGATGTATGCCTATAGGCATTCTTAGTGTAAGCCTACAATCATTCTCTATGTAAGCCTATGGGTAAACATGACGTTCACACCAAGAAAAATTACTTAAACCACCTGTATGGTTAATGCTAACTAGAATTTTGTTTATGGTTTAGTAACTTGACATAACCTTAAGCCTCAAGTGATTACATGGGGTGTTTACAAGAACTCACCTCTCCTATTTGATTCTACTTTATCTACTTAATCCTTTTATTTTGCTTCTCTATTATTTCATATGACTTGTGGTGAATACTATGTTCCATGTCATTTCTATAAAGTATTATAAATTCTAACACATATGGGTAAAGATATATATATATATATATATATATATATATATATATATATATATATATATATATATATATATATATAATATTTTATATATATTATAGCTTATAGCTTATCAATGAGAAAATAATATTTTATATATATATATATAATATTTTATATATATTATTATAATCCTTCTTAAATTAATTAGTTACACATCGATAATAATATTTTATAGCTTATCAATGAGAAAATCATTGTGATCATCTAGATAAATAAATAATAATAATAATTTAATGTGTAAATGTAAGGTTTAATTCACATGGATGATATTTAATATTTTAAGGTTTGAAAGATCATATACATACAAGTTTGTTCAAAAGATAAAATATCTAGAGGGAAAAATAAAGATTTAAAGTTTGAAATATTTTGGCAACATAGTCAAATAAAAGAGGATATTAGTTTAGCAATTTACAAGAGAGAGTAGAAATTAGTAAAACAAAACAATATTCTTGTGTGCAAGAAAAACATATTGTAATGTATTGCTAAAGGAAGAATCATATTGGGCCTAAAATTCCAAGGGAGATATTACCTAAGAGAGAGGATAAAAGTACCAAACTTTTAAAATGCTATAGAAAAATAAAATTTTCTATTAGTAAATAAATAATATTTCTACTTTAAATAAAAAGGCATTGATGGGAAACAAATATTATGAAAAAAAAAAATTAATTATTTCATATATATTCTATCACCAGTTGGGAAAGATAAAAGGACTCAAGGTAAGACTTTGTAATATTTCATAAGTTTGCACACAAATATAAAATAAAATATTGATGAGGAAGATATCTATGGATGAGCTAAAAGAGGTCATTTTCTCCTTCTATCCTAATAAGGCACATGGCCCTAATAGATTTTGTATAATTTTATTTTAAAAATTTCATGATTTGCTAAAAAGTGATGTATTGGATATGGTTCAAGAGGCTAGGAAAAAGAAGGCTACAACAAGTGAGATTAATAAAACATTATTTCTTTGGTTTTAATGATTTTTTTTGATAAATTCCATATAATAAGACTTTATAATATGATTGATAAGACATTTTCTAAAATAATGGTAATTAAATTGAAGAACATATAAATTATTGGGAGGAACAAATTGGTTTTTAGTGGTAAATAAATTATTTAATGGTATAATTATTGCACAAAAAGGCATACACTCTTCTTATTCCATGGAAAAACCATTTATTGTAATTATACATGGATAAATCATATGATAGGATTTTCTAGAGTTTTTCATGGGATATTATATTAAAAAATGGTTTTAATTATGGTTGGTATGAATGGATTATATTTTATTGTAACATATAAAAATATTCTATTTGAAACAGTGGATCCTCTACTACCTACCTTGAATCATGCCATGGATTATCCATAATTTTTTTTATCTTATTATTCATATTGATGCATTAGGGAAATATTTCTCAAAGATAAAAATAAAATTAAAAAAAAGCTATTTAGGTCACAATAAATGATACCTTCAAATATTATATCCAATCTATTGATGATACTTTTCTTTTGGATCCTCCCTTAGTCAATGAGGTGATGGAGTTGAAACTAAAAATGTAATTCTATGAGAAGTCTGAAAGACAATTAGTTAATAACACAAGGCCCAAGATCATATTTACTAACACACACTAGATTTATAGTGGATTATTATGGATAGTTTAGTATTTGGTGTTGAATATTTGCATTAACATATCTCAATATTTCTTAGTCTTATTAGAGAAATAAGAAGGAACTATGGAACTCTATTTTGGATAGAATTAAATCATGATTGGAAGGATCGAAAGGTAAGTTCTCAGTCATGGTTAAAAGGCTATATGTCATAAAAATTACATTTAAGTCTATATCAGATATACATGAACTTAATTTGAAAAGTATGAGTAGGTATAACATTTGAAATTGATAAATTTTGGAGATATATATATTTTTAAAACATGTGAGGAAAATATTAAGCTTTTATTTTCATAAGTAAGATATAATTGACATCAAATTGCATTAGTTCAACCAATTATATTCTTCAACATTCAAGGAGGAGACCAAGGTTTAAATATTTCGAAGAGATAAATGCATAATTTCCAAGTTGTTGTAATACCTCTATGTAGTCATGATGTAATATGAGTGGTGACTATTTTAATATTATCTAAACCTTTAAAAAATGGAATATAGTTTACAAAAGGAATAATATCATAGAGGATAGACTTGCAAATTATAAATTTAAAGATTTGGAATTATGGGCTTGTAAAACATGCCCACACTAAATATTATGGATAGTGTTTGTGAATCATACCAATCTATGTTTTATGTATTAATTTGAACACACACACACACATAGGGTTTGAAAGTCCTAAGTCCTATCCTAAATGTAAGAGGATGAATGCAAGGTCGAATGTAGGTTCAACTAGGAATGATATATCTACATCACTTTTATTTTTAATGCTTATATAAAATAGAGATGTTTCCCTTTTTTTGGAGTAAGGGAATAAGAGGATATTGAAACAAAAAAATTAACTTAGAATACCACTACGTGCATGTAACCTTTTATGCCTAAATCCAGAAAGGAAAAACCACATGTTGGTTCTCTTTTGATGATCTATAAAAGGATTTAATCTCTAATTTTTATTAACAAATATTTTCTCAAAAGGAAATAATAAATTACAAGAATGGAGAATTCTAGAATATCACCTTATAAAATTAATTAATATAACCCTATTTTCATGTCTAGTGTAATAATTTTGACATATGCTTATTTTCACAAAAATATTTTGAACCAAAAGTACAAGGTTCCCCTTCTATAAAATTTTTACAAAATCTAATCGAATAATTATAAAATACTATACAAAAAATGAATCTACTAATTTGAGGTGGAAATAGAGTAGTAGTTGAGAAGTTAATGCCTAATTTTTAAGCTAAGAAAAATCACCATGAGATGACAAAATTGTCATAGATACAAAAGTGTCATAGTATCACAAAATCACCATAGGTGACAAGAACATTATAAGTCAATATAAATGCCACTGTATAAAAGTATTTTATAAAAGCACCATATAAATTTATTGTATAGATTTTCTTATGATGCTATTATAGTTGTATTGTGATTTCTTTATGATCTACAAAACATAGAAATATACAAGTGCAAATAGAAAAATATTGTGATTAGAGTAAAGGAGTCTATCCAATCTCTTTAGGAGCATTGAATTTCATTGTTAAATGGATCAAACCCTTATTCCTTTATGATAAATAAATGAATAATGGAAAAGTGCATTAATAATTGAAATCATGCAAAGACAAAATTGTTTATCAAAGAACACTAGAGATACACTAAAAGGATGAGGAATGATTTCAAAAAGTTAAGATACGAAATTACTCCTATGATGCTTGCACAATATGTATGTTAACTATTCTTTATGGTGTCCCTTGATTCCCTTGATTATGAATTTGTGAGGGATTCCAAAGATATCAAAATGTTGTTTCAAAATCATAGTAGCAAGACAATTAAGGCAAAAACAATTTCTACTCTGATTTTGGTAGTGTGCAAGTATCTATCCAAGATTGGATTTGTTGGCTTCCTCCAAGGGTGTTTTTATAATTCATTCAATCCCCCTTGGAGGATATGTTATAGATGCATGAGGAGGATGAGGTGTGCAATTTCCAGGATGAAGAGTTAGCTTACAGTGAGTTACAAGGGATGACTAGGTAGTTACTAACATTTAAATGGAGTTGATTAGGGAGTTAATTATCTTGATTAGAAGTTGTATGCCTTGATTGATAATCAAGTAGATTAGTCAGAAATCCAATCACAAGATAGATAGGGAAACATGCAAGATTCACAAGATATGAGCAATGATGGGTAGTCAAACAACCAAAATATTTAGTTCAGGTGGTGGTAGCACAAAAGCATTATAAGGGCATGAAAACATTATAAAAAATTTTATATGGCACTACCATAAGTGCTATATAGAATTCTAAACAATGATTTGGTAATGATATAGTCCCATTATTTAAAATTTTTAGGGTGTCAGTTGTCAGATAAGTATGGGCATGCTTATAATCATTAGAAAGCTATTTTTGAGCCCTTTCCAAGAATTCCTCTTTTGTGAAGTTTTATGATGATTTGATCAAGTTTTAAAATTATCAAAGCCAATGTCACATTTTTGCCCTGAATCCAGGTATAAAAGGGTTAATTTTGCTTAATTTTCCAAAAGGGTTTTGCTAATGATGCCATTCATTTATATCTATCATGCAAAATTAGGTATCTATATTTGTCCCTTTTTATGCATATATTATATATAAAACACATCAAAAACTATCATACATGTCCTAATTTTACAGCAAAATAGGGGTACTTATTTTCCTAAATTCAAGTCAATGGTTTGATTAAGATGCAATATACCCTGACATGCCCACTTGAGTTTTAGATGGAAAATAAAACTAAAATAAGAAAACTTGAAAGTGCCATGGTTCATGCAAAATTTAGAATAAAAAATAAACCAAAAGTTGTAAAGGTTATATTTTCTTGAAGGAAAAAGGGGGAATAAATTTTAATAAATGAGAGAAAGTGAAAAGGGAGGAAAATGAAAGTGGAGGAAATATGGAAAGAGAAGCGTATAAAATAGGGTTAAGAAAAGAAAAAGGAAGTTTATTTATACTATAAAAAGAGATATAATGATTTGTGAAGAGGATGGTAGACCATTCAAATGGTGGTTTAGTGTGGTATAGACAACAATGGAAAAGCAAGGGTGACCAAGGTACCATAAAGATGTGGTATGAGCACCATATCTATGAGGTGATGTAGTGACTTTGATAAGTGATAAAATTTATTTTATTTTTTATTTTTTTGTTTTTCATGTCTAGATGATATGGTCAATATTTGTATGATACCACAAGCTACTTTTGCATCTATACGATACTTTTGCATCTATACAATACTTTTACATCCATAAAATATTTTTTATAATCGTATAGTGTTGTAATGGTTGTATGACACTTGTGTTTGTATGAAATTGCCTATGTGATGTTATTGTGTCATAAAATGCTTCTTTATGGTATTATCACATCCAAAAAATACTTTCATAAGGTGCATCTAGGACATATAACACTTTTTTGGAGGCAAGAAATTTAACTAGATTTTGTAATGTAGGCCCAACATATAATCTTAGAGTTTCAAGAGACAAGGCCAAAGGTACTATGAAACATTTTGGGTATTTTGGATGATGGTGGCCATAGTGTGTTGGCAATAGTGAGGTTATCCTAGCCCATGATGACACCCATAAATGTCTCACCTAACAAATGCTTTAAGGTATGTAGACTAACATTTTACTTTTGCATAGTCTAGCATGACATTTGAGTTAGACAAGTTAGAATAGAAGAATTACATTTCTTAGATGATTTTGGGTTGATTTTTGTGTTTTCTTCAGTTATTTTTTCCAATGATTCCATGGTGGAAAAGATTTGTTTCATACTATAGGTTATAAAGTACTTTCCCAAGCATATTCCTATGCTTTGGATATTGGATAGGAAGTAATAATGTATGTTGTGATAAGAGGAGATGTTGACATAAGAATAAAATAGATTCTCTATTTTGTGTGGATTGCATCCAACCAACTAGGGAGAAACTACCACAATAACTAACATCTAGTCAGTTGTGTTTATAGAGTTTGTTTTTGGTATTCTACCAAAACTAGACCTAGATGTTAATAACATGCATGAATTTGTTCTATCATTTTAATCGATGCTATTTATAGGAGTGGAGGTTGTCATTATCCTTGTAAAATTAACCAATGTGAACTCATGATGAATATTTATTTTGGTTGTTGTAACATCCTTAGAAAAGTTTAGATAGAATTACCCAAGTAAAGGATGATGCCATTTACTTCTATTTATAGGAACGACCTTACCTGTTGGTAACACCATAGTAATTAGACTATTGTTATTATAAATAATGTACCTTGATAAAATTCAGGAGGTTATAATCAATAAATATGGATGTAAAGGATAGCTAAGAGCAAGAGACTGGTGTAGCAAACTTGTAGTAATTTGATCTACAATCAAGATTATGTTTTGTATTGCAATTTATTATTTAATCTAAATTAGCTTCCCTATTTATCAAATGAGAGAAAGGAACCACTCTCTTGCATTAATAAAGAGTTGCTTTTCCTATTTTTTTGAGTGTAGTGTATTATTGTTTTTATATATTCTATTATAGTATTGCTATATGTTGTACTTTCCTATGCACTTTTGTAGCAGTAGATATTGGCTAATTTAAGTGTGTAATTTCAATTCTATTCAAATTTACTTTCTATTATTTATTTTCCCACAAGATTTATTTTATGTTATATTGTTCTTTTACTTTTATATTGCTTTAGTTTTCTTTAGAAGCTTAGGAATCTATCTCCTAGAACAACTCTTGCAGTAATTAGTGCACATAGCCAAGGATGCCACCTTGGATTGACAATTTAATATGAATAGGAATAATGATTCGCATAAACCCATATACCAAAGGTGAATTTTAATCAAGCTTTACTAATGATATTAGTGAAACAATCATATTCTAAGATGACTATATTTTATTTTTCTATAAGGGAGATGCCAATGACATTCTAGGATCTATGGAGGATCCTCTAGTTATCAATTAGGGTGTCAAAATCAAGATAGGACATGACCAAAGGTGATGCCTATGAAGGTTGATAGGACAAGAATATTTTTAAATGGTAAATACCTTAGAATTGACATCAATATCACTTCCAGAGGAGATCTCTTGGATTGACTATGTATTATCTTATGTGCATTGGTATCAAGAGTCCTAGCTAGATATACAAGCAATAGAGCGATGTCATGGGGCTGGTGTAATGTGGTTGCAGGCATGTAATATGATCAAATGGTGTTTACCTAATGGTTGATGGTACTTGTTCAATTATACAAGATACTACATCCAATGGTTTACAAAGAGAGATAGAGTTTGGTATGCTACACACTTTGTTGGACATTTTGAGTCAAAGTTGTCATTGATGTCAGGAAACGAAGTTGTCATTGATGTCAAGGAATAAGCTATCAGTGATGTCAAAAGGTCAAGAGGAACAATGCAAAGGTTTTTCATAAAAACCCAAGGAGGCTTTTAAATTCATATTAGAAAGCCCAAGGAAGTTTTAATATTTATTTTATAAATTATTTAAATTCAAGTTGAATTTAAAATTTATAAATAAAT
The DNA here is from genome assembly GCA_028583015.1 of Wollemia nobilis. Classification (NCBI taxonomy): domain Eukaryota; kingdom Viridiplantae; phylum Streptophyta; class Pinopsida; order Araucariales; family Araucariaceae; genus Wollemia; species Wollemia nobilis. Next base: position 5,199,274 of record JAQPPZ010017109.1, read on the forward strand.
ATTATTTATACAAAGCATTAAGACCTAAGAAGGCTTTAATCCTTAATAAATCAAAAAGGATTTAAATATTAATTTATAATATTTAAATTCTAAAGAATTTAAATAATTTATAAATTAATTATTTAATATCAAAGGCATCGACGTCTAAGAGAAAAAGGAATCCATCGACGTTTGAAAGTGTGGTGGCATATTGGTATAAAAACCTTATGCCTAAGTGAAAAATAATTCATCCCTTGTTCGATTAAAAAAGGTCTGCGAGTTGTATGTTTCGTGTGATTTCGTGCAAGGAAGAAGACAAAGTTTTTTGTCTTAAAGTGCACCAGTGAAGGAATAAAATGAAAAGAGCCCTAAGTTACATATCCATCCAACGTGGTGGTTTGGTGGCAAGTTGGAGTGCGCTAGGGTGTGTGTGAGTGGGAGGACCCACGTTCGAATCTCAGTAGGTAGCATTTTGAGTGGACTTGGTTAGCATTTTGGTTAGGCGCCAAAGGAAGTGACACAAATATTTTTGGAAGAGGTACCAAGAGGGAGAAGAAAGAGCATGTGGTGCTCTTCCCTCCCAAGGTGAGCACCTAGCTCACGTGGCGGTTGGAGCCATGGCTAGGGCACTATTAGGAGACGACGTCGTGAGTTCAAAACTCACCAAGGCAAAGGTAATAAATTTTTAATATATTTTGTGATGCCTAAGGTTTTGACATAAGATTCTAGGGAGTTAAAAGGGGTAAATAAAAGGTATTTTATTTGGTCATTATTTTGGGTAATTGGAGAAATAAGTGGATTGAAGTGTTGGTTAGATTTTGAGAGGACTTCTTGCCATTGAGTTATTTTGAAAAGGTGATTGTATTGAAATTATTTTTGGTGTTGGATATTATTTTATCTAGGAGATTATAAGGTGTATTTGGTCAATTATTTTTGTATATGTTGATGGATGCTTTCTTCAAGATGGAGTGATAAGGTGTATGTGTGTTTTGATATTTGCATTGTATCTTTGAGAGAGTTTATCATCTTCTAACCTTCTTGAGCTTGGCAAAGAAGTGTTTGTGATTGTGGTAGATTTTTGAGGTTCCTTCATCATAAAATAAAAGGTATGGGCATATTCTTCCTAGTGAGTGATTGTTGGAAATTGTGAATGAAAGGTTGGAGTGAAAAGGATTGTTTGGTTTGCATTATTGAGAGTGTTTTGAATTAATGCTTCAAGGTTTTCTGGAATTGAGAGTTGTTGATAAAACCTTGTTTTATAAGCATTGTTGTTGAAGTGATTAAGTTGAGTGAAGAAATTGAACTAGGGTTTGCAAAGATCATGAGTATCATTGTTATGTGAGATTTGTTGATAGGCATTGTTGGAAATATTTTGAGTGAGTGTTCATATGCTTGGACTAGGGTTTGTGAGCAAGGATTATTTCATTGAGTGATTGGTTGAGTTGGTTAAGCCTAGTCAAGTGGATGTGTGAGTTTATTTTTCAAGTTCTATGAAACAAACTATTCTATATTATGAATTGATTTGAGAAAGTTATTGAGCATTGAGGTGAATGTGAAGCATATTGAGTCTCTAACAATTCTCCATATGTTTCTAAAAGAGTGATTGAAAGTGATTAAGCATTGTGATGAATGTAAAGCATATTGAGTCTCTAACAATTCTCTTTATGTTTCTATGAGATTGGACAAGTTCTAGTGTGGACTTGTTGAGTAGATTTGAGGTAAGTCTTTGAGAAGACTTGTGGATAGATTTGTGTGAGCTTTTGTGGAAGCTTACAATACAAAGATTGAGGATAGATTTGAGGATAGATATTGAGAATAGAGATTGAATACAGAGTTTGGTGTAGATTTGAGGATAGGTTTGTGCTAGACCAGAGATAGATATTGAGGATAGATTTGTGCTAGACCGAAGGATTGTGTTTAGTATAGATTTGAGATAGAGCTTTGGAGGTGATAGAGTTGAGGATAGAGGTCTCCAGCCAGAGTAGGGAGGACAGGTGTCTTCTATGGATAGAGTTCCATTTTCTAAGGGTAGTGGAGGCAGAGGTCTTCTAGAGGATCACCATCCAGAGCAGAGTTAGGATATTGGTGTCTCCTTTGGAAAGAGGTCCATAAACATTGTAGGGAAAGGATTCCCAAGAGAATTTATTTGAGAAAAAATTATAAGAAATATTTTCTCCATGGAGTAGCCCACATTGGGTGAACCACATAAAATCATGTCTCTCATGTGTGTGATGCTTTGTGTGATGTTTACTACTTTAATATTGTTGATGCTATTATTTGGATTAAAAAGCAAAAAATTTATCTTATACTGTTCACCCCCATCTCAATATAAGCACATGTTCTTCAATTGGTATCAGAGCGGGTCTCTCCATGAAAAGACTAACAACTTGGAGGAGGATCCATCGATAGCACACATGACTTCAAAAAATGAAGAGGAGACTATGTTTGACATAAAAGAGGAATTCTTTGTTGCTCTCAAAAATTTGGAAAGAATTAGAGAGAAGAATTCAAGCTTGAAGGAACAAATTCAAGAGGATGAAGAAGCAAGGATGGAACTTATACAAAATCTCACAGAACTCAAGATTAGGGTGGAAGAAGGAAAGAAAATTGAGAAGGATATGATAGATATATTAAGAGCAAGAGAAACAAAATGTGAAATATTGGAAGCAAAAATTATCTATCTAAGGAATGAAGTTGAAAGGACCAAGGCACTACAAGAGGAATCAAGTCTTCAAGAAGCAAAAAATTCAAACAAAGATATGTAAACCAAAGAATAAAGAAAATAAGAACCTTGGATGAGAGTTAATTACAAAAGGAGAAGCACTCCACCACAATCCAAAAGGCATCCAAGCAAGTTACAAAATTTCTTCCATGGTCATTGCTTTTCTTGTAATAAATATGGTCATAGAGTTGTACACTGTATTAGTCATGCAAGAAACAATGTCAATAGAAATTTCAATTCTTTTGCACCTCTTATGGATGATGATATTATATGTTACAAATGCAATAATTTTGGGCACAAGGCTAGATGGTGTAAGATGATACTTCCTGAGTCTAGAAAAATAATCTCAACAACTAGGAAATATGGAAGGGAAAATGTTAAGGCTAGATCAATGTTAGTTCAAACAACCCTTCATGCTCAGGATAAAGAAGAACAATGGTATCTTGATAGTGGTTGCTCTAGTCACATGACATAGGAGACAAAGACAAATTCATTGTACTAAAAGAAACCAATAGAGGATCAGTAAGTTTTGGTGATAATGGTTCAACAAGGATTGGTGGAAGAGGAACTCTAAGTTTAGATAATGGGAAAACAAAAATAGAAAATGTGTTGTATGTTAAAGGGTTAAAACATAATCTTCTAAGTATAAGTCAACTTTGTGATCAAGGGTATATGGTTACTTTCCACCCAGATAGATGTGAGATAAGAAAATCAGAAACTAGAAAAGTCATTGCCAATGCAAGAAGAACCCCAAACAATTTATACATGCTCAGTGAGATCAAAGGGGAAAAGTGCTTTCTATCACAAGAAGATAAGATCTGGTTGTGGCATAGAATATTGGGTCACTTTAATTTTGACAACATAGTCAACATAAGAAATAAATAGGCAATCAAAGATTTACCCAAGATAAGAAGACCTCAAAGCACAATTTGTGCACCCTCTCAACATGGAAAGCAAACTAGGACAAGATTTAAATCAAAAGGATATATGTCATCTGAGCCATTGATCTGTGTGGTCCTAATAGAACACAAAGTATTCAAGATGAGAACTAATTTATATTATTTATAGATGATTACTCCAGAATGGTTTGGGTAGCTTTCCTGAAAGAGAAGTCAAAGGCCTTTGAAAAATTCAAAGCATTTAAGGAACTAGTTGAAAATGAAACTGGAAAAAGGATTAAATGTCTAAGATCTGAAAAGGAGGAGAATTTACCTCAAATGAATTTGTAGAATTTTGTGAACAACATGGGATCAAGAGAGAATACTCAACAACAAGAACTCCTCAACAAAATGGGGTAGTTGAAAGGAAAAATAGGACTATTGAGAATATGGCTAGAGCTATATTAAATGAGTCTAAGCTCTCAAATGGATTTTGGAGAGAAGTAGTAAACACAATAGTATACATAATCACTAGGGCTCAAATGAGGGTAAACCATCACAAGACTCCATATGAGCTTTGGAAAGGAAGACCAACCACTGTAAAACACTTCAAGATTTTTGGAAGCAAGTGTTACATAAGACAAGAAGATCAAAACTTAGGCAAGTTTGATCCAAGATGTGATGAGGGAATTTTTCTTGGTTATTTTGTAAGGATTAAATCCTATATATGCTTCAACAAGAGAACACTCACTATTATAGAAAGTATAAATGTAACAATTGATGAGAAGATAGATTCAAGAGAACTAGTTCAACAAATTATGTATCAAGAAGATGGAAGTTGTCAAGAGGAGTTTCATGAGAAATCAGATGAAGAAGAAGAAGAAACACAAAGAATTCTTCCTAAAACTCCATCCAGATATGTACAAAAGCATCATCCAAAAGAGCAAATCATTGGGAATCCAGATGAAAGATAGACAAGGAGAAGGATAATAACACCATCTCAACAAGCAAATTTTTCTTTGCTATCTAATATTGAGCCAAAATACTTCACTCAAGCAAGTGAGGATAAGTTTTGGATTAAGGCAATGGATGAGGAATTAGATTAGATAGAAAAAAGCAAGACTTGGGAACTTGTTCCATGACCAAAGGACAAAAATGTGATCGACACAAAATGGGTATTCAAAAATAAGTTAAATGAAGATGGATAGGTGGTCAGGAATAAAGCAAGGTTAGTATGAAAAGGTTATGCATAGGTAGAGGGAATTGACTTTGATGAGACATTTGCTCTAGTTGCATAGCTTGAAGCCATAAGAATATTTTTAGCCTTCTCAAGTTTCAAAAACTTCAAGGTATATCAGATGGATGTTAAGTCAGCATTTCTAAATGGTGTTCTAGAAGAAGAAGTTTATATTGAATAGCTAGAGGGATTCATATTAGTAGATAAACCAGATCATGTATGCAGATTGAAAAAGGAATGTATGGTCTAAAGTAGGCTTCGAGAGCATGGTACTCAAGGTTGGATAAGTATCTTCAGGAATAGGGATTCAGAAAAGGAATAGCAGAAAATAATTTATACATCAAAAATGAAGGGAATGATCTACTAATTGTGGTTGTTTATGTTGATGACATCATTTTTGGGGGAAACAATGATAAGATGTGTAAAGAATTTGCTAAGAACATGCAAAATGAATTTGAGATGTCTATGCTTGGTGAGTTGTCCTTCTTTCTTGGGCTTTAGATTTCATAATCAAAGAAAGGAGTATTTCTCTCACAAACCAAGTATATAAAAGATATGCTAAAGAAATTCAGGCTAGAAGATTGCAAACTGGTAAGCACCCCCATGGTCACAGGATGCAAGTTAAGTAAGGATGATGAATCTCTAGAGGCAGATCAGAGATTATACAGATCCATGATTGGTAGCTTGTTGTATGTTACAACTACAAGACCAGACATAGTGCAGTTAGTGGGACTAGTGGCAAGGTTTCAGGCAACACCTAAGGAAACACATGTGGCAACAGTAAAGAGAATTCTTAGGTATCTAAAAGGAACTATGGATTTTGGGCTTTGGTATCCCAAAAGTGATAGTTTCACACTTACAACATATACAGATGCAGATTGGGCTGGCAGTATTGATGACAAAAAAAGCACAAGTGGAGGAGCATTCTTCCTTGGAGACTGTTTAGTCTCTTGGCTAAGTAAGAAGTAGGTTTTAGTATCCTTATCTACAACAGAAGAAAAATATATTGCAACAGTAGCCAGTTGTACATAGGTATTATGGATGAAGTGAACTCTAGAAGACTTCAAGATAAAACATGATCATCCTATTCCCATATTATGTGATAATACAAGTGTTATAAGTATCTCAAAGAATCCAATGATGCACTCTAGGACAAAGTACATTCCAATCAAGTATCATTTTTTGAGAGAACAGGTGATAGATAAACATGTCAGGTTGGAATATGTTACTACAAAGGAATAGATAGCAGATATTTTTACTAAGCCACTTTCAAAGGAGACCTTTGAGTATCTTCGAGGAAAAATGGGAGTAATACTCCCACCCCAGAATTAACCACCTCAAGAGGAGGTGGGGGAGGGGCTAAGCTAAGAAACTCATTCTTAGCCCCGAGCCCCAAAGGTGACCCTTTGCCATTGATGTCAAAGGGGGAGAGATTTGAGTAAGGGGGAGAGATTTAGTATTTGAGTAAAGAGGAGAGATTTGAAGAGAGCATTGAGCCAGGGGGAGCAATGTCCCAGGGGGAGCAGAACAAAGAAAAGGTTAAGTCTTTGGTAAAAATAATTTGGGTTGCCATCAATGACAAAGGGGGATATTGTTGGACATTTTGAGTCAAAGTTGTCATTGATGTCAGGAAATGAAGTTGTCATTGATGTCAAGGAATAAGCTACCAGTGATGTCAAAAGGTCAAGAGGAACAATGCAAAGGTTTTTCATAAAAACCCAAGGAGGCTTTTAAATTCATATTAGAAAGCCCAAGGAAGTTTTAATATTTATTTTATAAATTATTTAAATTCAAGTTGAATTTAAAATTTATAAATAAATATTATTTATACAAAGTAGTAAGACCTAAGAAGGTTTAATCCTTAATAAAGCCAAAAGGAATTAAATATTAATTTATAATATTTAAATTCTAAAGAATTTAAATAATTTATAAATTAATTATTTAATATCAAAGGTGCCGACGTCTAAGAGAAAAAGGAATTCACCGACATTTGAAAGTGTGGTGGCATATTGGTATAAAAACCTTATGCCTAAGTGAAAAATAATTATCCCTTGTTCGATTAACAAAGGTCTACGAGTGAATATTTCATGCGATTTCATGTAAGGAAGAAGACAAAGTTTTTGTCTTAAGTGCGCCAACGAAGGAATAAAATGAAGAGAGCCCTAAGTTACATATCCATCCAGCATGGTGGTCTAGTGGCAAGTTGGAGTGTGCTAGGGTGTGTGTGAGTGGGAGGACCCATGTTCGAATCTCGACAAGCAACATTTTGAGTGGACTTGGTCAGCATTTTGGTTAGGCACCAAAGGAAGTGGCACAAAGCTTTTTGGAAGAGGCACCAAGAGGGAGAAGATAGAGCATATGGTGCTCTTTCCTCCCAAGGTGAGCGCCTAGCTCACGCGACGGTTGGAGCCGTGGCTAGGGCATTGTTAGGAGATGATGTCATGAGTTCAAAACTCACCAAGGCAAAGGTAATAAATTTTTAATATATTTTGTGATGCCTAAGGTTTTGACATAAGAATTCTAGGGAGTTAAAAGGGGTAAATAAAAGGTATTTTATTTGGTCATTATTTTGAGTAATTGGAGAAATAAGTGGATTAAAGTGTTGGTTAGATTTTGAGAGGACTTCTTGCCATTGAGTTATTTTGAAAAGGTGATTGTATTGACATTATTTTTGATGTTGGATATTATTTTATCTAGGAGATTATAAGGTGTATTTGGTCAATTATTTTTGTATATGTTGATGGATGCTTTCTTCAAGATGGAGTGATAAGGTGTATGTGTGTTTTGATATTTGCATTGTATCTTTGAGAGAGTTTATCATCTTCTAACTTTCTTGAGCTTGGCAAAGAAGTGTTTGTGGTTGTGGCAGATTTTTGAGGTTCCTTCATCATCAAATAAAAGGTATGGGCATATTCTTCCTAGTGAGTGATTGTTGGAAATTGTGAATGAAAGGTTGGAGTGAAAAGGATTGTTTGGTTTGCATTATTGAGAGTGTTTTGAATTAATGCTTCAAGGTTTTCTAGAATTGAGAGTTGTTGATAAAACCTTGTTTTATAAGCATTATTGTTGAAGTGATTAAGTTGAGTGAAGAACTTGAACTAGGGTTTGCAAATATCATGAGTATCATTGTTATGTGAGATTTGTTGATAGGCATTGTTGGAAATATTTTGAGTGAGTGTTCATATGCTTGGACTAGGGTTTGTGAGCAAGGATTATTTTATTGAGTGATTGGTTGAGTTGGTTAAGCCTAGTCAAGTGGATGTGTGAGTTGATTGTTCAAGTTCTATAAAACAAACTATTCTATATTATGAATTGATTTGAGAAAGTGATTGAGCATTGAGGTGAATGTGAAGCATATTGAGTCTCTAACAATTCTCCATATGTTTCTATGAAAGAGTGATTGAAAGTGATTAAGCATTGTGATGAATGTAAAGCATATTGAGTCTCTAACAATTCTATTTATGTTTCTATGAGATTGGACAAGTTCTAGTGTGGACTTGTTGAGAAGATTTGAGGTAAGTCTTAGAGAAGACTTGTGGACAAATTTGTGTGAGCTTTTGTGGAAGCTTACAATATAGATATTGAGGACATATTTGAGGATAAATATTGAGGACAGAGATTGAGGATAGATTTTGGTGCATATTTGAGGATAGGTTTGTGCCAGACCAGAGACAAATATTGAGGATAGATTTGTGCTAGACCGAAGGACTATGTTTAGTGCAAATTTGAGATAGAGCTTTGGAGGTGATAGAGTTGAGGACAAAGGTCTCCAGCCAGAGCAAGGAGGACAGGTGTCTTCTATGGATAGAGTTCCATTTGCTAAGGGCAGTGGAGGAAGAGGTCTTCTAGAGGATCACCAACTAGAGTAGAGTCAGGATATTGGTGTCTCCTTTGGACAGAGGTCCATAAATATTGTAGGGAAAGGATTCCCAAGAGAATTTATTTGAGAAAAATTTATAAGAAATATTTTCTCCATGGAGTAGCCCACATTGGGTGAACCACGTAAAATCATGTCTCTCATGTGTGTGATGCTTTGTGTGATGTTTACTTCTTTAATATTATTGATGCTATTATTTGGATTAAAAATCAAAAAATATTATCTTATACTTTTCACCCCCCTCTTAGTATAAGCACATGTTCTTCACACTTTTATAGGTTTGGATATGGGAGCATATAGTGACTATACAACCACTAGATCTCGTAAAAATTATGAAAGATTGACATGGACCTGTTGTATTTAGGTGGACTTGATGTTTTAAGATAAATCAAGATGCATTTGTCATAAGGTAGTTGATAGATGTGAGGAGGGTAGTTGATTATCTTTGGCTAGATTAGATAATATGAAAGCATTACCGACTACACCCAAGGTGGATTGATGATGGATATTAGCTAGCCTGATTACAATAGGTTAGATGGTTAATGGATCCAAAGGATGAGTGAGAGCTATATTGTTTTGATAAGGTTATAAAATAATTTGATGTGGTGTATTATATTATTAAGGAACTAGTATGGTTCACGAGGGTTCATCAAGATATAATTATTGGTGGCTTCCCAAATCTAGATAATTATGTGGAGGAGGATGGACATGATCCTATTATTTCAAATATAGGCTAGGATGATCTCGTTGTGGTAGAGCATTGGTGTGAGGGGATTCATCATTAGTGAGATAGCATACCATAGGAGCAGGTACCTACGTGGCAAGAATGGGTTGATTCATACCTATAGAGGTACATTTAGGAGGATCTAAGGAGATGTATACAAATACAGAGATCCAACCATGGTAGCACCACTTTAGATGTTGTCAACACTAAAGTATTTTGTCATCGTGAACCAATATGGTTCACAAGAGACTATCAAAAATAAGTATTGGTGGCTTCCTAAATTTAGACAATTATATGGAGGAAAATGGACGTGATCCTATTAGTCCAAATCAAATCCAAGATGATCCCATTGTGGTAGATGAGTGTGAGCATTCGTGTGAGGGGATTCATACTTAGTGAGCTAGCATACCATAGGAGCAAGTACCTAGATGGCAAGAATGGGTCGAGTCATACCTATAGAGGCACAATTAGGAGGCTCTAAGGAGGTGTATACAAATATGGAGATCCAACAATGGTAGCACCACTTTATATGTTGTCACCACTAGAGCATGTAATAGAGGAGGTAGGTGGTGGTAGGTCAATATCTGTTAGATTTGATATTGACGATAGCAGATCATTGTCTACTATATTCAATTTTAGGAGGGAGGGCTTGCTATAATGTATAGTCAATGTGGAGATAGAAGGGGATGGTCTAGTAGGGTAATTTCTTAGTTAGGAGATATCTAACTATCTAGAGGAGTGAGATAGAGAGGTAGCTCGAATATAGTCATAGAAGGATTTATTATATATATAGAGGTATTAACTACTGATGGAGAGAGAAAAAAAAGTAGTAGTGTTATGAGAATAGGTAGTAGAGTTAGATATGAAAGTATCAGATCATACGAAAAAAATAACAACCTTTTAGCAGGAGAGATATTAGTTGGTATGGAAGACTACCATAATGTGTTAGGCTATCCATAGCCTAACTATTAATTAATATGTAACTATAATATATGCTACCTCAATAGGAATGATTAGAGGAGGGATATGACATAGATGTTATTTGAGAAACTATCTTAGCTATAAGGATAGTTGGGATAGGTGTAGGATGAGTTGGGGTAGTCATAGAGAGAGTTGGGTTGGTCATAGGAAGAGTTAGACTAAGTGTAGTTAGAGTTAGACCAAGTATAGGGAGAGCTTAGTCAAGTATAAAGAGATTTTTAGATCATGCAAGAAGAGCTAATGACTACTCAAAAGTGATTTATTGGTAGAGGTAAAGAAGGCAATGCAATATAGGAAATTATATCATGCAACAATGTCTCTAGAGTGATATCTTCTTTGAACTTCTAGAAAATGGAGTCAAGCTTATTTGAGATCTATGAATTGAGCCTCTCAATCATTAGTGAGGATGCCACCACCATCTAGGGGAGGAGGAGAACTTGATACAAGGTCTTAGAGTGAGGGTGTTGTAGATGCTATACAATAATTTTAATAATGTAATATCTTTGTTTTAACATTGTAATCAAAACTTTGGAGATTAATACTATGTATCAATGTTTATTAATTTGCGTAATTTAATGAATGCTTGTAATATTTGCGTTAATTTTCTAGTAAGAAACAAGTGTTAAGTGCATCCTTCACATTAGAGACATAGTATATAATAGATATATCAACAAAAGCACAAGCAATGTTGTTGAGGTAGAACCTGGATGACCTCTATGATGTTAGAACATCTATCATTTTTGTGATAATATGAGTGTATTTAACCCAATGCTTTGATACTTTGTATCAAATAGTAGATATTTAAATACATAGATTACCTATTATAGAAATAACAAATCTATTATTAAACTTGCAACTACCTCTCTGCATAGACTTTATGATGGGTAGTTATACCACATGCCATTTCATAAAGGCTATGATGTAATAACTCTAAACACTTTGAGAAAGTCTTCTACTATGATGAAGTCAATCAATTTTTTTTTTTTATGAATTCATTTATTTGATTATTTTTTTTAATAATATGTGATGTATTTATGCTTTTCTGATTTGTTAATAATAAATATAATTAAATTTTAAAATCCCTTAAATTTTTTGTAATCTTAAACTTTTATTCAAAGGTTCAAATGTCCACCTTATTTAACTCCGGACAATTTAGACTATGTTCTATCCGTGGTTGCACTGTTTTTTGAGGCGGAGATGGCTATGACACCCTCCTAAAGTCATGCGAGAAACAAACTTGGTGCTATTAAGTTTTCACGCAGAGATAGATAGGATAGAATGCGCATGCTACAAAAATCGTCTGAGGGCTGGTCAAAGTGGAGTATTCAAATATTTGGGAGATAGAATGTTTACTATTCTACCATATCATAATAAGAGATTATAATCTTTTCTTAATGTCAACGTATTTTCACAAATTAATGTCATTATTTAAAAGAATATATATATTTTTAATTTATTTTAAAATATCAAAATTAACCTGCATATAATAGACGAGATTTTTAATTTAAGAAACCTATCAACGTAATAAACAAGTTTTTAACAATTGACCAGTTTTTAACAATTAATTACTTCAAACTAATATATCTGTCCAACTCGTAACGTGGCATTGCGTGGCATTACATCTCCAAAGAGATTTGACTTCAATTTTTTTTTGCAAGGCCTGCCGAACTCGTAACGTGGCATTGCCTGGCATTAGAATTCCAAAGAGTTATGATTTCAATGAACATTATAAATATTCATATTTGATGGAGTTTATAAATATAATAACTTTATTATATTTATAAACTCCATCGGATACGAATATTTATAATGTTATACTATACTGATGTTGTATATTGTTTTGACTGAATATGTTGATTAGTTTATTGGTTAAAAGTCTTAGGACAATCCAATGAGATTTTATGAGTAATTAAGTTCTCAACAATAATCTTTATCTCGAACATTTTTCAACAGGTAAAGACCGACCTCTTTCATGCATATTCTACGACGGGATTGGACTGTTTCAATCGAAAATTAAAATCAACCTCTTTAAAGACAATGTGCTTATTTTTAAAATTAAATTAATTTTAGGAGTTCGACAGGCCTCTTTAAAAATTGAAATCACAACTCTTTGGAATTGTAATGCCACGCAATGCCACACAATGCCACGTTACGAGTTCGACAGGCCTTGTGAAAATTTGAAGTCAAATCTCTTTGGAGATATAATACCATAATGCCACGCAATGCCACGTTACGAGTTCGGCAGGCCTTGCAAAATATCGAAGTAAAATCTCTTTGGAGATATAATGCCACGCAATGCCACATTATGAGTTCGACGGGCCTTATGAAAATTTGAAGTAATTCTAATGTCCGCAATGCCACGTTACGGGTTCGACAGATATATTAGTTAGAAGTAATTAATTGTTAAAAACTGGTCAATTGTTAAAAACTTGTTTATTACGTTGATAGTTTTTTCCTAATTTTTTAAAGATAAATTAAAAATCTCGTTTATTATGATGCAGGCTAATCTTAATATTTTTAAATAAATTTAAAAAGTTGGTTACTATGATAATACTTTCTTCTAGAGCTATGCTATGTTAATTTGTGAAAATATGTTAACATTAAAAAAGTAAATTTTTATTATGATTTTCCTAGAATAGGAAAGATTTCCACGCGGAGATAGATAGAATGCACATGCTACAAAAGTCATGGGAGAAAGTTCGTCGGAGGACTTGTGAAAGTGGAGTTTTCAAATCTTTGGGCCGCACATACGCATTTTTCTTCTAGAGCTTGGGTTCGGTGGGAATATTTATAGTGTTTGTTATATGATTGTCTTTTTAAATGCAATTGTCCACATTCATATATTATCTTAATTGATTATATCAGGTTGAAGGTATCGTGGCTTTATAATTCTTCGTTGATTACGACTATACTATTTTTAGTAATTGAAAAGTAGAGGATTCAAACCACTCCCAACAAGTTTATTTCAATTCGTTGTTGACCCGGAGTAAGGGGAGACCGCCGCCGTTATTGTCAGCATGCACCTAGAGGATTTAGAGCAAACTATTACCTTTGCAAATTGGCACCCTCAAGGTTTGAACCTAAATCTCTTCTTAGTAAGTGCTTAACTAGGTAAGCAACTACCAATCAACCTTACCCTTGAGGCCTTCTATAATAATTAAATGTAGATATAGATAAATGTTTGAATTAATAAAACAACATTATATAAATAAATTGAAATTATATATTAATAATTTTAGATTATTTTTAAAATTTTATAATATATAAATAATTTTAAGATTTTTTTTTGGTTGCATAGATGAATTGGTTACAATCACAATTTTTAGTAACTGGCAAGAGTTCAAATTATCAACGAAGGCTTCCAACACACCCACCGTCTCATTAATGGTAACCCCATGTGATATGGGGACCATCGGACGTACAGGGTTCATCTTCATCAGTCTGGTTCAACACGTGGCATGGATGGGACCACCAGATAAGCAGGAGACAGATCAACGTCATTAGTCAGGTACAACACAGAGGAGTCAGATCGGGCTACTGGCTATGCATGGGCACGCCCGTGGGATTGGAACCTAGGTCTCTTCTTGACCCAACTTACCAATCCACTAAACCCAGGACTTAATTTATAAGAATTTTTATTTATTAAGATAAAAAGACGTTTTTGTTAATTATGAATTCAAACAATAAACTTTTAAAATTTAATTTGATTATGTTGATTTATATATTGATCTTGTGAATATCTTGCAATGTGAAAAGTACAATATTTATAGTAGAAATACTAAAATTAGGGGATGGATCCACCTAAATCCAGGACTTAATTTATAAGAATTTTTATTTATTAAGATAAAAAGCCGTTTTTGTTAATTGTGAATTCAAACAATAAACTTTTAAAATTTAATTTAATTATGTTGATTTATATATTGATCTTGTGAATATCTTGCAATGTGAAATGTACAATATTTATAGTAGAAATACTAAAATTAGGGGATGGATTTAAGAGAAGCATGGTTTGACTTAAAATATTTTAAAATTTCTAATGAATCTCTTATAAATAGTTGAACTTAAACTTAGGGAATTATATTGATAATTTTCATGTCCTTGATAATGTGTGGACAAGTATCATAGAAAATATTGCTAATCATTTAAGCTAAATTGTGAATGTAATAGTAAATATCTCGTGATATTAGAAAAATAAGTTGGATGCTCCTACAAATTTCAAGTGTGTTTAGAGTAAAACCTCCTAGGAATAAAATAAAACATACGTTCAATTTTTAAACATTATAAATATATCAAAATATTTTAAAAATTGTTTCTTATATGAAAAATGTATGATCACACTAAAAAAATATATATTTGTATAACATTTTTATCAATTGTTTGAGAAATCTACAATGTTAAGTGACACAAATCCCAATTTATTATGCTAGATTTATGTGTTTGATTTTAAATGTTCCAAATAAATATAAAATTAAGAATAGAAAGCATTAATATAATTTAGTTGTCAATTATATCTAGGGCATTGTGGAGCAATTGTAAATGGGATGCAATCATACAAGCACAACTTTATTTTAAATCCTCTATTGTGATGGACACTCTAATAATAATAAGGTCAATGATAATATGGTTTAATTTAATAGCATTAAATAATTTTATCATTGGCATAATATGATAATACAATCACCTTGAATTGATATTTAGTTATAATATGGTTATTATATATTTTTTTATTGGTATTATTTATCTATAAAATTGATTTAAATATTACACATACACATGTCATATATGCATATTATACACATACATAATTTACACACCCACGATCACATGCACACACATAGATTTTTTTTTTTTTAAATAGGAGAGTTGGTTATAGCCACTATTTTTAGTAACTAGTCAGTGTAGAGTCCAAACCGCAGGGACCAGTCCTAAAAAACCTATCCGTATTGTTCTTGTTGACCCTATGTGATATGGGGATCACCGATCATCACTCAGGTCCGTATCACCATCATCAGTCTGGCACACATAGATTTTATTTAATGATATTCTCATTATTGTTAGGTTAATTAAACCTTTGAGTAATATTACCATGAATTATTTTCAACTTGTTTATTTGTCAAATATTTTTTTTAGCTCCTTTTAATTGCTACTTTAAATTCTTAAAATCATGATATCACATTCACCAAAAGACAAAATATCCCTCAACTAATTACTTTTTAAATTTTAGATTTTATCAAAATAAAAATCAACAATTTTCTAACACCATAGTTCCTTATCTATATATATGATGACATTTATAAGATGTTATATCTATAAATAAATACTATATATTAATAAAAATATTATTGTTCATCCAATATCCATATTAATTTTCCTAGGTTCTAGTTGGATAAAACATAGCCAAAATTTTCATGACATAATGTTATTTGCAAATTATATTATACAAATTTTATTTGAGCTACTAACTAATAGAATGTTGAGGATGTGGGGAGGGTATTCTAAGTGAAATTATCAAGAGTAGAAAATATTGAATTCTCCTAAAACTTATATCCCAACCAAGTAGCTATAATGTTTTGATAGGTTCTAAACCATATAATCCTTGCTAGAAAAAAAGGATAAATAAAACTCTTCAATTATTATTTGGAGGTTATTTATTGTTTTTTATGTTCTATAATTTGTGTTCACATCAATATACATTTACACTTTTATGTATTTATAATCTAAAGAGGACCAAATCAATGGATTTAATTTTGTATTAAAAAAATAGAGAATAGGACAAATAATTAACCCAAACTTAATATACTTATCATCATTTATTGACCACTTTAGATATTTATTTTTTGATTTTAAAATTTATGACATAAGATTCCATGATACCAAGCCACTCGACAATGTTCCTTTCCTTAGTGATTATTGTATTCACAAAGTAGATGTATTTTAGAATTTGATAATTTTATAATCTTTCAATAATTTCCAACTAAACTTTATCTATGATGTCAAACTTATAAATTTTTTATTTCATAATTATATCCCTCCAATATTATTTTCTTTGCAAACCCTATACTCTTTATCAAGGGGTAAGATAAGCTTCCTCTCACATCCTTTCCAAAGAAAATTTATATGAATCTTGTAAAATTTAAACATAATACATATCAGTAGTCTCAAACATAATTCATATATAAGGAGGATATTGTACCATATTTATATGAGACACGTTCTACTAGTCAAGGCCAAGAATTTGCCTTTCCAACTAGCCAAACAAGATATCCTAATATATAAAATTTGGTCCCAAACATCATTTTTATTAAATAAGGGAATACCAAGATATGTTGATAAAACACTATCAACTTTTAATCCTCAAACTCTCTCCAATAATCCATCATAAATCAAAGAATAGTGATGAAAAAAATGGTTCTATGCTTTGTCATATTATTCAATTATCCATCAGCCTTCTAATAACATCAAATAATTGATCTAAAAATATATTGTTTTAGTGAATAAATCATCACATAAATAGATTTCATTAATAAATTAGAGATGAGGTTTGAATACATCAATTATAAAAATATAACTATATTTAAACTTTCCTTCCTGTTTTCCTTTGAGAGATCTCTTCTAAATGTGTCAACAAAATTCAAAATATATATTGAGGGATTTATTGAGCAGAAAATAATATTTTGGATTGGTGTATAAAAATCTAATCCATTCAAACCAACCTTGAATAAAAAATAAATTTTTAATAATAGCATATAGAAACAACCAATAAACCCTATCATTTCTTTTGCTCATATTCAATTTACAAGTATACCTAGACTTTGTATGAACTAAAGTGAATCTATGGTATTGTGCAATAATTTTATCTTAAATAATTTACCTGCCTAAATTAAAAAAAAAATTCCTTCTAAAATAACACAATGTTGAATGCACTTCAATATATTTACCATGAAATTGAAGAAGGTATTAAATTAAGTGAACCCTAGAACCCAATGAAACATCATATTAAATATTAGAATATGTGAATATTCTCTTAAATTCACTAGGATAAACACTTGAGTTTCCACTCCTCCATGTGTTAGGAGAACTCTAAGTGGTGTCTTCATCAAGTTTTATGAGTTGTTGTAATCCAACGACTCTCAATGATCAACTCTACTATTTATAAAGATTTTATCCTAGAGATAAATTAATCAATTCCACTATTTTCTTCATATTTTGTGTAATACTTTGCATATCTATTATTGTGAAATTCTAACATGGTATCAAAGCAGGATAGATTTTGCTAGTATTCTCTCTTGAAGTTTCTAGGATCTCATTCATTTACTTTGGATAATTTTTTTTTGCCTATCTAAATTCAAAAGTTTGCATTAGTCTTTTTTTATCCATTGTTATTTTTTTTCAGCATATTTATTTTTTATATGTTGCATATTATTGAATTACTTGAGGAAATTTTAAGAAAATATAGCTATTTCCTTTCTTTAACACTATTTACCCTGTGTGAAGGTACTTTTATCGTCTTTCTTTTCAAAGAAAAATAACCTTTTATTTTCTTTATTTTTTTTTCCCTCAACGTATTCATGTTGGTATTCGTATTCTAACACTTGTAGTTAATTTTTTTTTTTTCTATTAAAAGAGGAAATCACGGAATATCTCAAGTGTTATATAATAGATTGTTATATGATTTTCTTTTTGCTTGTGAGGATTTAAATACCTCACTCATTATTATTAAACTCAACATTGAATCTCAATGTTATGTCATGCTCTGGAACTCAACATTTGTTCTTAACATTGGGCTCGTTCGATCTCAATTTTCATTCTCAATGTTTGTGAGTTTCTAGTCATTGAGAGGGCCTGCCACTCTCATTGGCACACTCTCCTTGGAGCTCCCATTCACACTCTAGTTGGTTCCATTTCAAATGAGCCTCTAAATCACTCTGGCACACTCCCATCTGATTCACCCGTTTGATGAGTTGTTCCTCTTGGAGTCTATTCAACTGGTGCTCTCTATCTCAGATGGTATAAATCTCTTCCTCTCGAAGTGATTTCGGAATATTAATGCTTTACGTTTTTTTAGTTAAATGCATTTGTGAAACTTTTGATCCTTCCTTTTGGTCGAGATCTGAGTTATACAATGCTCTTTGAAAACACTATCTAACGATTTACGTAGGTCTCTCGAATTTAAGCAGCAACAACACTATATAATTTTTTATGCAGGGTTACGTTTTTTAGAGTGCTTTCAAAACGTTTCCTTTTGAAAAAAAAAAATGTTTTAAAGCATCATTTTTTAAAATAATGTTTTCTACAGCGTTACATTTTTAGAACTAAGGTTTGCTCACAAGTGATAGCTTTGCCCATATGACCCTTTCGAGGGGGCATCTCCTTTTGACACATTTTCTACAAGTCTCTCCATTTCATGCAGGCAGTAATTTTATCTAATCAATTTTTGTAGTGTTACGATTTTGTTTAGATTGCTTTTGAACACGTTTTCTTTAGAAAACACTAATTAAAAATGTTTTAAAGCATTGTTTTTTAAAATAACATTTTCTACAGCGTTACATTTTTAGAACTAAGGTTTGCTCGTAGGTGATAGCTTCGCCCATACGACCCTTTCGAGGGGGCATCTCCTTTTGACACGTTTTCTGTAGGTCTCTCCGTTTCACGTAGGCAACAATTTTATCTAATCAATTTTTGCAACGTTAAGTGTTTGGGATCTAAGGATAACTCGCCGGAAAAACACCATTGTGGACTCTCTCGATGGTTTCATCTGTTCACATTCCCTGGTTTCGCTTTCTGCCACTTGCTATTTCTCGAAGAAAGCTTGTAAATTTTTATTTTTATTTTTGTGCATTTCCTTTTGTTACATTTGATTCTTTCGAATCGTGGTGTTCCGAAATTCCTTTGTCTACATTTTTTTTGGCAGACCTCATATTTTATTTTGAGTCTCCACGAAAATGGCAGTAGACAAATATTGTATTTTAATAATAAAATATTTCTTTGGGGGGGTTCTTTAAGTGCAAGTTTTTGCACTCTTATGTGTCAAAATGGGGGTGTTCTTTTCTTTGCATATTCTCTTTCAATAGTTTATTAAATCTAGATATCTAATAGTTGTTTATCTTCTTTATTTTAAATTTATAACATAAATTTACAAATATTGGTTTATTTATCTCAATAAGGGATATTTCCTTTCAAAATTAGATATCTAATATTTGTTTTTTATTTAAAATTTATTACATAAGGAAATTTACAATATTGGATTATTTTAGAGAATATTTCATTTTAAGATAATCTTTTTATTTTTTGTTAAACTTTTAAATAGTTTATCAAGATATCTACTTTTCTTTCAAAGTAATTTAATTTATAATTTTTTAATAAAATCACATCTTTTAAAATTACTTTGATACACCATTTCACTCAAATATGTTTTTTCTATGTTCAATGTATCAAACTCCTAAAAACTTATAGTCTCCCTCATGTAAGGGTAGGTTTTTTGGAAACTTTTTTTTTTTTAAATAAAGGGGTTAAAATTTATTGATAAAAAATCTGGATAACAAAGTATAACTGAGCTTCCAACCAGGAATCAAATAAATAGCCAAATAGGCTAAAACCACTAGACTAGAATGACACCTAAAAAAGACAACAAGAACAAACCACATTAAGTCTGTACATCCTTGTGGATCAAATCCCATAGGCTTTTAGAGTCCCCAGACGTGAGACTCTCCCAATTATCGATACTCCAAGGATCCAGCAGCTTAGAAGCCCTTTTGGCTAGGTAATCAGCAACCACATTCCATTCCCTTGGAATGTGCACAAAGGATATAAATTCAAACTCTTCACTCATTCTAAGAATCTAAATGGCTACAAAGGCCAACTATCAATTAAATTCCTCCACCCTTTTACTATTTAAAATATTAACCACAATTTGAGATTCATACTTGTAGATAATCCTATGCTAGCCAAGAGAAAACCCCCTCTGCAAGGCCTCAAGAATTGCAAGAGCTTCCATAAAATTGTTGGAGTGAACACCTTTATAAATGGAAAAGAAAAAACCGACACCACCAGTAGAATCTCTCCCAACACCACCAATGCCAGCATGTCCAAGATTACCCTTGGACGATCCATCAGTATTAATTTTTAAAACTCCTCTAGGGGGTGGCCTCCACCTACCATCTCTCCTAACCTTCTTGCTAAGATGAGGAACCCTACTAGGGCTAGAAGAGTTCACACCATCCCCAAAGATACCAAGGGCTTGTTGTACCTTCTCCTCCAAAGAATCCAAAAGAGGGTCCACATCACATTTGCTATGGATGGTTTCCTGAACCATATACATGATCCTTTGCCATATCTATTGAACAACCAAATAACTGCCCTAAAATATGCACCGGTTCTGTTTGACCCAAATTTACCAGATGATGCAAGAAGGGCCCAAATTCCAAGCCACCCAAAGGAAGGGGGCCTTGGTCGGAGGTTTTTCCAGACTACTCCAAAAATCCACCAGGGACAACACATGAAAACATGGATGGTTCCAAGTGCTCCACCAATGGTTCCAAATGTCTCTAGCAAAGGAGCATTGGAAAAATAAATGAGAAGAGTCATCCTCATTCTTACTGTAAAGGACACAAAAAGAGGGACACTAAAATTACCTCTTCCTCACATTATCCCAAGTGAGGCATTTATTACGAGCTACAAACCAAAGAAAGAAGTTATATTTTGGCCAAGAAAATTTTTTCCACACCTTTTTCCACCAAGTGACAGGAAGACTCCCATACTTTTGCTTATCAAGAACCTAATAACCATAGGCTACCGAGTAGGTTCCCTTAGGATCAGGGTTCCAATCTAGAATATATTTACCCCTCAATGAAGAACAAGGCCTCCTCATAAGAATAAGAGCAAGAACCTCTCTGTCCTTGGCCAGTCCCCCCTCGGACCATTCTTGCAGATATTTCCACCTGTACGTCTCTATATTTCCAAAAGGCTAGATTTTTTTAAAGTCCTCCACATGAGACCAGTCTGCTTCCAAGAAAAAAATGCTTAGGAAATGTAGACACCAAAACAGCACCAATCCGATTATGTGACTGCAAACACTGATCGCTTTGACAAACACAGCCCCCAGGGCAGCCCTCAGAGGTTAAACGGTGGTCTTAACCACTTTCATAGCAATTTTGTAAGGTCAAGAAGCAATTTGGCACACTTGGAAACTTTGCCCAGTACTCGTCTCACCCCGGGACGAATTCAAAATAGAATCCGTCCCACCCCAGGACGAATTCTAAATCCGTCCCTGGGTGGGACGAATTCCAAGCTAAACGGGCAAAAAGGCAAATGGTGCCAAGTGGCAGCCCGAACGATCGGTTAAGGGCTCCTGCCTTGCACGCATGTGTAAGTGGACGAGAGGGCCATTAGAGGACTATTACAAAAAGCATTTATCAAAGTTCAAGTCAATGGAGGACTCCCCTCCCTCATGGGAAGACAATACTGCCACATGGAACCTATGGCCAACACTTGGCATTTGTGCTTCCCTCCCAAAAGAGACCCCTTGGGTCTATAAAAGGTGGGACTTTTCTCACCCAAAACATACAGGTTGAAGGAGTGTTCAAGCAACGAAGTGCTTTGCCGAATTGAAGACTCACTTGCATCCCTCTTGGTTCACCTTCCCACATCCACCAATCTCTTTTGCAAGGGAGGTTGTTGGGTGGCCTTTGGAAGCTCGAACCTTACCCAAATCCAACGCATGGACACATGAACCTACCAATTCGCCGACCCCCAATCCTAAAAGGTTTTGGGCCCATCCCTGGTGGATTGGCTCCAAAATCGAGGGCCAACGGTGGGAGGCCCACTTGGGCACCCCCGCACCTCCCAAGTCCTAATTTTAGTTTTTGAGCACTTTAGATTATTTTTTAGATTGCATTATGTGTTACTAGGTCTGATTAGTCCATAATTGCAATTTTGTAACTTTTGGTCAGATTTTAGGATGTTTTGTATTGCTTTGTCGTTTCGCTAACTTGCAGGTGTCAAGGTCAAATTCCCGAGGGTGGAGGCCAAATTGGGAAAATCCGACCATCCGGGTCGTCCCAAAATGGCCCCAATTACATAACCCCCTATTTGCGAGGCATTTTGCGGGTCTCGGGATCCGACATTGGAGGAGCGACGGGTCGGTTTCTCCAACTCGGAAGAATTCGTCCCACCCGGGGACGAATTACGGTCGAGATTCGTCACGCCCAGGGACGAATTCCAGTTTAAGGTGGATTGGCCAGCTGCCTCAGTGGCAGTGGCCTTACGGTAACTTTTCTTACCTTCTGTCAAGTTTTGAAGCAATTTGGATTCATTGTATTCACTGTTTCAGGCAAATATTCATATGCATATTTCGTTGGTTTTAGAGAGAAAATGCTTTTCATTTGCGGCGGGTGCTACGACGTCTTGGTCATTTCTTTGTTCGCGGGAGAAGCGAGCGAGAGGCGAAGAACTCATCGACATCGGCGGCGGCATCATCTTGGCCCGCCCATTGCAATCGTGGGCACGCGGAAAGAGGAATCATTCGGCGATTGTAATCAAACTCTATTTGCGCTCCTAGCCCCTGAAAAGGGAGGAGGCATCATTGTAACAGAGATCAAGGGAAATTAATGAAAGGGCTGTGTTTTCTCTATTTGATTGTGTCTCTTCCAATGTGTCTCTTTTCCGTTTCATGCAATTTACATTTCTAGGACTTAAGCGTACTTAATTTTGAATGCAATCGCACTTGGTGTTTCCTTTGACCGGAATCTCGTGCTTTCAGTGGCGATCACGGTGGGACTATGTTCCCTGGTTTTTGAAATCACAGAAAATGATCAAAGTTTTATGTTTGTGCTTGACAGGTACATCTTTTTTTGTTGCAGACTGCGATTCGTCTACGACGGGGACGAATCCTTTTCTGCAATTCGTCGACCACGAGGCGAATTCAAATTCGTCTACGGGAGGGACGAATTACGTTACGCAATTCGTCTCCCGGAGGGACGAATTCTGTCTGCGGATTTTCGAGCAGAAATTCAGAGACAACGGGGAGCGAGCGAGAGAAGAGGTAGGGATTTTTATTATCTCTGTTAAATTTTTTGTTTCTGTTTCTATTTCTGTTTCGTTAATTGTTTTCATTTAATCCTGCATTGCATTAGGGAAAGTCATGTATGCTAGTTTCATTTTTGTTGGATAAAACGAATCCCACACACATCACGAAACAACTTTAAACCAAGGAGCTGGTCGTAAGACCCCAGCCCTTGATCAAGACCATTGGTGGATTTAATCACCACCTTGGCTTGATTTGCATCCATTTCCCGATTGTCAACTGTTGTTAGGCGTAAATCCTGACGAAGACGGACCGAGCGTAGCTGGGGTGATTCCCATGCGCGCGAGGATAAGTTTTCTATGGTAGGTGTCATTAACGGGACAATCCCCCTTTCGTACCGCCTACGTACCACGTACCTTCTGCTCTCACGTACCTATAGTCTCCCTCTCGTAAGGGCGGGTATATAGAGAGGTTGGTATATCGGCATGGTTGGTTTATTGAAGGGGCAACCTTTTTGGAGTTATAAGAGCCTACATGATGCATTTAAACGTTCTACAAAACCTACAAAAACAAAACAAAACATCAAAATGCACTAAACCAGTCTAGGGCACACCAAGAATCCTTAAAAGAGATAATCACATTTTTGTGAATGTGTGTGTTTAATTCTGCTTAGTGTAGACAAAAAAAAAAGAAAATCATAAAACGAGATAAAAACTTATTTAGATAGCATAGAAGCACCGCAATGGTGTACACCCGCAGTCAAGCCCAATCAAGGGCAGAAGCTCCGGAAGGTACACAAAAAGTAGGCGCAAGTTGCCTTCACTTCAGTCCTGAGGATTTGGTTATACCGCCTTATAGGTCAAACCTACAAAAGAATCCAATTCAGAATCCTCGGTGGGGTATGCCTATTCAAAGCAGCCCCTTTCGGGAAGATGCCTTACATGTAGACCTTGACATAAATAGAGAATCACCTCTTGAAGCTAGGCATGAGTGGCCACCGCGCGATGAAGCGCTAAACGAGCACGCTTGTCCATTTGGAGGGGCAACGTGGATATGGCGTCCCTTCTTTACCTATCATCGGAACGAGAGAGACCAAATCCGGAGCGCGGGGCTCCTTACATAGGGCGACCTAACTCCGCCCATCCCATTTACACCCGTGAAAGGGAGTATGAGGAAAACCATCGCATTCCTCGAGGGCAACAAACAATGCGGGAACCTTGCATTTCCGCACCGGCAGGATATCATGATCACCCCTTGAGGCCAGAACCTCGAGCACATACCGCCTACCTCGACGGAGGAAGCGACCCCTTGAGATTTTAGAGCATCAAAACCGAGGTAAACCCATAGGAGGAACATTTGAACCTTCTGAACAAAATAGGGTAGATCAAATTGACCCGGTTGTCGCCAGATATACCACCCGTCAAGCCCAAATCATGCGGCTTAAACAAAGTCGACAAGAGATAGAGTATCAATACCGCTTGGATAAAGAACGCATGCAACGCGAAGCGGATGAGTTACGCTATGAAATACATGAGAGGGGGCCAACCCCTCGCATCCAAAGAGCTGAACAGTATGAGAGGCGTAATCCGTTGGCGCAAGACAGGTCTCCACGACCTCGTCAAGCTCTGCCTCCAAGACCCCATAGATTCGAGAGGGAGGCAACTCCCCAAAACAATGATGGGTACCTTCAGCAAGAACTTGATCGGGGTCATAGGTTTCGCCACGAGACTCCTCAAGAATTTTATGAGGAGTATGAACCGGAAGAGGAATATATTGAAACTCCCCATCAAGGCGGGGAAGGATGCCATTCGGCCACCCCTCCATAGGCCTCCGATTTACCGTAACTTGCAACAAGAGCGAACAAGAGAGGAAGAAATAAAATCTTTCGATGCATACCAAGCGCTATTGGAGCGTTTAGAGTCGGTGGAGACAAAAGCTGCTGGGCATCAAAAACCCACATTACGTCTACTCCGCAATAATCCGGTGCATCCCTCAGTGCCTACACCTCTTTACCCCGAACACTTTAAGTTGCCTCAATTGGCGAGTTTTTAAAGGTGAAGAGGACGCACGAGGAACATGTTACACGGTTTCTAAGCCAATGCTTCGGCATTCAAGATAATGACGCATTATTGCTTAGAACATTCATAACCACATTCGCAGGCCCTGCCTCGGATTGGTTCACACGGCTGCCCAAACACAGCATAAGCGGCTTAGATCAGCTAGTAGATGCGTTTCTTGAACGTTTCGCCTTCAACACAAGGAAGAAGGCATCACTTAGTGATCTTGCTAGCCTTAAACAATTTGAGGAGGAAACAATGGCAGCGTACGGGAACCGATGGAGAGCTTTGCTTTCTAAGTTACCCTACCATCCTCCCATGTCGGACCTCACGCAAATGTTCGCGAAAAGTTGTTTAAAATCAATCTCTGGTCTATTGTTGCTTCGACAATACGACAGCTTAGAAGAAGCTTTGGCGCAAGCCAGAGTCATAGAAGAGATTAAGATAGGCGAAGGCGCAATTGCCAAGCCTAAGAAGAAAGAGTGGAATAAAACCACTAAAAGTGGGACAACGCAACCACAACACGCTGCAGTCAACCAAGTTGCGATAAATGTCCCCGCGCTTGTGCAAGAAACGCAGCCTCAAAAGGCTAACTACCAGGCGGTGCCTCTTGCTTACGAAAGAGATAACGAGAGACGGGAGCGATATCGGCAGCGTCGCCCTAGGCGACAATTCACCCCGTATGCGGAGTCTAGGGACTCCTTATTTGACCGCTTGTCAGCGGCAAATTTAGTTACTCTGCTAGAAATCCAAATTTTTGACCCTAACGTTCCCAAGCCTAGGGGGTATAGGGAGGAATTGTATTGCGAGATTCCATAGACGCGAGAGGACATGACCTAAATGGGTGCTTGGAAATTCAAAGAACTAGTCCGAGGATTTGATCGACAACCGAACATTGGTCGTGGACAACCCCATCGCACCTAACAACCAACAAATGGGGGTATTCAAGGACCCCTTGCCCCCACGAGGCACAGACAAAACCGCTCCAAATTAACGAGGTGCGACAAGATCTTCCCGTGCAAGGATTTGTGGGAATGATTAGCATTGTAACAAGGAACAGAAAATACCCAGCAGTTGCCCCCGAGGTACCTGCGAGGGAAGTTCCGTCGACATCGTAGCCTCAACAACGCCCAACGCAGTTACCTCCGCCTAGACCTGAGGTCACGATACGAACCAAACTCACGCAGAGTTTGCGGACCACGTCAGCTAGGCTGTCCATCTACGAGCTTATTCAACAATCAGCTCCACATAGAGAAGCTCTTATGGACATCTTAAAAGCCATTGAAGTACAACCCCACGAAGCTAATTCTTTCAACGCCTTCGTGGGACATGTGAAACAATGTACGGAGCCTGTCATCACATTCAAAGAAAACGAGGTCAAAACAATATCGAATGACATGCCGGATCCACCCCTGCACGTTATCGCGCGGGTCAACGGGATCCCGTACAAGAGAGTGCTGATAGATACTTGCTCGTCCAGTAACATCATAACCACTGCAGCGTTAAAGCATTTAAAACTGCCAGCCTCTCACATCACCGCTTCCACGTACACACTGCGAGCTTTTAACGATGCAATATGCTCGACGGTCGGCACAGTCGTTCTGCCTATACAGGTAGGACAAAAGTCAATACCCACCATTGTGCCATGTCTTTGGAAGGCGAAATGGCTTATAACATATTGCTAGGGCGGCCTTGGATCAGGGACATGAAGTGTGTCCCCTCGATCGCACACCAGTGCTTGAAATATGCCTATGAAGGGCAAATACATGTAGTCCCAATGGACTTAGAGCCCTTCAAGTATTGCAATGCGGTACAATTCATACCTCAATCGACCCTCCCATCAACGCATTTGGATTTTCAATTAAATCCATCTAAACGAGGTCCGATACCGCGAGCACCACTGGTGGCAAATAAGGCAAAATCCCAGCCAGGTGAGACTTCATCATCGGCTCCTTCATCATCAACGCCACCTATCGTGGCCCAATAGAAGGACAAGGGAAAGCAAATCATGGAAGAGGTTAAGCCTCTAGAAGAGGGGTTGCCCATAATTTCAACGATATCAACAGAGGAAGCGCCCAACACAACGCAAACCAAGATTCCTGAACAACCAAACATGGAATGGACTCAGGAAGGACTACCGTTTCCTCCTACCCAATCATCAACAATCACTTGTTGAGATGGCCGGTACGGGCATAGGAGAATACATAGTGCAAAATGTTGTGGCAACCCCCACACTGGAGTCAGTACAAGACATGGGAAGACCTCGCCTTCCCATTGGAACAATCGTCCCTCTAGGCTACCCACCGAACCAAACGAATTTTGTGTATGGGGGCCTTGATCATGGTTATGAACCATGCGAACAAAAGGAAACAGATGAAGAGCCTTTTGTCGAAAACATCAATTATCTGTCGAACCCAGAATTTGCCCTAAAATATCTCGAACAATGCAATTGGCATGGGTATGGGCAGATATGAGCAAGGGATGCAGATCCTTTGCCAACCAAGGTATCAGATGCCATATGACAAGTCGGGGGTAGGGTTCAACCATCCCCTGCCATTAGACATCTTGGTTGAAAACATGCAAGGCCTAGAAATAGGCAACAGAGGGGGATTGGCACAAGACCCGTACGCCAATCCAAACACAGAATACACATTGGGGGATTATCTCCCATGGTCTACAAACACCCCTGGAAATAGCAATAATCCCTCTCCTTTGCTAGAGAGAGGTGAAAGTTCAGAGAGCAGTCCTCAAAGAGAACAACAACGGCTTCCAGACATTTTTTGAAACTGTTCCCCTTAGAGGTTCCAGACGAAATAACACAGTCTCAAAAGAATCGGGTCCCTCCACCAAGAGTGGAACAACCGCAATGGGACCAGATTAATTCATTGGAGCAGGGAAGAGTCCTCAATGTCGCAAGCAACGGATCTTGAAGAGGATGAACAATTTTGGATCTATGAAAGCGATTCAGAAGACGAGACTGAGATGGACTATCTCAGACATGCGCGACGACATCACCGCGCTCTAACCCATGAAGATCTAATGGGACAAATGGGTATACGGTTAGGACATGAATGGCACGTAGACCCAACGAGGTGGGACCAAGTGTTAGGCCTATGGCTCCAAATTCAAGTTGAGCATCGTCCACCTCGAGATCCCATCAGGACAACAATACCGAGGGAAGACCCCGCCTTCCTTTTCGCACATAGAGACGAATTTGCACCTAGAGAGGATCCATTCGTGCCTGTTCCCGTAGAGCCAGATCCAGAGTATAGGGAACATCTAAAAAAATCGAGTCATCACACCCGTGGTTATGGAGACCAAATTCATTCCATCCACATGATCTCCATTGATTTGACCACACCCATCCGCAATCCGACCGATCCATCACGGTCATTGCATCTAAACATGGATGCCATTGACTGGGATCGTGTCAATTCACCATTGTCACCATCGAGTCTTGGCCTTTCGGTGAAATGCTTCATTTTACCCCAAGGACAACTCAAGATATTTTTCAAGCTGAAGAGGGACCCGAGGTCCCAAACGTAGATCTTAACTCGGTTGATGATATCCATTTAATCCCAACTCCACATCAGTTGGAGGATGGATCTCACATGTCAGTCGAAGAGACGAGCGACATAGACATCGGCACAGATCCAATGAATCCACGGATTCTCAAGCTGGGGGTAAGCCTTTCCCCCGAAGAGCAAGCCGATTACATTGCCCTTCTTAAAGAAAAGAAGGAGGTTTTTGCATGGTCGTACAAAGATATGTCGGGACTAGACCCGCGACTAGTCATGCACAATTTAACGCTTGATCCGAAAATCAAGCCAGTAAAGCAAAAACTAAGAAAGATGCACCCAACAGTGGCCTTGATGGTCAAAGACGAATTACAAAAGCTGTTGGATGCACAATTTGTCATCTGCGTGGATTATCCGCCATGGTTGTCCAACATGGTTCCCGTCAAGAAGCCCGACGGGAGGATTCGCATATGCACCGACTTTCGAGACCTAAACAAAGCGAGTCCTAAGGATGATTTCCCCTTGCCAAGCATCGACGCATTGGTAGACGCTACGGCGAGTCACGAAATGCTCTCCCTAATGGACGGTTTCTCAGGATACAATCAAATTCGTATCAATCCTGAAGACCAACTCAAAACGGCATTCACAACGCCTTGGGGGACATTTTGCTATAAGGTCATGCCTTTTGGCCTTAAAAATGTTGGCGCTACATACCAACGTGCTATGACTTATATCTTCCACGATTACATGCACAAAACTTTGGAAGATTACATGGATGATTTGTTAGCCAAGTCTATATTGCGCTCAGATCATCTCGGTGACTTAAGCAAGATTCTCGATCGCCTCATAGAGCATAAGGTCGAGTCGAATCCCAAGAAGTGCGTGTTCGGCGTCACATCTGGAAAACTCTTGGGTTTTATAGTCTCCAAGAGAGGCATCGAAGTGGACCCAAACAAAGTCAAGGCAATCCTTGAAATGGCTCCCCCAACCACTATCAAGCAGCTCAGAAGTCGCAAGGAAAGGTCGCGTCGATTAAACGCTTCATAGCGCAATTATCCGACAAATGCCGACCAATGAACAAACTATTGCACAAAGGGGTCACATTTCATTGGGATGACGAGTGCCGAGTCGGCCTTTGACGAAATCAAACAATACTTGGCTTCGCCGCGGTATTGGCACCGCCTAGACCAGGTGTGCCGTTCTACTTATACATCTCGGCTCTGCGAGGTGGCATGGCGCAATGCTAGCCCGGAAGAATGAACTTCACAAAGAACAGGCTACTTACTATCTTAGCCGCACCACTGGTCGATTACGAACTTAACTATGCATACGTTGAAAAACTATGCTTGGCAGTGGTGTTTGCTACCAAGAGGCTACGCCATTACATTTTGAGCAACACGACGTATGTTGTGTCTAAGGAGAATCCATTGCGATACATGATGAGTCGTACTTATCATAGTAGCCGCACGGCGAAATGGATCATGTTGTTGACGGAATTTGACATTGAGTTTATTGGGCAAAAATCTATAAAAGGACAAGTCATAGCCGATCAACTAGCGGAGGCTCCTCTTGAAGACGATCAGCCTCTAGTCATAGAACTACCCGATGATGAGGTCTTCCATGTCTCGAGAATCGCCGGATTACGAAGAGCACTGAGTCTCGGGCCGACATAACCTTATTTTTCGATGGTTCTAAATGCGAGCAAGGTGGTGGCGCGGGAATTGTATTCTTCACACCGCGAGGGCGCTCCAATGCCCCTGTCATTTAAATTAAACTTCCGAGTGCACCAACAACAATGCAGAATATGAAGCCTTGCTCCTAGGTCTTCGAGACGACAATCGCCATGAACATCAAAAGATTGAACATCTTTGGCGATTCGTCGTTAATCGTCAATCAAGTCAAAGGGGTATATCAATGCAAATGCCCAGTTCTGAAGGCCTATAAAGCCCTCGTGGATAAATTCCTGGCAAAACTTGAGTGGTATGACATCGAGGCACTCCCTCGATCATCGAATCATTTTGCGGACACAATGGCCTCCTTAGGGTCACTAATCCCGCAAGACCTTTCCGGTGATGTAACAACCATTCGGGTCAAAACCTTATCGCAACCCGCGATGGAGCGCGCAAGCTCGGACTTGGCGCCGGGAATCCACATGATCCGAGATCGAACCATCTTCGGATAAGTTCTTTCGAATCCGAGACTATTCGATACATGCCAAGCTGGGGTCTTTATTCTCCCCCACTCCCATTAATAGCAACACAACGCTATTCTTACAAGTTCTATCCCAATCGGCATTTGTTAGGGAAGAACTCCAAAAGGGATTGACTGTTCAAGCTGTCGAGGTATCCGATCAATGGGACTAGTATTTACCCATAAGAGACTACCTCAAGTTAGGTAATCTACCCTTTGGATTGACGCAAGCCACAAAACGAACATTCAAACGAGAAGCGGCAAAATATGTCTTGATAGGAGACATTTTGTATCGTCGCGACTACGACGGAATTCTTCTTCGTTGCTTGGACCGGCAAGAGTCCACTTGGGCGATCACCCAAGCGCATGACGGTACATGTGGCGGCCACTTCAGTGGTATGGCCATTGCAAAGCGCATTCTTCGCATGGGCTATTATTGGCCATCTTTAGAGCGAGATTGCTGCGCGTATGTCAAGAGGTGTGTAAAATGTCAACATCATGCCAATTTGATGCACGCACCTTCCCAGGCCCTACAGACAGTCCAGTCTGCTTGGCCATTTTCGTAGTGGGGCCTCGATCTAATCGGAAAGATCTCCCCTGCATCGTCGGGGCCGTCACACGTTTATCATAACGGCCACAGAATATTTTACCAAATGGGTGGAAGCAATTCCGTTAACCTCTACGACAGGACCCCGCATTGCGGAGTTCATTTTGCATTACATCATATGTCGTTTTGGTATTCCATCCAAAATAATCTCGGATAATGGGCCATCATTCAAGAACAAAGACGTGCGTGCTTTAACCACAAAGTACAAAATTCAGCACGACTTTTCAACACCCTATTATCCGCAAGCAAATGGGCAAGCGGAGGCGTCAAACAAAACGCTAGTCGCCATCCTTAAAAAGACCGTCGCTAACAGTCATAAGGATTGGCACATACAAATCCCACTTGCCCTTTGGGCTTATCGCACTAGCATTCGGACGCCCATTGGGGCAACTCCGTTTTCACTAGTGTATGGCTCAGAGGCAGTAATGCCTCTCGAGTTGGAAATTCCTTCCCTCCGCATATCAATGCGGGAATTCATCGATGATGACACTTGCACGGCAGGCCCGGTTAGACCAACTTACGTTGCTTGACGAAAGACGCGTTAATGCTCTCGAGCACTTACGTATCTATCAAGAGCGGCTTAAGAGAGCTTACAACATGAAAGTTCACCTAAGAGACTTTCGGGTTGGTGATCCGGTTACGAAGGAAAACCAACAAAACTCTAATTTGCCGTCCCATATGAGAGACAAATTCATGGCAAATTAGCTAGGTCCTTATGTCATTGATAGCAAAATAGGACCGAGGAACGTACAGGCTAGCTTCTCTTGACGGTATCAAGGAAACAGAACCCTTGAATATCAGTCATTTGCGACCATTTCATATCTAAGAAAGCCATGTACCAAAAAAAAAAAAAAAAACAAAAACAAACAAACAAAAAGCTCCAAGGATTATCGCAATCTCTTGGTCAACCCAAAAGCTCAAAGGATTATCGCAATCTCTTGGTAACACCTAAAAAAGCTCCAAGGATTATCGCAATCTCTTGGTCAACCACAAAAAAGAGCTCCAGGATTTATCGCAATCTTTTCAATTTACCAAAAGCTCCAAGGATTATCGCAATCTCTTGGTCAACCCAAAAAAGCTCAAAGGATTATCGCAATCTCTTGGTCAACAGATTCGCAATTCAAAAAGCTCCAAGGATTATCGCAATCTCTTGGTCAACCCAAAAAGCTCCAAGGATTATCGCAATCTCTTGGTCAAACAAATCAATAAATTCAACAAAAACAAAACAACAAAAATCATCAAAAACAACAAAGATTTGCATCTCAATTCTAGGCATACTCGAATTCATCAAAAACAACAAAAACACCATGCATAACTTTTACCACACTACAGTCAGTGGTGTAGGAATGAACCAAGAGTTTCGGATGATTCAGTCATCATTTTCCTCTTTAGCCATGTAGTGTACCAAGTCGAACAGTTTTTGCGAAGGTAGAGTCATACTTGAAATACACCTTGTTACGTAACATCCCAACACAAATCAAAACACTAAAATTCCCAAAATTGTGTGAACGAAAGACGAAACCTGCAAAATAATCTAGGTCACCACAAGCGAAACGGTTATCTTGCTCATCCCCCTGTGCGAATGACCCCTAGAATGCTGAGAGTTGGCAAAAGGACAAGCTTCCTCCCTACCCAATTCCCTAAGAATCCCTAAAGTTCTCAACAGTTGCAAAACACAAAAATTTGCAAAATGTCAAAACTCCAAATTTGACAAACTATAGTGCACACATCAAAAGGCACAAACAACAGTGATTTTCATCACTCCATATCCCCAATCCCTTGCTCAAAAAAAAAAAAAATCAAAATAAACAGTGATCTTATCACTACAAAGAGCAAGTATCCCAATACAATTGAAAAAAAGAAGGGAGTTGACCTTGAATCCCTAGAACTCTCAGCATTCTATAGGTCATAAGGCAAGCTTCAATACCAATTTGGTTGATAGCCTATCGAAATAAACCTCCCGCATGACGATATATCTATCACATTAACTTGCGTACGGATCAATGTTTGCATGTGGATGAGCTAGCTTATGACATCCTGGATTACACGCAGATTAATCTTAGTACATACAACAAAGGAATTCGTGGAGCTAATTAGGTGATCCTCGGTACGAGGTTCGGTTGAAAGCCCATCGCCTAGCGGTATCCTAACAAATACCACTAAATGAACTCAATTGCACACACAGGGATGTTAAATAACTTGGTCAAAAACAAGTCTGATTCATACCTTGTTCAAAAGTCTTGTAAGATAAAGTACAGTCATGGATAGTGAGTTAAAACTATCTGAATCTCAGAAAATCTTACATTCATCCCAAAACCATCTGCGCTACTTATCATCCTTATGATACCATCAAAAAATACAAAAAAAAAAAAAACCATATAAATAAAAAGATTCTTAAACAACCTACAGTGCAATCATCACAAATATCATTCATCCATTTTGCATATCACATAGACATCTAAAACAATTCAATTCATCATAACATCTGCATTCATCAAAATAAATAAACATGCATAACAAAAATCAATCACATCATCACATGTACAAATCCAAAAATAAAACCGGTATATATATATATATATCGTCAAAAAGATGCCCGCAGGCTACAAAACCGGTCCTCAGACCCCGCAATCATATCCAAAACCCAACCTAAGGCGTCGGCCACCATGATCACGGGGATCGGTGCGGCGGGAACTACCCCCGTGGTGTGGGTCCTACGGGACCCTGCGGGGCGGCTCTTGCTAGCCCCCGCATCATGCCTACTACCACCCCCTCATCCTAACCGCACTGCGGCGAGATGATCTTTGGCTGCTCGGTCAGGACTATCCCTCGTCCGTCGAGAAGATCTGCGGATCGAAGGCTCAGGGAGCCGCCCGCCAAGGCGGATGACCTCCCTCTCCAAGTCTATCCAGTACGAGACACCACTCTGCCTCCCGTCGATGATAGATAGACAATGCATCATCGCGCTGCGCCAAAACTCTATCCCGCTCTGCCAACTGAGCCCGTAGAAGATCCCTCTCCAGATCCCGCATCCGTAGCAGCTCTGTAAGTCGTGCAACCTCATCGCCTACATCCGACCCCACCCCCTCCGTATCTGTCGGACGCATAGGACTCGCGGGGACAGTAGCCTGCTCAGGCTCCAACTGCTCCTCCACATCCTGCATGTCCGGCTGCTCCGGAACACCCAAGTCCACATCCTCATCTCCCGCATCCACCATGTCTGCATCATCCAACGGCCCTCCCCAATCACCCCCTGCCGCCTCAGCATCCTCCATTGCCGCCTCTGCGCCTCCCAGTGGACCCTCTCCTCTCCAGCGCCGCAATACCCACCACGAGTCATACTCAGTGGTAGTACCTACGTCATCCACATCCAACACCTCAATCACCGCATCCGATTCCTCGCCCAATGGCACGAGGACCGGTGGCTCCAGATCCCTCTCATCTCCCCGACGGCGATAGCCTACGGGCTCACCAAGCAACCCCTGGCGCACCCCAAACTGTCGTGTAACCCGACGGTACGAAAAGAACTCATGCTCCGTCCCGTGCCGCCCAGTCAACCATCGCTCCCTCCGTACCCGTCGGAGCCACTCTCCAGCCTCAGCCAAGGCTGGACAGTCCCGATAGGGACGCCAAAACACCTCCCCTAGAGTGAGCCACGAAAAGGCATCAATGTAGTGCTCAACGCACCTGCCCATCGCCGACTCTGCCCCTGCTCCGAGACCGTCGCCACAAAGCTGCATAACCAATCTCCTCATCCTCCATCGCCGCCGAGTCGTCCACGGTAACCCGGTAGGCCTCTCAACGACTATGTCTTGCCAACCCGACACTGCAACAAAAAGCTGCAGCGACACCCTTCGCTGTCGACGGCGGACCCCGTACAACTCCCCGTAAAGCTGCGCCAACAAAGTCTGTCCCCATCTCAGGATCAACGATGCCTCTATCGGGCACTATGCCAACTGCCACACCAAATCCAGCAGGTTCCACGGGAACCTCGTGCCTGACGAATCAGGGAGAAGAATATTAGAAATGAGGCCCATCGGGAATGCGTGCCTCACTCCTAACACCCCCTCTCCTTCCACCGGCCAACCAAAATCCCGCCGGCCTGGCAATCCGCCTCGGTTGTCTCCCTAGGTCTGCTACACCCGGCTCCCCCCATGCCCAAAACATCTCGTGAGTATAGCGATCCGTCGATCAAACGGAGATGTCCTAATAGGCGAACCATCTATCGGAATCCGAAGCAACCGATAGACGTCCTCAAGAGTCACGGTCATCTCCCCTGTCGGGAGATGGAAAGTATTGGTCCACGGATCCCAAAGCTTGATCAGGGCCGTCAGATAGGCCTGATCCGAAACCACAGGCTCCAGTCGAGCCACCTGCTTGAGCCCAAGGGCATCAAGCCATTCCCAGTCATCATCAGTCAAGGCCAACCGCGCCTCAGTAAAGGCAGCGGGTACACGGTAGCGGCTCCTAACAACCTGCAAGCAAACAAAAAAAAATAAATAAATAAATGAAAAAGATAAAATTTTCAGTTCTAGGGTTTCTAACCTTAGTTGTTAAACAAAAACATCACAAAAAATCTTAAAGTTTTGAAAAGCGTAACACAAAAACAATGCATTAAGTTAAAGCAAAATAAACCCTAGGGTCACTTACAGGTCTCGCCTCGGCTCCGCCGCTCGAACCAGTTTGTGCACTCATGATGGCAGAGAGAATTCCAGCAGCGCTTCACTTCGCAGAATTACCTCCTCCTCCCGAAGCTCCAAAATCGCAAGAAAAAATGACACAAATGAGCCCAAAATCAAGTTTTGGCCCTTAAATAAGCCCTTTGCCTGGAATTCATCCTTGACTGGGACGAGCGCTACGATCAGCGCTCGTCCCACCCAGGGACGAATTCTCAGTGGAATTCGTCCCACCCGGGACGAATTCGGGCCAGCACAAAAAAATCAAGAAAAATGACTAAAAATGCACTAAAAACAGAAAATAAAAGCTGACAGGATTGCAAATGCAGTGACAACATGGGCATACAAAATCGACATCGGGGTCACAAATTATCACTATCCTACTCCCTAAGAAGGCTACCATAGCCGGACCGCTCCACGGGAAGACAGATTTTGACAATTTAATCCCAAAATGGTGTCACAAAAAACAACAAAACAACAAAAAATGCAACACAAAACAAGCAATAAACATTGCCAGACACAAGTACTCTTGCACTTAACCTCTTGGCATAGCAAAATTGATGTCGGGGTTTGCATTGTCACTATCCTACTCCCGAAGAAGGCTACCATAGCCGGACCGCTCCACGGGAGGACGGATTGCCGACAATTCAATCACCAAATGGTGTCACAAAAACAACAAAAACAGTACAAAATTCAACAAAAACACAACAAAAACATTGCCGGGCATAAGTGCTCATGCACTTAACCTCTAGGCAAAGAAAATCGATGTCGAGGTCCAAATTATCGCTCTCCTAGTTCCCCAAGAAGGCTATCATAGCCGGACCGCTCCACGGGAAATAGGTTTTCGACGATTTCACCTCATTATGACATCACCAAAAGGGTTAACACCCACCAAAAATAGGTCCATATGTTGGAAAAATTGCACACGCTTAACGGTAAACCCTCTAAAGGCAACCTTGCACAAGTCATCTTGGGTCAAGCGACTCGTCGCTTCTCTCACGAAGGTCATTCCCTCATCGATTCGTCGCTTGAGGGGGTAGTCACACTTAGTCACCAATCAACAATCACACACCCAATTAAGGAAAACGACATGCATTCAAAGAATCATTGACAAAGACAATCACGCTCCTGCTTGGGGCGGTAAACAAGCAACAATCAAATCAATCAAACACTTGGCATTTCGTGAATCATGAACACAAGGTTCCCCACGAGGATAAAAACGCCCTTCACTTGTTCATGGCTGATCAATGTCTAAGTTCAAGTCACACCTCACCAAAACAGGTTAATACTTGAAATCAAATTCCTTAGCTCGTCTGAAGCAAGGATTCAAGAATGCATGCCCTTTCCATACTTGGGGCATCAAAAGTTGGTTAGGTTACCAAGAAACCCTAATCATTAGTGCTTTGGTTATCTATTTTTGCTCGAGCCTTGCGTCACCCATGGCGCTTCCCAAAAAGGGGCATCTGTAGACACCAAAACAGCACCAATCCGATTATGTGACTGCAAACAACGATCGCTTTGACAAACACAGCCCCCGGGGCAGCCCTCGAGAGGTTAAACGGTGGTCTTAACCACTTTCATAGCAATTTTGTAGGGTCAAGAAGCAATTTGGCACACTTGGACACTTTGCCCAGTACTCGTCTCACCCTGGGACAAATTCAAAATAGAATCCGTCCCACCCCGGGACGAATTCTAAATCCGTCCCTGGGTGGGACGAATTCCAAGCATAACGGGCAAAAAGGCAAATGGTGCCAAGTGGCAGCCCGGAACGAGTCGGTTAAGGGCTCCTGCCTTGCACGCATGTGTAAGTGGACGAGAGGGGCCGTTAGAGGAGCTGTTACAAAAAGCATTTATCAAAGTTCAAGTCAATGGAGGACTCCCCTCCCTCATGGGAAGACAAGGCGCCACATGGCGCCTATGGCCAACACTTGGCATTTGTGCTTCCCTCCCAAAAGAGACCCCTTGGGTCTATAAAAGGTGGGACTTTTCTCACCCAAAACATATAGGTTGAAGGAGTGTTCAAGCAACAAAGTTCTGCCGAATTGAAGACTCACTTGCATCCCTCTTAGTTCACCTTCCCACATCCACCAATCTCTTTTGCAAGGGAGGTTGTTGGGTGGCCTTTGGAAGCTCGAACCTTACACAAACCCAACGCATGGACACACGAACCTACCAATTCGCCGACCCCCAATCCTAAAAGGTTTTGGGCCCATCCCTGGTGGATTGGCTCCAAAATCGAGGGCCAACGGTGGGAGGCCCACTTGGGCACCCCCGCACCTCCCAAGTCCTAATTTTAGTTTTTGAGCACTTTAGATTATTTTTTAGATTGCATTATGTGTTACTAGGTCCGATTAGTCCATAATTGCAATTTTGTAACTTTTGGTCGGATTTTAGGATGTTTTGTATTGCTTTGTCGTTTCGCTAACTTGCAGGTGTCAAGGTCAAATTCCCGAGGGTGGAGGCCAAATTGGGAAAATCCGACCATCTGGGTCGTCCCAAAATGGCCCCAATTACATAACCCCCCTGTTTGCGAGGCGTTTTGCGGGTCCCGGGATCCGACATTGGAGCGGCGACGGGTCGGTTTCTCCAACTCGGAAGAATTCGTCCCACCCAGGGACGAATTACAGTCGAGATTCGTCCTGCCCAGGGACGAATTCCAGTTTAAGGTGGATTGGCCAG
The DNA here is from genome assembly GCA_028583015.1 of Wollemia nobilis. Taxonomy (NCBI): domain Eukaryota; kingdom Viridiplantae; phylum Streptophyta; class Pinopsida; order Araucariales; family Araucariaceae; genus Wollemia; species Wollemia nobilis. The sequence continues at coordinate 5,238,420 of JAQPPZ010017109.1, forward strand.
CTGCCTCAGTGGCAGTGGCCTTCTGGTAACTTTTCTTACCTTCTGTCAAGTTTTGAAGCAATTTGGATTCATTGTATTCACTGTTTCAGGCAAATATTCATATGCATATTTCGTTAGTTTTAGAGAGAAAACACTTTTCATTTGCGGCGAGGTGCTACGACGTCTTGGTCATTTCTTTGTTCGCGGGAGAAGCGGCGAGAGGCGAAGAACTCATCGACATCGGCGGCGGCATCATCTTGGCCCACCCATTGTAATCATGGGCATGCGAAAAGAGGAATCATTCAGCGATTGTAATCAAACTCTATTTGCGCTCCTAGCCCCTGAAAAGGGAGGAGGCATCATTGTAACAGAGATCAAGGGAAATTAATGAAAGGGCTGTGTTTTCTCTATTTGATTGTGTCTCTTCCAATGTGTCTCTTTTTCGTTTCATGCAATTTACATTTCTAGGACTTAAGCGTACTTAATTTTGAATGCAATCGCACTTGGTGTTTCCTTTGACCGGAATCTCGTGCTTTCAGGAAATGTAACCTAGGATATTGATTCAATATAGGAGGGTGGACATCCCAAGAATCCTCCCAAAAAAGAGCATTTGATCCCCGATTGCAAATCTAGAACAAACCCTGCTTGATTAAATTAGCTCCTCTTTTCAGAGTGTCCCAGATAACTTAACCTTTCCCAACCAAGATGACTCTAGGGATCTCAGCCTCATAAATACCTATCAAGTATTTACAAGATAATATTTTAGCCCAAATATGATCTTGAGAGGTACACCATCTCCAATAAATTTTTGCAGCCAAAGCCTACCCAAAAAGAGTTATCTGTCGCAACCCAAGGCCTCCCTCTTGCACTAGCCTACATATAGAATCCCACCTAACCAAACTCCATTTAGTTTGATCAAGTTTTCCAGACCATAAAAATTGTCTTGACAAAGCATCCATGTCCTTGATGAAGTGAGAGGAAGCTATTTGTACAAAACATCTATAAATGGGTAAATCTTGAACAACATATTTTAAAAGCAACACTCTACTTGTAGTGGATAGCCAACTAAAAGTCCAGTGATTCACCTTCCTTCTAAACTTATCAAGCATAGACTACCAAGAAGATCTAGGTAGAGGATGAGATGAAATTGGAATACCAAGATAAATGAAGGTGGGAGTCCCAACCTGGAATCTTAGAATACGAGAAATATTGGCTTGAATAAGAGGAGGGGTATTGAAGAAGAAAATAGAAGACTTGTCCTCATTAATCAACTATCAAGAAGCACCAAGATATATGTCAAGAGACTGTCTAATATTTCTAGCTTCCCTCATAGTGGCAACTCCCAACAAAGCGATATCATCAACAAATTGAATTTGGGAAAGAGGTGGCAAACTACTATCCCACTTCCACCCCTGAATGAGACCCTGCATGACTTGAGACTTGAGAAATATTCCCAACCCTTCCACCATAATGATAAACAAATAAGGAGATAAAGGATCTCCTTGCCTCAATCCCCTTGAGGCCTCAAACAACTTTGATGGCTCATTATTAACAAGAACAGAGAATGAGAAAGAAGAAACATAGATCATCACCCATCTAATCCATTCCTCCTCAAATCCAAAAGTAGTAAGAACTTTATGAAGAAAGGACCATCTGACCCGATCATAGGCTTTGGCCATGTCCAACTTAATGAACATAGTTTTCTCCTTAAAATTTTCCATCAAGTGAATAGCTTTTGTAGCAATAAAAACCCCATCCAAGATTTATCGGCCAACAACAAACCCTCCTTGCTCCTTAGAGATGATTTTGCTCAACCATATCTTCAACCTCTCAACAATAATTTTTGTGATGATCTTATACACAAAATTGCAGAGAGCAATAGGCTTGAACATATCCAATGAATTTGCTCCCTCTTTTTTGGGTATAAGCACCACAAATGTAGCATTTAGGGTCCTTAACATCTGTTTGTTCTTTTGGGACTCATGGACCACCTCCAAAAGATCAAATTTTATTAAATCCCAAAACTCTTGATAAAACTCAATCGGGAATCCATCTGGGCTTGGGGATTTTCCTTTTTTCATATTGAATACAACATTTTCCAACTCCTCAAGGGAAATTGGATCCATCAAGTGCTCATTCATCTCTCTAGAAACAATCACTGGAATACAATTTAGAATAAGCTTTTCATTCTCATCATATGATAGGGAGTCCTCCTTGAAGAGAGAGGAAAAATACCTCTTAGTATCTTTTGAAATATCCCTGAAAGAAGAGAGCAGGGCACCCTGAGAATTCACAAGAGAGGTAATCAGGTTATCATTATGGCGAGCCTTAACTGAGTTATAAAAGAAGGTTGTGTTCCTATCCCCTTCCTGAAGCCAATCTACTCGAGCTTTTTATTTCAAAAAAAAATCTCCCCTTAGTTCCCATTCAGCAAGGTCTTTTGCAGCCTCAGATTCCTCAACAAGAATCTCCTTCGTGAATCCATGATCTCTAATATTCCTTGAAGCTTCTTTCATCCTCCTAAGAGCTTCCAACTTAGCCAAGGAAAGGTTCCAAAAATTCAATCTATTCCATCTCTTCAATTTATGTTTTACAAATTGTAGTCGCTTCATAAAGGAATACATACCAGTGCCATGAGGAGTTTTGCCAGTGGTCCACCAACCTCACATGAAATCATGAAGCTTAGAATCATGAAGCCAGATAAGTTGAAACTTAAAGGAGGGATTCTTTTTTAGCCCTAACTCCCAGTTTTTTTGGAAACTTGGTCTAAAGGCCTGACAGATATTTTCTTAACAATAGTTTTCTTTGGAAAACTTTTCTCACCTATCTTGTTTATCAAAATTTGAGAAAATCTATCTTCCTTATAACATCTTCTAAATTAATTGTTATTTTTAAAATAATAATTTTACACAAGAAGTTACTTTTTTCCTTTGAAATTAATTTTTTTACTCTTTCTTATAATTTAGTTTATTAATATATTCGAACTAATTATTTTAAGAAAGAGCTTTTCTCACTTTTTCTTATTCTCTAAGGGTGTTATTGTTAAATATCTAAATGTATTTTACTCTCTAAGGGTGTTATTGTTAAATCTATTTTAAATTAAATCTTAAAATTTTTGGTAAAAGGTTATAAATATATATAAAAGTTTAAATAACTTTTTCATAAAAGTTTTCATAAACCTAAAATTTTCCATAATTGAAGTTTTAAGGGGGGGGTAGTATTGGTAATTTAAAACTTCAATCTCTCTCTTGTGTTAAGATGAATTCAATTGAGATTCTCACCCCTCATAACTTTCACTCATGGGAACCCAAAATTTTAAATATCTTTCTGTTTCAAAGGGCTAAGAGAAAAGCGTCATTTGTAAACTAATAATTAAATTCCTTTTTTGCTTTATCTTTTAGGGAGGGTGTATTCTTCTAGCTTTCTTTATAGTAGACTTTAATTTTTAGAGGTATATATTGTTTATAAAATCTCTAAAAAGTATAAGAAGATATTCACTAACTTCATTTATATCAAAACAAATATATTTTTATAGGATATTTACATTGGCAATTCCTATAAACATTAACTAAAAAAATATTATTAAAACTCAAAAAATATATTTTTTGGTCAACCAAACATCTCATTTTCACTTCAATTTCTCAATTGAAGTTAATGGAGGGGTATTTATAGTCGGAATTTTTTTTTCGAGATGGACACAATGGTGGTGTCCATTTTTCAGAAAGACTTTTTTCAATGATATTTTTTAAAAATTATTGTATCATTGAGTGCACTCTCGGTTGAACCCGACACTCCTAGCATTAGTGCCTTTGTTTTACTGGTTGTCCATTTTTTTGACCTTGTTATTCATCCCATTGTGTCATACAGGTGGATACCACTACTTATGCTTTCAGAGTCAATTTGGACATCCCTTACAATTTTTGTGGTTCCATATCCATCCTATCTTCACATTATTTTTGTGAGACACTTTGGTTCCAAGGGATTTTTCTAGTAAGAATTCTTTTATGAGACACTTTTATTTCATGGTTTATGAGCACCAGTATGGGAGTATGAATTCTTTTCTACAACAAGTCTCTATATTTTTGAGACATCTAATGGGTCCATTGCAGGCTTCTTAATGGAATTTGTCCTAAAGAAGGAGTTGAAGAGGACATATTCCTTCCTCTCAATCCTTCATGCACATCTTCCTTATTCTTCTATTCTGGCAGGTGGTTTCCCCTTGAAATTTTCTACCATTACCCTAATTTTGTTGTTTGTCCACAAGGTTTGGACCTAGTTATCAGCCCATTGTACTCATATAGGTGGAAACCACATACTCATGCTTGTGGAGTCATTTTTGGACTACCCATACAATTTTTTGTGGTTCTATCTCCATCCTATCTTTACTTTGGTTTTAGGGGACTTTTATTTAAAGATATTTATTCTTTTGATCACATGTAAATGATTATCTTATCAGGCCTTGCTTTTGGGACTCATCTTTGTGGCTATACCATATCTATTGTACATGAGTACCTTATCAGGCCTTGGTTTTGCGACTCATCTTATATAGAAGCTCTTCATTCAATGACATATTCAGAGCGAGGACATACACATGGAATATATTCCAACTGAGGCATAAATTGCAAACATCTTCACCAAGTAAATTTCTTCTTTGCATTACCTTCAATTGCAAGAAAAACTTGGAGTATTATAGTTGCATTGACAAAGAGGTATTCCACATTTCATTATATTATAAATGAGTGGCTCATCAGGCCTTCTTACCGGGACTCATCATTTCTTTGTATAGGAGGACAATCTTCGCCATCCGAAGACAAGCCTCTTTCATACTTATTTGCTTTTGATTGATGGCCTTTCCCATTGGGTTTTTACCATCACTTCAGAACAAAGGGGTGATAGTTGGTTTTTTCCCATAGGGTTTTTTCTACCAACTATCTATATTGTACATGTGTACCTAATCAAGCCTTGTTGCCAGGACTCATTTGTAGAAACTCCCCTAGTATTATTTAAGAGGGGGTGTTAGAATATGTGAATATTCTGTTAAGTTCACTAGGATACACACTTGATTTTCCACTCCTCCATGTGTCAGGAGAACTCTAAGTGGTGTCTTCATCAGGTATGATGAGTTGTTGTAATTCAATGACATCAATGTTACCTCTTGAAACCTAAATAATATGTTAGTGTAGAATAAATAAAACGATATCAATGTTGATAATAAACATTTGAAAATTGTTTTGAAAAAAACAAAAAATCTTATATGCACCAAATCGTAAATTCAAAAGCTTCCAAATCGTAAATCCAACTATCTATATTGTACATGAGTACCTAATCAGGCCTTGTTGCTGGGACTCATCTTTTATTTGTTAAAGAAGAAAATCTTCACCATCCAAAGACAAGCCTCTTTCATACCTCTTTGCTTTTTTATTGATGGATTTTCCCACTGGGTTTTTTACCATCACTTCAAACAAAGGAGTGGTAGTTGGTTTTTTCCCACAAGGATTTTTTCCACAAAAAATCTATATTGTACATGAGTACCTAATCAGGATTCATTTTTGGGACTCATTTGTAGAAACTCCCCTAGTATCACTTAAAGGGGGGGTATTAGAATATATGAATATTCTCTTAAGTTCACTAGGATACACACTTGAGTTTCCACTCCTCCATGTGTCAAGATAACTCTAAGTGGTGTCTTCATTAGGTTTGATGAGTTGTAATCCAATGACTCTCAATGATCAACACTACTATTTATATAGAGTTGATCCTAGAGATAAATTAATCAGTTCCACTCTTCTCTTCATATTTTGTGTAATACTTTACATATCTATTATTGTGAAATTCTAAAATTAAAAGCTTGACATAGTAAATTATTTTTTACTTCAACTTGCCATCTATAAAAATAAAATAATTAAATCAAAATTAAAAATAATAAAAATTAAAAATAATGCTTCTCTTATGATAGTCGACACATAATTTGCATCAATTAACATAGTTACAAATATTTAGAGAAGGAAATAACCACTCTACATATGGGTCATTTATAATATAGTAATCCTTCAAGATAAAGGTTGTAACATTAGGAACTTATATGCATTCATTTGTAGTGATTCTTGAAGTTGCAAATGACTACTCATATTTTAGAAACCTAAATTGTATAATGATTAAATAAATTTATATTAAATCAATATGTTATTAATGACTTCCAGATCCATTTTAGATATGATCAACAATAATAATAATTGTAAAATTATTTTGATAACTAGTAAATATATAGTAAAGTAATCAAACCCTCAACTTGATAATAGTCATGAGAAACAATGTGAGATAAGTTATAAATATGTACAATCATACTATCATTAGATTTAGATTTTAGTTTGAAGGTTCATCTATAGTCAATTGCTATATTTCCATGATATAAATCAACATATTTTAAAAATTCACTTTTAATAAAAGATGCATATTATGAAACCATCTTTTATTTCCATCCTATATTTCATTCTAAAATATAAAAAATTTCAAACATATTTTGATAATATTTTTTTGTTGAAAAAATTATGAAGTAAGAATTTTTTTCTCATTTTTATAAACTATTTTTAATAAAATTCCTTTTACAAAGTGGAAATGTTTTATGTTGAGGCTTGCCATTAACTTACTTTGATACTTTTATTCTCTTCTTCCATATTTATTTTTTAGTCACTGATATATATGTCTTGATGATTTCTCATTATGAGATATTATATCTAAGAAATATGATTCCATGGATATTTCATATAATTTTAACTAAAGATCCAGATATTCATTAAATTGGCATGTTTACTAAAATTTCTTTTTAGAAATTGGACTATAGACTTTGCGATAGTTTGATTCTAAACTATATTAATATAAATAAACTATGAATTATGAATCTATTTTTTTTTTCTTTAAAAATTTGCATAAAAATATTTTGATAAAAAACGTTAATCTATTTATTGTTTTCTTACTTATTTGTGTTTCTTAAGAAATATTATTGTTAATGTAGACACTAAAATCGCGTCAATTTGATTAGACTACAATGACGCACTCTTAAAAAATTCCCCCCTTAGCCAACCCTCAAGGGTTAAATAGTGGTCCTAACCACTTTTAAGAATTTTTGGACTATGTATCCATGGTCATCCCACCCCAGGACGGTCACAATTCATGGTCATCCCACCCAGGTATGGCCACCTACAACCATCCCTGGGTGGGACAACAATGGCCTAGTACCCTTAAAAATTCAAGGGTAGGATAAATGGCAACCAAATTCTACTATTTATCCTGCCCATTTATTTATAACAGGTTTTGAGGCATGTCAATTCAATCAAAACCTATAAATGGGAGGCCCAATTTGGAGGTTTCTCACACCCAATGCATGGTAGGGTTTTGACAAATGGTGGCACCTACCTTGCATGCCCTAACTTGCCAATTTGACCTTGTGGTTCTCTTGAGCTATAAAATAGAGTCAATCCACACAATTTTAGAGGGAGTATTTGCAATAACACAGTGTTGTTGAGATTTAGTTAAACCATTCACTTGATTATTTACCCTTAAATTCTATATCAATCAAAGGAGGTTCCCAAGGAATACCAAATATACAAATATTTTTCAAAACCAACCCATTCTAGTTAATCATATCACGAATTCGATGACATCCCTGGGAATATTTTGAACCAGATCCTAGAGGAATTGTTGGTAAAAACCACCAAGTTTGGTGACCATCCTCACCTAGGATGGTTAATAGTCATAATTGGAAGACCTCATGATGGCCATGAATTTGCCTAGAATTTCATTTCAATTTTAGAATAGATCATTTCTAAACTAGAATATATGCATCATACTAGAATTTGGTGCTATTTTGAGCAGTTTTGCACCTTTTATTAGGATTTTTATTATAACAGTCCCAATTGGAACACCTAAGGATGACCATGGATTCTGCATATAATCTCATCACAGTTTTAGCATAGACCATGTCTATATTAGAATATATACATGGTACTAAGTTTTGGTACAATTTTTATTAGTTTTTCACCTTCTATTGCACTTTTTATATTCACTATTGCATACATCGTTTTTATTTCATTTCAATATGCACATGCTATTAAGTAATTTAAGTTATTTATGTGTAGATCTAGATATTTCTATGCGCAAGGAAGGAGATATAAGTTTGAATATGGATATATCATCGTAGTGGTACCAAAACCTTCTCTTCAATTCATGAGTGCGAGGAAGACATTGAAGCACATCTAAGTTTTTGAGAGGATTATATCCTTTCGACACCTTCTAATGAATTGTATCAATTAAGATATCTCAAGGGGAAGTTTTGTAACTGTGGATTTAAAAAATCAATTACTATAAAGAGGACCCCCATTTATTTCATTTATTTGTTATCATGCTTACATTAATGTCTCTTTTTAGTGCTTACATAAATAGATGCATTTCATTTACTTTTTCTAGGTACACCGTTCTTCCCCTCTATAGTGGTAATCATGGTGGGACCCCTATATCATTTTATTTACATAAGTTTTAACTCTATTTTTTGTCTCTAAAATTTTATAATTTTTGGTCGTTATGGCCAAAAATGATCCCTAATTTCCTAATTGGAACACCCTAGGATGTCCACAGTAGTCGTTCCACCCAGTTACAACCTCCAAATTGGCAACCATCCCACCATGGGATGGATACCAAATATAGGACTTGCAACTCAAATTGATAGAAATAACATCTTAGGATTTCAAGTTGATTATCTGGAACTTTACTTTGCATTCTTACTATTTAGAGAAAGTTAAATTTAGTTTTTATTGCTTTTCCTTTTTTTTTTTTGAAAGGTAGATTTCACTTTTATTAATCTCAAAAATGATAAAACAAAGAAAAATAGGAAAAGGACCAAGTAGAAATGTATTTGTGTGGTTTGATTGCTTGCCATCTATATAATGGTTAGGTTGACATATAGGGTATGCATTTTGTAGGTTCCACCATTTACTAAATACTTCTAAAAGTGAAATGTTATTTTATATTTAGTGAAGTATCATTGAGTGCACTTTTGTTTTAATTTTTAAAGTATAAAAGAAACCACACACGCCACATAACATTTTAACATTAATGAGTTGGAACTTCATCCCCAACCAATAATCTAGACCAAACAATGATGGGATTCATCTCCACCCATTTTCTCACATGATTTTTTATATGAAACATATTTTATTGGCCAAAGCTGGATCCAATATTTATAATAGCTTGTGGAACAGAGCACATATTTCTCTTCGAAGAGGTATATCTGTAGACACCAAAATAGCACCAATCTGATTATGTGACTGCAAACACTGATCGCATTGACAAACACAGCCCCCAGGGCAGCCCTCAGAGGTCAAACAGTGGTCTTAACCACTTTCATAGCAATTTTGTAAGGTCAGGAAGCAATTTGGCACATTTAGACACTTTGCTCACTATTCGTCTCACCCAGGGACGAATACTAACCGGAATTCGCCTCACCCAGGGACGAATTCTGAATTCGCCTCTCGGTAGGGACGAATTCTGAGTTTAACGGGCAAAAAGAAGAATGGTGCCAAGTGGCAACCCAGGACAGTCAGTTGATGACTCCCGCCTCGCACGCGTGTGTGGGTGGACAGATAGGCCGTTAGAGGACTATCACAAGGGCAGTTATGAAAGCCCAAGTCAATGGAGGACTCCCCTCCCTCATGGGAAGACATGACTGCCACATGGCACCTATGACCAACACATGGCATTTGTGCTTCCCTCTCAAAAGAGACCCCATGGGTCTATAAAAGGTGGGACTTTTCTCACCCAAAATAGACAAGGTTGAAGGAGATTTCAAGCAACGAAGTGCTGCCGAGTTGAACACCCACTTGCATCCCCTTTGATTCACCTTCTCACATCCACCAATATCTTTTGCAAGGGAGGTTGTTGGGTGGCTTTTGGAAGCTTGAATCTGACCCAAATCCAACATATGGACACCTGAATCAACCAATTTGCCGACCCCCCAATCCTAAGAGGTTTTGGGCCCATCCCTAGTGGATTGGCTCCAAGATCAAGTGCCAACGGTGGGAGGCCCACTTGGGGCACCCCCGCACTTTCCAAGTTTTTGTTTCAAAAGCATTCTAGATTATTGTTTCAGGTTGCATTTCATGTTATTCTATTTGGTGAATTCATAGCTTCAATTTCATAACATTCTGATCAGATTTTATCATGCTTTGTGTCGCTTTGTTGTTTCACTAACTTGCAGGTGGCGATATCTAATTCCCGAGGATAGAGGCCAAATTGGGAGAATCCGACCATCTGGGTCGTCCCAAAATGGCCCCAATTACATAACCCCCTATTTGTAGGCATTTTGTAGGTCCCGAGATTCGACATTGGAGCAGCATCAGGTCGGCTTTTCCAACACAAAAGAATTCGTCCCACCCAGGGACGAATTGCAGTCAGAATTCGTCCTGCCCAGGGACGAATTCCAGTTGAAGGTAGATTGGCCGACTGTCTCAGTGGCAGTGGCCTTCTGGTGATTTTTTCTGTCCTCTCTCAAGTTTTCGTGCCATTTGGAGTCATTTTACCCACTCGTTTCGCACAAATGTTTACATGCATCTTTTGGCGATTTTAGAGAACAAACACTTTTCATTTGCAAGCAGGTGCTACCGACATCTTCGTTGTTTCTTTGTTCGCAGGAGGAGCAAGCAGAGGTCAAGGACTCATCGACATCAGCGGCGGCATCATCTTGGCCCGTCCATTTCAAGTGTGGGCACGCGGGAAGAGGAACCTTAAGTCTCGATTGTAGTCAAATTCTTTTAACGCTCCTAGCCCCCGAAAAAGGGAGGAGGCGTATTTGTAACAGTAGATCAAGAAAGTTTAATGAAAGGGCTGTGTTTTCTCCATTTGCTTGTGTCTCTTCCAATGCGTTTCTTTCATTTCATGCAATTTACATTTCTAGGACTTAAGCGTATTTGATTTTGAATGCATCGCAATTAGTGTTTCCTTCGCCCGAAATCTCGTGCTTTCAGTGGCGATCACGGTGGGACCCTGTTCCCTGGTTTTTAAAATCACAAAAACTGATTAAATTTCTGTGTTTTGTGTTTGACAGGTACCTTTTTAGTTTCTGACTGTTATTCGTCCTTGACTATGGCGATTGCTTTACTGAAATTCGTCTGACCCTGAGACGAATTCAAATTCGTCTCTGGGAGGGACGAATTCTGTTCTGCAATTCGTCTCACCGAGGGACGAATTTCTGTCTGCAACTTTTCAGAGCAGAAATTCAGAAGCAACCGGTCCAGGCAGAGAAGAGGTAGGGATTTTCATAATCTCTGTTAAATTTTCTATTTTCTGTTTCTGTCTCTTTAACTGTTTTCATTTTATCTCGCATTGCATAGGGAAAGTCATTTATGCTTGTTTCATTTTCGTTAAATAAAATGAATCCCACACACTTCACGCAATAATTTTAAACCAAGGAGCTGGTCGTAAGACCCCAGCCCTTGAGCAAGACCAACGGTGGGTTCATCACCACCTTGGCTTAGCTTTGCATCCATTTCCCGATTGTCAACTCGTTGTTAGGCGTAAATCCCGACGAAAGCCGACCGAGTGTCGCCGGGGTGATTCCCATGCGCGCGAGGATAAGTCTTCTATGGTAGGTGCCATTAACAGGACAATCCCCCTTCCGTACCGCCTACGTACCACGTACCTTCTCCTCTCACGTACCTATAGTCTCCCTCTCGTAAGGGCGGGTATATAGAGAGGTTGGTATATCGGCCTGGTTGGTATATTGAAGGGGCGACCATTTTGGGAGTTATATGAGCCTTCATTATGCATTTAAACGTTCTTCAAAAACATTCAAAAACAAAACAAAACATCAAAATGCACTAAACCAGTCTAGGGCACACCAATAATCCTTAAAAGAGATAATCACGGTTTGTGTATGCGTGTGTTTAATTCTGCTTAGTGTAGACAAAAAGAAAAATCATCATAAACGAGATAAAAATCTGTTTAGATAGTAGAGAAGCACCGCAATGGTGTACACCCGTAGCCAAGCCCAATCAAGGGCGTAAGCTCCGGAAGGTACACAAGAAGCAGGCACAAGTCGCCTTCGCTTCAGTCTTGAGGACTTGGTCATACCGCCTTATCGGTCTGGCCTACAAAAGAATCCGATTCGTAATCCTCGATGGGGTATGCCCATTCAAAGCAGCCCCTTTCGGGAAGACGCCCTACATGTAGACCTTGATGTAAATAGAGAATCACCTTCTGAGGTTAGACATGAGTGGCCACAGCGCGATGGAGCGCTAGAGAGGCACACTATCCATTTGGAGGGACAACGTGGATATGGTATCCCTTCCTTACCTCCCATCAGAACAGAGAGACAAAATCCAGAGCGTAGGGCTCCTTACACAGGGCGAGCTAACTCCGCCCGCCCCCTTCACACCTATGAGAGGGAGCGCGAGGAAAATCATCGCATTCCTCAAGGACAACAACATACAACGTGGGAACCTTGCGCTTCCGCACCAGCTGGACATCATGATCACCCCTTGAGGCCAGAACCTCGAGTACAGGCCGCCTACCTCGACAGAGGGAAGCGACCCATTGAAATTTTAGATCATCAAAACCGAGGCAAACACATAGGAGGGACATTCGAACCTCCTAAGCAAAATAGGGTAGACCAAATTGACCCGATAGTCGCCCAACATGCCACCCGTCAAGCCCAAATCATGCGGCTTAAACAAAGTCATCAGGAGATAGAGTATCGACACCGCTTGGATAGAGAGCGCATGCAACGCGAAGCGGATGAGTTACGCTATGAACTACCTGAGAGGGAGCCAACCCCTCGCATCCAAAGAGCCGAACAATATGAGAGGCATAATCTGTTGGTGCAAGATAGGTCTCCACGACCTCGTCAAGCTTTGCCGCCGAGACCTCATAGACTCGAGAGGGAGGCAACTCCCCGAAACAATGATGGGTACCTTCAGCGAGGACTCGATCAGGGTCATAGGTTTCGCCCAGAGACTCCTCAAGAATTTTATGAGGAGTATGAACCAGACGTAGAATATGTTGAAACTCCCCATCAAGGCAGGAGGATTGCCATTCGGCCACCCCTCCATAGGCCTCCAGTCTTCCATAACTTACAACGGGAGCAAACAAGAGAGGAAGAAATAAAATCTTCCGATGCATACCAAGCGCTATTAGAGCGTTTAGAGTCTGTGGAGACAAAAGCTGCTGGGCATCAAAAACCCACATTACGTCAACTCCGCAGTAATCCGATGCATCCCTCAGTGCCTACACCTCTTTACCCCGAGCACTTCAAGTTGCCTCAATTGGCAATCTTTAAAGGTGAAGAGGACGCACAAGAACATGTTACAAGATTTCTAAGCCAATGCTTCGGCATCCAAGATAATGACGCATTGTTGCTTAGAACATTCATAACCACATTCGTAGGCCCTGCCTCGGATTGGTTCACACAACTACCTAAACACATTATAAGCAACCTAGATCAATTAGTAGATGCGTTTCTTGAACGCTTTGCCTTCAACACAAGGAAGAAGGCATCACTGAGTGATCTGGCGAGCCTCAAGCAATTTGAGGAAGAAACAATGGCAACATATGGGAATCGATGGAGAGCTTTGCTTTCTAAGTTACCCTACCGTCCCCCTATGTCTGATCTCACGCAGATGTTCACAAAAAGTTGCTTAAAATCAATCTCTGGTCTATTGTTGCTATGGCAATACGACAGCTTAGAAGAAGCTTTGGCGCAAGCCAGAGTTATAGAAGAGATTAAGATAGGCGAAGGCGCAATCGCCAAGCCTAAAAAGAAAGAGTGGAATAAAACCACTAAAACCGGGACAACACAATCACAACACGCTGCAGTCAACCAAGTTGCGATAAATGTTCCCGTGCCTGTGCAAGAAATGCAGCCTCAAAAGGCTAATTACCAGGCAGTGCCTCCTGCTTATGAAAGAGATAATAGAAGACAGGAGCAGAATCAGCAGCGTCACCCTAGGCGACAATTCACCCCTTACACGGAGTCCAGGGACTCCCTATTTGACCGCTTGTCAGCGGCAAATTTAGTCACTCTGCGAAATTCAAAATATAGACCCTAATGCTCCTAAGCCTAGGGGATACAGAGAGGAATTGTATTGTAGATTCCATAGGCGCAGAGGACACGACTTAAATGGATGCTGGAAGTTCAAAGAACTAATCCAAGATTTGATCGACAATAGAACATTGGCCGTGGACAACCCCATAGCGCCAAACAACCAACAAATGGGGGTATTCAAGGACCCTTTGCCTGCCCACGAGGCACAGACAAAACCACTCCAGATTAACGAGGTGCGATAGAATCTTCCCATGCAGGGATTTGTGGGAATGATTAGCATAGTAACAAGGAACAGAAGGTACCCAGCAGTTGCCCCCGAGGTAGCTACGAGGGAAGTTCCGACAACATCGCAGCCTCAACAACGCCCAACGCAGTTGCCTCCGCCTAGACCCGAAATCACGATACGGACCAAACTCACGCAGAGTTTGCGGACCACATCGGCTAGGCTGTCCATTTACGAGCTTATTCAACAATCAAGCACCCCATAGGGAAGCTCTTATGGACATTTTAAAAGCCATCGAATTACAACCTCACGAAGCAAATTCTTTCAACAACTTCGTGGGACACGTGAAACAATGTACGGAGCCGGTCATCACATTCAGAGAAGACGAAGTAAAAACGATATCGAATGACATGGCAGATCCACCCCTACACGTTATCGCGCGGGTCAACGGGATTCCGTACAAAAGAGTGTTGGTAGATACTGGCTCGTCCAGTAACATCATTACCACTGCAGCCTTAAAACATTTGAAGCTACCAGCCTCTCACATCACAACATCCACGTACACACTGCGAGCTTTCAACGATGCAATATGCTCGACAGTCGGCATAGTTGTTCTGCCTATCCAGGTAGGACAAAAATCAATACCTACACTGTGCCATGTGTTAGAAGGCGAGATGGCTTATAATATACTGTTAGGGCGGCCTTGGATCATGGACATGAAGTGTGTCCCTTCGATCGCCCACCGATGCTTAAAGTATGCTTATGAAGGAGAAATACATGTAGTCCCAATGGACTTAGAGCCCTTCAAGTATTGCAATGCGGTACAATTTATACCTCAATCGACCCTCCCTTCAACGCATTTGGATTTCCAGTTAAATCCATCTAAACAGGGTTCGATACCGCAGGCACCACTGGTGACCAACAAGGCAAAATCCCAGCCAGGTGAAACTTCATCATCTGCTCCTTCATCATCAACGCCACCTGTCATGGCCAAACAGAAGGACAAGGGAAAATAGATCATGGAAGAGGTTAAGCCTCTAGAAGAGAAGTTGCCCACAATTTCAACGATATCAACAGAAGAAACACCTCGCACAACGGAAGTGGAGACTCCTAAAATGCCGAACATGGAATGGACTCAGGAAGGACTCCCGTTTCCTCCCACCCAATCATCAACAATCACTGTTGAAATGGCCAGTACGGGCCTGGGGGAATATTTAGTGCAAAATGTTGTGGCGACGCCAGCATTGGAGTCAATACAAGACATGGGAAGACCTCGCCTTCCCATAGGGACAGTTGTTCCTCTAGGCTACCCTCCAAACCAGATGAATTTCATGTATGGGGGCCTTGATCATGGTCTTGAACCATGCCAACAAAAGGAAGCAGACGAAGAGCCTTTTGTTGAAAACATCAACTATCTATCAAACCCAGATTTTGCCCTAAAATATCTCGGCCAATGCAATTGGCATGGATACGGGCTAGGCAGATATGAGCAAGGGATGCGAGTCCTTTGCCAACCAAGATATCAGATGCCATATGACAAGTCAGGAGTAGGGTTCAACCACCCCCTGCCCTTAGACATCTTGGTTGAAAATATGCAAGGCCTAGAAATAGGCAACAAGGGGGGATTGGCACAAGATCCGTATGCCAATCCAAATACAGAATACACATTGGGAGACTACCTCCCATGGTCAACAAACACCCCTGGAAACAGCAATAATCCCTCTCCTTTGCTAGAGAGAGGTGAAAGTTCAGAGATTAATCCTCAAAGAGAACATCAACGGTTGTCGGACATCTTTCTGAAATTGTTCCCCTTAGAGGTTCCAGATGAAACAATACAGTGTCAAGAGAGTCAGGTCCCTCCACCAAGAGTGGAACAACCGCAAGGAGACCAGATTAACTTACTGGAACAAGGAGAGCACTCAACGTCGCAAGTAACAGTTGCTGAAGAGGATGAACATTTTTGGGTCTCCGAAAGTGATTCAGAAGATGAGACTGAGATGGACTATCTCAGACATGCGCGACGGCATCACCGCCCTTTAACTCATGAAGATCTAATGGGACAGATGGGCATACTGCTAGGGCATGAATGGTGGGTAGACCCTGCAAGGTGGGACCAAGTATTGGATCCATGGCTCCAAATTCAAGATGAGCATCGTCCACCTCGAGATCCCATCATGACATCAGTCCGAGAAAAGACCCTGCCATCCTTTTCGCAAATAGGGACGAATTCGCACCTAGGGAAGATCCATTCGTGCCCGTTCCCGTAGAGCCGCATCCGAGTATAGGGAGCATCTAAAAGAATCGAGTTATCACACCCACGGTTCTGGAGACCAAATTCATTCCATCCACATGATCTCCATTGATTTGACCGCACCCATCCGCAATCCGGCCGATCCATCACAATCATTGCACCTAGACATAGATGCCATCGACTGGGATCGCGTCAATTCACCTTTATCGCCATCAAAGTATTGGCCTTTCGGTGAAATGCTTCATTCCACCCCAAGGACAACTCAAGATATTTTTCAAGCTGAAGAGGGACCCGAGGTTCCAAACGCAGATCTAAACTCAGCTAATGATATCCATTTGATCCCAACTCCACATCAGTTGGAGGACGGATCCCACATGTCAGTTGAGGAAACGACTGACGTAGACATCGGCTTAGACCCAACGAGTCCACAGATTATCAAGTTGGGGGTAAGTCTTTCCCCCGAAGAGCAAGCCGATTACATCGCCCTTCTCAAAGCGAAGAAGGAAGTTTTTGCATGGTCATACAAGGATATGCCAGGACTAGACCCGCAGCTAGTCATGCACAATTTAACGCTTGATCCGACAATCAAGCCTGTAAAGCAAAAACTACGAAAGATGCACCCAACAGTGGCCTTGATGGTCAAAGATGAGTTGCAAAAGCTGTTGGATGCACAGTTTGTCATCTGCGTGGATTATCCGCCATGGCTGTCCAACATGGTTCCCGTCAAGAAGCCCGACGGGAGGATTCGCATATGCACCAATTTTTGAGACCTAAACAAAGCGAGTCCTAAGGATGATTTCCCCTTGCCGAGCATCGACGCGTTGGTAGACGCTACAACAGGTCACGAAATGCTCTCCCTAATGGATGGCTTCTCAGGATACAATCAAATTCGTATCAATCCTGAGGATCAACTTAAAACGGCGTTCACAACGCCTTGGGGGACATTTTGCTATAAGGTCATGCCTTTTGGCCTTAAAAATGCTGGCGCTACATACCAACGTGCCATGACGTACATCTTCCATGACTACATGCACAAAACTTTGGAAGATTACATGGATGATTTGTTAGCAAAGTCTCTTTTGCGCTCAGATCATCTCGATGACTTGAGCAAGATTCTCGATCGCCTCATAGAACATAAGGTCAGACTGAATCCCAAGAAGTGCGTATTCGGCGTCACATCTGGAAAACTCTTGGGTTTTATAGTCTCAAAATGAGGCATCGAAGTGGACCCAAAGAAAGTCAAGGCAATCCTTGAAATGGCTCCCCCCACTACCATCAAGCAGCTCAGAAGTCTGCAAGGAAAGGTCGCGTCGATTAAACGCTTCATAGCGCAATTATCTGACAAATGCCGACCCATGAACAAATTATTGCACAAGGGGGTCACATTTCATTGGGATGACGAGTGCCAGTCAGCCTTTGACGAAATAAAACAATACTTGGCTTCGCCGCCAGTATTGGCACCACCTAGACCAGGAGTGTCGTTCTACTTATACATCTCAGCTATTGAGGTGGCACTGGGAGCCATGCTAGCCCAAAAGAATGAACTTCACAAATAACAGGCTACTTACTATCTTAGCCGCACCCTGGTCGGGCTACGAACTTAACTATGCATACGTTGAGAAACTCGCTTGGCAAGTGGTGTTTGCTACCAAGAAGCTACGCCACTACATGCCGAGCAACACTACGTATGTTGTGTCTAAGGAGAATCCATTGCGATACATGATGAGTCGTACTTATCATAGTAGTCGCACGGCGAAATGGATCATGTTGTTGACGGAATTTGACATAGAGTTCATTGGGACAAAAATCTATCAAAGGACAAGTCATAGCCGATCAACTAGCAGAGGCTCCTCTTGAAGACGATCAGCCTCTGGTCATAGAACTACCCGATGATGGGGTCTTCCATGTCTCAGAATCGCCAGATTCTGATGAGCCTGAGTCACAGGCCGACATAACCCTATTCTTCGATGGTTCTAAGTGTGAGCAAGGTGGTGGCGCAGGAATTGTATTCTTCACACCGCAGGGCGCTCCAATGCCCCTGTCATTTAAATTAAACTTCCAAAGGCACCAACAATAATGCAGAATATGAAGCCTTGCTCCTAGGTCTTTGGACAACAATCGCCATGAACATCAAACGATTGAATATCTTTGGTGATTCGCTCGTTAATAGTCAATCAAGTCAAAGGGGTATATCAATGCAAATGCCCAGTCCTGAAGGCCTATAAAGCCCTCGTGGACAAATTCCTGGCAAAACTTGAATGGTACGACATCGAGGCACTCCCTCGATCATCGAATCATTTTGCGGACACAATGGCCTCCTTGGGGTCATTAATCCCGCAAGACCTTTCCGGTGACATGACAACCATTCAAGTCAAAACCTTATCGCAATCCGTGATGGAGCGTGCAAGCTCAGACTTGACACCAGGAATCCACATGATCCATATCGAACCATCCTCGGATAAGTTCTTTCGAATCCGAGACCGTCTGAAACATGCCAACTGGGGGTCCTTGTTTTCCCCCACTCCCATTAATAGCAACACAACGCTATTCTTACAAGTTCTATCCCATTCAGCATTTGTTAGGGAAGAACTTCAAAAGGGATTGGCTATTCATACTGTCGAGGTTTTCGATCAACAGGATTGGTATTTACCCATCAGAGATTACCTCAAGTTAGGTAATCTTCCCTTTGGATTGACGCACGCCGCAAAACGAACATTCAAGCAGAAAGCGGCTAAGTATGTCTTGATAGGAGACATTTTGTATCGTCGCAGCTATGACGGGATTCTTCTTCGTTGCTTGGACAAGCAAGAGTCCACTTGGGCAGTCGCCCAAGCGCACGACGGTACATGTGGTGGCCACTTTAGTGGTATGGCCATTGCAAAGCGCATTCTCCGCATGGGCTATTATTGGCCATATTTAGAGCGAGATTGTTGCGAATATGTCAAGAAGTGCGTGAAATGTCAACATCATGCCAATTTGATGCACGTACCTTCCTAGGCCCTACATACAGTCCAGATCGCTTGGCCATTTTCGTAGTGGGGCTTCGATCTAATCGGAAAGATCTCCCCCGCATCGTCAGGCCGTCACACGTTTATCATAACGGCCACAGAGTATTTTACTAAATGGGTGGAAGCAATTCCGTTAACCTCAACGAAAGGACCCCGCATTGTGGAGTTCATCTTGCATAACATCATATGTCATTTTGGTATTCCATCCAAAATAATATCGGATAATGGGCCATCATTCAAGAACAAAGACGTGCGTGCTTTGACCACAAAGTACAAAATTCAGCACAGCTTTTCAACGCCCTATTATCCGCAAGCAAACGGGCAAGCAGAGGCATCAAACAAAACACTAGTGGCCATCCTTAAAAAGACAATCACAGACAGTCATAAGGATTGGCACATACAAATCCCACTTGCCCTTTGGGCTTATCGCACTAGCATTCGGACGCCAACTGGGGCAACTCCGTTTTCGCTCATGTATGGCTCAGAGGCAGTAATGCCTCTCGAGTTGGAAATTCCTTCCCTGCGCATATCAATGCAGGAGTTCATCGATGATGACACTGCGTGGCAGGCCCGGTTAGACCAACTTACGTTGCTTGACGAACGACGCGTTAATGCTCTCGAGCACTTACGTATCTATCAAGAGCGGCTTAAGAAAGCTTACAACATGAAAGTTCACCTAAGGGACTTTCGGGTTGGTGATTTGGTTCTGAAGGAAAACCAACAAAACTCTAATTTGCCGTCCCACTTGAGGGACAAGTTCACGGCAAATTGGTTAGGTCCATATGTCATTGATAGCAAAATAGGACCCGGGACGTACCGGCTAGCTTCTCTTGATGGTATCAAGGAAACAGAACCCTTGAATATCAGTCATTTACGACCATTTCATATCTAAGAGAGCCATATCCCAAAAATGCTCCAAGGATTCCTAAAATCACTTGGTCAAACCCAAAAGCTCCAAGGATTATCGCAATCACTTGGTCACCCAAAAAGCTCCAAGGATTATCGCAATCACTTGGTCCAAAAGCTCCAAGTATTATCCAATCACTTCACAAAAGCTCCAAGGATTATCGCAATCACTTGGTCACCCCAAAAAGCTCCAAGGATTATCGCAATCACTTGGTCAACCCAAAAGCTCCAAGGATTATCGCAATCACTTGGTCAAACCCAAAAGCTCCAAGGATTATCGCAATCACTTGGTCAAACCCAAAAAAGCTCCAAGGATTATCGCAATCACTTGGTCAAACCCAAAAAGCTCCAAGGATTATCGCAATCACTTGGTCAAAACCCAAAAAGCTCCAAGGATTATCGCAATCACTTGGTCAAAACCCAAAAAGCTCCAAGGATTATCGCAATCACTTGGTCAAAACCCAAAAAGCTCCAAGGATTATCGCAATCACTTGGTCAAACCCAAAAAAGCTCCAAGGATTATCGCAATCACTTGGTCAAACCCAAAAAGCTCCAAGGATTATCGCAATCACTTGGTCAAACCCAAAAAGCTCCAAGGATTATCACAATCACTTGGTCAAACCAAAAAGCTCCAAGGATTATCGCAATCACTTGGTCACCAAAAGCTCCAAGGATTATCGCAATCACTTGGTCACCAAAAAGCTCCAAGGATTATCGCAATCACTTGGTCAACCAAAAAGCTCCAAGGATTTCCACAATCACTTGGTCAAAAATAAAAAATAATCAAAAACAACAAAAATTTGCATCTCATATCTAGGCATACTCAAATTCATCAATCGAGAGCTCTTCTCGCACCTCATATTCATATTCACAAAAATCAATCCATCAAAAACAAAAATATGTAGCTGCATTAAGCATTGCATCCATACATTGCATATTTGTGGTCGTACAGGTCAAAGGCACCATAGGCTGTAATTGCTCTGCTAGTCCATCTTGTTCCACACTGTTCCATTGTACAAAAACAACAAAAACACCATGCATTGCTTTTACCACACTAGAGTTAGTGGTCTTTTAATGTATCAAGAGTTTTCGTGATTCAGTCATCATTTTGCTCTTTAGCCATGTAATGTATCAAGTCGACAGATTTTACGAAGGTAGAGTCATACTTGAAATACACCTTGTTACGTAACATCCCAACACATATTAAAACACATAAAACAATTCCCAAGTTGTGTGAAAGAAAGATGAAACTTGCAAAGTAATCCAGGTCACCACAAGCGAAACGGTTATCTTGCTCATCCCCCGTGCGAATGACCCCAAAGAATGCTGAGAGTTGGCAAAAGGACAAGCATCCTCCCTACCCAATTCCCTAAGAATCCCTAAGTTCTCAATAGTTGCAAAACATCAAAAATTTGCAAAACGTCAAAACAAAGGCACAAGCAATAGTGATTTTCGTCACTCCATATCCCCAATCCCTTGCTCAAAAGAAAAACAAATCAAAATAAACAGTGATCTCATCACTACAAACGAGCAAGTATCCCAATATAATTGAAAAAAAGAAGGGAGTTGAACTTGAATCCCTGGAACTCTCAGCATTCTATAAGTCATAAGGCAAGCTTCAGTACCGATTTGGTTGATAGCCTATCGGTAACTGACAGTAATCCTCACGCATGACGATATATCTGTCACATTAATTTGCGTACAGATCAATGTTTGCATGTGGATGAGATAGCTTATGGCATCCTGGATAACACCGCAGATTAATCTAACTAAATACAACAAAGGAGTTAGTGGAGCTAATTAGGTGATCCTCAATACAGGTTCGGTTGAAAGCCCATCTGGCACTGGCGGTATCCTGACAAATACCACATAAATGAACTCAATTGCACACACAGGGATGTGAAATAACTGGGTCAAAAACAAGTCCGATTCATACCTTGTTCAAAAGTCTTGTAAGATAAAGTACAGTCTTGGCTAGTGAGTTAAAACCGTCTGAGTCTCAGAAAACCTTAGCTACATTTCTAAACCAACTGCGCTACTTTTCATCATTACAATACCATCAAAAAATACAAAAAGAGAAAACCACATGTATACATACAAGAGCCATACATCATAGCAATCGCCTAAAAACGAAATAAAGAGCGTCTTAAACAGCCTATGGTGCCGTAACCAATCACCACAAATATCATTCATCCATTTCACTTTGCATATCAAAAAGAAATAAAAACATTTGCATTCATCATAACATAAGCATTCATCAAAATAAATAAACATGCATACATCCATAGTCATTAGCCATCATGCATAACAAAAATCAAATCATCACATGTAAGAAACCACAATAAAACCGGTATATATATATATATATATCAAAAAAATGCCCGCAGGCTACAAACCGGTCCTCGACCCCGCAATCATATCCAAAAACCCAACCTAAAGCGTCGACCACCATAATCACGCAGGATCGGTGCGACGGGAACTACCCCCGTGGTGTGGGTCCTATGGGACCCTACAGGGCGGCTACTGCCAGCCCCCGCATCATGCCTGCTACCGCCTCCCTCATCTAATCGTCGGCGACGAGATGATGCTGACTGCTCAGTCGCACTATCCCTCGTCCGACGTGAAGATCCACTGACCGAGGGCTCAGGAAGTCGCCCACCAAGGCGGATGACCTCCCTCTCCAACTCTATCCGGTGCCGACACCACTCTGCCTCTCGCCGATGATAGTATGACACCGCATCGTCGCGCTATGCCAGAACCCTATCCCGCTCTGCCAGCTCAGCCCGTAGGAGATCCCTCTCTCGCAGCGCGTCCCCCAGCTCCCGCCTCGCATCCCCCAACTCCAGATCCCGTATCCGCAGCAGCTCTGTCACCATGCATTTTCAGCACGTATCTCAGACTCCACCTCATCTGTGTCTCGCTCGACGAACAGGACCCTCTCGGAACAAGCAGCCGCTTCCGCACCCACCGCTCCTCCACGTCCTGCATGTTCGACTGATCCGGAGCGTCCAAGTCTACATCCTCATCCCCCACATCCAACATGTCCGCATCATCCAACGGACCTCCCCAATCATCCCCTCCTGCCTCAGCACCCTCCACTACCGCCTCCGCCTCCCGAGGCCCCTCTCCTCTCCATCGCCGTAGTACCCACCACGAGTCATACCATGGTAGTCCCGACGTCATCTACGTCCGGACGTCAATAACCGCATCCGACTCCTCGCCCAATGGCACGGTGACCGATGGATCTAAATCCCTCTCATCTCCCCATCGCCGATAGACCACGGGCTCACCAGAACCCCTGGCGCACCCCAAACTGTCGTGTAACCCGGCTGTATGAAAAGAACTCATGCTCCGTCCCGTGCCTCCCCCAACCACCGCTCCTCGCGTACCCGACGGAGCCACTCTCCAGCCTCGGCCAGCCGGACAGTCCCGATAAGGGCACCAAAACACCTCCCTAGAGTGAGCCGAGAAAAGGCATCGGTATAGTGCTCTACAACACCTGCCCATCGCCGACTCTGCCCTCGCTCCGTAGACCGCCGCCACAAAACTGCATAGCCTATCTCCTCGTCATCCATCGCCGCCCGAGTCATCCATGGTAACCCGGTCGGCCTCTCTACTGCTAAGTGTTGCAAACCCCAAGATCGCAGAGATAGCCGCAACCGACCCCTTTCGCTGCCGACAACGAACCGCATACAACTCCCCGTAGAGTTGTGCCAACAATGTTTGTCCCCATCTCAAAATCAGTGGTGCCTCTATCGGGCACTCTACCAACCCGCCATACCAAATCCAACAGGTTCCACGGGAACCTCGCGCCTGACGAATCAGGGAGAAGCATGTTAGAAATAAGGCCCATCAAGAATGCGTGCCTCACTCCTAACACCCCCCTCTCCTGCCACCAACCAACCAAAATCCCGCCACTGGCAGTCCACCTCAACTGTCTCCACTGGGTTCGTTACACCTACCGCTCCCCATGCCCAAAGCATCTCGTAAGTACAACAGTCTGCTGATCACGCGACGATGTCCTAATAGGCAGTCCGTCTATCGAAATCCGAAGCAACCGATAGACATCCTCCAAAGTTACAGTCATCTCCCCTGTCGGAAGATGGAACGTGTTGGTCCGCGGATCCCAAAGTTTGATCAAGGCCGTCAGATAGGCTTGATCCGGGACCACAGGTTCCAGTCGAGACACCTGCTTGAGCCCAAGGGCATCAAGCCATTCCCAATCACCATCAGTCAGTGCACCCCGCGCCTCAGTAAAGGCGGTAGGTACACGGTACCGGCTCCTAACCTGCAAAAGAAAACAATTCAACAAAAAAAATTAAAAATCATGGAAAAGAACTGTACAGCAATAACAAAAGAAAAAAAAATCAAATAAACAAAACAAAAACAAACCTTCAGTTCCAAGATTTCTAATCTTAACTGATTAATTCAAAAAAAAAAAAGAACAAAAAGAAATTCAAAAACACAAAAACATATATACGTCTTAGGGTTTACGTTCCGTTAACCTAGGGTTTAGTCGTAAGAAAATTTTTTTGCCTAGGTTTAACTACGTTTAATTGTACAATAAGTCTAAGTTGGCTTAAATCCGGTTTCAGGGTTTAAGTTTTAAAACACATTTTGAAAACATCATCACAAAAACAATTAAATAAAACAAGTGCAAATTTAAACAAAAATAAGCTCTAGAAGATACTTACAGGTTTCGATTCGGCTCCGCCGCTCGAATAATTTTGTGCACTCATGATGGCAGAGAGAATTCCAGCAGCGCTTCGCTTGCGAACTACCTCCTCCTCCCAGAGCCCCAAAATCGCAAGAAAAAATGACACAAATGAGCCCAAATGCAAGTTTTGGCCCTTAAATAGGCCTTTTGAGCTGGAATTCGTCCTTGACTGGGACGAGCGCTTAGGTTAGCGCTCGTCCCACCCAGGGACGAATTCTACAGCTGGAATTCGTCCCACCCAGGGACGAATTCAAACCAGCACTTCAAAAACATCAAAAAATGATCAAAAATGCACTAAAAACAGACAATAAATTTTCCCGATAAGAGTGCTGCTGCACCTGACATCCAGGGCATACAAAATAGACACTGGAGTCACAAATTATCACTATCCTACTCCCTAAGAAGGCTACCATAGCCGGACCGCTCCACGGGAGACGGATTTTCGAAAATTTAATCCCAAAATGGTGTCACAAAAACACAACAAAAACAACAAAAAATGCAACATAAAAACAAAGCAATAAGCATTGCCGGACACAAGTGCTCTCGCACTTAACCTCTTGGCATAGAAAATCGATGTCGGGGTTCAAATTGTCACTCTCCTACTTCCCCAAGAAGGCTATCATAGCCGGACCGCTCCACGGGAAGATGGGTTGTCGACGATTTCACCCCATTATGGCATCACAAAAAGGGTTAACACCCACCAAAAATAGGTCCAGATGTTGGAAAAATTGCACATGCTTAACGATAAACCATCTAAAGGCACCCTTGCACAAGTCATCTTGGGTCAAGCGACTCGCCGCTTTTCTCATGAAGGTCATTCCCTCATCGATTCGTCGCTTGAGGGGGTAGTCACACTTAGTCACCAATCAACAATCACACACCCAATTAAGGAAAACGACATGCATTCAAAGAATCATTGACAAAGACAATCACGCTCCCGCTTGGGGAAGTAAACAAGCAACAATCAAATCAATCAAACACTTGGCATTTCGTGAATCATGAACACAAGGTTCCCCTAAGGATAAAAGGTTGCGCGCTTTGCCTAATCATGACTGATCAATGTCCAAGCTCAAGTCACACCTCACCAAAATAGGTTAACACTTGAAATCAAACTCCTTAGCTCGTCGAAGCAAGGATTCAAGAATGCATGCCCTTTCCATGCTTGGGGCATCAAAAGTTGGTTAGGTTACCAAGAAACCCTAATCATTAGTGCTTTGGTTATCTATTTTTGCTCGGCGCTGCGCTATGCACAACGCATCCCAAAAAGGGGCATCTGTAGACACCAAAACAACACCAATCCGATTATGTGACTGCAAACACTGATCGCGTTGACAAACACAGCCCCCAGGGCAGCCCTCAGAGGTCAAACAGTGGTCTTAACCACTTTCATAGCAATTTTGTAAGGTCAGGAAGCAATTTGGCACATTTAGACACTTTGCTCACTATTCGTCTCACCCAGGGACGAATACTAACTGGAATTCGTCTCACCCAGGGACGAATTCTGAATTCGTCTCTGGTAGGGACGAATTCTGAGTTTAACGGGCAAAAAGAAGAATGGTGCCAAGTGGCAACCCAGGACAGTCAGTTGATGACTCCTGCCTCGCACGCGTGTGTGGGTGGACAGATAGGCCGTTAGAGGACTCGTCACAAGGGCGATTATGAAAGCCCAAGTCAATGGAGGACTCCCCTCCCTCATGGGAAGACATGACTGCCACATGGCACCTATGACCAACACATGGCATTTGTGCTTCCCTCTCAAAAGAGACCCCATGGGTCTATAAAAGGTGGGACTTTTCTCACCCAAAATAGATAGGTTGAAGGAGATTTCAAGCAACGAAGTGCTGCCGAGTTGAACACCCACTTGCATCCCCTTTGATTCACCTTCTCACATCCACCAATATCTTTTGCAAGGGAGGTTGTTGGGTGGCTTTTGGAAGCTTGAATCTGACCCAAATCCAACATATGGACACCTGAATCAACCAATTTGCCGACCCCCCAATCCTAAGAGGTTTTGGGCCCATCCCTAGTGGATTGGCGCCAAGATCAAGTGCCAACGGTGGGAGGCCCACTTGGGCACCCCCGCACTTTCCAAGTTTTGTTTTAAAAGCATTCTAGATTATTGTTTCAGGTTGCATTTCATGTTATTCTATTTGGTGAATTCATAGCTTCAATTTCATAATATTCTGATCAAATTTTATCATGCTTTGTGTCGCTTTGTTGTTTCACTAACTTGCAGGTGGCGATATCTAATTCCCGAGGATAGAGGCCAAATTGGGAGAATCCGACCATCTGGGTCGTCCCAAAATGGCCCCAATTACATAACCCCCTGTTTGCAGTCATTTTGTAGGTCCCGAGATTCGACATTGGAGCAAGGATCAGGTCGGCTTTTCCAACACAAAGAATTCGTCCCACCCAGGGACGAATAGCGCTCAGAATTCGTCCTGCCCAGGGACGAATTCTAGTTGAAGGCAGATTGGCCGACTGTCTCAGTGGCAGTGGCCTTCCGGTGATGTTTTCTGTCCTCTCGTCAGGTTTTCAGTGCCATTTAGAGTCATTTTACTCACTGTTTCACACAAATGTTTACATGCATCTTTTGGCGATTTTAGAGAACAAACACTTTTCATTTGCAGCAGGTGCTACTGACATCTTCGTTGTTTCTTTGTTCGCAGGAGGAGCAGCAGAGGTCAAGGACTCATCGACATCAGCGGCGACATCATCTTGGCCCGTCCATTTCAAGTGTGGGCACGCGGGAAGAGGAACCTTAAGTCTCGATTGTAGTCAAATTCTTTTAACGCTCCTAGCCCCTGAAAAGGGAGGAGGCGTATTTGTAACAGAGATCAAGAAAGTTTAATGAAAGGGCTGTGTTTTCTCCATTTGCTTGTGTCTCTTCCAATGCGTTTCTTTCATTTCATGCAATTTACATTTCTAGGACTTAAGCGTATTTGATTTTGAATGCATCGCAATTAGTGTTTCCTTTGCCCGAAATCTCGTGCTTTCAATATCACTGACAACAATGAACTAGGTGAGAACTAGCTGAACCTATGCTCCTTGACTGGGTATGGGCTTCATCTCCATACTTTAGTGGGTTTACATGATCAAACTTCATCATCGATTTTCGATTGGTGAGTATACAGGTAAAATCCTTTAATAAAATTGAGAGTTACATCAACCAAAGAAAAACATGTGAAAATAGATCTCTTTGCAAACAATAAATCAAAACACACCAAATAGTTTTAGCAAACACATAAAATCTTTAAAAGAGATAAACACTTGTATTTTGTTGCATCATTAAAATTTGTAAAAGAGATCATAACGTAGGGTTTTGGAACAAAGTAGCTATGGTATGCATCTATAGTGAAGCCCATTCAAGGACTGGCACTGTAGAGAGTAGGCAAGGAGAAATAAATCATCTCCAATTTGACCCTAAGGATATGATCATATCTCCTTGGTGGCCTCCTACTCGCCCAAGTCCTAGAATATAAAATTAGTAACCTAATCTACAAAGGATCCCTATGTGGGACACACCTATAGGTCTTGGTCCTAATCAAGGAACATACTTTCCAAATATAGACACTTCACACTGAAAGCACGAGATTTCGGGCAAAGGAAACACTAATTGCAATATAACCAAAACCAAATACGCTTAAGTCCTAGAAACGTAAAGTGCATGAAATGGAAAAGAAACACATTGGAAGAGACACAAGAAAATGGATAAAACATAGCCCTTTCATTAATATCCCTTGATCTCTGTTACAATGATGTATCCTCCCTTTTCGGGGGCTAGGAGCGTTAAAAGAATTCGATTACAATCACTCAATGTTCCTCTTTCTGCGTGCCCACGATTGCAATGGGCGGGCCAAGATGATGCTGCTGCTGATGTCAACGAGTTCTTCACCTCCGTTGCTTCTCCTGTGAACAAAGAAACAACCAAGATGTCGTAGCACTCGCTGCAAGTGAAAAGTGTTCGTTCTTCTAAAATCATCAAAAGATGCATGCAAACATTTATCTAAAACAAGAAACAAAATGATTCTAAACAACTCGAAAACTTTCCAGAAGACAGAAAATGTTACCAACAGGCCATTGCCACTGAGACAGTCGGCCAATCTACTTTCAACTAGAAATTGTCCCTGGGTAGGACGATTTTTGACTGTAAATCATCCCTGGGTGGGACGATTTCTTCTGTGTTGGGGAAGCCGAACTGACACGCTCCAATGTTGACTCTCGAGGTCTCCAAAACACCTACAGATAGAGGGGTTATGTAATTGGGGCCATTTTGGGACGACCCAAATGGTCGGATTCTCCCAATTTGGCCTCTACCCTCGGGAATTTGATATCGCCTCCTGCAAGTTAGTGAAACTACAAAACGACACAAAACATACTAGAATCTGATCAAAGGTTACGAAATTGCAGCTATGAATTCACCAAACAAAAAACACAATATGCAGCATGAGAAAATAAACTAGAATGCTTCTGAAATAAAACTTAATAAAAGTGTGGGGATGCCCAAGTGGGCCTCCCATCGTTGGCACTTGATTCCGGCGCCAATCCACCAGGGATGGGCCCAAAACCTCTTAGGATTGGGGGGTCGGCGAATTGGTTGGTTCAGGTGTCCATGTGTTGGATTTGGGTCAGGTTCAAGCTTCCAAAAGCCACCCAACAACCTCCATTGCAAAAGAGATTGGTGGATGTGGGAAGGTGAACCAAAAGGGATGCAAGTGGGTCTTCAACTCGATAGCACTTCGTTGCTTGAAAACTCCTTCGACCTGTATGTTTTGGGTGAGAAAAGTCCCACCTTTTATAACCCAAGGGGTCTCTTTTGGGAGGGAAGCACAAATGCCATGTGTTGGTCATATGCGCCATGTGGCAGTCTTGTCTTCCCATGAGGGATGGGAGTCCTCCATTGACTTGGGATTTCATAACTGCCCTTGTGACAGTCCTCAAACGGCCTATTTTTCCACTCACACACGCGTGCGAGACAGGAGTCATCAACTGACTATTTTGGGCTACCACTTGGCCTCATTTGTCTTTTTGCCCGTTAAACTTGGAAATCGTTCTTGCTGGAGACGATTTCAGAAATCGTCCCTGGGTAAGACGATTTCAAGTTAGCAATCATCCCTGGGTGAGACGATTACTAGGCAAAGTGTCTAAGTGTGCCAAATTGCTTCTTGACCTCACAAAATTGCTATGAAAGTGGTTAAGACCACTGTTTGACCTCTGAGGGCTGCCCTGGGGGCTGTGTTTGTCAAAGCGATTAGTGTTTGCAGTCACATAATCAGATTGGTGCTGTTTTGGTGTCTACACAGGACAAGAATATACCTTATATTCAACATGGGTATAACAAGGCTTCATGTGTGTTTTGGTTTTCATCCATTGGTCCCTATGGATGTGGCTCTTCCAATCTCACCTATGAATTTCACACCACATAGAGAAAAAGAAATAGAAAAGGAGACTCTACACTTTAGGCTAAAACTTGGTGCAATGGGGAATGCTCCTTCTCAAGGGGTCAATTGATTTGAGAAGAATACCTAATTTTGGTAGATATACTATAACTCTTCGATAGATGGGCCATGAAACTTTGATAAATGAACTATGGACTTCAAAGGATGGACTTAGACTCAGACTCTAATAGATAGACTTGAACCATGTATAGACCATGGAGTGTGGATTATGAAATGGGTGTGAACTATAAAATTTGTATTATGAAATGAGTGTGGATCACATACTATGGATTATAGAACGAGTGTAGACCACGAAGTGTAATGTAGATTACAAAATAGGTGTGAACCTCAAAGAGTGGTGCAAATTATGGAATAGGTACAAACCATAGAGTGTAGATTACAAAATTGATATAAGCAATAGAGTGTCGATTACAAAGAACCATCATAAATTTTGTCTCAAAATTTGGATCATCATAATGATCATAATCATTATCTCAAAATTTGAACCATCATAATGGTCATAACCGTTACCTGAATATTTGGACCATCATAAAGTCATAACTATTATCTCAAAATTTTAACCATCATAATGGTCATATAATTAATTTAATAAGGCAATGGCATTGAGGTTGGAGATAATGGCGTGGTTGCACGGTAGTTTTACACAGTTGTAGTGGACAACAATCTCTTCACAAAGATTGTTTTATTGAAAGATGTATCTTCTCACTGATTACCTTTTGTGTGATTGCATACAAAATTGATGAAATTTTCTATTCACTTTACAACCCTCTTTTCTATTTTTGGTTTTCCACTGTAAAGAGTCCATTGTGTCCAGAAATTTTTGAATCAACAAATCATAAAACCAACAGTACGCTATCACCACCTAGTAACATTACAACAACTTGATTACTATACATGTATCACTTAATAGGATTTAAACATGAATCTCCTTGAATGTCAAATATTTAATCAGTTAAAGTCATGTCATTGATAAGTATAAGGTTCTTCCATGGGATTCAAATTTAGTTTAAAGTATGAAATTATTCTCTCTTAATGGTTGGCTAACTGCAAACCCTCCTAACCAAAAAACATTGATATTAAAATATTAAAATTTATTTTAATTTATAATATAATTGTTTTTTTTTGGTTAGTGTGAAAACCCCTACGAGCAACGCGTAAGGTTGAGCATTCTCATCCCGACCATAACCCCTCATAAAACCAAGAACTAAACATATCAATAGAATATTAACGCATAACCATACACAAATTGTGGTCTAAACCTCTAACATTGAATCCATTACTTCTTCCCTAAAACATAATATAAATATAAAATTCTTCGCTTCCAATAAGCTATCCAGACCCATTAACTATTACAACATTTTTAACATAAAAACATTCAGAACCTTTAAATAAGAATGCAAAACCCCTTCATAAGATACCATACATAGGATTGTATAGAAAATAAAGACCAAGTTGGACATATTACACGAATGTCTCTTACCTTATGTTTTAGATCAATTTATTTGATTACTTGCATAGAAAATCATTTATACATCATTGTCGATAGGTCTATTCTGCAGTAATAATTCAAGGAGGGCATGTTGTGCAAGGGAAACATATTTCATGTTTCAGTGAGGAATCGTACCTTACAAGTTTGAATAATATTTTATGGGATTATCAATCACTCTAACTCTCACAAGACGTTATTGACAATTCAACCTAGAAAAAAGCGTCTGCAAGATGCCACCACTGACAACAAATGTCACATGATGGATGTTTTTTTAATATTATTATTATCGTTTGCGTGTTGATGGGGTAAGGATTTGAGTTACAGCCCCCAATTTAGGAAAAGGGGATTCTGTTTTCTCATTTTATTCACAAGCAACTTTTGAACCAATTTCATAACGTTTAATGGCAGGAAGTGTCTTCTTTCTATTTTCTTCTTTTTTTGACCAGCCTTCTAAGTTTAATGGCACGAAATTTCTCATGCGGCTTTTCAGGGGCCACAATTTATCTACTTTTTAAAAAGAATGCAAGTACCTACACGTTCACGAAAGCATCAGATAGTAATTTTTTTACATCTTTCGAATGACAATCAAATTTCGTAAAGCATCCGGAAAATTACAAGGCATCAATGCAGATAGACTCGCCCTCTTCCAATCATGTTTCCAACCTTGTTCAAATGCTTGACTATATTTATATTTAAGAATTCAGACCACTAAGAATGAGGCACGCTCCGCGGTCTCCGCCATGTGTAGCATTTGCTGTGGAATTTGCTCGAGTCTGCGGACAGTGGTAATTCTTCTAAGCAATAAACAGACATGGGACCTACCTTTTAACGCGTAACGTAGTCTTTTTGACTTCGGAAGTCAGTATTACGACAGGGTAATCTTTCTCCAGGAAATAAAAGAGTTCCGGTTCGGGCCCTTCGGCTCCCACCGGTCCATGGACTCCCATCTTCCTCTCCATCTTTGTCAGCGGCATACCTCGTCAAGGCAGACGTTCATAGCATTGAAGCAAGAGGCAAGGATATAAAGCTTGGTCAGTCAACTTCACATATTTTTTTTTCCAACCTTTTAATAAGTATTTCGGACGGAATTAAAATTCTGGTATAAAGTGGCAAAGTGGCTAGTGATATTAGCATAGGCATACTTGTCAACAAAGAACGTAAAGAACTAAAGAACCAAGCAACATATTGCATTTTAAAAAAAATTGAAAATATTATATTAAAATAATATTATTTATAAGTTAATATGAGATTCTTTTTAAATTTAGTCGACAAGAACATTTGTACAACATTAAAAGAGAATTTACATTAGAGCCAAATTTTTTAAACCATATGTTTGCAATGACAACTCAAATTAGCTAAGCACTTCATTTTCTCACCAACTTGCCTAATCCTTTCATCGTCAATGGCTATGCCACTAAACCCCTACCTCCTTCTTCATACCAATGTTAGCTAGGAAGTCTGTCACTTTATTCAAAGCTCTACCCACATATATCAAAATCACATCATCCAATTTCCTTGATAATTTTTTAATTTGGGTGATAAGAATCCTCAACCTCCATGTCTCCAAAGCAAAGTTCCTTACGTAATCTAGAGCTCCTACCAAGATTTAATAATTTGATTCTATGGTTATCCTTCTATAACCATGTTTTATCTCCCAAATAAAATAATATTTGATAGCTAAGGCTTCTACTTCATTGTTCGTAGCCCTAGCTAGCCCCTATAATTCCCAATAGAGCATTGTTCTAACAAGATTCCTATAGACCACTCCAATTCCAACTCTAACCAAATTTTCGTTTGCAGTTCCATCAATATTAATTTTAATCCAACCTTCTAGGAGTGGTTTTCAACTAGCTCTTAAAATATATTATGTTTGAGTTTGCATTGACCACTTGATTCTTTTGATTGCTTGTCTTTACTTCTTTGCATCTTGCTTGATTTCATATCTCCTATATACATTTGCTTGTCTGTGTCTAGATTATCTATTGCATATCAAGTCAAGGATCTGTGATAGCATGCAAATGACAATCCTATTTTGGATAGTTCATTTTCATTCACTAGGCAACTGATGTGAGTGGATTCTCTTAGTCTCATCCTATGATCCAATTAAAGTTCACACAACATCAATTCATTACAATCTCTATCTCTTTAATCTAGTCTACCTCAAGCTTTATCTTCTTATAATCATCAAACATTTGTTGCATGATGAATCTCAAAAGGTTTGCAGGTGCTAATGGCAAGATCAATATTACAAATCCCTTGCTATATATTGCATGATTTGTTGGTACTACCAACACATCTCATCATTTCATCTATTATCATTGTAACCTATTCAACCTATATTTAACTAATGAAACCAATCAAAGGTCTCTTTATTATGTGCTAATCCTCAAGGTTGATAAGATCACAAAGATAAATGACTATTTTTACCTTAATCTATCTTCTTCTAATCAAATGATGAATACTACAAGTTTTTGTAGGTGTTGATGATGAACTCAATCAATCGATATCATCAATATTTCTATCTATCTCAATTTAACTTATCTGTAACCTTATCAATCAATTCTTCCAAACTACTAATCTCTTGTTGCATGATGAATACTACCAAATTAATAGGTACTAGTTTAAGTATTTGTTTAAAGGTAAAGTAGAAGTCATTTAAGTATTTATTTCAATGCAAATAAAAGATCGATGGGTAAGGCTAAATCAAAAGTTCTACGAGAAAGGTAGAAGTCTTTTAGAATTTTGTTTAAAGGTATACCATTTTTCTTTCATTTTTGTATCATAACAAGCTAACAAAATCCTCCAAGAAAAGCTAACAAAAGTCTTTATAGGTAAATCCTTATGTATATAGTCACATATATTCATAAACATTATTGTAAATAGTTGTACTATTGCAGTGTCCTCTTTGGTACATCATGTATCTTTCATCTTGAATCCTTCACCACTTAATAATTTACTCTTTCAATAATTATTATCAACACATATAATCTTAATCTATGCAAATACAAAATCAAATAATCATCATTGAAATTTACAAATCAATTGTATCCTATCCTCTAATAATCAATATAATCCTCTAGACATGATCATTAATATTTAATAACATAATCTCATCCTAATTAAGTCAACATAAAAAAACTTAACTCACATTATCACATCATAGCACCAAATCAATAAAATAATAAAAGCTTATATATATACATATATACATGATGTACAATTATAATCAATAATCATGCTATACAATCATGTGGTAATGCAATTCTCAATCTCCAAAATCTCAAAGTCTATCAACCTCAACTACCTCTATGAGGCTATGTTTTTTTATTTTCCTTCTCTTCCTATAGGTGGTGACATCCTCATCGACCATTGTGAGTGGTATGTCATAGTATTGGTTTTTTTTCACAACCATCTTGTCGGTGATGAAGTACAATGATTGGCATGAACAATTGCATGATAGGCCACATAATAGTGTGTTTCCCGCTTAATCTTACCCTAATGGTCCTATTGCACCACTTGTAGATACCCTTGTACCTTTTCTATTTGGTCCACTAGTGTCTTAACCACTTGAACCCCTTTGGTTTCCCCTACCATTACTATAGCTTATACCACTATTATGTCCTACTTAACAATCAAACTCAATATAGTTTGCTACATCTTAATGATGTGTCTGCTAGTTATCCCTCTTTATTGTCCATATGGCCACATCTACTTGCATATTTTCTAGTGCAACCTTTAGGTTATCCACCTACATAGCTAAGGCATCCTACTCTACCTCAATGGTCCACTAAGGTGATTTCCTTGGTCCTACCTTTCTAGTTAGGCAAAGCGAGTAGTGGATATCCTAGTGCTGCTATTGTTATCCTTTTTGCTATGACTTGATCTTGAGCCCCACTCTACATGTAGGACTCCTTGTAGCACCTAGTTAGTGTTAAAAATACCTATTATATGTTATTCAAACCCTTCCACTACTCTACTATTCATGCCCCTACAATGATTGCCCTACTTTACTTGAAGGCCTAGTACCATTGCATGCAAATACTAGTTATGCTAAGATCATCACTCATGTAAATAATTGTAGGATCATACAGGTCTAGCTCTACATAATATTATGGATCTAGTGGCCCAAAAAACCCCATATACTATAAACCTCTTGTAAAACAACAACCCCATCAATATCCCTTGCCTCGTGCCATACTAGTAGACCATCCTATGAAAATGATTGAGCTATTATTCCCCTTATGGTATAACTAGCCATATAAACCACTAGCCTAGAAATAAATTATAGGTATCATCATGCTAGCCTATATGATTCCAACATAGCTTTCATGTGACTTGTTGTGGTCATAGGTCATAAATCACCTACCTTGCCTTCACTAGTTGCTCCTATTATGCCTACTTTACTTTACCTCAAACAAGCAATCTCACCTATATGCCATTGGTGCCTCTCTATCTCCAACCTATCCTGATAGTACTAGTGGTATAAAAACTACTATGTACTCCCAATCCCATACCTAGATCAACATAAACGTGCCACTCACACTCCTGGCACCCCTAGAGGCCACCCTATAGAGGGACTAGTAGAGACATGCTAGTATAGTTGGACCTAAAGCAAAAATTTTCTACTCATATTATATAGTTAGCACGAGCTTTTGATAGCCCTATTAGGCCACTCTATAACTAGTGTTACCCATTATAACCTCAACACTAGGTGATATTATATATTTAGCCATTCTTATAATTTATTGTCTCATTTTGTAAAAATATTTTTTAAGAAAATATAGAGATTGACTATTTTTGTAAATCATTAAAAATGAACCAAATTTTGGTTTTTATTTTTGGAATTTAGGCATAAATGGTTACATTCTTGTAGTGGTATTCTAGTTTAGTTGTCTTGTTTGAATATCCTTTTTATCCCTTACTCCAAAATAAAAAGGAAACATCTCTATTTTCTACAAGCATTGAAAATAAAAGTGGTGTAGAGCTTGCATTCTTGTTTTATCTTGCATTGTACCTTGTATCCGTTTATATTTAGAATAGGAACTAGGACTTTCAAATCCTATGTGTGTGTTTGTTCAAATAAATTCATTAAACATAGATCGATATTCTTCATAAATACCTCCCCATAATCTTGAGTGTGGGCATGTTTTATAAGCCCACAATTCCAAAATTTTAGCTTTATAATTTGTAATTCTATCCCCTAGAATATTCTTTATTTTTAAAACTATATTCCACTTTTTTCAATGTTTTATATGGTATTTAAATAGGTCCTCTCATATTACATCATATCTACATAGTGGTATAACAACAACTTGAAAATTATGCATTTATCTCTTAGCAAGATTTAAACCTTGGTCTTCTCCTTGAAATTTAAGGGATCTAACTAGTTGAACTAATTAAATTTCATGTAAACTATATCCCACTTATAAAGAGAAAAACAATTCTCACATGCTTTTTAAATAAAATATCTTTAAATTTGATCAAATTCAAATGTTATACGTACACATATTTTTGAAATAACTTCATGTATATATAGAGATAGACTTAAATGTAATCCTTATGACTTATAGCCTTCTAACCATAATTTAGAACTTACATTTCCATCCTTCTGATCATGATTTAATTCTATCTAAAATTGAGTCATATAGTTCCTTCTTATTTATCTAATAAGACTAAGGAATATCAGGATATGTTGATGCAAATGCTCAACCCTAAATACTAAACTATTCATAATAATCCATTGTATATCTAGGGTGTATCAATAAATAGGATCTTGGGCTTTGTGTTACTAACAAATTGTCTATTATCCTTCTCATAAAATGATAATTTTAGTTTCACTTCCATGGCTGCATTGACTAAGGGATGACCCAAAATAAAAGTATCATTAATATATTGGATATTATATTTGAAGTGATGATTTTTTGTAACATAAATAACTTTATTATTTTATTTTATTTTTACCTTTGAGAACTTTACCTAATGCATCAACATGAATAATAAGATAAATAAGTTATGTATCACCCTGGTTGAATCCATGAGATGATTGAAGGTAGCTAGTAGAGGATCCATTGTTTAAAATAGAATATTTTTAAGTGTTATAACAAAATACAATCCATTTTAAATATAATATCCCAGATAAAACTCTAGGAAATCTTGTCATATTATTTATCCATATCTAATTAGCATAAATGGTTTTTTAGTGGAATGAGGAGAGTGTATGGCCTTTTGTGCAATGATTATATCATCAAGAATTTATTTACCACTAAAAAACCACTTTGTTCCTTCCAAATAACATAATTTAGATATTTTTCAATCTAATTGCCATTATTTTAAAAAATATCTTATCAATTATATTATAACATCCTATTGCATGAAATGTACCAAAAAAAATTATCTTTCCTTTCATTAAAACCAAATATATAATGTTGCATTTATCTCACTTGTTGTAGCCTTATTTATCCTAGCCCCTTGAACCATAACCAACACATCACTTTTCAATAAATCATTAAATTTTTGAAAAATAATTATAGGAAATCCATTAAGATCATTTGCTTTATTAGGATAGAAAAAGAAAATGGTCTCTTTTAGCTCATCCATAGATATCTTCCTCATCAACATTTTATTCTACATTTTTGTGCAAACTTATGAAATATTACAATACCTTATCTTGAGCCTTTTTATCTTGCCCAACTTGTGACATAATATATATAGATTAATTAGTTGTATTTTTTTTTGTATTAAATTTTTCTTTGTCAATGCTTTTTCAATTTGGAGTTGAAATATTTTTTATTTAATGAAAAGACAAATTTATTTTTGCTATAGTGTTTAAAACGTTTGGTACTTTTATCCCCTCATTTAAGCAATATATCCCTTGGAATTTTAGGCCCAATATGATTCTTCCTTTAGTGATATGTTACAATATGTTTTTCTTGCACATAAGAATATTAGCATATTTTAGTAGTTCCTACTGTCTCTTGTAAATTGTCAAACTTGTATATTAAACCTCTTTGATTTTAACTATGTTACCAAAATATTTCACATTTCAAATATTTATTTTACCCTTTAGATATTTTGTCTTTTGAACAAAATTGTACATACATGATATTTCAAACCTTAAAATATCAAAGATAATCCATGATATTTAAACCTTACAATTACACATTAAATTATTATCATTATATATTTATCCTTAGGATCCAATAATTTTCACATTGATAAGCTATACAATATTATTATCAATGTGTAACTAATTAATTTACTTTATATATATATATATATATATATATATATATATATATATATATATATATATATATATATATATATATATATATATATATATATCTTCTTTACCCATATGTGTTAGATTTCATAGTAATATCTAGAAATGACATGAAGCATAGTATTCACCACAAGTCATAACTGAAAGAATAGAGAAGAAAAATAAAAGGATCAAGTAGATAAAATAGAATCAAATAGGAGAGGTGGATGCCTATAAGCACACTATGATATCACTTCATCTCATAAACTAATAAAATAGATTGGTGATTATGGCTATTTATAGTAGATACCTAATCCTCAAATAATAACTATATATATTATATTAACTGAGGTCAACATAAGGCCCAAGGTTATGTCAAGTTACTAAACACTCAATAAATTTTTAGTTAGCATTAACCATACATATGGTTTAACCAATCCCACTAGGTGTGAAAAGATAAATTTTACCTATAGGCTTACACTAAGAATACCTATAGGTATACATCAAGCTTATCCATAGGCTTACAATATTATCTATCAAACTAGGTCGATAAAGTCAAATTACCATATTCTAACTAAAGGAGAGAATACATACCCTGCCCCCTTCACATTTGAAGATATCTTATCTCGAGTACCTAAGCCTTCATGTCTAGCCACACTCATGTGATACCAATAAAGGAAATATCCTATGAGTCACTATGATACTTAGTGCTTTAGTGTCCACCTATTTGAAATAAATAAATATCAGCAAAAAATCATGATTTTTTTGATAATATGAATGAAGGAGTTTTGAAAGGTTCTCAAAACCTTTTACAAGAGTAGCTCAACCAACTAGCTGGAAACATGGAATAAAGATATCAATATAGAAAACCAAAAAGGATCAACAAAAAAGACAAACAATAAAGCTACATAATAGCCAAGCAATACAAATGATAAATTTTCCTAGGATATCCCTACAATCACAAATAAAATCCATTTGAAAACACAAATTATCTATTTGATATTTCATTATATATTTGATTTAATCCATCTGGGAAATTCTCCTACCAAATTGTGCATCTTTCCTGCAAAAGTTCTAAGTTTTCTAAAACAATTATCAATCTATTTCCCTCCTTATAAACATGCTTACCTCTTCGAGGGTTAAAACCTATCTTTGGATTTTAGTAAGTTCATTTGTGATCTTCCAAGAAGGGACTTGAACACCTTTGACCATATTAATGACAATATTTCCAATTGATAAACCCCTTAAAAATGATCTTGTGACTCTACAAAATGACTAGTATGATGATCTAAATTTTTAGCAAAACTCAACAAAATCCTCCCATCAGATTCTCTAACCAATCCCCCTACACTGGATGGTCTTGGATTTATTTTAGAAGCTCCATAAAATTTAGCTTCAATCAACCAGGAAGAAGAGGTTCACAAATAGTAGTATGTCTAGCAGGAGCTTTAGGATGATGTAGGAGAATAATCTCTAAATCCAAGAGTCGAATCCACCATCAACTCCCCTTTGGAAGTGATATTATCTAAAAAAAATGCATCCATATCCTCAATAATGACAAGAACAACATGAAGTGTCATGAACTACCTCAAATAGGAAATATTTTAAAGGCTCTATAATTCCTTTCCTTCCAAATATGCCACAAAATATGAGATGAAATAAAGGACCAAAAAGCATAAATATGTGAAGATAGAAAAGAAGACCTCCATTGAACAATCAAGTCAGAAAACAACTTCAAGAAAATCCAAATCACACTAATAGTCCTCAAGAACTAGGAGAAGATGGACTAAGAGAAGGGACAATTAGACAACACACAAGTAGCATCTATTCGGGATAACCAATCCCCTTTTCTGCAAATTGTTTAATGTGAGGCACTTCCCTTGAGTAGTGAACCAAAAGAAAACATTAAATTTTAGGGATAATACCCTTCATCCAGATATTGCTAACAGGAAACCAAGGATCAAAGGGAACATCTAACAATAAGTAGGCTGACTTAATAGAAAAGCAACCATCCTTCTCATCATCCTACACCAATTTCTCTAGCCTATCTTGGATAGAAATAACCATCCACTTTAGGATGTCCATTAGATATTTTAACGTAATTTCTTCTTCCCACAAAATCTCTAGAAAATAAATGATATCCAGTATTTTTTATCATTAATAGAGACAATAAATTCACACACCTTTGACCCAAAATCTTGACTTGTGATTGGTTCTACCTGAAAGCACGAGATTCCGGGCAAAGGAAACACTAATTGCGATGCATTCAAAATCAAATACGCTTAAGTCCTAGAAATGTAGAATGCATGAAATGAAAGAGACGCATTGGAAGAGACACAAGCAAATGGAGAAAACACAACCCTTTCATTAAACTTTCTTGATCTCTGTTACAAATACGCCTCCTCTCTTTTCAGGGGCTAGGAGCGTTAAAAGAATTTGACTACAATCGAGACTTAAGGTTCCTCTTTCCGCGTGCCCACACTTGAAATGGACGGGCCAAGATGATGCCGCCATTGATGTCGATGAGTCTTTGACCTCTGCTGCTCCTCCTACAAACAAAGAAACAATGAAGATGTCAGTAGCACCTGCTACAAATGAAAAGTGTTTGTCCTCTAAAATCGCCAAAAGATGCATGTAAACATTTGTCTGAAATAGTGAGTAAAGTGAGTCCAAATGGCCTGAAAACTTGAAAAAAGACAGAAAATATTACCAGAAGGCCATTGCACTGAGACAGTCAGCCAATCTACCTTAAACTGGAATTCGTCCCTGGGTAGGACGAATTCTGACTGCAATTCGTCCCTGGGTGGGATGAATTCTTCTGTGTTGGAAAAGCCGACCTGCTGCTCCTCCAATGTCGATTATCGAGACCTCCAAAACACCTACAAACAGAGGGGTTATGTAATTGGGGCCATTTTGGGATGACCCAGATGGTCGGATTCTCCCAATTTGGCCTCTATCCTCGGGAATTTGATATCGCCACCTGCAAGTTAGTGAAACAACAAAGCGACACAAAGCATGATAAAATCTGATCAGAATGTTATGAAATTGAAGCTATGAATTCACCAAATAGAATAACATAAAATGCAACATGAACAAGTAATCTAGAATGCTTCAGAATAAAACTTAGAAAAGTGCGGGGTGCCCCAGTGGGCCTCCCACCGTTGGCACTTGATTTTGACGCCAATCCACTAGGGATGGGCCCAAAACCTCTTAGGATTGGGGGGGTCAGAAAATTGGTTGATTCAGGTGTCCATATGTTGGATTTGGGTCAGATTCAAGCTTCCAAAAGCCACCCAAAAACCTCCCTTGCAAAAGAGATTGGTGGATGTGAGAAGGTGAATCAAAGGGGATGCAAGTGGGTGTTCAACTCGACAGCACTTCGTTGCTTGAAATCTCCTTCAATCTCCATATTTTGGGTGAGAAAAGTCCCACCTTTTATATACCCATGGGTCTCTTTTGGGAGGGAAGCATAAGCGCCATGTGTTGGTCATAGACACCATGTGGTAGTCATGTCTTCCCATGAGGGAGGAGAGTCCTCCATGACTTGGGCTTTCATAACTGCCCTTGTGACAGTCCTCTAACGACCTATCTGTTCACCCACACACACGTGCGAGGCAGGAGTCATCAACTGACTGTCTTGGGCTGCCACTTGGCGCCATTCTTCTTTTTGCCCGTTAAACCTAGAATTCATCCTACCCAAGGACGAATTCAGAATTCGTCCCTTGGTGAGACGGATTCCAATTTGAATTTTTCCCAGGGTGGGACGAATTTAGAGTAGGTTGTCCGAAGGTGCCAAATTGCCTTCTGACATTCCAAAATTGCTATAAAAGTGGTTAGGACCACTGTTTAACCTTTGAGGGCTGCCCT
This sequence comes from Wollemia nobilis, assembly GCA_028583015.1. Classification (NCBI taxonomy): domain Eukaryota; kingdom Viridiplantae; phylum Streptophyta; class Pinopsida; order Araucariales; family Araucariaceae; genus Wollemia; species Wollemia nobilis. The sequence continues at coordinate 5,281,669 of JAQPPZ010017109.1, forward strand.
GGGGGCTATGTGTGTCAAAGCGATCAGTGTTTGTAGTCACATAATCGGATTGGTGCTGTTTTGGTGTCTACACTACCAGACTTAAGTGAGGATATGATTCTAATGGTCTATTAGTTGCCCATGTGTCTTTCCAAAAATCAATGTTCTACCCATTACCTAACACCCATCTTCCACCCTTTATAATATTAGAGTGAATGTTAACAATTTTGCCCTAGAATGTTGAGCCAAGGACAGGACTTGGGTATGTGATAAAATTACCATTGTTACCTAAATATTTGGCTGCCAATATTTTAACCCATTTAACACTATTTTTTAAACCAATATCCAACCCTATTTAGCTAGAAGTGCTCTATTTAAAGTTTTCATTCTTATTAATCCTAGACCTTCCAACTCTTTCCTACTACACACCTAATCCCATGCCACAAGTGAGAACTTCTTCTTCTCCTTAGAACCAAACCAAATAAAGGATCGCTAAATTTGTTTAATTTTTAAAATAATATTTCTTGGAATTTAGAAGAGAGAAAGGAAGTACACTAGTATGCTCTGCAAAGTAGACTTAACTAGCATAATTTTACCTGCTTGGCTCAAAAGCACCCCTTTCTATCCTGTCAATTTTCTTTTAACTCTTTCTACAAATGGTTCCCATAGAGAAGTCTTAATCTCCCTTTGAACATTGGTAATCCTAGATAAATTGAAGGAAGAGATTCAATCTCACATCCCAAGATATTAGTAATTTTCCTCTGCCTATCAAGACGAGTATTCAAGAACACCTTACTTTTCCTCAAACTCACTTTCTACCTAGCCATTCTTTCACAGTCTTGGAGGATCTCTTTGATAGCTCTAGCTTGAGGGATTGAAGCAAAAAAGGATAATAACATATCATTAGCAAATTGGTGGTGTGAGATCGGGATAATGGTAGTTGTAGGTTTGATTCCCACTACTTTGGAATTCACCTTTAGAGCTTTTCCCAAAGACTCAACTAATAAAATAAATAGATACAGAGACATAGGATTCCCTTGACAAATGCCTCTACAACTATTAATGTAACTAGCGAGTGATCCATTAACTAATATTGATAATCTTGTTGATGATATAAAATCTCTGACCAATCTAATCCAGCAAGGCTTGAAACCAATTTTTCCCATAACACTAAGTAGAAAACTCCATGAAACATGGTTGTATTATTTATGCATATTAATTTTGAGCAAATTTTTCATGATAATTATTAATAAATAAATTGCATAATCATAATTAATGACAATTGAGATTAAAAACAAGTTATTAAAATTTAAAACGATAACTAATATCTTTTTTCTTTTTTTTTTAAGAGAAAAACTCCTTGCGGGGCCACCTTGGTATGAGAGACCACGAACAGGGGGTTGTATACCATCAAAGTCACCCGAGAGTTGCACCCGACCCTACTCGCACCAACATTATCAATTGGATTTTTGGTACCCAATTCAGCTTTTTGGTAGGGTGGAGATTCAAACTTGGGACCTCCCTTGGAGGATTTCCCTCTCCTCTCCAACTCACCTACAACACCTGGTGATAACTAATATCATTAGTAAATTAATTTTCAAACTAATAAATTATGTTTATAACTATTATATATATATTTTTAAAGCGAAAAACCCCTTGCGAGGCCGCCTTGGTTTAAGAGACCACGAACAGGGGGTTCTACACTGTCAAAGTCACCCAAGGGTCACACCCGACCCTACCCACACCAACATTATCAATTGGATTTTGGGTACCCAATTCAGCTTTTTGGTAGGGTGGATATTCAAACCTAAGACCTCCCTTAGAGGATTGTCCTCTCCTCTCCAACTCACCTACAACACCTGAGTTCTATTATATTATATTTAAATTCTATTAAAAATATATCTTTATACATGATGCATCACGCATGATCTTGACAAAAGAGATAACTACAATAAAATAGATTGTTACTAATGAAATGACTTTATATATATCTATGGAAAAAAACAATACATGTGACTACGATAGTAAAATATTTAACATGTTAGCCTTTATTAAAGATGATAATATTGTATTTTAAGCCTTTAGTGCCCTCTTTCGAATGATAGTTCCCTCGTTGTCAATGTTTATCAAGAAATTTTTTTAATTTTTTTTTCCAGATAATATTGCCCTCTTTCAAATGGTCGTTCCCTCGTTGTCAATGTTCATCAAGAAATTAAAAAAAAAAATTCTTCAAATAATATTGACACAGTGTGCCTCTAAAATTTTATGTTTTCTAATTTAGATATCATTTTAAAAAATAATATTTTAACACAGAGATTATCTTTGCTTCTAGTGCCTCAATGAATACAGTAAGTATAGTTTTTTCTTATCTTTAATTTTTTCTTCTTTGGGTGTCAGACAATGTGAACAACTCCTGGAAACTGTGTTTTTCATTTCAACTCTACCACTATATATGTTTTTATGTTAGTTATTTTTAGTTTAATTAGTTTCATAGTAGTAATATTTTTTTGGTTTGTTATGCATGCATGTTATCTAAATTTCTAATTTACATGCTTTTTTATTACCTAGATTGTTTAGACATTCTTCTAAACTAATATTTCATCTCTTCATCTACTTATAATTTTATTTTATAAATGTATATATTCTTTTATATCATTTTTAATATATATATCACTTTCATTAAAAGAGCTAATAGTTAGTTCATTGTATCACTTCATAGGAATGTATGTATTTATGCTAATAAAATTTCATATAGGTCTGGTGCCTTGATTTTGAATTTGTTTATGATTAAACATTCATATATTTTCACATTACTTTTGCTTCATCTTGTCAAATTTTAAAATATATAGGAAGATCACAATATAAAAAGAAGCAAGAGGAAATAAAAAAGGATATGGAGGAATAATAGTTTTGATAAAAAAAATATGGGCTATAAATACTCAATTGGAGAAAGAAGACCCAAATAAATTGAATATTTATATCATAATAATAGAAATAGGAAGAACTATTATAATTATAACTTATTGTTTTATCCTACAAAAGACATGACATGAATTATGACAATTCATATGCAACTTAAAAAAAAAAAATAGTTATCCTAACTTAAAGAGATAATTCTATTATAAGATTTCAACACAAGCTCAAGTGAGATAGCCAACATACTAAGAAATGAGTAGATTTGGATAGAAAAAAAGAAAAATAAGCAATGAACATATTTTCCAAAGGACATAGGGGTCTTTGATAATTTTGATGGAGTATTGACCTTGCATGGCATATATGGTCTAATTTTCTATAATGATCTGAGTATGTGAATAAAATATGGAAAAAATATATGCAAATCATATATGGTCTAATTTTCTATAATGGTCTGAGTATGTGAATAAAATATGGAAAACATATATGCAAAAAATAGAATGATATAAGCATTATTGACTACATCAGTTTCTCACAAAGCTTAATATAGATGATAATAGAAACAAAACTTGAAGACTCCCCAAGCTAATATCAAATTAATAAATTTAAACATAATCATAAAATTTAATAACCACTCCTTAAAAGATATTTCATAAAAAAATATTGGTCCTAACATTTTTATTAGTCCTTTCTAATAAAAAATCTTTGCATTAAAATCCTCCTCTTTAAGTAATATACATGATTTATCCAAACACTTGTAGCTATTATAAGATATAGTAGGCTTATAAGATATTAGATCTACTAAAATATCATCCCAATTTAAAAGTAGGCATTAGTTGAGAGTTCCAAGGATATATGGTGGCATGTTTTGTTTGTATAATGTCAAAATTACTTAAGGTACTTGCATATTTTGTAAGTCTCTAAAGAAACTATAATTACTATGACAAAAACACTTTAAAATATTGTAAAAGTTAACAACCACACACTAAAAAATAATTAATATTAACATATGAAAATAAGCATTTTTTACAATATATTCTTGGATGAAAGATCATTCTTTCAACAATATACACATATATATTATCATTGTAACAAACCAAGTCTACCCACTTAATTATACCACAAAAGAAGCCAAGCAATATTATAGTGTATTTTTTTGTGCTTTCATGTTCACAGTAAATTTATTTCACCCAATGTATCAACGTCATAATATTTAATTAGTACAGGTATATCAAACCACTTTTGGGTTTAAGACTGTTGCAAACAACTACCCAAGTGAAGGAGATTGACCAAGTCCCATAAAGGTGTCATTATGTAGAATCGACTAGTTTTGTTTATCAACTTCTAGTTCTAGCATGACGATAGATCCATAGATAGGGTTATCCTCCAGGGCCCTAACACCTAGAGGGGGATGCTTTCTTTTACCATCCCTTAATATTTTTGAATCCATGACCTAACTAGTTGACTTATTCAACCTTTAATATGCAATGCATCAACATATATATGCCTAGTTTCTAGCAGATTGTCTACTACCCAGAGTTAGCTACAACCATATCAATACCCTGACCTTAGACTTGATCACTCATACCCATTATGACTTACGATTTTTTATCCCATACCAAATATCGTGGTTGAACTAGCTAAGTCAAATATACATGGGACTTATCATAGTACTACATAGGCAACAACTTAGATGTGACATCTCATACCGCCCCTCGTTATTAATTTTAACCAAGTCATGTGTTGTGACCAATTCTATCATACTACAGTTGCTCTCAAGACTTGTTGTGTGCATACCCACACCTCAACGATATTGGGTGTTCAAGCTACTATTTTACACTAGAAATAAATTTTTATTTGTTCCTTCTTGATAAACTATAATTTGGGTAATAGATTGTTTTTCATGGTTCAATGATTTTTCTAATATTATGTAGACTTAATAGAGCCTACTCTCAATACTAGATATCTTGCTCAACATGAAGCTAAACCCTGCCCTTCACTAATGTAAATCCTATTATATGAAAGGTTCATTCTATAGCATTGAAGAAATCAAATACAACTAGTATGAGCATAGTAACAATAATAAGGGTTCATTTTCATACTTCCTATTTTCCATTCAAGGTCTAAGATCACGTAAAAATAATACCAAATTGATAATAGATTTTAACTACCATCGAAACAAAAAGGTAATTTTTTTTATGACACTATTTAATCACTACTAAAACACTATTAACAATCATTCAATCTAATTATCATACACTAGTTGATTGTTTTGCTCAACATAATAATCACTTGAGAATAAATCTCCTTAACTTAAGTAAACATAGTTCCTAAACAAAAGACATTAATATTTAAACACCAATATCACTTTATTAATCCAAATTATATAAGTTACTTTGTATTTAAGTTTTTAACCAAAGCTACTGGATTACTACTAAATCATGTATGGGCTTACTTAACAAAAGCATTATCGATATTCCTATACAACAAATTTATTTTGAAAGCAAATTGGTTTATGAAAGAAAAATTATTTGTGAGTTCAGCACGAAGACACGTAATTTATCCGAGCTTAAGTTTTATTTTTCTAAAAGTCTAAAGCTGACCATTTCATTAAAGGTGCATAAATGAGCTTAAGCACTGGTCTATACATTCTTTTTTATTTTACTACTTAATGGTCAAGTCTTTAGTTACCTATCATTTTCAAAATTTTCAACTAAATCATTCAAGAATTCGTTAGTTAGCGAGCTTAAGTTTTTTAAAAATAGAGTCTAGATGCTTGGTAGCCACTTAATGCATTTGACTCAAAAAGCTATCCTACCCTAGCAGCTTCTCTTATTGTTTTTCATAGCCTTGTATTTCTAGGATAATCCTTCCAAACCACTTATAACACACAGATTTGACCCACTTCAAACATCAAATAAAACTATCTACCATAACGCTTTTAGATTTCTAAAACACCACCTATCTAAAATTTAGATTATAAGAGAGCGACATAGCTATATATTTATATATAATCCAAACATCAATACCACTGCCATGCACGGTGTACAATATCCTTTAACATCACCGTTTATCTTTTCAGATGAAAAGGCAAGGTTTGTATTGTCTAAATTTCTAGAAACAAGTGTTTTACCAGCAATATACATAAATGTACAGTCTTTCATTATTGACTATAATTTCCCAGCATGGGTGCAAGGAATTCTATAACCCATCAAATCAAATATGTTTGGAGAAACTCCTATCTCCATTGCATATCAGTAAATTAGGAATAAATTTACCCTTTTAAATTTTTTTCCATAATTTCGTTTTGAGTAGAGAATTTCCATGCATGCACAGGCTCCACAGCTGAAGTAGAATCAAATAGAGATTTATTTTATCTCACACTGGAATCCCTACAGGATGTTGAACGCTTGCTCTAGTTCCTCCTTATTGCAATAAGAACTCGACGACTAGACTTAGAGAAGTGTTCCTTTCAGGATCAAAAATGGCTCATAATATTGGATGCCTATTGCTAATTTACTGTATGTAGATTTGAATCACATACACACATGCATCATTATCTAAAAACATATGAACATTCCATCAAGTGTTGCATAAATATACTTTCCATATACAAGCAATACTTGATGTAAACCACACAAGCAATTTCTTATTAATACGTATGAATCTCTGCGGACTATCCCCGTCCATCATGATTCATTTTTGCTTCAACTAATTAATAGGTTTTGCCTTCTAACTTAAAAACTGAACTCATTTTACAGCCGAAAACTTTCACATCTATTTATTACAGATAAAACACAACCATTTTCAATATATATTTTTTTGGTTATATCACCGAATAGAAACATCATTTTTACAGTTCGTAATTCAAAGCATTCCTGTGGCCAAAATACAACAATTTTAAACAAATTTATTGCTACTATCTTTGCAATTTATTAATCTTTTCACAAATTATGCATAAGATAATAATGCAACAATCAACTCTACTCAATAAGAATATCTACCCAACTACAATATTTCTTTGTCATTTTCTACTTTAAGCATTGCAAGATTATAACAAGGTACACCCGGTTCAGTCGTTTAAAGACCGAGTCCTAAAATGAAGCTATCAACAAAACACTGTGTACTTCAACAATGCACCCTCTCGTAACATGAAAAAATCAGATTGTATTCCTCTCTCCTATCTATCTATCTCCCCTCTTGGTTCCAAACTTTCTCCCACAAAACCAGGAAGCACAACCGAATTGTTTTAATGCATGATGCCCAGATCAAAAGGAGATGAAAACACTCCACTACACACACCCCAAAATCATCATCATCATAATGCAGTCTATTCCTTCTTTTTTTTTATTCATTTAATTTTTTTTTTCTAAATGAAAATAATAATGAAAACACTCCACTACACACACCCCAAAATCATCATGACCACAACCATCATAATGCAGTCTATTCCTTCTTTTTTTTTATTCATTTAATTTTTTTTTTCTAAATGAAAATAATAATGATATGCACTTATCCGAAAGTTATAATACACATAAAACCTTTTTTGTTTATTTTATTTTATTTTCTTTTTCTATTTATAAGCCACTTTTATTAAGTGATACATATGGGGAAATAAAAATGAAAGGGGATAATGATAGACATCTTCATTGCCACATAAAACCATATACTTGCCTTCTTTCAAATCAAACAATAAATACATTTATTCAAAATAAAATATTTGCACAATGTAAAACAGTCAGGATGCATGTAAATGATAGGCAATGTAAATGATATGCAAGGTGGGTTTTCATCAAGTCCAATCATCATTTCTTTATTTATCTTTTTTTAGTCGTTCTTGTGTTAATCGAAGGGTTATTTTTGCATATACAAAACCATTAGTAATACCACATTCCCAAGAAACTACATACACATTCCCAATAAACTACATACACAAAACCATTAACAGTACCACATTTCTAAGAAAAAAATAAATTAAAATCATCTATTCAATTTGCTATTAAAGGTTGTGCAAGAAGGGTAATTACAATACCATAATTGTGGGATTTAATATATTCAAATGAATTTTCAAAGATGATATACTAAAATTTTATTTTTATATACTTATTGCAAAATAAAAAATAATTATTTTATTTAAAAAACAGTTAAAACTTTTATTATTAAAAAAAATAAAAATAAAAATAATAGCAAAATTATTTACATTTTATAAAAAATATTATTTTGTTTATAATAATTATTTTATTTAAAAAACAGTTAAAACTTTTATTATTAAAAAAAATAAAAATAAAAATAATAGCAAAATTATTTACATTTTATAAAAAATATTATTTTGTTTTGTAATGAATTTATAAAAGTTTTTAGGATGGATCTGCCTGATCATACTAAATAAGGTTTAAACCTTAAACTTCTTAAAAAACCAAAACCCTAACAATACAACGTGTTCTATGAAATAAGCAAATTGATGACATCGAATTGAAAATCTTTCGTTGCAATAGTTCCAGGGCACCAGCTTTCAACAAACAGCAAGGTCGCGTTACCTGGCAACTAAGTCGGTTACGGATGCATCATTGTTTGATGCATCCACTGCAGGAGTTCCTGATGATGTAGATAATGATATAGATGTTGAAGTTGTGCTCACAGATGTATGTAATTTAGCTGGATTATATGTAACATTCACAAAGGCGGGCATTATGGCATCTGGTAAATTTACTATAGAAGGATTTGAAAGCATGGAACATACGCTAGACATCAGCGGACGAAGTGACACGTCCGCCTGTGTACAGAGAAGGCCCACGTGAATACATCTGCAGGCTTGCTCATGAAGGCAACTTTCAACTATTGCTCTGTCAATTACATTAACCATGTTTCCTCTGCTGTACGATCTCCAAACCTGCATAAATAGTTATCACCAATTCTCAAGATCTTAAAATGTCCACCGCTTGAGTAACCAGCACATTGCAATTTAGTTTTATCATGCATGGAAAAAGGACATGATTGGAATATCATGCATAACCGAACTAATTTACTTATGAAGGTAATAAACAGACTTTATAATTATGAATTTAAGAAAAGACAAAAACGCATGGTCAAATACAAAATGTCTTACAAAATCTGAAAGGCTTTGGAAATCTAGAGACAAATTAAAATCTGCATTCTTTCTTCCGCATACAATTTCCAAAAGCACAACACCAAAGCTATAAACGTCAGCTTTAACAGATAATTGTCCCTGCATAGCATACTCTGGTGCCATATAACCGCTGCAGTATTTGAATAGATAAATAAACAAAATTAGAGTAGTTAAACACCACGGAAATACGAATTAATTAAATATGTAAACGCTGTTACAAGCTATGGATTAAGAAACCTCGTAAAGATAGACTCTTTTTTAAGAAATTCGAAGAAAAGAACGTGCGATCTAAGGAATTAGTAGTTCAAAAAATAGAAGATTTAAGGTTTTAGCATAATTTAGGCTTAGACTCTGACAATGTTCCTGCAACTGTCGTGCTAACATGACTCTCATCCTCAGGAAATAATCTTGCTAAGCCAAAGTCTGCTATCTTGGGATTCATTTTTTCATCCAGCAAAATGTTGCTTGCTTTAATATCTCGATGAATAATCCGCATTTGAGAATCTTCATGCAGGTACCGAAGCCCACCAGCTAAACCAATTATTATATTGAAACGCTTTTGCCAGTCAAGTTGTCTGCCTCTCTTGGATCTGTATTCATCGATAATAAATAGCGAGCAAACAAGTAAGAATGGTCGTCAATCTCTCTGGATCTGTATTTATCCGTAATAACTAGTTAGCAAACAAGTAAGAATGATCGTCAATCTCATTTAAGATATCGTTGCATAATTTATCAACTGCACTGTTACGTTACAAGAGAGAGAATCAGTCACCGAATAATATTTTATCCAGGCTCTTATTTGGCAGGTACTCATACACAAGCAATCTTTCAATTCCCTCTGCGCAACATCCAAGGAGATTCACAAGATTCCTGTTAGAAAACTTAACCCAGATTTCACGCCTGTGCCCAACTGCGGTCCGAACCTTGGGCAAAACCGGATTGCGCTCCAGACATGGGCGAAGTCGGACTGCGCTGCCGCAGTCCGGGATCCCGGCAAAGGGCTGACATGACGTCTCACCTACCCTCTGACAGATGTGACGCTTGTGCGGCGATTGGTCAGAAACCCTAGTTGAGGGCTTGTCAGAACCTGTCAGAGGACAAACCCCAATCCTCCTCTTCCCGCGGCTATATAAGGCGTCTCGGGTATTTCAGATTTAAGAAGAAGAAGCGTAAGAGGAAGAAAAAGAGAAGGAGCAAGAAGGAGCAAGAGGCAAAGAAAAGTATCTCAACGAGCAGTTTGACTCGACTGATTAATGTCTGAGCAGCCGACTCGACATTTTGTCTGTTTAACTTATCCTGCAGTGCAGCCTGCAGATGATTGTAATTTCCTCGGTTGAGGAACTCTGTAACCCCCGTTTAATATAAATAAAAGTTTGCTGTTTGTTTCCGACATCTTTTAGGGTTTGCAGTTTGTTGCTCTCTGTTCCGGCGTTTCTCTCCTATCTCTCGGGTCTTGCCAAGCCAAGCAAACCCAACGGCAGCCGCGGAAGACGAAGAACTTGAAGGCCAGAGTTGGCCAAGTCTGAAGCTTACCGGTTGTCGGCGTGTGAAGTTGGTCGCCGAGCTAAGTTCGACAGCACGTTGCAAAAGCCGCGCTTTGGCAGCTGAAGGTGCGAAGTCCGCACCTCGTCGCGATCGTCGCACTTCGGCAGAGTGAAATTACGAAGTTCGCACTTCGGGCGAAGTGCGCACTTCGGTATCTTTGCCCCGCGTAGTTCGCACTGCGCGCGAAGTGCACACTTCGGCCTTGCGTAGTCCGCACTGCGCGCGAAGTGCACACTTCGGCCTTGCGCAGTCCGCACTCGCGCAAAGTGCGCACTTCGGCACTTCTGCCTTGCGCAGTCCGCACTGCGCGCGAAGTGCGTACTTCGGCACTTCTGCCTTGCGGAGTCCGCACCGCGCGCGAAGTGCGTACTCGGGCTTGCGCGATCCGCACCGCGCGCGAAGTGCGTACTCGGCTTGCGTAGATCCGCATCGCGCGAGTGACGGACTTTGCCCAAGGGGTGGGCGTCGTCCGCACTTCGCTCCCGAGCGTGGAGTCGGCGGTGCACCTTGCGCAGCTCGGAGCGATCGGACTTCGGTGACTGGTGCCCTTTCCCTGCGCAGCTCGAACCGTCTGTCTACGACGGCGATTGAAAAAAAAAAAAAAAAATTAAAATTCGATCTCTCAAATTGGTATCAGAGCGGATAGTGCCGTGACACGGAGATAGAAGCATGGCTTCCGAGAGAAACTCGCTGCAGTTGCAGATCCCGCGATTTAACGGCAAGAACTACGATTACTGGAGCATCCAGATGAAGATCCTGTTCGGATCTCAGGAGCTATGGGAGTTAGTCGAGAACGGCTACCCGTAACCGGCAGATGCAAAGAAGACCGGCCGCCCTCTCTCGAGCAGACAAGGATCTCGTTGAAAGAGCACAAGAAGAAGGACCGGAAGGCCCTCTTCTACATCATGCAAGCGGTTGAGGAGACCATCTTCCCGCGGATTGCATCAGCCCACCAAGGCCAAGCAGTGCCCGGGAAACCCTAGCAAGTTCGTATCGTGGCACCGACAAAGTGAAGTTGGTGAAACTGCAGATGCTAAGGAGACAGTTTGAGAACCTGCAGATGAGCGAGTCCGAGTCGATGAGCGACTTCTTCACCCGGACGACTGACATTATCAACCAGATGCGGTTGAATGGTGAAAATGTCCAGAGCCGGAGAATCGTGGAGAAGATTCTCGAAAGTCTGCCTGCGAAGTTCGACTCGGTTGTGATTGCAATCGAAGAGTCGAGGGATCCGACAACCCTCTCGACAGACGAACTCATGGGTTCATTGCAGACCCATGAACAAAGGCTGAGCCGTTCATCTCGCACCTCTCCGGAGTAAGCGTTTCGGGCTCAAGCCTCGCTCCGAGACAACGGCAGACAAGACTCCCACCACAGCGCTTCTAGTTCTCAAGGAGGGAGAGGCAGAAGTAGGCGTGGGAGAAGTAACAAGCAAGGAGGGAGATCAAACCCTCATGACGCTGAGCCAAGTTGCAACTTTCATCAACAAGGAGGAAGAGGCACTCGGCAGAAATCAGCAAGGAAGCTCTCAGCAGAAGAAGGACATGTCAAAGGTCCAATGCTACTATCGCAGCAAGTTCGGCCATTATGCCTCACAATGCAAGAAGAAGATGGCGAACGAGAATCAGCAGCAAGCCCATTATACGGAGGAACCCGGAAATGCGGCAGGAGGTAATGTACTGTTGACTTGCGATATTGAAGAGGAGAGCAAGAAAAACATCTGGTATCTTGACAAGTGGTTGCAGCAACCACATGACTGGGAACAGAGAGATGTTCTCACAACTGGATGAAACAATCCGGTCCGAAGTCAAGATGGGGAACAACAACAAAGTTCCTGTGATGGGGAAAGGCAAGATCCTCATCCGCACCCGGCACGGTGAAAGAAAAACAATTCAAGATGTTTTTTATGTGCCTGGGTTGAAGCACAATCTGCTAAGTGTTGGACAACTTGTGCAAAAGGGGCACACTGTATCGTTCAAAGATGGTGTCTGCTCCATCAGAGACAAAGTCCATGGACAAATTGCAACTGTGTCCATGACAAAAAACAAAATGTTTCCGCCGCAGATTCGTAATGAATCATTGATGTCTCTCGAGTGCGCTTGAGAAAGATGCTACCTGGTCGTGGCATCTCGGATTCGGTCACCCGAGCTTTAGTGGCCTGAATCAACTGCACAAGATGCGAATGGTGAAGGGTCTACCCCTGATAGAGCAACCGAACCAAGTGTGTGAAGGTTGCCTAGTCGGCAAGCAGCACAGGGATGCATTCCCTGTAGGACAGTCTTGGAGAGCATCACGGCCATTGGAGCTGGTGCACTCAGACATTTGTGGTCCGATGCAGACCACCACATTTGCCGGCAACAAATACTTCTTGACGTTCATTGATGACTTTAGCCGGAAGACTTGGATTTATGCCATCAAGCCGAAGTCAGAGGCATTTTCCATATTCAAGGAGTTCAAGGCTCTAGTGGAGAAACAGAGCGGTTATTATGTGAAGACTCTTAGAACTGATGGAGGTGGAGAGTACATCTCCAACGAATTCCACAACTTTTGCAAGCAAGATGGAATTCGAAGACAGCTTCATCGCGTATACACGCCACGACAGAATGGCGTAGCCGAGAGGAAGAACCGAACCATCATGGAAATGGCACGAAGCATGATGAAGGCGAAGGGATTGTCGCATGAATTCTGGGCAGAGGTCCGTAACATGTGCGCCTACTTGTCGAATAGATGTCCCACCAAAAGCGTGAAGGACAAAATCCCTCAGGAGGCCTGGAGCGGAGTGAAGCCAAGTGTGGCTCACTTGCGTGTGTTCGGGTGCATAGCATATGCACATGTTCCAGAAGAGAAGCGGCAAAAGTTGGATGATCGAGCGGAGAAGTGCATTTTCACAAGGTACAGTGAGCAGGCGAAGGCTTATAGGCTGTACAACCCTGTGACGAAGAAGCTCATCATCAGCCGTGATGTGAAATTTCTTGAAGATCAATCCTGGAACGGGAAGTCCGAGACTGGCCAGTTAAAGCCAGCAGAAGTTCAGTCTGTTGACTTTGAAGAAGGAAGTGTGCAGCCACCTGCAACTTCCAGCATCAACAGCGGTGCCAGCAGTAGCACAGCCACTCCATCACGGTCGCCTCCACTTGTAAGCAGAATTCAAAACCTGAGGACACTTGCGAAGACTCGGAGCTTGCAAGACATTTACGAGGCAACCCGAACCCACATAGATGAAGAGCACTCGACTTTGCATTCTTTACCGAAGTTGATCCAAAGAGAGTTCGAAGATGCAAGTCGAATCGAAGTGGGTGCAGGCGATGGATGAAGAGATAGCAGCCATTGAAAAAAATGAAACATGGCAGCTGACGATCTTCCAGCAGGGAAGAAGACCATTGGGGTCAAGTGGGTGTATAAGACGAAGTTCAACGCCCAAGGAGATGTTGACAAGCACAAAGCCAGATTGGTGGCGAAGGGTTACAAGCGTAAGTCGTGCATCGATTACCATGAGGTATATGCGCTCGTAGCCCGACTTGACACAATCAGGATGATCCCGGCATTGGCAGCCCAACAAGGTTGGAAGATGTACTAGATGGATGTCAAGTCAGCCTTCCTCAACGGAGTGTTGGAGGAAGAGGTCTACATAGACCAGCCACCAGGTTACGAATTTGAAGGCCAGGAGGGCAAAGTCCCGAAGCTGAAGAAGGCCCCGTACGGTTTGAAGCGAGCGCCCGAGCTTGGTACAACCGGATTGACAACTATTTTCAGGAGAATGGGTTTCGGAAATGCCCATATGAGCACACCCCGTACATGAAGACAAATGCAAAGAGTGAGCTCATTATCGTCCGCCCGTATGTGGACGATCCGATTTATACCGGCAACAAGAATGTCCCGTTCGATCAGCTTCAGAACAGCCATGAAGTCCGAGTTTGAGATGACGGACTTAGGGCTGATGAAGTATTTTCTCGGCATTGAAGTTGACCAATCGGCAGATGGCATCTTCATTTCTCAGGGCAAGTATGCGAAGGATGTCCTGAAGCGCTTCAAGATGGAGGACAGGAACCTGCCATCACACCTGCAGCCACAAGTTTGAAGCTGAGCAAGTTGGATACAGGGAGGAATGTCGACCCAACCCTGTTCAAGAGGCTAGTTGGTAGTCTGATGTATTTGACTGCAACTCGGCCAGATCTGATGTTCGGAGTCAATTTGATCAGCCGTTTCATGGAGACTCCGAAAGACACGCACTGGAAAGGTGCAAGAGGATCTTGCGCTATGTCAACGGGACACGAAACCATGGCCTATTTTACGCCGCACAAGACCAGCTTGGAGCTAGTGGGCTTCACGGACAATGGATCGGGTCGGGCAAGATCGATGATCGGAAGAGCACCTCCAGGTATGCTTTCCATCTCGGATCGTGGCGATATCATGGGCGTCCAAGAAACAACCCATCGTTGCGTTGTCCATAGCCGAAGCGAATATGTCGCCGCCACGTCGCCCGCATGCCGTGCAGCTTTGGTCGCGAAGAGTTCTGAGTGAACTGAACTTTCCTCCGGATGGTGCGACAACAATTTTCTGTGATAACAATTCGGCCATTGCACTCTCAAAGGATCCTGTGTTCCATGGCCGGACGAAGCACATAGACATCCGGTATCATTTCATCAGAGAGCTGGTGAAATTTGGCGAAGTACAACTGCAGTTTTGCAGGTCCAAGGAGCAGCTGGCTGACATCTTCACGAAGCCTTTGAAGGAGGAAGACTTCAGCAGATTGCGAGAGCATCTTGGAGTCAAAGCGCTCGTGAAATCAAGCTTAAAGGAGGGTGTTAGAAAAATTAACCCAGATTTCACGCCTGTGCCCAACTATGCGTCCGAACCTTGGGCGAAACCGGATTGCGCTCCAGACATGGGCGAAGTCGGACTGCGCTGCCGCAGTCCGGGATCCCGGCAAAGGGCCGACATGACGCCTCACCTACCCTCTCGACGGATGTGACGCTTGTGCGGCGATTGGTCGAAAACCCTAGTTGAGGGCCTGTCAGAACCTGTCAGAGGACAAACCCCAATCCTCCTCTTCCCTCGGCTATATAAGGCGTCTCGGGTATTTCAGATTTAAGAAGAAGAAGCGTAAGAGGAAGAAAAAGAGAAGGAGCAAGAAGGAGCAGAGGCAAAGAAAAGTATCTCAGCGAGCAGTTTGACTCAGCTGATTAATGTCTGAGCAGCCGACTCGACATTTTGTCTCGTTTAACTTATCCCGCAGTGGCACTCGCAGATGATTGTAATTTCCTCGGCTGAGGAACTCTGTAACCCCCGTTTAATATAAATAAAGTTTGTTGTTTGTTTCAGACATCTTTTAGGGTTTGCAGTTTGTTGTTCTCTGTTCCGGCGTTTCTCTCCTATCTCTCGGGTCTTGCCAAGCCAAGCAAACCCAACGGCAGCCGCGGAAGACGAAGAACTTGAAGGCCAGAGTTGGCCAAGTCTGAAGCTTACCGGTTGTCGGCGTGTGAAGTTGGTCGCCGAGCTAAGTTCGACAGCACGCTGCAAAAGCCGCGCTTCGGCAGCTGAAGGTGCGAAGTCCGCACCTCGCTGCGACTGTCGCACTTCGGCAGAGTGAAATTACGAAGTTCGCACTTCGGGCGAAGTGCGCACTTCGGCAGCTTTGCCCCGCGCAGTTCGCACTGCGCGCGAAGTGCACACTTCGGCCTTCGCGCACACTTCGGCCTTGCGCAGTCCGCACTCGCGCGAAGTGCGCACTTCGGCACTTCTGCCTTGCGCAGTCCGCACTGCGCGCGAAGTGCGTACTTCGGCACTTCTGCCTTGCGGAGTCCGCACTGCGCGCGAAGTGCGTACTTCGGGCTTGCGCAGTCCGCACTGCGCGCGAAGTGCGTACTTCGGGCTTGCGCAGTCCGCACTGCGCGCGAGTGACGGACTTTGCCCAAGGGGTGGGCGTCGTCCGCACTTCGCTCCCGAAGCAGGGAGCTGGCGGTGCACCTTGCGCAGCCTGGAGCAGTCGGACTTCGGTGACTGGTGCCCTTTCCCTGCGCAGCTCGAACCGTCTGTCTACGGCGGCGATTGAAAAAAAAAAATTAAAATTAAAATTCGATCTCTCAATTCCTATGTTGAATTTTAGCCACCAGCTTAACCTCGTTTAGAAACTCCTTTCTTCCTTGCTTAGATTTTAGGGATAGCTTCTTAACTGCTACTTCTTTTCCATCTGGCATAATACCCTTCGGTGAACAAAACATACGAACAGTAAGTATAGTTAAGATTCACAATCTGATCTGCGCTTATATAGGAAGCAGCTATATATATCTACTAAGATTTTGTGATTCGTTATAATATATATTAAACATTGCGGGAAAATATTCATATTAACTATTTAAATACGAATATAAGGCTGAAGATAATATATATGTAAGACACCAAAAGACCGATCTTCCAAGCTGCTTATACAAATATTAAAAATAGATTGGAAAGCTTCTTAGATTCAAGAAATCTATAAAACAAATGTGAAAATAAAAGGGGTCAATATAAAATTTACTTTGTATACAGGGCCAAATCCTCCCTCTCCGAGCTTGTTATTCTCGTGGAAATTTGTGGTTGCAGCTATCAGTGTTTCCAAGGTAAATACTATATGCTGACCCTGACCCTGATTGAACAGTGAGTCTTCCTCAATGTGCCGATCTGCTGTATAATATATTTGAAAGTCATTTAAGAGGAGAATTCTATTAGAAAAGTATAAATTTATGCCAGTTGTTTACCATTATTACAAAAAAAAATTGGTTAAGTGTGTTTTATTCAAAAAGCTAGAAATTATAATAAGTTTTTCATTTGATATCCTATGCTATACTGAAAAAAAGTGCTACCGATTTCTTATATCAAAACCAAAAAAAAATCAGGTTGTATCATGGTCTGGACTTTTTATTTTCAAACCACAAATTTAGACAATGAACAGACGGATATGATTGTTCTTCTCAGATTTCTATCCATTTTAAAACCCTTTCGAGTGCCTTCCCTAGATCAGTGTAAAGGCTGACCAATATGACACCTCTCACTGAAATAGACAAAATCACGGGACGAAATTCAACAATGTTCCGAAAATACCTTCGTATGGGCTTCTTTGGAAGACTGGCTTCCCAAATATTATGGACTTCACTTTTCCTCGCATTGCAAACAGGCCTATGAAAAATATGAGCAACAACCCGCCAAGGATGCCCAGAATTATTGCTGCTCTGCTTGGGGATTTCTCTGCACGGCATGTCCACTGAAATGGTCAGTCATGAAAAAGGAAACCTCACATATAGGAAACCTCAGATATAGGTTATGCAAAAGGAAACCTGAGGGTCGTGAATCGGCTGCCGGTGAACCAGGCGGCGGGGCCGCAGGACTAAAGAAATCATAGGTTTGGTAACGAGCACAGCAACTTCCAAACCAACCCTGGCCACCAACAGACGTACCATTATTGGTGACCCCTAACAGTACGCTTATAGCGCTTGATAAACAATTTTGGCAGTCTTCAATGGAAATGCCCATCCAGCACTGAACGAGACCGTTAATGTTGGTGCGCATCCGAGAGTCGAATGTTGTTCCAGTAGAATATCTTTTGGGCGTCGAAGGGGCGGCATCAGACAAATTTGTGAAAAGTTCTTTGACGGCCTTGCCGAAGTCTTCAGGATCCGTGGCGTTACCTTCGTTGGCGAACACCTTGCGTGCACTTGTGTCCAATACTCCAATGAAGCTGCCGTTCTCGTAACGCACGTAGCATTTGTCAAGCCAAACTCTACCGCCTATGGCTTTCCCGCACAATTGTCGAAGAGCCGTTATTGCATCTGTTGAACAGTTGTAGCATTCCTCCACCGATGCGTCTCCCCTGCATTGGAGGAGGCCATAAACTCTCTCTGGACTTTGACCGCTGGAAACAGAAGTATTGAAACCACCTGATGATGCTGTATTTTGGACAAGACTATTTAGAACTGTATTCAAATTGCTCTCGAATTTGCTTGCATTTGTATAGTTAGCACCGTTGCACATGTACGGATAATCTACGGCTTTGCAGATCTGCACATAGGGAGTAACGTAGAAAGAATGAAGACAGAACAAAAGCAAAACATTTTTCAGTAAAATATATGGCGAGGAATCTCTTGTATTGAATTTGAAGGTGATCTCCATCTCGAATCTTGAATGTCTAGCGCCGGGGGAGTGGCTCCGCCTCTGCCTCTGCCTCTGTGGCAACGTCTGTACTTAAGCTCCTCGCCTACAGCTTTATTAAAAATGCTTTGAAAAGTATAAAAAGAAAAATAAGTGGAGATAGGACAACTGGCTAGCTAAGCTAAGATGGATGATTCCTAAACAAGAAAAAGGCCTATGGCTACTAGTTGAAAGGTTTATGGCTAGATGTTGGGAATAGAAATAAATAGCTAATAAGTACAGAAAACAGAAAGTGAGAAAATAAAATGTGAAAATTAATTTTTAAATATAATTATTAAAAATAAATAATTTATATAAAAAAAAATTACACGCACTTACACTACCTGACTAAGATGCGTGCAAAAAACGTAATATTATTTGGTTTCAACTTTTGACTCTTCTGAAAGGAAACAGTTCAAAATTGGGGTTTCAACTTTTGACTGAGAAAGTAAACAGTTCAAAATTGAGGTTTCAACTTTTGACTCTCTTGAACAAGAAAAAAAATTAAAAGCATGTTACACGGATTGGAAAATTAGGAGGATTCTATTCGTATTCT
The DNA here is from genome assembly GCA_028583015.1 of Wollemia nobilis. Classification (NCBI taxonomy): domain Eukaryota; kingdom Viridiplantae; phylum Streptophyta; class Pinopsida; order Araucariales; family Araucariaceae; genus Wollemia; species Wollemia nobilis. The sequence continues at coordinate 5,300,952 of JAQPPZ010017109.1, forward strand.
TGTGTGGTCGTGGGCTTTGGGTCGTACTTGTATTTATTAATAATAAAATTTAATATTATTATTATTATTGATTTAATGTTATTTTTTATTAATTTTAATTAAAAAAATAATAATTTAAATAAATATAGTATTAATTTTACTGTTATTTTATTAATTTGGTTAGTATGAATATATTTGTATATTTATATTTGAAAATAAAATGTTTTTTTTATATTAATTGTATTTAATAGGTAAAATATACATATATTTTATTCTTATTTTTTTAATCTTTTTTATTTGTCTATTTCACATCTAAGTTGGTGTGAGATAATTTTTAATTGGGTCATGAGTGTTAGTATATAAGTCTCTTGATGATGATTCTATGTAGGATTAAATTCAACAAGATAATATTCTCTCTTTCTTCATAATTGTTTTTGATATAGTTGTTCTAAATTTTTTGGTAGCAAATACCTTTATGATTTTGTTACTATTCTGATATTCATTTAGATAGGTAGCAAATACCTTTATGTCTTTGTTACTATTTCGATATTCATTTAAATAAATATTACATTTTCTCACCCACCTATTTTGTTTTATCTATGTTTTATTTTTCTTGTTAAAGTCTTCTATTACAACCTTAAACCATCTAATTGCAACTATTTGTTGAATTCTTTTTAGATATCTTAGAAGATCTCCATTTTAAGTCTGATGTGTTGCTAGCCCATACTTCACATCCATATAGCACCACTAATACCACTAATAAGTCAACTAAAACTTGTTTAATTTTTCGATCCTATAATTTGATTTATTTACTTCTATTTTGTAATGTAAAAGTGTTTTTCCATATCCCAAAAATTATTTTACTTCTATACACTTTCTAACTAAGCTTATTATTGATTTTTATCCCAACATATTTGTAGTTTGTTACAAGTTTTAAGAGATCCCTTTCAAAGTAAAAATATAAGTTGTTCTTTTTTTTTGTTGGGGAATATCAAAATATTGATTTTGTTGGTATTTACACTCGGTACCACCTTCTTATGATAGTGATCTAGGACCTTTAAGTTCTTTTCTTTTTATGATAGTGATCTAGGACCTTTAAGTTTTCTCTTAGCCCTTATCCTAACCTTGAGATTGTATATATATAAAAGAAGCCTCACTACATATTCTACCATATGAACACCATCGTCGCGTCTCAAGTTTAGTTATTTTTTAATTTGTAAATATATAAATCAAATAAGTCAAGATATAGAGAGCATCATTGCTTAACCCCTATGTCACTTACAAAATATGTTTAAAGGATTTATTGAGTACTAACTTTAGCTTGATCATCCACATTAAGTCTATGAACTAATACTCTATACTATTAGTATATCTAGGTCCCACATTAGACTCTATATTTTATTTCAAAGTATTATACAAAAAATATTTTTTCATGTCCACAAAAGAATAATAGACTTCTCTATTTTTATTTCTTATTTTTTAATAATGTGTATTAAGGTAACATCATGGTTTATTATTGAGTATTTTGGTTTAAAATATGCTTGTCCTTTTATCCGCTTTCCTTGTTCTTCTATCAACTTTCTAATTCTACTCTCTCATACATCCAAATAGCTTTGCAAGTAAGGGATTGACTATAATGGTTTGAGAAGTATTATCTATGTCTCCATTATTAATAAGAGAGATAGCTACATTTGTGTAGACACCAAAATAGCACCAATCCGATTATGTGACTGCAAACACTGATCGCTTTGACAAACACAGCCCCCAGGGTAGCCCTCAGAGGTTAAACAGTGGTCTTAACCACTTTCATAGCAATTTTGTAAGGTCAAGAAGCAATTTGGCACACTTGGACACTTTGCCCGTATTCGTCTCACCCGGGGACGAATTCAAAATAGAATCCGTCCCACCCCAGGACGAATTCTGAATCCGTCCCTCGGTGAGATGAATTCTAAGCTTAACGGGCAAAAAGGCAAATGGTGCCAAGTGGCAGCCCAAAACAGTCAGTTAAGGACTCCTGCCTTCCACGCGTGTGTAGGTGGACAGAGGGGTCGTTAGAAGACTGTTACAAATAGCATTTATCAAAGCTCAAGTCAATGGAGGACTCCCCTCCCTCATGGGAAGATAAGACTGCCACATGGCGCCTATGGCCAACACATGGCATTTGTGCTTCCCTCCCAAAAGAGACCCCATGGGTCTATAAAAGGTGGGACTTTTCTCACCCAAATATACAGGTTGAAGGAGTTTTCAAGCAACGAAGTGTTGCCGAATTGAAGACCCACTTGCATCCCTTTTGGTTCACCTTCCCACATCCACCAATCTCTTTTGCAAGAGAGGTTGTTGGGTGGCCTTTGGAAGCTCGAACCTTACCCAAATCCGAGGCATGGACACCTGAACCAACCAATTCACCGACCCCCCAATCCTAAGAGGTTTTGGGCCCATCCCTGGTGGATTGGCCCCAGAATCAAGTGCCAACGGTGGGAGGCCCACTTGGGCACCCCCGCACCTCCCAAGTCCTATTTTTAGTTTTTGAGCATTTTAGATCATTTTTTAGATTGCATTTGGTGTTATTAGGTTTGATTAATCCATAGCTGCAATTTTGTAACTTTTGGTCAGATTTTAGTATGTTTTGTGTTGCTTTGTCGTTTCGCTAACTTGCAGGTGTCAAGGTCAAATTCCCGAGGGTGGAGGCCAAATTGGGAAAATCCGACCATCTGGGTCGTCCCAAAATGGCCCCAATTACATAACCCCCCTATTTACAGGCATTTTGTAGGTCTCGGGATCCGACATTGGAGCAGCAGTAGGTCGGTTTCTTCAACACAGAAGAATTCGTCCCACCCAGGGATGAATTGCAGTCAGAATTCGTCCTGCCCAGGGACGAATTCCAGTTTAAGGTAGATTGGCCAGTTGTCTTAGTGGTAGTGGCCTTCTGGTAACTTTTCTTATCTTCTGTCAAGTTTTGAAGCCATTTGGACTCACTGTAATTACTGTTTTAGGCAAATATTTACATGCATATTTCGTTAGTTTTAGAGAGCAAATGCTTTTCATTTGCAGCAGGTGCTACTGACATCTTGGTTGTTTCTTTGTTCGCAGGAGAAGCAACAGAGGTGAAGAACTCATCGACATCAGCGACGGCATCATCTTGGCTCGCCCATTGCAATCGTGGGCACACAAAAAGAGGAATCATTCAGTGATTGTAATCAAACTCTATTTGCGCTCCTCGCCCCTGAAAAGGGAGGAGACATCATTGTAACAGAGATCAAGGGATATTAATGAAAGGGCTGTGTTTTCTCTATTTGATTGTGTCTCTTCCAATGTGTTTCTTTTCCATTTCATGCAATTTACATTTCTAGGACTTAAGCATACTTAATTTTGAATGCAATCGCACTGGGTGTTTCCTTTCCCCGAAATCTCGTGCTTTCAGTGGCGATCACGGTGGGACCTGTTCCCTAGTTTTTGAAATCACAAAAAACTTATCAAAGTTTTGTGTTTGTGCTTGACAGGTACATTTTTTTGTTGCAGACTACTATTCGTCTCTGACAGGGACGAATTCTTTTCTGCAATTCGTCTGACCCTGGGACGAATTCAAATTCATCTCTGACAGGGACGAATTCTTTTTTGCAATTCGTCTGACCCTGGGATGAATTCAAATTCATCTCTGGGAGGGACGAATTTTGTTCTGCAATTCGTCTCCCAGAGGGACGAATTCCTGTCTGCGGATTTTCAGAGCAGAAATTTAGAAGCAACTGGAGCAGGCAGAGAAGAGGTAGGGATTTTTATCATCTCTGTTAAATTTTCTATTTCTGTTTCTGTTTCTTTAATTGTTTTCATTTAATCCTACATTGCATTAGGAAAATTCATGTATGCTAGTTTCATTTTTTTTGAATAAAACGAATCCCACACACATCACGAAACAATTCTAAACCAAGGAGCTGGTCGTAAGACCCCAGCCCTTGATCAAGACCATTGGTGGATTTCATCACCACCTTGGTTTGATTTGCATCCATTTCCCGATTGTCAACTGTTGTTAGGCGTAAATCCTGACGAAGATAGACCGAGCATAGCTGGGGTGATTCCCATGCGCGTGAGGATAAGTTTTCTATGGTAGGTGCCATTAACAGGACAATCCCCCTTCCATACCGCCTACGTACCACGTACCTTCTGCTCTCACGTACCTATAGTCTCCCTCTCATAAGGGCGGGTATATAGAGAGGTTGGTATATCGGCCTGGCTGGTATATTGAAGGGGCGACCTTTTTGGAGTTATAAGAGCCTACATGATGCATTTAAACGTTCTACAAAACCTACAAAAATAAAACAAAACACCAAAATACACTAAACCAGTTTAGGACACACCATTTAATCCTTAAATGAGATAATCATGGTTTTGTGAATGTGTGTGTTTAATTATGTTTAGTGTAGACAAAAAAAAAAAAAATCATAAAAATGAGATAAAAACTTATTTAGATAGCATAGAAGCGCCGCAATGGTGTATACCCGCAGTCAAGCCCAATCAAGGGTAGAAGCTCCGAAAGGTACACAAAAAGCAGGCACAAGTCACCTTCACTTCAGTCCTGAGGATTTGGTCATACCGCCTTATAGGTCTAACCTACAAAAGAATCCAATTCAGAATCCTCGGTGGGGTATGCCTATTCAAAATAGCCCCTTTCGGGAAGATGCCTTACATGTAGACCTTGACATAAATAGAGAATCACATCTTGAAGTTAGGCATGAGTGGCCACCGCGCGATGAAGCGTTAAACGGGCACACCGTCCATTTGGAGGGGCAACGTGGATATGGCGTCCCTTCTTTACCTATCATCAGAATAGAGAGACCAAATCCGGAGCGTAGGGCTCCTTACATAGGGCGACCTAACTCCGCCCATCCCATTTACACCCGTGAAAGGGAGTATGAGGAAAACCATCGCATTCCTCGAGGGCAACAAACAATGTGGGAACCTTGCATTTCGCACCAGCAGGATATCATGATCACCCCTTGAGGCCAGAACCTCGAGCACATACCACCTACCTCGACAGAGGGAAGTGACCCCTTGAGATTTTAGAGCATCAAAACCAAGGTAAAACCATAGGAGGAACATTTGAACCTTCTAAACAAAATAGGGTAGATCAAATTGACCCGGCTATCGCCAGATATACCACCCGTCAAGCCCAAATCATGCGGCTTAAACAAAGTCAGCAAGAGATAGAGTATCAATACCGCTTGGATAAAGAACGCATGCAACGTGAAGTGGATGAGTTACGCTATGAAATACCTGAGAGGGGGCCAACCCCTCGCATCCAAAGAGCTGAACAATATGAGAGGTGTAATACGTTGGTGCAGGACAGGTCTCCATGACCTCGTCAAGCTCTGCACCCAAGACCTCATAGATTCGAGAGGGAGGCAACTCCCCGAAACAATGATGGGTACCTTCAGCAAGAGCTTGATCAGGGTCACAAGTTTCGCCCAGAAACTCCTCAAGAATTTTATGAGGAGTATGAACCCGAAGAGGAATATATTGAAACTCCCCATCAAGGCAGGAAGGATGCCATTCGGCCACCCCTCCATAGGCCTCCAGTTTACCGTAACTTGCAACAAAAGCGAACAAGAGAGGAAGAAATAAAATCTTTCGATGCATACCAAGCGCTATTGGAGCGTTTGGAGTCCGTGGAGACAAAAGCTTCTGGGCATCAAAAACCCACATTACGTCTACTCCGCAATAATCCGGTGCATCCCTCAGTGCCTACACCTATTTACCCCGAACACTTCAAGTTGCCTCAATTGGCAGTTTTTAAAGGTGAAGAGGACGCACAGGAACATGTTACACGATTTATAAGCCAATGCTTTGGCATCCAAGATAATGACGCATTATTGCTTAGAAAATTCATAACCACATTCGCAGGCCCTGCCTCGGATTGGTTCACACAACTGCCCAAACACAACATAAGTAGCTTAAATCAGCTAGTAGATGCGTTTCTTGAACGTTTCGCCTTCAACACAAGGAATAAGGCATCACTTAGTGATCTTACTAGCCTTAAACAATTTGAGGAGGAAACAATGGCAGCATACGGGAACCGATGGAGAGATTTGCTTTCTAAGTTACCCTACCGTCCTCCCATGTCGGACCTCATGCAAATGTTCACAAAAAGTTATTTAAAATCAATCTCTGGTCTATAGTTACTGTGACAATATGACAGCTTAGAAGAAGCTTTGGCGCAAGCCAGAGTCATAGAAGAGATTAAGATAGGCGAAGGCACAATTGCCAAGCCTAAGAAGAAAGAGTGGAATAAAACCACTAAAACTGGGACAACGCAACCACAACACGCTGTAGTCAACCAAGTTGCGATAAATGTCCCCGTGCCTGTGCAAGAAACGCAGCCTCAAAAGGCTAACTACCAGGCAGTGCCTCCTGCTTACGAAAGAGATAACAGAAGACAGGAGTAGTATCAGCAGCGTCGCCCTAGGCGATAATTCACTCCGTATGCGGAGTCTAGGGACTCCTTATTTGATCGCTTGTCAGCGGCAAATTTAGTTACTCTGCCAGAAATCCAAATTTTTGACCCTAATGTTCCCAAGCCTAGGGGGTATAGGGAGGAATTGTATTGCAGATTCCATAGGCACAGAGGACATGACCTAAATGGGTGCTAGAAATTCAAAGAACTAGTCCAGGATTTGATCGACAACCGAACATTGGTCGTGGACAACCCCATCGCACCAAACAACCAACAAATGGGGGTATTCAAGGACCCCTTGCCTGCCCACGAGGCATAGACAAAACCGCTCCAGATTAATGAGGTGCGACAAGATCTTCCCATGTAAGGATTTGTGGGAATGATTAGCATTGTAACAAGGAACAAAAAATACCCAACAGTTGCCCCCGAGGTAACTGTGAAGGAAGTTCCGTCGACATTGTAGCCTCAACAACGCCCAACGTAGTTACCTCCACCTAGACCTGAGGTCACGATACGAACCAAACTCATGCAGATTTTGCGGACCATGTCGGCTAGGCTGTCCATCTACGAGCTTATTCAATAATCAGCTCCCCATAGAGAAGCTCTTATGGACATTTTAAAAGCCATTGAAGTACAACCCCACGAAGCAAATTCTTTCAACGCCTTCGTGGGACATGTGAAACAATGTACGGAGCCTGTCATCACATTCAGAGAAGACGAGGTCAAAATGATATCAAATGACATGCCGGATCCACCCATGCACGTTATCGTGCGGGTCAACGAGATCCCGTACAAGAGAGTGCTGATAGATACTGGCTCATCCAGTAACATTATAACCACTGTAGCATTGAAACATTTAAAACTGCCAGCCTCTCACATCACCGCTTCCACATACACACTGTGAGCTTTTAACGATGCAATTTGCTCAACAGTCGGCACGGTTGTTCTGCCTATACAGGTAGGACAAAAGTCAATACCCACATTGTGCCATGTGCTGGAAGGTGAAATGGCTTATAATATACTGCTAGGGCGGCCTTGGATCAGGGACATGAAGTGTGTCCCCTCGATCGCACACCAGTGCTCGAAGTATGCCTATGAAGGGCAAATACATGTAGTCCCAATGGACTTAGAGCCCTTCAAGTATTGCAATGCGGTACAATTCATACCTCAATCGACCCTACCATCATCGCATTTGGATTTTCAATTAAATCCATCTAAACAGGGTCCGATACCACAACTACCACTGGTGGCCAACAAGGCAAAATCCCAGCCAGGTGAGACTTCATCATCGGCTCCATCATCAACGCCACCTATCGTGGCCCAACAGAAGGACAAGGGAAAGCAAATCATGGAAGAGGTTAAGCCTCTAGAAGAGGGGTTCCCCATGATTTTAGCAATAACAACAGAGGAAGTGCCCAACGCAACGGAAACCAAGATTCCTGAACAACCAAACATGGAATGGACTCAGGAAGGACTACCGTTTCCTCCCACCCAATCATCAAAAATCACTGTTGAAATGGCTAGTACAAGCCTGGGGGAATATTTAGTGCAAAATGTTGTGGCAACCCCCACACTGGAGTCAGTACAAGACATGGGAAGACCTTGCCTTCCCATTGGAACAATAGTCCCTCTAGGCTACCCACCGAACCAAATGAATTTTGTGTATGGGGGCCTTGATCATGGTTCTGAACCATGCGAACAAATGGAAACAGATGAAGAGCCTTTTGTCGAAAACATCAATTATCTGTCGAACCCGGAATTTGCCCTAAAATATCTCGAACAATGCAATTGGCATGGGTATGGGCTAGGCAGATATGAGAAAGGGATGCGGATCCTTTGCCAACCAAGATATCAGATGCCATACGACAAGTCAGGGGTAGGGTTCAACCATCCCCTGCCATTATACATCTTGGTTGAAAATATGCAAGGCCTAGAAATAGGCAACAAGGGGGGATTGGCACAAGACCCGTACGCCAATCCAAACATAGAATACACATTAGGGGATTATCTCCCATGGTCTACAAACACCCCTGGATATAATCCCTCTCCTTTGCTAGAGAGAGGTGAAATTTTAGAGAGCAGTCCTCAAAGAGAACAACAACGGCTTCCAGACATTTTTTTGAAACTGTTCCCCTTAGAGGTTCCAGATGAAATAACACAGTCTCAAAAGAATCAGGTCCCTCCACTAAGAGTGGAACAACCGCAATGGGACCAGATTAATTCACTGGAACAGGAAGAGTCCTCAATGTCACAAGCAACAGATGCTGAAGAGGATGAACAATTTTGGATCTATGAAAGCGATTCAGAAGACGAAACTAAAATGGACTATCTCAGACATGCACGACGACATCACCATGCTCTAACTCATGAATATCTAATGGGACAAATGGGTATACGGTTAGGACATGAATGGCACGTAGACCCAACGAGGTGGGACCAAGTGTTAGGCCTATGGCTCCAAATTCAAGATGAGCATCGTCCACCTCGAGATCCCATCAGGACAGCAATATCGAGGGAAGACCCCACCTTCCTTTTCACACATAGAGATGAATTTGCACCTAGAGAGGATCCATTCGTGCCTATTCCTGATCTAGAGTGTAGGGAACATCTAAAAGAATCAAGTCATCACACCCGTGGTTCTGGAGACCAAACTCATTCCATCCACATGATCTCCATTGATTTGACCACACCCATCCGCAATCCGACCGATCCATCACGGTCATTGCATCTAAACATGGATGCCATCGACTGGGATCGTGTCAATTCACCATTGTCACCATCAGAGTACTGGAATTTCGGTGAAATGCTTCATTTTACCCAAAGAACAACTTAGAATATCTTTCAAGCTAAAGAGGGACCCGAGGTTCCAAACGTAGATCTTAACTCAGCTGATGATATTCATTTAATCCCAACTCCACATCAGTTGGAGGACGGATCCCACATGTCAGTCGAAGAGACGATCGACATAGACATCGGCATAGATCCAATGAATCCACGGATTCTCAAGCTGGGGGTAAGCCTTTCCCCCGAGGAGCAAGCCGAATATATTGCCCTTCTCAAAGAGAAGAAGGAAGTTTTTGCATGGTCATACAAAGATATGCCAGGACTAGACCCGCATCTAGTCATGCACAACTTAATGCTTGATCTGAAAATCAAGCCTGTAAAGCAAAAACTAAGAAAGATGCACCCAACAGTGGCCTTGATGGTCAAATACGAATTGTAAAAGCTGTTGGATGCATAATTTTTCATCTGTGTGGATTATCCGCCATGGTTGTCCAACATGGTTCCCATCAAGAATCCCGACCGGAGGATTCCCATATGCACCGACTTTCGAGACCTAAACAAAGTGAGTCCTAAGGATGATTTCCCCTTGCCAAGCATCGACGCATTGGTAGACGCTATAGCAGGTCACGAAATGCTGTCCCTAATGGACGATTTCTCAAGATACAATCAAATTCGTATCAATCCTGAAGACCAACTCAAAATGGCATTCACAACGCCTTGGGGGACATTTTGTTATAAGGTCATGCCTTTTGGCCTTAAAAACATTGGCGCTACATACCAACGTGCTATGACTTATATCTTCCACGATTACATGCATAAAAATTTGGAAGATTACATGGATGATTTGTTAGCCAAGTCTCTCTTGCGCTCAGATCATCTCGATGACTTAAGCAAGATTCTCGATCGCCTCATAGAGCATAAGGTCAGACTGAATCCCAAGAAGTGCGTGTTCGGCGTCACATCTGGAAAACTCTTGGGTTTTATTGTCTCCAAGAGAGGCATCAAAGTGGACCCAAACAAAGTCAAGGCAATCCTTGAAATGGCTCTCCCAACCACTATCAAGCAGCTCAGAAGTCTGCAAGGAAAGGTCGCATCGATTAAACGCTTCATAGCGTAATTATCTGACAAATGCCGACCAATGAACAAATTATTGCACAAGGGGGTCACATTTCATTTGGATGACGAGTGCCAGTCAGCCTTTGACGAAATCAAACAATACTTGGCTTCGTCGCCAGTATTGGCACCGCCTAGACCAAGTGTGCCATTCTACTTATACATCTCACCTATCGAGGTGGCACCGGGCGCAATGCTAGCCCAGAAGAATGAACTTCACAAAGAACAGGCTACTTATTATCTTAGCCGCACCCTGGTCAGTTACGAACTTAACTATGCACATGTTGAAAAACTCTGCTTGGCAGTGGTGTTTGCTACCAAAAGGCTACGCCACTACATGTTGAGCAACACTACGTATGTTGTGTCTAAGGAGAATCCATTGCGATACATGATGAGTCGTACTTATCATAGTAGTCGCACGATGAAATGGATCATGTTGTTGACGGAATTTGACATTGAGTTTATTGGGAAAAAATCTATAAAAGGACAAGTCATAGCCGATCAACTAGCAGAGGCTCCTCTTGAAGACGATCAGCCTCTAGTCATAGAACTACCCGATGATGAGGTCTTCCATGTCTTAGAATCGCCAGATTCTGAAGAGCCTGAGTCTCAGGCTGACATAACATTATTTTTTAATGGTTCTAAATGTGAGCAAGGTGGTGGTGTAGGAATTGTATTCTTCACACCGCAAGGCGCTCCAATGCCCCTGTCATTTAAATTAAACTTCCAGTGCACCAACAACAATGCAGAATATGAAGCCTTGCTCCTAGGTCTTCAGACAACAATCGCCATGAACATAAAAAGATTGAACATCTTTGGTGATTCGCTGTTAATCGTCAATCAAGTCAAGGGGGTATATCAATGCAAATGTCCAGTTCTGAAGGCCTATAAAGCCCTCATGGATAAATTCCTGGAAAAACTTGAGTGGTATGACATCGAGACACTCCCTCGATCATCGAATCATTTTGCGGACATAATGGCCTCCTTAGGGTCACTAATCCCGCAAGACCTTTCCGGTGATATAACAACCATTCAAGTCAAAACCTTATCGCAACCCGCGATGGAGCGCGCAAGCTCAGACTTGACGCCAGGAATCCACATGATCCAGATCGAACCATCTTCGGATAAGTTCTTTCAAATCCGAAACTATTTGAAACATGCCAACTGGGGGTCTTTGTTCTCCCCCACTCCCATTAATAGCAACACAACGCTATTCTTACAAGTTCTATCCCAATCAACATTTGTTAGGGAAGAACTCCAAAAGGGATTGGCTGTTCAAACTTTCAAGGTATCCGATCAACGAGATCGGTATTTACCCATAAGAGACTACCTCAAGTTAGGTAATCTACTCTTTGGATTGACGCAAGCCGCAAAACGAACATTCAAACAGAAAGCGGCAAAATATGTCCTGATAGGAGACATTTTGTATCGTCGCAGCTATGACGGAATTCTTCTTCGTTGCTTGGACTAGCAAGAGTCCACTTGAGCAGTCACCCAAGCGCATGACGGTACATGTGGCGGCCACTTCAGTGGTATGGCCATTGCAAAGCGCATTCTTTGCATGGGCTATTATTGGCCATCTTTAGAGCGAGATTGCTGCGTGTATGTCAAGAGGTGTGTAAAATGTCAACATCATGCCAATTTAATGCACGCACCTTCCCAGGCACTACAGACAGTCCAGTCTGCTTGGCCATTTTCACAATGGGGCCTCGATCTAATCAGAAAGATCTCCCCTGCATCGTCAGGCCGTCACACGTTTATCATAACGACCACAAAATATTTTACCAAATGGGTGGAAGCAATTCCGTTAACCTCTACGACAGGACCCCGCATTGCGGAGTTCATTTTGCATTACATAATATGTTGTTTTGGTATTCCATCCAAAATAATCTCGGATAATGGGCCATCATTCAAGAACAAAGACATGCGTGCTTTAACCACAAAGTACAAAATTCAGCACAGCTTTTCAACACCCTATTATCCGCAAGCAAATGGGCAAGTAGAGGCGTCAAACAAAACGCTAGTCGCCATCCTTAAAAATACCGTCGCAGACAGTCATAAGGATTGGCACATACAAATCCCACTTGCCCTTTGGGCTTATCGCACTAGCATTCGGACGCCCACTGGGGCAACTCCGTTTTCACTAGTGTATTGCTCAGAGGCAGTAATGCCTCTCGAGTTGGAAATTCCTTCCCTCCGCATATCAATGCAGGAATTCATCGATGATGACACTACACGGAAGGCCCGGTTAGACCAACTTACGTTGCTTGATGAAATACGCATTAATGCTCTCGAGCACTTACGTATCTATCAAGAGCGGCTTAAGAGATCTTACAACATGAAAGTTCACCTACGAGACTTTCGGGTTGGTGATCTGGTTCTGAAGGAAAACCAACAAAACTCTAATTTGCCGTCCCATATGAGAGACAAATTCGTGGCAAATTGGCTAGGTCCTTATGTCATTGATAGCAAAATAGGACCGGGAACGTACAGGCTAGCTTCTCTTGATGGTATCAAGGAAACAGAACCCTTTAATATCAGTCATTTGCAACCATTTCATATCTAAGAAAGCCATATACCAAAAAAAAAAAAAAAAAAAAAAAAAGCTCCAAGGATTATCGCAATCTCTTGGTCACCCAAAAAGCTCCAAGGATTATCGCAATCCCTTGGTCACCAAAAAGCTCCAAGGATTATCGCAATCTCTTGGTCAATCCAAAAATCTCCAAGGATTATCGCAATCTCTTGGTCAATCCAAAAAACTCCAAGGATTATCGCAATCACTTGGTCAAACCCAAAAAGCTCCAACGATTATCGCAATCGTTAGGTCAAAAAAAAAAAAAAAAAATCAAGAAATTCAACAAAAAAAAAACAACAAAAATCATCAAAAAACAACAACAAAGATTTGCATCTCAATTCTAGGCATACTCGAATTCATCAAAAACAACAAAAACACATAGCATAACTTTTAACACACTACAGTCAGTGGTCTGGGAATGTACCAAGAGTTTCAGTGATTCAGTGATCATTTTCCTCTTTAGCCATGTAGTGTGCCAAGTCAAACAGATTTTACGAAGGTAGAGTCATACTTGAAATACACCTTGTTACGTAACATCCCAACAAAAATCAAAACATTAAAAATTCCCAAATTGTGTGAACGAAAGACGAAAACCGCAAAATAATCTAGGTCACCACAAGCGAAAAGGTTATCTTGCTCATCCCCCTGTGCGAATGACCACTAGAATGCTGAGAGTTGGCAAAAGGACAAGCATCCTCACCCAATTCCCTAAGAATCCCTAAAGTTCTCAACAGTTGCAAAACATAAAAATTTGCAAAATGTCAAAACTCCAAATTTGACAAACTATAGTGCACACATCAAAAGGCACAAACAACAGTGATTTTCATCACTCAAAATCCCCAATCCCTTGCTCAAAAGAAAAAAAAATCAAAATAAACAGTGATCTCATCACTACAATGAGCAAGTATCCCAATACAATTGAAAAAAAAGAAGGGAGTTGACCTTGAATCCCTAGAACTCTTAGCATTCTATAGGTCATAAGGCAAGCTTCAGTACCAATTTGGTTGATAGCCTATCGATAACAGAAGTAAACTTCTCGTATGACGATATATCTGTCACATTAACTTGCGTACAGATCAATGTTTGCATGTGGATGAGCTAGCTTATGGCATCCTGGATTACATTGCAGATTAATCTTAGTACATACAACAAAGGAATTCATGGAGCTAATTAGGTGATCCTCATTACAGGTTCGGTTGAAAGCCCATCTGGCACTGGTGGTATCCTAACAAATGCCACTAAATGAACTCAATTGCACACAAAGGGATGTTAAATAACTCGGTCAAAAACAAGCCCGATTCATACCTTGTTCAAAAGTCTGGTAAGATAAAGTACAGTCATGGATAGTGAGATAAAACTTTCTGAATCTCAAAAAATCATACATTCATCCCAAAACCATTTGCGCTACTTATCATCTTTATGATACCATCAGAAAAAAAAAAAAAAACCATGTAAATAAAGAGCTTCTTAAACAATAATGGTGCAATCATCACAAAATGTCATTCATCCATTTCACCTTGCATATCACATAGACATCAAAAGCATATACATTTATCATAACATCTGCATTCATCAAAATAAATAAACATGCATAACAAAAATCACATCATCACATGTACAAAAATAAAACCGGTATATATATATATATCGTCAAAAAGATGCCCGTAGGCTACAAAACCGGTCCTCAGACCCCACAAGCATATCCAAAAAACCAACCTAAGGCGTCGACCACCATGATCACATAGGATCGGTGCGATGGGAACTACCCCCCGTGGTGTGGGTCCGACGGGACCCTGCAGGGCGGCTACTGCTAGCCCCCGCATCATGCCTGCTACCACCCCCCTCATCTAACCGCCTACGACAAGATGATGTTGACTGCTTAGTCAAACTATCCCTCATCCGTCGAGAAGATCTACTGATCGAAGGCTCAGGGAGCCACCCGCCAAGGTGGATGACCTCCCTCTCCAAGTCTATCCGATACAGACACCACTCTGCCTCTCACCGATGATAGATAGACAATGCATCATCGCGCTGCACCAAAACTCTATCCCGCTCTGCCAACTGAGCCCGCAAAAGATCCCTCTCTAGATCCCGCATCCGTAGCAGCTCTGTAAGTCATGCAACCTCATCGCCTACATTCGACGCCACCTCCTCTGTATCTGCCAGACGCATAGGACTCGCGAGGACAGTAGCCTGCTCAGGCTCCAACTGCTCCTCCACATCCTGCATGTCCGGCTACTCCAGAACAACCAAATCCACATCCTCATCTCCCAAATCCACCATGTCTGCATCATCCAACGACCCCCCCCAATCACCCCCTACCGCCTCAGCATCCTCCACTGCCGCCTCCGTGCCTCCCAGTGGACCCTCTCCTCTCCAACGTCGTAATACCCACCACGAGTCATACTTAGTGGTAGTACCGATGTCGTCCACATCCGGGACCTCAATCACCGCATCCGACTCCTCGCCCAATGGCACGAGGACCGGTGGCTCCAGATCCCTCTCATCTCCATGACGCCGATAGCCTACGGGCTCACCAGGCAACCCCTGGCGCACCCCAAACTATCGTGTAACCCGACGGTATGAAAAGAACTCATGCTCCGTCCCGTGCCGCCTAGTCAACCATTGCTCCCTCCGCACCTGTCGGAGCCACTCTCCAGCCTCAGTCCAGGCTGGACAGTCCCGATAGGGATGCCAAAATACCTCCCCTAGAGTGAGCCGAGAAAAGGCATCAATGTAGTGCTCAATGGAACCTGCCCATCGCCGACTCTGCCCCTGCTCCATAGACCGTCGCCACAAAGCTGCATAACCAATCTCCTCATCCTCCATCACCGCCCGAGTCGTCCACGGTAACCCGGTAGGCCTCTCAACAGCTATGTGCTGCCAACCCCAGCACTGCAACAAAAAACTGCAACTAACACCCTTCCACTGTCGACAGCGGACCCCGTACAACTCCCCGTAAAGCTATGCCAACAAAGTCTGTCCCCATCTCAGAATCAATGGTGCCTCTATCGGGCACTCTGCCAACTGCCACACCAAATCCAGCAGGTTCCACGGGAACCTCGTGCCTGACGAATCAGGGAGAAGAATGTTAGAAATAAGGCCCATCAAGAATGCGTGCCTCACTCCTAACACCCCCATCTCCTTCCACCAGCTAACCAAAATCCCGCCAGCCTGGCAATCCGCTTTGGCTGTCTCCACTGGGTCTGCTACACCCAGCCCCCCCCCATGCCCAAAACATCTCGTAAGTATAGCAGTCCGTTGATCAAACGGAGATGTCCTAATAGGCAGACCATCTATCGGAATTCGAAGCAACCGATAGACGTCATCAAGAGTCACAGTCATCTCCCCTGTCGAGAGATGGAAAGTATTGGTCCATGGATCCCAAAGCTTGATCAGGGCCGTCAGATAGGCCTGATCCGAAACCACAGGCTCCATTCAAGCCACCTTCTTGAGCCCAAGGGCATCAAGCCATTCCCAGTCATCATCGGTCAATGCCAATTGCACCTTAGTAAAGGTAGCGGGTACACGGTATCGGCTCCTAACAACCTGCAAGCAAACAAAAAAATAAATAAATAAATAAAAAAGATCAAATTTTTAGTTCTAGGGTTTCTAACCTTAACTGTTAAACAAAAACATCACAAAAAATCTTAAAGTTTAGAAAAGCGTCAACAGAAAAACAATGCAGTAAATTAAAGCAAAATAAACCCTAGAGTCACTTACAGGTCTCGCCTCGGCTCCGCCGCTCAAACTAGTTTGTGCACTCATGATGGCAGAGAGAATTCCAGTAGCGCTTCGCTTCGCAGAATTACCTCCTCCTCCCAGAGCTCCAAAATCGCAAGAAAAAAATGACACAAATGAGCCCAAAATTAAGTTTTGGCCATTAAATAGGCCTTTTGCACTGGAATTCGTCCTTGACTAGGATGAGCGCTCTGATCAGCGCTCGTCCCACCCAGGGAAGAATTCTCCAGCTGGAATTTGTCCCACCCAGGGACGAATTCAGGCCAACACAAAAAAAATCAACAAAAATGACTAAAAATGCACTAAAAACAGACAATAAAATTGCCCAACAGGATTGCTACTACACCTGACAATAAAATAGACATTGGAGTCACAAATTGTCACTATCATACTCCCTAAGAAGGCTACCATAGCCGGACCGCTCCAAGGGAAGACGGATTTTAGACAATTTCATCCCCAAACGTCATCACAAAAGGGTCAAAACCCACTCAAAAATAGTACAAAATTCAACAAAAACACAACAAAAACAATGTCGGACACAAGTGCTCTCGCACTTAGCCTCTAGGCAAAGAAAATCGATGTCGAGGTCCAAATTATCGCTCTCCTAATTCCCCAAAAAGGCTATGATAGCCAGACCGCTCCACGGGAAATAGGTTTTCGACGATTTCACCTCATTATGACATCACCAAAAGGGTTAACACCCACCAAAAATAGGTCCATATGTTGGAAAAATTGCACACGCTTAACGGTAAACACTTTAAAGGCAACCTTGCACAAGTCATCTTGGGTCAAGCGACTCGTCGCTTCTCTCACGAAGGTCATTCCCTCATCGATTCGTCGCTTGAGGGGGTAGTCACACTTAGTCACCAACCAACAATCACACACCCAATTAAGGAAAATGACATGCATTCAAAGAATCATTGACAAATACAATCACGCTCCTTCTTGGGGCAGTAAACAAGCAATAATCAAATCAATCAAACACTTGGCATTTCGTGAATCATGAACACAAGGTTCCCCCTGAGGATAAAAACGCCCTTCACTTGTTCATGACTAATCAATGTCTAAGTTCAAGTCACACCTCACCAAAATAGGTTAATACTTGAAATCAAATTCCTTAGCTCGTCAGAAGCAAGGATTCAAGAATGCATGCCCTTTCCATACTTGGGGCATCAAAAGTTGGTTAGGTTACCAAGAAACCCTAATCATTAGTGCTTTGGTTATCTATTTTTGCTCAAGACTACATCACCCGCAACGCTTCCCAAAAAGGGGCATCTGTAGACACCAAAACAGCACCAATCCGATTATGTGACTGCAAACACCGATCGCTTTGACAAACACAGCCCCCGGGGCAGCCCTCGAGAGGTTAAACAGGTGGTCTTAACCACTTTCATAGCAATTTTGTAAGGTCAAGAAGCAATTTGGCACACTTGGACACTTTGCCCAGTATTCGTCTCACCCAGGGACGAATTCAAAATAGAATCCGTCCCACCCCAGGACGAATTCTGAATCCGTCCATGGGTGGGATGAATTCTAAGCTTAACGGGCAAAAAGGCAAATGGTGCCAAGTGGCAGCCCAAAACAGTCAGTTAAGGACTCCTGCCTTGCATGCGTGTGTAGGTGGACAGAGGGGCCGTTAGAAGACTGTTACAAAAAGCATTTATCAAAGCTCAAGTCAATGGAGGACTCCCCTCCCTCATGGGAAGACAAGACTGCCACATGGCGCCTATGGCCAACACATGGAATTTGTGCTTCCCTCCCAAAAGAGACCCCATGGGTCTATAAAAGGTGGGACTTTTCTCACCCAAATATACAGGTTGAAGGAGTTTTCAAGCAACGAAGTGCTGCCGAATTGAAGACCCGCTTGCATCCCTTTTGGTTCACCTTCCCACATCCACCAATCTCTTTTGCAAGAGAGGTTGTTGGGTGGCCTTTGGAAGCTCGAACCTTACCCAAATCCGAGGCATGGACACCTGAAACAACCAATTCGCCGACCCCCCAATCCTAAGAGGTTTTGGGCCCATCCCTGGTGGATTGGCCCCAAAATCAAGTGCCAACGGTGGGAGGCCCACTTGGGCACCCCCGCACCTCCCAAGTCCTATTTTTTAGTTTTTGAGCATTTTAGATCATTTTTCAGATTGCATTTGGTGTTATTAGGTTTGATTAATCCATAGCTGCAATTTTGTAACTTTTGGTCAGATTTTAGTATGTTTTGTGTTGGTTTGTCGTTTCGCTAACTTGCAGGTGTCAAGGTCAAATTCCTAAGGGTGGAGGCCAAATTGGGAAAATCCGACCATCTGGGTCGTCCCAAAATGGCCCCAATTACATAACCCCCCTGTTTACAGGCGTTTTGCATGTCTCGGGATCCGACATTGGAGCAGCAGCAGGTCGGTTTCTTCAACACAAAAGAATTCATCCCACCCAGGGACGATTGCAGTCAGAATTCGTCCTGCCCAGGGACAAATTCCAGTTTAAGGTAGATTGGCCAGCTGTCTCAGTGGCAGTGGCCTTCTGGTAACTTTTCTTATCTTCTGTCAAGTTTTGAAGCCATTTGGACTCACTGTAATTACTGTTTTAGGCAAATATTTACATGCATATTTCGTTAGTTTTAGAGAGCAAACGCTTTTCATTTGCAGCAGGTGCTACTAACATCTTGGTTGTTTCTTTGTTCACAGGAGAAGCAGTAGAGGTGAAGAACTCATCGACATCAGTGGCGGCATCATCTTGGCCCGCCCATTGCAATCGTGGGCACGTGGAAATAGGAATCATTCAGTGATTGTAATCAAACTCTATTTGCGCTCCTAGCCCCTGAAAAGGGAGGAGACATCATTGTAACAGAGATCAAGGGATATTAATGAAAGGGCTGTGTTTTCTCTATTTGATTGTGTCTCTTCCAATGTGTTTCTTTTCCATTTCATGCAATTTACATTTCTAGGACTTAAGCGTACTTAATTTTGAATGCAATCGCACTGGGTGTTTCCTTTGCCCGGAATCTCGTGCTTTCAATTTGTTGTACTATCCCTTGGAAAACCATGTTGAAGGATGTTTTTGAATATCCTCTTGATGTGTGGGTCTAGGTCCTCTACTCCCTATTTTAAGTATTCTTCCTGAAGTCCATACATGTTACAATCCTTCCCTATTCATGACTTCTTAATAACTTTCGTAACCTTCCTTCGGGTAAATAAATTTACTATTATGTTGATCAAGGGAGCGGTCTCTTCATTAGATTGTAATAATGTTATTATTTATTTTCTTATTTTTTCCAAAGTCCCTTCAAGAATATTTTTTGTTATTCTTCTCTAAATAAATTAGTTTTTCTCATCTTCCACTTCCATACTCATCTTTTTTGCTTTCACTAGCTATTTATATAATTTTATATTTTAGCTTTTTGCGTAGTTTTTTAGAGGTATCCTTATTGCTTTACACTCTTCATTATCTCATATATTTTTCAAAAAACTATATTTATTCTTCTTCTAACTTTAGAATATTTGTACCCTTTTAAATTCTCTTGAATTTTACTTGTTAATTCATAGATCTTGATGTGCTATCTTATTTATTTTTATTTCTTTGTATTTAAGTACTTATTTGAAGATTAAAAATTCACTTGGGTCATGATAACATTTTTCTTTACTAAATATTGTTAATTGTGTTACATTTTTTATTTGTTGATTACTTTTCTACCATAACAATTTTATACATAATGGACCGTGATCTAATTTTTATTCAATTGGGGAGTCTTCAAATTTTATTTTCATTATCATCTCTATTAAGCTTTGTGAGTACCTCACATAGTCAACAATACTTAACCCATTTTATTTTTGCATATATATTTTTCATATTTTATTCACATACCCATACCATTATAGATAATTAGACCATATATGTCATGCAAGGTCAATATTTCTTCATCAAAACTATCAATGACCCCTATATCCTTTGGGAAATATGTTCATTGTTTTTGTCTATCTAAATATTCCACATTGCTAAGAATGTTGGTTTGCTCGCTTAGGCTTGTGTTGAAATCCTTTATTAGAAGTGTCTCTTTAAGTTATGAGTAATTAAATATGTTTTTTTAAGTTGCATATGGATTCATAATCCATGTCATGTCTTTTTTAGGATTTTGATGTTTATAGGATAAAGCAATAAGTTATAATTCTAATAGTTCTTCCTTTTTCCATTATTACAATCTAAATATATAATTTATTTGGGTTTTCTTTTTCTAATTGAATATGTATAGCCCATATTTTCTTCATCAAAATCATTATTCCTCCATGCCCCTT
This sequence comes from Wollemia nobilis, assembly GCA_028583015.1. Classification (NCBI taxonomy): domain Eukaryota; kingdom Viridiplantae; phylum Streptophyta; class Pinopsida; order Araucariales; family Araucariaceae; genus Wollemia; species Wollemia nobilis. The sequence continues at coordinate 5,321,869 of JAQPPZ010017109.1, forward strand.
TCCATTTTCTCTTGTTTCATTTTATATTGTGATCTTCCTATATATTTTAAAATTTGATAGGAAGAAGCAAAATCAATGTAAAAAATATAAGAATGTTTAATAATAAATAATTTCAAAATCAAGGAACCAGTTCCATATGAGATTTTATTAGCAAATATGCATATGTTCCTCTTAAAAGTGATAGAATGAGCTAACTACTAGCTCTTTTAAATAAAATGACACACACACACACACACACATATATCTATATATATATATGTGTGTGTGTGTGTGTGTGTCATTATATATATATATATATATATATATATATATATATATATATATATATATGTATCATAAAAACTTCATCCAAATATAGTGCAATCACAATATCATCTTTAATACATTTCAAAAAAGATTTGAATATATCAATAAAATAATATGGGAATACAATTTTTCTTTGTAAAATAACTTAAAACGAATCATGCTCGTATAATATTTAAATTTTGTTAAAATTTAAGGTGTATGGCATGGATGATAAACAACCTATTGAAATAACATTATCATCATCTAAATATTTAGATTCCAAGGAGATATCATAATGCAATCTAATATTTTAGTAATTTAAATATAATATTTTAAAATAACATGCTACTCTTCTTATTAAGATATATTTCCCTTTTAAAGGGGCTTGTGTAAACACCCAATTGATAATATTAAAGTTTTTCTTCGAACGTTATGTATGTATATGAGAATTTGAGAGTATGAAGACCACTGCTAAATGAAAATGAAATTAAAATCTTAAGTTCTTCACAATGAACATCCAAGAAACCCCAATCACCACTCACAATTGAAAGGTCATTTTCAAAACATACACTTTAGGAAAATTTTATGCCTAAATGATATTTTGGCATAATTAATCCACTACAAATCAGTTTTAGTAAGACTCCCTTGTGGTATATTTGTTTTAAGTTTATTTTTGCTTTCTAAAAGTATAAAAATATATAGTTCTCCTCCTTTAAGGTAGAGCAAAATATATTACAACAATCCAAAATTAATTAGATAAGAAATTTTTTAAGTAAATGGATAAAAAAAATTTCTCATACATTAATTGATCTAAATTCTATTTTCAAACTTCTTTGCATGTGATCTCATTGTAGCTTTAGGGTTTTTTAAAATTTATATATGAATTTTTAGAAGTATGACAATATTATGAAGAGAGGTAAACCAAGGTACTCTCTTAGCAAAAGTAACACCCCTAAATTATGCACCATAGCTACAATGTCAAGCTACCTGTATAACACAATCACTAAATTATATAAACCTATGTTCCTCCTGCCAAACCTACAAAACATATTAGCTTTACTTTGTGCATCTAACATAGATCCTCCTCCTTTACAGTTAAACTTTTGTATGACATTGGGATTGTATCCCATGTTGGATCTTAAGTGGCACAACATACATAATAACTAGTACACATTCTCCAAATTTGAATGAGTGGTGTTACTCTATATGCTCAATAAACTATAACCAAAGAGTAAAGCATATCATTTAGTATTGACAAACAAAACACTCATAAAGAAAAAACAACATAACTTATAAACAAAAATAACTAAAATAATAAGTTACCTCTAAAAATAATCTATATGCAATTTAGGACATCAATACTATGAAGTTGCTTATCAGATTCAACAATGTACCCATTGGATAATGGCACACTTTGGATGTTTTGTACAGATGGGCAAGATCTGCCATCCATCCCAAATTATTTTTCAAGAAGGATCTAAGAAATATAAAAAAATTGAATTCATTAGTTTAAATTTATTGTGGAGCTAAAAAATATATGAGAAACAATGTTACAATTAGCTTGTGATAAAGCTTTGAGCAAAATATTGGGATACAATAAAATAGGAAGAAAGAAAAACAAGCAAACAAACATGTACCATATATCCTAGTATACATCCAACATGTACAAAAGCATGATAAGAGGATGTGCTACTACATGGACCGACAAGAGGAAAAAAAAGTTATTGTTATATGATGAAAAGATAATTAAAAATATGAGGGAACAATAATAGAATCTAAAACTAATGATAAGTATGAGAAGCCTTGTATTTGTGGTGCACATTAAAGTCACAAAAATTATTACTCACACCTATTCCCATAAAAAAGAAGTTCAAAAAAGGTTCCTTACTCTAACTAATTTTGAATGAACTATTTATTGAGCCAATTTCTCAAGCAATGCATGAGTCTATGTAATCTAAGATAATTTAGTTTGATGCATGTACATGTAGTAATAGTTAAGTCATTTGTTGTATCAGACCTTGCCTTCACCGCTAATTCCTAAAAGTATGATGCACTAAATCTTAAAGAGTAATGTGTGCCTATGATGCAATCCTCTTTCACTACATATATGACAATATCATAGGGATTGGGAGAGTGCTTTAATTTTTTTATTTAGACAATAGAAGACTCAAAAAATGATTTAGTTTGATACAAACATCATTTTGTAGTAGGAATATGTTGTTCTATTTATGGGGAAACAAGGTGGGTATGTTGGTAGAAAATATTTAGAGACTATACCATATTGTAGACAACACTAAATAACAATAGTTGAATAGAAAATATTTAGCCAATGAATTGAAATAAATGAAAATATACCCATTGATTTTAAAGGGAAAATCAAAGGAAAGGAGATGGTTGATCCTCACTATTGAAGATGATTGACTAGTTAGGCATCATAAATGCTAAGCTACTTTACCCATTTCCCTAGGATAATCAAATATATGATGCTCGTAACATGCAAGAATTGTATCAATTTAGATATTTTGATAAAATATCCATAATTCATTTTAGAATATAAAAATGAGAAATAACAAACTACATAAGAAAAACAATAACTTGGAATGATAACTCCAAAGAGAGGAGGGAAATTCAAACCTTAGTGGGAGGTACAAGGCTTTTCTATGAAATATCCACAATAACATGTACCAAATCAATTTGTTGATCTTAAAGAAGAAAATAAAATCCATCAATACACAATGTAAATCAACCTTGTAAGAAACACATGGAAAATAGTTATAAAAACAAATAGGTAGAGATTTTAAAAATAATAAATAAAGACATAAATATCAAAATCACTAGCAAAAAATAAATACAAAAATTAATGGTTATTAAAATCCAATAACAAGAAACTGACATGTTTCTCTATTACCAAAAGGGATGCATATTCAATTCTCTATGTTTTCAATATGACAAAAATAGACTTTATTCCATCCTTCCTTCTACGGGCTCTATTACTTCAAAAGTTTGATAGTATACTCTAAAATAGTTGCTCTTAAAATATACATCAGATAATAAATCATAAATTTCAAATATGCACAAAGACACATTGAAAGCAACAAGAGACTAATAACAAATAAAAAAAAATGAATTTTTTTTTAATCTCATTAGAAAAATTCAATAACTAATTCATGAAAGACAAAAATGTGAAAAAAAATTTAATAGGTGGGGAATTGTAGCAACTCTTCCAAGTTTGTATTCAAATTATTCTTTTCATTTCAAAAGAATAGACCATTAGGAGATCATTTACTAGAATTAGGAAATTCAGTGACAAGAAGCATCATCTCATGATTGTGATTAGACATTATTATGTCATGCATTTAATGTAGATCTTCCTCCTTTGCAACCAGATTTTGTATAACATTGGCATTGTATCCCATGTTGGTTATTGAGACCACAAGTAAAGTGGGACACAACATACACCTAGGCAATACACATTTTCCAAATTTGAATGTGTGGTGTTTCCCTATGTGCTCAATTAGCTGCAACCAAATAGTAAAACATATCATCCAACAATGACAAACAAAACGTTCAAAAACACAAAAGAAAATTTCTAAAAATATAAAAATGAAATAATAAGTTACCTTTAGAAAGGACCCATATATAGTTTACAACATCAATAATATGAAGTTGCTTATCATATTTAGTAATGGACCCCTTGTATAATGGTATGCTTTGAATGCTTGGATTAGATAGACGACAAATACCATGCATCCTTTTCTATAAAGAATCTATGAAAAATCAAAAAGTGAATTTGTCAGTTCAAATTAAGTAGTGTAGTGTTGAAAAAATATTTGAGTAATAGCATTAGAAGCTTGCAATAAAATTTTTAGCAAAATATTAGGATACAATGAAATAAGAAGAAATAAAATCATATAAGCAAACAAACATGTTTAATGATTAAAAATAGCAATTGAATGGAAAATCTTTGGCCAATCAAATTAATTGATGAAAGTATACCACTTGAGCTTAAACAAAAAATCAAAAGGAAGAAGATAGTTGACCTTTAGTATAGAAGATGATTGACTAGTTAGCCATCATGAATGTCGAAGTACTTGACCAATTTCCCTAGAATGTGCGATACTTATAATATATAGGAACCATTGTAAATTAAGTTACATATTTTGAGAAAATATCCATAATTTTTTTTTTTTTAAATATAAACGAGATTGAATAAAATACATGAATAAAACTATAACAAATTGAAAAGGCAACTACAAAGAGTGGAGGGAGATCCAATCCTTGGCAGCAAGTACATGGCTTTTCTATGAAATATCCTCACCAAAAATGTGTCTAAATTTAGTTTCATCGTCCTCAGGAATAGCAAACAAAATCCTCTTGGACATTTTGAGTAGATGAGTTGTCATTGATGTCAAGAGTGAGTGGTCATTGATGTCAAGCTTTCAACACCAGTCAGTGGTAGTTTTAGTGGGCAGCATCAGTTTCAGGTTCTCCAATAAGTGCAAAAGGATAGTCCATTTTTAGTTGATCAAGACCCGGTTCCAGGAAGTCAGATGTGGTCCAAAGTGCAAAGAAGAAGCCCAAGTGAATAATATTATAATAATTCTTTATAATATTATACAAGGAAGTTTAAATTAATTATAAATTAATTAATATAATTTTTATTATAAATTAATTTATTAATTAATTTACTTAACTTATAAGTTATTTAAATTAATTATTAATTAATTTTAATATTAATTATAAGTTAATTTATATTAATTTTAAATAACCCTAAGGTGGGTTATTAAATTAAAATTTGAATTTTAAATTTGAATTCTTAGCGCTGACGTGGGAGAAAAATTTACCAAATGTGTATAAAAGGGGGACTTCCCCACCTTAGCCAAACTAACCTTATGCCTTCGAATAAAATTGATTAATGCGAGCTTGTGTGAATCATGTTGCAACAAAGAGGATTGCTTTGTGGTTTTCATGTGAAGTCAATGGTGCACGAAGGGATAATAGGAAGGAAGTCTTCCTCCCTTCACGTGGGCACCTATAGCCCACGTGGTGGGCTCCAAAGCGCTAAGGTGCTTAGCGCTTGGGGAGACGGTGGTTCGAATCATGCCAAAACCCTTTTGGGGAGAAAACAAAGGTATGCATTAAGTTGAGCACCAAAATTTTCGAAGGAATTAGTTGAGGTATTAAAAATTAATTTTTGCATATTTTATTTGGTTTGTAAGGTTGTAAGGGGAGTTATAAGGTTGATGCAAAATAAATTTTTGGTGTTATTTGCTTTAGTGTTTGAAAAGGGTAGTAAGGTGTTTTAGGAAGATTGTTTGAGGTTTTGTGGTGTTGGATATTATTTTAAGTTGGAGTTTATAAGGTGTATCAAAATAATTATTTTTCATGTATGATTTGATGGATGTTAATTTTAAAAGGGAGCAATAAGGCATAATTGAGTTTTGATTATTTTTGTGTCTAAGGAATATTTTGAGAAAGTGTTGAAGTGATATTTTATCATCTAACCATTGAAATTGGAAAGAAGAAAATTGTGATTGAGATAGGTTTTCTAAGGGCACTTTTACATCAAACAAAAGGTATGGGCACATCTTCCTAGTGAGTGATTGTTGAATGTTGTGAATGCAAAGTTGGAGTGAAAAGGATTGTTTGGTAAGCATTGTTGAGTGTGTTTTGAATTAATGCTTCAAGGTTTTCTGGAATAAAGAGTTGTTGATAAAACCTTGTTTTATAAGCATTGTTGTTGAAGTGATTAATTGAGTGAACTTGAACTAGGGTTTGCAAAGATCATGAGTATCATTGTTATGTGAAGATTATTTTATAAGCATTGTTGTTGAAGTGAGTTAAGTGAGGAACTTGAACTAGGGTTTGCAAAGATCATGAGTATCATTGTTATGTGAGATTGATTGATAAGCATTGTTGGAAATATTTGAGTGAGTGTTCATATGCTTGGACTAGGGTTTGTGAGCAAGGATTAATTCATTGAGTGATTGGTTGAGTAGAGTTGGTTGAGCCTAGTCAAGTGGATGTGTTGAAGTGATAGTTCAAGTTCTATGAAACAAATTGTTCTATATTCTGAATTGATTTGAGAAAGAGGTTGAGTATTTATGAGTGTGAAACATATTGAGTCTCTAAAAATTCTCTATATGTTTTATGTAAAAGAGATTGAAAGTGATTGAGATTGTCGCTAATATGAAGCATATTGAGTCTCTAAAAATTCTCTATATGTTTCTATGGTAAAAAGAGTGATTGAAAGTGATTGAGCATTATGGTGAATGTGAAGCATATTGAGTCTCTAACAATTCTCTATATGTTTCTATGGTAAAAAGAGTGATTGAAAGTGATTGAGCATTGTGATGAATGTGAAGCATATTGAGTCTCTAACAATTCTCTTTATGTTTCTATGAGATTGGACAAGTTCTAGTGTGGACTTGTTGAGGAGATTTGAGATAAGTTCTTAGAGAAGACTTGTGGACAGATTTGTGTGAGATTTTGTGGAAGCTTATACAAATTTGAGGAAAATATTGAGAGTAGAGTTGGACAAGTTCTAGTGAGGACTTATTGAGAAGATTTGGACAAGTTCTAGAGAGGACTTGTGGATAGATTAGTGTGAGATTTTGTGGAAGCTTACAAGGTAGATTTGAGATAAGTCTTTGAGAAGACTTGTGAGTAGAGTTGATTGATTGATTTGTTCAAACCTTGAGTTAAGGTTTGGGGTAGATCTAGTAGAGTTGATTTGTGATTAGGTCAAGCTTTGTGTTAAGGCTTGAGGATAGATATTGAGGATAATTTATGCTAGACCGAAGGATTATGTTTAGTGTAGATCAGAGGACAGAGATTGAGGATAGATTTGTGCTAGATCGAAGGACTATGTTTAGTGCAGATCAGAGGATAGATATTGAGGATAAATTTGTGCTAGACCAAAGGACTATGTTTAGTATTATTTTTAGTATAGATTTGAGGATAGATTTTGGTGCATATTTGAGGATAGGTTTGTGCCAGACTAGAGATAGAGATTGAGCAGATTTGTGCTAGATCGAAGGATTGTGTTTAGTGTAGATTTGAGATAGAGCTTTGAAGGTGATAGAGTATAGAGGATGATAATCTCTAGTGGATAGAGATCCATTAGCTAGGGTAGTGAGGATAGGTGTCTTTAGTGGATAGAGATCCATTAGCCAGAGTAGTGGGGGTAGTAGTTCTTCTAGAAGATCACCAATCAGAGCTAAGGAGAAAGGAGTTCTCCTATGGATAGAGATCCATGAACTTGATTAGGGGATTGGTGTCTCCTTTGGATAGAGGTCCATAAACATTGTAATAGGGAAAGGATTCCCAAGAGATTTATTGAGAAAATATTAGTGAAATATTTTCTCCGTGGAGTAGCCCACATTGGGTGAACCACATTAAATTGGTGTCTCTATTGTGTGTGATGATTTGTGCATTGCTTTGGTTATTGCTATTGATATTGCCATTGATTATATTGGATAATACTATTTGGGAAAGAAAAGTAAAAAGTGGTCTTATACTGTTCACCCCCCTCTCAATATAAGCTTGTGTTCTTCAATTGGTATCAGAGCTGGTTCCTTCGAAAAAGGTTTAACAACTTGAAGGAAGATCTTACAAGAACAAAAATGGTAAAGAAAGGTAAAATTAGAACCATGAGACACAAGAAGAAAAGAACACACATGGTCATGAAATAAAAGGAAGATGAATTCAATATTGTTGTTTTGGGAGGAAGAATGGAAATAGATTCAAGAGATGAATCAAGTAGTGGAGAAAAGACTAGATTAATAAAGTTTTGTACCAGATGTAGGAAGATAGGTCACCTTGTAGCTTATTGTTCACAAGAAGGTGAAGAATGTTTTGTTTGTGGTCAACTCGGTCATGATGCAGGTTATTGCAATGGGTTTAGTAGTGGTGAAGATGAAGATGATACTTTCAGAATTGAAGTCCTAGAGGATGGTTCAGAAAAGGATAATAGGGATAGTCAAAATAGGTATGAAGAAGAAACTCTACTTTGGACAATAGAAGAAATTGAAGACCAAAGAAAAGAGAAAAATTTAGAAAGAGAAAAGGAGGAAGTCACTCTTAAGGAACTTATTGAGTTAAAAAGGGAGAACTTAGAATTAAAGGCTCAAATACAAGAGGATGAGAAATGTAAGACAAAGCTTCTACAAGATCTCTCTGACTTGAAATATAAGGTTGAAAAGGCAAGGAGAGTTGAAAAAGGTATGGTTGAATAGTCAAAGGTAAAAGAGCTAGAATGTGAAAGACTTATTGTTGATCTCGAAGAATTAAAAAGGGAGAACTCAGGATTAAGGGTTCAAGCTCAAGAAGATGAGAAAGCAAAAAGCAAAGTTTCTACAAGAACTCACTAACTTCAAAATTAAGGTTGAAGAGGCAAGGAAAATGGAAGAAGGTATGGCTGAAGAATTAAAGACAAAATATCTAGAATGTGAAAGATTAGAACATGAGATAGTTTCACTAAGGATGGAAGTAAAAAGCTCTAAGGACAAGCTACACAAGTTTGAGAAAAATTCAAAGACTTTGGACAAGATTATCAATGCACAAAGATCATCAATCACCAAAATAGGACTTAGTTTTGAAGAAGAACAAGGGAAACAGGAAGCAAAAAAAGGAGAGTCAAGCTCAAGCACCAAAGAAGAAGAAGCTTCAAAAGAAGAAAGTAAAAGAGAGAGTGAGACTTCTAAGGATAAGTTGGACAATAGAAAGTTCAACAAGGAAAGGAACAATGCACAAAGAAGGAACAGATGGAATAGGAAACAACATAGAGTAGAAGAGACTAAGAGACCAATGAGGTCAAGGCAAGGTAATTTCAATGGATGATGTTTCTCATGTCACATATTTGGGCACAAGGCTTCACAATGCAGGACACATGAAAGAAAGGAATATGAGAACTTTAGAAATAGATAACTTTTCCATGGGTATTGCTACTCATGTAATCAGTTTGGTCACAAGGCAATGAATTGCAAGGTACATGATAGGAACAGATATGGCTTCACTAGGAGAAATCCCAAGACATTTGCACCTCCAAGGAATAATAACATTAAGTGTTATAAGTGCAATAATTATGGACATACAACAAAGTGGTGTAGAGCAGACATTCCAGAATCAAGCATGAACAGGAACAAGAATAGGAATATGGACATGAATAGGAATAGGAATAGGAACAAGAATATGGACATGAACATGAACATGAACAAGAACATGGACATGAACAAGAATAGTCAAAGGAATCAGAAGGATCGGATGAGAAGGAAAGAGGACAAAGGTAAATACCAGTGCTTTCTAGGAGTAGAAATACTCCCACCCCATAATTAACCACCTCAAGAGGAGGTGGGGGAGGGGCTAAGCTAAGAGACTCATTCTTAGCCCCGAGCCCCAAAGGTGACCCTTTGCCATTGATGTCAAAGGGGGAGAGATTTGAGTAAGGGGGAGAGATTTGGTTTAATGAGAGAGCAATTTCCCAAGGGGAGCAGAACAAGAAAAAGGTCAAGTTTTGGTAAAAATAATTTGGGTTGCCATCAATGACAAAGGGGGAGATTGTTGGACATTTTGAGTAGATGAGTTGTCATTGATGTCAAGAGTGAGTGGTCATTGATGTCAAGCTTTCAACACTGATCAATGGCAGTTTTAGTGGGCAACATCAGTTTTAGGTTCTCCAATAAGTGCAAAAGGATAGTCCATTTTTAGTTGATCAAGACCCAGTTCCAGGAAGTCAGATGTGGTCCAAAGTGCAAAGAAGAAGCCCAAGTGAATAATATTATAATAATTTTTTATAATATTATAAAGGGAAGTTTAAATTAATTATAAATTAATTAATATAATTTTTATTATAAATTAATTTATTAATTAATTTACTTAACTTATAAGTTATTTAAATTAATTATTAATTAATTTTAATATTAATTATAAGTTAATTTATATTAATTTTAAATAACCCTAAGGTGGGTTATTAAATTAAAATTCAAATTTCAAATTCGAATTCTTAGCGCCGACATGGGAGCAAAATTTACCAAAAGTGTATAAAAAGGGACTACCCCACCTTAGCCAAACTAAACTTATGCCTTCAAATAAAATTAATTAATGTGAGCTTGTGTGAATCGTGTTGCAACAAAGAGGATTGCTTTGTGGTTTTCATGTGAAGTCAATGGCACACGAAGGGATAAGAGGAAGGAAGTCTTCCTTCCTTCACGTGGGTGCCTATAGCCCATGCGGTGGGCTCCAAAGTGCTAAGGTGCTTGGCACTTGGGGAGACGATGGTTCAAATCATGTCGAAACCCTTTTGGGGAGAAAACAAAGGTATGCATTAAGTTGAGCACCAAAATTTTTGGAGGAATTAGTTGAGGTATTAAAATTTAATTTTTGCATATTTTATTTGGTTTGTAAGGTTGTAAGGGGAGTTATAAGGTTGATGCAAAATAAATTTTTGGTGTTATTTGCTTTAGTGTTTGAAAAGGGTAGTAAGGTGTTTTAGGAAGATTGTTTGAGGTTTTGTGGTGTTGGATATTATTTTAAGTTGGAGATTATAAGGTGTATCAAAATAATTATTTTTCATGTATGATTTGATGGATGTTAATTTCAAAAAGGAGCAATAAGGTATAATTGAGCTTTGATTATTTTTGTGTCTAAGGAATATTTTGAGAAAGTGTTGAAGTGATATTTTGTCATCTAACCATTGAAATTGGAAAGAAGAAAATTGTGATTGAGACAAGTTTTCTAAGGGTACTTTTACATCAAACAAAAGGTATGGGCACATCTTCCTAGTGAGTGATTATTGAATGTTGTGAATGTAAAGTTGGAGTGAAAAGGATTGTTTGGTAAGCATTGTTGAGTGTGTTTTGAATTAATGCTTCAAGGTTTTCTGGAATAAAGAGTTGTTGATAAAACCTTGTTTTATAAGCATTGTTGTTGAAGTGATTAAGTTGAGTGAACTTGAACTAGGGTTTGCAAAGATCATGAGTATCATTGTTATGTGAAGATTATTTTATAAGCATTATTGTTGAAGTGATTAAGTGAGTGAACTTGAACTAGGGTTTGCAAAGATCATGAGTATCATTGTTATGTGAGATTGATTGATAAGCATTGTTGGAAATATTTGAGTGAGTGTTCATATGCTTGGACTAGGGTTTGTGAGAAAGGATTATTTCATTGAGTGATTGGTTGAGTAGAGTTGGTTGAGCCTAGTCAAGTGGATGTGTTGAAGTGATAGTTCAAGTTCTATGAAACAAATTATTCTATATTCTGAATTGATTTGAGAAAGAGGTTGAGTATTTGTGAGTGTGAAACATATTGAGTCTCTAACAATTCTCTATATGTTTCTATGGTAAAAAGAGTGATTGAAAGTGATTGAGCATTGTGGTGAATGTGAAGCATATTGAGTCTCTAACAATTCTCTATATGTTTATGTGATAAAAAGAGTGATTGAAAGTGATTGAGCATTGTGGTGAATGTGAAGCATATTGAGTCTCTAAGCCAGGGTAGTGAGGATAGGTGTATTGAGTGGATAGATATCTGTTAGCTAGAGTAGTGGGGGTAGTAGTTCTTCTAGAATATCACCCGTCAGAGCTAAGGAGAAAGAGTACTCCTATGGATAGATATCCACAAACTTGATTAGGGTATTGGTGTCTCCTTTGGACAGAGGTCCATAAACATTATAATAGAGAAAGGATTCCCAAGAGATTTATTGAGAAAATATTAGTAAAATATTTTCTCTGTGGAGTAGCCCACATCAGGTGAGCCAAGTTAAATTGGTGTATTTATTGTGTGTGATGATTTGTGTATTTCTTTGGTTACTGCTATTGATATTACCATTTATTATATTGGATAATATTGTTTGGGAAAGGAAATTAAAAAGTGGTATTATACTGTTCAACCCCCCATCTCAGTATAATCTTGTGTTCTTCAAATTCGTCAATCAACCTTGTAATAAATAGAGGGAAAATAAATATAAACACAACCATGCATAGAAATTTAAAAAATAAAAATAAAAAAACAAACATAAACATCAAAACCACAAGCAAAGCATAAAGTCAAAAATCAATAGTTACTAGAGTCTAATACCAAGAACTTTATATGCTTTCTCTATTAGCAAAAGGAATGCATATTTAATTCTTTATTTTGTTCAATATGACCAAAATAGCCCTACCTCATATTTCTTTGTAGCTTCAAAATTTTGATAGTATGCTCTAGAAGAGATGCTCCTAAAATATAAATGAGACAATAAATCACAAATTTCAAATATGCACAAAGGCACATTGAAAGCAACAAGAGACTAATAATACATAAAAATAAATGAGAATTTTTTTAATCTCACTAGCAAAAGCCAATAACTAGTTCACCAAAGGTAAAGGTGTGCAAGCAGTTTTAAATAGGTAGGGAATTGCAACAATTGTTCCAAGTTTGGATTCAAATTCTTCTTTGTATTTCAACCATTTGTTATAGTGAGCTTACATATTCACCTACTATGCAAACAATTTAAGAGATTCATGCTCTAGTGCCATTAGGAGATCATTTACCAGAATCAAGAACTTCAGTGGCAAGAAGCATCATCTCATGATTGTGATTAGACATCATTACTTCATGCATCTAATGCAGATCCTCCTCCTTTGCAACCAAATTTTGTATGACATTGGGATTGTATCCCATGTTGGGTCTTGAGACCACAAGTAAAGTGGGGCACAACATACACCCTAGCCAGTACACATTCTCCAAATTTGAATGTGTGGTGTTCCTTTATGTGCTCAATCAGTTACATCCAAAGAGTAAAGCATGTCATCCAACAATGACAAACAAAATGCTTAGAAAGACAAAAGACAACTTCTAAAAAAAATAAAAATAAAATAATAAGTTACCTCTAGAAAGAACCTATATGCAATTTACAACATCAATAGTATGAAGTTGCTTATCAGATTTAGTAATGGACCCATTGTATAATGGGGTGCTCTGGATGCTTGGTGTAGATAGGTGAGAAATACCATCCATCATTTTTTATGAAGGATCTAAGAAATATCAAAAAGTGAATTTGTTAGTTCAAATTAAGTAGTGTGGAGCTAAAAAAATGTTTGAGTAACAGTATTAGAAACTTGCAATAAATTTTTTAACAAAATATTAGGATACAATGAAATAGGAAGAAAAAAGAAACAAGAAAACAAACATGTTTAGCACTTAACAACAACAGTTGAATGGAAAATATTTAGCCAATCAATTGAATGGATGAAAGTATACCAATTGATCTTAAAGGGCAAATCAAAGGGAAGAAGATGGTTGACCTTCACTATAGAAGATGATTGACTAGTTAGCCATCATGAATGCCAAAGTACTTGACCAATTTCCCTAGCATATGTGATACCTGTAATATGCAGGAACCATTGTAAATTAAGTTAGATATTCTGAGAAAATATCCATAATTCTTTTTAGAAAATAAAAACAAGGAAGAACAAACTACATAAATAAAACAATAACAAATTGGAATGGCAACTACAAAGAGAGGAGGGAGATTCAAACCTTAGCAGTAGGTACAAGGCTTTTCTATGAAATATCCACACCAACAATGTGTCTGAAATTAGTTTCTTAGTCCTAAAGAACAACAAATAAAATTTATCAATCTACAATGTAAATCAACCTTGTAAGAAATAGAGGGAAAATAAATATAAACACACCCATGCGTGGAAATTAAAAAAATAAAAATAAAAAACAAACATAAACATCAAAACCACAAGCAAAGCATAAAGTTAGAAATCAATAATTATTAGAGTCCAATACCAAGAACTTTATATGCTTTCTCTATTAGCAAAAGGAATGCATATTTAATTCTTTATTTTGTTCAATATGACCAAAATAGACTCTGCTCCATCCTTCCTTATAGGGGCTCTATTAACTTCAAAAGTTTTATAGTAGCTCTAGAAGAGATGCTCTTAAAATATAAATGAGATAATAAATCATAAATTTCAAATTTATACAAAGGCACATTGAAAGCAACAAGAGATTAATAATACATAAAAACAAATGAGAAATTTTTTAATCTCACTAGCAAAATCCAATAACTAGTTCACCAAAGGCAAAGGTATGCAAGCAGTTTTAAATAGGTGGAGAATTGTAGCAACTATTCCAAGTTTGGATTCAAATTTCTTCTACATTTCAACCATTTGTTATAGTGAGCTTACATATTCACCTACTAAGCAAACAATTTAAAAGATTCATGCTCTAGTGCCATTAGGAGATCATTTACCAAAATCAAGAACTTTAGTAGTAAGAAGCATCATCTCATGATTGTGATTAGACATCATTACTTCATGCATCTAATGCAAATCCTCCTCCTTTGCAACCAAATTTTGTATGACATTAGGATTGTATCCCATGTTGGGTCTTGAGACCACAAGTAAAGTGGGGCACAACATACACACTAGCTAGTACACATTCTCCAAATTTGAATGCATGGTGTTCCTCTATGTGCTCAATTAGCTGCAACAAAAGCATGTCATCCAACAATGAAAAATAAATTCTAACAAAAGAAAAATAAAACAATAAGTTACCTCTAAAAAGAACCTATATACAATTTACAACATCAATAGTATGAAGTTGCTTATCAAATTTAGTAATGGACCCATTGTATAATGGGATGCTCTAAATGCTTGGTGTAGATAGGTGAGAAATACCATCCATCCTTTTTTATGAAGGATCTAAGAAATATCAAAAAGTGAATTTGTTAGTTCAAATTAAGTAGTGTGGAGCTAAAAAAATATTTGAGTAACAACATTAGAAGCTTACAATAATTTTTTAACAAAATATTAGGATACAATGAAATGAGAAGGAAAAATAAATAAGAAAACAAATATTTATAATGCTTAACAATAATAGTTGAATGGAAAATATTTAGTCAATCAATTGAATAGATGAAAGTATACCAATTGATCTTAAAGGGTAAATCAAAGGGAAGAAGATGGTTGACCCTCACTATAGAAGATGATTGACTAGTTAGCCATCATGAATATGAAGTACTTAACCAATTTCCCTAGCATATATGATACCTATAATATGTAAGAACCATTGTAAATTAAGTTAGATATTCTAAGAAAATGTCCATAATTATTTTAAAAAAAAAAATGAGGAAGAACAAACTACATAAATAAAACAATAACAAATTGGAATGACAACTACAAAGAGAGGAGGGAGATTCAAACCTTAGCAACAAGTACAAGGCTTTTCTATGAAATATCCACACCAACAATGTGTACAAAATTAATTTCCTAGTCCTAAAGAATAACAAACAAAATCCATCAATCTACAATGTAAATCAACCTTGTAAGAAATAGAGGAAAATAAATATAAACACACACATGCATGGAAATTTAAAAAATAAAAATTAAAAACAAACATAAACATCAAACCACAAGCAAAGCATAAAGTCAAAAATCAATAGTTACTAGAGTCCAATACCAAGAACTTTATATGATTTTTCTATTAGCAAAAGGAATGCATATTTAATTCTTTATTTTGTTCAATATGACCAAAATAGACTCTGCTCCATCCTTCCTTATAGGGGCTCTATTAACTTCAAAATTTTGATAGTAGCTCTAGAAGAGATGCTCTTAAAATATAAATGAGACAATAAATCACAAATTTTAAATATACACAAAGGCACATTGAAAGCAACAAGAGACTAATAATACATAAAAACAAATGAGAATTTTTTTAATCTCACTAGCAAAATCCAATAACTAGTTCACCAAAGGCAAATGTGTGCAAGTAGTTTTAAATAGGTAAGGAATTGTAACAATTATTCCAAGTTTAGATTCAAATTCTTCTCTACATTTCAACCATTTGTTATAGTGAGCTTACATATTCACCTACTAAGCAAACAATCTAAGAGATTCATGCTCTAGTGCCATTAGGAGATCATTTACCATAATTAAGAACTTCAATGGCAAGAAGCATCATCTCATGATTGTGATTAGACATCATTACTTCATGCATCTAATGCAGATCCTCCTCCTTTGCAACCAAATTTTGTATGACATTAGGATTGTATCCCATGTTGGGTCTTGAGACCACAAGTAAGTGGGGCACAACATACACACTAGCTAGTACACATTCTCCAAATTTGAATGTGTGGTGTTCCTCTATGTGCTCAATCAACTACAACCAAAGAGTAAAGCATGTCATCCAACAATGACAAACAAAATGCTAAAGATGAAAGAGATAACTTAAAAAAAAATAAGTTACCTCTAGAAAGAACCTATATGCAATTTACAACATCAATAGTATGAAGTTGCTTATCAGATTTAGTAATGGACCCATTGTATAATGGGGCACTCTAGATGCTTGGTGTAGATGGGCGAGAAATACCATCCATCCTTTTTTATGAAGGATCTAAGAAATATCAAAAAGTGAATTTATTAGTTCAAATTAAGTAGTGTGGAGCTAGAAAAATGTTAACAACATTAGAAGCTTGCGATAAATTTTTTAACAAAATATTAGGATACAATAAAATAGAAAGAAAAAAAAACAAACATGTACAATGCTAAACAACAATAGTTGAATGGAAAATATTTAGCCAATCAATTGAATGGATGAAAGTATACCAATTGAACTTAAAGGGCAAATCAAAGGGAAGAAGATGATTGAACATCATGAATACTAAAGTACTTGACTAGTTTTCCTAGCATATGTGATGCCTATAATATGCAAGAACCATTGTAAATTTAGATATTCTAAGAAAATGTCCATAGTTATTTTTAAAACCAAAAATAAGGAAGAACAAACTACATAAATAGAACAATAACAAATTGGAATGGCAACTACAAAGAGAGGAAAGAGATTCAAACCTTAGCAGCAGGTACAAGGCTTTTCTATGAAATATCCACACCAACAATGTGTACAAAATTAATTTCTTGGTCCTAAAGAACAACAAACAAAACTTATCAATCTACAATGTAAATCAACCTTGTAAGATATAGAGGGAAAATAAATATAAACACACATGCATGAAAATTTAAAAAATAAAAATAAAAAACAAACATAAACATAAAAAACACAAGTAAAGCATAAAGTCAAAAATCAATAGTTATTAGAGTCCAATACCAAGAACTTTATATGCTTCTCTATTAGCAAAAGGAATGCATATTCAATTTTCTATTTTGTTCAATATGACCAAAATAGACTTTGCTCCATCCTTCCTTCTAGGGGCTCTATTAACTTTAAAAGTTTGATAGTATGCTCTAAAAGAGATGCTCCTGAAATATAAATGAGACAATAAATCACAAATTTTAAATATGCACAAAGGTACATTGAAAGCAACAAGAGACTAATAATACATTAAAAAATAAGAATTTATTTTAATCTCACTAGCAAAAGCCAATATCTAGTTCACCAAAGGAAAAGGTGTGTAAACAATTTTAAATAGGTGGGGAATTGCAGCAATTGTTCCAAGTTTGGATTCAAATTCTTCTTTGCATTTCAACCATTTGTTATAGTGAGCTTACATATTCATCTAATAAAAAGAGACTTAAGACATTCATGCTCTAGTGTTAGTAGATCATTTACTAGAATTAGGAACTTCTATGCCAAGAAGCATCATCTCATGATTGTCATCAGACATCATTTCATCATTATGATCAAACTTGCTCTTAACGAAGGCAGACATGAGACAATATTCAAAGGAACTTTTATGTAAGATAGATATATTATCCAAAATGTAGAAGGCCATAGATAGCAACTCAAGTGAAGCAGGCTCTTTGTTTAGCCCCCCATACAAGCACAATCAATCATATCTGGAGTTACAATCTCACTTCCTAAAGTGGCACCAATAACAGGATCAAAAGTCAACCACTTGTCATGCAACTCCTTCAAAACACAATCACTATCATGACTTCACAATGCTTTCATAAGACATATGAATGGGATACATAGACCTCTACCCATTTTATTGTTATCCAATTTGACATTCTGGAAGACACACTTAAATGGTAGCTTTCATTGTGCTTTCTACACTTTGAATTCTTTAGTTTGGCTCTGAAATATGCTTGTGATGTTATTTCATCATAAAAGATAACAGGATTTTGTTAGAACATCTCATAGTAGTGTGCCATGATAGTGCAAATATTTTTTTGTAAAAACAACTAGTAATTCTACCACCAAAATAGCATTTGTGAATAACTTGAAATTGTTTATAGGAGTTTGATTGGGAAACACTTGTAAAATTTTTTGGACATTTTGAGTCCCTAAGATAAAAGTTGTCATTGATGTCAAAATGACCTATGTAAGTAAGCACTATGATTTTTCTCCACAAAGAGCTTCACGAGAAGAAAAGGTTTTGATCAAAGGTTAAAGAAGGGATGCATGGAATTTGGTTCCAAAAGGAGCTTCAAGGGAAGCTTAGAAAAATGCTTTTATCAAAAGGTAAGGAAAGATTTTATTTAAAACCATGGATGGCAAATTTGAAATGGTTTTTTCTTAAAACCCAAGTTGGATTTTCTTTTCATCGAAAAAGGACCTCCGGTGATAAAGTTATTAAAGTTTGAAATTTAGGTTTAAATTTTAATTTTATTAAAATTTAAATTTAAATTTAAAACATTTTAAAAGGTTTTTCCCTCATTTCTTATTGGCACCGCCGATGTCATGAGGGCAATTTTAAAAGGGCCGATGTATTCGCATTGAAGTATGGCTTATATAAATAAGCCAAAGGTTTTTCATTTAATTTACCAAGTCCAGTCGCATGATTTTTGAAAACCCAAAGTATTGTACATCCGAATATTTCAAATCAAATTTTATGGAGTGTGACGTGGATGGTCAAGTCATGGGTGATCAAGTTTGGTGCTTTGTTAGGAAAGCACATGCGGCATAAGGAAGAGAGTGCCCAAGGCACTCACATGTGGCTTAGCTGTCGCTTGGCAGCACGATGGGTAGAGGT
The DNA here is from genome assembly GCA_028583015.1 of Wollemia nobilis. NCBI lineage: Eukaryota > Viridiplantae > Streptophyta > Pinopsida > Araucariales > Araucariaceae > Wollemia > Wollemia nobilis. The sequence continues at coordinate 5,341,079 of JAQPPZ010017109.1, forward strand.
TAGAAACACCAAAGCCCTTCGAGGGCTCCTTTGAGGTATGCGCTCCGACTCCGATATTTACGGGGGTTAATATTTCAATTAAAATATTTACTTGCTAATATTTTGTTATAATTTTTGTAGGAGATATAAGGTTGAGCAAGCTTTAATATTTTAATCAGGGTTTTTTATTAAATTTGGCAATGGAGTAATAAGGGATTATATGTCATATATTATTTTTGCATTAAATCAATGTTGTGCAAATGTTAATGGAGGATGCCCTAAGTTAAAGTGTTTATAAATGCTATGGTGGTAATTCTTGAGATGTGGTTATTGCTTTCATGTGCTTATGAGCTTCTTTCTTGAGATTGGAGTTGATAAGGTGTATGAGGAACATGCTTTGTATTGTTGAGTAGAAGAATAAAATAAATATTGTTGAGATATTTCAAGGGAATATTATTGAGAAAATTTGTGCAATATTCTTTTTCTATTAACCCTCTCTAGTTTGGCAAAGAAGTGGTTATGATCTTGACTAAATTGAAAGATCTTCTTCATCATCAAAAAGGTATGGACAATATTCTCCATTGACTTGATTGGGTGATTATTTTCTAAAAATATCATTGAAGAGAAAAGGATTGATTGTGGTTTTATTTTAGAAAGTGATTGGTTAATGCTTGAAGGTTTTCTGAATTGAAAGTTGTAATTAAACCTTGTTTATAAGCATTGTTGTTGAAGCCCATTGGTTGTGCAAAGAACTTGAACTTGAGTTAGAAAATAACATGAGTATCATTGTTATGTGAGATTTGTAGTTGAGCATTGTTGGAAATATTTTGAGTTGGTTGGACTAGGGTTTGTGAGAAAGCATTGATCCTTGAGGTGATTGGTTGAGTATAGTTGTTTGAGCCTAGCCAAGTGATTGTGTGAAGTGGTTGTTCAAGTTCCATGAAACAAACTATTCTATATTCTGATTTGAGTTGAGATTGAGATTTGAGAATAGAACATATTAAGTCTCTAACAATTCTCTTTATGCTTATATAATATTGATTTGAGTTGAGATTGGGATTTGAGTATAGAACATATTGAGTCTCTAACAATTCTCTTTATGCTTCTATGACATTGATTTGAGTTATTGATTGACCATTGAGTATAGAACATATTGAGTCTCTAACAATTCTCTTTATGATTCTATGTGATTGAGACAAGTCTTTGAGAAGGCTTGTGGACTAATTTTGTGTAAGCTTTTGTGAAATATTGCAATGCATATTTGAGCAAGTCCTAGAGAGGACCTATTGAGCAAGTCCTAGAGAGGACCTATTGAGTATATTTGGATAGGTTTTGTGTCAACTTGTTGAGCATATTTGGATAGGTTCTGTGTGGACCTATTGAGCAGATTTGAGTAGGTTCTATGTGGACCTATTGAGCAGATTTGAGCAGGTTCTATGTGGACTTGTTGAGAATATTTGAGCAGGTTCTGAGTGAACCTATTGAGCAGATTTGAGCAGGTTATGAGTGAACCTATTAAGCATATTTGAGTAGTTTTGAGTGGACCTATTGAGCATATTTGAGCAAGTTTTGAGTGAGCTTGTTGAGAAGATTTGAGTAGGTTTTGAGTGAACCTATTGAGCAGATTTGATAAGGTTTTGAGTGAACCTATTTATAGATCTTTGGAGGTGATAGAGTATAGAGGATAGAGTCTCAGTGGATTGAGATCCAATAGCTAGGACATTTGAATATAGATCTGTGAGGAGTCTTTAAGTGGAGAGAGATCCGCCAGTCAATGCAGCAGAGATACAAAGTCTTCTAGAAGATCACTAGCCAGAGTAGAAGGGGAAAGAGTTCTCTTGTGGAAGATATCCATGAACTTGAGATTAGGGGATCAACATATCCTTTGGACAAAGGTCCATAAACATTGTAATTGTGAAGGATTCCCAAGAGATTATTTGAGAAATATTTAGAATAAATATTATCTCTATGGAGGTAGCCCACATTGGGTGAACCACATTAAAATTTGTGTCTCTATTATGTATGGTGTTTTGTGCATTGCTTTGATTATTTCTATTGATACTAATATCTATACACTACATAATATTTAATTGAAAAGAAAAAATAAAAAGTGGTCTTATACTATTCACCCCCCTCTCAGTATAAGATTGTGTTCTTCAATTGGTATAAGAGCGGGTTCCTTTAGAAGAGTTTGACAACTTGAAGGAAAAGCAGTCTAAGAACACAATGGATCAAAAGGATCAAAAGTATGGGTTCTTCAACAATGTAGTACCAGTATTTTATGGAAGTGACTTCTTGTATTAGTGTGTACTGATGAGATTTCACCTGATGGCACTTGGCAATGAAGTTTGGGATGCAGTGGAATTTGGATATGATTCAGGATCCAATCCTTCTATAGATAAGGAAGGTAATATTCTAATGCAAATTCAATATCTATGAATACAATTATAAAAGGGTTGCATAGATCAAAATCTATGAAGGTTATGGAATGCAAGACACCCAAAGACATGTGGGATCTATTTCATACTATATATGGAGATAAAAATGTCAAAAAAGCTAAGATCAAAAATCTCAAAGGAAAATTTGAGAACCTAATAATGTGGTATGATGAAAACATTCATGACTATCTCATCAATGTTGATGAACTTATACATGAGACGAAAGGTCTTGGCATGAAGATTGATGAATCAGATGCTTGTGATAATATATTGAGAACTCTTCCAAAAAGGTATAGTGAAATTTTTTCTGCTAAAGAAACATCAATTGATAGGTATTATTTGACAATAAATTCTTTGCTTGGCATGCTTACTATGTTTGAGATAAGAATAAAAGATCATATTCCTCCAAAATAAGCTACATTCAAAGTGGACAAAAAGAAAAATGGTAAGAAGTCAGAATTGAGCAGTGAATCTTCTAGTGATGAACAAGCTAACTATGACAAAAGAGATAAAGGTTCTAGAAGACCCATAGATATAAGATCTATTAAGTGCTTCAATTGTGGAAAGTATGGACATTATGCAACAGAGTGCAAAGAGCCCAAAAGCAACAATGAATAAGAAAAATAGGATCATAGGTACAGGGAATCATAAAGACATAGGTACTAGAAGAAGAGCAAGGATGGACAAAACAAACAAGGGAATAAGTTCTTCCAAAGGCAAAATTGAAGCTACCATGCGGATAATGCAAGTAAGTACTCAATTGATAGTGATACTATTTTTTCATATAATGATATATATGAAGTCTTATTTATGGTTGAAGAAAAATATCCAATTAAGAAAAAGACTCTAGTTATTCTCAAGTGTTTTAGATGTGGTAGATTTGGATATCTTGAATATGATTGTACAAGGAATGGTTATATTTTTAGTGATGATTTTTTTGAAGATGCACTTTATAGACCAAATGAAAATCTTCTAATGGCATTAGAAGAATAAGTGATTTATCCTATAGAAGACAAGCCAAAAGGAAGTAATGATATGGACGAAGGCAAACAAATAGAGAATTATTCAATAGAGAATGGATATGATATCAAGGGAGAACTTATCTATGCCCTTGACACAATAAATAATGTAAGAAAGCAACACTCTAAGCTTGAAATTCAGTTTCAAGAATGTGATGCAAAAATATTATTGCTCATAGAGGATTTAGAAAAGTCAAAGGCTAAGGCAAGAAAGTTCAAGGATAAGTTAGAAGCAAATATTTTGGAATGTGAGAAGTTAGAACAAGAAGTGGCTACTCTAAAAGAAGATTTAAAGGACTCCAAGATCAAGATGAAGAGTTTCACAAATAGCTCTAAGAACTTGGATAAGTTCATCTGTGGACAATAGCAAACATCATGTTCAATAGGTCTTGGCTTTGGAAATGTTCAAAAGAAATAGGAAAAAGAATCTACTTCAAGTCTTGATGAAGAAGAAACTTCAGAAGAAGATAGTTTAAGTGTAAGTGGGACATCATAGGATGAGTTGGAAAACAAAGAGTTCAACAAAGAGAGGAACAATGCACAAAGAAGATACAGATGGAACATCAATCAAAATAGGAGACCAATGATGTCAAGACAAGGAGGCTTCAATGGAATATGTTTTTCATGTCATAGGTTTGGACACATGGCTTCATAGTACAGAACTCATGAAAGATAGGTATATGGAAAAGAACAGCTTTTCCAAGGTTATTGCTACTCATGCAATGGTTTTGTTCACAAGGCAATGAATTGCAATATTAATGACAAAAGAGGATATGGCTTCACTAGGATAAATCCTAAGACATTTGCACATCCAAGGAATAATAACATTAAGTGTTATAATGCAATAATGATGGTCACATAGCAATATGGTGTAGAGAAAATATTCCAAGAACAGGAATATGAACAGGAATAGGAATATGAATAGGAACAAAGATATGAACAGAAATAGGAACAAGGATGAGAATTGAAACAGGATCATAAACATGGATGAGAACAATAACATGAATAGGAATAGAAGTTATGACAATAACAGGGATGATAACTTGGAAAGAAACAGTGAGAGAATTCAAAAAACTCATAGAAGAAGTGAGAAAGATAAAATCATAGATCCATGCTTTTGGGGAGTAGAAATACTCCCACCCCAGAATTAACCACCTCATGTGGAGGTAGGGGGAGAGGCCAAGCTAAGAGGCTCATTCTTAGCCTTGAGACCTAAAGTTGACCCTTTGCCATTGATGTCAAAGGGGGATACATTTGTATATTGGGAAGAGATTTGGCATGAGAGGATATTTGGTATGAGGAGAGATTTGATATTTGATAGAGCCTTGAGCCAGGGGGAGCAAAGTCCCAGGGGGAGCATAAAATAATGTCAAGTTTCAGTAAAAGGATATGGGTTGCCATCAATGACAAAGGGGGAGATTTTTGGACATATTGGGTCCCTAAGCTAAAATTTTTCATTGATGTCAAAAGGACCTATGTAAGTAAGCACTATGATTTTTCTCCACAAAGATCTTCATGAGAAGCAAGGGTTTTGATAAAAGGTTCAAGAAGGGATGCATGGCATTTGGTTCCAAAAGGAGCTTCAAGGGAAGCTTAGAAAAATATTTTTATGAAAATGCAAGGAAAGCTTCTATTTAAAACCATGGATGGAATATTTGAAATGGGTTTTTCTTAAAACCCAATTTGGCTTTTCGTTTCATCAAAAAAGGACCTTCGGTGATAAAGTTATTAAATTTTGAAATTTAAGTTTAAATTTTAATTTAAAAACTTTTAAAAGGCTTTTTCGTCCTTTCTTATTGGATTCACCAACGTCATGAGGGAAATTTTAAAATGGCCAATGTATTCGCATTGAAGGATGGCTTATATAAATAAGCCAAAGGTTTTTCATTTAATTTACCAAGTCTAGTCGCATGATTTTTGAAAACCCCAAGTATTGTACATCTGAATATTACACAACAAATTTTGTGGAGTGTGACGTGGACGGTCAAGTCATGGGCTGTCAATTTTGGTGCCTAATGAGGAAATTGGATGCAGCTTAAGTAAGAGAGTGCTCAAGGCACTCACGTGGGCAGTATTAGCCCATGCAACTTAGCTACCACTTGGCAGCACGGTGGGTAGAGGTTTAAAATTCCAAAGCCATTCAAGGGCTCCTTTGAGGTATGCGCTCCGACTTTGATATTTACGAGGGTCAATATTTTAATTAAAATATTTGCTTGCTAAGGTTTGGTTATAATTTTTGTAGTAAATATAAGGTTGAGCAAGCTTTAATATTTTAATAAGGGTTTTTGATTAAATTTGGCAATGGAGTAATAAGGGAGTATATGTCATATATTATTTTTGCGTTAAATCAATATTGAGTCTAAAAATTCTCTTTATGATTTTATGTGATTGATACAAGTCTTTGCGAATGCTTGTGGACTGATTTTGTGTAATCTATTGTGAAAGATTGCAATGCAGATTTGAGCAAGTCCTAGAGAGGACCTTTTGAGCAGATTTGGACAGGTTTTGTGTGGACCTATTGAGCAGATTTGGATAGGATCTATTGAGCAGATTTGAGCAAGTTCTATGTGGACCTATTGAGCAAATTTGAACAGGTTCTGTGTGGACCTATTGAGAATATTTGAGCAGGTTCTGAGTGAACCTATTGAGCAGAATTGAGCAGGTTCTTAGTGAACATATTAAGCATATTTGAGTAGGTTTTGAGTGGACCTATTGAGCATATTTGAGAAAGTTTTGAGTGATATTGTTGAGAAGATTTGAGTCGGTTCTGAGTGAACCTATTGAGAATATTTGAGAAGGTTCTGAGTGAACCTATTAACATATCATTGGAGGTGACAAAGTATAGAGGATAGAGTATCAGTGGATAGATATCCAGCAGCCAATACAATTGAAGATAGATCTGAGTGAGGAGTCTTCAAGTGGAGAGAGATCCACCAGTCAGTGCAACAGAGATAAATTCTTCTAGAAGATCAGTAGCCATAGCAGGATGGGAAAGAGTTTTCCTGTGGAAGAGATCCACAAAATTGAGATTGGGGGATCAACATCTCCTTTGGATAGAGTTCCATAAACATTGTAATTGGGAAGGATTCCCAGGATATTATTTGAGAAATATCTAGAAAAAATATTTTCCCTGTGTAGGTAGCCCACATTGGATGAACCACATTAAAAATTTTCTCTATTGTGTATGGTGTTTTGTGCATTGCTTTGATTACTGCTATCTATACAATGCATAATATTGAATTGAAAATAAAAAGTAAAAAGTGGTCTTATACTGTTCATCCCCACTCTCAGTATAAGCTTGTGTTCTTCAAAATTTACAAAAGTCACATATGTGAATATAACAAAATATATATATTTATTCAATAATACAAAAAAAATCTTGAATAATTGAATAAGGATATGCAAACATTTATTTGTGAATATGCATTGCTTATCCTATCTCAATCATATAAGAAGTGAACATCATTAGACTTATAGGATATGCCTAGCAAGAAAACTTACCCATGAGCAGAGGAATAGTTGTAACCATGTATTGTATGTCTACCTACAATATCAATGGATTATCCAAACACCTATATAAGTAGTTGCTTATTCCAAACCAAAAGAATAAAGGATAACACTAAACCTTGCTTCCAAATATATATTGAAATTGCTAACATCATAACAAAATAGCACAAACTATATATTGCCTAAATATATATAGATCCACATATTGATTTTAAAATAAAAATTCAATTTAAAAAACCCCTTGTATATACCTGAACTAGAGAATTTTTTCTTCATAGTGTCCAATTGTTGAGCCAAGGGAACAAAAACTTCAAAACAACATCAACTTTTTGAAAGTATTTGTTCTTCCATCTCTTGTTTACCATAAGCAATGATAATGTGCCTCCAAAACTTGCTCCCCATAACAATCCCACTACAATCTTATACCATGGAATTTCCATGCTTTTCTCTTGTTTGTTAGAAGATGTGGGAGGAGGAGAAGCAAATTATGGCCAAGAGCAATTATTTGGAAGGGGACAACCCCATAAATTTGGATTCCCTATATATGATGATTCAAAAATATATTTAGCTTTTTCCCTTGGGGTATATTACCTGAAAGGTTGTTGTTGGACAATTTTAATGTTCCCAAGTAGTTTAGAGAGTCCAACTCCATAGGGATTTTTCCAAAGAGTCTATTTGTAGAAAGGTCTAGTGACTCAAGTTGACTCATTTCTCCTAAACTATTTGGAACAGACCCCATGAAATTTTTCATAGACATATTGAGAAGCCTCAAGCCCTTCAACTTTCCAAAATCAAAGGGAATTTCTCCACTCAGTTGATTGTTTGAAAGATCTATAAATGTCAAGGTGGAAAGAATATAAGGGTAGTGTTGATCTTTGCCTTTGGAAATTATATACAACTCATCCTCATATTGGTATTCTAAGCCAAAATAAATTCCATCATAGTTATTTGACAACACAAAGTTATTTTGACTTGCTATGGCCATTGCTTTTAAATATAAGATGCTGGGTGGAATAAAACCTGATATACAATTGGAAGAAAGGTCCAAGATTTGGAGTTGCATTAGCTGGCCAATTTCTAAAGGAATATTGCCTATCAAATTGTTCTCCCTCATCACCAATACTTTTAACAATGAAATATTTCCAATTGAATTTGGAATCTGGCCTGTAAATAGGTTTTGCCCAAAGTCAAGAACTTGTAACTGTCATGACCACCCTTGGTAGACTTTTTATTTTTGTTAATTTTATGCTTTGCTATGTTATTTTGTGGATGAAATGATTGACTATTTTATATTTTCTATGCAAAACACTTTTTGGAAGAGTATGTTAGGAGAATCTTATTATAGGATGTAAGATAACTCCATGCTTAGTTCAATATAAAAGAAACATACGTTTAATGTGAGGATTTGATGCTACTAATGGAAGTGCACTCTTGCAAGAATAGGTCCTTTATGGTGGTAGAAGGAACTAACCACTAAGAAAAGGAAGCCTTTGGGGAAATGATGTGATGGGTTATTTATCGGAAATATTGAGGAGCGACATAAATGAATACCCCTTTCATGGAGATGCATGTCATAATTTGCATAAAGAAAGAAACATTAAGTTTTGTTAAAATTGTTTGTGTTTGGTTATTTTTGGTGTTGGAATTGTATTCCATATAAAAAGTGTTATATGGAATGAAATAGATGTTTAATTTTCTTATTGTTCCTTTTACAAAAGAAATCATATAAAAGGGAAATTTATGCTGAGAAAGCAACATCATTATAGTGAAAAGGTGCATTTTCATTGTTACTTTTTTTAGTGTGTTTTGTGTATAGAATATTGAAAGAAAAACAAATATTTGCATTGAATAGTGAGTAACTTGAAATTAGTCAATCTGTTGTACCATGTTGTTTGGAAATAGTGATTATTTAATTAACTTTTAAAATGATACCATGGTTCAATTTTTTCCAACATTTGGTAAGTGGTTTGTGTTTTAAATGTTGTTAACTACATGTGGCTGGAATTTTGCTTCAATAATGGAGAAAAGTGGGAAGTTTAACGACCATTGTGAGAGTAAGTGAAGACTTCTTGGAGCTCACCAAAAAAGTGGAGTAATGGAAAACAAGACCCGATATTTGAAGAAAAAGAAAAAAAAAAACGAGACATTGGAGAGGGAGACAGAAAGAGACCACGTAAAATAAAAGTGAGAGCACTAATTGAGAAGAGAGGATTAGAAAATATAGGTAGAAGGATTTACATCTTGAAATATTGTAGGCGATATACCAGGTAGACCAGAAATCATATCCATTTATTTTGAAACAATGAAGTTGTAATTTTGGTATGTCAGTTTGCTTGTGTCATTGTTCTGCTGAAAAGAAATTTGAAATTGGAGAATTTATAAGTTTGTAGAAAAAGGAACGATCTACCCAGTCTGGTATTGGTGTTTGCTCTGTTTAGTCAAAAATGAATAAAACTTTTAAGTATGCCATAGATGCTTGTAGTTTTTCTTTGGTTCATTTTTATAAATATGAACGCTTAAAACTGAGTGCAACTGTCAATAAGGTGGTGTCAGTCTGAATAAGTCAGTCCAAGATAAGGTTCTAGTTAGGGAGTCGATCATTGTAGTTGACTAAATCCATCGTTCAAATGATAGTTTCAAATCATCTTCTGTAAAACTTTGTTTTTTTAGAAAATGACCAGCTGGGTCTGTGAGATATTGACTAAGGTGAACTATAGTTAATCTTAGAATAGAATCCCAGTGTTAGTGCATGTTGATTGAGCAAGTTTAATTAAGAAATAAACTTATCTAAATTCTCTTAATGCAAGTATATCTTAGCTGGAACTTTACTCAACTGCTTTACAATTAGTTAAAACAACTTTGCTTATGGAAAAGTTTAGAAAATTTTGATATGTTGATGCATATTGCTTTTTATGTGTCCTTATTATGAAAGTATAGTATATATGAACAATGTGCTTGTTGTTAAGGAATTAATGGATTCTTATCTAATAAATATTATGTGAATGACCACCTTGTTTGATATAGTGACTTTCATATATATGTGATATTAAAAAATGTGAAAGATCTTTGTTATGTGCTAAAAAGGAATGAAATAGATAAGATTTTATATTTATTTATCAAAGAATATTATGATTTCTTTTAGCATGTTATGGTTTTTTTGTTGTATGGAAATATCTATAAGGAATGGTATATTATTCCTTACATAAATAATGTTTTGGAACTATGTTACTATGTGTAATTGAATGCATAGGAGCCATTTCGGATCCCCACCGCGAGGCTAACTTTTATTGATGGTTTGAATGGAGCATTTGGTGATGGTTGGCACCGACGTAGATGTACTTGAAGAAGTAGAACAAGACGATGTCAACTGTTGGGATTACGTTAACAAAAAGACTTGATCAATTGATTTGCTCAACTGATCTGAGCAATAGTCTTGCAAAACTTTATCTGTTAAGTTATTGTAAATGCTATGAGAAGAAGATAATGTTTTTATTGGAAAATTTCATTATGAAATTGATGAAATATTGTTTGAACTATACAATTAACTTGAACATCGACATGATATAGAATTTATGTTTTTGAAAGAAATAATTTAGCTATAATCTACTTTTGAAGTTTTATGATGTGTTATGAACAAACTTGGAAGCTGAATTATTATTTTTATTGATGTAAACCATGATAATATCTTAATTATTGTTCAAAAATAAATGTAGGAATCAATTTTATGGTATTTCATGGCTATATTAATCGTACGAAGGATTTTAAGTTCAATGGGGGAAATTTGTTGATGTTTTTATTATAAATGATGTCTGATGAGTGATGAGGCCTAGAAATGCCTCAATCATAGCATGTTTTGAACATTGAAACTGCCTAAAAACTCTTATGTTTAATCTGATATGCTAGTTAAGTTGATTTAATATGCTATGTATTAACTATTTGCATGATCAATGTTTTAGAAATACTATATTCTAATTTTTACAATTTTTTTGCATAGTTTTATGTTACTTTGTCATGACTTGCTAAATGAGAAGTATGCTTAGGTTGATAGCAACACTTCACTAGTTTTTTTTATGTGTTTCAAACATTTATTTATCTAAATCTAGAAAATAGTGTAAGCAAACTGTTACTGTGCAACAAAAACTCGTTTTCCAATGTAAATTCCAGCCAGCTGCCAATGAATGGCAAGGCATAGAATTCACACATGGAGAGAGATGAAGGCTATTGCAATCTGATCCTAAGAGATAACCCACCTGAGAAATGCATATGAAATCACTTCAAGAGCACACAGTTGTTCATTCTGAAGATCTTCAAAATGAGCAGACATATTCGAAATGAGAAATACAGTCTCTTCAAAATGAGCGGACATCTTCGGAATGAGAAATACAGTCTCTTTGAAATGAGCCACTTATCTTCGGAATGAGAACAGAAAGTGTTTTTTGACTTGTTGACTGATTTCTGACAATGGGAAAAGGGAAAGAAGTGATTTCTAACAATGGAAAAAGGGAAAGAAGGTTGAAAATGTTAAAGGAAAATATCTCCCATCTGACTTTGTCGTCCTTGTCATCCAAATCCACCATTCATAGAAAAGATCAATTTTGATCCTCTTCTAGGATAAACCCAAGAAATGTTGTAGCATAATAGATATAAATTTGTAATATAGGAATGAGATATTCTCAGTTTGTAAATAGATTTTAGGATATCTATAAATAGATAGCTCCTGTCTAGGTTGAGCTAAGAAGGAAATAGGGAAAATAAGCAAGAAGTATAATAATAAATAGCAAAAAAGTGACTGTTACAGTCTTGTAACAAGGTTTTTAACAGTAATACTGTAATTATGATCTTGAATCAATAAAGTGCACTACTTTTTCTATTCATGTTATTGTGAATGAGTGTGAGTAAGATCTAGAGATAACGAAAGACTCATACCTTCTTTTGGACAAGGAGGCTGGCCACTTCCAGAGCTAGGAGGAGGACTAATAGTAGGTTTTTATTCTGATTTTGCTATAGCAAAATAAGTTGTAAAACTTGTCATTTCATTTCCTTGTAAATAGCTAACAGTCTTTGCAATCTTAGTTTATTTCATGATTAGGATGATCTTGTGATTAATGATAGGTTTGGTAGTAATCTCCATTTTTAGCAAGCTTTCAAATTACTGTAGATTATCATTTCCAAAATTTACTATTTTTGACAATTTACTGCATTTTGTGTTTTGTTGTTAACCCCTGCATATAATATTGACAACCTTCTATTACAAAGCATTGACAGGACTTAATTTCCATGTTATAATTAGGTTTCCATTACTACAAAAGTAAATAGACTTCCTTTCTACAATCATAATTAGATTTCTAATTCTACAACTATAACTAGGGAATTCTTTTTGCAACATAATTAGATTTCATTCTGTAATTGTAACTAGGATTTCATTTCTGCAGTTAGTAATTAGTTTTCATTCATGCAATTAGATTAAATTTCAATTTATGCAATTTTGAGATAAAAATGTCCTAAATCCCCCACACAATCGGTTTCACCAATAAGACCTGTTGCTCCCAAATAACCTAAGTTATAGCCATGTTCACTCCTTCCACAAATAGCCTTGTACACTACCCTGGATTGACAAATTCATTGAGAATTAATGATGTGCATAACGACAATGCATCATTTTGGCACTATTGCTAGGGAATAGTGTTGCTAGAAGGTGAAAATAGTCCAATAGCTGTTAATTAGACTAAGCTATGAAAATTTAGGATAAAATCTGAATATAACAGCTGGTTAAAGTAACAACTATTGACCTATAATTTATGTCATTCAAGAGTAAACATGAATGAGTAAGCCTGGGGATGAAAAAGGTAGAATTACTCAAAAGGATCCCTGGCTTGTTCCATTAAGAAGATATTCACACCTAAGGGGTGAATCACCTGTGTTTGAACTACCAAAAAAATTAAAACAAAAATCACCAACTTCATCATCATTAGAACATCCTGAGAAAGAAAAATCATCAGACTCATCATCAATAGAGGATTCTGGACCTCTTAAGAATGAAATTTGGATAGGTTTTACTGTTCCCAAGGAACAAGAAATTATGGCAGATAGAGGCAATCTAGATGGGGATGGACAACATGGCTGTGTCCATAATCAAGGAAATTATTAGGATATGCCCCAACCATCCAGAACATTTGAATATCCTATCCATTTGAATCCAACATAAAACTCCCCCATGAAAACCATTTCACCTTCAGTACTTCAAACCTTCTAAGGTGTTGTATCTGAATATCTTGATCATTTTTTATTTGAATTCAAAGTAGTGTGTCAAACCTATAACTATGTAAATGACAATAAAAAACTTAATGTTTTTCCATCAACACTCAAGGACTCAGCATTACATTGGTTCATGAGCTTAGAGCCAAATTCCATCTGAACCTGCAAATGGAAACTATGTTTTTAGACAAATATCAAGAGTATTACCGTGTAAGGAACAAGAAATATGAGTTATTCAGGATTAAGCAGGAATATGATGAAACATTAGAAGACTATCTTGATAGGTTCTCCTTTGTTCAAAGGAGATGTGGACTTGTAGAACTTGAGTTATGCAAAACCATATTTTTGAGAGGATTACAAGATGAATCCAGAGAAGTATTGGATTTGATGGGAAAAGGGGATGTAAATACTCTCAGTAATGAGGAAATTGTGGATCTCTATAGGAATTACTCTCGCACTAAGCAAGGAAGAAGAAAAAAGAGTACAAATGGCATTGATGTGAAGGACCTAATAGAGGAACTTGCAAATTTTAAAACTGATATTCTAGTGCAATTGAACACAACTTTGGGAGAAATGTCTGCAAAAACAAAAACCATAGAACCTTTGGCAATTTATTGCCCAAGATGTAGAAATAAACATGCTTTCCAAGAGTGTCATTTTAATAAAGCGTCTATCTCAGTGATTTTTAGTATCTGTTTGAAGAAGCATTTGATTGATAAATGCCACCTACTACAACTCAAAACTGTGTTAGAGAGTCATATTGAGGAACTCAACTATGTTGGACCAAAACAGGGGGAAATTTCTCTCAGTACCAAAATCCCCCTCATTTTCCTATAAATTGGGGGCATAATCCTTGGACTATGCCTTGGGGACAATTAGAACCACCCCAACATCCTTGGAATTATTCTCAATGGAAAAATTCCCAAGAATGGCCACAAACAAGTTGGAGTAATCTATCTTGGAATCAAAATTAGAATAACCCATCATGGAATCAAAACAACCCACCCTGGAATCAGAATCAGACTAATCCACATTGGATACAAAATCAACCACAATGGAGTCATCAATACCAGTCCTATCCAAGGCAGCAAAGAAATCAAGGGCAAACTCAGCATTTTTTGTCTACACCTAATAAAAATTTTCAAGAAAAAAAGAACCAACCACAGCAAACACAACAGGTGAAACAGCCTCAACTTCTAGATCAACCAGTCACTAATCGAAACAACATGAGATAGGCATCCCCTGTCTATGTGGATGAAGCTAAAGAAAATGTTGAAATAAATGTTCTTTATTGTAGTAACATCCAACTTCATTCAAGAAAAGTTGTACCTGAACCTGTTTCAACTAAAATCAAGGAAAATGAAAATCAAGAATCTTTGGAACCAGTTAGAGTTAAACCAACAATAGATAAATAAGAATAAAAAATGGAACCACAAAAAGAACAATTACCTTCATCAAGGATAATTTCATATCCTGAAAGATTCAATACCATGACAAAAAAATTTGAGTCAGACCTAGTCAAGGAACTTAGAGAGTTAACTATATCATTGCCCTTATTGCTAGCTATTAAGGATAAACTAGTGATTAAAAGTATTGTCCGATATTTGTGCATTAGAAGAGCAAGAAGAAAAAAGAAAGCATTTCCCAAGACTATTTAGGTTGAAGGAAAGATAGCTGATCTCTTGTCCAAAAAACTAGTACCTCCAAAGTATAGTGACCCAGGGAGTCCAGTTATCACAGTTACCATAGGCTCAGTACCAATATCAAATGTCTTAGTAGATCTAGGAGCTGCAATAAATGTCATGACCAAGGATATAATGGAACAATTACAGCTCAAACATCTCAGTCCCACATTTACAATTTTAGAAATGGTTGATAGGTCAGTTGCAAAACCTGAAGGTATCATTGAAGATGTCCCTATAGAAGTCTCTTCTTGGGAATTCCCTATAGATTTTTTTGTTTTACAGCCAAGAAATTCAGCACATAGATATCCCATCATTCTAGGAAGACCTTGGCTTGCAACTGCAACAACGTTCATAGACTGTAGATCTGGAAAAATGACCATTTCAAATGGTATTGATCTAAAAAAGATCTCTCTGTATCCTCCTGCGAGACCCTCTAGCAATTTTTTAGGTCAGTTATGGTTTCCTGACTCAAATGAAGAACCAGAAGAGGTTATTTCCACACTAGACACCTTGGTAGTAAGGGAACACACAAAAGACCTCCATGACACAAAAAATTTAGAGAATGAAACTATCCTAATGAATGTTCTACATGAACAAGGGTTAGAAGAAGAAGTAGTAAATATCCATCAGTTGTTAGGGAATGAGGAGAACCAAAATTCTGAAGGTGAGCCATATGTACTATCATAGGAAACATCTGTTTCACTAACACATGGGTGGCACCATCACCTGATTTTCCCTTCTCATTGTTCCATACAGGATATGCTTCCATTAGAAATCAATGAAACAGAAACTTCTTATTTCCTCACATATCATCATTGCCCTATTGACTCCCTAATCACCAAGTATGAAGAAGTGAATTCAGTCCTTCCAAATACAAAACAAATAGAAGTCCAACCAGGCAAATTTTTGAACATTAACAGCTGGTTTACTAGGGAAGAGGAAGAAAAATTGATAACTGTTTTGCAAAAGCATGTTCATGCTTTTGCTGGGGACTACAAAGATATGTTAGGAATTCACCCTGATAAATGCACCCACAGGATTTATACTGAAGAATTCAAGCCAGTAAGAAAACCCTAGAGAATACTGGATCCTGCCTTGAGGGATATTGTAAAGGAAGAAATTGAAAAACTTTTGGAGGTAGGATTCATTTATCCAATTTCTAATAGCCGATGGGTCTCTCCATTGGTTATAGTTCCTAAGAAAAAAAGAAAAATGAGAGTATGTGTAGACTATAGAGAGCTGAACAAAGTGACATACAAATACCATTTTCCATTACCTTTCATAGATCAGGTGTTAGATACCCTTGCTAGAAAGGAATACTTTTGTTTTCTTGATGGATTTAGTGGGTATAAGCAAATTCAGATTGCACCTGAAGATCAAGAGAAAACATCATTTACCTGTCCATGGGGAACATTTGCCTATAGGGTATTACCTTTTGGTTTGTGTAATGCCCCAACAACATTTTAGTGAGTGGTCTTAGCAATTTTTTTTTATCTAACTACCAACAGTGTTGAGATATACATGGATGATTTCATAGTATGTGGACAGAATTTTGACTTTACATTAGAAAACCTTGATAAAGTTTTAACTTACTGTGAAACATACCAGTTATCCTTGAATCCATACAAATATTTTATTATGATGGAGGAAGGAATAGTTCTTGGTCATCACATCTCTCTTCAAGGGATCCAGGTTGATCCAAAGAAGGTGAAAATTATCAAGAATATTCTTCCTCCTAAAACTCAAACTGATGTCAGAAGCTTCCTAGGACACATTGGTTTTTACCACAAGTTTATTCCCAACTTTAGCACAATAGCCAATCCCATGTTTTCCCTATTGACTAAAGATTCTGAATTCTCCTAGACTGTAAGGTGTCAGGAATCATTTGAAGCTCTAAAAGAGAAATTAGTAACTCCACCTGTGTTAAGAGGACCTAATTGGACATTACCATTTCACATACAGGATGATTCTTCCAATACTATAATTGGAGCAGCATTAGGACAAATTGACAATGGTGAACACTATGCCATCTACTACATTAGCAAGAATTTGATAGGAGCTAAGAAAAATTATACCACAACTGAGAAGGAATTCTTGGCAGTAATTTATGTCATCAACAAATTTAGGCATTACATCACAGGTTATCAAATATTCATTCACACAGATCACATAGCCATTAATTATTTGATGAATAAGCCTATGGTAAGTGCAATAATTATTCATTGGTTATTGTTGCTGCAAGAATTTGTTATCACAATAATCAACAAACCAGGAAAAGCTAATGTTGTAGCAAATTTTTTGTCCAGGTTGCCGAACACATAGGAAGGGGAATTAGTTGAGGACACTTTTCCTGATGAAAAATTATTTGCTATATCTGTCCAATCACCTTGGTTTGTAGATATAGCCAATTATTTGGTCACAGGGAAAGTTCCTCCACATTTCACTTCAAAATAGAAAAAACAATTGATCAAACAAAGTTCTTCCTTTGAGTGGATTAAGGGTATACTTTTTAAGTGCAGTCCTGACCATGTGTTACACAGGTGCATCCGAAAGGATGAGGTATATGATATCCTTAGGGCTTGTCATGATGAACCCTCAGGTGGACACTATTCTGTAAAAAACACAATTAGAAAAAATTTAGGGACAAGATATTATTGGCCATCTCTTCACAAGGATGTGAAAAAGTACATCAAGACATTATGATGCATGCCAAAGAATGGGGAAACCCACTCATACAAATGAAATGCCACTATAGCCTCAATTGGTTTTAGAGCCATTTGAGAGGTGGGGGCTTGATTTTGTAGGACCTATTGATCCACCTTCTCAAGGAAAGGTGCATATTCTAGTATGCATTGATTACCTGACAAAGTGGGTAGAGGTGCATGCTTTCAAACATGCTCATGAAGAGGAGGTCATCAATTTCTTGTATACTTAGATTTTTTAGAGATTTGGAGCTCCACGGTCTATCACCACAGACCAAGGACCCCAATTTGCATCTAAATTCATTGAGGCTTTTACATAATTATATGAAATCAAACATAGGAAATCATCACCTTACCACCCATAAGCAAATGGCCAGGTTGAGGTAACAAATAGGGAACTGGAACGAATATTGACAAAAATAGTAGCTTTTCATAGGAGAAACTAGCTAGATAAATTACCTAAAGCAGTTTGGGCTTACAATACTACTTGGAAATCCACTACTGGATTCACACCTTATGAACTAGTTTTTGGTAAAAAGCCCCTTCTACCTATTGAATTTGAGATACTAACAATACGCACAGTATTGGAAATTGGGATTGAATTGTCACAAGCACAGATAGACAGGATTTTGCATCTGAATGCATTGGATGAACTTCGGTTGGATGCTCTGCACCAAACTATGGCATGACAGTCACATTCAACAGAGGAAATTTTAGCAAGGATATTGGGCTTTACTATTTGATTCTCGCTATAAGGACTTCCCTGGAAATCTTAGAACTAGATGGATTGGACCTTACTAGATTGAAGAGGTATTTGACAATGGAGCAACTCGTCTATCTCCTATTGATGGGTCATGGAGAAAGTTGGTAGTGAATGGACATAGCCTCAGGATAGCATACACCTCTGACCAAAGAGGAATTCTTGTAATAGCTTGACAGTTTGGATGCACAACAGGAGGAAGAGATTCCCTCTTCCACTTCAATAAAATCAACATGATTATGGATTTCAAGAAAAGTAGAAAAATAAAAAAATCAAAAAAAGCAGAAAACAAAAAGATGAATAAATTTTGATTGTGAATTCCTTCATGGACATGATTTCAATGAAATCATGAATTCCTTCACGGGCATAATCAGAATCAACAAAAGAAATAGAGAAAAAAGGAGAGGTGAAAAAAAAAAAATTAATTAATAGCTCAGTAGTGAAAACCTTTCCTAAGGCACTATTGAGTTGATATGCATGAAAACTAGTTTTCTGGCATGCATAACCTTGAAAATTTATGAATCATCATTGTACAAATTCACCAACTGTACTTGTTTTGAAATATTGCAAAAAATCTCAACAAAACATCAACAAAAGCAGTCATTCTTCAAAACTTGCATTAACTTGTTTTAATTAGGTATATATTTCTTATATTTCTTCATTGTAAATGATTGGTATGTAGTATATAACAATTAACCATTAGCATAAAAGGTATCCATAAGAGTTGGCATACTTAAAACATGTTTTGAGAAGGAGAATATTGGTTTTTGCCTAATCTTTGGAATGAGAATGCCAAAAACAGTGCCTGCTATCTTCTTCAGAATGACTATTGTATTGTCTTTGGATTGAAGTTTTATTCAGATTAGCTATTGTATTGTCTTCAGATTGAAATTTTCTTCAGAATGACAGCAGAATGAATGTTGCACTTTGTCTTTGAAATGAAGCTTTGTCTTCGAATGAGGAATTGTCTTCAGAATGAAGCTTTGTCTTCAGAATGAGGAATTGTCTTCAAAATGAAGCTTTGTCTTCGAAATGAGGAATTGTTTTCAAAATGAAGCTTTGTCTTCAGAATGAGGAATTATTTTCACAATGAAGCATAGTCTTCAGAATGAGCATTCAACATGATATTTCTATGTGGCATCCAAGGAGGGGGAAAATATACGGTCAGTAGAATTCTTTGACTGCATATGATAAATGACACATGTCAGTTGAGATGTGATTTGTCTTATCTTGCACCCATTAAGGAAGTACAAAAATCATGGGGAATTGACCAACAACATGCCACCATTATTCGATGTCGATAACCATGCACGTGATAAATATACAGGCAAAACAGATGAGCTAAAAACAAGTGAGGTGGATCTGACGAAAAGGGCATCTGTGCAATCATTAACAGACAGGTGTTCGAAGCAAAAATAGAGATGCATGCCACCCTTCCTTCCAAAGATATAATTTCTAATGCAAAATAATTACGAGGTACAGTGTCGATATTACAGTTCATTTTGAAGAAGACAAACAAGGCAATTGAAAACCTGAAAACAAACCCTGCAAGTCTGCAAGAACCAGAAACCAATGATCTAGCGGAAGAGTAGCAACATAGGTGAGCAGTTTTTAACATACCAAAATAGGAAAATGGGATGAAATACAAATATGGAACCAGTAGATACCACCCACCTTCGAGAAAATCTAGAAGTGCTACAAATTTTTGAAGATGGAGGGCTTATGCCATTTTTGGACAAATTTAATGGGTCCTCTAAATATTTGGTCGGCATGTTTGCTCACACATTCAGAAATAATCGGGCACACATTAATTGCATGACAATTGAGGTAACCCCTAAATTTTTAATTCAAATTACTGAGCTTCCATTAAAGGGTCTTCAAATTTCTAGATCTGGCAAAAATACACTAGCAAATGTAGTGAGTCAATTTTTGGAAGAAAATGATAGGGAGCCAAAATACTTAATACACGATAACACATGCAAGGGGGTAAAAATGGCAAGCCTACAAGAACCCTAGAATGAAGTGGCCACATGGGTGATAAAATTGTTAACCTGTGAAGGGCAATATGTACTTTTATCAGGGCATCATTTCAAAAATTTGAACCACCTAAGACATGGTAGGCAACAGCCAAAATTTAGGGTAAATCTTCCCTTGTATATGCACCAGGAGTTGAAAAATATGGCAAAACAATATCAAAAAGGAAAAGGGAGCCCTCGCCACCATGGTCTTATTAAATTAATCTACCAGCATTATTTTAGAGGAAACCTTAGAATCTTTGATAGGTTTTATTCTACTTTGAATGATGTAGTTTTTGGAAGAGAGGATGAGGAGGATGAATAAATAGATGTTGCCGCAAATGTTGTTGTAGAGGAGGAAACACACCCAGCAAAAGCCACAGAGCACCTTTCTTCAGAACCCTCAACCTCACAAGCTAAGAAACAAAAGAAGAGAGGGCTTGGAACTGGCATTCGAAAAGAAAAATAGAAGAAAGTTTGTTTTTCTAAAGATGTTGTTGATTTGTTAGAACAAGGGAGTGAAGTGCCTAGAAAAATAGGGGAAGAGACAACAAGGGAAATAGAAGCACTCCCACCAGCATCTGAAACTGTCCCCACAACCCCCATTGTCATCAAAAAATAGGGCAAGAAGAAAAAATTTGCATCAGGAACTAGGAGGTCTACAAGACTCCACTTGAGAGAAATAGAAGAATAGGTGATAGAAGAAGAAGGTGGAAAATGTAGTCTGGATGTTATATAAGTGCAACCAACCCCTAAATATTTTTCAAAATTCCTTGAACAAATTATTAAGGAAGAGACTGGGCAAGACAGTTTTGAAGTTGCTATAGTTCAACAAGCCACAAAAGATGTGGATGCAATCATAGATAGTTTCATGGAACCTCCTGAACAAGAGCAGATAGCTAAAGTAGAAGATGAGATAGTTTTTGAGCAACCAGCTATAGATGATTTATCTACATCAGATTTTGAATCATAAATAGAGGAGGTGGACATCACAAAACAGCTAAGAGCAGCAAAAAGTGTTATCAAAACACAAACTAAATGGATTGAAGAAAAATAAAATATCATTGAAATGCAGGAAAATAAGATTGCAGAATTACAACAAGAAGTGGTAGAATTGAGGAAGAGGCTATCACAGTATGAAGAACAACCAATTGTATCTATTGAGAGGATAATTTGGCTCAGTTACTTATGGGATTATCTAGGGCAGATGACTCTTTTACTTTAATTGAGGCATAAAAAACTTTGCCTAAAGACATAGGTGCTCATTCTGAAGCAGTGCCCTTTCATTCTAAAGAAGTGCCCTTCCATTCTGAAGCATTGCCTTCTCATTCCGAAGATGCTCCAGAATTGATAAAAAGCATAGAAAATAATATTGGAGATGAGTCACAGCAGGAAACACCAGCATAGGAGCAGTTTAAATAGCAACATGCAATTGTTCAAGTAAGTACTCCTTCAAATGAGATTTTTGTATTTAAAATTATTATACCTTCAATAAAAGTAGAGGATAAGGGGGTACAAGTAGAATTGTTGTCTGATGACCAACCAGTGGAAATAGCAGAAAAAGGGATACAAGTAGAATTATTATCAGATGACCAACCAGTGGAAGTAGCAGAAAAAGGGGTTCAGGTATATCTGCTACCCATATTTCCACCTATAGTTAGACCACCCAATACGGTATCCCTAGAGCAATATAATATAGACATAGCTAGTTGGGTGATCAGATATGAGAAACTTGCCACTAAATTTGAAAATTTTAAATTGGAAGGCAAATAGTTAGAAGCAAAAGAAACAGAAATCAAGGCATTGAATGAAAAAGTAACTGATTTATGTCAGATTGCTGAGTTTTTGGTCCAATTCAGATGGTCGGCCAGATTTTACAGTCTCATTCTGAAGGAGAAATATCTCATATGGCAGGTCATGAGGATTAGGTCAGGTCTCCCATACAAATTGGACACAACTATAGATTTCTTAGAAGCTTATTTTAACATCCATGTAGAACAAAAAAATCTCTTATGTGAATTATTTTTACATAGCTTATTTATTCCATAAGAGGTAGAGTTTCACCCTCAAATTTACATAGGAGATGTTCAACTAAGAGCATTCATGTCCACTTTACAAAATTAGTTTTACTAGGACTAGGAGAAAAGACAAAATAAAGAAATTGAATTAAGATTTGAATTGTTAGTCAGAGCAGTTCAGCTAAATCATCCACTTATCACCAGACAAAATTTCACCATGATGAACAAGGAAGATGTAAAAAGGATGTACTTGAGCAATTTAAAGGACTGTGTGACTAAATTCCAAAAATTTTGTAATGACAGTTTTGTTCCAGCATTATCATTTTGCAAAAATAGGTGGGTAGAACTTTCCATTTCTTTACAAAAAAGGGAACCTATCTCCCCCATTAACCTAGAATGGTCCAGAAGAAGGGAATAAGAAGTGATACAACTGATTGAAATCATGCAACATCACTGGATAGGTCTCAAATTTAGGCCTCCAACCATCATTTCTCCAGTTCCATTATATTTTGAAGAAGATTCTCAACCTGATGATCAGTTTGAAGAATGACTCAGAAACCTTCAAGAGAACAGGGGATATTATATAGGCACCAAATTGTTCTACAGATCATGGAATTTGAATATGGATATATGTGATTCTATAGCCCAACAGAATGCATGAGGACATGCATTAATATAAGTTCGGGGGAAAATGATGAGGCCTGGAAATGCCTCAATCATAGCATATTTTGAACATTGAAACTGCCTAAAAACTCGTGTTTAATATGATATGCTAGTTAAGTTGATTTAATATGTTGTGTATTAACTGTTTGCATGATCAATGTGTTAGAAATACTATATTCTTATTTTTACAATTTTTTTGCATAGTTTTATGTTACTTTGTCATGACTTGCTAAATGAGAAGTATGCTTAGGTTGATAGCAGCACTTCACTAGTTTTGTTTTGATGTGTTTCAAGCATTTATTTATCTAAATCTAGCAAATAGTGCAAGCAAACTATTACTGTGCAGTAGAAACTGGTTTTCCAATGTAAATTCTAGCCAACTACCAATGAATGGCAAGGCATGGAATTCACACATGGAGAGAGATGAAGGCTATTGCAATCTGATCTTGAGAGCTAACTCACCTGAGAAATGTAGATGAAATCACTTGAATATCACACAATTGTTCATTTCAAAGATCTTCAGAATGATCAGATATCTTCGGAATGAGAAATGCAGTCTCTTTGGAATGAGTGGACATCTTCGAAATGAGAAATATAGTCTCTTCGAAATGAGCCACTTATCTTCGAAATGAGAACAGAAAGTGCTTGTTGACTTGTTGACTAATTTTTGACGCTGGAAAAATGAAAATAAGGTTGAAAAGGTTAAAGGAAAATATCAACCATCTGACTTTGTCGTCCTTGCAGTCCAAAGCCACCATTCATGGAAAAGATCAATTTTGATCCTCTTTTAGGATAAACCCAGGAAATGTTGCAGCATAATAGATATAGATCTGTAATATAGGAATGAGACATTCTTAGTTTGTAAATAGATTTTAGGATATATATAAATAGATAGCTTCCGTCCAGGTTGAGCTAAGAAGGAAATAGGGAAAATAAGCAAGAAGTATAATAATAAATAGTATAAAAGTGACTACTATAGTCTTGTAACAGGGTTTTTAGTAGCAATACTGTAATTATGTTCCTGAATCAATAAATTTCACTACTTTTTCTATTCATGTTGTTGTGAATGAGTGTGAGTAATATCTAGAGAGAGAGAAATACTCATACCTTATTTTGGACAAGGAGGCTGGCTACTTCCAGACCTAGGAGGAGGACTAACAACAGGTTTTTATTTCAATTTTGTTGCAGCAGAATAAGTTGTAAAACTTGTCATTTCATTTCCTTGTAAATAACTAACAGTCTTTGCAATATTAGTTTATTTCATGATTAGGATGATCTTGTGATTAATTATAGGTTTGGTTGTAATCTCCATTTTTAGCAAGCTTTCAAATTACTGTAGATTGTCATTTCCAAAATTTATTGTTTTCTACAATTTACTGCATTTTGTGTTTTACTGTTAACCCCTGCATAGAAGATTGACAACATTCTATTACATAGCATTGACAGGACTTAATTTCTATGTTATAATCAAGTTTCTATTACTACAAAAGTAAATAGACTTCCTTTCTGCAATCATAATTAGATTTCTAATTCTGCAACTGTAACTAGGGAGTTATTTCTGCAACATAATTAGATTTCATTCTGTAATTGTAACTAGGATTTCATTTCTACAGTTAGTAATTATTTTCCATTTATGCAATTAGATTAAATTTCAATTTATGTAATTTATAGATAAAAAATTCCTAAATCCCCCACACAATCGGTTTCACCAATAAGACCTGTTGCTCCCAAATGACCAAAGTTATATCCCTATTCACTCCTTCCGCAAATAGCCTTGTACACTACCCTGGATTGACAAATTCATTGAGAATTAATGATGTGCATAACGACAATGCATCAATGAGTTCCAAGTAACCAATGTAATAGATATGTGTGTACTAAATTTTATGGGTTTCATTTGAAAGAAATAATAATAATGCTACATAGAACATTTCAGCGAGTTGAGTGTATTCACATAGTTAGACTTATGTGAGACACAATGAATAATATGACCCTCCTCGATTGACTAAGGAAGGAATAATTTCACAATTGATAAAATATAATCAATACTGAGTTGAGCTAAGTGCATTCATATGGATGGACTCATGTGAAATATCTAGATAATTTACTCTTTATTCGATTAAATGAAAAGAGATAAGCTCGCACATTGAAATGATGGGATGATCAATGATATTAGTGGTATCTAGTACACTTATGTGAATGGAATCATGTAAGTTGTAGAGATGGATGAACTCTATGTTAGGTTTTAATAAAGAAAAAAATGCTAGCTAATGTGATAGGATTTTTAGGTTATTATATTTGGTATTAGAGCATGGTTCATAGGGAGAATTGGTTCATTGTGCTAAACTAAATGGTGGTGTGTAATAGAAATCATACCTAAGTGAGGGTTACATTTTGCACAAAAGAATAGTTGCTAAAAGAAAACCCATATGTTTATTTAAAATAGCTAGGAATATAGTTATTAATAGGAAAGAAAAAAAAACAAAGATGTAATAGTGAATTGACTTCTACTATCCCTTCTGTGTGTGGCTAGGGATAATACCACCAAATATAATAAGAGAAAGTGATGCTCCAATGATAAGGTAGACATGACAAACTAATGTAGAGGGTAGGAACCTAGAAGTAGGAACAAAGAACCCTAAAAATGAAAGGGATAATCCTAGTAATAAGAGATAATATCACTACCATAGTAGCTCTACTATGAGACTAGGTAGAAACACAAAAGTAGTTGTTGGATGCTATGTTGAATTGGGAAGCACTAGTTAAAAACTCAAGAATATAATAGACTAATGGATCCCTTACTGAGGTACAACATGCTATGGTTTGACTTGAGGCCAATTTGGACAAGGAAATGAAACATTTAAAGTCTTCCAAATTCAATGGAGAGGAATATGGTGATAAATACAAGGCTTGGTTAAAAGAAATATAAACCTACTGTAACATGAAGAACTTTTCCTCAAGTACTCGAACATCCTATGCCACATTGCATCTACAAGGTGATGGATTGGATTGGTGGAAAACATTTATTGAGGACCGAAAACTTACAACAATAGTTGACCTAAAATAGGAGGAATTTGTAATAGATTTCAAAGAAATATTCCTCATGGAGCACTTTTATTCCCATAAGTTTGAGTATTTCACTAAACTTCGATAGGGTAATAGGACATTGGAAAAATATTATCAGGGATAAGTCAAACTACTAAAGTATATGCATGTGTACAATGAGAAAATGAAGTTCCATAAGTTTATACGAGTAGATACTAGAATTGGGTAAGAAATACATATGCGAGAACTTGCTACTCTACAAAAGGCCTATGATTTGGCCAAAAAAGTTGAAACATATATGAAACCCTATTTCAATTATGAAGGTTTAGATGAGTAGGGTAGAGATATGCTAAGGAAAATAAATAGTGTAGGTTTTGTTAACTGGGAAACAGAATGGGTGAATAAAAGTAATTCTAGGAAGGAAAAAAGGAATGATAGAAAGCAAGGAAAGTTTAGGAAAAGGTTACAAGGAAAGAATCGTAATCCAATAATGGTAATAACAAATCCTCACAAGGTCAATCTAATGATTCAATTACAGAAAGAGCAAAATAGGATATAAGCAAAAAGTACACCCAAGGCCCAAAGAAGGATGTTTTCTTTGTAGAGGTCCACATTATACCAGTAATTTTCCACATAGAGTGGTAACAAGTACAAAGGGAAAGGAACCAATGTACAAATAACCTACACAAAAGGAGCACACACACAATATCTATGTTGTAATAGGGAATCAAAATCTGGAAGGCCAAGCCACACCACTAATGATAAAGGGTAAGATTTTTGGTAGGAATGTTAAAATATTAATTGATAGTGGTGCTATGGATAGCTTTATTTCCACTAGTTTAACTAAATATATTTCAAAAAAGCTAGGAATATTAGTACATGGGTGGAAGGTTGATTATGGTTTAGGATAAACCTACTCCATCAATCAATGTTACCCTATGGTAGAAATCATATTACCTAGTGTGATAACAATGGGATACATGTATGTGGTGCCATTCTACACCTTTGATGTAATCCTAGGAATAGATTGGTTGTTACAGCACAAGAAAAACTCAATTTTCAAGACAAATTGATTGAGTATACGAAATATGGTAGATATGTTCAAAGGGTGTATAGTTTGCAAGGGGATTTTCAACCCCAAATACTCTTGGTAATCAACTGAATAAAGCCATAAAAAAGGGAGGAAAGTTTTATGTTGTTAATATAAATGAAATTAAGGAAGAAAAGAGGAAAGAAGTGTTTGGGAAGCACTCAATTCTTCAAGACTTTAGGCATGTATTTCCAAAAGACTTACCCAGATTACCACTCAAATATAAATTTGAATTCATAATTGAACTTCAATTAGGAACTGAACCTATACATAGAGCTCCTTATAGAATTAATCCTATAGAAATGCAAGAGCTAAAAGTGTAGCTACAAGGGTTACTAGAAAAAAGGATTAATCAGACCAAGTGTGTCACCATGGGGTGCACCTATGCTATTCATAAAGAAAAAGAATGGTTCCTTGAGATTATGTATAGATTATATAATGTTAAACAAGGCAACTATCAAGAACATATATCCTTTACCCAAGATTGACTATCTCTTTGATCAACTTAAATATTATACTATATTTTTAAAGATTGATCTGATGTCTGGATATCATCAGTTGTGAATTTATGAAGAGAATACGCATAAGACAATATTTAAAATGTGTTATGGCCATGACGAGTTTATTATCCTACCTTTTGGTTTAAAAAATGCTCCAACGATATTTATGAATTTGATGAATAGTATTTTCAAAAAACATTTGGATAGATTTGTTTTGGTATTCTTGAATGACATTTTGATATATTTCCAAAATAATCTAAGCACGACAAACATCTTAATATCATACTAGAGTTGT
Source organism: Wollemia nobilis (assembly GCA_028583015.1). Classification (NCBI taxonomy): domain Eukaryota; kingdom Viridiplantae; phylum Streptophyta; class Pinopsida; order Araucariales; family Araucariaceae; genus Wollemia; species Wollemia nobilis. The sequence goes on from JAQPPZ010017109.1 coordinate 5,369,050, forward strand.
TAAGGAAGAATCAAGTGTACGGGAATTTATCCAAGTGTGAATTTTATGTGCAAGAGGTGCAATAATTGGGATACATTGTGTCTACAACTGGAATTGTAGTAGATCTCAATAAAATAGAAGTTATTTTGAATTTGTCACCACCTAAAAATTATGACAGAAGTCCAAATTTTCATGGGTTTGATCAAATACTATAGGCTATATGTGAAGGATTACACCAAGATAACCTCTCCCATAACTAACCTTCAGAGGAAAGAAAAGAAATTCAGATGGATGGATTAATGTGAGGTAAATTTTGATTTTCTTATGTGAAAAATTTCTACACATCCTATACTAAAGATACCTAATGCTTGGGGAAGTTTTTTTATTTGCACAAATGCATCACTGAAAGGTATGGGAGGAGTGATCTCACAAGAAGCAGTACTAGCTTATGGATCAAGGAAGCTAAAATGACATGAGGTCAACTATGGAACCCATGATCTAGAATTGGTAGTGGTATTCCTTACTCTAAAGTGTTGGTGATATTATCTAGTAGGGATATCATTTGAGTTGAGTACATATCATCAAAGTTTGCAGTATATATTTACTCAATATTTGCTCAATACTAAGCAGAGAATATGGATGTAATTTCTCACTGAATATGATTTTGCCATCGAGTATATAAAAGGAAATGAGAATAAATTCATTGATGTACTAAGTAGGAGGAGACACATAGATGTTTTGTCTCACATCCATGTTGGCTTGATGGAATAAGTCAAGGAAATACAACTTCAAAATGCATATTGTAATTAAATTTTGGAAAATATGGAAAGAAAACCAAATGAAAATAAATATTTTAGCATCAAGGATGGTTTCTTATGTTGTAAGGATAGGGTAGTAATTCTTGAGACCAAAAATCTAAGAAGAATGATCATTAATTAAGCTCATAGATCTCTGTATTCAGCTCATCCAAGAGGAGCAAAAATGAGGGAAAATATGAAGAAAAATTTCTACTGGCCAGGAATGAAAAAGGATATAACTGATTATGTTGCTCAATGTCTGGAATGTTAGAAAGTGAAAGCAGAACATATATATCTTATAGGTTTGTTGTATCTGCATGATGTACCTATGCAAAAATAACAGGTGATTTCGACAGATTTCATTGTAGGGTTACCTAAAAATAGGTTCCGACATGATGCAATCCTATTAGTGGTCAATAGATTGACCAAGGTTATGCATTTTATATTTGGAAATACCAAGGATAATTTTGTAGTGGTAGGTAATATATTTTCCAAAGAAATATTTTAGCTTCATGGTTTTTTGAAAGTGATCATATCAAATAGATACTCAAGGTTCACATCCAAGTTTTGGTAGGCCTTACATCGTGCCATTGGTACTAGACTAAAAATCAGTTCTAATTATCACCCAAAAACTAATGGGTAAACTAAAATAGTAAACTAAATATTGGAGGATATGCTTCACATGTATTGTATGGAACAAAAAACCCATTGGTAGGATTACTTGCATTTGGTAGAGTTTACCTACAATAAAGGTCATAATTCAACCTTAGGCATGGCTCCATTCAAAGTATTGTATGGAAGGAGGTGTAGGACATCTTTGTCATGGGATAATATGGAGGATCGAATTGTGCTTGGACTAAAAATGATTAAAGAAATGGATCAATAGTAAAGAACAATCAGTGAAATGCTTCAAGAAGTTGTAGATCATCAAAAAAGTTATGTTGACCTTAATATATCACCAAAAGAATTTGTTGTAGGTGATAGAGTGTTTCTAAGGGTGAAACCAAAGAAGAGTTCTATTAAGTCCATAAAATTAGACCCTCATTTTGTGGGACCATTTGAAATTATAAAGAATATTAGTCCTATGGCATATCAACTTGCTCTACCACCTAATTTTCCCAAGAGTCATAATACTTTTCATGTTTATTTGCTTAAAAAGTACATTGCTAACCTTGACCATGTGTGGGACTTGTTTAATTTGCATATGGTGAATCTAGAGGCTATATAGGTTTGACCATTAAATATACTTGAGTTTAAATCTAAATCATTGAGAAAAGGGACCTTGGAGCAATGTAAGGTCCAGTGGGATCGCTACTCAGAAAGAAATACTACTTGGGAGAAAGTAGTAGAAATACATAAACATTTCCCTTATTTGTTTAAATATGCATTGTAATTATTATTTATTTTAAGCTAAACATTGTCAGCACACAAAGGACAGTGTTAAGCCTAAGGGGGGAGGATGTCATGACCCACCCTTGGTGGACTTTTTATTTTTGTTAAGTTTATGCTTTGCTATGTCATTTTGTGGATGAAATGATTGACTATTTTAGATTTGCTATGCAAAATATTTTTTGGAAGAATATGTTACGAGAATCTTATTATGGTATATAAGATAACTCCATTCTTAGTTATGTATAAAAGAAACATGTATTTTATGTTAGGATTTGATGCTGCTAGTGGAAGTGCACTTTTGCAAGAACGGGTATTTTATAGTGGCAGAAATAACTACCCACTGAGAAAAGGAAGCCTTTGGGAAAATTATGTGATGGTTTATTTGTCGAAATTATTGAGGAGCAACATGAATGAATGCCCCTTTCATGGAGATGCATGTCATAATTTGCATAAAGAAATATTAAGTTTTGTTGAAATTATTTGTGATTGGTTATTTTTGGTGTTGGAATTTTATTTCGTATAAAGTGCTATATGGAATGAAATACATGTTTAACTTCCTTATTGTTTTATTTATTGTTCCTTTTACAAAAGAAATCATATAAAAGGGAAATTTGTGGTAATAAGGCAACACCATTATAGTGGAAAGGTGCATTTTCATTGTTACTTTTCTTAGTGTTTTTTGTGTATAGAATCTTGAAAGAAAAATAAATCATTGCATTGAATAGGGAATAACTTGAAATTCAGAAATTTGTTGTACCATATTGTTTGGAAATAGTGGTTATTTATTTAACTTTTAAAATGAAACCATGGATCAAAGTTTTCCAACATTTGGTGAGTGATTTGTGTTTTATTTATTTTTTGACTACGTGGCTAGAATTTCACTTCAATAGTGGAGAAAAGTGGGAAGTTTAACAACCACGGTGAGAGTTAGTGAAGACTCCTTGGAGCTCACCAAAAAAGGGAAGTAATGGGAAAGAAGAACCTATATTTTAAGGAAAAGGAAAAAAAGGAGACAGTGGAGAGGGAGACAGAGAGAGATTGTACAAAATAAAAGTGAAAGCACTGGTTGAGAAGAGAGGACTGGAAAATATAGGTAAAATGATTTACAGATCTTGAAATACTGCAGGTGATATACCAGGTAGAACAGAAACCATACTTGTTTTATTTTGAAACAATGAATTTGTGATTTTGGTATGTTAGTTTGCTTGTGTCATTGTTTTTCTCAAAAGAAATTTGAAATTGGAGATTTCATAATTTTGTAGACAAAGAAACGGTCTACCTAGTCCAGTAGTGGTGTTTGTTTTGGTTGATTAAAAATGAATAAAACTTTTAAGTATGCCATAGGTGCTTGTATTTTTTCCTTGGTTCATTATTATAAACATGAACACTTATGACTGAGTGCCACTATTAGTAAGGTGGTATCCATATGAATAAGTCAACCCAAGATAAGGTCCTAGTTAGTGAGTAGATCATTTTAGTTGACTGAATCTATCATTCAAATGATAGTTTAAAATTATCTTTTGTAAAAAAATTATTTTTTCAAAAAAAGACCAGCTGTTTCTATGAGATATTGACTAAGGTGAACTATAGTTAACCATAGAAGAGAACACTAGTGTTAGTGCATGTCGATTGAGTAGGAGTAATTAATAAATATGCTTATTTGAATTCTCTTCATGCAAGTATATCGTAGCTGGAACTTTACTCAACTCCTTTATGGTTAGTTAAACCAACTTTTCTTATGGAAAAGTTTAGAAAATTTTAATATGTTGATGTATATTACTTTTTGTACATGCATATTATAAAAGTACAGTAGATATGAACAATGTGCTTGTTGTTGAGGAACTAATGGATTCATATCAAATAAATATTATGCGAATGACCACCTTGTTTGATATAGTGACTTTATTATGCATGTGATATTGAATAATGTGAATGGAAATCTCTTTGTTGTGTGCTAAAATGGAATGAAATAGTTGAGATTTCATATTTATTTATTAAAGAAATATTATGAGTTCTTTTAGCATATTATGGTTGTGTTGCTATGTGGAAAGAGCTATAAGGAATGGTAGATTATTCCTTACGTAAAGAAGGTTTCAGAATTTCGTTACCATGTGTAATTGAACGCACATGTACCATATTTGATACCCATCATGAGGCTAACATTTCATGATGGTTTGAATGGAGCATTTTGTGATGGTTAATACTGACGTATATGTTCTAGAAGAAGTAGAACAAGATGACATCAACTGTCGAGACTGCATTAACAAAAATACTTGAGCAATTGACTTTCTCAACTGATCTAAGAAATAGTCTTACACAACTTTATCTATTGAGTTAAATTAAATGCTATGAGAAGAAGAGAATGTTTTTATTGGAAGATTTCATTGTGAAATTGATGAAATATTATCTGAGCTATAGAATGAACCAAACATCAGGATGATGTAGAATTCAAGTTTTTGAAAGAAATAATTTAGCTATAGTCTGCTTTCAAATTTTTATGATGTGTTATGAATGAACTTGGAAGCTGAGTTATTTGTTTTACCGATGTAAACCATGATAATATATTAATGATTGTTCAACAATAAAAATAGGAATTTGTTTTATGGTATTTCATGGCTATATTAATCGTAAGAATAATTTTAAGTTTAGTGGGGGAAATTTACTGATGTTTTTATTATAAATGATGTTTCATGAGTTCCAAGTAACCAACGTAATGGATATGTATGCACTAAATCCTCTAGGTTTAATTAGAAGAAAATAATAATAATGTTGCATAGTGTTGTTATAGACTTAATTTTTGTCTAGTTTTCAACATGGGAGAATAATATATGTGGATATCCTATCGTAGAGGAGGAAATAGAGGTTATTACTTGGTTAATTATTTTCCTTTGTTAAACCATAATAAGAGATGAAGTTCTAGTTATATTTATGTACTTCGTTATGTTAGTTTTGTTTAACCTTTGAATTCAATCTATTAGGAATAATGTAATTGCTTTATCAAAAACTAATAGACTCATTTCAATTGAAAGGAGTGATATTTGAAATTCTAAGTGTCCCTCACAGATGGACATGTGTGGAAAGCAGAGATTAACATGCTTTCTTTTGAAATATTGAAAGGATGACGACTAGCCATTGGTAATAGAAGTAATAGAGAATGGGAACACTTAAGTTGCATTTAATTAGTTCCATACAGAGAGTTTAGGTAATGCCAAGTTAAAAACTTAATAGTCACAACCTTTCAATGAATAGAAGGATAGAATATAAGGAGTTAGAACCATCACAAGTTGAGCATATTCACATAGTCAGACTTATGTGAGACGCGATGAATAATATGACCCCTCTCAAGTGATTGTGTAGACACCAAAACAGCACCAATCCGATTATGTGACTACAAACACTGATCACATTAACACACAGCCCCCAGGGTAGCCCCCAGAGGTTAAACAGTGGTTCTAACCACTTACACGACGAGTTTTGCAAGTCAAAAATCAGTTTGGCACCTTTTAGACACTTTATTTCTTATTCGTCCCACCCGGGGACGAGTGCGAATTTGTACTCGTCCTACCCAAGGACGAGTATGGATTTGTACTCGTTTCACCCGGGGACGATTACTAGCGCTCGCTTCCGGGTGGGACGAATGCCGGGTTTGACCAGCAAAAAGTCGGACCTCAGCGCATGACAACTCGGAACTACCACTCGGCTTTTCATGCATGACATAGGAGTGCAAGTGAGTTTTTCTAAAACACACAAAGACATGCACGAGAGGCGATTAAGAAGCCCTTGATCAAGAAGAAGTCTTCTCTTCACAAACAAAAGCATTCATGCAAAGAAACACTTTTGCATGTTAATTCAAAGAGACCCCTTGGGTCTATAAAATGGTGAGTTTCCTCACCCAAATATACAGAGAAGGAGCATTTTGAGCGACGAAGTCTTGCTAGTTCACTTACTGGCGATTTGTGCTTTCATAATCGTGGTATTTCTTTTAGTTTCATGTTTATGCTTTTGTCAAGTTTTTCATTTCATTTAGATTCATTTCAACCATCGTTAGATTCATCTTTTATTTTTCATACACAGGTGCTATTGACTTTCTTGTTTGTTTCTTTGAGTGCGAGTTGCGGCATTAGAGGAGCGGCGAGGAGTCTACCTTACCAACGCAAGCGGCGGCAACATTTGGCCCGCCCATTCCAAACGTGGGCATGCGGAAGGAGGAAGACTAAGTCACAAATTGTAACAAAGACCAATTTAACGCTCCTAGCCCCTAAAAAGGGAGGAGACGTCTATGTAACCGAGGATAAGAAATTTGAATAAAGAGGGCTGTGATTTCCTTACATCTTTTCTTTCGTCTCCAATTTATCTCCTTTCCTTGTTTTTGTGCATAGGATTAAAGCGTTACATTTCGTCTTATATTGCATAGTTATAGTTTTCCTTTTGCTTCCGGAATCTCGTGCTTTCAATGGCGATCACGGTGGGACCTCTGTCCTCTGTTTTTTTTTAGGTTAAATTACTGATCTAAAATTGCTATTTTTTTTACAGGTACCTGTTTTTCAACAATCAGACTGTTATTCGTCTCTGCAAGTGACGATTACAGAATTGGTACTCGTCTCACCTCGGGACGAATAAACTATTCGTTCCACCCTGGGACGATTACGGTTCCGTTATTCGCCTCACCCAGGGACGATTATAGATCTGTGCAAATTTTCAGAGCAAATCAGAAATTTCCGATTAGGCAGAGAAGAGGTAGGGGTTTTTTTTACAGCTTCTGTTAAATTTCTGTTTTTTTGTTTTTGGTTTTCAGTTTGAATGGCTTAGGGAAAGATTTCTTTTCGTTTGCTTGTTTCAATTTCGCAAAATTAAAACGAACCCCACACATCACGTTACATTTTAAACCAAGGCGTTGGTCGTAAGACCCCAACCCTTGAGCAAGACCAACGGTGGGTTCATCACCACCTTGGCTTAGCTTTGCATCCATTCCCCGATTGTCAACTGTTGTTAGGCGTAAATCCCGACGAAAGCCGACCGAGTGTCGCCGGGGTGATTCCCATGCGCGCGAGGATAAGTCTTCTATGGTAGGTGCCATTAACGGGACAATCCCCCTTCCGTACCGCCTACGTACCACGTACCATCTGCTCTCACGTACCTATAGTCTCCCTCTCGTAAGGGCGGGTATATAGAGAGGTTGGTATATCGGCTCTGGCTGGTATATTGAAGGGGCGACCATTTTGGGAGTTATATGAGCCGTCATAATGCATTTAAACGTTCTTCAAAACCTCAAAAAAACAAAACAAAACAACAAAAACACACTAAACCAGATTTAGGGCACACTATTAATCTTTAAAAGAGATAATCATTGCTTGTGTGTGTATGCTATTTTCTGTTTAGACAAAAAAAAATCAAAAATCAAAAAAATCATAAACAAAGATAAAAATCTACGCATTTTGTCACTCGCTCCAAAAGCTCCAAGGATTCCCGCAATCGCTTGGTCACCCCAAAATGCTCCAAAGGTGTCCATGAACCCTTTGGTCAACCCAAAAGCACCCTGAAGGTGCCCATAAGTGATGCAGGACCATCCAACAAAATATGGGAAATTTTATATTTTTCTCTAAATTTTAGTGCATCTTGTCGGGGCCATAACTTCTCAACCGTAGCTCCGATTGACTTGAAATTTTACAGGGAGTTAGTTGGGATAATTTTAAACAAATATAATTCCCTAGAATTCTATTTGCCCAGAAAAGTCAGTTTTTGGGGCCAAATTCCATCATCTAGTGCCCCAAAATTAGGTTTTAAAATTGCGTGCCCAATTTTTTGCACTTTTTGAGCTGTTCGGAGGTCAATATCTCCTAATGTATTTAGAGTTAGGACTTGAAACTTCATTTTTGTCTTATCTACTGTAAGAGGGATGCGCACACCAATTTTGGGCCCCATCTGACTCATTTCCATTTTTAGGGTTTTTAGAGAGACATCGCCATGGTATTCACCCGTAGTCAAGCCCACTCATGGGCAGACGCTGCGACGAATGTCCAAAGAAGCACGAGTCGCATCCGTTATAGTCCCCAGGATTTGGTCATACCACCTTGGCGACCTAACACACAAGGCAGTCCCCTACACACCTTAACGAAAAGGGACTATAGGGGCACCTCTTCTAGGGGCACTCCTGTTTAGCATAGCACCCAACACGCATCCTCCCATGAGGGGTACATCCATAGGAGAGCTCCCTTAGATGCTCGCTATGAGTGGTCACCACGCAATGAAGCGCTAGGTCAACATAGGGTTCGACGGGAGGAACCACATGATTACACTATCCCTCCTTCACCCCCTCTAGTTGTCAGGACTACAAGGACAAATCCAGAGCACAAGGCTCCTCGGGCGGGGCGAGCCAACTCTTCCCGTTCCTCTTTCACTTACAAAAGGGAGCACGAGGAAAATCCTTATCTTCCTCAAGAACAATATACATCGCGGGAGCAATACGCCTCCGCAATTGCTAGCTTTCAGGATTACCTATTGAGGCCAAAGCCTCGGGGGAATGCCGCTACCCCCAATAGAGGGAGGCGACCTATAGAGATCTCGGATCACCATGACCGAGATAGATATCTAGGAGAGGCATCTAGGCCTTCTAGACATGAGACGACAGGACCAACTATCTTAGAATCCGCCAAGCATATTGCACGTCGGATGCAACTCACGATACTTGAGCTGGAACAACAACGGTTAGAGCAACAATATCTTTTAAATCAAGAGTGCCTTCAGCGCCAGGAGGATGAGTTGTTACAACACACTATGCAGGCGAAGACTCCAACCCCTCGCATGCATAAGACAAAACATTATGAGAAACACAACTGGGTGCAAGACAGGTCTCTACGACCTTATCAAACGTTGCCCTCGATGCCTCCTAGACTTGAGCGGGAGGCCAATCCTAAGACCAATGACGGGTGCCTTCTTCAGGCGCCCACCCAGGTTCATGGACCACCCCCAAAAATTCTTCAAGAAGCCTCTGAGGAACCTGAGCTAGAAAAAGAGTGGACTAAAATGAAATACCAAAGCATGGGGGGTGCTATTCGGTCATCCCTCCCAAGGCATCAAGTTTCCCACAACTTGCAACGGGAACAAATCAAAGAGGAGGAGCTCAAATCCCCCGATACAAGCAATGTGCTGCCCGATAACTTAGAGTTGGTAGAAACCAAGATTTTGGGGCCCCAAAAGCCCAACTCACATGAAACTCCTCTCAAAGAGGATCAACCCCTGGTTGTAGAGCTACCTGATGATGAGGTCTTCCCTATCTCAGAATCACCAGACTTCTGATGAGCCCGACTCTCTCGCCAAAGACGAGTCAGCATATGCAATAGCGCCATGGGACCCATTTGAGTCCGACAACATTAATTCACAGGTGGTCCCCATGGATGAGCATCACAAAATTCTCCTAACATTACTCCCTTTGGAGGCTCCCATCGAGCCCGTGCCATTGCCAGAAAATTCGGTCCCCCCGCAAAGCGCGAAACAACCCCATGAGGACCACATCAATCTGCTCGAACAAGAAGAGCTTAGCATGTCGCAGATAGCTATCGAGGCCAACGAGGGCCTTTGGATCATCGACAATGATTACGAAGATGAAACTGAGATGGCTTATCTCAATCATGCACGACGACACAATCACCCTGTCACCCATGACGAACTAATGGCCCAACTAGGCATAAGACTAGGGCATGAGTGGCGCATAGACCCAGCCCACTGGCATCACATGTTGATCCCACTCCTTTGGGAAGATCGCGAGCACCTTCCACCCAGAGATATCATAGCACCATCAGTGCCGAAGGCAGACCTTGCCCTCCTATCCATGCATAAGGCCGATCCATTCGTGCCAATTCCTACAGAGCCAGATCCGGTGCACAAAGATCATCATGCTGGGGGTACCTCTATTCCCTGAAGAGCCAATGGGTTACACCAAATGCTCCAAAGGTGTCCATAAACCCTTTGGTCAAACCAAACGCTCCAAAGGTGTCCATAAACCCTTTGGTCAAACCAAAAGCTCCAAGGATTATCGCAATCTCTTGGTCACCCCAAAAGCTCCAAGGATTATCGCAATCTCTTGGTCACCCCAAAAGCTCCAAGGATTATCGCAATCGCTTGGTCACCCCAAAAGCTCCAAGGATTATCGCAATCGCTTGGTCATCCCAAAAGCTCCAAGGATTATCGCAATCGCTTGGTCATCCCAAAAGCTCCAAGGATTATCGTAATCGCTTGGTCATCCCAAAAGCTCCAAGGATTATCGCAATCTCTTGGTCATCCCCAAAAGCTCCAAGGATTATCGCAATCTCTTGGTCATCCCAAAAGCTCCAAGGATTATCGCAATCTCTTGGTCATCCCAAAAAGCTCCAAGGATTATCGCAATCTCCTTGGTCATCCCAAAACCCCAAGGATTATCCCAAACACTTGGTCATCCCAAAAAGCTCCAAGGATTATCGCAATCTCTTGGTCATCCCAAAAGCTCCAAGGATTATCACGTCATCCCAAAAGCTCAGATTATCAACTGCATCCCAAAAGCTCCAAGGATTATCCGTAATCGCTTGGTCATCCCAAAAGCTCCAAGGATTATCGCAATCGCTTGGTCATCCCAAAAAGCTCCAAGGATTATCGCAATCGCTTGGTCATCCCAAAAAAGCTCCAAGGATTATCACAATCACTTGGTCACCCTAAAAGCTCCAGGGATTTTCATAATCGCTTGGTCAAACCCTAAATGCCCCAAAGGTATCTATAAACCCTTTGGTCAAGACAAAAGCTCCAAGGATTACCACAATCGCTTGGTCAACCCAAAAGCTCCAAGAGTTACCATAACTGCTTGGTCAACATAAGTATTCAAAAATCAACAAAAACAACACAAAAATCAAAATCACAAAAACATTTGCATTTCAATTCCATGCATTCTCATAACACATCAAAATTACAAAAACAATTGCATTTCAATTCCATGCATACTCATAAAAAAAAAAAAAAAAAACAAAAATCAAAATCACAAAAACAATTGCATTTCAATTACATGCATTCTCATAAAAAAACAAAATCACAAAAACATTTGCATTTTCCATACATTCTCATAAAAAAAAAAAACGAAATCACCAAAACATTTGCATGCATTTTCATAAAAATCAAAATACAAAAATATAGGTTGCATTAAACATTGCATCCATCCCTTGCATACTTCGATAGGTCATACAAGTCAAAAGCACCATAGGCTGTCATTACTTGGCAATTCCATCATTTCCACCTCAAATCCATTTCCATAAACGCATACATCCAGCATATCACCTTTTTATTTTAGCATAGTCAGTTGTTTCCTAATGTATATAGGGTTTTCGTCATTCAGATGTCTTTAAATTTCTAGCCAAAAACTGTACACAGTTAAACAGATTTTACACGGGAAAGTTTTACTTGGATCACACCTTGTTACGTCACGTCCCAACACAAATTAACACACATAAAATAATTCCTAAGTTGTGTGAACGAAAGATGAAACCTGCACCGTAATCCAGGTCACCATAAGCGAAACGGCTATCTTGCTTATCCCCCTGTGCGAATGACCCTAGGAATGCTGAGAGTTGGCAAAAGGACAAGCATCCTCCCTACCCAATTCCCCATGAATCCCAAGTTCTCAAAAGTTGCAAAAACATCAAAAATTTGCAAAACGTCAAAACACTAAAATTTGACATCCTACAGTGCACACATCAAAAGGCACATACAATAGTGATTCTCGTCACTCCATATTCAAATCCCTTGCTCAAAAAAAAAAAAAAAACATCAATAAAACAAAAATAAACAGTGATCTTATCACTATAAAGAGCAAGTATCCCAATACAATTGAAGAAAAGAAGGGAGTCGAACTTGAATCCCTGGAATTCTCAGCATTTCGACAGGTCATGAGGCAAGCTTCGGTACCGGTTTGGTTGATAGCCTATCAGTCACTGATAGTAAACCTCCCACATGACGATATATCTGTCACATTAACTTGTGTATAGATCAATGTTTGCATGTGGATGAGCTAGCTTATGGTATCCTAGATAGCATCGCAGATTAATCTGACTAAATACAATAAAGGAGTTAGTGGAGCTAATTAGGTGATCCTCGGTACGGGTTCGGTTGAAAGCCCATCCCGCATTGGCGGTATCTCGATGAATAACACATAAACGAACTCAATTGCACACACGGGGATGTGAAATAACTTGGTTAAATTCAAGTCAAATTTAGCCCTTGTTCAAAAGTCTTGCGAGATAAATGTACAGTCTTGGCTAGTTAGTTAAAATATCTGAATCTAAGAAAAGCTTAACTACATTTTAAAAACAACTGTCACATTTTATTCCGTACATCACCATCAAAATATATGCAAAATACAAAAACAAAGTTTTCACATGCAAAGTCATTTCACAAAGTCATCCCATTAGTATAGCAAGTCAGTCAAATCTTGTACAGTCTATGGTGCATCGACACATCATCAACACCTCATTTCATTCATTCCCTATCCATACATCATACAAATTAGAAACATCACATTCATAATCGCCTCTGCATACATCAAACACATACATAAAAAACACGCCAAAAAAAAAAAAAAACAAACAAACACAACAAAACAACCAAAATATAAAAATGACAAATGCCAACAAAAACACTAAAAATTGCCGGACAAAAGTGCTCTTGCACTTAACCTCTTCGCATTAGAAAATTGATGTCGGGGTCTACCTTGTCGTTATCCTACTCCCCAAGAAGGCTACCATAGCCGGACCGCTCCACGGGAAGACGGATTTTCGCCCATGTTACCCCCAAATGGCATCCCAAAATGGGTTCACACCCACCAAAAATAGGTCCACAAAAAAAATCGAGAAATTGCTCGCGCATTCAACGGACAACATCTGAAGGCACCCTCACTTAAGTCATCTTGGGTCAAGCGACTCGTCGCTTTTCTCATGTCGGTCATTCCCTCATCGATTCGTCGCTTGAGGGGGTAGTCACACTTAAGTCACCAATCAACAACAACACACCCAATCAAGGCAATGGCATGCATTCAAAGAATCATTGACAAAGACAATCACGCTCCTGCTTGGGGCAGCAAACAAGCAATAATCACAAAATTGATCAAACACTTGGCATTCCCGAAGCATGAACACAAGGTTCCCCCATGGATAAAAGGTTATGCCCTTTGCCTATTCATGACTGATCAATGTCCAAGCTCAAGTCACACCTCACCAAAATAGGTTAATACTTGAAATCAAATTCCTTAGCTCGTCAGAAGCAAGGATTCAAGAATGCATGCCCTTTCCATGCTTGGGGCATCAAGAGTTGGTTAGGTTACTGAGAAACCCTAATCATTAGTGCTTTGGTTATCTATTTTTGCTCGACGCTGTGCCATGCACAGCGCTTCCCAAAAAGGGGCATCTGTAGACACCAAAACAGCACCAATCCGATTATGTGACTACAAACACTGATCACATTAACACACACAGCCCCAGGGTAGCCCCCAGAGGTTAAACAGTGGTTCTAACCACTTACACAACAGTTTTGCAAGTCAAAAATCAGTTTGGCACCTTTTAGACACTTTATTTCTTATTCGTCCCACCCGGGGACGAGTGCGAATTTGTACTCGTCCTACCCAAGGACGAGTATGGATTTGTACTCGTTTCACCCAGGGACGATTACTAGCGCTCGCTTCTGGGTGGGACGAATGCCGGGTTTGACCAGCAAAAAGTCAGACCTCGGCGCATGACAACTCAGAACTACCACTCAGCTTTTCATGCATGACATAGGAGTGCAAGTGAGTTTTTCTAAAACACACAAAGACATGCACAGAGGCAATTAAGAAGCCCTTGATCAAGAAGAAGTCTTCTCTTCACAAACAAAAGCATTCATGCAAAGAAACACTTTTGCATGTTAATTCAAAGAGACCCCTTGGGTCTATAAAATGGTGAGTTTCCTCACCCAAAAGGATATACAGAGAAGGAGCATTTTGAGCGACGAAGTGCTGCTAGTTCACTTACTGGCGATTTGTGCTTTCATAATCGTGGTATTTCTTTTAGTTTCATGTTTATGCTTTTGTCAAGTTTTTCATTTCATTTAGATTCATTTCAACCATCGTTAGATTCATCTTTTATTTTTCATACACGGGTGCTACTGACTTTCTTGTTTGTTTCTTTGAGTGCGAGTTGCGGCATTAGAGGAGCGGCGAGGAGTCTACCTTACCAACGCAAGCGGCGGCAACATTTGGCCCGCCCATTCCAAACGTGGGCATGCGGAAGGAGGAAGACTAAGTCACAAATTGTAACAAAGACCAATTTAACGCTCCTAGCCCCTAAAAAGGGAGGAGACGTCTATGTAACCGAGGATAAGAAATTTGAATAAAGAGGGCTGTGATTTCCTTACATCTTTTCTTTCGTCTCCAATTTATCTCCTTTCCTTGTTTTTGTGCATAGGATTAAAGCGTTACATTTCGTCTTATATTGCATAGTTATAGTTTTCCTTTTGCTTTCGGAATCTCGTGCTTTCAGATTGAGTAAGGAATAAGCTCACCATTGATAAAGGATAATAAACGTCAATTTGATCTAAGTGCATTCGCATGGATGGACTCATGTGAAATGGCTAGATAATTTACTCTCTATTCTATTTAATAAAAAGAGATAAGCTTATACATTGAAATGATGATATGAGCAATGATATTAATGACATATAGTACACTTATATGGATGGAATCATGTAATTTGTAGATATGGATGAACTCCATGTTAGGTTTTAATAAAGAAAAAAAATTCTAGCTAGTGTGGTAGTAATTTTGGGCTATGACAGTAACCTTGTATAAGCATTCTTCCATACAAACTATTATTTGTAAAATTCAAGATTTGAAGAGAAGCATAGTTGGCCAAGTTCAATGAAATGTCACCATCTAAATTGTTGTTGGCTAGATTTAACACTTGGAGTCGTGATAAATTGCCCAAGCTGGGAGGAATGTTACCTGTAAGCAAATTATCATTGAGTACTAAAATTGTCATATTAGGAGACCATAATGATGGAATGTCTCCACTCAATGCATTCTTAGACAAGTCTAAGGAGGTAATGTGCGTCCAAGCTGAAGTATTTGTAAAAAGGCAGCCTTCCAAGTAATTTGCTGTAAGATTTATATATCGCAAGGATGGACTAATATCCCATAGCCAAAAGGGAATTTCTCCAACAAGGTTGTCCTTGGCCAATGTCAACTCCTTAAGTGAGTATTGGGTTGAAATCCAGAGTGGAATTTGTCCGTCAGTCTTACATGATATCAAGTCCAGACTGTCTAATTGAAAAGAGGGGATCCATGAGGTGCTAATGTTCAGTACACAATTGGATAAATACAATTGCTTTAATTTGGTGAGGTTATGAAAATACATTTTCAAAATTGTTTGGTTGTTGTCTAGAGATTGGGAGAGATATTGCATGGAGGGAACAATGCTAATGAAGGAATGATTTCATTGAATACATTGTTATGAGCAAAGAGTTGATGGAGGAAATTCGAGCAAGGGAGCAGGGAAGGGTCCCAATTAGTTTGTTAGAGAAAATATCTAAGTAAAATAGTAAAGAGAAATTGCCCAAGGAATCTGGGACGTTACTACTAAACTTAGTGGACCAGATATCAAGCCTATTTGGAGATAACTAACTTCTTAGAGAAGATGGTATAGTTATAATGAATTGACTATCATCAAAATTAAGTGACTTTAAATAAGAAATTTTAATTATACAATATGGTAAAGTTCTGTTTATTTGAGAATAAGATTAGTAACATTGGTAAGCCCACAAATAGTGGGAAAATTATTTGACTCAAGTTGTTATCATACAAATAGAGGTCAGTGAGGGAGTAAATCTAAGCAAGGGAGGAGAAAATGGTCTACTTAGTTTGTTAGAGGAAAGAGAAGGAGACTTTAAATAAATTTTACCTATACAAGATGGTAAACTTCCATTGAGTTGGTTTCTAACAAGACCCAAGATAAGTAAGATTGGTAAGGTAGCAAAGGGGGAATTATCCCACTTTTATCATCCAATAGAGCTCACTGAGGGAGGAAAATCGAGCAAGGAAGAAGAATATGATCCTCCTTAGTTTGTTAGAGGCAAGAAAAATAAACGTTAAATTAGAAAATTTTACCTATACAATATGGTAAAATTCTACTAAATTGGCTATTAGAGAGATCAAGATAGATTAGTGAGTAGAAAAAATAGTAGGGGAATTGTCCTACTCAACTTGTTATCATCCAAGTCAAGATATTAAAGATGACAAATATTTCCAAGATAGAGGAAGAGTACTTGTTAATTGATTTCCCCATAAATCTAAATGTGTGAGAGAACGAAAGGCACACAAGCTATCAAATATGATACCACCATCCAAGATATCGGATATGATAAATACCACCATATAATCTATCAGTAATATTAAGTGTGAGCACGTGATTGTTGTGGGGAGGATAGGATATGTCGTGCCACATGCAACAGTCAGTCATGTTGAGCTAGAAAATGAGAGTGGCACGGGAATCATTGAGGCGGGCTTTGAAGAGGAGGAGGGCTTGGGATTCCTGGTGATGGCAGTTATGCAGGCCATGGCAGGGGCTTGCACAAATGCAAAGGAGAGCATACAACAGGATTTTATGAAAAGCGAATGCCATTTTATTGATAATAAAATGGGCAAAAAAGATAATAATATGATAAATGATGAGAGAATGTAACTGAATATACATAGTGTGTAAAGGCTATTTATATAAGCTAAGTGTCGATTAGGAAAGGCAAATCACAAATCAAGCTTTAGTAGCATCAATCAAGATTTTGATAGTTGAGAAAAAATCAAGCTTGTACCTCCATTTTTTAATGAATAATCTTGCCGACATTTGAGAGAAATATAAATTTGTACCTCCTTTATTTAATGAACCACATTTTTTGGAGAAAATCAAAGGCCTGTATGTCATGACCCCCCCTTGGAAAAAAATTCATTTTTATTGGTTTATGTTTGTTATGTTGCATTGTTGTTGAAATGAATGGCTATTTCAGACTTGTTATGCAAAATATTTATGTATTATGGAAAATGTAATATGTGGATGTTATTGATCGATGTTGGTTAATTCCATGCTTAGTTTGGTGAAACATGCATTTTGTGAGAGAATATGATGTTGCTAATGAAAGAACACTTTTGCAGGAACATGTCTCTTTATGATGGCAGAAAGAACTAACCACCGAGTATGGGATTGCCTAAGGGAAGTGATGTGATGGGTAAATTGTCAGAATAAAAGGGAAGGGGAAACATGGAAAAATGCTCCTCCATGAATATGCATAACATGATTTGCATAAGAAAAGAAACATTAAGTTTTAGTTAAAGATTGTTGTTGCTTGGTGATATTTGCTTTGGGCTGAATTTCATTTATTTCAAGAATATATGTTTCCAAAGTAATAATTTTTTGTTGTTCTTTCAAAAATAAACATATAGCTTATAGGGAAAGATTCAATTAATTTAAGGAGAAATAATACTAATTTTAAAACCATGTGAAGTTTAGAAATTGTTATGTATTGCTTGTTGTCTTTGATGTTTGTGAGAGTAGTAAACTTTGTTGAGATATGAAATAATGATACTCATAATGAGTTGGTGAAATCTACTCAACAAAGGTAACCCACTAATTTTAAAAGTTCCATGTATGCTACAAAGACTTGAGAATAGTTAAAGATAAACTACCAGTTAAGAGTAACACCAAAAGTGATCATTATGAGAAGTAACATGCTCTAAGTTGTTATGGAGTAACGTTCTTCTATGTATTCACAGATAAAATCAAGGAGTGGAGGAAGAATACGGAGGACCCCTATTCCAAATGGGAGGAAGATCAAAAAAAGAGAGGAACGAATTGTAGAGCGGTTAGGAAGAGCATCAGAGAAGCATGGAAAAGGATATTGGAAAATGTTAGGTAGAACTTCAAATGAATCTTCTAGCTATGTGTAATAGTTAAAGTAGTGGTTTTATGTTATCCTGAGTAAACGATACTTCGTGATTACTCGTATGTCAGTTGAAATACTAGATAAAACCATAGTTATATCGATTGGTTGTAGTTTGTGTTCCATAGTAAATGATTGGAAGTGTTGTAGTTGTTGGTCTTAAGTTTCATTGATCTAATAAATGAAAAACTTATGGAGTTGGCCTAGATGTATGGATTTGTTATTAAACCTATAGATGCAAAACCGAAACACCAAAATATAACAATATAGATTAAATCAAGATACGATATTGCATGAAAAGAGATAATTTTATTGATATGGGGGGAGCCTCAAATATCCATTGTTCTAATAAATAATTTTATTTCTTTTGATATAAAATATTAAAATACTAGGGTTCTTTGGAACCCTAATGAACAGTTCTGGTGGTGTCTTAAAACTCACTTCTGATCCCAACAGAGGTGAGTGGGATTCGTGTTATCCAATACTAGGCCACTCCAGCTTAAGTAGCTACACAATGTAGATGTATTAACTCCATAGTTGCACACAAAAGATGAAAAACAAGTCAGTAGTAATTGTGAGGGCTCCATAGTGTGATACCCTTAGGAATTAATACAAAAACCTAGCTATGCAATATAAAGAAAGTGAGTAGAATCTAAAAATACATGAAATAAAATAAATCAATGTTGGATTTACCTTGTTCACTTGTTGTTCTCCTATATGTAGTAGTTATTGCAAGAAAATGGTATGATGATGCCCTAGCGACACCCAAGGGTTAGTAGGTCTGCAAAACTCTAGTCTAAAATGCCTGTAGGCACTCAGTGGCAACAAGAAATTCCCATGGGTTCTTGAGGATGGTGGAAAGCATACAAAGGTGCTAGAGAATGGTGAAAAACACCCAAAAGTGCTTGGGAGTAGCAGAAGGATGTTTGAGGGTTGAAGTAAGGTTTGTAGAAGCAGATCTACTTTAGGCGAGGGATATGGCGACGGATAGAGCAATGGATGCCAGGGAAAAGGTGATGATGAATTTTTTAGAAAACTTAGGGGTAAAGACTTAGGAAATTATCAGATTTCTTAGGGGTTGAGCCATCAAAATGACCTCTATTAATAATCCACACTAGGGTATGTTAGGGTTTTAGCGACACAAATTGTGTGGCTCAGATTAAAACATATAAGAGGGTGGATATCAATTCTAGGTGCATGACATGGATTGATGTGGATGGATGGCTAGGATTAAGTCAAATTGTATGGCTAGGATTTAT
Organism: Wollemia nobilis; assembly: GCA_028583015.1. Lineage (NCBI taxonomy): Eukaryota > Viridiplantae > Streptophyta > Pinopsida > Araucariales > Araucariaceae > Wollemia > Wollemia nobilis. The sequence continues at coordinate 5,388,446 of JAQPPZ010017109.1, forward strand.
TTACATATATAATATTTATATTTATTAAATATATATAAAATATAATATTAAACATATATTTAAAAAATATGCCTAAATATATATATATATGAGTAAAAATGGTAGGAAGACTAGGATGGACGACAAGTGGCTAGATTTTGGTGTCTACAGATACCCCTTTTGTACTGCATTGCGTGAAACACAATGTAATATAAAATGCAAGACACCAACTTGGGCTAGGTGCAGAAGAAGCTTTCTCTTGGGATGGAAAAATGAACTTGAATACAAAAGAATTAAAAATTTTGGATTTTTGTAGCTTACCCCCTCAATTGGCAAATGATTTTGTGGATGAATCTCATGAACCAATTGAAAAATATGTGCAAATGATTTGTGGACAATGTGAATGATGTAAATGTAATACAATTTTTTCCCTAATGGGGAGAGGGGATTGGTAGAAAATATGGAATTATTACACTTATTTTACCCTAATAGATGAATATTTTTATGAAAATGTGATGAAAATGTGTCTATTTTTCCCCCAAAATATGAAGGTTTTTGTGAAAATATGATGAAAATATGTCTATTTTTGCCCCAACAGATGAAGGGTGTTTTGCCAAGTGTATATGCCATGATCATGTAAGAAGTAACCCATTGTGGGAAAGTCAAAACTAAATTTGGTTGCCCCAAATTTGGGGTGAATCAATGTTGTTGAATAATGTACCTTTGGGCGTCATTGATATGTAAGGATGAATATGCAAAGATAAAAATAGTCAAATTCGGAGGGCCAAATAGTGACTGTCAGATAATTCCTATGATTGGAACCAATCTCCCTCGCTTAGGCTAGTCGCCATGATGACTGTCAAGGAGATTTGAAATGATGAAATGTGATTGTGTCCATGCTTTTAAGCCCCACGAACTAGGCCATCAATGACAACTTTTTGTACAAATTATTCTTGGTAAGGTTTCTTGCAAAAATGTGGAGTGCCAAATGTGATTGTGATTTCGAACAAGGAGATATAGGATGAGGAAAATGGTCAATTTTACTTATGGTATGTTATTCATCTTGCTGAATTGCATGGATGCAAATCACTACAATCACCAAGTATACAGAATAAACCACTAGATACAAGGTTCACTTGAATTTTTGTTTGAACTTGGAAAATATGCAAATGTTATGATTGATGATTGAAAATGATGTGGAAATGAAGTATTGATGATGAGAATGATGATTATGGCCATTTTTGTAAAAATTTGGACCATTTTGGAACATTATGGAACTTTTTATGCAAGTTTGTGACTTTTGGTCATAAACGAGAATTAAGCATCCAAATCGGTTGTATCCTTCAAAAAACCTATTAAGATGATAAAATGATGCATGGATGCAATATGGAGTGATTTGATAGGGGTAAGCAACTATTTTGCATTGATTTGGTCTTATGTCAATTTTGATACCAAACATTAGTTGGTGCTTTCAGCATGGACAAACACATGTTGGTGTTTGGGCACTTTGAAAATACCGCGGTGCACTTTAATGTGCCAAGAAACTCCCATGGGCAATTCAAGGCACTTGGAGCAGCTATAAATAGCTTGTAGGACAAAAATGAAGCTCATTTATGTGTTTGTGAGTTTGAGAAGCTACATCTAGGAGATTTGGGTGAATTGGAGTGGAGTGAGGTGAAGCAAGGTCGGTACGGAAGCTATGGTAGCGAAGGGAGCGAACATGGGGACCAGAGCTAGAGTAGGAGTGTGATTTGCCAAGGTAAGTCATTTATTTGAAGCTCTTTTTGTTTTTGTGCAAAAAATTTGTGTTTGTGATTTTTTTTAAGATGTGTTAATAAAAAATGTTTTGCATTGTGGTGTAGCTGAGGATTTTGAAGGCTCATCACCGGTTCTTTCCTTACATCCCTAGGATGAGAAAGGTAGTGGTGAATGATGAGTGGAATTTTTTGGAGACTATGGGGCTAGCAAAGGTAGCCTAAATAGATGTGGTGATAGCGGATGAGGGGTACCTCTCTGCCTTGGCGGAGAGGTGGGATATAGATAGGGGAACCTTTTAACTTCCTATTGGAAAGGTGACCCTTACACTTGATGATGTATACCGTATCCTCAAGGTATCAGTAGAGGGTATTCGCCTCAAGTTTGGATGTGATAGGGGGGTGAAGATGAAAAATATTTTTGGTGATGGCTGGCAAAGTGTGAGGGTGGAGTGCAGGGGAATTCCATACTTGTCCATGTATGTGGACAAGAAATTGGATGCCCTTCAGGATTTGGTAATGTTCGTTTTGGCCAACATCGTGGCCCCAAATAGTACTGGCTGCAAGTTCCCTTGGAACCTGATAGGTTTGGTGAGTGATATGCTCACTACACAACAGGTGTATGCATGGGCTCCTACCTTATTGGTGCAAGTGTCATAGGAGCTATATGAGGTGAGGAGGCAAGGCAGGAAGGCATTGGATTGTAGCTTGTTGTTGTAGTGCAGGGGATGTAAGCATTTTAGAATGACTTGATTGAAGGGTCTACCAATTGTAGGCTTAGGTAGGGTGCAACCCTATGCTAGGAGATGGGCGATGGTGAAGGAGGTACAACTGATTCAGCCTATGCATATGAGATAGTGGTACTAGGATATGTGGTCTGGATTGAAATCTACCCAAGTGATATGGAGGCCATGGAAGGGTATCAGGTGGACAGGTTATAGAGAGCATCTATGATGGGTTTGGTAGGCTAGGTGGATGGTTGGGAGGTATCATAGTGAGGCTGAATATATTTATTTTTCATGGGTGCTCCAATAGTTTAGTATGAGACAAAGGATTTTAGATGAGCTAGTGCTCTATAGGAGGTATCAGGAGGATATAGGGCTACCATATGCTAATCCATACAAGGAGGCTTATGAGGATGATGAGGAGATAGATCTCCCTGATGTGGATGATGTGGGTACCACTATGGAGTACGATGCATGGTTCACTGCATAGCCTCCATGGAAACTGACTCTAGCAGTAGTTGGTTAGGATGAGGCTAAGGTGGAGGAGACCCATGAGGTTCCTAAGCGATAGAGGTATCTTCGATATGACAATAAAATGAGGAGGAATAAGGGTGTGGTGAGGTAGGCTCCTGAGAGTGGAGGAGATAGTGAAGATGGGGATGATGCGGAGGATACTCTATATGTACCTCCAGGTCGAAGTGAGGAGGACTGGGTGAGGTTGGAGTAGTAGGTGGTAGAGCAATATACGATGGTGATAGCTTGGGATGAGAGGACCACAAGGGTCCAAGAAGAGCTTCTAGAGAGGGAGCGACATCATAATATTGATATAGTGCACTTTCGATCTTGACATAGGTATATCGAGGCTTTGGAGGATAAGTTGATGGAGCATCATATTCCACTTCCTAATCCTCCTACCTCCTTTGTATCTGAGACTTCTAGGCATAGCGAGTCTAGGCATAGATCTAGGTCTAGGGATCCTTCTAGGTCATAGGGGTCATATTTGAGGGCTTAGCTAGTGCTTGGATGTAATTTTTATATGAGCATTGGTTCTCCATTGTATGTAGCCTTTTGGGCACTCATTGTATATGTGATATATATATATAGATATACATGGATTATACTTTTGTGTTATGTTTTTTGTGAATACTTTTATGGAATTATTTGTTTATATATGATATATCATGGATGATTAATACAAGTGGAAATGTATGGATGATTAATGCAAGGTATTGAATGCACATGTTCTAATGATCATTCATAGTTTAGATTTTGCTTGGCCATGTTCTAGTATTGTTTTTTAATCAAGGGTATCAAACTGGTGGTATTGACGTGGATGACTCATGAAATAACATGGATGTTGAAATGGAAGAATATATGGATGTTGATATGGAAGAAGATATGGATGTTGATATGGAAGAACATATGGATGTTGATATGGAAAAATTATTGTGTTGTAGAGATGGAGATATACTAGTAGCATCAAACAAACTCACTAAAACTACCTAATCCTTCTAGGACCAAATGTGTGTGTAGTGAACTCATTTACCAAATCATGACTTTGGTAATGACTCGAGGCAATCAAGAACCAATGTGTGTACAAGTTATTTCATTAAATCATCTTGAGTAAATTGGGTGTGACCTATTATGGATGAGACCAATAAGCTAGCTTGTTTGTATGTGTGATCATATATCTCTTTATAAGAGATGTGTTGCCACGCATGAGTGTACTCCACTGCAATTCAAGCATCTATAGCTCTGGTGGAGGTTAACTCCATAGTATAATAATTTTTATATTTTATGTTTTGGGGATGACTACTTAACCACTTGACTGGAAATGTACTATGATCCTTACAACTCAATGATCAGTGGTGTGTGATGTAAAATATTTAGAGCTTTGGGGAATCGGATTCTCAACCTAAGTGTGATGAGAATTGTACCCTATCCTTACTACTCTATCTTTTGAATTTGAAAGCAACTGTGATAGTGGTGAAAACCACTATTTTTGTGGACTATGTTGCATGATGGGACAAGAAAGGATTACCCTTTTCACTTTGAGGTTCAAACCAAGTATGGTGTTATCCCTCTTTGACACAAGATGTTTTTAAGATGTGAAATTATGGTTGGTTCAAGAATATTTTGGAGTCATTTCCTGGAACTCAATATTTTCTTAGTGAATATTTGTAATGGTCCTAAAAATAACTCGATATGTATTTGTGGTTTGCTTAAAATGCTAGGAGTGGCTGAGTGACCGAAAACACCTAGGAATTATGGACATATGTAGGCAAATGATATTTTGGCTTGGTGGAATGATGTAAATGATGTTGTGAAGGTGCCCCTAATTAAGGCAACATGACTTTATTGGACCAATTAAGACCTTGAACTTAATAAATGATCCCTACTATGAAATGTGAAATGGTAATGGAATGTATGAAATGCAATTTTGTGAAATGGAGTGTATGCATGCAATTGTATTGAATGAAATGTGTGCAAATGCAATGCAATATTTTTGAATGAAATTGTGCAAATGAAGTGCAATATTTTTGTGTATTAGCCATGTATATGTACATATATATAGACCATATTATGCATAGAATGCTCTCAAGTGTATAACATTAAGTGGTTTGGGTTATTCCTCTCCCTCTAGACTAGCAATCCTAGAAGTACCTTTACCCACTTTTTGAGTGATAATGTATGGACCCAACCAATTAGCCATGAATTTATCATGAAGATGTGATAATGCATTGGTGTTTTACTGATTTTATTTAAGGATAAGATCTCCTACTTGGAATTTGTGTAGATGAACTTTGTCATTGTAAGCACGCTTTAGGCGATTTTGATAAACTCATAAATGTTTTAAAATATTGATGCACCTCTTATCAAGAAGTGTGAGTTGGTCAAGACGTGCTTCTGTAGCAATGTTTTCATATATGAATTCCCTACAAAGAAATTCATAAGGAGGGGATCTCAAGCTCAAGAGGTATGATTGCTTTAGCTCCATACACCAATGAAAATGGTGTTTCCCTAGTAGGCATGCAGATGCTTGCTCGATAAGTCTATAATGCCAAGGGAATTTTGGAATACCAATCTCTTTGATTTTCGTTGACTAGTTTCTTGAGAATAATAATTAAGGTCTTGTTGGTAGTATCAATTTTTCCATTTGCATATGAGTAATAAGGAGTCGAGAAACTGTGTTGAATGTTATATTTCACGTAAAGTGCTCAAAAATCCTTGTGCTTGAAAGACTTGCCATTGTTAAAGACAATTTTTGAGGGAATACCAAAACAAAAAATGATATGGTGAAGTATAAACTCCACAATTCTAGGTCCTGTCATACTGGTTAGAGGAATTGCCTCTATTCACTTTGTGAAGTATTCAATGGCTATGATTATGAATGTATGTTGTCCCAAGGAATGAGGTAAAATTTTGCCAATTAGATCAAGATCCCATTATAAAAAGGGTCAAAGGCTTTGAATAGGTTGTAAAGCTTGTGATGGCACATGAGTTATATTAGCATGCTCTTGATATTTCTTATATTGTTTAACATAAGTGCAATAATCACATTTCATGGTGGGTCAATAATAACCCATACATAGAATACACTTTACGATGACCATCCCACTAAAATGACCATCACAAGTACCATCATGAGCTTTAGCTATGGCTCTTTGTGCCTCAAAAACATCAAGACATCGAAGAAGGATGCCATCATAACCATGCATATACAACACGTCCCACCAAAAAAATGAGCTACTTTTTGCTTAAAAGTGTGTTTAGTAGTTCGAGACATGTTATATAGGATTGTTCCAAACTTGAGAAATGCTACTATATAGCTTGACCAAGGCTCATATGGATCTGATTGGATGAAGAAAATATCCTTTGCATCCTTAGGTGTTGTACAAACAATTGCAAATTTAGAGATAATTGAAATTAAAAGAGGTTGTACCTCTCCTAAGGAGTCTTTTGGAATCAATGATCCAAGGGAGGCTATCGCATCTTCAAATTTATTAGTTGAAAATCATAAACTATCAATTTCATACCAATCAAACTTAGAGAGCAATTTCGTTTCTACCTTATGGTAAATTTTAATGGTATGTGTTTTACATTGGTATTCTCCATTTATTTTCATGACAAGTTGAGAATCACCAAATATATTGATACGCTTAATACCCATTGCTATAACTGATTGAAGACCTAATATTAAGGCTTTATACTTTATAGTGTTGTTTGTGCAGTGGAAGTCAAGTTTGAATGATAAGGGTATAGGTACCCCCTAGGGTGTATGAAACACGACTCCAACACCTTCACATTTCTCACACTGAGAACCATCAAAGAATATTGTGATATAGACATCTTCCTCTGGAATGACATCTTCTTCTTGTTCAGTGACAACAAATACTGAATCATCTGGGAGCTCAATAATCAAGGGATGATCACTAGGTAGTGGAGCTTCCACAATTTGATCGGCTATGACTTGATCTTTAATGGATTTTTGGCTAATGAACTCAAGGTCAAATTCAGTAAGAAGCATTATCCATTTAGTGATGCGAGTGTTATTGTAAGTGTGAGACATCATATAACACAAAGTATTTTCTCTAGCTATGATATATGTTGTATGTCTAAGCATGTAATGTTGAAGTTTCTTAGTGGAAAAACCACTACTAAGGACAATTATTCTACATAAGCATATTTGTTTTCATAGCTTACCAATGTTCGACTAATGTAATGGACAACTTTCTCTCGATTTTCTTCATTATTTTGTGCAAGCAGTGCCCCTAATGCAAAGTTCATTTTTGAAACATAAATATAGAATGGGACCCCAAAACGAGGAGGAGCTAAGACTGGCGGAGAATCCAAGTATTTCTTAATATCATCAAAGGCTTTTTGGCTCTCATTTTTCCAAGAAAATGGTACCCCCTTTTGTAGCAAGTGATTGAATGGCCTGCATTTGTCAGAAAGTTAAGAAATGAAATGAAAAATCGATTGGATATTTCCTTGTAAACTATGTAATTTCTTTAAATTGGTTGGAGGAGGCATCTCCAAGATGGTGTTGCATAACTTTATTATCATTATGAACCATTCACCAATATGTAGAAATATCAAATCATTCATCCACAATACATTATCCACAATAACAATCCACAAATGAGAGAGATAGATAATACCCTTAAGGTAGGGAAACACCAATAATAATACTTAAGAAAGGAATAACTCCACAAGATCTCCCAAGATGAGAGGTCACTTCATGGGCACGACGATTACATAAGATTCTTCTTCAATGATATGAATGATTACAATGACAAATATCTCTTATTTATATATCCATCTTCTTATTCTACTTTGGGGAGCCTACTACTAATATAATATTATATTATATTATAATATAATATAATATTATAATACAATCAAGCTTGGTTTATGTGTGGCCCATGCCAACCCTTATACAATATAATAATATATCCCTAAATATCTATTCCTAGGTACCCTACCATGCCACCCTCCTTACAAATGTTTCGTCCTCGAAACATATGAAGAAACATGATAATATGATTTGCTAAGCAATTTTAGCAACTGGTACCAATCTCGATCATCCATCCATCCAAGTGAAACACGTTGATGTTGGTATGCCATTTTGTTACTTGAGTATCCAAATTTGCTTCGTTGGCTCCATGCTTTTGCTATTGTATTTTGATAACTTGAATGATGGGTCCACTTGTTCCTTGATGTTGATGAACCACTTTGAAAACCATGATCACTATGCTTTATCTGCCAAACACTGCCATAGTTGGCACCCTTTTGATTCCATGTAGAACCATAATATTGTTGCCTTGAACCATGCCCCCAAGATTGTTTCCGCTCATGGTGGTGTGGATGGTGATATGGTGCAACCTTAACTTGATGTTCTACCTTCTTTGACTTCTCAAAATTTGGCTCCATTATTTTAAATTCCTCTACACATCATTCTTTCATGTTCTCTTTGTTTGGTGTGTCCTTGTGCTCTTCTATCAAAGCTTCCTTGGACTCTGTTACTGTTATTTCCACTGAATTAGTTTTTGCTACTTCTTCCATGGACTCTTTTCCTGCTACTACCTTCTTGAATTTTATTTCAAGTTCTTCAATTTGTTTCTCTATAACCTCTTCTTGATTTTCCTTGGATCCCTGCTCCTTAAACTGAGAAATATCTTGTAATGTTATCTTCTTTTCCTGTACCATAACTTCATAAAATTCTTTTGCACATTAATGTTAACAGTACCCAAAGAATATAACCAAGGATAACCAAGAACAATATCCTTATCATCCATCTCAATAGCATAGAAATCTGAATGTAAAACATATTTATCCATGGTGATCTTTAAATCTTCAAAAATCTAAACATTCTCACCTTCTAGCTGTATGTCCTTAATTTTTGTTGCTTGAACTTGCAATTTCTTAACAAAAGCAATATTAATAAAATTAAATCTGCTACCAAGATCAATGGAAATAATAACCTGTTCCTTTTGAATACTTCCATGAACCTACAAAATATACTTTTTAGATTTAAACAAATTCCTTTGTCCATTTTCTAATTTATCTTCTACCCAAGGTATGGTTTTCTCTGTCTGCATACTGACATTTTTTTATCTTCCCTGACCTTTTCCTCTTTCTTCTTGAGTAATTTTATTTCTTTTTCATAGTATTCATTCTGTTTCTTTAAAACTTCCCATTCTCCTTCTATTGGATTTTGCTCATTTCAAATTCCTTGTAGTCTCTTTTCAAGATCTTCGTTGAATTCGTGAAGAAAGTGATGTAGGAGCATCCAATGGAAAGCAACAAAAGAGAGACTGCCACGATATCGTGACAGGTTGGCAGGAAGCAAAGATGTCACAATTTCGCAACATGTCGTGTTTTCGCGACCAAAAGACGAGAGCAAGCGCAGAGAAAGAAAATGTCATGATTTCGTGACATGTCGCATTATCGTGACCAGAAGATAGGAGGAAGAGCAATTGAGAAAAATATCGTGATATCACGAAATGTCGCATTTTCGTGACCAAAAGGTGAGAGAAGAAGCAAGGGAGAAGAATGTCGCAATTTCGTGACATGTCGCATTTTCGTGACCTGAAGGCAATAGGAAGCGCAAGGGAGAAGAATGTCACGATTTTGCGACATGTCGCATTTTCGCGACCTAGAGACAAGAGGAAGCGCAAGGGAGAAGAATGTCACGATTTCGTGACATGTCGCATTTTTGTGACCTGAAGACAAGAGGAAGCGCAAGGGAGAAGAATGTCGTGATTTCATGACATGTCGTATTTTCACGACCTAGAGACAAGAGGAAACACAAGGGAGAAGAATGTCCTGATTTCATGACATGTCACATTTTCACAACCTAAATATGAGAGGAAGCGCAAGGGAGAAGAATGTCATGATTTCATGACATGTCGCATTATCGCGACCCAAAGACAAGAGAAAGTGCAAAGGAGAAAATTTTTCGTGATATCGTGACATGTCACATTTTCATGACCCAAGGAGGAGAGATAAGACAAGAGGGAAAAGATGTCATGATATCGTGACATGTCGCATTTTCGTGACCATAGGACAAGAGAAAGCGCTAGAGGGAAAGAATGTCGTGATATCATGACATGTCACATTTTTGTGACTCGAAGAAGAAAGTTAAGGCAAGGAGGAAAGAATGTCGCGATATACTGACTTGTCGCATTTTTGCGACCCAAAGAGGAAAGAGGAGGCAAGGAAAAAAAATGTCACAATTTCGTGGCATGTCGCATTTTCACGGTGAGAAGGCTAGAGAAGGAGCCAGAGAGAAGAAGTTTCACGATATCATGACTTGTCACATTCTCATGACGAGAAGGCAAGAGAAGGAGCCGGAGAGAAGTGTCGCGATATCACAACATGTTGTATTTTCATGGTGAGAAGGTAGGAGAAGGAGCCATAAAGGAAAAATTTTGCGATATTGTGACAGGTTGCATTTTTGTGACGAAAAGGCAAGGGAAGGGGACAAAGAGGAAAAATATTGCGATATCATGATATGTCACATTTTTGCGACTAGAAGAGAAGAGAAAGCAGATGAAAGGAAAAGTGTCGTGATATTGTGACATGTCGCATTTTCACAACTAGAAGAGAAGGGAGAGAGTGAGAAGGAAGAAGTGTCGCGATATTGCAACATGCTGCATTTTTGTGGGGTCACTATAGAGTGACAGTGACAGCTAATGGAAGTTAGGCAGTGGATGCAGGGGTCATAATAGTGTAGTTGGAACAAGAATATGACAGTGAATAGAGGTCATACAACGATTGTAGGGGCCGTTATAGGGGCACATGGCACCAAGATACAGGTGGTTACAGAGCACTCTATCATTTTGTGTAATGATGACTCAGATGTCGAGGTGTAGGCAGTTGCAGAGCACTCCACCATTGTATGCAATGATGGCTCTAAGGGGTAGGCGAAGCCCAAGAGATGTGGGAAATGAAACAAGGGGACCACCAGATGGAAGACAAAGAGTCATGCAAAAAATTATAAAATGGGGAAGCAGAGACGTGCATAGGGGTTGGAAAACGACCGCAGGTAGGGATGTAGATGTGAAGGCGAAGAGGGCCATTTATGGGCTTGCTTGCACTATTTTTCTTCTAGAAAGCTTAGGGTTCCTGAGTGTGTGAACAAATCACCAAACGTGAGGCAGTTTACACTAGGAATAGAGAAATCTTGGGTCCCTAGGTGCGTAGATAGATTCGCCGAACGTGAGGCAGTTTACGCCAAGATCTATGGGGTCAGAGGACTGCGAAAGTAGGAGACAAAGTTGCAGACGAGATTTGTGACCTATTTTAGAGTGGTGTGTTTTTATTCTAGATGCAGAGACAGAAGGCTACGGCTATTATATTTTCTATAATTTTTTAGAGGGTCGGGGCCTCTATAAAAACCTAGGAATTGTAATGAGAGAGGAATGCAGAGTTAGAGATTGCAACAGTGAGATTAGAGAATGAATGCTAAACCTGCGAGCTATTTCTGTAAATTTATTTTAAATTGCTAAATGAAAAAAAATTAGATTTGGGGTTTGCAATTCTTTTTCTACATCAAGTGGTATCAGAGCGGGAGTTTCTAAGTGTGTAAACAGATTCACTGAACGTGAGGCAGTTTACACCAGGATCTATGGAAGGGGTAGAATTTGGCACTCTGGGCAGTGCTTGTAGGGGGTTTCTTACATGAAGCCTTAGAGGAAAGAATTTGGCACTCTGTGCAGTGCTTGCAGGGGGTTTCTTGTAGGAAGCCTCATAGGAAAGAATTTGGAACTCTGTGTAGTGCTTGCAGGGGGTTTCTTGTATGAAGCCTCAGAGGAAGAAAATTGGCACTATCTATAGTGCTTGTAGGAGGTTTCTTGTATGAAGCCTCAGAGGAAGGAAATTGACACTCTATGTCATTCTTGTGGAAGGGGTTGATTAGAGAGAGTCCATGTGTAGTATCTGCAGTACTAGCATCGAAGAAGGTGATAGAACAGTACAAAAGTGAAGGTCACTTTTCAATCCACCTTGGTTGTCTGATGTAGGAACATCCAACAAAAAGCAACAAAAGAGAGACTATCGCGATATCGCCACAGGTTGGCAGGAAGCAAAGGTGTCGTGATTTCGTGACATGTCGTGTTTTCATGACCAAAGGATGAGAGAAAGCGCAGAGAAAGAAAATATCATGATTTTGCAACATGTCGCATTATCGCGACCAGAAGACAAGAGGAAGAGCAAGTGAGAAAAATGTCGTGATATCACATTTCACATTTTTGTGACCAAAAGGAGAGAGAAGAATCCAGAGGAGAATAATGTCACGATTTCGTGACATGTCGTATTTTTGTGACCTGAAGGCAAGAGGAAGCGCAAGGGAGAAGAATTTCATGATTTCGTGACATGTCACATTTTCGTGACCTGAAGGCAAGAGGAAGCGCAAGGGAGAAGAATGTCGCGATTTCATGACATGTCGCATATTCACGACCTGGAGACAAGAGGAAGCGCAAAGGAGAAGAATTTCATGATTTCGCAACATGTCGCATTTTCGTGACCTAAAGACAAGATGAAGCACAAGGGAGAAGAATGTCGTGATTTCGCGACATGTCGCATATTCGTGACCTAGAGACAAGAGGAAGCGCAAGGGAGAAGAATGTCACGATTTTGCGACATGTCACATTTTTGCAACCTGAAGATGAGAGGAAGTGCAAGGGAGAAGAATGTTGCAATTTCTCAACATGTCTCATTATCGCGACCCAAAGACAAGAGAAAGCGCAAAGGAGAAAATTTGTCGCGATATCACATGTCGCATTTGCGCGACCCAAGGAGGAGAGAGAAGACAAGATGGAAAAGATGTCGCGATATCGCGACATGTCGCATTTTTTGTGACCAGAGGACAAGAGAAAGTGCCAGAGGGAAAGAATGTCGCTATATCACGACATGTCACATTTTTGTGACTCAAAGAAGAAAGTGAAGGCAAGGAGGAAAGAATTTCGCGATATCGCGACATGTCACGTTTTCACGACCTAAAGAGGAAAGAGGAGGCAAGGAATAAAAATGTCATGATTTCATGGCATGTCACATTTTCGCAGAAATAAGGCCAGAGAAAGAGCCAGAGAGAAGAAGTGTCACGATATCGCGACATTTCACATTTTCACAACGAGAAGGCAGGAGAAGGAGCTAGATAGAAGAAGTGTCACGATATCGTGACATGTCACATTTTCACGGTGAGAAGGCACGATAAGGAGCTAGAAAGGAAAAGTGTCGCGATATCACGACATGTCACATTTTCATGACGAAAAGGCAAGGGAAGGGGCCAAAGAGGAAAAATGTCGTGATATCACATGTCACATTTTCATGACTAGAAGAGAAGAGAAAGCAGATGAAAGGAAAAGTGTCGCGATATCGCGACATGTCACATTTTCATGACTAGAAGATAAGAGAGAGAGTGAGAAGGAAGAAGTGTCACGATATCCTGACATGTTGCATTTTTTGGGGGTCGCTACAGAGTGACAGTGACAACTAATGAAAGTTAGGTGATGGATGCAGGGGCCGTTATAGTGTAGTTGGAACAAGAATATGACAATGAACAAAGGTCAGACGGTGATTGTAGGGTCCGTTACAGGGGCACATGGCACCAAGATAAAAGCAGTTACAGAGAACTCCGTCATTTTGTGTAATGATGACTCAAAGGTCGAGGTGTAGGCGGTTGTAGAGCACTCTTCCATTGTATGCAATGATGGCTTTGAGGGGCAGGAAAAACCCAAGAGACATGGAAAATGAAACGAGGGGACCACCAGATGGAAGACAAAGAGTCACACAAAAAATTATAAAAGGAGGAAGCAGAGACATGCATAGGGGTTGGAAAACGGCCACAGACAGGGCTGTAGATGTGAAGGCGAAGAGGGCCATTCTAGGCCTGCTTGCGTTATTTTTTTTCCAGAAAGCTTAGGGTTCCTGAGTGTGTGAATAGATCACCGAACATGAGGCTGTTTACACCAGGAACAGAGAAATATTGGGTACCTGGGTGCATAGACAGATTCGCCAAACGTGAGGCAATTTACATCAAGATCCACGCGATCAAATGACTACAGAGGTAGGAGATAGAGTTGCAGACGAGATTCGTGACCTGTTTCAGAGTGGTGTGTTTTTATTCCAAATGCGAAGATAGAAGGTTGTGGCTATTATATTTTTTGTAATTTTTCAGAGGGTCGGGGCCTCTATAAAAACCTAGGCATTGTAATGAGAGAGGAGCGTAGAGCTAGAGATTGGAATAGTGAGATTAGAGAATGAATGCTAAGCCTGTGGGCTGTTTCTATAAATTTATTTTAAATTGTTGAATGATAAAAATTTAGATTTGGGGTTTGCAATTCCTATTCTTGCAGGGGGTTTCTTTTATGAAGCCTTAGAGGAAGAAAATTGACACTATCTATAGTGCTTGCAGGAGGTTTCTTGTATGAAGCCTCAGAGGAAGGAAATTGACACTATGTGCCGTGCTTATGGGAGGGGTTGATTAGAGAGAGTCCCTGTGTAGTACCTATAGTACTAGCACTAAATAAGGTGATAGAACAGTACAGAAGTGAAGGTCACTTCTCAATCCACCCCGGTTGTCTGATGCAAGAGCATCCAACAGAAAGCAACAGAAGAGAGACTATCACGATATCGCGATAGGTTGGCAGGAAGCAAAGGTGTCGCGATTTTGTGACATGTCACATTTTCATGACCAAAGGATGAGAGCAAGCATAGAGAAAGAAAGTGTCACGATTTCATGACATGTTGCATTATCGTGACTAGAAGACAGGAGGAAGAGCAAGTGAGAAAAATGTCATGATATCGTGACATGTCGCATTTTCACAACCAGAAGGCGAGAGAAGAAGCCAGATGAGAAGAATGTCATGATTTCGTGACGTCTCATTTTTGTGACCTGAAGGCAAGAGGAAGCGCAAGGGAGAAGAATGTCACGATTTCGTGACATGTCGCATTTTCATGACCTTAAGGCAAGAGGAAGCGCAAGGGAGAAGAATGTCGCGATTTCGTGACATGTCGCATTTTCGTGACCTGGAGACAAGAGGAAGTGCAAGGGGGAATAACGTCATGATTTCATGACATGTCACATTTTTGTGACCTGAAGGCAAACACACCTCCTCCTTCCTCTTCGGGTCATGAAAATGCGACTTGTCACAATATCGTGACTTTTTTTCCTCCTTGCCTTCACTTTCTTCTTCGAGTCGCAAAAATGCGACATGTCGCGATATCGCAACATCTTTTCCCTCTTGTCTTCTCTCTCCTCGGATCGCAAAAATGTGACATGTCGCGATATCGTGACAACTTTTCTCCTTTACACTTTCTCTTGTCTTCAGGTCACGATAATGTGACATGTTTTAAAATCACAACATTCTTCTCCCTTGCGCTTCCTCTCATCTTCAGGTCACGAAAATGCGACATGTCGTGAAATCACGACATTCTTCTCCCTTGCGCTTCTTCTTGTCTCCAGTCGTGAAAATGTGACATGTCATGAAATCACGACATTCTTCTCCCTTGCGCTTCCTCTTGTCTTCAAGTCACGAAAATGTGACATGTCGCAAAATCATGACATTCTTCTCCCTTGCGCTTCCTCTTGTCTCCATGTCACAAAAATTTGACATGTTGTGAAATCGTGACATTCTTCTCCTCTGGCTTCTTCTCTCGCCTTCTGGTCGCGAAAATGTGACATGTCGCGATATCATGACATTTTTCTCACTTACTCTTCCTCTTGTCTTCTGGTCACAATAATGTGACATGTCGCGAAATCGTGACATTTTCTTTCTCTGCGCTTGCTCTCGTCATTTGGTCGCAAAAATGTGACATGTCACAAAATCGTGACACCTTTGCTTCCTGCCAACCTGTCGCGATATCACGAAAGTCTCTCTTCTATTGCTTTCTATTGGATGCTCCTACATCAAACAACCACGGTAGATTGAGAAGTGACCTTCACTTCTATACTATTTTGTCGCCTTCTTTAGTGCTAGTACTGCAGGTATTGCACAGGGACTCTCTCTAATCAACCCCTTCCACAAGCATGACATAGAGTGTCAATTTCCTTCCTTTGAGGCTTCATACAAGAAACCTCCTGCAAGCACTACAGATAGTGCCAATTTTCTTCCTCTGAGGCTTCATACAAGAAACCCCCTACAAGCACTACACAGAGTGCCAAATTCTTTCCTATGAGGCTTCCTACAAGAAACCCCCTGTAAGCACTGCATAGAGTGCCAAATTCTTTCCTCTGAGGCTTCATGTCAGAAACCCCCTGCAAGCACTGCCCAGAGTGCCAAATTCTACCCCTTCCACAGATCCTGGTGCAAACTGCGTCACATTCAGCAAATCTGTTTACACACTCAAAAACTCTCGCTCTGATACCACTTGATGCAAAATAGGACAAAAGTGAAGGTAACTTCTCAATCCACCTCGGTTGTCTGATGCAGGAGCATCCAATGAAAAGAAATAGAATAGAGACTATCGCGATATTGTGATAGGTTGGCAGGAAGCAAAGGTGTCACAATTTTGTGACATGTTGCATTTTTGCGACCAAAGGACGAGAGCAAGTGTAGAGAAATAAAATATCATGATTTCACGACACGTCGCATTATCGTGACATGAATATAGGAGGAAGAGCAAGTGAGAAAAATGTCATGATATCATGACATGTCATATTTTCACGACATTTTCTTTCTCTACGTTAGCTCTCATCCTTTGGTCACTAAAATGTGACATGTTGCGAAATCGCGAAACCTTTGCTTCCTACCAACCTGTCGTGATATCGTGACAGTCTCTCTTCTATTGCTTTCCATTGGATGCTTTTGCATAAAAAATCTGAAATTTTTTCATTCAACAATTTAAACAAATTATTTTGTCCATTTTCTAATTTATCTTCTATCCAAGGTATGGTTTTCTCTGTCTGCATACTAACATATTTTTAATCTTCCTTGACCTTTTCCTCTTTATTCTTGTGTAATTTTATTTCTTTTTCATAGTCTTCATTTTGTTTCTTTAAAACTTCCCATTCTCCTATTGGATTTCGCTCATTTTGAATTCCTTGTAGTCTCTTTTCAAGATCTTCATTGAATTCATGAAGAAAGGTTGTTTTGAAAGTATCCCAATATAATGCATATTGGGGATCCTCACGTTTATACCATGTAAACCATTGATAAGCTTCAGTGCCAAATTTGGTTGCTACAAAAGGGACTTTGTCCTTATCCTTGAATTGATAGAACTTGAAGATGTCTTCCATTTTGGCTATCCACCCACGTGGATTCTGACCTTCAAAGGTAGGCATGTCAACGCGTGGATAATTAACTCCAGTAGGGCCTCTTGGTTGGTGGTAAACTTCATGTCTCTCTTGGTCCTCATTATTCCTCTATATCTGGAGGCAATTTTGGGTAGATCTACCAAAATCCGCTTGTAGTATCATTGTTCATGCCCCGAACTAAACAAATTTCATTTTTCAAGAATTTCATGATTTGAAAATTTGTCACTTTCCTTGTTCCATATGGCTGACTTAAAAAGGTCGTATCTCCCTCAATACTGCTCGGATTCCTTCATATGACCACTCATTTTAAATCTCTTCAAATGCTACACAATATGATCCAAGAATCGTCTCAATCAGATTAACTGTCGCAAAGATATGGCTTCTAAAAGCTGAGACATTTTTCCAAAAAAAATCTGTGAAATTTGTCACTATCCTTGTTTCAGATGACTAACTTCAAAAGGTCGTATCTCCCTCAATACTATTCAGATTCCTTCATATGACCACTCATTTTAAAGCTCTTCAAATTCTACACAATCTAATCTAAGAATCGCTTGAATTGGATAAACTTGCACAAAGATATGGCTCCTAAAATATGAGACATTTTTTCCAAAAAAAAAATTGCCCTAATTCTAGGGTTTCACACAAAAATTCCCACTTTGTAAAAATCGTTGCTCTGATACCACTTGTTTCATAAATTTATTATCATTAAACATGACCATTCACCAATATGCAGAAATATCAAATCATTCATCCATAATACATTATCCACAATAACAATCCACAAATGAGAGAGAGATAGATAATACCCTTAAGGTAGGGAAATACCAATAATAATCCTTAAGGAAGGAATAACTCCACAAGATCTCCCAAGATGAGAGGCCACTTTGTGGGCATGACGATTACATAAGATTATTCTTCAATGATATGAATGATTACAATGACAAATATCTCTTCTTTATATATCCATATTCTTATTCTACTTTGGGGAGCCTACTACTAATCTAATATTATATTATATTATAATATAATATAATATTATAATACAATCACAATTGGTTTATGTGTGGCCCATGCCAACCCTTATACAATATAATAATATATCCCCAAATATCTATTCCTAGGTACCCTACCAGATGGCCTTGACCTTGTTTGGGTCCATCTTAATACCTCTTTTAGATATAATGAACACTAGTAATTTTCTAGAGGTAACACCAAAGACACATTTCTTGGGGTTCAAAAACGAAACAACAAAATACGATAAGATAAATTACAACAAGAGATAATATTGCAAAAAAAGAGATAATTTTTTTGATATAGGGGAGCCTCAAATCTCCAATGTTACAATAAATATTTTGATTTCTTTTGATACAAAATATTACAATACTAGGATTCTTTGAAACCCTAGTGAACAGTGTTGGTGGTGTCTTCAAACTTGCTTCTGATCCCAACAGAGGTGAGTGGGCTTCGTGTTATCCAATATTGGGCCACTCCAGCTTAAGCAACTACACAATGTAGGTGTAGTATCTCTAGATCTGCATACAAAATATAGCAAATAATTTAGTAGTAACTATGAGGGCTCCACAGTGTGAGACCCTCAAGAATTACTACAAAACCCTATTTATGCAATATAAATAAACTGAGCAAAATCTAAAAATATATGAAATAAAATAAATCAATGTTGGATTTATATATTTCATTTGTTGTTCTTTGATATGTAATAGTTGTTGCAGGAAAATGAAACAATAATGCCATAGCGACACCCTCGGGTTAGTAGGGCTGTAGAAATCTGGTCTAAAATACTTGTGCGATCTCAGTGGTAGCAATAAATGCCTGCGCACACTTAAGGATGGTGTAAAGCATCCAAAGACGCTTGAGAGTGGCATAAAATGCCCATCGTGCTCAAGAATAGTAGAAGGGCATTTAGGGGTTGAATAAAGGTCTACAGAAGCATATATGCTTCAAATGAGGGCTACAATGATAGATGCAATGGTGGATGCAAGGGTGAGGGTGACAAATAATTGCTTAGAAAACTCAGGGGCAAAGACTTTGGAAATTATTATATTTCTTAGGGATTGAGCCATCAAAATGGCCTCTATTAATAATCCACACTAGGGTATGTTAGGGTTTTAGTGACACAAATTATGTGGCTCAGATTAAAACATATCGGAGGGTGGATATTAATTATAGGTGCATGGCATGGATTGATGTGGATGGATGGCTAGGATTAAGTCAAATTGGATGGATGGGATTTATTTACATATATAATATTTATATTTATTAAATATATATAAAATATAATATTAAAATATTAATATTAAACATATATTTAACAAGTATGCTTAAATATATATAAATAAATGGGTAAAAATGGCGGAAAGACCAATATGGATGATAAGTGGCTAGATTTTGGTGTCTACAAAACTGTACCATTTGAATCATATGATTTTACCATGTGATTAGTGAAACATTACCATATGATCTACCCTTTCTGTATGGAATATTATTATCATTATAATGCTTTATGATAGAATAGATGACTAGAATAAGGAAAATCTTCTCCACAGATAGATAATCAGTGTCACATTCATGTGAAGTTATCCATAGTCATCAACCAAGTATGATGCTATGTTTATTTAGCCTGACACCAAGATTTAATAGATTTTTGATTACAGTAATTGGTTTTAAAGATTGAAATATTAGGAGAATGAAGTAATTTTCAAGTAGTGTGTCTTGTTTTTAGTAAACCGATTTAAATGGAAGAGGAATTGGTCATTTTTAGGACATTCCCATGTGAATTTCTGAAGTTATTTTACTTTGAAGAATTTATATTATTTTAAAATTTGAATTATATGGATTCCTATCAGATTTGTGAAATATATTTTGATACACTTGCTTAAAGAAACCATGTTACCTTACAAGATATGTTAAGACTAGTTGTTTGCATCATATAGATAGAAGTATTCGTATTACAGATTTGTATACTTATATATGAGAAAATGCATGTGATGTGTGTTAACAATAGATTGTCATAAATGAATTTGTTAGTGCAAGTTTTCCTTTTAAAAATATGGTTATTTTCTATGTTGTTAGGAAGGAAATTTAATTGAATGAATCTTGATTGGAATTCATATTCTTTTCATTGATTTTGGTTTGAGTTTTATTAAAGAGAAATGAGACTTCTGTGTTTACAAATTGTAAATGAAATATATTATCTAAATTGGAATTGCACCAATGGAGGTGAGTACACTATATGAATAACTTTAATATCTTGAATTCTGGGAGATAATATATGATCCCTTGCATAGGCCAATTCCATATCAATGATTAAAAGGAAGGGCTTGGAGGAGTGTTCAACCAACGATATTTTGAAGAATATATATAGAGGTTGTAGTACTTATCCGAAGTAAACTTGTGGTGGAATAAATGAGTTATGTCTCAATCAGATCTGGAAGTGTATCTTTGGTGATTCCAGCAAATGATTATATTGTATCACATTCTTTATAATCATCCTTTCGAATTTGTGGGATGTTCTAAAGGAAATCATGTAATTATCTTGGTGATAAAAGAAAGTCCCAAGCAGATGATGTAATGATCTTGAGTTGTAATTAAATCAAATATATGTTGAAATTTGGTGAAATCAATAGACTCTTGTTGTTTTATATAAGTGTTGATTGATGGCTAAGATATTACAAGTTAATACTCTAGTTTTTGGATCTTAAATGTATAATCATTTTGATTACCATCGAATGTAATATAGCCAACAAGTAATTTTAAAAGGTAGAATATCGTAGTTATCTCTCATTAGATAAAACATCTTCTCTATTATTTAATATTTTAAAGAGATAACCCCTCGGATACAAATCAAAAAATGTTCATATCTTGTGAATCATTTAAATGTATAAATCATAACTTAATAGTTTTTATTTCAAAATATGGGAAGTGTTGTTGTGTGATCATTTTGATCCTTGTTTGAGAGAGCTCTTAGTAATTAGTAATATTGGAGCTAGTCTTTATGATTAGTTAGAATCCGATTCAATTAAAGGAAGTGGAGAGAGTTAGATCACTTAGTATGGGGATGAAAAGAGTTTCCCAAGAAAGGTTACCTTTATTTTTCAACTTGCTTTAAGAGTTTGGATTACTTATGTTTTACTATATAGAATTTTCATGAAAGGATTTAGTAATTATAAGTTGGAAATTCATAACCTTAGAAGGATAGAGGAATAAATCCTAAGGAGAAAAAAGTCCATCATGAGTATATCATAACCACATAGAAGGATGCAATGAATAATAGGGTTCTTCTACATTGACCGTAGAAGAAATAAGCTAACCATTGGCAAAAATGATCAGTGTCGAAAGAAGCTAAGAGCATTCACATAAATGGACTTATGTGAGTGAAGCTCATTCTTTTCTTGATTGACTAAGAAGAGATAAGCTCACATAAGGAGAATATGAGGATGATATTTTTTATCATGTTATCACCTAGTACGCTTATGCTAATGGACTTGTATAAGCAATAGATATGGGTGAGCTCCAGAATAGGTTTATCTAAAAAAAAATAGATAGGTAGAGAATTTAGGGTGTTGACATCTAGTATCAGAGCATGGTTTGTAGTGAAATAGGTTCACTATGTAAGGCTAGCTACAATATGTGATAGAAGTCATATTTAAATAATGTCAAAAAGAGAAACTAGTAGAAGTAAACCTATCTGGTTATTTGAGTTGACTAGGTAAATAATTATTAGTAGGAAGTAATTTGAAATAAATAATTGTTAATGAAATTTCTACTATATTTTCTATTTGTGGCCAAGGACAATGCCACCAAAGATAAGAAGAGGAAGTGTTACCCCATTGACAAGGAAAAATGATAGAATAATGTAGAGAATAGAACCTCGAATGTAGGTTTAGAGAACCCTAGTAATGAAATGGAAAACCTTATTGAGATAGTGGCTCTAATTCAGGAAGAAACACAAAATAGTTGTTGGATGTTGTGTTGAATCGGGAAACACAGGCTAGGAACTCTACTAGAAGATAGGAAAATAAACCCCTTACTAAGGTACAACTGGCTAGGATTCAACTTGAGGCCGAGTAGGACAAAGATATGACACATTTTAAATCTTCCAAGTTTAATGGATAGGAAGATGGTGATAAGGCTAAGGTATGGTTTAAGGAAATAGAAACCTATTGCAATATGAAGAATTTTTCCTTGGGTACTTGGGAATCCTATGCCACATTGCATCTGCAAGGAGATGGTTTGGATTGGTGGGAAACTCTTAGTGCAGATCAAAAACTAGCAGCAATAGTCAATCTAAAATAGGATGAATTTATGGTAGCATCTAAAGAAAGATTCCTCGTGGAACACTTCTATTCCCAAAAGTTTGAGGAGTTCACTAAGCTTCAATAGGAAACTAGAACAATGGAAAAATACTATCAAATATTTTTCAAGTTGCTAAAATATGTGTCTACTTATAATGATAAAATGAAGATTCAAAAGTTTATACTAGGATCAGATCCTAGAATAGGGTAAGAAGTAGATATGAGGGAACCTACTACTCTGCAAAAGGCCTATGATTTGGCCAAGAAAGCTGAAACATATCTTAAACCCTATTTTGATTATGAAGGGTTAGATGAGCAGGGTAGGGAAGCATTAAGGAAAAGGAATAGCGCAAGTTTTGTTAAGTGGAAAAAAGAACAGGCAAACAAAGATTCCTCTAAGAATGATAGAAGGAATGATCAAAAATAGAGGAAGTTTAGAAGAAGGTTCCAAGGAAATAATTGTACTTCCAACAATCGTGACAAAGGTAACAATAGACCATCATAGGGATAGATTAATTCTCCACATGCAGATAAAGCAAAAGAGAGGCAAAAGCGAAAAGAACATCTAGGTTTGAAAGAAGAATATTTTATTTGTAGAGGATCACACTATGCTACTAATTTCCCACAGAGAATAGGAATGAGTTCTAACGTAAAGGAACCAATTTACAAAGAAACGACACCTAAGGAGCATGTACACAAGATTTATGAAACTATAGGAAACCATAATATTTATGGTCAAGCCACATCACTATTGATTAAAGGTAAGTTGATTGGTAGGAATGTTAAAATATTGATTGATAGCGGTGCTACAGATAGTTTTATTTCCACTAGTTTAGCTAAATATATTTCAGAAAGTCCAAGAATCTCGGATCATGGGTTGAAGTTCGAGTATGGTCCTAGATAAACCTTCTCCATTAATCAATGTTACCCTATGGTAGAAATCATCTTACCTAGTAGAATAATAGTAGGATTTTGTATGTAGCACCTTTGCATACTTTTGACATAATCCTAGGAATGGATTGGTTGCAAGCGCATAAGGTAGTGCTCAACTTTCAAGATAGATGGATTGATTATATAGAAGATAGGGATGTTTTAGAAATGATGTATAGTCTACAAGGGGTTTTTCAACCTCAAATCCTATCAACAATGCAACTTAAGAAGGCCATAAAAAAGGAGGAATTTTCTATGTAGTAAAGATAAACAAAATTGATAAAAAGAAGAGGAGATGTTTGAGAAACACCCAATTCTTTAAAAATTTAGGGATGTTTTTCCAAAGGATTTACCTGGATTACCTCCTAAATGGAAATTTGACTTTCCTATTGAGCTTCAATCTGGAACTAAACCCATCCATAAATCTCTTTACAGAATGAATCCCATATAAATGCAAGAGTTGAAGGTGCAATTGCAAGGGTTACTAGAGAAAGGGTTGATCAAATAAAGTGTATCACCTTGGGGTGCATCAATACTATTTGTAAAGAAGAAGGATGGTTCCTTGAGATTATGCATAGATTATAGAATGTTGAACAAGACACGTGTCAAGAACAGATAGCCTCTAACAAGAATCTAGGATCTCTTCGATCAACTCAAAGATGCCATAGTCTTTTCAAATATTGATTTGAAATTGAGATATCACCAATTGAGAACCCATGAGGAGGATACTCACAAGACAACCTTTAAAACTCTTTTTGGATATTATGATTTTGTTGTTTTACCTTTTGGTTTAACAAATGCTCTAGCAAAATTTATGAATTTTATGAATATAATCTTCAAGAAGTACTTGGATATATTTGTTTTGGTATTTTTGGATGATATTTTGATATATTCTAGAAATAAGATAGAGCACGACGATCACCTTAGGTTTTTTCTAGAGCTATTAAATAAAAATCAAGTTGTATGGGAATTTATCCAAGTGTGAATTTTATGTGTTAGAAGTACAATATTTAGGACACATTATTTTGATTGAAGGGATCACAATGGATCCTAGGAAAATAGAAGCCATTTTGAATTGGCTACCACCTACAAATGTGATAGAAGTTTGAAGTTTCATAGGATTAACTGGATACTATAGGAATTATGTGAGGGACTATGCTAATATCACCTCACCAATAACTAACCTTTGGAGAAAATGAAAAGAATTCAAGTGGATAGAAAAATGTGAGGAATCCTCTTATTTGCTTAAGCAAAAGCTTACCACACCTCCTATACTAAAGGTACATGATCTTTAGGAAAGTTTTTTTATTTTTACTAATGCATCGTTAGAAGGTTTGGGAGGAGTGCTCTCACAGGAAGAAGAAGTGGTAGCCTATGGATCTAGGAATTAAGAAATACATGAGGTAAATTATGTAATCCATGACTTATAGTTGGTAGATGTAGTGTTTTCTCTCAAGATTTGGTGATATTATCTGATTGAGAGACCATTTGAGCTAAGGATAAACCATCAGAGTCTACAATATATATTCAATCAACCTTTACTCAATGCTAGGCAGAGAAGGTGGATGGAATTTCTCATAGAATATGATTTTGGTATTGAGTATATAAAAGGAAAAGAGAATAAAGTCATTGATGCACTGAGTAGGAGGAGACATATAGTAGTTTTGTCTCACATCCATGTCAACTTAATGAAACAAGTCAAGGAAATGCAAAATCAGGATGCTTACTAGAACCAAATTCGGGAAAGTATGGAAATGAAACTTGATGAAAACAAAGACTTTGGCATTAAGGATGGTTTCTTATGTTTTAATAATAGGGTAGTAATCCCTACAATCAAGAATTTGATAAATATGATTATGAATGAAGTGCACAAATCTCCATATTTTTCTCATCCAAGAGGAGCAAAGATGAGGCAGAATATAAAAAAGACATACTTTTGAATAGGAATGAAGAGAGACATAACTAGGTTTATTGCTCAATGCTATGAATTCCAAAAGGTAAAAGCAGAACACAAACATCTTGTTGGATTTTTGTATCCTCATGATGTTCCTATGCAAAAATGCCAAGTGATTTCAATGGATTTAATTGTAGGGCTGCCTAAAAATAGGTTTTAGTATGATGTAATTCTAGTAGTAGTCGATAGACTGACCAAGGTTATGCACTTTATACCCAGGAACACCAAGTATTACGTTGTGATTATGGCTAACAAATTTGCCAAAGAAAAATTTTGGCTTCATGGTTTTTTGGAGGTAATCATATCAAATAGAGATGTAAAATTCACATCTAATTTTTGGAAATCCTTGCATCACGCCATTGATACTAGATTGAACATTAGTTTTTTTTATCATCTAGAAATTGATGGGTAAACTAAAAGAGTGAATTAGGTGCTAGAAGATATGCTTCACATGTACTATATGGATCAAAAAACTTGTTGGCAGGATTACTTGCATCTGGTAGAATTTATCTACAATAATGGTCACCATTCAACCATAGGCATGGCTCTGTTCAAAGCTTTGTATGGAAGAAAGTATAGAATACCATTGTCATAGGACAATCCAGAATATCGTATTGCACTTGCACCATACATGGTCAAATAAATGGAGCAATAGTTGAGATTCATCAGAGAGAGGTTGAAGGAAGTTGTAAACTATTAAAAACTATGCCGATATTAAGAGATCACCAAAAGAGTTTATTGTGGGTAACAGAGTGCAATTAAGTCCACAAAGCTAGATTCTCACATTGTTGTACCCTTTGAAATAATAGAGAAGATTAGTTCTAAAGCATATCTACTTGCCTTACCACCCAATCTGTCCAAGATTCAAAATACTTTTCACATGTCTTTGCTAAAAAATATATATTTTTAATCTTGAGCATGTGTGGGACTTTATTAACTTACAAATGGTGAATTCAGAGGCTATAGAGGTTCAACCAGCAAGGATCCTTAAAATATTTTGGCTTCATGGTTTTCTGAAGGTAATAATATCAGATAAAGACCTAAAATTCACATCTAAGTTTTGGCAATCCTTGCATCACACCATTTGTACTAGATTTAACATTAGTTTTGTTTATCATCTATAAAATTATGGGAAAACTAAAATAGTTAGTCAAGGGCTAGAATATATGCTTCACATATACTGTAGTTATCAAATAAATCATAGGGAGGATTACTTACATCTGGTAGAATTTACCTACAATAATGATCATCATTCGACCATACATATGGCTCCATTAAATTTTTTGTATGGTAGAAAGTGCAGAACACCATTGTCATAGGACAATCCAGAAGACCAGATTGTGCTTGCATCATACATGGTCAAATAAATGGAGCAACACTTGATAGTGATCAGAGAGAAGTTGAAGGAAGCTATAAACCATCAAAACACTATGTCGATCTTAAGAGATCACTAAAAGAGTATACTATGGGTGACAAAGTACAATTAATTCCACAAATCTAGATCCTCACTTTGTCATACCCTTTGAAATAATAGAGAAGATTAGTCTTGTAGCATATCGACTTGCCTTACCATCCAATTTGTCCAAGATTCACAATACTTTTCACATATCTTTGCTTAAAAAGTATATTTCTAATCTTGAGCATGTGTGGAACTTTTCTAACTTGCAAATGGTGAATCCAGAGGCTATAGAGGTTCAACTAGTAAGGATCCTTGAGTTTCAATCCAAATTTATGAGGAAAGAAACTTTGAAGCAGTGCAAAGTTTAGTGGAAACGAAATTCTACTTGGGAGAAAGTAGCAAATATGCAAAAACATTTTCTATTTTTGTTTGAAAATATATGGTAACTATTGTTTTGAAATTTTGACTATGATGGTACACAAGGGACTGTGTAAGCCTAAGGGGAGGAGGATGTCATGATCCTACCTTGGAAAACTTTTCAATTTGATTGGTTTATGTTTGTTATGTTGCATTGTTGTTGAAATAAATTGCTATTTCAGACTTTTTATACAAAACACTTATGAATTATGGAAAATGTAATATGTGGATGTTATTGATCAATGTAGAAATAAATGGCTATTTAATTTTTAGTTAAATATTGTTGTTGCTTGGTGATATTTGCTTTGGGCTGAATTTCATTTATTTCAAGAATATATATTGCCAAAGTAATAATTGTTTAATTTTTTGTTCTTTCAAAAAGAAACATAGAGCTTATAGGGAAAGATTCAATTAATTAAGGAGAAATAATATTGATTTTAAAACCATGTGATGTTTTGGAATTGTTATGTGCTGCTTGTTATCTTTGACATTTGTGAGAGTGGGAAAATTTGTTGAGATATGAAATTATGATACTCATAGTGATTCGGTGCGATCTACTCAACAAAGGTAACCCACTAATTTTAAAAGTTCTATGTATGCTATGAAAACTCAAGAATAGTTAAAGATAAACTACCAGTTGAGAGTAACACCAAATGTGCTCATGATGAAAGATAACATGATCTAAGTTGTTATGGAGTAATGTTCTCCTCTGTATTCACCAATAAAATTGGGGAGTGGAGAAAGAATATGGAGGACCCCTATTCCAAATGGGATGAGGATCAAAAAAAGGCGAGGAAGGAATTGTAAAGCAGCTGGGAAGAGCGTTGGAGAAGCTTGAAAAATGATATCAAAAAATGTTAGATAGACCTTAAAATGAATCTTTTGGCTGTGTAATAGTTAAAGTAGTGGTTTTATGTTATCCTAAGTAAATTATGCTTTGTTATTATCCGTACGTTGGTTAAAATACTAGATCAAATTGTAGTTATATCGATTGGTTGCATTTTACATTCCATAGTAAAGGATTGAATGTATTGTTGTTGTTGGTCTTAAGTTTTGTTAAGCTAATAAAATAAAAACTTATGCATCCGGCCTAGACATATGGATTTTATATTAAACCATGTCATTTGACTCCTGTGATTTATCCATTTGATTAGTGAAATATTACTATGATCTACCCTTTCTCTATGGAATATTATTATCATTGTAATGCTTTATGCATAATAGATGAATAGAACAAGGAAAATATTCTCCACATATAGATATTTGGTGCCACATTCATGTGTAGTTATCCATAGTCATCAACCAAGTATGGTGCTATGTTTATTTAAACTAACACCAAGACTTAATAGATTGCTGATTACAGTCGTCGGTTTTAAAGAATGAAATATTAGGAGAATGAAGGAATTTTCAAGTAGGGTTTCTTTTTTTTTAATAAATTGATTTAAATGGAAGAAGAATTGATCATTTGTAGGACATTCCCATGTGAATTTTTGAAGCTATTTCACTTTGAAGAATTAGGATTGTTTGAAAAATTGAATTGTATGGATTCCTATTGGATTTGTGAAATATATTTTTGATACACTTGCTTAAAGAAACTATGTTACCTTACAAGAGATGCTAAGGCTAGTTTTTTGCATCATTTAGATAGAAGTATTTGTATTACATATTTGTATGCTTATCTATGAGTAAATACCTATGATGCATGTTAACGATAGACTATCATAAATGAATTTGTATGCTTATCTGTGAGCAAATGCCTATGATGCATGTTAACGATAGACTATCATAAATGAATTTGTATGCTTATCTATGAGCAAATGCATGCGGTGCATGTTAACTATAGACTGTCATAAATGAATTTTCAAGTTTTTCTTTTTAAAGAAATTGTTATTTTCTATACTGTTAGGAAGGAAATTTAATTGAATGAATCTTGACTAGAATTCATATTATTTTCATTGATTTTGGTGTGAGCTTTATTAAAGAGAAATGAGACTTTTGTGTTTACAATTTGTAAATGAAAGAGATTGTCTAAATTGGAATTGCACCAATGGAAGTGAGTGCACTATATGAATAACTTTAATGTTATGAATTCTAGGAGGCCATCTTTGATCCCTTGCATAGACCAATCCCATCTCGGTGGTTAAAAGGAAGGGCTTGGAGGAGTATTCGACTCGCGTTGTTTCGGAGAAGACTGATAGAGGTTGCAATACTTATTCGAAGTAAACTTATAGTGGAATAAATGAGTTATATCTCAATCAGATCTGGAAGTATATCTTTGGCGATTCTAGCAAATGATTATAGTGTATCACATTCTTTATAATTAGATTTTCGACTTTGTGGGACGTTCTAAAGAAAATCATGTAATTGTCTTGGTGATAAATGAAAGTCCTAGATGTAATGATCTTGAATTATAATTAAATCAAATCTATGTTGAATTTTTTATGAAATCAATAGACTCCTATTGTTTTATATAAGTGTTGATCGATGGCTGAGATATTGCTAGTTAATGCTCTAGATTTTGAGTCTTGAATGTATAATCATTTTGATTACCATGGAATGTAATATATCCAACAAGTTCTTTTAAAAGGTAGAAGATCGTAGTTCTCTCATTAGATCAAACGTCTTGTCTATTCTTTAATCTTTAAAGAGATAACCCCTTAGATACATTTCGGAAAACGTTCATATCTTGTGAATCATTTAAATGTATAAATCATAACTTAATAATATTCCTTTCAAAATGTGGGAAGCGTTGTTGTGTGATAAGTTTGATCCTTGTTTGAGAGCATTCTTAGTAATTAGTAATATCGAAGCTAGTCTTTACGATTAGTTAGAATCTGATTCAATTAAAGGAAGTGGAGAGAGTTAGATCACTTAGTATGGGGATGAAAAAAGTTTCCCAAAAAGGTTACCTTTATTTTTTTTTAGCTTGCTTTAAGAGTTTGGATTACTTATGTTTTACTATATAGACTTTTCATGAAAGGATTTAGTAATTATAAGTTGGAAATGCATACCCTCAAAAAGATAGAGGAATAAAGCCTAAGGAGAACGTAACCACATCATCGAGGGCACAATGAATAATAGGGTTCTTCTTAATTGATGGTAGAAGAAATAAGCTAACCTTTCGAAATGGATTTATGTGAGTAAAGCTCATTCTCTTTTCGATTGATTAAGAAGAGAGAAGCTCGCACAAGGAGAATATGAAGATGATATTTGTTATCTTGCTATCATCTAGTACGCTTATGCTAATGAACTTGTACAAGCAGTAGAGATAAGTGAACTCCGAGATAAGTTTGTTTGAAAAAAAATAGATAATAAATTTAAGGTGTTAACACTGGAATAAAGACAGTAGTACCTCCCTTCTAAGAGAAAATCAAACTTGTACCTTCCTCCTCTAGGAGAAAATCAAACTTGTACGTCCATTCCTTAACGAATCACATAGAAAGAAAAGCAAACTTCTACCTCCCTCATTTAATGAAGGGCCTGTAATAAAGACAGTTGTAAGGATTATTATTTATAGAAAAATTCTACGGATTGCAAATTGCAGTATCATTACAAAATTGAGTGCGTGTTTGACAAACTAATTTGGCGTACAAAATTGAGTGCGTGTTTGTCAAACTATGTTTTGCTTTTGCATGCCATACGCTTATTTTTCAGGTTAGGTCAAGGTCATGGTCAGGGTCAGTTAAAAGTTGATGGACATATTCATTAATATAGATAAAAAAAATCTAAAATCACGTTCTCACATTCGAAAGAAAAACAAACTTGTAACTCTTCTTTAATGAAGGGCTTGTTATAAAGATGGTAGCAAAAATTATTATTTATGGAAAAATTGTACGCATTCCAAATTGCAGTGTGAATACGAAATGGAGTGCGTGTTTGACATGGCAACTGATTTGACATACTTTGCTTTTGCGTGCCATCCACTTCTTTTTAGGTAAAAAATTGGTGGGATATGTTTATTAATGCAGGTTATAAAGTCTTTAAGAGACTTAGGTAGTGGAAAATTAAATTTTAATTATAAAATAAGGTATTAAGTTTTTTTTTTTTAATATGGTGGGTGATTTTTACAATAAGAAAAATATAGATGATAATCAAAATAATTTATAAAAAATTGTAACTTGACATGATTTGATTTTAAATAACTTTAGTTTTTTTTAAAGCTTGATTTCACTATTTAATGATTTAAAATTTAAAATTTAAAATTTAAATTAGTTATATAAAATAATGAAGTTCATTTATATATATATATATATATATATATATATATATATATATATAATGATATTTTTTTTATTAATTAATAAATATTATATAAAATTTTAATTTATTCATATTATATTTTGATTATATATATTTTTAATAGGTCCAAAATTAATAACACCTTTGTCTAAGGTAGGACTTCAGATCTAACTAACGTGCGTGGTAAGATAAAGTCTTGTGAGCCTTCTTCCCCAAAGAGTCTACCAAACAACTCACAACATAAGTGATTTATTTAATTTATAATTATAGTTATTATTATTTGTGTTAAAATTTATTTTACTATAAATTTCTTAAAATAAATGTTAAAATATTTATATAAGAGTGGTCTTATAATGTATATGAAATATTTTTTTAGGGTTTGGTTAGTGTGAGAAACCTCTACAAATGACCCTTAGGGTTGAGCATTCCCCATCCCAACCATGACCCCTCCATGACCCCTCTTGAAGCATAGAGCTAATCTTATCAATAGAGGATTAACACATAACGTTGAGCATTGCCCATCTCAACCATGACCCCTCTTGAAGCATATATTAAATCTTATCAATAAAATATTAACGCATAGCCACACATGGCACGGTTTGAACCTTGAACCTCTTAAAAGAAAGCCAAAGCTCAAACCGTTGTGTTGTCACCTAGGACAATGTATATGGAAGATCATTCTTGTAAAAAATTTAGTAAGTTCAAAATTGTTTTTATCGCATAATATTTAGAAGAATATTACAACAAACTTTATTATTATGACACCCATAAAAATTAAATCCAAGTTGGAATTTTGTA
The DNA here is from genome assembly GCA_028583015.1 of Wollemia nobilis. Taxonomy (NCBI): domain Eukaryota; kingdom Viridiplantae; phylum Streptophyta; class Pinopsida; order Araucariales; family Araucariaceae; genus Wollemia; species Wollemia nobilis. The sequence continues at coordinate 5,420,714 of JAQPPZ010017109.1, forward strand.
ACATAGATATTTTCATTAGTTGAATATAAATTTATTTGTGGTTGATGGCATTTGAACTTAAGTATCCAAAATTTGTTTTTGCCTGTTAATATTTAAATCAATTTTTCCATAAAATTTTCATTAGTTTATGGTGTGAACATTTTTGCTCCTCACTATTGTTCTAAACCCCCTTAACAACTTTTATAGCTTTTTTAATTGGTTATGAGAAACTGAAACATGTTTACTTAGATTATATTGCAACTGTGTGGTATTATTATAGTATTTCAATAAACCACTTAATAATGATATCACAACTAAAAATTATACATATAATCAGCTCCCGAGAGCTAGGTGGATTGGTAAGTGCTTGTCTGGTAAAGCACTTACCAAGAAGACATTCAAGTTCAAACCTTGAGGGCAACCTATTTGCAAAGGTAGTAATATGATCAGAATATCTGAGTGTACACTAGATTGACGATGATAGTACGAATCTCGAGTGATCGATGATCCCCTTCATGTAGGGCCAACAATAACAAAGTGGAATAGGTTTGGTAGGAACATCCCCTATGGTTTGAACCCTACGCTTATCAATTACTAAAAAATAATGTTGTTGTGACCAATTCTCCTATATAACAAAAAAAAACAATTATACATATAATTATATGTATATTACCTAAAGATTTGAACCTAGATCTCCATACTAAAAACCCAAGGACTCTCATTCGCCTTTAAATTAATAAATATTTTTTTGTATGTAATGCCTCATTACCTTATCAATCTGACAACTATCACCAATGTAATACAACCAAAGATATTTTATTAAAAATATTTGTTGTAATAAATGACCTTATGAGATTTTTGTTTCATTGAATTAATACTAAAATTAATACAAATAATTTTTTTAAATTAATATTATGATGCATTAGAATAGTATTTTTATATTAACATTTTAAAAAATGAATAATATGACATATTTGGTATTTTCCTTCTCTTTGATATTAACATTGTCTAAGATATTTATATGTTGCATAGGTTTCCATAAATTGTAGTTATTGTTAAATTAAAAATATTTACATGATCATAAAAGTTAATGACCATTGATTAAAAAAACTCACTAATATAATTGATTAAATAATTAATATTTAATGATTATTTCATCACTATCAAGTAACCACTTTGGTCTTTAGTACTTTATTGTTTTTAGAACTATAGCTATTTCTAATAAGTGCAGATCCAACTTAACATTTTCATACTTAACTTTGATAAATATAGGTAATCCTCTAATGCAATATCAAGAATATTATTCAATGGCCTTCGTTCTACTACTTCATTAGGGACTTCATCTTCTATGTGAACAAAATCAAATTAAATCCATCTTCTAGTGGTAACTTTTTGCATATGGTAAATATTTGAATTCACAATATTTTCCATAAACATTTTAAAACATGCATTTACCATAATTATATGTATAAAATAAGTATATGTGATTTAAAATATAGCAATAATAAATGAATTAGAGAAATAAATAGAGATAATAAGAAGATATAGAGGGTGGATGGCCATATGCACCCCAACATATCATATTTTATTCACACTTATAATATAAATAGACCCTCATTGAGGAGTATTTATAGTGATACCAAATACCCAATGAGAGGTTATCCATAAATATGGATTAATCAATACCACTAAGAGTGAAATATGAAAAGGGCCCTTAGGATTACATGAACACACCTACAAGCTTACATAAATTATTAATACCCATAGGTTTACATAATTACATGCCCGTAGGTGATATTACTTGTGATCATAAGCACTTCTTAAAATTTTTGGTCTTGGCCTAACAAGATCAGATTACACATATTTCAACACCTTTCCATAATCTAAGAGAAGGATATGAAGGAGAGAATATGTTATAAGTAAGATCTCCCCCATAATAAATGTTCTAATGGGCCTCCACTTTACCATAATCATCATCTTAAATCTTGCGTCTAGCCCTCAAGAATTTTTTTTCAATCATCTTTGGCCTTGTGATGCAATTTTTAATGGAGTGTCATTCCATTTTACACTATTCAAAAGTATTTAATTTCTTTGAATCTTAGACTTACCCTTGGGAAACTAAGCCTTAGATTTCTTTGATTTTAAGTTTTTCGGATGAGCTTGTGTATGAAAATACTCCACAATTTTTCATTGCTACTTCATAATGGATTAAAAACTTGAATAGTCCTTCAAGAGAGATAAGTTGTGGATCCTTAATAGTCATAGAATTTACATAAAGAATCAATCCAACAATATGAATGGGAGGAGGAATATTATAAGTAATAGGTTTAACACACTATTCATCACTCTTTACCTTACCTCTTATGGTAGCTATATCAATTTTAAATATTATAAGTGATATATGTAGTCTTCAACATTACTAAAATATAAAATTTAAAGAATGAAAATCTCTATCTCTATTCTATTAACTTCACTAGCACTTACTTTTCTATAGAGATATTTCAAAGTAGAACATATCCCAATAGGATAAGTTTTCTCTATGATATGTGAAAGTACATCTGGTTCGAATAACTTGAAGAAGATTCCAAGAGCTTATTCCTTTCTCTTACCAATTTCATAATCACTGAGACCTTCTGATTAATTATTAAATATGAACGAAATATTCTTACTTTGAGTAATTGTACAATTTGAATTGACATATTGCTATAATTTTATTTATTGAGATGAGTAACATACCTTAAGGAATCTATTTTGCAAATAAAACCCTCATCATAACTATAATATATTTGTAAACCAATGTCACCACTGCATAGATCTTGAAAAAAGCATAAAATTTGGAAAAATTATTTGGCTCCAATTGCTTCCATATGTAAGAGTTATGACCTCTAGAATATTCGATATATTAGCACCTAAATCTTAAAAAAAAAATTACCAGACCCCTAATAAAAATTAACAAATCAAAATTTACCACTTGACACCATTGGATTGCATACTATATTTTTAACCTACAAATAGGGATTGACAAGTTGATTAATTCAACCGGTTAAGTATATATATATATATATATATATATATATATATATATATATATAGTGTGTGTGTGGGATAGAGATATATATATATATATATATATATATATATATATATATATATATATATATATATATATATATATATATATATATATATATATATATATATATAGATAGATAGATAGTGTGTGTGTGTGGGACAGAGAGATAAAAAATGAGATAGAAGAAAAAGTGCATGTATGAATCAAAATTATAAGTGGATGAAGAGATGGAATATTAGTTTATAAGAATTTCTAAAAAACTCATGTAAGAAAAAGGTATGTGAAAAAGAAGTTTAGATTACATACATGAATTAAAAACCCATAAAAAATGTTACTACTTTTTGAAATTAACTAAACTAAAAATAACTAACATAAAACTATATAGTGGTAGATGTGAAATGAAAAACATAGTTGCCAATATAATTGAGGACTAGTTCATATTGTCTTAAGTGTAAAACAAGGATATGGATGACAACCAAAGAAGAAAGAATGAAAGAAAAGAAAAGAAATATACTTATTGTATTCATTGAGGCACTAGAAGCAAAGATAAATTTTTTGTTAAAATATTCTTCTTAAAATTAAATTTGAATTAGAAACTCTTATAAAGGGACATCTAGCAATATTATTTTAAGGATAGATAAAAAAATTAAAATTAAAAATTTCTTGATAAGCATCGATAATAAGGGATGACCAATCAAAGAGGGCAATAGAAGCTTAAAATACCATATTATCATCTTTAATAAATGTTAACATGTTAAGCCTTTTATTTTTGCAGTCGCATATATTATTTTTTCGCATAGACGTATATAAACTCATTTCATTAGTAACAATATGTTTTATCAAAGTTACCTCTTTTTTCCGGACCATTTGTCATGCATAAAGTCTAAATATATATTTTTAATAAAATTTAAATATAATATTATAGTTATAAACATAATCTATTAGTTTGAAAATTAATTTATCGATAATATTAGTTTTATTTTGAAAATTTAATAACTGGTTTTTAATCTCAATTATCATTAATTATAATTATACATTTTATTTATGAATAATTATCATGATTTTTTGTCAATATTTATTTATTTCAAATAGTTGGACACTAAATTAGTAAGTCCCATAGTGATTCATAATATATTTATTTTATTGGTATAACCTGAGTGGGGCTAGCCATGAAGGCTTAGGTACTCAAGATAAGATGTCTTCAAATTTTAAGGAGGTAGGGTATGTATTCTCTCATTTTGTTGGAATATGGTAAGTTATTTTATCTTATTGGCCAATTTCAATAGATAATATTATAAACCAATGGACAAGCTTGTTGTATGCCTATAGGTAAACTTTGTATAATATTACAAGCATTATCTATGTAAGCCTATCGGTAATCTTGATGTTTTCACACCTAGTAGGATTGGTTAAACCACCTATGTGGTTAATGCTAACTAAAAATTTGTTGAGGGTTTAGTAGCTTGATATAACTTTGAGCCTTATGTTGACCTAGGTTAATATAATATATATAATTATTATTTGAGGATTGAGTATCTACTATAAATACCCCTAATCATTAATCCATTTTATTATTTTTTGAGATGAAGTGATGTCAAAGGGTGCTTATGGGTACTCACCTCCCCTATTTGATTCTATTTTATCTATTTGATCCTTTTATTTTGCTTCTCTATTCTTTTGCATATCACTTGTCATGAATACTATGCTTCATATCATTTCTTGAAGGTATTATGAAATCTAACACATATGGGTAAAGAAGAATATATATATATATAATCCTTCTTAAATTAATTATTTACACATTGATAATAATATCTTATAGCTTATCAATGTTAAAATCATTATGATCATATGGATAAATAAATAATTATAATAATTTAATGTGTAATTGCAAGGTGTAAGTCTCATGGGTGATCTTAAATATTTTAAGGTTTGAAGGATCATGTATGTACAAGTGTGTTCAAAAGATAAAATATCTAAAGGGTGGTGGCACAAAAGTGTCATGGGAGAATTAAAACGCCATATTAAATTTCACATGGCACCAACATAAGTGTTGTATAGATTTCCATACAATGCTTTGATAGTAATATAGTGCTATCATTTGCACACTTTTAGGGCGTTAGTTCTTAGATAAGTATTGGCATGTTTATATTCATTAGAATGCTCTTTTGAGCCCTTACTAATAGTACCTCTTTTATGAAATTTTATGATAATTTGAAAAAGTTTTGCAATTATCAAATGCAATGCCACTTTTTTGCACTAAATCTAGGTACAAATGGATCAATTTTGCTTAATTTACCAAGAATAGTTTGATTAAAGATGTCATTGTTGTCTATCTAACATGTAAAATTAGGTATCTATATTTTCCCCTTTTTATGCATTTATTGTATAATAAATGTATACAAAACTATCATACATGACCCAATTTTGTAGCAAAAAAAGGATAGTTATTTTCCTACAATAAAGTCCATGGTTTGATTAAGATGTTATTATGCCCTGACATGCCTCCACAAGTTTCAAATGAAAAATAAAAATTGGAATAAGAGAAATTGATAGTGTCTTGGTTGACACAAAATTTGGAATACAAAATAAACCCAAATCTATAAAGATTAAATTTGTTTGGAAGGAAAAGGGAGAACAAATTTGAATAAGGGAGGGAAAGTGAAAAGAGAGGGAAATCATAATGTAGGTAAAATGGGAAGAGGGGACCTATACAAGGGGAGGGTTAATAAAATAGAAAGGAAGTTCATTTTTACTATGCAAAGAGAGGAAAGGAGTTGTGAAGAGGAAGGAAGAACATAAGGGTGGTTTATTGTGGTATAGGAAATAATGAAAAAGTAGGTATGACCAAGACACCGTGCAAATGTGGTACAATAATTATAGCTAGGAGGCAATGCAATGAATCTAGTAAGTGATAAAACTATTCTCATTTTATTGATAGTATCTTGGTTGACACAAAATTTGGAATACAAAATAAACCCAAAGCTATAAATATTAAATTTGTTTGGAAGGAAAAGGGAGAACAAATTTGAATAAGGGATGGAAAGTGAAAAGAGATGGAAATCATAATGTAGGGAAAATGGGAAGAGGGGACCTATACAAGGGGAGGGTTAAGAAAAGAAAAAGGAAGTTCATTTTTACTATGCAAAGAGAGGAAAGGAGTTGTGAAGAGGAAGGAAGAACATAAGGGTGGTTTATTGTGGTATAGGAAATAATGAAAAAGTAGGAATGACCAAGACACCATGCAAATGTGGTACAATAATTGTAGCTAGGAGACAATGCAATGACTCTAGTAAGTGATAAAACTATTCTCATTTTATTTTTTATTTTTTGTGCATGGATAAGTGATAGGGATATAGATTACATATATTTTTGTAATATTATATATTATATTAGCCACATTTTTCATATACTAATTTCATTCCCTATGACCTTCATGTACATTTCATAACATCAACCAGGTGGAGGAATCCCAAACAGGTAGATGTGCCCATGGATTTTTGAGTAATATTAAGATTCTAAGTGTTTGGCTTGGTGTCCATCATCTATAAGTGTTTGTCTTGGTTTCTATCATCTATTATTTGTAAAATGCTATTAATAGCCACATATGTTAATGAAAGCGCTATGCAATTTTTGATTAATCCCTTGTTTGTTTGGCTTGTATCATTTTCGTATCAATTTTTGGTATCAAAGTCTTCATATTGATTGGAAGAGAGTATCCTCTTCCCTCAAACTAGTTTAGTTTAGAATGGGAATGAGAAATCTCTTGTTGTTGTTTTTGGATTTGGTGCATGAAATTCTTCCTACCTGATTTTGGATTATATCACCATATTCTCACTAAATAAACTCTTGGTCTAGTAGCTCATATCTTTCCCAGGATTTTTTTGATTGAACCTTATGTTCTTGATATGCACCATATGTGCTACCTTTGTTGTAGATTTATTATTCAATTCTGCTATAAGTTTGAATCCTAGTTTAGCATAGAGATGTTTATGTTATCTGTATTTTGGACATAGAACCTACCATAACAAAAAGTAAATTTATGTTATGAAGTTTTGAACAATTCAATTTTAGATGTATGGCTGAGTTCATACATATCTGAAGTGGCTTGCTAAGATTTCTGAGTGCTAGCACCATTCAATAAATGGAGATCATGATTTCTCCATGCAAATTATTGTCCTCTTCCATTTGGTATCATAGTTCTCCACGTGGAGTGGCTAAAATTATTCATGCAACTTTGATTCCAACTGAAGCATGTATTTGAGCCCGAAGGAGTTTTTTTAATCAACGACTCATCTAGCTTGTGTTTTACATTAGTCGAAGATGTAGAACTACGTCAGCCTAATCTCATTATAAACTTGAAGGTCAGATCATTTTACGTGGAGGTGATTATGGTGATTTCAACAAGAATTAACCATATGATCGATAGGAGAAATTAATTTCTTTAGTTTTGCATCATTTTAAGGGAAAAATTCCATATGGAGGAGTTGAATTTAGCACCACATTTTTTTTTATTACTAATCACATGATGTATATGAAGACTTATATGTGGATAACAGGATTACACAAAATTATTTGTGTAGCCCATTATATTGACACTCAAATCTAACAAATACTTGATAGAATGTTAGGTGTTCTAAGCTTGGAGAACATTGAAATCTAACTTGATTGCTTGAATTTGAAACATCGACCTTGCTACTCAAATATAAGATAACTAAACCTTTGGAGAATATGAAGTCGATATCATTTGTTACAGCCAAAAAGAGATGACATAACATGGCCAAAAAAATGGGAGTAAATTTGACATCCCACTAGGAGATGTCAAAGACACAAGGAGATGTAAGCAATTCATATGTTGGGTGGGAGGACATAGAAAAATTCAACAATGCTGAGAAATAAAGTACACACACCATGTGTCAAGTTGATTGACGTCAAGAACATGGGATAGTTTGTCAACCTTAAATCCATAAAAAGTGTTGCATATGCATGTACAATTATGGATGATTGTTCGACGCAAGTCTTGGAGGCTAGTTTGAGAAAATATAATAGAGAAAAAAATGGCTTGTAACACAAAATTCAAGCTTGAAATGTGAATTTTTGTGTCCAAATTGCTCAAAATCGATGGACAACTAATGATCGTAAGAATAGAGGGAATCTTCCTTCTATGAGCTACCTCTTCTATTACAAAGTTGACCAGTCATATATTTTTCTTTCCAATTGTCTAGAAAATATTATAAAAAAATATTTTAAAATAAGTGCATTAACATTTTACTGTAATTATTATAAAGAATTTTTTTGGTCAAACTTAGGTTCATTTTGGCTAAAACTAGGCTAATGTGTATCAATTTTTGTTGTAATATGTAATGCAACATTGTGTAAATTATTCTTAGACTAAAATATAAATTCTAGAGAATAATATTTGAATTAGAAAATAATTTGATTTTACATTCTCCCCCTAAAGATACAAACGGGGATGAGAATCAAATGAGTAATACAATTACAATGAGCTTCTATGGCCAATAATGGTCTTCCAAGAAGCAACATACAATTGCTCTTTCTACAATGGAAGTGGAGTATAATGCTACGACAGCAGCTACACAAAAAGTGGTTTGGCTTCGTACCCTCATGAAGGAAATTGGATTTGAGCAATTTGGTCCTCCACGTTTGCTCTTCGATAATCAATCAGCTATTCCCTTGGCTAAAAATATTGTAATGAATCAAAGGACAAAGCATGTTGAAATCCAAGCCCATTTTATCAGAGAGAAGGTATTGGATGGGACTATTCAGTTGGAGTATTGCCCATCATCTTCTAATTCTATTGATTTGTTCACCAAACCTCTTCCCAAGGAGCAGTTTTGTAAGCTGAGGGACTCACTTGGTTTGGTGAAGTTATCCTCAAGGGGGAATGAAGTGTAGTTACACTTGTGTGATGAAAACTTCATGTCTTCATCCTTATGAGGTGTTTTGTGCTATATATGAGTTGATATTTGGTGGTATAATTGATTTTTGCATCTCTTTTGAACATGGTACTTTCTTGTTTACCTTGTGCAACTTTTGTACATGTTACTTTGTATATGGCATTGTGCAATTATGGTATATGATGCAACTGCTTTATGTGACTCTTTTACATGGTACTTTCTTGTTGCCTTGTGCAATTTTGTACATGTTTTTATGTAGTTGGCATTATGCAATTGGTTTATCATGGTACTTTCTTGTTAGCATTTTTGCTACTTTTATACATGATATTTTATGGTTGGCTTTATGCAACCGATGTGCACACTTTATTATTTTCATATACCTTATGCAACTCTTGTACATGTTAATTTTTTGTTAACCTTGTGCTACTTTTGTACATGGTACTTTAGATTATGCATTATCATGGAACTCCTTGTTTGCTTTATGCAACTTTGTACAAGATATTTTTTGATCAACTATATAGCATGTGACTATAAGTATAGCTTGGCATATTTTTGTGATGACTTATAGTTCATTATTTGTTAGATCAATTTTGTTATCATCTTTGGATATTCATATATGCTATGGTGAATATATTTATGATGATGTATCTAACTGATCTTATGTTGAGCTTCTTGTAGCTTGCAGGTACTTCCATTTGGGGTTTTGCAGGCTTACTAAAGACACCCTTGTGATGTTTTCTTCTTATTGTTTGCAATCACTTGTGGTTGATGGATGGATTTGTAAGCTGCTTATATCTGAAGCTACTCCGTTGGGGGCATGTAGTCTCATTTTGACCTATTTTGTATTGGTGCCTTATTGTAGACCATTCTTGGTCATAGAAGCTCATTGTAACTATATTACTCATTTGATTCTCATCCTTGTTTGTATATTTAGGGGGATAATGTTTCTTTGTTTCATAATTCCTTTCCCCAATATTGCATTAAGGGGGAGTGTTGGAATATGTAATGCAACATTGTGTAAATTATTCTTAGAATAAAATATAAAGTCTAAAGAATAATATTTGAATTAGAAAATAATTCTATTTTATGTAAAAATATTCCCACCCAATTAATAAATAAAATAAGGGTGTTAGGAATATTTAATTTGTGGAAAAAATTTATTTCCCATTTTCTAGCAAATATTAAAAAGTAACCAACCACTTTTTAATATTTGATAGATGCCACTTGTCACACATCTCAAGATAAGATTGTGATATGATTTGTCACACATCTCAAGATAATATTGTGATAATATTAGGGTAATTTTAGGGTTGTAGTAGAAAATATTCTCTTTAAATAGGGGTGTTGTCTACTACATCTTGTCATATCATGTTGATGCATATTTTTGCATAATATTGAAGCATTCTTGTATTGTTGAATCATTGAGTAATATAGTGAGCTTCATAGTGGATGTTTCCCTTATTCATTTGAAGTAGGATTTTACCACTTAATATTGGTGTTGTGGGTTTTCCTCTTTTATGTGTGATTGATCTTGTGGAGCATTCTTCGATCTTGGGGAGACATTGCTTGTCTCAAAATTTTTATATTTCTAACAAAACAACCAAAATCACTTCTCTAGTTACCTCTCTAGTTGACTTAGTCTGAGATATTAAAATCTGCCCCTGTCTAATAGTCGTACCCATGCAAAATATGAAGTCAAAATTTATGAAGGCTCTAGGAATATTAAGGTCCGCAATAGTTGAATCTTAGATATGGAAACCTAGTTTTCTTATAGCCAAACTTTGGATAATGAAAAAGTTCATTTTGCCAAACTCAAAATCTCAGGCATGGCTAAGGTTCTCATCAAATGCCAAGGAACACAAAACTCTATCACCACTTTGGATGAGTTGGTTGCCACCCTAAAGGCTACCTTGTAACTGTCCAACTATGATGATGATTTTCTTAATCAATGGCTTCGCCTAAGATAGGGTTTTATACTCCCATGCAATATTCTATCTTTAAATTCAATCAACTATGAATTTTACTTCATGTGATTGATCCTGCACCTTCTCTCATTGCAAAATTTAATAGTGGACTTCTATAATATTTATATAGGGAGTTGAAATATACTTCCTACACAAATCTTGATGTAGTCTTCAATAAAACATATCTCATGGAGGAGAATTTCAAAGAGTAATCAAATGGAACACAATATTCTTTAGAAGGCTCTAGACCACCGTCTTGTCCACAATAATAGGTATGGAATAAATATCCTTCTTCATCCCCTTCCTCTTCTCCTACTTTCTCTCCTGCTCAATCATATGCTTCTCATAAGAAAACTATTCATTCTTCCCCCTATTCTTCTTCTACTAAGCCTAAGATCCAAAAATATTTTAATAATTGTAAAAGGAAAGGGCATGATAGATTTGAAAGTCATCAACTATATAAGTATAGAAAGAAATAATTACTTGTAAATTTTGATGAGGGTACAAGTGAAAACCCCATCAAGACTATCAAAGAGGCTCAAGTATATGAGGGTATAAAGGGGAAAATTAATAATGTAATTTTGATACATCATCATTTTATATATGAAGCCTATGATAATATCTCCGTCATGTATACTCACTTAAAGTTATAATTTTACTATTGATTGTACCATTGACAATGTCTCGCAAAAGAATTTGATTGCAAAGTCTATTGTAGACAAGTTCAATCTTCCTACAATACCATATCTTCACTCATACTCTCTCGGATGGAAGGATAGTGATACTACCTCTCTAATCATGCACAATTGCACCATTGCTTTTTCTGTTGGTCCTAAGTTTGGGGATAAGGTCACTTATGATGTAACCCCAATGGATTATTATGATTTATTTCTTAGAAAGCCCTATTAATATGATAGGTAAGCTCAGTGTGATGCTTATTAAAACACATATACATTAAATAAATATAATAATAATATCTCATCAAATGCACCAAGCACACTTCTAATTTATTGCTCAATTACAAACAAGCCAAAAAAGCAATAAATTAAGTTCAAGCACTTGCACTCATTTTCATTCAACCACAACACAAGCACTCCTTAGAAAAAGTTCCTCAATGCACTCAGTCTACAACACTGGACAAAATCTTACAAAATTAGTCATGTATTTTTTAGGAGCCCACATAATTACCTCTAAAAAGAGCCATAAATCATAGCATTGATATCATTCTAGTTGTACCTCTTCCTAATGATCCTATGTATTAGAAATCACTTAGTATAATAAAATTAAAAAACAACTACAAAACTTGTTAGCTAAGGGGTACATTAAAACTGGTGCCTCTCCTTGTGCCTCATCTATTCTCATTATTCTAAAAATAATGGTACTTGACATCTTTGCATTCACTTTCAAGCACTTAATAAGATAACTATAAAAAATTGATATCTACTCCCTCGCATAGATGATATTTTGGACCAACTTTAGGGTGTTAAATTCTTAACTAAGATTGATCTTAAGATTTGATACAATCAAGTCCATTTTTTGGCTAAGGATTCTTGGCAAATTGTCTTCAAAACAAATATGGGTATTTTTGAGTGATTTGTTATACCTTTCGGTCTCATTAATTTTCCTGCCACCTTCATGAGACTCATGAATGAAGTATTTAGAGGGTGCTTGGATAAATTTATTATTATCTATCTAGATGATATTATCATATTTTTTCTTAGATGCCAGAAACATATAGATCATCTTGATCAGGTTCTTTCTACCCTTCAGAAGAACCAACTTTATGCAAATTTCCCTAAGTGTTCTTTTGGGTAAACTTTTATTTTCTACCCTGGTTTCATCATCAATTAGCAAGGTATTCAGGTGGATCCATCCAAATTTGAATTCCTTATTAACTAACCCACTCTTACCATTATAACTAAGTTACAAAGTTTCCTTGGATTTGCTAATTTAAATCATAATTTTATTCTTAGCTATTCCACGGTTGTTGCTCCCTTGCATCAATTGAACAAGGCCAAAATGGTGTTTCATTGGACTCCTAACCATGCCTAAGCTTTTTCATCTCTCAAATATAAGTTATGTTCTACTCTTGTATTCGTTATTCTCGATATTTAATAGCTCTTTGATATTGAAACTGATGCTTCCTAGTTTGCTCTTGGTGCTATACTCAAAGAAAATAGTCATTGTATAGCCTATCATTCTGATACTTTATTAGTAGAAAAACTCAACTATCTACTTATGATAAGGAGTTGTATGCCCTAGTTCAAGCAATAAAATACTAGTATCATTATCTACTAGGTAAGGAAACCATTGTTCATACTGACCATAATTCCCTCTAGTTTCTCCAGTCTCAAAATAAGATCCAAGAAGCTCATCACATGAAATGGGCTTCATATTTACAACAATTCCATCTAGTCAAAAAATTACAAAAAGGGTAGTACCAATTCTATAGTTGATTGTCTAAATTGTCCTCCTTCATCCCATACTACCTTGACCATTCTTATCACTTCACTCTTGGGATTATAAACTTGGCCTTCTAAATATCCTCATGATCCAAAATTTGCTTATGTTTATCAACATATTCAACATCCTTCATCCTCTAACCTAAGACCTTTTTAGAACTATTATATTAATGGGTATTTTATCTATCATATGGATAAAATTTGTGTACCTTGTACTCATTGGCCATCTCTTCTAAAAGAGGCACATTCTACAATTTATAGTGCATATTTTGGAAAACATAAAACTCTTCATCATTTGTAGCACTTATTCTATTGTTCCCACATGTAGCATGATGTTCTGAGATATTTTATATAGTGTGTTGTATGTTATCATTATAATCTAGCTAACAAGAAGTTGGGTCTCAATATGTTATTGCCTATTACTTCTCATCCTTGGGAGAGCATTTCTATCGATTTTATTAGTGGGTCTCCTATGATTGTCCATCAATATGATTGTGCTTTTGTTGTTATTTATTGTTTTATTAATATAACTAAGTTTATACCATGTCGTTAAATCAATTCTACTGTTGACTTAGCCCAACTCTTATTTGATGTTGTTTGGAGTTATTTTGGTCTTAACACCAACATTATATCTGATCATGATTCCCATTTTATTGGTCATTTTTGGATATCTTATGAAAAATCTTAGGTGTATCCCTTAACTTTTCTACTACTTTTCATCCCTAGTCTAATAGTGAAACTAAATTCATTAACCATACTCTTGTTCAAAGTCTTTGTATCTACCATAATTCATCTCCATCCAAATGGTATTTGAGTCTTCAACATATTGTGCATGCATATAATAGAGTTTTACATTATTCCACGAGTCATTCACCCTTTGAAGTCTCTCTATATTTTCAATTGTTATATCCATATGAGTTGCCTATGTTACTTCCATATTCCATACAAGTTTTTGATTAATCCCTTGCTTGTCTGGCTTATCTCATTTTTGTATCAATAAGATAGATGGTATCAATACAAATTCATATGATGCTTATGCATATATATGATACTTGTGTATCCATGCAGTATTTTCTATAGTCATATAGTGTAATCATGGTTATATGACACTTTTACATCTGTATAACACGTCTATATGATATTATTGTGCCATATAAAATTTGTATATGATTTTATCACATCCATATGATCCTTTCATACAGTGCATCTAGGACATATGATAATTTTCTTATAGGTAAGAAGTTTGATTGGATTTTAATTGCTTTTGTATTTTTGACTAATGTACACCCAATAAAAAATTCTAGAGTATCAATGGAGGAGGTTGGAGGTAGTACAAGTCATTATGGACATTTTGGGTGATGGTGACCACTATGTGTAGGTAGAAAGATATTATACCATATAGCCTATTTACCAAAGGTGAATTTTGATCGAGCTTTACTAACAATATTAGTGAAATGATGGTACTTTAAGACAAGTATTTTTTATCTTTCCATAGGGGATATGCCAATGATGTTGGAGGATGTGTGGAGTATCCTTTGATTATCGATAAGGGGTATGATAGTCAATATTAGAAGTGACAAGAGGTAATTCCTATGGAGGTTGATAGTATAAGAGTTTATTTTATGGTACACTATGGCATTTGTTGTACTTAGTATGGCACTGAGAGGGGGGGTGAATCAATGTGGCATTCCAAAACATGAATTAATAGCTCTAAAAACCACAACAATTAAAACTTATAAACAAATATAATAAGTACAGCAAGAGAACATCACACAACATAGACTTTTAATGAGGTTCACCAAAATGGCTACTCCTCAAAAAGAACGGCTGCTTGGACTACCATCCAAATACAGCCTCTTGCAAAGCACCAAATTTACAATTTGTTTACCAGCACTAACTGGAAGGAGCACCAACCCCTTATTTATCTGCACCAATAGAAAGGAGCACCAACCCCTAATTTGCCAGCACCAACTGGACTTCAATTTTGAATGAAAATGTTTGACAAATACCTTTGTTATTGCAAGACTCTAACCGATCTACTTCACCTTTGCAATCTCTCGCACACTCGCTCTTTCTTGCGCAATCTCTTCACACAATCTGCTGCACTGCTATAGCCAAACTTTGCAATCAACTTTGCCCTTTGCGCTCTCTGCACATTTTGCTTTCTCTGCTAACATGCTTCGCACACTCTGTGTCGTTCCACACTCTGCTCTCTGTGTGCATTCACATTATGCACTTCGCTATCATCTCATCGATTCTATGCTATCTATGCTTTTATGACCGCATCTCGCACTTCAACATTCACCCGATGGATGCCTAAATCTCCAAAAAGCCCCGCTTATATACTTGATATTTTGAGATGAAAACCCTAATAGTAGTTGGCTGATTATGCAAATGCAAACCCTAATCTTGGTCGGCTGCAAACCCTAAACATGATCGACTGCAAACCCTAAATGTGGTCAATTGCAAACCCTAAAATCTATCAGCCTGCATTAAATGACTTCTGAACTTCCTGTCCACTGCATTATTAGATCTAACTTCCTGAGTTGACAATAATGACAAAACTCTTGCAACACCTTGCTCAACAATCTCCCCCTTTGGAATTGTTGGCAACACCTGTGTACATTCCTGTAACTCTTCTCCCCCTTTGTCAATAATACCAAAGGGCTGCTGCAGACTCCCCCTGAGTCCATACACACCATTCTCATAACCACATTGAAATAGTTAGCAAAAATCATGGATATGATCAATAAGATGAACAAATGCACAAATGCCCCCCCTTGAGAATTTGATCTCAATGGCTAGTCAAATTTTAGACTATTCTTGGGAATATGTGGCCACTTTAGTTCATGTTGTCTTCTGAGCCTCAACCCTCTGTTGCTCTGCAATCTCAAACTTGTCCACTGATTTTAGTGAAAGCATACACTGATCGTTTAACTATCCAAATTTTTGCTCTGTAATGCAAACAACATCTGCATATACATCTTGAATATTCTCAACAGACTTGAACCTACTGACAACTGTTTGTCTTTCTCTGCAGTGAGAATCTAGCAGACTACCTCAATTCTTTATAAAAGCACCTCAAAAATTCATCACCAGGCTGGAAATCATCTGGTTGCACATTATAAACTTTTTCTTCAATCTTCCCATTCAACATGCTGATTTCACTTCTATCAACAGAATTGACAAGTGACTCACATCTCGTACTCAATTTTTGTCCAAAGACTGCAATTTTACTACCAACTCTTACTTTCAACTGTGCATGTCGAAAGAAGACATTTTGTCAAACACTTTATGGCCAACCGTAGTGCACCTTACTCAGCCTCAAACTTCTTATCCTTGAATTGGCATTATATTAAAAGTTAAAACAAAACTGTCTGTGAATTAAATATATTCACCAAGGTGTAATGAAAGATCTGACAATATTCACATCAAGTGTCGAACAAAAACATGTTGCTATTATCGAAACACAAATACGTAGCTGGGGCAAGCATTCTGGAGTTGCTTAGTGCAGTAGAAGAGCAGTCTCCTTTAGTTCAAGGAGACATGATTTCCTCTCTTCTTTCTTTCTCCAGACTTTCTTGACCTCGGGCTTGGATTTTTCACCTGCGTCCCTATTTTGCATCATTGCATGAACTTGAATATCTCTCTGGTGTGGTTTTCTCTTATGCATCCATGATGAATGATTATTTTCCTTTCTTCTATGAACCTGATTTATTTCCTGTCTGTTTTGTGTTCTTTGTGTCTTATGAAATCTATTGTTTTGCCTTAGATTTGATACATAAGCGCTTGGAGAAAACCTTGCTATGTGCCCATGACCATTACATTGAAAACATTGTACAAAGTGTTCACTTAGATATGTAGATGTATTTCGACCAGCATAACTCTTTGATTTATTATTTAATCCATAATAAGTTGCCTTGTGACCATACTGGTTACATCTGAAACAATAGCCATTAAAAGTGTTAGTATGAAAAAAGTGAGAGTGGTAGAACCTCTTTTGTTGTGGTTGCTTTGCTGTAAATCTCCTTTGATATTTTCTTTCTTTTGAAGATACAGCTTTAACCTTTTCTTGCTCGGACCCTTCAATAGTGAACTTCTTCTTCTCTGCAGAATTGGAAGATACAGGTTGTTCAGCTTCATATCCAAGACCATGCTTAATCATGGAGCTTCTCTGATGACTTATCATTTTATCTAGAAATTCTATGCTCTTCTCGAATTTAAGATTTGTATTGGCCTCTTCTAGTTGTTTCTTCAATGAAACAATCTCTTCTTCTTGTTTGTGGCAAATAATCTCTTTCTCATTGATCTGCGACCTGAGAGTTTCCTCAATCCTTTTAGAATCTTCTACTTGCAGCTTTAGATTACTAACTACTTTGTTAGAATCCTCTTCATGTTTGTTACACACATTGACTTTATCATTCAGCTGTGACTTCAAGTCTTCTTCTATTTTCTTGGCCTATTGGAATTGTAAGAACAGATTTTCAATCTCATCCCCATATTCTTCCAATTTCTTGGATAGTATTTTGTTCTTTTTCTTTTCTATACTAAACTCTTCAAGAGTAGAGATCAACTCACCTTCCCAGTCTACTTCAGCATTGAGGTTTTTATTATCTGCTTCAGTGTTCACCCCTTCTGCCTTTTTTGGTTCAATGTCCTCTACCATAGAAACTAAAATTGGCTGAGATGTCCTTTTGAAGGAGGTTCTATTCTTCTTACTTGGAGTTGTAATTTGATCTTCATTCCAATTTTCTTCTACATTCATTTCTTCTTTATTACATTCATATTCTGATTCTATTTCTTCTTCATCTTCACTGCTACTAAACCCATAACACTGACGTTCATTATGCCGGAGTTGATCAAAACATTCTGAACCTTGAGAACCTGCATTATGACCAATTTGACTCTTGGCCTTTTCTCCATTGTTTGATACATCTCTTGAATCTACAGCAATAATGAATTTATCTTTATTTTCTTTTATGACCCTATGTGATCTTTTCTTCTTGTGTCTCATGGTTCCATTCTTGCCTTTCTTTGCCATTAGAGTATTAATCCAAGATCAACCCTAGTTGATTTAGCCTTTAAAGGGAACTTGGCTCTGATACCAATTGTTGTACTTAGTATGGCACTGAGAGGGGAGGTGAATCAGTGTGGCATTCCAAAACATGAATTAACAGCTCTAAAAACCACAACAATTAAAACTTATAAACAAATATAATAAGTACAACAAGAGAACATCACACAACATAGATTTTTAACGAGGTTCACCAAAATGGCTACTCCTCAAAAAGAACGACTGCTTGGACTACCATCCAAATCCAGCCTCTTGCAAAGCACCAACTTTATAATTTTTTTACCAGCACCAACTGGAAGGAGCACCAACCCCTTATTTATCTGCACCAATAGAAAGGAGCACCAACCCCTAATTTGCCAACACCAACTAGACTTCAATTTTGAATGAAAATGTTTGACAAATACCTTTGTTATTGCAAGACTCTAACTGATCTACTTCACCTTTGCAATGTCTGCACACTCTGCTCTTTCTTACACAATCTCTTCACACAATTTGCTGCACTGCTACAGCCAAACTTTGCAATCAACTTTGCCCTTTGCGCTCTCTGCACATTATGCTTTCTCTGCTCACATGCTTCGCACACTCTGTGTCGTTCCACACTCTGCTCTCTGTGTGCATTCACATTATGCACTTCACTATCATCTCGTTGATTCTATGCTATTTGCGCTTTTACGACCGCATCTCGCACTTCAACATTCACCCGATGGATGCCTAAATCTCCAAACAACCCCGCTTATATACTTGAGATTTTTAGATGAAAACCCTAATAGTAGTCGGCTGATTATGCAAATGCAAACCCTAATCTTGGTCGACTGCAAACCCTAAACATGGTCGACTGCAAACCCTAAATGTGGTCAATTGCAAACCCTAAAATCATGCACCTCGCATTGAATGACTTTTGAACTGCCTGTCCACTGCATTATTAGATCTAACTGCCTGAGTTGACAACAATGACAAAACTCTTGCAACACCTTGCTCAACAGCATTGACATCAATGCCACTTTTAAAGGAGGCCACTTGGACTAGTTATGTACAATTCTATGTACATTAGTATCAAGACTCCTAGTTGGAGATATGAGTAAAAGAGCGATGCATGGGGTTGGAAGGATGTGGTTATAGATATGCAGGATGGTTAGGTGGTATTTATTTGAGGGTCAGTGGTACTTGGGAAATTATATAGGATATTTAATAAAGTGGTTTATAGAGATGGATAGATTATGGTATGTTGCACACCTTTATATGTTTGGGCATGTGACCATATAGTGATTATGTGACCATCAGGTCTCTTGGGGAGGTTGTATTATTGGAAGGTACCTATTGCATTTAGGTGGGCTATACAATTTGAGATAGATAAAGGTGCATCATCCATGACGTAGCTCATAGATGTGAGGAGGATAGTGAATGATCTTTGGCAAGATTAGATTATATGCTAGCCTTATCAACTACACCCAAGGTGGATGGACAATAGATATTAGTTAGCTTTAGTATAGTAGGTTAGGTGGTTAGTGGGACCAAAGGGTGAATGAGAGCTATATCATTTTGATCAAGTTATAAAATAGTTTGGTGTGGTATATGATATTATTGAGGAACCAGTATGTTTCATGAGAGACCATCCAGAGATAAATTTTGGTACCTTACCAAATTTGGATATCTATGTGAAGGAGGATGTGTATGGTCATATTATTCCAAATCTAGGCTAGGATTATCCTAGTATGGTAGAGGGGTATGAGGATTGATATGATGGGATTCATCCTTAATAAGTTACCATATCTTTGGATTAGTACCTAGATGGTAGGGATGAGTCAATTCATACCTATGGAGGTACATTTAGGAAGCCCTAAGGAGGTATAGATAGAGGTGAGAGTTGACCATGGTAGTACCACTTTGAATGTTTTCACCACTAGAGGATGTAGAATAGGAGGTAGGTGGTAGTAGATCAATGCCTACTAAATTTGAGGCTAGGGGCAGCAATTTAAATTATTTCAATTTAGAATAATTGTTGGAAGACTTTTGTACATGCTCGAACCTATTATTTGAATTATTACTCATATATTTTTTTTCCTTTATCAAATAATTTGCACTTTTTATCAAACTCCATACTCCCTCTTGTGGTGATTTATTTTCTTCTTAACATCCTTGTAATGTATCAAGATGCTCTTATTAGTTTATGTCATGAGTTAACAATCATCCATGGACTTAATTACTCTAACATTAAAATATATGTTGTGAATGATAAAATACTTAGGACTCATATAACCTTTATATTTCACCAAATGAGGTATACATATTGTCATTTGTAGATATATTACTTTTTTCTATATGTTTGGTTTTTCATTTTTTTGGTGCATGTGTGTTTTAGGTGGATAACTTGATCTATTTTGGAGGATAAATCTTCTATTTTTAAATTTCTTCCTCTTTGGGTACCTTATATTGATAAATATAATATGGCCTCCATATTGAATATGCCCCAAATCATGAACCTTCATCATCAAATATGTCATATCTAATGCTTGAAATTCTAAATTACAATAAATAATTGACTTCATATTTGCTTTATTTATAATAGGAAAGTAGTAGTCCTTAAATTAAAAGCATATCCCTATAGTTGTTATTGATCTTTAATTGAATTTATCCCAATAAATAAAGCATGATATGCTTAAATGTTATTATTTTGGACAACCATGGATTTTTCTATTTCCTAGTATAATCTTCATTATATGCTTTGTGCCTTATATGGTAATAACAAAATTGGTTTTATCTATAAAGAGAGGCTTAGTAAATTATATTTTAGAAGGAAAATAGTCTAACTCTATGCCAAATTTTATTTACCTTAATTGTGTTATCCTAGTAAGGGTCATGCACATGGGATAATTTTGCAATTTAGTGCAAATATTCAGACTTTCACAATTTTAATTTTGTGAAATTTGGTGACCCTAGAGGTCAGCCCAATCACCCAAAAATTTCAGGATCAATTTTTTTGGACATTTTGAGTCCATGGAGTTTTCATTAATGTTAAGCATGAAGTTGTCATTGATGTCAAGGAATAAGCCATCATTGATGCCAAAATGTCAAAAGGAGCAATGCAAAAGGTTGACGGTAAAAGAGCTTCATAATATTCATCTTTGATATTATAGGAAGCATAAGTAAAATATTTTCTTAACAACCATGGATTGGTAAATAAAAGGTTTTATTAAAAAACATAGATTGGAAAATAAAATATTTTATTAAAAACCATGGATTGGAAAAATAGAATGTTTTTCATAAAACCCAAGGAGGCTTTTTATTCCAAGTTAAAAAGTTTAAGGAAGGTTTAAATATTTAATTTATAAATATTTAAATTCAAATTGAATTTAAATTTTATAAATAAATATTTATTTATTCGACATGGTATAACCCTAAGGTTACCCCGCTGATGTGTAAGATGAAAACCACTCCACCGATATGTTGGAAGAAATATAAATCAAGGCACTTAGCAATATAAATATTGCCTTGCTAAGGCCAAGAGAAATTAATTAAATCACAATTAAAAAAATGTTGCATTTCGTGAGAAAGAGATAGAGAAATTCGTGCACTGAGTTTATCCCAAAGTTTGGGGTGTTGAAGGAGATAAGGATCTTGGGTTCTAGCACCATTCGGTGGCTAGTGCAGGTGGCAAGTGCTTAGTTTTTGCAAAGGGAAGGTTACGGGTTTAAAACCTGATGATAGCAGTGTTGGAAAGTCCTTTTGTTATTTTGGTTTCAGTGCCAACAACAGGAATAAGGAGCATGTGGGGATTTTAGCTCCCATGTGAGTTATTAGCTCATGTGGTAGCCAAGGTCATGACTAAGGTGCTTGAGGAGGTAGTGTCATGGGTTCAAAACCCACTAAGGGCAAATATTTGAGGTAAGTATTAGAGAAGACTTGAGGATAAATTTGAGGATAGAGATTGAGGATAGATTTGAGAAAAGAGATTGAGGAAACATTTAAGGATAGATATTGAGGATAAATTTGAGGACAAATATTAAGAATATATCAGAAGACAGAGTTTGATGTAGATTTAAGGACAGGTTTGTGTCAGACCAGAGATAGAGATTGAGCAGATTTGTGCTAGATCGAAGGACTATGTTTAGTGCATATTTAAGACAAATATTTTAAGGTGATAGAGTATATATGAGGATAGACTCCAGTGTATAGGGATCCATTAGCCATGTTAGTGAGGATAGGAGTCTTTAGTGGATATATATCCATTAGCTAGAGCAATGGGGGCAATAGTTCTTCTAGAAGATCACCAATCAGATCTAAGGAAAAAGGAGTTCTGATGTGGATAGAGATTGATGAACTTGATTAGGGGATTGGTGTCTCCTTTGGACAGAGGTCCATAAATATTATAGGGAAAGGATTCCCAAGATAATTTATTTTTGAAAAAATTATAAGAAATATTTTCTCTGTAGAGTAGCCAACATTGGGTGAACCACATAAAAATCATGTCTTTCATGTGTGTGATGCTTTGTGTGATATTTAATGCTTTAATAATGTTGATTTTATCATTTGGATTAAAAAGTAAAAAGTTTTATCTTATACTGTTCACCCCACCCAGTATAAGTACATGTTCTTCAATTGGTATCAAAGCGGGTCTCTCCATGAAAAGTCTAACAGCTTGGAGAAGGATCCATCAGAAACACACATGACTTCAAAAAATGAAGAAGAGACTATGTTTGATATAAAATAAGAATTTTTTACTGCTCTTAGAAAATTGGAAAGAATTAGAGAGAAGAATTCAATCTAGAAGGAACAAATTTAAGAGGATGAAGATGCAAGGATGAATAAAATCTCATAGAACTCAAGATAAGAGTGGAATAAGGAAATAAAATTGAGCAGGATATGATAGATTTATTAAGAAAAAGAGAAATAGAATGTGAAAGATTGAAAGGAGAAATTTTTTACTTAATAAATGAAGTTGAAAGGACCAAGGCACTACAAGATGTAGATTATGAGAAACAGAGAAAGGAATCAAGTCTTAAATAAGTAGAAACTTCAAACAAATATGGGTAAGCTACGGATATCAAAAAGGAAGAAAGCAAAGAAGAACCTTGGATGAGATTTAATCACAAAATAATAAGCACTCCACCACAATCTAAGATGCATCTAAGAAGGTTACATAATGTCTTCCATGGTCATTGTTTTTCTTGTGATAAATATGGTCATGGAGTTGTACACTATATTAGTCATGTAAGAAATAATGTCAATAGAAATTTCAATTCTTTTGCACCTCTTATGGATGATGATATTATATGCTACAAATATAATAATTTTGGGCACAATGCTAGATGGTGTAAAATGATACTTCTTGAGTCTAGAAAAAAAATTTCAACTAGGAAAGATGAAAGGAAAAATGTTAAGGATAGATCAATGCTAGTTCAAATAGCCCTTCATGATAAGTATAAAGAAGAAAAATGGTATCTTTATAGTGGTTTTTCTAGTCACATGATAGGAGATAAATACAATTTAATTGTACTAAAAGAAACCAATAGAGGATCAATAAGTTTTGATGATAATGGTCAGCAAGGATTGGTGGAAGAGGAACTCTGAGTTTAGATAATGGGAAAACAAGAACAGAAAATGTGTTGTATGTTAAAGGGTTAAAAAATAATATGTTAAGTGTAAGTAAACTTTGTGATCAAGTGCATATGATTACATTCCATGCAGATAGATGTAAGATAAGAAAATCAAAAACTGGAAAATTCATTGCCAATGCAAGAAGAACTCGAAATAATCTATACATGCTTAGTGAGATCAAAGGGGAAAAGTGCATTCTATCACAAGAAGATGAGAGTTGGTTGTGGCATAGAATATTGGGTCACTTGAATTTTTACAACATAGTTAACATAAGCAATAAGCAGGCTATCAGAGATTTACCCAAAATAAAAAGGCCATAAAACACAATTTGTGCACCTTGTCAACATGGAAAGCAAAATAGAGCAAGCTTTAAGTCAAAAGGATATATTTCATTTGAGTCATTGAGTCTAATACATACTTATATATGTGGTCCTACCAAAACATAGAGCATTCAATATGAGAGTTACTTTATTCTATTTATAGATGATTACTCCAGAATGGTCTGGGTAGATTTTTTGAAATAGAAATAAGAAGCTTTTGAAACGTTAAAAACATTTAAGAAACTGGTTGAAAATTAAACCATAAAGAGAATTAAGTGTTTGATATTTTACAGAGGAGGAGAACTTATCTCAAATGAGTTTGTAGATTTTTGTGAACAACATGGTATCAAGAGAGAATATTCAACAGCAAGAACTCCTCGACAAAATGGAGTAGTTGAAAGGTAAAATAGAACTATTGAGAAAATGGCTAGAGCTATGTTAAATGATTCTAAGCTCTCAGATGTATTTTGGAGAGAGTAATTCAATATAGTAGTATGCATAATCACTAGTGCTCAAATTATGGTAAACCATCACAAGACTCCATATGAGCTTTGGAAAGGAAGACCGACCACTGTAAAACACTTTATATTTTTGTAAGCAAGTGTTATATAAGACGAGAAGATAAAAACTTAGGCAAGTTTGATCCAAGGTGTTATGAGGTAATTTTCCTTGGTTATTCCTCAAATATTAAATATTATAGATGCTTCAACAAGAGAACTCGCACCATTGTAGAAAGTATAAATGTAACAATTGATGAGAAGATAGATTCAAGAGAACCCATTCAGAAAATTACGTATCAGGAAGATGGAAGTTATCAAGAAGAGTTTCATGAGGAATAAGATGAAGAAGAGGAAGAAAAACAAAGACTTCTTCCTAAAAATCCATCCAGATATGTACAGAAGCATCATCCAAAATAGCAAATCATTGGGAATACAAATGAAAGACATACAAGAAGAAGGATAATAACACCATCTCAATAAGCAAATTTTTCTTTGCTATCTAATATTGAGCCAAAATATTTCAATCATGAAAGTGGATATGAGCATTTTATCAAGGCAATGGATGATGGATTAGATTAGATAGATAAAATCAGGACTTGGGAACTTGTCCAATGTCCAAAGAACAAGAATGTGATCGACACAAAATGGGTATTCATAAATAAGCTAAATGAATATGGACAAGTAGTAAGGAAAAAATCAAGGCTAGTATGTAAACATTATGCACAGGTAGAGGTAATTGAATTTCATGAGACATTTCCTCCAGTTGCACGACTTGAAGCCATAAGAATGTTTTTAGCCTTCTCAAGTTTTAAAAATTTCAAAGTATATCAGATGGATGTTAAGTTAGCATTTCTAAATGGTGTTCTAGAAGAAGAAGTATACATTGAACAACTAGAGGATTCATATTAACAGATAAAACAAAGATGGTATGCAGATTGAAAAAGGTACTATATGGTCTAAAGCAGACTCCTAGAGCATGGTACTCAGGACTAGATACGTATCTTCAAGAACAGGTATTTAGAAAAGAAATAGCAGACAACAACTTATATATAAAAAATGAAGGGAATAAACTACTAATTGTGGTTGTTTATGTTGATGACATCATTTTTGGGGGAAAAAATGATAAGATGTGTAAAGAATTTGCTAATAACATGTGGAATCCGCCTCCTCTGGGAGTGCTGAAAATTAATACGGATGGATCTTCCCGGGGTAATCCGGGTAATGCTGGTATTGGTGGTGTGGGGCGGGATAGTAGTGGTACTATCCAATTTTTTTTCTCTTTCTTTAAGGGACATCATTCTAATAACTTCATGGAAGCACTCACAATTTTATATGCTTTGGAGCAAGGGTATGCTTTGGGTTGGCGTCGGATTGTTTGTGAATCTGATTCTCAGATTGTTATAAATTTGTTAAATTCTGGAGATAGTCTTCATGGTTGTTGGCGGTTGAGTTGGGTTGCTCGGAAAATTCTTAATATATCTGCTCACTTGGACTTCATTTCTTTTGTGCATATTTCTCGGGAGTGGAATAGGGTAGCGGATTTGTTAGCTAAATGGGCTTCTAAGTTTCAAGATGGTTGGGATGTTCAAAATTGGTCTCAACTTTCTTTTGATTGCTCTCAATCTCTCTCTTCTTTATTGAGAGCTGATATGTCTGAATAACTTCTACTTTTTCTTTGTATCATGAATGTTTTGCTGAGTTAATAAATTTTTACCCTCTTTTACAAAAAAAAAAAAAACATGTAGAATGAATTTGAGATGTCTATGATTGGTGAATTGTCTTTCTTTCTTGGACTTCAGATTTCACAATTAGAAAAAGGGGTATTTCTCTCACAAACCATATATATAAAAGAAATGCTAAATAAATTCAGGTTAGAAGATTGCAAATTGGTAAGTACCCCCATGGTCAAATGATGCAAGTTAAGTAAGGATGATGAATCTCCCAAGGCATATCAGAGACTATACAGATCTATGATTGGCTACTCATTGTATGTTAAAACTAAAATGCCAGACATAGCACAGTCAATGGGATTAGTGGCAAGGATTTAGGTAGCACCTAAGGAAACATGTGTGGAAATGGTAGAAATAATACTTAGGTATCTAAAAGGGACTATGGATTTTGGGCTTTGGTATCCCAAAAGTGACAATTTCACACTCATAGCATATACAAATGCAGATTGGGCTGGCAGTATTGATGATAGAAAAATCACAATTGGAGGAGCATTCTTTCTTGGAGACTCTATAGTCTCTTGGCTAAGTAAATATCAAGTTTAAGTATCCTTATCTATAGTAGTACAATATATTACAGCAGTAGCTAGTTGTACACATGTATTATAGATAAAGTGAACTTTAGAAGACTTCAAGATAAAACATGATAACCCTATTCCCATATTATGTGATAATACAAGTGCTATAAGTATCTCAAAGAATCCAGTGATGCATTCCAAGACAAAGCACATTTCGATCAAGTATCATTTTCTGAAATAATAGGTGACAGATAAACAAGTTAGGTTGGAATATGTTACTACAAAGGAATAGATAGCAGATATTTTTACTAAGCCACTTTCAAAGGATACCTTTGAGTATCTTTGAGGAAAACTTGGAGTAATACTCCCACCCTAGAATTAACCACCTCAAGAGGATGTGGAGGAGGGGTTAAGCTAAGAGACTCATTCTTAGCCCCGAGCCCCAAAGGTGACCCTTTGTCATTGATGTTAAATGGGGAGGGATTTGAGTAAGGGGATAGATTTAGTATTTTAATAAGGAGGAGATATTTAATTTAATAAGAGAGCATTGAGTCAAGGGAGCAATGTCCTAGGGGAAGCAGAACAAGAAAAAGTTCAAAGTGTTTGGTAAAAAGAATTTGGGTTACCATCAATGATAAAGGAGGAGATTGTTGGACATTTTGAGTCCATGGAGTTATCATTAATGTCAAGGAATGAATTTGTCATTGATGTCAAGGAATAAGCCATCATTGATGCTAAAAGGTCAAAAGGAGAAATGCAAAAGGTTGATGGTAAAAGAGCTTCATAATATTCATATTTGATATTATAGGAAGCATAAGTAAAAGTTTTTATTAAAAATCATGGATTGGCAAATAAAAAGTTTTATTAAAAACCATTTATTGGAAAAATAAAAGGTTTTTCATAAAAACCAAGGAGGTTTTTTATTCCAAGTAAAAAATTCTAAGGTTTAAATATTTAATTTATAAATATTTAAATTCAAATTGAATTTAAATTTTATAAATAAGTATTTATTTATGATACATGGTATAACCCTAACGTTACCCCACCAATGTGCAAGACGAAAACCACTCTTTCGATGTGTTGGAAGAAATATAAAGCAATGCACTTAGAAATATAAATATTACCTTGCTAAGGCCAAGAGAAATTAATTAACTTGCAATTGAAAATATGCTGCATTTCCTGAGAAAGAGATAGAGAAATGTGTGCATTGAGTTTATCCTAATGTTTCGGGTGTTGAAGGAGATAAGGCACTTGGGTTCTAGCACCATCTGGTGGCTAGTGCATGTGGCAAGTGTTTAGTGTTTACAAATGGAGGGTTATAGGTTTGAAACTCGACGGCAGCAGTGTTGGGAAGCCCTTTTGTCATTTTGGTTTTGGTGCCAACAGTAGGAATAAAGAGTGCATGGGGATTTTAGCTTCCACATGAGAGCTTAGCTCATGCGGCAACCAAGGCCACAGCTAATGCACTTGAGGAGGTAGCATCGTCGATTCAAAACCCACTAAGGGCAAATATTTAAGGTAAGTTTTAGAGAAAACTTGAGGAAAAATTTGAGGATAGAGATTGAGGACAGATTTAAGGATAGATATTGAGGACATATTTGAGGATAAATATTGATGATAAATTTGAGGATAGATATTGAGGACAGATCAAAAGATAGAGTTTGGTGCTGATTTGAGGAAAGGTTTTTGCCAGACCAAAGACAGAGATTGAGAAAATTTGTGCTAGATCGAAGGACTATGTTTAGTGCAGATTTAAGACAAAAATTTGAATATGATAGAGTATATAGGATGAGAGTCTCTAATGGATAGAGATCCATTATCCAGGGCAGTGAGGATAGGAGTATTTAGTGGATAGAGATCCATTAGCTAGAGTAGTGGGGGCAATAGTTCTTCTAGAAGATCACCAATCAGAGCTAAGGATAAATGAGTTCTCCTATGGATAGAGATCCATAAACTTTATGAGGGGATTGGTGTCTCCTTTGGATAGACGTCCATAAACATTTTAGGGAAAGGATTCCCAAGAGAGTTTATTTGAAAAAAATTATAAGAAATATTTTCTCTATGGAGTAGCCCACATTGGGTGAACCACGTAAAAATCATGTCTCTCATGTGTGTAATGCTTTGTGTGGTATTTATTGCTTTAATATTGTTGATTTTATCATTTGGATTAAAAAGAAAAATGTTTTATATTATACTGTTTACCTCCCCATATTATTATAAGCACATGATCTTCAAATTTGTTAGGGTAAATTCACCCTGGTATCTTAAGGTTTCATGCATAATTTTTGCATTAAAATTTAAAAAAAAAATTATCCCACCCAATTCGCCTCTTGTACCCAATTATATATAGCTAACCCTGATAGGGACACTCATACAATTAAAATATTAATTTTCTTTGATAGCGAGCAATACAAATTAGGCAACTTACACAACATGAATGATAGAAGACAATTGATAGAAGGTGACTGACAAAAGGTGACTAGCACAAGGCAATTGGCACAAGGCGACTAGTAGAAGATGACTAGCACAAGGATACTAGTAGAAGGTGACTGGTAGAAGATGACTGGTAGAAGGTGACTAGCATATGGTTAGTAGTAGAAGGCAACTAGTAGAAGGTGAGTGGCAAAAGGTGACTAACATAAGGCAACTGGCAGAAGATGACTAGTACAAGGCAACTAACACAAGGTAACTAGTATAGTGCAACTGGTGACTAGAATAAGGTGATTGACATAAGGCAATTGGTATAAAGCGAGTGGTAGAGGACGAGTGGTAGAGGGTGACTGACATACAATGACAACCATTTACTAGTAATTTTCTTTTACCATTAATTTTCCTTTTTTAAACATTTTGTTTATGGACACTCAATAAGGAGGTTTTCATATTATTTGGGCACCAATATCAAGCTTACTTGTGTTAGATATTCTATTGTCGAACAATATTTTTCCTTTTTACCAGTTATTTTCATTTTTAAAAATGTTGTTCATGTTACTCTTTTGTTTATACAGGTAAAATGTCACCTGCTGGAAGTGGAAATAATGGAGGTAAGTCTTCTAATAAAAGGGGTATCCTCAAATTATTTTATAATATTTTGAAATCCAGTCAGTCATCAACATTTGCACAAATTGAAGGTATGAATTCCCTTACTTATTAACCAGTTAATTTTTGTACATTGCTAATTTTATATATAATTTCTTCATTCATTAAGAAGGGTGCTTTTTAGTTTATGACTTTGTCCATTGTTTATCTTTATTTTTTAATAGAAGGTTTGCTTTTAAATGTAATAATGATAATTACCCTAGTATTGACTCTAGTATTATCTCTATAGAAAACAATATTGATCCTAGTATACCTCAACTTCCACATATCCATGATAATGAAAAGTCCACAGATGAAAATTTTCTTAATGAAATAGAAAATAAAACTAACGTGCCAAATGGAAAATAAAGTAATAGTTCTCATGCAATCCCTACTTCTAGAGAATATTCTTCTAAAAATTTAAATGTGTGAGGTTATCTAGGTGGACAATAAACAGATCATATCATCCTGAATGGGTATCATAATTTCCATTTATTGAGCTAGTTGTGCGAGATAATAGTAGTACGAAAATAAAAAAAATTGAGATGTGTAATTTACAGTTGGAAACACGAAAAGGATCATAGATTGTAACTTAAGAAAGATACAATAGAAAAACATTGTAGAAAGGTTTATATAAAAATAAAAGAAAATGACAGACCAATACAAAAAAAATTATCGGTGGAAGGATGCATCAGAGTGTGCACATATGGGATATGCACAAGAATATGATAAAGAAATGAAACAAAAGAAAATTTTGGTTGAGAAATGTGCAACGATTCAAGCCCAATTTTGAAAAATAAATATGTTCAGTTGGCTTTAAAAATTTTATAGTTTGATATTATACTCACTATTCTTAAAAATGTTAGATCTATGTTTGATTTCATTGATTATAAAACTCTCTTTCAACTAGCTGATGTGCAAAACCTACTCAGTTCCCATTGGTCACATCAAAGTGGTTGGGAAATGGTAAAATGTCTCTCATTGGTTGAGCAGGATGACCTCAAAGAGAAAGTTAAAAAATTCAAATTCATTTCACTTTCAATTTATGAGGTGATTGCTATTGACAACACATCTTGGATTAGCATGCATATTTACACTTTGGAAAATTATTTAAGGCAACCTCATTTAATTGGAGTATGCAATATGGTGGAAAATTGTAGTGCATAAATATTTACAATGTTGGTGTCACTAGTTTAAAGTAAATAGCAGGAATGAATGAAATGGAAATAGCCACTAAGTTAATATGTTTCGGAGTTGATGGTGCTGCTACAATGCAAGGATACAAACATGGTCTTTGTTTTCAAATACAAACATTTTTTGCCCCATATTTTATCCCTATTCATTGCATGACTCATATAATGAATATTGCATACAAAATTGTGGATATATTTACAAATGTAGCAAGAGTGGAAGAGCTTGTCCGTGAAACTCATGATTATTTTTCAAGCAATCCAAAAAGTTTTTTAGAGTTTCAATAGTTTGACCTAAGAGATACCGAAGGTGAAAAACTCTTAAAATATATAGATACTAGGTGGATTTTTTTGTATCAACCGATATATAGAGTTTTCAAAGAATATCAACCCTTGGCAGGGTTTATGTATGCAAATCATAGGGTAGTTAATAAGGCTAAAGATTTGCTATTTCAAATAAGTGACTTTGAAACACTTCTCACATTGTGTGGTATTATTCCAATGTTGGAAGAAATGAATACTTTGATTAAAATTGCACAAGAAATATTGATTTATATTATGAATTTCATAAGGGTGAGAAAACAAATTTGCATACATATTGATATGACGTACACATTTGGTCAAATTTTTATGGATCCTATGTTTGAGATTTGGAGAGCATTAACAAATGTGAATGATCCTCAGAACTTTTTTAAGTTCAACATAAACGATCATATATGTATTAATATCAATGAAAAGGAAATACATTTATATTATTTTGGTTAGCAAATGGATATAGCTACAAATAAATTTGAACAAATGCCTATCACATACAACAGATTCCATGTATTTTTACATGATACAAAATTTAAACTAAAACAAATAGTAGAATCATTGACAAAAGAAATAAGAGACCGTTTTCAAAGAGATGAATTGCTTGAGGCTATGGGTGTGGTTAACCCAATGTTTTGGGATCCTTGTAATGAATACCAGACTATAAATGGTTTATTTCCCAAATACATGGGCACTCTTGCTAGCCATTTCACTAAACGTGTGGTATTCAATGGTATTGAAATCAATGAAATTATCAACAAAGATCTTGTGATAAAACAATAAAACTATTTTAGAACAACAATGTCTACTCAAGTTTCACAACTCACAAACCGTCATGAAACAGGTTCTATTTCATGTTTATGAAAAATATTACATCCAAGTAGTATCTTACAACATACTATGAGTGAGTATTTTTATTTATATGAACTATGTCAAACGATGATTTTAGGATTTGTGGAAGATGAAATGGTATTTAGTACATTAACATATGTAAAATCTAAAGTTCGAAATAGGTTGAATAAAAATTTGAAAATTTATTTGAGATTATGTGTCGACCTATGAGGTGGTGAAGTTTCCTTATGAAAGAGATTTGGCATATTAGAAATCTATGGCATAGAGAAGAGGTGTCACGACTACTCAAAATGATGAGGATAATGGCAACACTGATCAGACTATGATGACATAAATTTTGGATATGAGTATAGAAGACTTTATACAATCTAAAAAGAGTTTGTTCCAGCTTCCAGCATTATAGTGATAGAACCCGAGACTGCCTTTGTTTGCATAGGGAACTTTGTCCGTTGTGCCTTTACTGGCTGGTAAATTTATTTGCAGCCACACAAAATCTATGGATACAGTAGGGGCCACATTTTTTGTTCTAGAGGTTTGTCTTTCTGGAAAACGTGATGCCATAGGAGCAGCACCAAGGGGTATGTCTGCAGTTCCTTCCATGGAACTTCAGATCTGAAACAACGGAGAAGTCCTTGCCGCACTTGTTACAGCTATACATCTTAGGGCAGTGACTTCTCTTGTAATGGTTCCTCAGACAGGAGAGGGTTTTGAGAGGCCTAAATTTGTAATGATGCCTGTTGCACCCACACCTCTCGACGAGACACGAATAATATCACATCGTCCGCTTGACGGGTATGATCGAATCTGTAGGATCGCCCCTCGCCATGAGAGCTTCCTGCGTTTTATATCGGTCTCCATGGGATCGCATATGCATGCGAACATTCACGTCCCATCAAAAACCCTTGCCACAAATTAGTGTGCTCTGCTGGAATGTTGTCTTCATTCATCTCTACAATTTCTTCCCCTTCTATGAACTAAAAATCATCAGGCCATTGGAGATCAACAAAGCTTTTTGACACAATCGCGACACCCATCATAATAACCTTGCGAAGGATGGAATTTATGGTTGAATCCACCGGTTGATGATGATGATCTTCGGTTGTTGTCGTTGCCTGGAGTTAAAATTGATGTTGATAAAATTCCCATAGTTGCTCGGCTTTCTGGCCAAGTCTTGAAATCCTTGACACGAGGACGGAGAGACTTGTTTCTCCAAGGAAGATACCGGCCGCCAACGCCACCGCATCCAAATTATTTTCCTGTAGGCCGAATTCGAATGCAGGACCTCTGAAAGTAAAGCTCTCGCTCTAAAAATTATGGTAGCCTAGAAAATTTCTCTCGAAGTCAAATGGTTGTGAAGAATTGAAGTCTGGCTCAAAATTTTAAGATGGAAAATTTGTCGAAATCTCCATGGAGTTCTTCAGTATTCCTGAGACACAATTTCTATTTATACCAGAGAGGAAAATATCTCAGGTTCTGCTATAATATCCATTCTAGTGAAAATTATGCAACTTTTCATGTGTTAAGTTTAGGCCACTACCACTGAGGTCCACGTGATGTCACTAAGCACCCTCCATCATGATGTGGTGATATGGAGTCGTTGCACACCGCCATGGGCCCTAACCCTTCTGAGTTTGATTGCAAGATTGAAAATGGTTGACACCTAATTTTATGCCCATTTTTTTGGTGCTTGGATTCAGTAGTTTTTTTCGTGGTTTGGAAAGAGGCTATTTTGAATCCCTTTAAAGTGGCGTAGGGAGGTCCACCAAAGAAATCAAAGACTATAAAATCTTCCTTGTTTTTTAAAAGATCCATGGATCTGGAAGCTGGAATGGCTTTTGTTTCCTACATCGATGGTGGTGCACGATAATGATGTGAAGGAGTTGCAGCATCCAGAGATATGCAGGCTGTCCGGGGTTGAAGGCAGCGCACGACTATATCACGCATGTTTTGTGATCTTCCTACAATTTTCACTGCTCATTTGTCACAGCGTATGAGTTATTGATTCATCATCGTTACTCGCATGGTTTCTTGTTTTTTAAAATTTGGGACCTCAATTTGCTGTAGTGTTGCCAATCAAATTTTGCATGTTCATCCCGATGAAATAGCCTTGTTGAGCTGTCAGACTAGTCGAAGACAGCGGTTGCGTAGAAAAAACCTTGCACTAATCATTACTTGTCATGTTTTAGTGAGAGTTTAATTTATTGATCATAATCATTTTTTATTGGGGCCAACATTTTCTTTAATGATTACGTGGGGTATCTAATATCTTAAAGTTTTTTTAAGAGCATTTTATTTAAAAGTGGAAAGGAACAAATGGCCAACTATATGGCCTCATTAGCTATTTTTTTTAATGTTTTTTCCACATGGAAGAGTGGAAGTGGAAGTGGAAGGCCCACATGGTTCTTATTGTACTCCTTCATTTGAAAACTGATGATGGCCTAGATGGCCCATGTAATTCCCCTATGTGGGAAAATTGAAAACTGTTTGTCTTTTATTCCACCTCAGTGCGATGATTATTTAATGCCTTAGATAGGCATGATGATTTTTCCACATGATGAAGGCCCCTTTGATGGTGGAATATAGGGGTATTTATAGTCGTTGGAAACATTTTTCCATGACAGACACATTGATAATGTCCATTTGTAATTCTGAGGTTGTTTCATTTAAGTTTTTAAGCCTCAAAATTTTCTACCTTGGAGTGCAATCTCGGTTGTACCCGACACTCCCAAGGCACTTGTAAGTGAACCTAGTATCTAGTATTATCCTCTTTCTACTTGGCGGATGCAATGGTTGGTTACCCATGAATTCTGGTAAGATGAGGTGACTACCATAAAGAAACTTATTCTAGGGACTACAGACATAGAAACCCTAGACTCTATCCAAGGTTTTTCTCGGATCTACTTCTAAAGACTACAAACGAAGACACTTCAGAGGATTATCTTCTTCTTTCTTCTTCTCCTTCATATTTGGATCTATGGCTCATTTTATTGTATTGAGTACATTTTTAGCAGATATCGACACTCTTATATGGCTCGTTTTTCCTTTGTATTAAGGTGCATTTTCGGTAGAGACCGACACCTTCTAGATTGAGTTCACCATAAGGAGGGATTTGATATTTATGGTGGAGCTAGTTAGTGACCTACGAGAGGCAACATCCTCTGAGGATGACCTGCAGAGGCAACAGACCCAAAAGTGGCTGACCCTAAGGCACCCATGATGACCTTGAGGCACTTAGACGGCTAACCCAGTGGCAATAGACCCATGGAAGTGGCTGACCCTAAGGCAATAGACCGAGATGTATACATAGTGAATCTAGAATTATTCACAGTTGGATCTCCAAACGCAAGACCATGAGCCTAGACCAAATCAAAAATAAAAGAGGGTGATAGGTTGCTTTTAGAGAAGTCAACATTAAGGGGGAATGTTACCTAATGTTGACTTATTTTTTGTCTTTAGTTAGGATAGTGCACTTTAAGAAGGAATTTTAGAATTAAAGTGCACTATGCCTTCACATTGACACTTGTCAGTTTCTCTTGAAAAGTGTCATGTATTTCATATAGGCTTATGCCTATATATTGTAACCTATTTGTATCAATAATACATCTCATCAATTTCAGTCCCAACATTGTTAGAATTAAAGTGCACTATGCCTTCACCTTGACACTTGTCAATTTCACTTGACATTTTTCATGTTATCAAATAGGCCTTCTGCCTATATATGTAATCCATTTGTATCAATACACATCTCATCAGTTTTCCTCCTAACATTTGGTATCAGAGTAGGCTTTCTCTGCCCTGTGTAAACCCTTGAGGGGGGATTTCCCTCATGGAAATCCTCCTCCCCTTAATTTTTTTTCCCTCTTCCATTTTTTTTCTCCATTTTATTTTCAAACCAGGGAGTATGCTCCCCATCATTGATGGATCATAAACCAAAATTTTTCAAAAGAGTAATGGCTGAAAAATCTGATTTATTGGGAGGTTTAGTTATTTGGTGTCCGTCCATAGAAGTAGTTTCTCAAGAGAAACGAAAAACAGGATACTAATTCTTTTTTAAATGGGTCATATATTTTACAGGTTGTATTTTTATGGTATAACAATGCATTGCTAAATGTAGGTTGTTGTCCAATCTCTGCAACTGGGTTTCATTAAAAAAAAAAATTGAAAAATGGGTGCAGCCACTGGGACTTCCCGGATGGTCACCCATCCCAGTTATCATCTACCTGGAATGGTTAACTATAGATTTCTATGGAAATTGCACACCAGGTGACCCTCACCAACCTGTGTGAAGAAAGAGCCAACAAATACACCTTTAAGAGAACTTATGGATAAGATGGATGCCATGGGCTTCCACATCATGCATGCCTATAGGCTTGCTTGTGTTATGACCTCTGAAATAGCAGTGCTCTCTCAGAGGTGTGTAAAGCCACCTGAGTGCCACCTCAGCCAGATCATGTGCACAACGCAACATGCCCACACTAGGATAACCTGGCGTGATAGTTTTTGAAGCCACCAAAGCTACATTGTTGGTTCGCTGATCATGATGGATATTTAATGTTTGTTTTTCGTTGTAGGGGGAGAGTTCGTGTCCAAATCCCTACTGCTCGTGCCTCCATTTATTATGTGCTGAAGGATTTTTTTGAATACCATTCGTTCTTGGGTATCTTGACAACCTACATTAGCAGTCGAGTCTGTTTGATCCATTTTCAGTGTTAGTGAAGAAAAATACCTCACAAATATCTAGGATGGAAAACTGTAGATCTAGTGCAGATCTTGCCATTGGAAAACTATAGTGTTTATTTGTGATGTGCCATTTTTTCCATGCATGATCCCAGCACGACTTTGAGAAACTGGATGTTGCCTTTGAAGAGATCGTATGTCGCAGGCACTATTAAGAAGGAAACAATCTATTTACAATTGGCTGGAGCAGTTTTTTTTTTTTTCATTGATAAACAATGATCTTCATCAAAATGAGAATTATTTTCAGCCCCAAGATTCCCATGTGCAGAGGTGGTGATGGCGTGATCGTCGATGACAGTGGTGATTTCGAGTGCAACATCATTGATAACTTGAAGTTGATTTTTTTAATTGAAGCTTCCAATGCACCGTGTCGACAAGTTCAAAGGAGGTCGTGGAGATTTTCTACTAAGAAGTGTTGTGGTATGAAAATTAAAAGGTCCACCTAGAAGTGTAGGAAGTTTTCAACAATCGACAGTGGATTATGAGATCTCTTGATGGTCGTTTTTGAGTGCAACTCTTGATAATCAGAGTGAAGAAGAAGTTGACTATTTTTTCTATTGCAGTAACAAAAGAGTCTAAGGCAGAAGTCACATTTAATGCCCCTCCATTAACATCACCTTTTGTAGCAGAGGCATGACCCAATGCTACAGCTGTCATTGGAAATGCCTTCTCTAGAGGAACAATTGGTATGTAATTGTTGGGCAGTAAATCATCCCAATTTTCAAGTAACTCTTTATAGACTTTACGTAAAGTTACCTCCATCCTAAGTTGTTTTACTCAATTGAAGCAAACTACAAAATCATGGCATATGAACAGAGATTGAATTGTTTTTAAGGGGCTAGCTTAAATTTAGAGCATCACCTACTATTTTTAGATATTTTCCAATTTCCTTCTGTTGAACGTTAGCTGCTGCTGAAATTTCTTGCAAAGTGTGGGGCTCCTACGCCTCGCGGATGGCTTGGAGAAGCATGGCAGTGGCAAGAGCCTCAATGTTATGATTCCACAAATATGTGGTAGATGAGCAGTCCCTGAACAACTGTATCACATGGTTTGAAATATCCCTGTCCAACCCTAGTATAGACGCCACGTCCACTATCTGCAGATACGCCCTCAAATTGTCCACCAAACTCATGTTATTTGTAGTAGTAGTAGCAGTAGCAGCATTAGTAATGCTACCCTCAGCAAAAAAAATAGAGTAAGAAGAAGAACAGGCGATGGAGGGATAATCCATAAAAACCCTCTCAAGCTCGACGAGGTAGCTGCAAAAGCTGGTGGTGGTGGTAGTGAAGAGCGGTGTGTGCTCAAGGGACCATGTGTTGAAGGCGATGATGAATTTGGTGCTCTCTAAGGGATCCTCCTTAATAGCTTGTGGTGGGGGGCAGCTGCACTCGACATCACTGAATTCGAGGGTGATGATGCAGAGCGACATGTCCTATGCCCACTCCACGAAGAGCTCCTCCACCTGCGCCACCCGCTCCTCCACCATGCACCCACACGATACAACTACTCCAATTATATTATGTGAAACTTCTAGACAGTACAAAATATTAGATCTAGAGGTTTATCATAGTTATACTGCAGTGTGCTATTAGATCTGAGGGAAAACCACAATGTTAGTCAATTAAAATGCAGTTTGTAAATGAAGGCGTAAATAGAGGAGGCACTAGAGATGGAGAACTGGACTCCACATTTTTTTAATGTTATTTTTGAATATCGCGGATGGGAATGAAGGATGATTTAATTAAATTTTATAAATAACTATTTAATTCCATATACAACATGGGAGCTATATATATTTTATTGTGAAGGGGAAGTGCCAGGGGAAGTTCTGCCCATTGTTTTTTTCCTGTGAATGAATGTAGTTCATGATCAACTGCAATGTTTTTTTTAAAGTATGGCCAAGGACATCATAGTGTGTAATGGAATCGATGTATATTTTGCTGCTTGCAGTAGTAGTGGTAATTGCGAGTCTCGAAATGGAAAATCCCATTTGATATGTGGGGTAGCTCCTGGTAACTTCTGGATGTGTTTTTTCCAGAATATGAGCATATTTGAAGCAGCAGTCAGCACGTGCATATGGTTGGATTCAAATTTTTTGATGCAGGATAGCATAGAAACTAGCGGACATGGTTCTGTAATCCTGCACCAGAGGAGGGCTTCATTCTGGCATTGTTTCATTATTTTTTTAGGCATGTTTTTGTTTTCCCAACAAGTTGAAGGCCCCATTTAGACACAAGTATAAGGGTATTTATAGTCGTTGGAAATATTTTTCCATGATGGACACATTTGTGGTGTTAAATTGTAATTTTAATTCTGTTTCATTTGAGTTTTTTAGCCTCAATTTTTTTCTACCTTGGAGTGCACTCTCGGTTGAACCCGACACTCCCAAGGCACTTGTAAGTGAACCTAATATCTAGTAGTACCCACTATCTACTTGGCGGATGCAGCAACTAGTTACCCATGCATTTCGGTAAGATGAGGTGACTACCATAAGGACACTTATTATAGGGACTATAGATATAGACACCCTAGACTTTATCCGAGGTTTTTTTGGATCTACGTCTGAAGACTACAGACGAAGACACTCCAGAAGATTCTATTCTCTTATTCTCCTTCATATTTGGATATATGGCTCATTTTATTGTATTGAGTGCATTTTCGACAGAGACCGACACTCTTATATGGCTTGTTTTCATAGCTGGAGAGCCAAGCGCATAGAGCACGAGCCTAGACAAAATCAGCAATAAAGAAGGATGGTAGATTTTTTTAGAGAAGTCAACATTAAGGGGGAATGTTACCTAATATTGACTTGTTTTTTTCTTTAGTTAGGATAGTGCACTTTAAGGGGGAATGTTAGAATTAAAGTTCACTATGCCTTCACCTTGACACTTGTCAATTTCACATGACATTTTTCTTGTTATCAAATAGGCCTTCTTCCTATATATGCAATCCATTTTTATCAATACACATCTCATCAGTTTTCCTCCTAACAGATATCACTTGATAGATGGACAAGGAGGTAAAAATTAGATATCTAAGGAAGAAGGGACCAGTGAAGTGGTTGCCCATTCCTTGTACAATGGGCCATTACACCTATCTTGGCCACTTTGTCATGTTGCAGACTATCTGGAATATGGACACATACTATTTTCCATAGTTCACTTGGAGGGCCTATGAACCAAACGACCACCACAGAAGAGAAGTTACTAGCAAGCTGGCCCTTCTAGAGGTTACACTCAGTGGTGATGACTTCAAATATGCAATGCAATGGGCTTTCAGAAGCAACCATAACTTGGACTTGATATGGAGGATACCTAAGGATAAGTGGCCATATAGTGAATTGGAGGTTGTGGGTGATTATAGCACCCAACTAAAATTGTATCAAAGCTTTATAGTAGATAATATGGCCCCACTAGTCCTAGTGGACCCTCCAGAAGAATTTAAATATCCCACTCTTTAAATCACTCAGTAAGACTTTGACCTCTTCGAGGTCATGATGAAGATAGTTGATGAGGCCCAACAAGAGCAGGCCAAACTCCCTTCTTCTTCTAGTTACCTTTGTTGCCACTTCAAAATGGAAGGAGTTGGACATTGGTCCATCTTAGTAGACTACCACATAATCAGAACTAATTTTGATAAGCCCACATTAGAAATGTCGATTGGTAGAAAGTCAATGTTTGTTGTATTCTGCCACCCTGTTGATAATTGAAGAACATTGAGTATGACCCATGGTGATGAAAAAGATAACACAATATGTGGGCTATCTAATATTTTGAGAGGCTACGAGGTGCAAATATCCACGTGGTCCCCTACTCACAAAAATTCTAGGACTAAATCCTTAGATCAAGGAGTGGAGAGTTTACAATGGCAAGGGTCATTGATACCTGCTAGTTCACCACTGATGAATAGAATCAGATACAGGATATGGAAGAACAAAGGTACCCTAGCAATGGGATATTCATGCATAGAGAGAAATTTGTGCAAGGGGCCACTGAAACACCTATTTCCACCTTTGAGATCCCTTTGCCACCTAGCATGAAGGAGGCCACCATAGATGTAAGCAAAGGTGTCATCCGAGCATCTTCTACACCTTTCCAGATGATGAAGTCATAGATGGACACTCAAGCATAGGTGGTAAAATTAGTGGAGAAAGAAATTTAATAATGGAAATCCAAGGTTGCAAAAGTGGAGCCATTACATCTTAAGGTAAAGCAGCTTCAGGGAGAAGTTGATAAATTGAGGATGTTTGCTCCTTCCACTGTGTAGACTAGTGTTCAAATCGGATCATAAAATGAACTTAAATAGGAGATGAAGGAGAAGATCCAAGCAAGGATAGGGGATTTAGATTCCATTATGATAGATATATATGATGTGATACGTGCAATAGGCCTCATCCATAATAACCTACAACAAGGGATATAGAGAATAGATGCAATTATGCCAATCTATAAAAGGTTTTAGCAGGACTATGTTCCTATTTCTAGGCTAACGACCACCCTATCAGATGACTATTTATGCTTCTTTGTAGAAGAATACATTAAGGTGTCCCTATTTTTACAAAATGAGAAAAATTGGCTCAATGGGACTAAGAGGTAGCAGATGTTGAGTATGAGGTCAACGATTAATTGGCCAGACTGCAACCTCTCTATTGAGGACTTTGGGCAGGCCCTAGTCATTAAATATTTTTTTCAAAGGATCTAAGATTTTGATTTAGAATCTGGTGACAAAATGTCTAAGCATTTCATGTATTTGGTAGAGATGGTAGACCACCTGTATGAATTTACCAATAATAATGTGTAGTGGGCCAAGGACCGTATAGTCGAAGCCACACAAGATTTAAACCTGCTTCTCTTCTCCTTGAAATTTCATGATGAGGCTTGGAAGTTCATTGACCAAGCCATTAAAAATCACAAGGCAGGATTGGGGTCCACATCCACTACGACACACGCACCAGGAGGACCACAGCCACCAGCATAAGATAGTACTAGTGGAGATGTACAACCACCACCTGCATGAAACAGAACGTGGGCTATGTGTCTATTTTTGAATGCATCCTAATTTTGGGTACAGTAGGATTCTTATAGCGAAGCAGGCGATTACAATAGTTAGGTAACCTACACTATATAGAGGAGAACACTACAACAATAATTTTTGTCATCGAATCTTTGAGAGATAAAATCCAGGTATAGCTTGTTCTATTGTTTGAGTCGTATTCTCCTTGTGTTTCTTGTTTGTTTTGCTCATTGTATTTCTTTCTACCATATCTATGGATTACCAAGGAGCATTGTTCACTGTGATTATTTCTTATGGAACACACTGAGTTGGAGACTCTTACATCACTGCAATGAGTATGGATAGGAGTATCCCCTTTGTTACGTTATTCGAATGGGGGTTTATTGTAAATCATTGACATACAAGACCCAAGCACCTTGTTGGGCCTGCTTTATGTAATCTCCTTATATTAATACAAAATCCAACTTGATTCCTAGTTTATCTTCTATATTTTATGGTTTGTGTAATGCTCATTCATGTGTTCTTGCAATAAAAACCTATGGATGACACTTTTTGTCACTAGTTTAATCATTTTCTTGCATTACATTATTCGAATGAATTAAAAAAAACTAGTTCCCCCTTTATTTCTCTGCTTTGGTCATAAAATATCAAATTGCTATGACTCTATAATGGATAAGGCACTGGTCTGGGTTTGATGAGCACTCATATTAATAGGTTCGGTCACCCAAAATTATCAAAACAACTAAATAACATTTTGTCTAGCATAGTGGGCATGTGCATTATGAAGTATTAGTCAAATAACCCACTATTTGGGGTTTCCTTACCCAACCTAGTCGGTTTAGAGTTGTTTAAGGTAGTCTATTCCCAAGTTAATGAGGTGGATCAACCAGAATCCATAGTGTTGGTTGTGATTTTAAGAGTTTTCCATGACGTGATAGATATTTTAAGGGTAAGCGGGAAAACTCCACAACATATGGGAAGCGATGGTATCTTATGAAGATGTGTGATGGAAGAAGAATTTAAAGCAACATTGAAAGAATCTCATAAAGTTTTAGCAGGAGGGCACATGGGACCAAATGCAATATCTAGGAAAATATTACTAGCTAGACTATGGTGGCCCACACTATGTAATGATATGAAAGAGTATGTGAAAGCATGCGATACTTGTCAAAGGGTAGGAAAGTTGATAAAGAGGGAATTTATGCCATTGAATCCATCATAACCCTAGGAACTATTTGAAAGGTGGAGATTAGAATTCGTTGGGCCATTGAAGATATCTCATAGGATTTGATATTCTAGTACAGATCACAAGTGATTGAGGAGGATACTTTGTCAATTAAATCATCAAAATGCCAACAACGGAGTTCAGGATTTTGCACTCATTGTCTAGTCTGTATTATCCCAGATCTAATGGGCAAGCGAAAGTAACAAATAAATTCTTGGTATCTACTCTATATAAAACCTATGAAATAGAGGGAGTAGATTGGGAAAAAATGCTACCATTTATTTTTTGGGAATATAGAACAATATTCAAACCAAAAATAGAACATACACCTTTTCAATTAATGTATGGACAAGAGGTAGTGGTGTCAGTTGAATTCTTGATACCAAGTTTGAGAGTCATAGTAGAGCATCGCTTGGATGATTAAGAAATTTTGGAAGAGTGACTGACATCACTGATAAAATTAGATGAGATAAGAGTCATGGCATAATGGATGATTGAGGTAGATCAAATGAATGCATGGCATGACAAACATTTGAGAAAATTAGAACTCAGTCCGAGTGACTTGGTTCTAAAGTTCAATGAAAGCAGGAAATCAAGCCCAGTAAGTTGAAGATATTGTGTCTTGGTACCTATAAATTCGTTGAAGTAATGAATAATGGAGCAGTCAAGTTGTATAAATTGAATGGGATGGAGGTACCCGACATGGTAAACAATCCAAATTTGAAGCCTTACAAGGTACAATGCTTATTCATTCTTTAGAAGATATTGAACAAAGAAGATGAGCAAAAGCTTAACAAAGGACTCAAGATGATCCAGGTCCATCATAGGAGGATCCTAACATGGGACTTGCATACTTATTTTTAGTAGGGAAGGATACATAACAAATCATAGAATAACAAGAGTTGGCATCTCAACCCAGAGAAAGAAGAAGATTGAGAGTGCATGTCAGATTTGCAGATGGTACCGAACGAGTAGAAGAAAAATATGAAGAATGGATTCCTCTAAATCAAATAGGACATCAATAGATAGTAATATTACCCAAAAAAGTGGAAGACAAGAAGAAGAAACCCAAGGGAATTGAAATATGATGTATCCCCAGGTTGATCATAGAGAACTACCCCAACAAGCAGAAGGACGAAGAAGGATACGATTAATAGTATGATATAAGGATAGAGTGGACACCTTTGAAATGGAAGTTCTAGAGGAAAATAGGAATGAGACTATCAATGAAGAATTGGTTGGGCGTACTCCATTAGCTCAGACAGGGCTATTATAGTAGAGAATGTAATTGCAAACTCA
Source organism: Wollemia nobilis (assembly GCA_028583015.1). Classification (NCBI taxonomy): domain Eukaryota; kingdom Viridiplantae; phylum Streptophyta; class Pinopsida; order Araucariales; family Araucariaceae; genus Wollemia; species Wollemia nobilis. Next base: position 5,465,547 of record JAQPPZ010017109.1, read on the forward strand.
ACAACTGCAAGAATAATACCAGATGTTGTGAGGTTATAATGCAAGGTTGAGAGAACAAACAATCCAAGAATTGGATAGTACAATACAAATATTGGATAAACAAAGAATAGCTAGGCTACAATATATAGAAGGAGAACCTAAGGATGATGAGGGGATAACTCCAAGAAGTAGTGTAAGAAATTATGGAGCAAGCACAAGTTTACAAGTACCACCAAATGAACCGCCAATGATGAGTGAAGATGTAGAAATATTGTGGTAAGATATTGAGGAAGCAACCACATCACTTGAATCACAAGGTGAGGCACGACTAGATTTAAGTGACTCCAATAATTAAGGAATACCTTAGCTAGTAAGGGAACCTAGAATATAAAGTAGTTATGAGGATGATTTCCCAGGGAACCCCCATAATCCTTGAGATAACTGTGATCCCCCAATATGTACAACAACACAATGGCAACTAGGGAGATCATAGGAATGTAAAACCAACCTTGATCCACAAGCATATATAATATACTTTTGATAGTTGAGAAGAAAAATTATATAAGTACAAATATTGGAGAGACTGGTGAATTTACCAACAGATTTGATAGAACAGAGAGAAAAGAATCAAAATAACTCAAGTTCTAAGACAAAATTTTCTGACACATATAGAGAGTTATTGGCAACTTCATCTCCATAAATAAGCTTCAAGAAAATAATATTGAGACATTTCTTAACACATGTAGATCATATAATCAGATCACTATGAAAATTTTCACCAAGCATAAGAAGTAGAATTCCACTAGCCAACATTGAGTTGGTAGATATAACTCCTTATAATCAAGAAATATGAGGAAGGAACAAAGAAGGACCCATAAGGCTTCATCCAGGAAGGGGAGGAGGTATTCGACTATGAAGTGAGAAAGGACAAGGTGATGTTACAATTAGAGGAGGAAGAGGACGGGGAATGTTTTGACCTCCTACTACCAGATGGCCAGGAGATGCACCCTTAGCATGCATGAACTGGGTAAGAAATTTGTGAGGTATACTAAGAATGAGAGGAATGTTATCTAACACTAAAAGGCAAAATACATGGGGACACCCACAACTAATTAAATAAGGACCTTAGAGAGGGTAGGTGATAGAGGATTACTCCAAAAAAGGGAAGAATCATCGATGGCATAGAGAAGTATGATTTTAAGAGGAATAGGATGGGGCAAACACTCATATGGTAGAGGTCTTGCAATAAGAGGGAGGATACATTTCATATATGAAATAAACCTAGGCCAACAAAGGATCCAATCACCATTTTTAGAACTATAAATTAATCGAGAAGATATGCAGAGAAGTCACTCGAATTATAGTACAGTAGTAAGGACATTGCTACTAAGGGATCAATCACCTGTTTGATAAGAGGAAAGGAAACCAGGTGAAGATACTCCAACTTGCATTTGTACAATTCCAAATTATACACATGGTATGGGAAGGCCAAGTGATTGAGTAACATCACAAGTAGAGATGAATCAACCTGGGAAGCAAGTGGTGCCAAGCAACACAACCACTTAGAATGTCATAGTCAAACCTCCAATAGAAGAATCCTATGGGATCGTACAAGTGAATGTCATTGTACGATTTCTATAGTGGTAAGTGTAAATAGGTTAGGAATGAAAACAAAATTAAAAAAGAAAAGAAAATAAAATTCCTTAATTGTGAAAATTCCTCGGGACACAATTAGGAAGGAAGTGGGTTGAAAATCAGAAACAATGACCTCTTCAAGAGAGAAAATAGATAAAAATTTCTCTAAGTGATAGATTGTACAAGTCAATTTTTAAGATGAAAAAACACAAGTGATAGATCATATAAGCCAATTTTTTTGAATTCAAAAAACATAAATGAGATATCGTGTAAGAGGAATTAGCAAAAGTACATTAGAAATCATACAAGAAGGCATGTTGCATTATTTAGGTTGTACAGTGTATAATTTTAGGCACAATTGTACAATTTTTAACCATCACATTAAATGTTCATATGTGTGGATCGATGAGTTGTCATAAAAGAGCAGGAAAAACTTAAAAATTGCATAAAGTGATGAGTTATCAATCATCCAAGCAAGTAAGATGAAAAGACATGCAAAATGGTGCAATTTCAAAATTTGAGTGGTTAGGGTTTGGAGATAGTTTAAATAGAAGGCTCAACATAACAATTTTTTAAACCGTACATAGAGAGTTCAATTTTTTTAGGAGGACAAAAGTGAGAAGCATGCAACTGAATGGAGGCAACTACATGGGCATTAAAAATCATCAATAAGCTACAATAATTTATGAATCATTTTTAAACTCACACTAGGGAGACTTTTCGCATTCGAAGAAATCAACCCAAATAAGGAATAAGGAGAAAAAGTGAGGGTTTGACTCCATTGAAGTAAGAATTCAAGTTCAGCTAGAAAGAAAGGAGGTTTGCAACAAACAGTGTCCAAACATGAACAAGGTCATTGAAAATGTACATTAGGGTTTGAATAAGTGGTAGATTGAAACCAAAGCGGAGAAATCATAGGAAAAAAGAAGTTACAAACCCTAAATTGGATAAAAGTGACCAAAAAAGAAAGGGATAAGACTGAGGAAAGGAAGGATAATACCATACAATCGTATTTGATAGCCAAAATGTTTTGTTTTTGGGGATAAATTGCACCAAGTGTGGAAGAATTGAGAAATTGCTCCCAAAAACCATTGAAAATATAGATTGAGGTATTTTTGAAACTAGGTCGGAGAGAAATCATAGAAGAATAGTGAAAAACAAGATTTTTTAGGTAGATAAGGGTTTGAAAAGATGTATTGTATGATTTTATGGTGGAGTGTATGGTCTCAAAAGAAAGATTTTGCGATTTTAGGCATTTTTTGAGCTATTTTAGCCATTCAAAGCAAATAGTAAGGAATCATATAGATTTGACAAGGGAGAGCACGTAGAGATGGATACTATATAGAGTATTACATCCTTGTACAATTTTAGGCTACAATTATATGGTTTTTAAAATATTGAATAGTTTGAATACCGAATAGTGATAGATTGAACGATTGTATGATTTGGAAGGGTTGCTCATAAGGAAACCATATAGGAGTAAAAGGAAGAGTATATTGTATGATTTGTAGTAGATTATATGATTTTTGAGTAGTAAGATAACCAAATGTATGACAAGAAAATAATTTTAGTCAAAGAGTTTAGATACCAATTAAGAATAATTGTAGCCAATAGGGTGGAATGGTCACCAAGATCTCTACACAAGAGATATTCATAGTCATGGTAGTACTAAGGGTTATAGTTTCAATCCCATGATTGGCATGGTACTCATCCTTGGATAAGAGGAGGATACAGGTCCTGGAGAGGTAAGAGGTACTGGAGGGCTAACAAAAGGAGAACATGACCAAGACACCAAGAGAAGAGGATGGCACAAGAAAGGATTTCAAGGAGGGAATTGAGAAGTGAGGAACATGTTCTAGATCTATATGAGGATCTAAGTAGTGGACCTGAGGAATTTTAGGTGAAAATAATGAATATATCATTCGTACAACATGGAGGAGAGACATGCAGGAGGTGGTGGAGTAATGAACAAAAACAAGAACCACCCCTAGAGAAAACAGTTTGAGGAGGCTGGTGTAGCTATAATAGTGCAAGTGCCACCACACAAGAATACCTTCTTCTAAAACTATTTGCTATAGATGGTTCAAGCATATAATATTACAACCAAAACTACCTTTGTCAATGTGGGTAAAAGGTTAGTGAGAGTATAAATATCAGTGGAGGCTTTCAATAAAATATTTATATTTCCAGCATACAACACAATGATAGATAAGAAGTTGGTTGATATAATTGAGACATATAAAATCATAACTTTATTAACGAATGTAAAGTCATCGACTAATGCAAATATCTCAGGTGCAGGGACTCGAGGAATTAAACAGAGCCATTTGAAAGGAAACAATTGACCATATGCTATGAATATGATGATGGCTTGACTATTTGGAGATACACAAGCTATAAATATGCCAATATGGATGGATCATTATATAGAAGGTATCACTAAAGGGATCAAGTATGATTGGGGTACCTATCTAGAAAGAAAGATGCACAAAGTATTGATGAAAAGATCAAAGAATTTTGGAATGAATTTCCATGCCATTGGATTATTATTAAATGTTGTTACGAAAATGGAAATCCACTTTCCAAGTTTTATAGAACCTAGGAATGTTAGGGTAGGACATCCAACCATTTTAAGGTGGATAAAGTCAGTACCTATTCAGAAGGAGACTCTAGAGAAGTCTTGGATAAAGAAAGAACATAAGGCCACTGAGGTATAGAACGATACTCCTTCAGAGGATGAGGATGTACACCCATGAAAAAAAAAGGCCTATGAATTTAGAACTTGAATTGGAGAAAAAATAAATTCAAAAATGGTAGTAGGAGTAGCCACTAGTTTAGGAAAGGGAGGAAATTGTTGGTAGGTAATCCAGTCCAATACAAATAATGACAAGGAGGCAACAGGACAGAATGGCAAAGAATATCACTCCAAAAAAATAAACCGAGACTGTATAGAAGGTTCAACAAGAGGAAAATAGACAGTCAGACTCAAATAAGATGGATCTGCATGAGTGGAATTAGGTAGAAGAATAGAAGATACTGGAATCCCCATAGATATTCCAGCATAACAAATTTGAAATTTTATATTCTTCAAAAAAAATTGAGGATACATAAGTAGGGAAGATAGCACAAGAAGTATCAACCACTACTCAATAATAAAAGGAGGAATCCGAAGTGAGATTGGAAGACTTAGAGGAAGAGTCTAGATAAAACAAGAAGCCCCATTTTAAATTCATGATGGGGGGAAGTTCAAATAAAAATAATCCAAGTGATGTGCAAGAAGAGGTGAAAGGATAAAAAGAACAAGAAGAACCTATTGTTGAAAAAGTTACAGCACTGGAGATACAGTATAATCAAAATAAAGAGCAGGTGACGTAAGAGAAATAGGTGGGATTCAATGAATATAGAGAATACCAAGAATCAACAGAGTAGCAACAATATCAATAGGATATTATGAATATAAAATATAATGTGGAGGTGGAGAAGATAGTGGAATGGACTCCACCAAGGTAAAAGATAAATACAAAGAGGGCACTACTAGAGCTCAGAGGAATATCTAGCCACCACATGGAAGAGGAGGAAGAAAAAACTCCTATTGAAGAGGAACTACAGAGAATACAAATAATCTACCTTCTAAAGGTACCACATTTTGATAAGATTGAATTTGAGGAGGTGGTGCAAGGAGTAGAAGATGATGTGTAACATTTCTTCTCTTAGATAGACAATTCCATAGCTAGCACAAAATTATAATTTTGTATTGGATGCATGGGAGAGTTGACGTTGTGGGAGGAACAAGTGTCTCTCAAGTTGGAGAAGATAATATAATGGGTGATCAACGATGAGGGTAAAAGGAGAATTACAGACATTCATGTACAACACCCATGGAATTTACCCAGGTAAGAGGTAACCATGATGTTGGGAAGAGACAACTTACCAGAGGGAGTGAGAAACAACTATAGGCAGTATTTGAGGTTGTACCTAGATAGAACCAATCATTCTAATTGTCCCTTGAATATAGTGGATTTGTAACATGAGGGTTACTACAGGATTTGCTATCACTCTAAGGAAGTTGAACTTCCTAACACATTAGATAGAGTGATTGAGCATAGGATTGGAGCAAATTTATTAGCTCAAGGAAGCTTAGAAGGAGGATATGGAAGCCACTCGAAAGGAAATGATTGCAATGGAGGAAGAATTGCAAAAGTGTATGGTTACAGTAGAGGAGAAAATAAAGAAATTGGAAGAAGAAATGCTAAGCACCAGAACTAATATTGAGGCCAGACTTAGCTTTCTTGAAGAAGATAAGTGACAGGTCTCGCAAATGATAGAAGATAGGATTAAGGAGTTGGAGGCTCAACTTAGAGCAAAGGATGAATAGGTGAAAACATAGTTGGCTAAAAAATATGACCAAATTGCAGAATAGACCAAGAATATGGAAGAGCTTAAGAAAAATAAAAGATATAATTATATGGTCTTGGAGAAGCAAGCACAATTGAAGGCCAGATAAGATATTGTCTGTGCCTTAAAGGCTGATGTTGATGACCACCTGAAGAACATTACAAAAAATAATGAGGAGATTCAAGTGGAAACATGAAAATAAGCTCATTTGCAGGAAATTCTGAAGAAGAGTTCCATTAATCATGAAAAACAAATGAGGGAACTCCTAAAGACTGTTGAAGAGAAATCCAATTACCATGGGGTGAAAGCAGTAGAAATGGAGAACTATGCAGCTAGGTTGAATAATGAACATATAATTATTCAATCTCAAGTGGACGAATTGAAATTTATGGTCACATATTATGACGTACAACCAAAACAAAAGGATGAGTTGGTGAGGACACCAACCAAAGTAAAGGGGAGGGAATATGTAAGTAGCAAATGCACCTCTAAGAAGAAGAAGTGATAAATGGATTTACCCAATTTTGATAGTTTTGACAAGTTTTACAAATCATACAGGTAGGATTAAATCATATTTTCATGAAGGCAAACCATACAAGGTAATGGTAAATCATACAAGGCACAATGAAATGAAGTGAAATACATATGAAATGTACTTTCAGGTTGTAATTGCGCATGTATTTTATTATTAAGGTGTTAGACTTAGTAAAAGTCTTAATTAATGCATTTTGTTCTGCATGGATGGTTTTAAATAATTAATTTCCTCATGAACCACTTTGGAATGACCTACGAAATATTATATAAGGCCAAATTTTCAATTTTTATGGTCTGGACATATACTGGTTATAATTTGATAGATTTGGATTCTTCTAGTTAATCTAGCAAGTGTTAGGAGTTAGAATATACTCTGAGAGAAGGATTGTATGTTATTACTGAAAATTAATGAATAATAATTAGAATTCATAGCTTCTCTTGTGTTGTATGATTTTGGAATGGTTGAATAGCAATTTATGGTTTAGTTTTATTGTATGTACTTTTGTTTGATTGTTTTGGTTAATTTATGCATTGTTGTAGAATAATGGATGGAATTAGAATTGGTGTAGCTATATTGAATGATATGGAATTATTATAATCTCAAGTAATACATATGTAACTCTACGGTATGATTTATGGGTGTCACCATTGGATTCATAACTCTCTCAAGTCCCATTGATATGTTTTGCAGGTTATTGTAAAAGGATTAATTACCACATTTAACCCTTACAAAATCTATATGAGAGAGGTTGGTATAGTAGAGTATCCAATTTGGCACTTGTATGTATATTTTTTCCATACAAATCATACATCAAATTTCTTACAAATCTTACAAAATATAGTTACCCAATTTGGCAGTTTATGTGATTGGAAGAAACTTACCCGATTTGGCAGTTTTAGGAAATCGACTTGTTGGGTTACAAAACTATGTACGAAAGCTTGAAAAAATGAATTTGAAGGATTTTTTGAGTGTGGTATCATACAAGCTATATCAATGTATGATTTTTTACCATATAGTGTATCAATTTGGCTTCCTTATGAGTTGTTCATTGGGTGCAAACTAGTAGTTTTAGAGATCGTACAGTCATACAATTTGGTAAATAAGTTAGGATTAGTAAATTGAAAATATTAAGAATTAAAAATCACATCCCCACCAGAAATAATTCACCCCTGTGCTACAAGAATGATATCAAGAGCTTAACTAAGGATGTGAAGAGTGGTGAACCTCAAGGTGTGAATGACTAGGCATAGTGGCAACACGACTAGGATCCTGATAAGGTGTGTGGTTGTGTAGCTACTAGAAGTAATGAGGTGTGGAAGTGAATAATGCACATGATGGTGTGGATTGAGGTATGGTATGAGGTGGGGTTCTTTAAAATTGAGTAGGAGAGATGACATGCTTGAAGGGTGGAGGATCTTTCTCATCCACCATGTCATGGATTAGGGTTTTAAAAATATGGCATTTGTTGATATCATGACCTGATTGATGATGGTAGACACACAATTGGTGTTATTTATATCCACTCAATATTAGGTGAAGTGGATCAATTGGTTTGATCTCAGGTAAACTGAGGAGCGCTATGTGAAGCAATTGGTGGAATGTGTGGGAGAGAGGCTCCAAAAGGATAGGCATGGGATAAATGTAAGGCATGGGTAGTGATGAGAACAAGGAAGGTGGGATAGTCATGGGTGGGTGGAATTTTGACCTTGATTTTTGTGGAGGCTTCATTCAGGGATGAGGGATGTGCATGGAAGAGGATAAGGAGGTATGATTTGTGCCAGAATGGCAAGTAGGTGAATTTCATCGACAATGTCTTAAGTGTAACTCTATATTGTCAAGGCATGAGAGGATATGTTGGAGATCAATGGATGGAGGATAGGGTATTAAAGTGGAAGGAGATGAGGAACCTAGTGGAATGAGGAAGTTGGGATATGGGTGTAGATACAAGAACAAATAAGGTGATGGAGGTTAAGGTGGATATGGGTGATGTGGCGATGGTACGGGCTGAAAGTGAGTGCCACAAAAAGGGATTAGGGGTATCCAATGAATATTTGGGGCTCATGATGGTTGTAGGTAGTGATGATTTTGATATGGGTATGTAAATGAAGATATGGATTGAGAAAGGTGTTTATGAAGGGCCTAATAATAAGGTAACATCCCATTATCCAAGGGTGAATGTAACCTTGAGTAATGTGAGAAAGAAGGTAGGTTATCCTTGTTAGGGGGGAAGGAAACAAAGGAAGAGCATCGAGCTGAAGAAGTAGGTAGGTAGGGATCTCTCTCATCGACTAAGGTGGTAGGGGATGAGTTCCTCATGCATAGGTATGAGGAGGGGGAATGTTCCCCTACATCCAAAAAGGAGGAAATAGAGTCATGAATATCATCAAAGTGAGAAGAAATGGGTAAATCTCTATGATCAAATAAAAAGGTTGGATTGGAGTATCATGGTTTGTATGGGATGAGAAATATGAATGGTGAACATGAATAGAGTTAGATGGTTTTGTATGTTCGATCAGGGTGATCAATGAAGGGAGGTGCATCGACAAGTCCTTCATGATGGGTTGAAGGTATACCATGATGTAAATCCAATATGATGTGTCCCAGCAAAGGTGGCATAGTCGACGAAAGGGAACCTGCAAGACAAAATATATAAACAACATAAAATGACATAAAATAAAAGTCTTTTTGTTACGTAACAAAAAGTGTGTGTTTGGTGCTATCTAATTTGTAAGTGTACTAGTTAGGTGATATATACAATATGACTATGATGATATGTATAATGACTAGTGACTTATACCTAAGACAACTAGGCATTGAATGTGTGAATATGAATGATGTTGATTGGTTCAATTTTTTCAATTCCTTCAAGATCAACAAATCAATAGGCACCAAAATCAAACTTATGTGTGATAATGTAAGGACCTAGCCAATTGGGCATGAATATATTGTGTATCTAGTAGGGTTGGCTAGTGATCTATTGGTTCTCTTTAAGAACCAAGTTGTTGATCTAGAATTTATGCTAGTGTACCTTGCAATTATAGGCATGATGAATATGGTATTGGTAAACATGCATGTTCTATTGCATGAATATGATGCTCATCTAGGAGAGTTAGTTGGTTGAGTATGGCTTGACGAGTAGTATCATCATTTATGAAATATTGCATGGATATGCACGAGGGTATCTCGAGCTCGAGGGATAAAATAGCCTTACCACCATAGACAAGAGAGAAGGGTGTTGTCCTAGTGGGGGTACGAATGCTCATTTGATAGGCCCACAAGGCTAATGGCATTTTACTATGCCAATCACAATGAAATTAAGCACCCATTTTGTAGAGTATGGCAGAGATGGTTTTGTTAGTAGCTTCTTCTTGGTCATTACCCTAAGGGTAGTATGGGGTAGAGAAGTTGTGATGGATTTTGAGCTTGATCCATAATGTGCAAATGTTCTTATTTTTAAATGGTGTACCATTTTCTTAAATTATTTACGAGGCGATTCCAAAATTGCATATGATGTGTTCAGTGATGAATTCCATGATTTTTGCTCTTGTGGTTTGAACAAGTGGGATAGCTTTGACCCATTTTGTGAAGTACTCAATAGCAGCAATGATGAACTTATGGTTGTTGGATGTAGTAGGTGAGATTTACCCAATAAGAACTAAACCCCATTGCAATAAGGACCACATGGATTGAATGTGCTATAGTGCTTATGAGGGAAAGTGTGTGATATTAGCATGTTGTTGACACTTGATGAATCATTTAATAAACTTACAACAATCATGTTCCATTTTGGGCCAATAGTAGCCTATGCATAAAATATGCTTAGTAATGGCCATGCCACTGAAGTGGCCACAACAAGTTTCATCATGGTTTTCTTGAATCACTAATTGAGCTTCTTGTGGTTTGAGGTGACATAGAAGGATGCCATCATGACTGTGATGATAGAGGATGCCCCTCATAAATGTGTAAACAATTACCCTTTGTTTGAATGCATGATTATGAGCATGTGGTAGGTCACAAGGAAGGAAGCCTAACATAATATAATCCTTAATCTGATAAAACCAAGGATCATGTGGCTCAGTATGGATGACATGGATACCATCATTGGTTTATGGTGAGGGTGAAATACTAGACTAGGATAAGGTGTGACTGGACACATATGTCATGTTAGAGAGGGATTTTTATGGTACTAAAGAGCCTAGAGACGCCATGGTTTCAATTAAATAATTGTAAGATAGTGGAGTGGCCTTAATATCATACCACTCAAGTTTGGCGAGTAGCTGTTGAGCAATTTGTTTGTGCTTGTGTAGTAGAGGGCAATGACATTGTTATAATTCCTTGACTTGATTGACGATAAGGAGGGAATCACCAAATATTTATGCATATAAAGTGCTTTATTTAAATCAAGAATGATATCTTTGTACTTGGCATTGTTATTTGTGCAAGAAAAACCTAATTTAAAATATAAGGGGAGATGTTCCCCATCAGAAGTAAAAAATATAATTCTAGAACCCCTAGTGTGGGCGCAATGGGAGCCATATATATTCTTCTAATTTGATGATGTGAAAAATAGAATCATTGGGAAGCTAAATAAGGAGTGGTTGATCATCAGGTAAGGTATCATCAACGAGTTGGTCGAAAATCACCTATCCCTTAATGGACTTTTGAAAAATAAATTCAAAGTCAAATTTAGTAAGAAGCATGATCCATTTTGTGGTACAAGAGTTATGATAACTCTTATTCATCATGAATTGTAAGGGGTTATCATGAGTGATAATAAAAGTCATGTGGTTGATCATGTAGTGGCATATATTTTGTGTAGCAAAAACTACAACTAGGCATAGCTTCTCCATTTAAGCATGTCACATTTTGTAATTGACCAAATTGCAGCTAATATATTATATGGCTTGCTCATGGTTGAGCATGTTCTTCTGAGCCAATAACATTATGATTACAAAACATATGGTAGAAATGTATAGGAAGAATGACAATCATTTATGTGATGGAGATGAAACTAGTGGAATGGTGAGATAAGCTTTAATTGCATAAAAATATTATTGGTAGTGAGAATCCTATTTAAAGGTAACCTCTTTTTGTAAGAGGTGATTAAATTGTTTGCATTTGTCAGACAATTGAGCGATGAAGTGATGAATCGCTTGAATTTCCCCTTATAAACTATGTAGTTGCTTGAGATTCATGGGAGGAGGTATCTCAACAATAGTTTTTACTTTGTTGGGATCGACTTCAATACCTTGTTGAGAGATAATGAACCCCAATATATTGTATGAAGTAACACCAAAGACACACTTCTTTGGGTTTAATTGTACTTTGTGTTCAAGGAGGCAATCAAATATTTTATGAAGGTTTGTGAGATGCTATGAGCACTATTTTGATTTTGTGATGAGGTCATCAATGTAATCTTACATAATATTATACATGTAGTCATGGAAAATATAAGTTATAGCACATTGGTAAGTTGCCCCAATTTTTTTGAGGCCAAAAGGTATGACCTTATAACGAAAATTCCCCCAAGGAGTCGTAAAGGATGTTTTATGATTATCAGTGAGGTTGATCTTGATTTGGTTATAGCTAAAAAACCCATCCATGAGAGATATAATTTCATGGCCTGTTATAGATTTTACCAATGTATTGATGTTGGGCAATGGGAAATTACCTTTAGGACAAGCTTTGTTTAGATCCTAAAAATCAATGCATACACGAACATATCCTATGGATTTTGGTATTGGGACCATGTTGGATACCCATTTTAGGTAGTCAATTGGTTGTATAAATCCCACATCAAGGAGCTTTTGAAGTTCATATTTAACCATTAAGGAAATCATAGGGTGCATTAATCATAATTTTTGCTTGATGGGATTGGCATCCCTATCAAGTGTAAGGTTGTGGATGACTGGTGATGGATCAAGTTCGGGCATGTCCATGTAGGACCAAGTGAAAACTTTGATGTACTCATTAATAAAAGAGGTAAACAAGGTGTGTTCCTCTAAGGATAGGTTGAATATGAGTTTAATAATGTGGGGATTGGTAGGATCATCACCAATGTCCACATTTATAGTGTCTTCCACAAGCATGTGGAAACCATCTTGGAGTCGAGCAGGAATGGGAATGAGACGGAGATCATCGATAGCCTTAGGTAAGTTGAATTCATCATCCAAATATACTTATATATTATTTACCCAAGGAATATGAGGTGGAGCAAATGACGAAGGAGCATTTACAATGCATAGCATGGGTGGTGATAGCAATAAATCATGTGACAAGGGTATAGGTGATATGTGAGTGAAGTTTATGAAGTTGGAGTTGGGTGCATTGGTGTAATCTAGGTGAGATGCATAGAAAATTGGGGTGAATAATTCAATAGAAACCATGTTAAAAAAGGTAATTGAGGCTACACAATATGGAGAGCATGGGAATGGAGATTTAGAAGGATGTAAATTATGTGTTAGATTCAATGGAGAGCATAGAACCATGGGTGGAGAACGAGGTTGAGTCATACAGCGGTGGAACTATTGATGATTATGCAAATGTATGAGTGAATAAATTGATAATGGAGGGGAAGTTGAATGAGTATGATATGAGTGGGGAGAAGTGATAGAAAGGGCAAAAAATCTATCGACCAAATTATCGATGAAGTAGGCAGATGTGGCATCAAAATATGGTGCATCCTAAAATAATATACATGGAATGTTGATGGTAGAATGGGGGGATGGACACTCATGGAGGATGTCAACATCATATGTTTATTCTAATAAGTGCATAGAAACTATTTGAGGATGAAGATTGAGGTCTTGAAGTTCATCTTTGAGCAAGTGAACGGATGTAAGGTTATAACCTAAATCATATTTATCCGTAGGTAGTTGAACGTAGGGATTAATGGGTATTTGTAATTCTTGTTCATAACATCCTAGCCCAAAACCATACCAATTAAAATATCAAATGTAGAATAATACAAAGTATGGATTGGACATATTGTATAAGGTTCCACAAAATCTTGATTGCGACGATAGGGGCACAACTATTGGGAGTGACAAATCAAGACCCGCATAGATGAAATTTGTATGATTATTTGGTAGACCAAGTGGTATGACAGTGCCTATGGTGAGTACTAAGGTATAAGGGTCACCAAATTCATGGGTATCTTGAATCATGAAAGAATGCACATGAGCATCATGAATACTCTATTTGCTCGAACCAAAATTGGTTATAAAAATGGATACTTGTGGTGAAGTGTGGGGTGGTGAGTGAGGTGATGAGTCTGAATCCAAATACGAAGAAGAGAGTTGGGAGTCACATATGGTGGCATGAGGATATTAGAATAATTGGGCATCCAAAAAAGAGGCTCATTGTTCCCAATCACTATATTCATTGGCGATGGAAGTAATAATATGAGCAACATGTGGAAACTATTTTGTGGGGTGAGTAGGGGTTGCATTGCGAGGTGAAGTGAAAGACCGAGGTCAAGGATGAAATGGAAGTGGAGGCATATGAGGAGTAGGAATGATAGGATGATATATAGAAGAATATATGTGAGAAGTAGTAGGATACCACAAATAATGTGTCAAAAAAGTAATTAATGTAGAAGGGGGAATCGTGGAAGAAGATGGTTGTATGTGTTAAGTAGATGTAGAAGAATGTGTGCACAGTATAGGTGAATTATGTGAGAATGAGGTAGTTTTTGGAGAGTAAGTGGATACCTCTACCTAAAAATATGAAAGAATGAGGATAACACAAGTAAATTATGATGAAGGTCTCAATGGAAGATTTGTGATGTTGTAGAATTTGAAAGGATCACCATCGGTGGGAATACAATGGACCATTTCGTTATGCACATATATGAGGTGATGATGCAAGGTATATGGAACACATTGCATATCATGGGTCCATGGATTTCCAAGAAAAACATTATATTGTATTTTACCTTGAATGACATGGGATAAGGTAGACATGGTCCTTACACCTATGTAGATGGGCAAGATGATGGAAGCTACTGTGGGATGCATAGAACCATAAAAAGCATGAATGTTGAGTGATGGTGTAGCAACATGAGTAGGTGGAATATGGAGGTTATTAAGGGAAGTAGTAGAGATGATGTTGATGGAAGAATCAATATCAATGAGGACATGCTTGTAAGTGATGTCATTAATGGTTGCTTGGATATATAGTGGAGGATCAGCTCCCTCACCCATAAGCTCGATAATATCATGGTCATGGAATTTGATAAAAGATTACATGCAGTGAGGGATGTTCCCAATAAAATTTACAAATGCATTTGTGTCATGGATTTTGAGTTTGATTGAGAGAAAAATTGTGTTTAATGCCTCGTGATGAGGGTAATATTGTTGTAAAATATCAAAAATGGACAATCAATTTGGATTATTACACAACTGATGGATGAGACTACCATGAATAATGATGATATTTCATGGTAGAGGTGGTGAAATATTCAATGTTGTAGGTGAGTGAGGATAATTTTATGGTATAGGAGGTGAAGTGATGGGTGCATCTTGGAAAAATGGATAGCACTGGGTATGAGTAGTAATGTTAATCATGTCAACCACTCCACGTTAATGAGGATCACGATGGACATTATTGACTTTCCTATATTAGGCTTGGTGTGAGGATTTAACCCCTTGAGGATTGGTCCCCCATTTTTAGGTAATGGGTTTGATAGATACCTAGATTTTGATTTTGTGGCATGAGGGGTTTTGAAACTTGGATAGTACCCTGATCTATAATATCCTATACCAAACCACAAAAGGAGAAACCTTGGGATGAGGATAATTAAGCAAAGAGGGTTCATCCTCGAGGAGGAAATGAGATGGATCTTGAAGAAATGGATGAGCAAATGTAGGTGAGGTAGGTGGAGTCTCATTAATAGTGAGGAATGAAGATGGATCTTGTAGAGCTATATATATAACATGGTCATAGAATATGGAAGGTGGATTAGGTGGAGGTTAATGAGGAAGAAGGGGGTGATCCTCACCAAAATATGTGGCAAGCATATTACTAAAAATAGAGGTATTTCTATGGGATATGGTGTGCATGCGAGATGGCTCAAATTCGGTGAGGAGATAAGTGTAAGAATGGAAATTTCCCTCATGAACTGAGGTGTACTAGACAAGTTAGAGGTGGCATGAGAGGCCTACTCATTAAGACACACTTGATCATGCACCTAGCTACAAGTAACAACAGGTATGGTTATGTATAGAAATACAAATATGAACTTGTGAGTGTGTTCTATGTAGGATTCTATGTAAATCTATAGGTTTTGGTGTGTTTCTGTGCACTAGATAAATGTTTACACACTACTATATGAATATGTACTATGAAAACTTGGTTTGCACACTATTGTGTAAATCTACAATCTAATAGAAAAATGATAGTGACAGACTGTGAATACCCAACAATTGGGTGGCTAGCAAGTGAATGTGTTGAAACAAGTTTTTGTGAGTGTAATACAAGAACGCAATTGGAATCAATGATGAGTAAATATAAGAAAATATTTTGTTGTCTTGTGTATTTTTATGATAGTACTTATTCTAGAACATGACATTGTAAGTGAAGTGAAACTCTAAAAAGGAATGTCGTCGACACATAACCTCCTACAACACCCAAGGATGCACTAAATAGAACAATATCTCAACATGCAAGTGGTGACTAAATAGAAGGTATAGTAAAAAAATATCCAAAAGTAGGATTATGCATAGTGGTGAATATTCACTAATTAGATGAATATTAGGATTTCCAAAATTTGACATTAGTGAATATGAGGACCCTCAATATCGGCCTATTCACCTAAAATTTTTGGGACCAATTTTTACTTAGGGTCAATTCACAAAAATGTATATCCAAACATAGGTATATTTGTACTTGTTGGAAAGCTCTTTTCAATCCTGATTTAGTGGTGGTGTTTTTATAATGTTATAAGGTGATTTAATATGTCAAAATGTACCTCAAATATGACCTTACTTTTTATAGATTCAAATACCCTAAAATTTTGGTGTGAATATGATTGATTTGATTTGCTTAGGATTCACCTTGATTTTGATTAGGATTCACCATTTTTTTATAAATATATTTTGATTCCAACCCCTTATGCATAACCCTATCCAAAAGGAAGGAACTAAAAATGTGCTAATGAGTCCAAATCCTCTCATGAGAAGAGGTGCCATTGTCTAAGACCTGCTACTTGCCCAATTGGGTGATTGCTTCATCCTTTAGAAATCTTAGTCAGGAATGATAGTTACATGTTCATGGATTATATGAGCCTTGTGAACAAAGATATCTAATCCTATCCCACTCCGAAGGTTCCTTCTGGTGATGAATTCTAGAAAACCAGTCTCAAGAGTAGGGGATATTTTGGTGATGAAGTCCAAAAAACCACTCTTCGAGGCTACTATGATGTCTAAGGGGTGAGCTGGTGGAAGGAGATAAATTACAACATCACCAGTCTAAAGTGGGGATTGGTGATGAAGTCCAATATTACCACTATGTATGAAACATGAGTGTGTGGTGGTGAGTTTACTACTGATGATATGAAAGAAAAAACTAGATAAATGCATTTTCAAAAAAGAAATTAAACTTGGATGCCTTTTGAAAAATTATCTAAACCTAGATGCTTTTTGGAAAAAGAAGCTAAACCTAGATACCTTTTGAAAAATAAACTAAACCCAGATGTTTTTTTTGAAAAAGAAATCTGATGTAGAAAGCTTGAAAGCAATCAAATATGAGGTACTACCCAGGTGTTGTAGGTGAGTTGGAGAGGAGAGGGCAATCCTCCAAGGGAGGTCCTAGGTTCAAATCTCCATCCTACCAAAAAGCTGAATTGGGTATTTAAAATCCAATTGATAATGTTGGTGTGGGCAGGGGTCGGGTGCAACCCCCGGGTGACTTTGATGGTGTATAACCCCCCTGTTCATGGTCTCTCAGACCAAGGCGGCTCCACAAGGGGTTTTTCGCTTAAAAAAAAAAAAATCAAAGATGAGGTACTCAAAAAAGGATTTGAAATCTATCTACGTGCGTTAGAAAGAAATATGAAATTTGATCTAATGAATTGAAAGAGATTGGAAATTTTACCTAAGTGTACTTTAAAAAATTTTAAAGTTTACCCTAAGGATTTGTAAAAGATATTGAAAATTTAATCTAGATGCTTTGAAAGGAAATGTGCAGTTTACCCTGAGGATTTGTGAAAGAGATCTGAAAATTTAATCTAATGATTTGAAAAGATATTGAAATTTTAATCTAGTGACATGAAATATATTTGAAAAATCTAATCTAAGTGACATTAAAATATATTAAAAGACTAATATAGTGTTTTAAAAGAAATTTGAACTTGTGATTTTGAAAGAAATTAAAATTTACTCTAATGATTTGAAAAGAGGTTGAAATTTTATCTAGTGAAATGAAAGAGATTTGAAAAATCTAATCTAACTGACTTTGAAATAAATTGAAAGCCTAATATAGTGCTTTAAAATAAATTTGAAAGTGATTTGTGATTTTGAAATAAATTAAAATTTACTTTGATTGTTTGAAAAGAGATTGAAAATTTAACCTAGTCACATGAAAGAGATTTGAAAAATCTAATCTAAGTGATTTTGAAAGAAACTAAAAGTGAGTTGATGCTTTTGAAAGAGAATATTTTTTGTAAAATAACTATGAAAAATATTTTTTTCTAATAAAAATACTTGACTCCTATGATATTGGATGATCCTTCTTTTGTTTGTGTTGTAGAGGTTTGTAGTTTTGAATTGTTCTAAAGTTGTTTGGTAGGGTTCACATGGTAGTGTATGAATCTGACTAGGGATTCACGTGGTGGTGTGTGAACTAAATGTAGAAGCATGTAACTTCATAGCATAAATTTTGAGATGTGTTTTAGGGCTGTTATAGACTCTATTCTAGAATTACAATATCTGTAACACAAAAAAGAAGGCCATACAATGAATTAGATAGTAAGAAGGCTAGTCTAAATAATTTTTGTGGGGGTTCCACCAGGTGTGCCAGAATGTAACACACAAAAATTAATACCAATTTTAAAATTAATGAAATATATGCTAAATGCTCTTTTATTTATTTCAAAAAGGGGTTACAAAGTGGAATTTCTCTCAATAAATATTTCCCTCTTTTGCAATATGAATATAAATACACTTATTGATGTCTTTCTATATCCTCAATATAGGTGGGCTTCTTTGCATGTGTGCCATCGATTGGATGCTTGCAAATGTATTTATACTTGTGTAAACATGTAAAAATGGATTAATACATTTGGGGACCTATCTTAGATCATATTCCATGTTTATACAGACAAACATGACCTTGAAATGAAATAAAACATGTTGAAAACTAGGGGAAATATTGTAAAAATTGTAAACAAAAGATACCTACTTGATCTATAGCTGCAGGGTTGTTGTAGACCAGGTTCACATGGAAATGTACAAACCTCTACTTGGGTTCACACAACAGTTTGCAAAACTTGTTGTAGTTGACTATTTTTTGTTGATTTCTATCCAGAAAATATTCTAAAACTATTGTTTGATGTCTAATGGATTCTAAAGTGGTGAAATATGTCCTAGAGTAATTTTTTTAAATTTTTGGTAAGTGATATGGAACATTTATCACAAGCACAAGGAAAATATGACAAATCTAAAAAAGTGTATTCCATTGACAACATACACCTATAAATAGGTATTACAAGACATATTTAAGATAAGGTTGCATTCAATGTTTAAGATGCACCTTAATCCATTGTAACAACTAATCATTTATTAAATTACACACCTAATTCCCTATTATTATTCCTCATTGAAGAAGCATTGGTACCCAATGCACACAATGTGGAAGAGAAAGATGGAAAAAAACCAAGAGTATTGGGTAGAAGCGTAGATCTACGATGAGAACCTATGGAAAAAATATCAATGTGTTTGCATGAATATGGCCATGTATTGGTGTGATAATTGCTAGTAGTAGAGGCCAAGGCATATCATGGGTGGGAGCTAGGTTAACAAAAGACTATGGCCAAATAGTGGTGTTGATGATAGATTGAAGATGTTGTAGGAATGTGCTAAGTAGGCTGGTAGTTGGCAATCTACAAGAGAAGATACCAAGAAGTCATAGAAGGTGTAGTACCTCATCAAAAAATATGAGCGATGAGAGAATATGAAATACAACATTAGTGGAAAATAGGAGGCGACCAAGGAAACATGTAGAAAAATAATGTAGCGGCATCGACAAACAAAAAAGTGCATAGGGAATTTAACAATCATTGAAGATGTGTAAAATATTTCTAGAGAAGTATAGAAAATGGCCTATGGAAAAATTCCAGTTGGTAGAAGATCGAGTGACCATGGTGGCCATAGAGATGTAGTAGTAGAAACCTGTGAGACAACATTGAGGAGCGGTGGCCAGGGTCGTTGAACACCATAAGTTATGAGCGTATAGAGTGGTAGAAATATAGGGAACAAGCTCAATGGTTGAGGTTGAAGAGAAACAAGCTCAAGACACTAAAGTGACCAAATATGGTAGTGATTTTTATGATAAAGTGCAACCACCAAGGATGATAGCACAAAAACCGTAGGCAACTGATCAACGTTCAAAGTTAGGAGATCAAAACTTCTAGGCTTGATATCAAGAGCTTCAAATATTTGATCTACTTTAGGAGTAATGGAAGCCATATGGTCTAATGGAAAGATGTTGGGAATTGTACCTAGAGAACCTAGTTCAAATCCAAGTGTGTTTATAAAATGTTCAACTTCTATATCAGGAATGAAAGCCTAATTTCCTTCAATAAGATCTTTGATACCAACGAGATATTCAACAACAATGATAGCAAGCATTTCTACATGAATGTCTTGGATTTTTACAACGATATCATGAGATTCAATAATGAGATCTTCAGTGAGATATTCGATAGGTAGTCGATTCATGATTGTAAGAATATATTGAAGGTTTGCAGTGAGGATGACAAGTTAGACAAAGACCTCATCATGCAAGAGAGTTGTACTCGACATTATGCTATTAAATCTGGAAACATATGATGTGATTTAAATGAGTACAAAATGAACAAAGGATAGATGAACACCCAAAAAATATGGATCAATGTCTTAAATGAATTGCTCCAAATCACAAAATTTTATGAAAAAAAATGAATAGAGGTTTTGGATTTACCAAAGGTGCACGGACAAGGCAGGATGAAACTACAGATAGATTTGAGACAATCTATAGATCCGGTAAACAAGGTTCTTGAATCAAAGAAAGCTATTCCAAGGATCCGACTATGGAGCATTCTCATTCCCTATCTAATCCAAACTTAGACTAGGGGAAGAGGATACTAGCCTTGGTTCCCCAACCTGGATCTAATACCAAATGATATGGAATAGCTATCACAAGAACAAGGAAAATATGACAAACCCAAAATCTTGTATTCCATTGACAAAATATGCCTATAAATAGGCATTACAAAACATATTTTGAATAAGGTTGTATTCAATTTTTATGGTGCATTTTAATCCATTGCAACAACTAATCATTTATTAAATTACACACCTAATTCCCTATCATTAAGTAAGCCAAAAGGGTCAGAGATAGTTTAATGGTGAAAATGGTCATCTATTTATAGAGTGGGCCAAGGCTAGGGGGGTGAGGTGTCATTTATGAGTTGGCTTGAACTCTAGATTAAGTTCTACCATGGTGAGGTTAAGGTGATGAAGTGAAGTGTGAGTCATTCCTTCATGTGCCCTGAAGAAATATCCTAGCTACACACATGTGTGAGCAAGGGTTAATGTTAACCCTAATTAGATAGATCCTAGGTAATTTTGAGGTTAGGTTAGGCATATTTTAAAATATCCTAACTAAGTGGTGGGTGCAGACATGTGTGAGGATAGAATTAACTTTAATATTTCTTTAACCCTAATAAAACATGTTTAGGCCATAAAGTGCACTTAAGTGGTAAAGTGACTTTCAAAATAGAATTAGAATTACCATAATTAGGGCTTTTGGAGGAGACGGTCACATG
The DNA here is from genome assembly GCA_028583015.1 of Wollemia nobilis. Lineage (NCBI taxonomy): Eukaryota > Viridiplantae > Streptophyta > Pinopsida > Araucariales > Araucariaceae > Wollemia > Wollemia nobilis. The sequence continues at coordinate 5,487,116 of JAQPPZ010017109.1, forward strand.
AGGACCCTAATTAGGTGCAGGAAAGGGCTTAGATATCCTAAAGGAGGTTATAGATGCAATTTTTGTGAGTAGGAAGTGCTTTGAGCATAATTAGTGTAGTTTTGTAGGTTTTATGACTATGAGTGACTACATATGACTACGGATGACTACATGTGACTATGCATAACTACAAGTAACTACATGTGACTACACATGCATACAAATGACTACACATATCTACAGGTGACTATGCATGATTACAAGTGACTACGCATACCTACAAGTGACTATACATATCTACATGTGACTATGGGTGACTATGTGCAACTTTTAGGTGTCTGCAATATGCAAGACTAATTAATGATCTAGTGGATTATCCCATACCAATCAACCATTTATATTCTTAGACCTCATCACTAGGAATATTTCCAAGCCTCACCGCTATGGACTACTCAAAAGCCTCATTACTTTGGGCCACTTGAGCCTCATCATTCAAGGTGTATCATTCATAGTACCTAGTTATTGCCTCACCACAACTCAACTAGGACTATTATGGCAATATGCATATTAGTCATAACAAGAGAAGCACATAATTCTCTCACTCATTTATGGATCTATTTCCACACAATTTACATCCAAAAATATATAAGAACATTGAGAGAATCTTATACTTATCTCAATAATTTATGGATCTATTGCCACACAAGCCACATCCAAAACATGTAAGAACATTAAGAAGAAGAGGTATTAAAGTGGAACAAAATTCTAACATAGAAATATTCCACTAGAAATAAACAAATTGTACGGGAATAGGCTAATAGCATCACATAAATGGGTTAGAAAGCAAGAGGGCCAACTACCCCACACACACATGCCATGACTTGATGTTAATACCATACTTTACTCATTCATTTATAAATCTATTTCTACACAAGCCTCATCCATATTTAGAAAATATGTTATTTAATCCTACAATAATAACATCTCATTTCCTAAAGTTTAGAATATACTCCATACATTTTAAATTATGCCAAACCTTATAACAAGGAAAATTGCCTCTCTAATAAATCAATTTATACTCATTAATCAATATTGACTAATAATCAACACATAAATTAATCAAATATATATAAAGACAAAATCCTTCAATAATAATTAATAGTTTCTTCCCTATTAATTATTATATAAAAATAAAATAATCAATCATATTATTAAATCAACCAATGTGGCAAAAGACTCTAATATTAAATTAATAGTTTTCATCCCTAAAACTATTAATTAAATTACATTATCAATTGATAATATATAAACACGTAGTTTAATTTAAAGAACAAAAGTCATCAATATAATTACCTAATTAACTTAAATAATACCTAAACAATCTAATAAGGTTCTCAAACTCTTTCATCAAGCAAATCAATGAAGTTTATTTTAATAAATAATATAACTCTTCTAGGAAGCAAATCAATGAAGTTTCATTTAAATAAATGAAATAACTCTTTCAAGAAACAAATCAATAAAGTTTATTTTAAATAAATAAAATAACTCTTCCAGGAAATAAATCAATGAATTTTATTTTAAATTTTAAATAAAATACTCTTCAATGAAGCAAATCAATTTTCCATTAAATAAATAAAATAACTTTTCCAAGAAGCAAATTAATGAAGTTTCATTAAAATAAATGAAATAACGCTTTCCGTAAAAAAATAAATGAAGTTTATTTTAAATAAAATACTCTTCAAGGAAGTAAATCAATTTTTCATTCAAATAAATAAAATAACTTTTTTAGAAAGCAAATTAATGAAGTTTCATTAAAATAATTAAAATAAATATTCTAAGAAAACAAATAAATTAAGTTTATTTTAAATAAAATACTATTCCAGGAAGCAAATCAATTTTCCATTCAAGAAAAACCAAAAAAAAAAACCTTCTTAGAATCAATTCCAAACTTTCACCTTACCAATCCATTTTCCAGCAACAATTCCTTTCCTCAATCCTTCATAGTTTGCAATCCTCTAGCTAGTAAATTCCAATCCCTTGCAACAAGAAGGATTGAAATAGGATCTTGGAGAGGAGAGGGAGATCAAGAAGATGAGGAAGGTGAAGCCCAAGATTCTAGTAACTCTTTCTTGATATTATTGCTACATTTCCAACATTTTCCAACTTCTCTAACGTTTTTAATTTTACAATATTTTTTTTTTGGTAAGTAAGAGAATATTATAATTAACACCGGGTTTTAACTGGTTGAACCAAAACCATTTTACAAAATAGGGTCCACTGACCAACTGGACAAAGGCCAAGCCCTAAAAGTTTAAACTGACAACAAAAATGGCCAAGACCTACTTTTCCATTAGAATACAACCAAACTAAACTATGGAAGCCTAATATTATGGCCATCAGAAAAGAAAGACGCAAAAAAGAACTAACAAAGACAAAAACTAATCATGCAAGCACCATGCAGAGTAGCTTGTGCCCATATAAAAATAATAGAATATGGTCAAAAAAAACATCCCATAGAATGGACAGCCAAGAGGCCAAGCAGTCTTCCTTGTAGTCCTCATCTAACTTCTTATCATCGTTCTTGCCATCATCTTTAGATTTTGCCTTCGACTCCTTGTGCCCCTGGAACTGCTGGCTATAAAACGGAAGATTTAGGGAATCACACAAATCAACAATCGCACCGATGAGTCCGGACGGACTCTTAAACCGGTTGATACTCGTTGGAGGTCGATGAAATTGTCATCTTCTCCAAGACTATTATGGTGGGGTCTGGTGCCTCATTGTCAGGGATCTCCAACACTTTGTTATTTCTTGCTAGGGCCTTTTTGCGACATCGAATCCAAACACACCTTGGGAAATACTTGAGGCCAAAGCATATGTTTCCCATGCATGAATTTGTAGATAAAAAACCTATATCAGTGCCCCACCAGCTGCAAAAAACACTAGTCACATGAACAAAAAAAACAAATATGACAAAATCCATTATAAGGTTCAATTTTTTTTTTTTTAAATGCCCCCATTTTCTGTCATTGATCCACTTTGAGCCTTCCAATCTAAATTTTTTCATTATCTATCACCATTGAGACTGCATGAGGAAGATTTTCAGTCCACGTGATCAAATTTGCTGCTACAATGCCTTCATTTGCCGACCTATCACTGCCATGTTTGCTTCCGGAAGGTATGCAAAATTATGGCCTCGGGTCGGTCATGAATTAGAGCCCTTGCTTCATGGATGTAGTCATAAAATCTCCAAGGAGCTCTCTTAGTGTTCTTTAGAAGATTTATAATAATAAGAGAATCACCTTCCACCAACAGCTTCCCCCGGATAATTCTCCGCCACCTTGAGGCTCCTCCAAACCGCCCTTGCTTCACCCACATTGTTAGTTTGAGCTCCAAGATGTTCAAAGCAAAAGCTACAAGCACCTCACCCTTGTGGTCTCTAAGTAATCCACCAGCCCCAGCTTCACCTGGGTTGCCCCTAGATGCCCCATCAAAATTTAACTTAATCCACCCTAGGGGGGGTGGGGTCCATGTGATCATGGTTCTAGGACAGACTTGATTTATTAATTTTACAATATTATCAACTGTCCAACATTAAAATATAAGCTTTATTCATATTTTTTTATTAATTAAATTTACCCCCTTAATGGAAGGTTCAACTTATTAAAACTAATATTAAACAACTAATACTTTTGAAGCAAAGCATTAGTAATTAAATTATTCACTCATCTCGTGAATTAATATTATTTAATATTATTATTACTTTCTAATGCTAGTGTTAATTACTAACATTAGTGTAATATAATAATAATTAAATTAATTACTCACCTAATTAATTTAATTAATACCAAATGTTAATATTAACCATTAACATCGATATTTAATATTTCAAGTATTAACTTTATCATTAATATATATTTGATTAATCAATAACCAAACAATTTTTTTACTTCAAAACACATACATAAATGCATCCAATGATAGATCTCAATCCAAAATGTCAATCAATAATATGCATAAACCATAATTTTTCCTTAATCAGGATATTTTACGATAATTGTAATGTTATCACCCACCTACTAAGGATGACTCTTTTTATTAATAACAACCTCCTTGTCCGATGGTGTATTTTAATAAAACATACACTTATGCAATGCATTTATATGAAGGGTTTTATTTTACCTTGATTTGTCAATGAGAATTGCATCTGTCATTTCCTTTTTCTCTCATATCTAGTGGTTGTCCCATAGCAATCCACCCGTGAGAGTTCTTGGTCCTGCAACCACAAATTTTATCAACAATACAATATTCCAAAGGTAGTATAAATCGACTTTAAAAGCATAAAGTTCAACTATCAACACATTGATAAAATAAAATAATATTATGCATTTGATATCCACACATCAATACATAACTCAAGCATCAAAGAAAAGTCCTGTCAGGGTGGGCCATTATAGGCATACTCATATCTTCCTACTCATTGTCTTCTTTCCTAGGTTCATGATTGGGTGGATCTTCTCTATTTGTCATTACCACCAATCATTGTCCTTGTTATTGTACTATACTTTGCAATCTCACGTGCCCCTACAATATTCTTTACTTTATTGGATGTGGTTCTAACTATTCTTGTTTGATGATGGATTGTTCTCCATTTTTTTTTCTAAACAACCATCCTAGACCCATTTCTCCATTTTCTTATGTTGCACCATTTTCCTGATTGGTCCTACTTATAAGTCCTCTCTCCTAAACCACTACATCTTCAAAGCTTTTTAAATATTGTTGTTGTCCTTCAACTAGTCTTCCTATAGTATTCTCCTTAGCTAGTTTAAAATCGATCATGTTAACGTGTGCTTTCAGTTTGTAAGGATTTAATTTTGAGCCATTGATCATCTTGGTACATTGTATCCCATCCAATTTCTATAACTTAACCATATAATTATCCATCAATTTTATGAACACAAACTTATACTGAGAGGGGGGTGAATATTATAAGACCAAATTTTACTTTTTATTTCCCAAATAATATTATCCAATATAATCAATGACAATATCAACAACAATAATCAAATCAATGCACAAATCATCACACACAATAAATATATCAATTTAAACATGGTTCACCCAATGTGGTCTAATCCATGAAGAAAATATTTCACTAAAATTTTCTCAAAATATATCTTGGGAATCACTTCCCTATTACAATGTTTATGGACCTCTATCTAAAGGAGACACCAATCCCCTAATGCTCTAATTTGTGGATCTCTCTCCACAAGAGAAACCTTTCCTCTTTTCTTTGGTTTGTGGAACTTGACCCAAGAGAACTCTTTCTCCTCAACTAGTTTATGGATCTCTCTCCATAGAAGAAATCTATCTTCCTAGCTGCTTCACGGATCACACTCCATAGGATAACTCTTTCCCCTTGCTCTGGTTCATGGAACTCTATCCATAGTAGAACTCTTTCTCCTCTACTCTAGTTGGTGATCTTCTAGAACACTACTGCTCCCACTACACTAGCTTGTGGATCTCACTCCATAGAAGACCTTTATCCTCACTTAGAACACCTCTATCCTCATTAACCTCACTAATGGATCTCTATCCATTGGAGACTATTATCCTTTGGTATTTCACCTCCAAATATTGCTCTCAAATTTGTCTTAGATATATATCAAACACTATCCTTAGTTTAGTACAAATATGCTCTAACTCTATCTCAGGTCTAGCACAAATCTGCTTTTAAATTTGCAGCCAACTATATCCTCAAATCTGTCCTTAAGCCTTAACACAAATATTCATCCAATCACAAATAAAATCTGCTTAGATTTACCCCAAGCCTTAACACAAAGCTTGAAAAAATAAATCAATCAACTCTACTCTCAAGTCTTCAAAAAGACTTACCTCAAATCTGCCCTCAAGTCCTCTCAAGAACTTGCTCAATCTGCTATCAAGTCTTCACCAAGACTTACCTCAAATTTGTCCTAAAGTCCTCTCAAGAACTTTCTCAATATGCTCTCAAGTATTCACCAAGACGCACCTCAATTCTGCCCTCAAGTCCTATCAAGAACTTTCTCAATATACTCTCAAGTCTTTATAAATACTTATCTCAAATCTGCCTACAAGCTTTCACAAAATCTTGCTCAACACTATCCTTAAGCTTTCACAAAATCTTACACAACTCTATCCTTAAGCTTTCATAAAAGATTACTCAAAGTTGTCCTTAATATTTCACAAAAGCTTACTCAAATTTATCCTCAAGCTTTAAAAAAGCTTACTCAAATCTTCTCAAACATATTCTCAAAACAACTCACAAGATATGCTCAATAAATCTCAAATATGGCACACAATGTTATCAATTGCTTTGTCTAATCTTAAAAGCAATTCCTTTAACTTGAAGCAGTTTAGATATATTATATTCAAAATTCGTTTAACCTCTAGAACATATAGAGAATGATGTACTATATCAAAAACTTGATATGATCTACTAAATCATTAAGTTTATCACTTTCTAATGTTTGCACATTCAATTTCAATATCACCCAAAACCAATGCTCAAGAACTTTCACTCAATTATTCAATCAATAAAGCATAACTTACTCACAAACCCTAAACAAGTGCTTTCATACTTCTTAAAAAAAAAAGCACAATGTGGGTCTCAATCGCTAACTCAAATAATCTTCAATATCTATCTCCAATGTTCTCTAAACATTCACCAATTATGCATATAAAAACTCACTCAAATATTTCCAACAATACTATCAAACAATCCTTTTCACTCCACCTTATATTTCACAACATTTGATCCAAAAACACTTCAATCAAAATATGATGTGCCCGTATAGTTTTTTTTTTTATGGAGATATGTCTTCAAAACCTATTTTACTCACCACCAAATCCTTTTGCCAATTCTAGGTTAGATAGCAACAGTCTATCTCAAAATCTCCATAAGAATATTTTACCTCAACAAATATTTCACCATACAAGAAATACAATAAAATGTCAAGACATAAATACACCTTATTACTCATTTCTTAAAAATAACTCCAATAAGTAGATCATTCACTCACTCAAGAAAAATGACAATATCCCTATAGCTCCTTTTAACTCCAACTCAACATAGAATATTTCAATCCAAATTTCAACCTTCCAAACACTTTAATATTTTAACTCAAAATAAATTTCAAATTATAATAATAAATTCCTTTGAATACAACATATAATCTCCAATTCTTAACCCAACATACATATCAAATTACACCAATAAATTTCCTTGCACACACCTTATAATCTCCAATTCTTAATCCAACATATAGCAAAAATAAAAATTTTGATCATACCTTAGCCACTTTAATCAAACAAAATTTTGTGTGCCTCAAAACACTAACATGCACTCCATGGGAATCAAACTTGCATTCACCGCCAACCTAGCACCTTAGACTCAACTAGGCTACCACTTGGGTTGCGTACCCACATGAACACCAAGATGTGCTTGTTTCCATTTGTATCCTCTGTAAGTGCCAAAATCATTTGAAATAAAAAATACTTCCCTCTGTTGCCACTAAGAATCAAATTTGAGACATCTATTTTACCAATGCCTTACACTACCAAGCCTTACCACTAGCCCAACCATGTGGTTGGTAATAGGGATGTGCACTCTTCTCCCTTTATTCGTCCATAGTCCACCTTTAGCTTTTAAAAATAAAAAGCTTTGTCTTTCGTTGCTCACAAAAATTGCATCAATAATTTTTAACCTTTCGCATGCACAATATCGGAGACTTGCCTTATGCCATTAAACCTTATGGTATAAATACCATACTCCTTCCTTGCTCAAATTTCGATGGGGAAAATATGCGCCCAACCCTTAGTTAGGGTTTTAATTAATTTATATTTTAAATTAATTATAATATAAATATTACAATTAATTTACAAGTGACCTTAGGCTTTTCTTTTAATACTTAATATTATAATAATAAATATTATAATATTATTTCCTTTGGGCTTAGGTATCTCCTTCCTTCAGGGCATTTAGCCAACCTTTTGACCAATCAAGTGAAGTTTTAAACCAAATATCTTGGGCTTAAAATATAAATATTTTAACCCTTATTTTGCCAATCCCTTGCACTAACTTTTGACATCATTGACACTGACTCTTGAAATTAATGACAACACAACTACTCAAAATTTCTAACAATCTCCCCCTTTGTCATTGATGGCAACCCATTTTCCTTAACCATTCTGTTTTATTTTTCCAATTTTGCTCTCCCTGATAAACTGGTCCCCCTGACTAAATTCTCCCCCCTAACTCAAATCTCTCCCCTTTGACATCAATGGAAAAGGTACACTTTTGGGGCTAAAGGTAAGACTCTTACCTCATCCCCCTCCCCATATCTCCTTGGGATGGTTAATTTTGGGGTGGGATTATCTCTACTCCTAGCATACTCTACTCTTTTTCTTTGTCCACCTTCTTTCTCAACTGATCCTTCTGATTATTTTGATTATTCATGTTCCTGCTTATCTTTTGAAAAACATTTCTACACCACTTAGCCATATGCCCAACATTATTGCACTTATAACACTTAAAGTTGTGGTTCCTTGAAGGTGCAAATATCTTGAAGTTCCTCCTGGTGAAGCCATATCCATTCTTTTCATGAACCCTGCAATGAATTCCTTTATGACCAAACTGATTACAAGAGTGACAATACCATTGAAAGAGATGTCCATTTCTAAAATTTCTCTTGGTGAAACCATATTCCTTCTTTTCATGTGTCATACACTACATAGCCTTGTGACCAAACTTGTGACATGAGAAGCAACATACTTTGAAGAAATATTGCATTGACCCCATTGGTATCTTAGTCCTTTCTTCCCTATGATATTTTATGTTCATCATTTATGCATTATTCCTTTCTTTTTTGAACCTTCTATTTTCCAACTTGTCCTCATAAGTCTCACTTTTTATTTCATTCTCTTCTTCTAAATCTTCTTCTTCTTTGGAGCTTGAGATTGACTCCTCTCCTTTTTCTCTTTGTTCCTCTTCAAAACCAATTCCTGTCTTGTTTGATGAAGATCTTTGTAACATGATACTATTATCCAAGGTCTTTGATATTATTCCAAACCTGTGTAGCTTGTCTTTAGACTCTTTCACTTCCTTCCTTCGTGAAACTACATCACTCTCTAATATTTTACATTCTAATACTTTTTCTTCTAAATTTTATTTAAATATTATTTTATTAGCTATTGAGTTTGTTAGATCTTGTATAAGGTTTCCTTTCTCTTCATCATATTCTTGAAATTGACTCTTGAGTTTTGAATTATACTTTCTAAAATTTCTTAATTCCTTAAGAGCTAAAATGAGCTCAACTTCTAGATAAACCACTCCTTCATTTTCTGATTCTTCCTCTACTCCTTTGTCTTAAATAGCATCCTCATATATTTTAGTTTTATCTTCAATAGGAACACTTCCTTCTTCCTCTATTGCCAAGAAGAGAATTAATTCTTCTTCATTATCTAAAAAACTTTCATCACTATCACTTGAACTCTTACCTATCTTATCTACATAAAAACTATTCTTATGCCTATGGAAAAACTTATTTTCATGTTTGTTTTGTCCATACCTATTTTTCTTTTGATACATAGATTTTCCTACTTGTTCTTATGATTATGTTTCTCTTCACCACTACTACTTCTAGCTTTCAAATAGTTAGATGCATATTGACCATATTTACCACAATTTCAACACTTAGCTATTTTCATAACTTTGTGCTTTCTTGAGTCCTTGTTCCTTCTGCCATAGTTTACTTCTTCATCACTGGATGACTCATCACTTGAATTTGTATTCTTATCTTTTGATTTATTTGCTACTTTGAAGGCTACATATTTCTTGGGGATAGGATCTTCTTCTATTATCATATCAAAAGCTATGAGAGTTCCATGCAATTCATCCCTATTCAAAGTTTTAATATCTCTTGTTTCTTCTATGGTTGATACATTTTCACTATACCTCATAGGGAGTGACCTTAAAACCTTTTGACAAACATTTGATTCTTCAAATTTAAACCCAAGTCCTTGCATGGAGTTAAAAATATCATCCACATAAAGTAAATATGTAGCAATGTCTTCCTCATCCTTCATATTCAAGTCTTCAAATGTTTTCTTATGATTTTACAATTTTTCCATCTTGACCTTTTTTTCTCCCTCATATTTTTTCTTCAACTTTTCTCAAATATCTTTTGTTGATGTGTAATGCATAACTTTTACAAAATCTACTTCATGTAAACCACTTAATATTGCATTCATTGCCTTTGCATTATATAAATGTAGGATCTTACCATATTTATTTTTATGAGGACTAGCTAGAGGTGTGTATACATCCTCAACTACTTTCCATATCTCACATACTTGTGCCATCAAGTAAGTCTTCATTATTACACTCCAAAAAGCATAATTATTCCCATAGAACAACGATGTCTTATTTTCTAAATATCCACTCTAATATGCCATCTGTATTCTTATAAAAAATTCCTTCAAGTTGTTAAAATCTTCCGAAGGAACCCGCTCTAATACCAATTTAAGAACACAAGCTTATACTGAGAGGGAGGGTGAACAGTATAAGATCAAATTTTACATTTTATTTCCCAAACAATATTATCCAATATAATCAATGGAAATATAAAAAATAGTAATCAAAGTAATGCAAAAATAATCACACATAATAGAGACACCAATTTAACGTGGTTCACCCAATGTGGGCTAATCCATGAAGAAAATATTTCACTAAAATTTTCTCAAAAAATATTTTGGGAATCACTTCCCTATTACAATGTTTGTGGAACTTTATCCAAAGGAGACACCAATACCCTAATTCTCTGATTTGTGGATCTCTCTCCACATAAGAAACTTTTCCCCTTTTCTCTGGTTTGTGGAAATTGACCTAGGAGAACTCTTTCTCCTTAACTGGTTCATGGATCTCTCTCCACATAATAACTCTATATTCTCATCTACTTTGTGGCTCACACTCCACAATAGAACTCTTTACCCTTATTCTAGTTCATGGAACTCTATCCAAAATAGAACTCTTTCTCCTCTTCTCTGGCTGGTGATATTCTAGAATACTACTACCCCCATTACACTGGCTTGTGGATCTCTCTCCATATAAGACCTTTATCCTCACTCAGAATACCTCTATCATCACTACCCTAGATAATGGATCTCTATATACTAGAGACTAATGTCCTCTACTATATCACCTCCAAATATTACTCTCAACTCTATCTTAGATCAGCACCAAACACTATCTTCGATCTAGTACAAATCTGTCATAACTTTATCTTAGGTATACCATAAATGTGCTCTCAAATCTACACCAAACTCTATCCTCAAATGTGTCCTAAAACCTTAACACAAAGCTTTATACAATCATAAATAAACTCTACTTATATTTACACCAAGCCTTAAAACAAAGCTTGATACAATCATAAATAAACTCTACTTAGATTTACCCCAAGCCTTAAAACAAAGCTTGAACAAATCAATCAATCAAATTTACTCTCAATTCTTCACAAAGACTTACCTCAAATCTACCCTCAAGTCTTCTAAATAACTTGCTCGGTTTGCTCTCAAGTCTTCACCAAGATTTACCTCAAATATTTCCTCAAGTCCTCTCAAGAAATTGCTTAATATGATCTCAAGTCTTCACCAAGACTTACCTCAAATATACCCTCAAGTCATCTCAATAACTTGCTCAATCTAATCTCAAGTCTTCATAAATATTTACCTCAAATATACCTACAAGATTTCACAAAAGCTTGCTCAACAATGTCCTTAAGATTTCACAAAAGCTTACACAACTCTGTCCTTAAGATTTCACAAAATATTACTCAAAGTTGTACTTAAGTTTTCACAAAAGCTTACTCAAAGATGTCCTTAAGCTTTAAAAAAAATCTTACTCAAATCTTCTTAAACACATGCTCAAAATAGCTCACAAGATATGCTCAATCAATCTCAAATATTGCACACAATGCTATCAATTGCTTTATATAATATTAAAAGCAATTCCTCTAAATTGAAGTAGAGAATTCATTTAACCTCTGGAACATATAGAGAATGATGTACTCTATCAAAAACTTAATATGTTCTACTCTATAATTAAGTCTATTGCTTTCACAAATCTGATATCTAATATTTGCACATTCACTTTCAATATCACTCAAAACCAAAGCTCAAGAACATTCACTCAATCATTCAATAAATAAAACACAACTTGCTCACAAACCCTAAACAATTATTTTCATACTTCTTCAAATAAAGAGCACAATGTGGGTCTCAAACCCTAACTCAAATAATATTCAATATCTATCTCCAATTTTCTCTAGACATTCACCAATCATACATATAAAAACTCACTCAAATATTTCTAACAATACTATCAAACAATCCTTTTCACTTCACCTTATATTTCTCAACATTCGATCAAAAAAAAATCAATCAAAAGATGATGTGCCCATACCTTTTTTTTTTTATGGAGATATGTCTTCAAAACCTGTTTTACTCACCACCAAATCCTTTTGCCAATTCTAGGTTAGATAGCAATAGTCTATCTCAAAATCTCCACAAGAATATTTTACCTCAACAAATATTTCAACATACAAGAAATACAATAAAATTCCAAGACACAAATACACTTTATTACTCCTTCCTTAAAAATAACTCCAATCAATAGATCATTCACTCACTAAAGAAAAGATTACAATATCTCTATGGGTCCTTTTAACTCCAACTCAACATAGAATATTTCAATCCAATTTGCAACCTTCCAAACACTTTAATATTCTAACTCAAAATAAATTTTAAATTACAATAATAAATTCCTTTGAATGTAGCTTATAATATACAATTATTAACCCAAAATACATATCAAATTACACCAATAAAATTCCTTGCACGCACCTTATAATCTCCAATTCTTAATCCAACATATAGCAAAAATATAAATTCTGATCATACCTTAACCACTTTAATCAAACAATTTTTTGTGCACCTCAAAACACTAACATGCACTCCATGCAAATCAAACTCATGTTCACCACCTACTTAGCGCCTTAACCATGGATAGGCTACCACTTGGGTTGTGCACCCACATGAACACCAAGATGCACTTGCTGCCCTTTGTATCCTCCACAGGAACCAAAATCATATGAAACAAAAAACACTTTTATATGCTACCGTCAAGAACCAAATGTGGGACCTTTGCTCTACCAATGCCTTACGCTGCCAATCCTTACCACTAGCCCAATAATGTGGTTGGTAATAGGAACGTGCACTCTTCTCCCTTTATTCATCCACAGTCCACATTTAGATTTTAAAAATAAAAAGCTTCGTCTTTCATTGCTTATGAAAATCGCATCAATAATTTTTAACCTTTCGCATGTGCAATATCGAAGACTTACCTTATGCCATTACCATACTCCTTCCTTGCTCGAACATTGGCAGGGGGAACATTTAAACATAATGTTTTGTGCCCAACCCTTACTTAGGGTTTTAATTAATTTATATTATAAATTAATTATAATATAAATTAATTATAATATAAATATTATAATTAATTTACAAGTAACATTAGATTTTATTTTAATACTTAATATTATAATATTATTTCCTTTGGGCCTAGGTATTTTATTTTTTTAACCTTAGGCCTTATCTTAACACCTTTAATATTATAATAATAAATATTATAATATTTTTTCCTTTGGGCCTAGGTATCTCCTTCCTTCAGCGTATTTAGCCAACCTTTTGACCAATCATGTGAAATTTTAAACCAAATATATTGGGCTTAAAATATAAATATTTTAACCCTCCTTTTGTCAATCCCTTGCACTAACTTTTGACATCATTGACATCGACTCTTGACATCAATGACAACATAATGTCTCAAAATTTCCAATTTTTTACTACTTAAAATGGTCCAAGCCATAGGATATTTAACTTTCCTAGCTTGATTTTATGTTTACCATTAAATTTTAGCATTGATCCACCTATCTTTAACTTCATATTTCTTAGGTGATTTTCATGGCATAGATTCCTTTACCATTAGGAAATATCCATTACCTACTGAGTTATCACCCATTTTTCATCTAGTTCTACGAGTCGATGATCCTCTCCTAGTATCTTAGATAGTTTTGTGCCACAACCCTCAAACTTGGTACCAAGAATTCTATTGGCACTACTACCTCTTGCCTATAAATTAACTAGAATGGCATGTGGTTTTTTTATGGCTTGAATGTTGTCATATATTCCTAAAAAATGACTGGGAATCTATCCTCCTAAATGGCTTCCTTAATATCACATGTCTTATAAATAATCAATACCAAGACTGTATTTGTTTCCTTCACCTAGCTTTGGAATAATACAAACTTGAAAAGGAATGTAAAATCTTGAACTGTGTGGTTAACTTCTAAATAATCTTGTTGAAAAAGTATCCTCTATCACTTGTCAATTGTAAGGGAATTGTAAATCTTGCAATCACATGCTCATATATATATTGAGTAGTACTCCTTGTAAAATTATCTAGCAATGCTCTTGCCTCTAACCACTTTATAAAATATTTAGTCACCATCACAATGTATTGACATTTTCTTCTTTAGCTTGTTCTCAATGGTCAAAAAAATTGATGCCCCTTAGTTCAAACAACTTCTACAATTATGATGGACACAACTACAAGAAATCTCTCTTCAATGACTTCTTAGTTTATTGTTATGTATCGCATACTTTCACATACTCCTTAGAATCGCAATAAAGGGTAGAACACCATAGCCCTACCAATAGCACCTTCCTTGTTATCATATACGGCCCCATGTGACCTCTTAGAAAACCTTCATGAACCTCTTTTAACCCTATAGTTACTTATTTATCCATAACACATGTATGCAAAACTTCATTAAGTCTAATGTCTTATAATAATCTCACTATCAACTGAAATTCTGTCAACTTAATAATAATATAATTTCTTTCTACTATCATCATTTTCTTTGGAAACTCCTAATTTAATAGATATTCATTGATACATCTATACCATGATATTATTGCACTCACTATAGATAAATAAACATCTAGAAATTCATTTGACAATCCTTCAATAGGTTCTCTAGGGTGGATCCTTAATAGTTGATCTACTATTAAATATTTCTTCTTACATATCACCACCATATAGAATATAAACTTGTAAAACATGATGATTTATTTGCTAATTCATATATGGATGGTCATCTTGTTGATTCTATAGTATTTTTTTATGATCAACATAGAAAACAAAGGGGTTGACAAGCATGTAGGATCTATAGTTTTTAACTACTTATACCATCCCTAGGGTTTCTCTCTCTATCATGCTATAATTTTCTTTGCCCATGACAACAACCAACTCAAAATGTAAATGGATTGGTCAAGCCCAAATTGCACCTCCTGAGCCAACCTGCATCCAATTGCATGGACATGAAGTTATTTATCCCTATCTAGAAATACCAAAATAGGCATGCATACCAACTTTAACTTCAATTTTTCAAAGGCCTTTGATTGTCCTTTGCCCACATCAAAGGAACATTTATGCACATGAGGAAGTCCAATGTATGAGAAACTTATGTAAAATTATTGATAAAAGACCTATAGTACCTTATTTTTATTAACAAGGAATTTAATGAATTGATGTCATATGGCTCGTCCATGATCATTACAACATAAA
The DNA here is from genome assembly GCA_028583015.1 of Wollemia nobilis. Classification (NCBI taxonomy): domain Eukaryota; kingdom Viridiplantae; phylum Streptophyta; class Pinopsida; order Araucariales; family Araucariaceae; genus Wollemia; species Wollemia nobilis. Next base: position 5,502,819 of record JAQPPZ010017109.1, read on the forward strand.
TCTTGTTAGGATCTATCTTCAAATATTCCTAATAGATGACATGTCCTAGCAATTTTCCATAAGGAACCAATAATTTGCACTTCTTAGAATTTAATGACAAATGAGCATCCCTACACAACCTCATATGTTCCTCTAATGCTTTTGAATACTCATCATTCGTCCCATATAATGATGTGTCATCTAAGAAGACCTTGAATTTCCTAGTGGATATTTGCTCAAATATGTTCAAAATTATCCTTAGAAATATATTTAGAGCATTAAATAAACCAAACAACATCTTGTTATATGTGCGTATTCCATTTTCCATGATAAATAGATCTTGTATTGATATGCTTCCTATAATATTTAATTAGTGAATGGAATAAGGAAGTGGTCCTTGATTGTCACAACATTTAATCTCTAAAAATCTATACAAATGTAAATCTGGCTCACCTCTTTCTTAAAGGTAATGACTATTGTTGATACCCATTCATTCACCATCATCTTGAATATTATACCAAGATCTAGCATTTTATGTATATATATGTTTATGAGTGTTGCATACTTTGGATTCATCTGGTATGACCTTATCCTCATTAGGTATGTACCCAAAATCAATGACATGGGATGCACACACAAATTTGGTGGGATCCCTTTCAAATCCTTATACATCTATGTAAAGAAATCCTTGTATTGCATAAATATTTTGAAAGCAATAACTTTCACCACTGGGTCCCAATCATCTCTGCAATGGATGATATTTTTTACCTTTTTCATCAAGGTTTACCTACACTATATTCAAACCTTAATATTGTATAGTGTTAGTTTCACTTGTTACCTTGATTACATCGATCAGATGGGTTGATTTCTCATCCATCACCATGTCACCTACACTGTACTCTACAAAACATTAGGAAATACCCACTTTTATTTCTTTTCTTTTTGTGGAGTCTTCTAACTAGTTTCATTGACCTCATATACAATATTTCTTCATTCATTATGGGAATCAATTATTTAAATTTTATATACAAACAATGTGGGGTAAAAATTTTATAATCATCCATTTCCAATGGAGAAGTCCATTGTATACGTCTTAATCATATTCTATGCATTCCTAAAGTTTCAACACACCGTCTTAATTTGGCTTGTGTCCACTATCCTCATCTAATGATGAACACATTGATTCATTAGATGCTATAATGTCCTAATTGACAGACTCATTTTTTAGATTTATCATGTACTTGTATTGTCCCTTATTAAATTTTGGATGATCATTCTCTCCGTTATGGTTCACCTTAATCATTCATAGTCATTTTTGGCCTAATAATGCATCATTGGCTGGTTTTTACAGGGTGATCACCATAAAATCCATGCTAAATTCTCGATCAACAATCTTCATATTTTAATTTTTCAACACTTCTTTCATCTCAATTCCATATTGGTCTGCATAGTACAATAAAAAATTTGGAGACCATAAAAATGGTACTCCAATGTCTTTCTAGGTCTTCTCAAGGATTAAATTCATATTGGACCCTTCATCAATGATCACTTGCATCAAATTGTGATTTAAAAACTTCATATGAATCAATTTTAGTTTCTTCCTTGCTTCAATCATCAACTCTATTGGATCAATGAACTAATCCCTCTTTATCACTGGCACTTCCTAACATCATGGATCCATAGTATTCCTTGTTCATGCCATATCCCCTACCTTTGTACAAAGCATAAGTATTGCACCAAGTAAGTTGGATGCCTTCACCTTGATGGTCATGTTTGGTACTTTTATTGCCAACTACTTTTCTTATGATTATTTTTTTGAAATCTCCTCTAAATTGATTCACTTGTTTAGCTTTTTCTCTTGGATAAGTCCCTTTTGCTTCACCTTATGGTTTTATTTCTCTATTAAATCATGTGCTTTATGTCATCTTTCCTTCTCCCCGGTAGGATTTAGATATTGCTCAACTTTCTTTGTCTAATCCCTTGTCACCACAAGCACTTGTTTATTCTTAATTAGTTGGTCCCCTACATGTTTTTCTATATCAATGAAATTGACATGTTGCATTCCACTATAACCAGATTTCTTCAAGAAAATCACCTCCTTGTGGTTTTTTGATCTATAACATCTACATGATTTCTTTATTGCTAGTGGGTTTTGATAATTCCTTACAAAAATACCCCTCTTGCCATATTATACATTGAATAATGGGTTTTCTATCCAAGTCATATTGTAATTAAATCTAACCTTATTATTGATTACTTTTTTGGGGTTTACTTCCTTTGCAACAATTATTCTTGTAGTCACGAATCATCACTCCTTGTTCATTCTTGGAGGTGCTTGGTTTTCTTATTTTTTTCTCTTTCTACACCATCATCATTTGGTGCCTTACACTCCTTAAATTAAATGGACAATCACCTACTACATGCCCCATCACTTCATATATGTTGCTATAAGCATTCCTTAGACAATTACTATTTGTATACCCTTTTTATTTATAATATGAGCACCAAATTTCTTTCTTCTCTTTCTTTTTATTACTCTTCACTTCATTGATCATTCTCTCAAAATCATTTTTCATATATTAGATTACTACATGAAGTGTTAGCTTTTTATGGGAGGTAGTACAACCACAAGATGTAAGATAACTAATCTAAGATAACTATAAAATAATGAAAAAATAATATACGGGAAAATAATGAGATGAACATCTGCAAATAACTCAAAAATATTTCATTAATGAGAGTGACTGATGTAGGAGAATCTGACGACAACAGGACAATCGGGCATCAACCGGAGTTTCTAAGAAATTTGTTTTGTTTGACAAGGCAAAGTTGGCAAGTTGGGAAGGGGGTCGCGAAATCGTGACATGTCGTGATTTCATGACATGTCGCGAAATCGCGACCCCAAAGGTGGCAACAGGGTGCAGGGCAGTTTTCGTGCGATATCGTGATGTCATGATATCGTGACGTCTTTGAAGGCGAAGGACAGAGTGCAGGTGGAGCCATGAAATCATGACATGTCACGATTTCGTGACATGTCACGAAATCGCGGCTCCGAAGGCGAAGGCGAAAGACAGAGTGTAGGGGAGCCGCGAAATTGCGACATGTCGCGATTTCACGACATGTCGCAGAATCGCGGCTCCGAAGGTGGAGGCTGACGACAGGGTGCGGGGAGCCGCAAAATCGTGACATGTCACGATTTTGCGACATGTCACGATTTTGCGACATGTCACGAAATCGCGGCTCTGAAGGTGGAGGCTGACAACAGAGTGCAGGGAGCCACGAAATCGTGACATGTCACGATTTCACGACATGTCACGGAATCGTGGATCCAAAGGCAAGATAAAGGAATAAGGGCATGGGGGTCGCGATGTCGTGACATGTCATGATATTATGAAATTTCGCGATATCGTGACCAGTTAAGGGCTGCCACGTGGATTGAAATTTCATGGCCAATAGAAGACAAATTTAAAATTGGACACATGGACGGCACGTGCACGGTAAAAGAGATAGTTGTTGCAATTAAAACCTTCTGACACGATGACAGTTGCAGGCGACAGATAGTATGGGGTGAGATGGCGGATCAGGGAGTGGGTGATTTACGGAAGGAAAATTTAAATCTCGATGGGGAAGCCGATTTTGGGGGTTTTATTTAAATTTTTTTTACGCAGGTGGGTCATTAATGACCTAGAGGGCCGGGACCTCGATAAAAAGGGGAAAATTTGGAAGAGATCGGGACGGCGGACTGGAAGGTCGAAGGACAGAGAGTGTGCTATGGGAAAATTCCAGACAAGCTCTGGCCATTGTAAAGCCTACGGGCTATTTTATTTTTATGCATGTAATTATTCTGAACAGAAGATTTTTAATGAAAAGTGAAATTTTGAGAAGGCACCGATTTCCCATCCTCGTCAGTGGTATCAGAGCCAAAATTTCTTGAGTGTGTGACAGATCACCAGATGTGAGGCAGTCACACCAAGATCTGTGGGAAGGCTCATGAGAGAGTGAGAAGATGCCTCTGAGAAGAAACCCTATTGGTGGAAGAAGCATGGCAACAGAAGATTTTTGGGCTTTGTAGCGGCAAGTTCAGGCCCTGTAAGAAGAACTACGCAGAGGACACGAATCGAGAAGAGATGCAGACAGTGAAGATGAAGTAGATGAGGAAGAAAATTAGTTTGAAGAAGAAGAAGAAGAAGCTGTAGATTCGGATCAAGCCAGACTGTACAAAGCCATATCCCAGATCAGGAAGAGGCCGAAGATAGAAGTTTCCACGTATTTCGAGAACTTGAATCCGAAGGAATTGATTGATTGGATAAATGACCTAGAAGAATACTTCGAGTATGAAGAAGTTGAAGATCCCGAGCGGGTCAGATTTGCCAAAACCAAATTAAAATGTCATGCCAGCATATGGTGGAAGGGAGTACAGCTGGAACAGAACCGAAGAGGAAAAGGATGGATAACAAGATGGGAATGGATGGTAGAAAAATTAAAGAGAGTTTATTTTAGTAGATTACAAGTTGGATCTGCTAAGAAAAATGCAAGGTTTAAGACAGATGAATAAAACTGTCCAAGAGTATACGGAGGAATTTTATAAAATCTCCATCAGAACCGGTCATTTAGAAGCAAGCAAGGAAAATGTGGCCCGTTATATTAATGGGTTGAGACCCAGTGTCCAAGAAGAGCTGAGCTTAGTTCGGGTGAGCACCATCGAAGATGCTTACCAGTTTGCTCTGAAAGTTGAAGAAAAACTGAACAGAAGGTTTGAAAGCAAGCAAAGAGTAAAAGGACCTGGAGGAAAGACTGGTGGAAGAAAATATGAAGGAAAAGAGGAGAAGAAAGAAGAGGTTAGCAGCAGCCAAGATCAGAAGGGAGATGAAGAACCCAAACTGCAAGTTCAGAATAATGGCTACCCAAGAGGAAGAGGTAGATCTGGATGCGGTTATGGAAGAGGAGTGTTCCGAGGAACATGTTTCCACTGCGGAGAAGAGGGGCATCGGGCATATGAGTGTCCCCAGCACCCCGAGAGAGTGAATAAGAAACAAGTGGGTCCTGCCAGAGTTGTTGTGGCAGCGGAAGATGCTGACTTAGAACATTCTGAAGAAGCTGAAAAAGGAGAAGCAATGATCATGAGGAGGACCATGCTGATTGATGAAGACAAACCAGAGTAGAGGAGAAGCTTGTTCCGCACACGGTGCAAAAGTGCAGGCAAAGTCTGTAATGTTATTATAGACAATGGGAGTACAGATAACTTAGTCTTCGAGGAGATGGTAGCTAAGTTATAGCTGGAGAGAAGGAGACACCCGCATCCATACCAGATTGTGTGGTTGCGGAAGGACCATAGAGCATGGGTCCGTGAATAGTGCTTAGTCATGTTCAATATTGGGAGATACCAGGATGAAGTCCTATGTGATGTTTTCCCCATGGATGCTTGCCATTTGATGTTAGGGAGACCATGGCAGTTTGATCGGAGTGCAGTGCATGATGGTCGTCAAATACTTACTCCTTGATGAAATATGGAGTGCACCACAAATTAAAGCCATTACAGACAGTGGATGAGAAGGTGTGCAGCAATGCCAGAATTTTTCTGGTAGAGGGCAAAATTTTTTTCCAGGAGACGGGATTTGAGCAGGTTGCAAAGGTTGATGAGTGCCTGGAGATATTATCAAGGACACGGATCGAACAGCATAGAAGTGAAGGTCACTTCTCATTTTTACCTGGGGTTTCTGATGCAGGAGCATCCGACGACAACAGGACAATCGAGCAACAACCAGAGTTTCTAAGAAATTTGTTTTGTTTGACAAGGCAAAGTTGGAAAGTTGGGAAGGGGGTCACAAAATCACGACCCTAAAGGCGGCAGCAGGGCACAGGGCAATTTTTGTCGCGATATTGCGATGTCGCGATATCGCGATGTCACGATTTCGCAACGTCTTCGAAGGTGGAGGATAGAGTGCAGGGGGAGCCACAAAATCGCAACATGTCGCGATTTCATGACATGTCGCAATTTCATGACATGTCGTGGAATCGCGGCTCCGAAGGCGAAGGCAAAAGACAGAGTGCAGGGGGAGCCACGAAATTGTGACATGTCACAATTTTGCGACATGTCATGGAATCGTGGCTTCGAATGCGGAGGCTGACGACAGGGTGCAGGGGAGCCGTGAAATCGTGACATGTCACGATTTCATGACATGTCATGAAATCGCGGCTCCGAAGGCGGAGGCTGACAACAGAGTGCAGGGGAGCCACGAAATCGTGACATGTCATGATTTCGTGACATGTCGCGGAATCGCGGATCCAAAGGCAAGGTAAAGGAAGAAGGGTGTGGGGGTCGCGATGCCGCGACATGTCGCGATATCGTGACATGTCACGATATCGTGACCAGTTAAGGGCTGCCACGTGGATTGAAATTTCGTGGCCAATAGAAGACAAATTTAAAATTGGACACATGGACGGCGCGCGCGGGAAAAGAGATAGCTGTTGCAATTAAACCTTCTAACACGATGATAGTTGCAGGCGATGGACAGTATGGGGTGAGATGGCGGATTAGGGAGTGGGTGATTTAGGGAAAGAAAATTTAAATCTCGACGGGGAATCCGATTTTGGGGGTTTTATTTAAATTTTTTTTACGCAGGTGGGTCATTAATGACCTAGAGGGCCGGGACCTCGATAAAAAGGGGAAAATTTTGGAAGATATGGGGACAGCAGACTGGAAGGTCGGAGAACAAAGAGTGTGCTGTGGGAAAATTCTAGACAAGCTCTGGCCATTGTAAAGCCTGCGGGCTGTTTTATTTTTTATGCATGTAATTATTCTGAACAAAAGATTTTTAATGAAAAGTGAAATTTTGAGAAGGCGCCGATTTCCCATCCCCGTCAGTGAAAAAAATGGTACGATGCTATATAATGGAGGACATGAACACTCCATGAATATAAATTAAAGTACTACATTATACCATACTACTAAAATATATGACACACTCTCTATATTTACTACTACACTAAAATTAGTCACTATAAGGCCTTTATATAGGAATATAGATTCCTTGGCCCTTACTCTACCTAAGACTCATGTACATGTGGACTACATGTACATTTACAAGTTGAACATTGACACTTATGCATTTATTACAATATTTGAAGTAACTAACTAACTTTACTCTAAAGTAATCTCCTACTCTAGTTATGTACAAAATGTGGTACATTTACATGAATCAAATGATGTAATATACTCTAACACCCCCCTATATTATATTATTTGGATATTGAAGACTTTAGTCTTCAATATGGATCTTTATCTTGGTCCTAGAAATTGAGCTCTTCTCTCCAACCTCCTTCATTGTTTCTTTATCTAAATTTTGATGAGTATCTTCATTTTGTTCAGATTATTCATCTTTTCTAGGTTTAATATGGCCAAGTACAACATAGTGTAGCTGTCCCATCATCCTTTTAATTTTGAACCTTACATTTCTTCTTCTATTGTTATGATATATAGGTTCATTTTATTCAATTTGTTTCTCAAAAACTACACTATTTTTGTTTTGAAACATAACAATATATTGTAAAGTTTTGATAGATTCCAAAAAATATATTTCTATGGATTTATCCAGTAGCTTCAATCTCATTTTGATGTATAATAAGATACATATTAGCACCGTTTATGTATCTTATGTCAACCACTCTTTTACTTTATACTAACTTGGATATTGATAAAATATTAGATGTTAATCCAAAAACATACATTACATTATGTAGCTGAAATTTTAGAAATATTTTACTAGGTCATACACATCCATATCCATTTATATGATAGTTATTTCCATATACAATTTTCAACTTGTAGCTATTAGTGACTTCAAGACAATAAAACCAATGTAGATTTCATGTCATGTGGTGACTTACCCCTGAATCAATATACCAAATGTTCTTTTTGCATTGACCTATAAAATTATTTGAAGTGATTTTGCATCTATGATATGGTATATTGTATTGATCCTGATCTTGAGTCCTTTTGTCTTGAGTCCTTTTTTAGTGTGTATTATGATGAAATGTGTCTCCTGCAACTTTATCCATTGTAGTGTATGATATGGTTCTTTCAATACTTTGGATAGATCATTTGAAGTAGTCTACCTTATGACTCCCTAGTTTAAAATATATGACCTAATTTAATAAAACCTTTCTAAACTTAGGTTTTGTAGAAACCTTTATTTCTCCTAAATGGATTGAATGTATGATCAAGCTTGATAAATCCTATTATTATCAAGTTTTGTAGAATTCCTTATATCTCCCTAATTTGAGTATGTTATAGACTTGATAAAGTGCTTAGTATTGAGAAAATGAGTGGAGGGTTAATTTTATGCATGGGGGTTGGTATTTGGAAGCAACTACCTCCCTAGACACATCACCACATAACTACCTACATCTCATTATATAACTCTTACATTATTCATACCTTTACAAAATAAATCAAACTATGGCAGTATCCTTATAAAATTATATTTTAGTTGCATTTCATTTGACATTACATTTCATTTTCATTTGAATCTCATTTATATTTGAATTTAAATTTCAATTACATCAAAAAACTTAAGTCTATTTGCACTTTATCTCATTATTTATAATTTCTACTTTGACTACTTTGATGACTTCTCAAAACTAGCACCTACACTTATTTAGCTACTTGATCATCAATCAAATTATGGATACTAATAGAATCAATGAGGATTATATGTCGCTAAAATTTGAAAACCCCACCATATTCATGGTTTAGAAAGTAAAATATTGGCTAATACATGTACTAAAATTTTGGATTATGGGTCCTCTATTAGTTCCAATATTTATGTTGATCCACCTCTATTTGCTCATCCTCTTTGTCATGTGGTTCCCTGGTGGAAGGTCCTCCCATATTAGTGAATATAAATTTTTTTATCCACACTTGTGGCCTAGAGAATTTTTGGCATCATAGTTATAACATAGACCTTATACCTGATGTTCCTCTATTTCTTTGCATGTGATACGTTAATGTAAGGTGGTTCAATTTCTTAATTTTGGTGATATTTGGGATAAAAATGAGGTTTGAGCCTGTGGCAGTTTAAGAGTGTATATTTATGCTATAAATTTATCCTCAACAAGCCTAGCCAATATTTTAGCTACTATCATGTTATCTATCTTGAATATTTTTACCTCTACACAAATATATTTTTTTAATCCACTAATAAATTTACTTTGGAAAAACGTGGCACTCATTCCCCTAGTGTAATTTTCTACCTTTGCAAATTATGTACATTAATCACAGATAGATGTTGTATGTCTTAAATTGGTGAGGGCTCCTATAAAATATTCATATTCACTAGGTCCAAAATGGGTGATTAATTCATGATAAAAATCAAGCGTAGTGAGCCTTGGATTCATATTTTCTAACTATTGGAACCATTATACTGCTTCATGTTCTAGTTTGAAAGATGTAATTGGAAGATTTTGATTGTGGGGAGTGGCATGAAAATAAAATATTGTTTGGCCCAATACAACTAGCTAGGTGGATCATCACCATAAAATTTTAGAAATTCTAGCCTAGGCATTCTCTTATTTATATTTATAGGTGATATGTTTCATGCTCCACAAAACTAGCATCTTGACTCCCTGCTGATTTTTTCCAGCATGTTGTATTTTACATCTAGGACTATTAAATGATTTTTGATGTCATAAATTTTATCTGATATTTTATTTTAGATATTTCCTAAAGGATTTATGACTAATAAGCTTCAATCTATTTCACCTGTTCACCCACATCTCTAGCTCTTGATTAGTTCTAGTACCACTAGCCATTTCATTTTAGGGTGTCCAAAAAGGTTTATCAAAGTTACATCTCAAAATAATTGGCTCAAAGAGAGGATCAGAATAAACTGTAGTACAAAATGATGATTTTTGAAATATAGGGTTGCAAAAATGGGTTACTAGAGCTAAGTATTAAAACAATTAGCTCTAAGGAGGGTCATAATGGGCTAGCTATCATAATGGAAAATTTTGAATTTTTTTGCTTTTTATGGATTTTTTATTTTTTTGGGTTTTTTTTGGTTAGTGGTGAACTACAACTTTAACTACTATACTGAATATTATTTGCAATATCACACTGGATATTATTTATACTGTCAGACAATATATTCTCTACACTATCTTTGCACTATCAGACTAGATATTATTTGCACTCTTAGACTGGATATTCTCTACACTATCATATTGGATGTTCTTTGCACTATCATATTGGATATTCTTGATACTGATATTGGATAATTTTGTGTAGTTATAGAGTGTTAAACTACCTCTATTTGATCTACTTGGTGCATTACAATGTGATTCTATAGTAAATATTTACTGTGACGATAGTAGTCTCTTCTATAGTACGCTTAGATCTAAGTTTTATTTTTGAAAGGAAAATTATTGAAACAATATTTTAATAGGGATAACCTAAGTTAGGATGTGTCTAGTTTTATGGGTTCTTTGATATATGATCTTGTTTGTGATTAGTGGGTGAACCAGTATTTCAGAGCTCTAGCTACAAAGAGTTACATGGTACCCATAACTACACCATCTAGTTTTTAGGGTACTCTAAGAGTAACTTCCTAGGGCTAACAACGTATTGGTGCACCATAATTTTAGATAGTCAAAGGCTTTCTAGGGTTGTTTCATTTTATTTTAACCTAATATTATCTTATAATATACCTCATAGTACATGGAATTTAAAATATGTAACACATTCTACCTAAGGATTGGATGTTAGTGCACTTTTATTATACCTCCTTCATACACCACTTTACGGGTAAATATGCTCAATCAAAAAATATAGATCTACATGATTTGAAAATACTCAAAAAATATTTTATACCCTACTTCATGTAAAAATGTAAAATATATATATGGTTTTTTGAAGGATACTTTAATGGAAAATGAATAGAATGAGAAATTACAAAATAGAAAATGGACAGAAGGACAAGAACTCTTTCTTCTATTATGAAATATAACCCTAGAAATAATTTTGATACCACGTACTATTATTTATACCCATATCCTTATATATACTCTTATTTATCCTAACCTTAATGTTGAAGGGTTGAACCACATGAAAGAGACCGAATGAGATACTAACTCCTACTTACAATAAAAGCGAAGGTTACATCATAATAGGCCCATGCACACTAGGCGCCCATGATGCAAACACAACACTAACACTAGAAAATTACATAGTAATAGTTGTGTTATTATAGGGTCTTAATACATTATGAATTTTATGGAGGATTGGTCTACCATAATTTTTTGGAATTTACCTTGAAAGGAATAATAGACTTTATAAAAGTAAATATCAAAATCATACCCAGTTTTGAAACCATTGTACTGCCTCACTTATAAAATGTTTACAAATATGGTGCTCATCATGGGAAGTCTCAACTACAAAAAAAGAGTTGGTAATGGAGGGTTAGTGTTTCAATGAGCCTCTTGTTCAGTATGGTGAAAGAGCAGCGAGTTTATCTAGAGTCAATCAATGCTTCAAACGCTTACCATGAATGAGTAGAATATTATTTCTAGAAAATTATTGAACCTAAATAACATCGAGAGAAAGAAGAGACAAGAATATGATAAGTATGAAAGGTGATAGATAAGGTTTCTATTGCAATAGAATCCCCTAAGGATGTGGATAGGATATATTCTAACCCTTTGGATCTAGGAGTAGTAGATCTGAATCAAACAACAGTAGAAAGGTCAAAGGAAGGCACTTCTTGGGTGCAAGTTTTAAAGAGGTCAAAATTCACAAGAAGAGGGATTTGTTTTATCTCTAAATTGGGATGAAAAGGATTTTACTCTTAAGGTCCCAAAAATTTTGGTTGACAAAGTGATTTAGAAAGAAAAAATTCTTTGGTCAAGAAATTTTTGGGCAATAGATCGGATTTAGATACAATAAGGAAGTGGGTTTGGGATAAATATAAACTTCTAGGAAAATAAGCAATTATGTCTTTGCCTAATAATTTTATGTTGATTAAATTTTCAAATCCAAAGGATATGGAAAATATTTTATTGAGGAGCCCATGGTTTTTGAGAGGAGAGGGTTATTTTTAAAAAAATAGAGCTAGGATTTAAAACCACCCACAACCACTCTTCAATTGACATCCTCATGTGTGAGTCTACCAAGGATTCTAATGTAATTTTGGGACGACAATATTATTCTTAGGATAGTTAAAGTGATTGGAAAAATAATTGCTTCTGATGCAAATACTAAATCTTAAACCAAAATGATAGCGGCTCATTTTTGTGTATAGGTGGATTTGGTTGAAACACTACCTAAATCTATTAGGCTAGTTTAAAATTATAGGAAATGGGAACAAGAGTGAAGAAAACAAGCTTATACTGAGAGGGGGGGTGAAAAGTATAAGACCTCTTTATACTTTTTCCATTATACTTCAAAATAGTAAAGCAATATACCCAAAGCAATATGAAAGCAATGCACAATATCATCCACAAAGTGACACCAATTTTAACTTGGTTCACCTAGAATGGTTGGGCTACGTCCACAAAACTTTTCTCTAAAAGTTATCTCAAAGTTCTTTGGGAATCCTTCCCAATTACAATGTTTATGAGCCTCGGCCCAAAGGGGATACCTTCCCCCAATCAGAATTTATGAGCCTCTGCTCAAAGGAGATACCTTCTCCCAATCAGAATTTATGAGCCTCTTCTCAAAGGAGATACCTTCCCCTCTACTTTGGAAATGATCCCTCAGAAGATCAACTACCTCTACCTCTTGCCAGCACGTGGAACTCCTTTCCACCGAAGACCTCTTGTCCTCAATGCTTAGCCTAAGAGACCTATGCCTTCTATGATCACGTCCACAATAGCTCAACAACCTATACCAAACATAGTCAGTCGATCTAGTACAAGTCTTCGTCTATCTGTTAGATCTGTCCAACTCTTGAACAAATCAATCCTCTACATACAAGCCTTCTCAAAGACTTGACAACTGTCCTCAGGTTCTTCTCATAGAACCAATGCACCTCTGTCCTCAAGTTCTATGATAGAACTATCAAACTCAGCTCACAAGTCCTCTGCTAGGACCTGTCCAAATCTTCTCACAAGTCCCCACCAGAACCTGTCCAAAAAACTCAGCAAGCTCACCAAGAAAAACATTCTTAGTAGGAAATCACAAAGTGAATTGTTAGAGACCCAATGTGATTTTTCAAACTCATAGAAGCATAAAGAGAATTTTTAGAGACTCAATATGTTTTATACTCAAATCCCAATCTCAAAACTCAACTCAAATCAACTCAGCTCAATCTCAATCTCAAATCTGAAAACTCAACTCAATATCTAAAATGGATAGGATAGAATGTTTTCTTTCAAGAACATGAAACCCCAAAAATTTCCAGCTATGCAAAGAATCACATAACAATGATACTCATATTCATTTCACCATCAATTAGGGTTTCAACAACAATGCTCATCAAACAAGGTTTAGTCAACCAACACCATTCAACTCAACATCAACCTTGAAGCATTCAACCAATCATCACAAGAAAAGGAAACAAGTAGAAATCCTTTTCCCTCCAAAGATATTTGAACAAAACAACCACCAACACAATATCACCCAATGCAAAGAATAACTTGCTCAAATCAACTCAATGGAGTAAGCCCAATATCATGAATCAAGTAAAGCAATAACTTGATCAAACAACCTCTATGGAAGCAACTCAACCATCAAACTCAAAATAGCCAACCAAGGGTTCCACCAACTCAATGCAAGTAGCTAGACTCACAAATATAAACCCTAGTGCACAAAGCTTCCACTATCTCAAACCAAAAATTATGCATTCACCAAAAACTCTCCTTAAGGATAGCAATGCATAAGTAGTCTTCAACAAACTAGAAAATAGGATTTACACCTAGCCAAAGGATACCTAGTAGAATACCTTTTCACTCCAACCTTATTTCAAAAAACATACACCAATCATACTCATAAGAAGAATGTGCCCATACCTTATTGGAGTAGAAGATAATTGAACCTTCAAGCTGTCACCACACACAACTCTCAAACTTCCAACCAAGTTAGGGTTAGAATAAAAAGAAATGAGCAATAATATAAACTTCCTTTATTACACCTTTTAGCTCCACTTATTTAAACACAACCACCATAACATGCCAATAAATCAACAATCACAGACTCACACCTTATACCTCCATTTTTAATTTTAGCATAGCAAACAATAATCTTAAAAATACATCCAAAGAAATATGCCCTTATTTCTCCTAAGATTTTATTCAATGCTAATCACAAAAGCCAAAAATCATAAAATTTAATCACACCTTATAAATCGTTGTCCAAGAAAATCCGAATTTCGTGGCATAAAGACGTTTTAATAAAAATGTGTGTTACTCTAGCAAAGCACCCCCGCGAGACTCGAAATGGTGACCTTCGCCAATGCAGCGCCCAATAGCAGCCTTCGTTGCCACTAGCCCACACGGGCTATGAAGTTCACAAGTGAACTTCCCTCCACTTCACCCTCAAAAAAACTCCCGAAGACTTTTCAACCGCATGTGCTTCTAAGTCTTCCTTCGATCACAACGAATACAGAGCACAAACATCGCAAATTGCATTCGGGGAATTTCGAATTAATTAGCCTTCCAACCTTAGGAGTTGGAGAATAAATAGTCTCTTCGAAGACACCTTGACGTCGACGAAAATAAAGACCATTTTGAAATTAATCAAAAGTATTTTCAAAAAGAGTTTAAAAATCCTTAAATAATTTTAATAAATTAAGAATAAAAAAGGTTTAAAAACCTTTAAGTATTTTTAATAAATTAAAAATAATTTCTCCCTTAATTAATTAAATAATTAATTAATTAAAACCTTGAAGGGTTTTAAATAATAATTAAATAAATAATAAAGAGAACCTCCATTGGTTTTAATAAAAAACATTTAACTTGGTTTTAATAAAAACCCTATCCAACTTGGTTTTAATAAAAACCGGTTTGGTTTTAATGAAAAACCCTTGCCAATGGAATCTCTCTAGATTCTCTTAAAAATATTCTCTTGGAATATTCCACCTTTGAAGCCAACACATCCTCTTAACATTAATGCCATTTCCTTTTGACATCAATGACAACTCATAGACAAGAAGCTAGGATCTCAAACCCAAAATTGCCAACAATCTCCCCCTTTGTCATTGATGGCAAACCATGCTTCTCAACAACATAGAAACTCAACATAAATAGCTCCCCCTGTCTTGAGGCTCTCCCCCTTACTCAAATATCTCCCCCTTTTTCATCAATGGCAAAGGGTCACCTTTGGGGCTCGAGACTAAGAATGAGCCTCTTAGCTTAGTCCCTCCCCCACCTCTTGATGAGGTGATTAATTCTTGGGTGGGAGTAAAACTCCCATTAGGCACTGATCATCATCATCGTCTATAACTTCCTTGCTGGGCCTTCTCTTGAACTCTTTCTCCATATTCCTATTCCTGTCACTGTTCTTGTTCTTGTTCTCATCCCTGTTCTTGTCCATGCCTTGATCCTTGGACCTGATCATGCCACTGTTCTTGTTCCTGTATTCTGGAATTTCAGCTCTGCACTGTATGATTGTGTGACCTTCATTGTTGCACTTGAAAAACTTGACGATGTTGTTTCTATGAGGTAAACCTAATCTTTGAATCCACAAGTTTTGACCAAACCTATTCTGACCAAACCTGTTCTGGCCGAACTTGTTCTGACCAAACCTGTTCTGACCAAACCTATTCTGGCCAAACCTGTTCTGACCAAACCTATTCCTATTATTTGCCTTGCAATAAATTGCCTTGTGCCCAAACTGTTGACAAGAGTAGCAATACCCTTGAAAGTAACTAGAACTTCTGAAACTGTCATTTACCTCCTTCACTTGAGCCATGCAATGTGAAGCCATGTGACCAAACCTATGACAAGCAAAACATCTACCTTGAAAATTTCCTTTAATTGACCTCTTAGGTTTTGAAAACTTCTTCTTCTCATTCTGAATTCTATTTTTTGTTTATGTGCATCTATCATTCAAGGACTCCTTTTCTGAAATACTTTCCTCATTAGAACTCTCTTCCTTTTGGAGTCTCTTACTAGACTCTCCAACTTGTTCCTTGTGTGGCTTAACAAAACCAAGTCTTGTTTTATCTATTGTCTTTCTTTGACCTTTGATGAGTGACTTAACCTTTTTGAAGCTATCTTGAAACTTGTAAAGCTTATCCTTGTACTCTTTAGTTTCCTCTTTCAAAGAAGCCATTTTCTGTTCTAACTCACTATACTCAAGAACCTTAGACTCTAACTCATCCTTGAGTTCTTGTGTCTTAGCCATAGAGAAGTCAAGACTTTCTATAAGATCATCTCTTTCCATACAACATTCATCTAACTTATCCTTGAGTCTAGCATTATTCTTTCTTTCCTTTTTCAAAGCACTAAGAGCACTAATAAGTTCACCTTCAAGATCTACTTCACCTTCCTCTATATCTTCCTCTATTTGCTTGCTTTTTGAATCATCAAAGCCTTTTTGAGATTTCTTATCACTAGAGGTGCTACCCTTTTCAAAAACCATACATGCATCTTCCTTATAGTTTTCTGAAGCATCCTCATACATACTAGAAACCAAATCATTATTTGTGCAATCATCCTCAAGGTGACCAAAATTTCATTATCTAAGACATTTCATGATAATGAATCTATGTTTCTGTTCTTCCTCTTTTTCTGATATGAACAACATCTCATTTTCATTATCACTTGAAGAACTTTCACTATCACTACTAGAACACTTACTTTCTTTGTCTAGGTAGAAACTCTTCTTGTGCTTGTGAGAATACCTCTTTCCTTTATTGTTGTGCTCATCTTTGTTTTTCCTGTGATGCTTGTGCTTTTCAGAATCCTTGCTCTTAGAATTATGTTTATCTTCATCACTTTCATTCTTGGGAATAGTACAATCAGTAGCATAATGACCAGACTTTCCACAATTGAAACATCTTATATTTTTCATACTTTTGTGCTTTCTAGAGAACTTGCCTTTCTTGCTGTAATATGCCTCTTCATCACTAGAAGACTCATCACTATCTTGAAGCTATTTACCCTTGGAATTCTTGGTAGCCTTGAAAGCTACCTCTTTCTTGACATCAACCTTCACTTGAGTTCTCAACTCAAATGCTGCAAGTATACTATGGAGCTCATCCTTTTTCAACTTATCCAAATATTTAGCTTCCTCAATAGCAGAAATCTTTTCACTAAATCTATTAGGAAGAGATCTTAATATCTTATCACAAACATCATTTTCAGCAAGCTCAAGAGTCTTTCATGGAATTAAAAACCTCATCCATACGAAGCATGTAGTCACTAATATTTTCATCATCACTCATCTTGAGTTGTTCAAACATACCTTTGAAGTGTCTCAACTTGGCCTTTCTGACATTTGTATCACCTGTATGAACCACCTTCAACTGTTTCCACATTTCACTAGTTGTCTTGCAGTGAATCACTTTGGTGAGATCTTCTTTCTGTAAGCCTTTCAGGATTGCATCCATTGCTTTTGAATTGCTATGATGTAGGAGCCTTTCTTCTTTAGTATTAGGACCATGTTCAGGAATAGTGTACTCATCTTCAATCACTTCCCAAACCTCATTCCCAAGTGCCATTATATGAACCTTCATCCTTGCACTCCAAAGACCAAAATTTGACCCATCAAGAATAGGTGCTGCATTGCCACTTGAATAATCCATTGTGTTCTTTACTAGATTTTCCTTCAAGCTGTTAAACTTTTCAAAGGCACCTGCTCTGATACCAATTGAAGAACACAAGCTTATACTGAGAGGGGGGTGAACAGTATAAGACCTCTTTATACTTTTTCCATTATACTTCAAAATAGTAAAGCAATATACCCAAAGCAATATCAAAGCAATGCACAATATCATCCACAAAGTGACACCAATTATAACATGGTTCACCCAAAATGGCTGGGCTACATCCACAAAACTTTTATCTAAAATTTATCTCAAAGTTCTTTGGTAATCCTTCCCAATTACAATGTTTATGATCCTCAGCCCAAAGGAGATACCTTCCCCCAATCAAAATTTATGAGCCTCTGCTCAAAGGAGATACCTTCCCCCAATCAGAATTTATGAGCCTCTTCTCAAAGGAGATACCTTCCCCTCTACTCTGGAAATGATCCCTCAGAAGATCAACTGCCTCTACCTCTTGCCAGCACGTGGAAATCCTTTCCACCGAAGACCTCCTATCCTCAATGCTTAGCCTAAGAGACCTCTGCCTTATATGATCACGTCCACATCAGCTCAGCAACCTATACCAAACACAATCAATTGGTCTAATACAAGTCTTCCTCTATTTTTCAGATCTATCCAACTCTTGAACAAATCAATACTCTACATACAAGCCTTCTCAAAGACTTGCCAACTGTCCTCAGGTTCTTCTCATAGAACCAATGCACCTCTATCCTCAAGTTCTCTGATAGAACTATCAAACTCAGCTCACAAGTCCTCTGCTACGACCTGTCCAAATCTTCTCACAAGTCCCCATCGAAACCTGTCCAAAAAATTCAGCAAGCTCACCAAGAAAAACTTTCTTAGTAGGAAATCACAAAGTGAATTATTAGAGACCCAATGTGATTTTTCAAACTCATAGAAGCATAAAGAGAATTGTTAGAGACTCAATATGTTATATACTCAAATCCCAATCTCAAAACTCAACTCAAATCAACTCAGCTCGATCTCAATCTCAAATCTGAAAACTCAACTCAATATCTGAAATGGATAGGATAGAATGTTTTCTTTCAATAACATGAAACCCCAATAATTGCCAACTATGCAAAGAATCACATAACAATGATACTCATGTTATTTTCACCATCAATTAGGGTTTCAACAACAATGCTCATCAAACAAGGTTTAGTCAACCAACACCATTCAACTCAACATCAACCTTGAAGCATTCAACCAATCATCACAAGAAAAGGAAACAAGTAGAAATCCTTTCCCTCCAAAGATATTTGAACAAAACAGCCACCAACACAATATCACCAAATGCAAAGAATAACTTGCTCAAATCAACTCAATGGAGTAAGCCCAATATCATGAATCAAGTAAAGCAATAACTTGATCAAAAAACCTCTATGGAAGCAACTCAACCATAAAACTCAAAACAACCAACCAAGGGTTCCACCAACTCAATGCAAGTAGCTAGACTCATAAATATAAACCCTAGTGCACAAAGCTTCCACTATCTCAAACCAAAAATTATGCATTCACCAAAAACTCTCCTTAAGGATAACAATGCATAAGTAGTCTTCAACAAACCAGAAAATAGGATTTACACCTAGCCAAAGGATACCTAGTAGAATACCTTTTCACTCCAACCTTATTTCAAAAAACATACACCAATCATACTCATAAGAAGAATGTGTCCATACCTTATTGGAGTAGAAGATAATTGAACCTTCAAGTTGTCACCACACACAACTCTCAAACTTCCAACCAAGTTAGGGTTAGAATAAAAAGAAATGAGCAATAATATAAGCTTCCTTTATTACACCCTTTAGCTCCACTTCTTTAAACACAACCACCATAACATGCCAATAAATCAACAATCATAGATTCACACCTTATACCTCCATTTTTAATTTTAGCATAGCAAACAATAATCTTAAAAATACATCCAAAGAAATATGCCCTTATTTCTCCTAAGCTTTTATTCAATGCTAATCACAAAAGCCAAAAATCATAAAATTTAATCACACCTTATAAATCGCTGTCCAAGAAACTCCGAATTTCACGGCATAAAGACGTTTTAATGAAAATGTGTCTTACTCTAGCAAAGCACCCCCACGAGACTTGAAACGGCGACCTCCGCCAATGCAGCACCCAACAGCAACCTTCGTTGGCACTAGCCCACACAGGCTACGAAGTTCACAAGTGAACTTCCCTCCACTTCACCCTCGAAAAAACTCTCGAAGACTTTTCAACCGCACATGCTTCTAAGTCTTTCTTCGATCGCAGTGAATACAGAGCATAAACACCACAAATTGCATTCAGGGAATTTCGAATTAATTAGCCTTCCAACCTTAGGAGTTGGAGAATAAATAGTCTCTTCGAAGACACCTTGACATCGGCAAAAATAAAGACCATTTCAAAATTAATCAAAAGTCTTTTCAAAAAGGGTTTAAAAACCCTTAAATAATTTTAATAAATTAAGAATAAAAAAGGTTTAAAAATCTAAATAATTTCTCCCTTAATTAATTAAATAATTAATTAATTAAAACCTTGAAGGGTTTTAAATAATAATTAAATAAATAATAAAGAGAACCTCCATTGGTTTTAATAAAAACCATTTAACTTGGTTTTAATAAAAACCCTATCCAACTTGGTTTTAATAAAAACCGGTTTGGTTTTAATGAAAAACCCTTGCCAATGGAATGTCTCCGGATTCTCTTAAAAATATTCTCTTGAAATCTTCCACCTTTGAAGCCAACACATCCTCTTAACATTAATGCCATTTCCTTTTGACATCAATGACAACTCATAGACAAGAAGCTAGGATCTCAAACCCAAAATTGCCAACAAAGAGATTCAATATAAATCTCCCATTCCCTTGTGTAACCTTTTCAAAATGGTAGGGTATATTTGGAAAACATACCTAGAAAATCCTAAAAAAAAAAGCTATGAATAAGAGAACTGGACAACCTTTGAGGGTTTGGAGGAAAAAGGAAACTAAGAAAGGAGAAGTTTTGGGGCAAAAATAAATTGGTGAAAGTAGTAAGGGTCCATATTCAAATAGATTTGAGGTTCTTGCTACCCTTTATAAGGATGGCAATTTTGTAGGGGAAGATTTTATTCTAGAAAATCAACCTGGAGGTAGTAATGAACTGATGATTAAGGTTTTTATTGAAAATAAAAATAATATTGCTTTGCGTGTAGAAGAGAATAATAAAAAAGAGCCACACTCCCGAACAAGGTTGAAAGAAAAGAGCATAGAAATGAGGGTTTCAGGAGAAACCACTCCTCAGCAAAATATGACATTGATTGGCTATAGGAGAAAATAAAATAAAATATTAACATTATTAAAAATGGGTCTGATGATGAAGAAGATGGAGGAGAATGGACTTCTACTAGTGATTCAGAGTTGGAAAAAGATGAAAAAGTTATCCAAAAAAAATATGTTGGAAGTAGAAGAAAATCTAAGAAGTTTGGTTTAGGAATTTTAGTTTCTCAAGGAAGGTCCAATCTCCGATAATTGAGAATCAGAGTTGTTGCTAAGGATGTAGTTGATGGGAAGCAAATAATTTTTTCCTAGGGAGGAAGAAAACTTCCTCAACTTGATATAAAATGAATCCTTTATCTTGGAATATTTGAGGTATGAATGCTCCAACTAAACATAGGGTGCATATGTAGGGCGTGTTACTATTATTGTTTTATCCATTGCACTTTTGGTCAAAAAATATTGTATTGGTAAGAAAATGTATAATTTGATTTATAAGAAGATAAGTTATTTTTTGTGCCTAGATTGATTCATTTGTTATTCTTGGATTTCTAGGAGTTGTAAAAGGGAAGGGTCCCTTTAAAAACCCTATTTAGATGGTAGATGTAGAAATTTAAATGGCATATGTAGAAAAAGTAGTAGGGTGGGTTATTGTTACTATTTTTGTCATTGCATTTTTGGTCAGAAAATGTTGTATTATTTGATTTGTAAGAAGATAAGTTACTTTTTGTGCCTATATTGATTCATTTGTTATTCTTAGATTTCCAGGAGTTGTAAAAGGGAAGGGTCCCTTTCAAAATCTTATTTTTTACCAATAGAAAAATAAATACAACTTGGATACATGATTTGAATATATATGCAAGAGTCATCTATGAGAATGACACTAAAACAAAGGGTCCACTTCAATCTAGGGTAAAATGAAAATATCCAATATATATATATATAGGGAGACTCGCAAATTATCATTAGTGTTATAAAAAAAAAAGGATATATCAGTGATGTTCATCATATATTATTGAAGGTAATCTCTTGGAAATGTGAGCATATCTATAGATAAGGAAATGAGGTAGTAGATAATTAGATAATCATGGTGTTGATATTCATCTTGGTGAAATAAAATTTTTAGAAGGCAATAGGCCAAGTGATATTTTATCTCTCAATGAAAACAATGTCAAGAATATTATGGAAACATAGCACTTTGAGGAAGTTAAAGAATATATTTGATAGAAAAAAAATGAAAAATAATTTTAATGAGAAGGCATGTTGGACATGATTTAAATGACTTAACATCAAATGTAATATTTTAGTATTTTTATGGCAGCGGCCCTAATATAAGCCACATATAACTTATTAATAAAATGATTTTAATTTAATATAAAAATATGGTTGCATATGTGCCTCACAAAATTTTTAGATGATGCTTTACATATTTTATGATATATTAATAAATAAGCACATAATATTATCTACTTACCATTCAACAATAATAATTATAAAAAGTTTTTAAATATAGTATAATTTTAAGATTTTCATTGTTTTTTGTTGGAGAAAAAGGGGTTATACTCGGGTCTCCCACCCATCAAAAATTACAACTCTCTCCTTTAGATCTTGAGAGTTTACAAATATATTCAATTCTCATCTCAATTGATTTGCTATATCTATATACCTACATATTTTTTCATAAAAAGTTTAAATTCTTGATTTTCATTTTTTGGATCTTCTTCAATATTCTTCGTAAATACAAATATTCTAAAATTTAATATCCTTCTTCTTGACATTTTCATACAACAACCTTCACAATACCAAAACCACCTCTACTATCTATGCACTATATCTTAGTAAAATAATATTATTAAAACTTGGTGCTATTATAATTTGCTTTATCAGATCTAGACTATTAGTTTGCTTCCTAAAGCATAAGTACAACCATAAGAAATATAAGAAATAGTTCATATAAAAAAACATTTATGTTTTAAAATATAGCAAATATAACCAATGGAAAATATTAAAATAAATCTTAATAATTATTTTATTCATGCAATCAACATTTTCTTGTTAGCTTCAGCTAAACTTACTACTTTATCTAACCATGGAAAAAAGAATATAACTTTATGATCCTCTATTAAAACCCCTATAGTATCTATCCTATATGCACATTTGTTCTATTCCCTTAACTTATGTGTAAACCTTATTAATTCAAACTCTATAGCAAGGTCTTGTATTTCCATAATGATCTCTTGTATGTTCCATGAAGCCTTTGATTTCCTTAAAATTGCATTTATTACTATTAGTGAATCATCTTCCATCCATACTACATTCTATTTTATTTGTTTACATATTTTTAACCCTTCCAAAGTTGCTCAATATTTTTCTTAATTACTTATCTTAATCCACTATTAAAAGTGTAATGTGATAACATCTCATCCCTATTATTTATAATTATTCCCCCTCCTTCTATTGGACCTATATTTCCTCTAGGTGCTCCATAAAAATTTGGTTTTACAAATTTTACTTTTAATGGTTTTCACTTTATATTATTTTCCTTCCTTTTGTTTCTCTTATACCCAACATCATAATTCATTTGATGATTTGACTCTATCTATCAAGGATATATTCTTCAATATTAGGTATTTGTGAGTTGATAGGGTTGGTTTAGACTCCTCTATGGCTAAATAAATATTCCTTTTTATTACCTCTAAATTGCTTTCCTTTCCTTTAAATATTCTTATGTTCCTTTTCAACCACAAAATCCAAAGTATTATATCTCTCGATGCATCCCACATTATTTGTAACACTTTACTTTTAAAATTGGTTTGAAATGGCTTTAACCATTCTTCAATTATGTCATTCATCACCATGCATTATTTACCAAATGTATTAAGAATTCATTGCCATAGTTCCTAGACTATTGAATAGTATCCCAAGAGATGGTCTATACTCTCCTCGTTTTTACATAGAACATATTATGAGGGGCCATGAGAGCCCCTTTATCCCAAGATAAAACTATCTCATGACATACTATGCATCCAAACATTTTAACTTTTGGAATGTTTGGGATATCCTAAATATCTCTCCATATTCTTGTAGTATTCCTATTTTGTTAGTGCTTAATATTATATTTAATTCTTAGTGTATTTGCTTGATCTATTCAACTACCAAATCATCTTATCCTTGGATCCCCTTAGAATAATCACTATTGTTATATTTCTATCCAATTAGCTCCTAGCAACAATATATCTTCCTTCCTAATCCTTGTACATAATATTTGAAACCCTATCACCATATTTATATTGAAGTAATCTTATCCATGGTTTCAAAATTAGATCTAGATTGAGTGGTTTTTTATCACACTAAGTATCCATCCAAATAGAAATTTTTTAACCAATTCCCACCACCCATATTAGACATTTAAACATTGGATCAATTAAATTTTTAAATCGTTCCATAGTGCAAAACCATCTAATAGCTTAGTTACCAAACTTGTCAATTTTTTTAGATAAAATTCAAAATTCGTCGACTTTAAAACCCTAATGAATAAGTTCAGCAAATAAATCCTAAATTTAGCAAGGAAATTTTTTTTGTACAAAATAAGGACTTGACATAAAGCTTATACTTTAGTTCTTGTTGTTGTTATTTCATGGAATACCTCTGGGTACAAATGGTGCAAACCTTCTCCTCCACTATTGGAATCCTTGGATACCGTTGGTAAGTTTACAAAATACTTGCTCTTTGGATAAAGTTATTGTAGAGATAACCTCAATATAGAGGTCCTAAAACTCATATGGCATCAGTGCTTTGATAATGTTATTTGTCCTTTTACATGAGTGGTTTCCAATATTTTATCGTTTACCTTTAAATTTCCACAAATACTTTGTACTTAACCATGATTCGTCATCTTTATGTCATCAATAAATCATAGATTTACGTTTTTATTGTTACTGATTGATTTTAGTAGGCAAAAGAGGCTCATCAATAAGAGTAGCAACCATAGTGGCTAGCACAACAAGAAAAGAGAATTGTAGAAACCACAATAATTATTTGATATGGAGCACACAGGGCCACTGGAGAATAGGAATAAGCTTCACATTATGATGCTCTTCTTTCCTAAGTAGGGTCATATGAATCCACTCATGGAGTTGGCCAAAAGGATTATCTCTAAAGATGTCTGCATCACGTTCATCATCATTGAGAAAACAAGGAAGTGCTTGTTCGTTTGAGTAAGTTATCATGCTTTTATTAGGTGTTTGTTTTAGATATAAAATTAATTTATATAAAAATTACCTTTTAATTTTACTTTCAACATTTAAATATAAAATTTATCAAAACGTAAAACATATTTAAAATAATACCGTTAAAATTTAATGTAGAAGCTTAGAAATATACGATAAGGGAATTATTAATGTTTGTTTCAAGTCTTTGTTTGAGTTTCTTCGTTACTAATTTATTTACGATATATGCACATTTACAATATATCTAATATATTATAAATGTGCATATATGTCAAATATATTAGAAATATATGTCGAATTTTATTCTGAATTTTTAAACATGTCAAATTTTTTTTGAACTTCAAGAGTGTCGAACTCGAACTTGGTAACTAAGTCTAATAGTGAGAATGCAATAAAAATTAATCTTGGATTATTAAGTTCAACATACTTAGAAGAATTCTTGCCGATTACCTTTGACTCTCTTTATACAATATCCAAATTACATTTTCCCTTACAACTAAATTTGCAATTGTAAAAACTCTTAAACTAAGACATATCCCATTTTTATCATCATACAACTTGCTCCATTTCACCAAAGGAAATTTTATTTTATCATGTAATCTTGACCACATAATATAGATTATACTTTTTTCTAATGATTTTGGTATAATATACAAGGATGTATAATATGTTGGAATGGCCTATAAGAATAATTTTATTAGTTGAATTCTTCCTACTAATAATAACCATCTCCATTTCCATATCAGTAATTTATTCTAAAATTCACTTATAACTAGATTCCATATTTCTATCCTCGATATCCCATCAAATAAGGGCATCCCTAAATATGTTGTTGGTAAATTTTCCTCTTCCATTTTAAGTAAATTGCATATCCTTATTAGTTGGAGTGTTTAGGAAGTAAATATTATATTTTAACCTATTAAATTTCTATCCTAATTCTGTGTAATGACCCTCCTCACATGAATAATAAAATAATACAAAATATGTATATATATAACTATTTTTGAGAAACATGGTACTGATGACAGTATTTGTAAGTGCAGAATAGTTGTAGAATGATAATGAAAGGAATCAAGTCAACAAAAAATTGTAAGTATGGGAATTGATGATTCGTCTCGCGTGCACATAGAAACTCGCACTTGCATATCATTTAGGGGTAATATAAATTACATCTTTGCATGGATACAATTGTTTGAAATATTGCTTGATTGCATGAATGAGGAATGTATTCTAGTGGCAATGATCATGGGAGCCACTAGCTTGGAAAGGCATGTTAGTGTTTTTTTAGACATGCGTGTATGTGTTTAATAATTTGAATGTTCCTTTGTTTTATTTTTATATAAAGTGAGCTTATGTGATTAGATGGAGGCGATGAAGATGTCTCAATCATGGGAGCTACCCTTTAATTGTTGAATAAAAATTTGAGAACATTTCTCTTTAGTCTTTCATGATTTTATAGAAAGATAATTTTATAAATAAAATAGAAAATAAATAAAGGTAAATGGTTATTTTAATTACTTAAAAATAAAGAGAAAGGAATTTTGTGCAAAGCGAGTAATAATTTACTATGAGTTCGCTCCATGTTTATATTAAAGGATAGTGATATTTAATGGTATCACCAGGATTGGCCATGTAGGAAAATGTTATGCGTTATAGAGTGGCTAGAGCTATGATTCGTATTGGAATTTATGAATTTTTTGACCTTACCTTATTTATTTTAAATAACCATGTGAAAATAGTCATGTTCTACTATTGTGCCAAGACTAGAAAAGTCGGCAGAGCCAAAATAATTACTATTGAGGTTTTTTAGAATGTCATGATGAAGACGTGGTGTGTATGAGTGGGGAAAACTTTCCAATATAGCATTGCGCATGAGTAAGGAAGGGAAATAGTTTACCAATTTTTCACTCTGTGGTGATGGTTCAGGAATATGGGAAGAAAAGAAAGTGGATGGAAGGAAAAATGGGAAAAAGAGAGAGAGAGAGAGAGAGAGAGAGAGAGAGAGAGAGAGAGAGAGAGAGAGAGAGAGAGAGAGAGAGGAGCAACAACATAAGAGTTTTAGAAAGTATAATAAATAGGTTGGGCTTAGAGAGAGAGAGAGAGAGAGAGAAACAACATAAGAGTTTTAGAAAGTAGAAGAAATAGGTTGGGCTTTCTAATTAGTTTTTATATTTTCTGCGGTGCTTGATATGTCTTAATAAGTATGAAATTTGTGTTCATTCTATTTAAAAGAACTTGAAATCTATGCATGTTGCATTTAAATGAAAATGGAAATTGTGCATGATGTGTTAATATAGATCGGAAGTGGTATGGAATAAATATGATGCTGCTATATTTTCTATATGTAAATATTTTTTTGAAAATGATATGGTGATAGTTTGGTTTCTTGAATGCATACCTTATTTGTTCAAAAAAATAAAAATAGTGTGGAGATATTATAAACACTCTTGTGCATATTGTGTTAAGCAATTGAAATGGTAGGCAAACCATCTAAAAAATGTTATTGTGTAAACTATGGCATATAACATTTTGGAAGTGGTGTGATGTGGGTAGAAGCAATGGTGTGAAGTCATTTTGAAATAACTCAGAAGAGCAAAATGAAATTCATGACAAACGTTGTTGTGTTGGTTGAGTAAAAATTTAAATGAAAGCATAACTTCACTAGTATAGTCATTTGCTCTATTATTATGTTTGATTGCATTGTAAAAAAATGTATTAAGTTTACTCATTAACACACTGTAAATTGTCAAAGAATGAAACTTGTGTTTGGTGGAATTGCTACCTAGAAAATGGGGTAGATGATGAAATGGAAAACATATAGTTTAACTTGGTTAAATCTTGAGCTAGGACATATATGAGTTTTTTGGTATATTTTCCATAAAACATTTAAAATGCATACATGTATGGTAGGATGCATAATCATATATAATGAGTCGTATATGACCCTTATGAACTATGTATAAACTCTTATGTGCATTGATGGTCATTGAGGAAACCAATGTTGAAGGGGATAGAACCCAAGATAATGAAGTTATTTTGAACCAAAAATATCAAGACCTAGCCCAGTTGGTGGATGATGTTCATGTGTAGATGTGAACATGGAATCGGGAGAAAAACTTTTAAATGAAACAGTTTAACAAAATTTAAAATATGGTTGTTAATACTTCTGCCATCAATTGAATTATTTGTTTGTAATATGGGAAAAGCCCTTTTGTATTTTCACTTGAAAAAAAAACTATAGAATTGGTCTTTAAGAAATCAAATTGAATATATATGCTTTGAGTAGTTTGCAAATTAATAAAAGGGTTATTGTTTTAGAATTATTTTAATTATGATTTATCAATGGATATCATAGTTGATTTACTTAATTCTTGAGGTAGTCTTAAAATAAATTGTGAAAAATATGGTAAGCTATGTGAGTTTGGTCAAGCTATTCATTTGCAGCATATGATATATGATACAAACACTATTTTTCATTACTTAGTTGTAGACCGAATAGGGAGTCGAAAGGGTAGTCTTTAAAATAATCATATTTTCTTATAAAAAATGTGTATTTTATTTTTAATTTTAGAACGTGAGACTAAACTGGTGGTCAAAACCATGAAAATAATCCTTCATAACATAATTTTTGAGATAATGTAATCACTGGAAAGTATGCAGTGTTGTGAGTATAGCAACCAAACTAAAGGTTGAATAATTGGACTCTTTAAAGTATGACCAAAAGAAAGATCGAGTTGATTCTTAACTTAGGATGAATTTGCCATAGTAAAATGTTGACTTTATAGGAGTAGTAGAATTTAGTTTGAATGGTAAACTACCGCTATGTATAATAGATTCCTATACTTTATAATTTAGTGCTTCTTTTAAAAAAAGAGATTTCTACTTAAGGGAGTTTTGTAGAAATAGTTTAGAAGTAGTATAACTTTAACAAAGATTATTGGGAGGTTGACATGAGAATGTGACATTAGATCATCCATAATGTTGAGGTGTGGGTATGCACACAATAAGTTTGAAATAGCTGCTGACTGACAAAATTAGTCATTAAATGACAGGGTCAAGTCTAGACAAAAAGGTGGTATGAGACACCATTTTGAGGTTGTATTCAAAGGGTACAGTGATAAATTAGATTAGTTAAGCCACAGGGTTTGGTATGGGATAAACAACTATAGGTTGTAATGAGTTTGTGTAATGAAGACCGAGTTTAAGGAAAAGATATGGCACTAAATAGTTTTGAGTAAATAGGAATCACCAGTTAGTCATATAGATATAAACATGCCAAATTATTTTATACCAGTTATGAACAAGTCGATCAGAATGTCGAAATTTCGGTAAAAATATCTTAGAGAAAAAGACATCCACCCTCTAAGTGTTATGGGCCCTAGAGGACAACCCTTGTCATGGTATAGACATCATGCTGGAACTTATGGATTATAAATAAGGATATCTGATTCCACTGAATGGTAATTCCATAGGATTTAGCCAATCTCGTCTACTTAGATGACTAGCCACAGTAGTCTTGTACCCAAAAGTGGTATGTTATGTCTATGCAATATTGTTTGTATTAACTATAAAAATGATTGGATGATCCAAAAATATGATAGTCTGAATGCAAACCTTGTAAGCTAGGAAAACATTTTAGACTAAGAGATAAACTTTCTAGGAAAAAAAATGTATCCTTAACTTTAGAGAACTTTTGTTGTTCAACCATGTGAGTAATCAGATGTCGGTTGTTACATATGGTATCAGAGTAGAATTGATTCTAAAGTTGTAGAACTCTGCATGGGAATTAAATTAATTAACAATAACTAATATTCTACCTCTTTCACTTACAGGACAAATGACATGAATGCTATGAGGTGGGTCCTCAAGAAATCCTGCAGGAGATAGGGAGGAGGAAATCACCGAAAGACTTGTAAGAGGACCATGAACAAATTTAATAAAATAAGGTTCCCGATGTGAAAGAAGGCAAAAAAGAGTTTATGAGATTCCTCTGAATGAAACTGGTGAGGAAGAAGGGAACCTTGAAAAAATGGTTAAATTATTACAAGTACAAATGGAAAATCAAAGGGAAGAAATGACCCAACAGAAAACTCACATGGCCCAGCAACAGCGAGTCATAGAGGAATTTGCTAGAGAAAGAGAAACTAGATTAGGTAGGATAGTGGAAGTGCTGCGGGAATCCGAGGGATCCAAATATGGAAGGGCAAGAGTGAGTAAAGAATTGTATAGAAATTTAAAGAAGGTTGTAATTTCTAGGGTTTTGCATAGTGGTGAATTTCGCAATTTAGCGTGAGTATTAGATTTTCCAAAATGTTAATTTTGTAAATTTTGGGACTATAGAGGTTGGCCTGTTCACCTGAAAATTTTAGGATCCAATTTTTTTAAGGGTAAATTCCCCCTATTGTCATAAGGTTTCTTGCCTAATTTTTTCCCTAAATTTATTAAAAATTAAAAATATCCTGCCAAATTTACCCCTTGTGCCCCATTATATATAGTTAACCGTAACGACTATCATACAATTACAATATTAATTTTTTTGGATAGCGAGTGATACAAAGAAGATGACAAAACACGAGTCCACGATTGACAGGTGACTGACATAAGGGGACCAGTATAATACGACTAGCATAAGTTGACTGGCATAAGACGAGTGGTAGAAGGCAAGTGACATAAGGCGAGTGGTAGAAGGTGAGTGGCATAAGGCGATTGGCATATGGCGAGTGGTAGAAGGTGAGTGGCATAAGGCGATTGGCAGATGGTGAGTGGCATAAGGTGAGTGGCATATGGCGAGTGGCACATGGCAAGTGGCACATGGAGAGTGGTACATGGTGAGTGGCACATGGAGAGTGGTACATGGTGAGTGACATAAGATGAGTGGTATATGGTGAGTAGAAGATGGCAAGTGATAGATGGCAATCAGAAGATAGCGATTGAAAATCATTTTATAGTTCTAGGTATCAAAATATATCCAAACATAGGCATATTTGTACTCATTGGAAATATATTTTC
Organism: Wollemia nobilis; assembly: GCA_028583015.1. Classification (NCBI taxonomy): domain Eukaryota; kingdom Viridiplantae; phylum Streptophyta; class Pinopsida; order Araucariales; family Araucariaceae; genus Wollemia; species Wollemia nobilis. Next base: position 5,534,042 of record JAQPPZ010017109.1, read on the forward strand.
AAGCCCGATCTAATGGTGGTATTTTTATGAATTTTTAAGATGATTTAATAGGTCCAATGTGGTCCCAAAGATGTTGATAAGGAGGTAATATAATTTTGAGGTATATTTTGACCTACTAAATCATATCAAAACTTCATACACATACCACCATTAGATCAGGCTCAAAAAGTGCTTTCCAACGAGTACAAATATGCCTATGTTTGGATATATTTTGATACCTAAAATCTTAAAATAATTATCAATCACCATCTGCCAGTCGCCTTCTGCTAGTCGCCATGTGGCGACTAGTAGAAGACGATTGGCATAAGGTGAGTGGTATAAGGTGACTCGTAGATGGTGAGTGCCATAAGGTGAGTGGCATATGGTGAGTGCTAGATGGTGAGTGGCACATGGTGAGTGGCACATGGCGAGTGACACAAGGCGAGTGGCATATGGCGAGTGGTAGATGGCGACTGGAAAATGGTGACTGACAATCATTTTATAGTTTTAGGCATCAAAATATATCCAAACATAGGCATATTTGTACTCGTTGGAAAGATATTTTCAATCCTAATATAATGGTGGTATTTTTATGAATTTTGAAGATGATTTAATAGGTCAAATGTGGTCCCAAATATGGTGATAAGGAGGTAATATCATTTTGAGGTAGATTTTGACCTATTAAATCATCTCAAAAATTCATAAAAATACCACCATTATATCGGGCTCAAAAAGAGATTTCCAACGAGTACAAATATGCCTATGTTTAGATATATTTTGATTCCTAAAATTTTAAAATTATTATCAATCGCCATCTACGAGTCACCTTCTACCAATTGCCATTTGGCAACTGGCATAAGGCAACTGGCATAAGGTGACTGGTAGATGGCGAGTGGCACAAGGCGATTGGCATATGGTGAGTGACACATGGCGAGTGACACAAGGTGAGTGGCATACGACGAGTGGCAGATGGTGACTGGTAGATGGCAACTAATAATCATTTTACAGTTTTAAGTATAAAAATATATCCAAACATAAGCATATTTGTACTCGTTGGAAAGATATTTTCAAGTCTGATCTAAGGGTAGTATTTTTATGAAGTTTAAATATGATTTAATAGGTCAAACATAGTCGCAAATATGGTGATAAGGACGTAATGTCATTTGAGGTAGAGTTTGACCTACTAAATCATCTCAAAAATTCATAAAAATACCACCATTAGATTGGGCTCAAAAAGATCTTTTCAATGATTAAAAATATGCCTATGTTTGGATATATTTTGATGCCTAAAATTGTAAAATTATTATCAGTCACCATATGCCAGTCGCCTTCTGCTAGTCGCCATGTGGTGACTGGCAGAAGGTGATTGGCATAAGGCGACTGGCAGATGGCAAGTGGCATAAGGCAAGTGGTATATGGCGAGTGGTACATGGCAAGTGGTACATGGTGAGTGGCACATGGTGAGTGGCACATGGCGAGTGGAACAAGACGATTGGCATATGGTGAGTGGCAAATGGTGAGTGGTAGATGGTAACCGGTAGATGGTGATTGGCAATCATTTTATAGTTTTAGGCATCAAAATATATCTAAATATAGGCATATTTGTACTCGTTGGAAAGCTCTTTTAAATACTGATATAATGGTGGTATTTTTATGAAGTTTTAAGATAATTTAATATGTCAAACATGGTCCCAAATATGTTTATATTTATGTGCAAATTTTTTGAAAATTTACCATATTTTGATAATTTTTTTATAAAATTATGAAAAATTCGCCCCACATTTTATACATGATTCACCTTGATTCATCCCAAATTTATAAATATTTTTTTGGTTCTACTCCTTATGCATAACCCTGGTAATTTCCAAGTTTAATGGAAAATATGACAGAGAGTTAGCTAAGAACTGGATAAGTGAACTAGAATCCTAATTCTCTATGGTGGTTATATTTTCTAAATCTAAAATTGCCTTGGTAGTTATGAATATGACTAAAGTAGCCATGGATTGGTGGAAGTCATACAAGAAAGGGCATGAGGTAGAGGTTGCAGACCTCAAATGGGAGGATTTCATCAAGGAATTCAGAGATATATTCTTGAAAAGATAATATTATTTGGAAAAGTTTAGGGAATTCTCAAACTTGAGGTAGGAGAATATGTCGATTCGAGAATATCACCAAAAGTTCATACAACTATTGAAGTATGCAACCCAATATGAAAGTAATGAGGAAATGAAAACTTAAAAATTTATTTTGGGATTACATCCTAGAATCATGATGGTGTTAAACATGCATAATCCCATAAATTTTCCAACTGTTTTTTATTTAGTAAGAAAGGAGGAAGCTAATCAAGAAACGAAAAAAGTATTTTCAATTACCAAAAGTTGTCTAAAATGAAAAAATATGAGCTCAATAAACGAAAAAGTTTTGGTTTCATGAAATGGGAAAAGTAACAGAACAAGAAACCTAAAGGAATGAGATAAGAACAAGCAAGGTGGTAAATATAGGAAATATGCTAAAGAGTTTTCCAAGAGACAAGACCAAAAACCAATAGGTCAAGGAAGAGATAGGGAAACTACACTTGTGAATAGAAATGAAAATAATAATAGAGGCAATAGAGCTCCACCAAGTAGATTCTAGATGTGTAGAGGAGCTCATTATGTCAATAAATACCCCCATAGAGCTTATTTATAACACTGAAGGCTTTAGATGAAGATGGCCATAGGATCTATGCAACCATAGGTAGTTCTGAACTCAATGGATAAATTACTTCTTTCTTATTAAATGGTAAAATTTTTGGTAAGAATGTGCAAATTTTGATTGATAGTGGGTCAACTAATAGTTTTATATCAACTAGATTAGTGAGGGATTTGCCTGTTAGACCTGGATTCTTGGTGAATGGTTGGAAGGTAGAGTATGGATCAGGGCAAACTCACCATGTTAACCAATATCTCTTTGATTCTCATATTTCCTTTCCATAAAGAAAAATCAATTGGTATCTTTATGTGGCACCCTTGCGTGTGTTTGATATCATTTTAGGGATTTATTGGTTGAAAGTGCATAAAGATATTTTGAAATTTGAAGAAATATGGGTAGAATTTGTGGATGAATCTACTCAAAGGATTAGAATTAGTTATGGGCAGAGAGAAGTAAAACATCAACTAGTGTTTTCAATGCAACTTAAAAATATTATTAAGAATAAGGGTATGATCTTCATAGTAAATATGAATAGAAGAGAAGAGTTTGAGAAAGAGTCAGACCTCTTCTAAAAACACCCGATGTTAAGTGCATTTAAGGATGTATTTCTTGAGGAACTCTTGGGGTTACCTCCACGGAGGGAATTTTATTTTTCAATTGAGTTATTTTACCAAATGCAACACCAATTGCAAGGTTACCTTACAGGATGACTCCTATAGAGTTGCAGGAGTTAAAAACACAACTACATGATTTGCTTGAAAAAAGGTTCATCAAACCTAGTGTGTCATCTTGGGGAGCTTCTATCATGTTTGTTAAAAATAAATATAGTACCTTAAGTGCATAGACTACCGTATTTTGAATAAATTTATTGTCAAAAATAGATACTCTTTACCAAGGATTGATGATTTATTTGATCAACTGAGAGGAGCAACCATATTTTCTAAAATAGATTTGAGATTAGGATATCATCAATTAAGAATTCAGGAGGACGATACTTCTAAAACAACATTTAGAATAAGGTATGGATATTTTGAGTTTACAGTCTTACCTTTTGGATTAACCAATGATCCAGCCGCATTCATGAACCTCATGAATAACATCTTTAGGGAACAATTAGATAATTTTTTACTCGTATTTTGGATGACATTTTGTTTTATTTCAAAAATAAATAAGAGCATGATAAACACCTAATAACAGTGCTTGGGATTCTTAGGAAGAATCTATTGTTTAGAAAATTTTCAAAATGTGACTTTTATACTTCACAAGTGTAATACCTTGGACATATTGTCTTGGTTGAAGGAATTGTAGTACATCCTAAGAAAATTGAATCAATCATTGATTGGCCAACACCTACCGATGTCATAGAGGTGTGAAGTTTTATGGGACTTGTAGGGTATTATAGGTGGTTCATAAAAGGGTTTTCAAGGATTGCTCAACCCATTACAAGACTTCAGAGAAAAGGGAAAATCTTTAGCTGGGCTGAGCAATGTGAGGAGACTTTTCAAGTTTTAAAGGAAAGGTTGACAAATGCACCAATATTGCAATTACTTGATCCTGATAAGCAATTTATAGTTTGTAAAAATGCATTAATCAAAGGGATATGTGGTATTATGATCCAAGGTGATGTAGTAAATGCTTTTAAGTCTTGAAAACTCAAGAGACACAAAGTCAATTATGCCACTCATGACCTAGAATTGGTAGTAGTGGTACATGCACTAAAATTTTGGTGACATTATCTTTTGGGAAAACCATTTTAATTAAAGACATACCATCCAAATCTGAAGTATATATTTTTTCAACCATTACTAAATGCCAGACAACGACGTTGGATGGAGTTCTTGGCAAAATATGATTTTGGTATTGAGTACATTAAGGGTAAAGAGAATAAATGCATTGATGCTTTGAGTAGAAGAGGATGTATAACTGCAATGCCAAAATGTCAATATGATATATTAGAAAAAACTAAAATATGGCAAGAAATTATAAAACGCGTATAGGATTGACTGATAAAGAAGCATAAAAGAATATAGATTATGTTTTCAAGGATGATCTACTTTATTTCAAGAATAAGTTGATGGTACCCAACTTAGGAGGATTTAAGGAAACAATCCTTAGGGAGGTGCATAACTCTCCCTAATTTTCACACCCAGGAGGTGCAAAGATGCGAGAGAATATAAAGAATGCATTTTTTGACCTGGTATGAAAAAATATATTACTAATTATGTGGCCAAATGTTTGGAATATCAAAAGGTAAAAGTGGAACATCTACATCTAGCTAGAAAACTATATCCACATGAGATACCCACACAAAAGTGGTAAGTAGTTTTAATGAATTTTATAGTGGAGTTGCCTTGAACAAGGTTTAGGCATGATGTAATTTTAGTAATTGTGGATAAATTAACAAAAGTTGCACATTTTAACTAGGCAATGTGCAACATGATGCAACTGTTGTAGCAAGTAAGTTTTCCAGGGAAGTGGTAAGACTCTCAGAATTTCCATAAGTTATAATATTTGATAGAGATTCTCATTTCACTTTTAAATTTTGGTAAGCACTACATAGAGCATTAGGGACCAAACTGAATATCATTAATGCATATCACCTAGAAAGATATGGTCATATTGAGAGGGTTAATCAAGTTCTTGAGGATATGTTACGAATGTCCTACATGTATCAGGATACAAAGTGGGAAGACTACCTATACCTAGTGGAATTTGCATATAACAATAGCTACCATGCCTCACTAGATATGGCACCTTTTGAAGATTTATATGGGAGAAGGTGCATAATTTCTTTATCATGGGATAATATGGAGGATCGGGTAGTGATCGACCCAAAAATAATAAAATAAATGGAAGAGCAATTGAAAATAATTTAGTAGAAGCTAAAAGAGACCGTAGATCACTAGAAGAGCTATGTGAACTTCAAAATAACATCAAGGGAATATTTTGTGGAAGACTGAGTATTCTTAAGGATGAAGCCAATAAAAATTTCAATCAAATCTTCCAAACTTGACCCCTGATACGTGGGTCCATTTGAGATCATAGAAAATATAAGCCCTGTTGTGTACATACTAGCTCTACCACCAAGCTTATCGAAGATCCATAACATATTTCATGTGTCCCTCTTTAGAAAATACATTTATGATCCTACTCACGTTTTGGATTTTTCCAACTTGTAGATGATCGACACCATAAAGGTTTAGGTTCGACCTATTCATGTACTTGGTTTCCAGACCAAGAAATTGAGGAAACAAAGCATAGACCAATGTTGATACCAATGGGATCACTACTCAGAAATAAATGCTACGTGAGAAGACATGGTAGATATGCAACAACAATTTTCTTATTTTTTTGAGTAGATGAAAACTTTATCAAAACTTTCTTTAATGAAATTTGTGATGTGTGTACAAATTTTATTAAGGATGTTACTGAGTAGAGTAACTTGTAATATTTTGCTATTGCTAAGTGAAAATTTTGAACCGTGATGGATATGTGTAGCTGAAATACTTTGGTTACGTTTGCACCCAAGACTGCCAAAATTGAAAGATCGGGTTAAAAAAGAGTTTACCCGGTTCAATGTCTAGATGAGGCTGGTTCCTTACTTTTTTAGAAAAAGAGAGAGAGAGAAATATAGCTATTTCTAGAAGCATTTAAAAAGTACATATTAGACAACAGCAAAGCAACCTAAATAGCCTTTTACAGAAAAGCATCTATTCAAACCATCAAAATAGAGTATCTAATCCTCTAGAGCAAATATATTCAAATGTAAGATTATTGGAATGGTTAATCTCAGATTTAGTGGAACTTTACCATAGAAATTTAGGATAAGAATTAAAGCAAGTTACATCCAACCTAACTTTACATAGAAATTAACAATCCATACATACTTGATAAGAACACCAGTGAGCCATAAACCAAAATGGATAATCCTTTATTTGCTTTTAGAAGTCTGTGTATTTTGCCTTGTAAACATCTAAGAGTCGATCATTTGTTTGGGTTGCTCATCTTATATATATAGTTTTACATAATAGGAAAATTGAAAGTTGTTACAACAGTATGTCTGTAGGCTAATTTTGGTAGAGTAGCAGTTAGGAGAGAATGGGATATTCAACTGGAAATGGTTAAGATCTTGTTATAGCAATCTACCTTTATCTCTTTAGAGATGTCGTGGTCCAGCTGTCTTTTACTCAAAAATGTCATGTTATCGCGACTTTTTCCCTTCGCTTGGCCCCTTGGCTTCAAAATGTTGTGCTATCATGACTTTTTCCCTTTGCTTGACCCCTTGGCTTCAAAATTTTGCATTGTCATGACTTTTTCCCTTTGCTTGGCTCTTTCGTTTCAAAATGTCACACTATCACAACTTTTTCCCTTCACTTGGCCCCTTGGCTTTAAAATGTCGCGTTGTCATGATTTTTTCCCTTCACTTGGATCCTTGGCTTCAAAATATTGTGTTGTCATGAATTTTTCCCTTCGCTTGGACCTTGGCTTTAAAATGTCATATTGTCATGACTTTTTCCCTTCGCTTGGATTTTTGGCTTCAAAATATCGCGTTGTCGTGACTTTTTCCATTCACTTGGCCCTTGGCTTCAAAAAGTCATGTTGTCATGATTTTTTTCCTCTGCTTGGCTCTTTGGCTAGAAAATATCACATTGTCATGAATTTTTCCCTTCGCTTGGCCCCTTGGCTTAAAATATTTGTGTTGTCATGACTTTTCCCCTTCGTTTGGCCCCTTGGCTTCAAAAAGTCATCTTGTCGCGACTTTTTCCCTTCGCTTGGACCTTTGATTCAAAATATCATGATGTCGTGACTTTTCCCTTTGCTTAGCTCTTGGTTTCAAAATATCGTGTTGTCATGACTTTTCCTCTTAACTTGGCCATTGGCTTCAAAATGTCATGATGTCGTGATTTTTTCCCTTTGCTTGGCCCTTGGCTTCAAAATGTCGCATTGTCATAAATTTTTTCCTTCGCTTGACTCTTAGCTTCTATATGTCGTGTTGTCACAACTTTTTCCCTTTTCTTGGCTCTTTGGATTCAAAATGTTGCATTGTCAGGATTTTTTCCTTTTACGTAGAGAAATTTTGAGAAGACTACTCCTTACTCCCCTTGATGTGGTAATTTTGACCAACATTATTAGCACCTTCTGGGGGAATTATGCCAGTAGAATGTTATAATCTAAAGCCTTTATCCATTGGGGAATGGAGTAAAAATAACAACTAAGAAAATAAGGGGAGAAATGGGAATGATACCAAGCAAAAATATGCTTCTTGCTCTTATTGAGTCATTCATCAAGAGTATCTTCTTTTGTAGATTTCTTTTTCTTCCTACCCAGGTGCTTCTCCACTGCTTGATGAGGCTTTTTTAGCCTTTTTATACTTGTCCTTTTCTTGGAAGACTTCATTATAGATGGCACATACTCTTCTCCAAGTCTCTTTGGTTGTATTTGAAGTCTCCTTAAAAGTACGATACAAATAATCCAATTCCTCTACTTTATCATATGATAGGATTTTTTACTTCATGTACAATCCATGCAGGAAAGAGTTGATTTGGGTGATATCTTGAGCAATACTAAATATTTGTTCCTCCTGGACCAGATTTTCCCATCTATCAATCTCTTATTCATCTTCTACAAAACTTTTCCAGGAATTTTTCAACTCATCTTCTGCTAGGAAATTGAAATATTTATCCTAGAATCTAAGCATGTTACAGTTTTCTCCTATGCTCATGTGTTTCAAAATCCTCTTATCCTCTGCCTTGAGTTCTTGCATCTTTTCAACACTTTTTATTACCAGCTTGTGCCTCTTGAAGAAGTTCTTGGTAGCTAGTTTGGCTTGGGACTATTTTTCATCCTGTACTTTGTATCCAAGTATTTCTTGCATTCTTTCGGCTAGGACTTGGATCTTCGTTGTTGTCAATAACATTGCTTTTAGGAGATTAATGGATGTATCAAATTCATCCTTTTCTTATTATCTTAGATTTTTCCTTGGATATCCCACTAGTCGTATTGAAATCATCTAAAATTTGCTTCTTAAGGTCTTCAATATGTTGGCTCAACAGTTGTACTTGTTCCTCAACCTTCTTTGCTTTTTTCTTAAAGGGGGTCGCTTCATTGAACATTTGTTCCCACTTTTTTGCTTCATTTTTTAAAGCCTTTTCAATTGTCTTTTGTTGATTCAAGGCTTCTTCCAAATGCTTTCTACCTCTTCAGCCCTGAGGTATTTCTCTTTGTAATACTCAACATTCAAGTATATTGTCCCCATGTGGGCTTGGGCTTTTCCCCATTCGTCCTCCATCGGTAGCTGAGTGATATCTTCAGTGGTTATCTCAGCTTGGTAAACTTCTAAGGTCATTTCTCCTTCGGGATTTGGATGAGTGGTATCATATTTAAGGTATAACGATGCATGTTGATGGAATCTAGGGCTATCCCTTCCCTGGTGTGAGCTATATATTTGGAAATTTGAGTGTTACATGATTTCAACCAGGTAGCAGCATTCAAGGTTACCTTTTTTAACTGTTTCAATTTGGCAATTATGGGGTTACTCTAAAAAGAAGAGGTAAGAATGGATTGGAATTTTGGTAAGTTGGTGGTATAAGGGAAGGGAATGGTGGCTATGAAGGTATCTACATTTGGCTGCTCATTAAGGGTGTCTGTGGGTGCAGTTAAAGATGCTTTGCGGTAAATTTGGGTTGATGGTGGAGGTTGCTGAATGGAAGGAGAAGAGACATTACCCTGAACTAAAAAATAGGGAGAGGAGTTCCTTTAGGGTTGAGAAGAAGAAAATTTTATTTTTGAATTTAAATGCAACATAAAATTACCATCAAGAAGCGTATATAGAAACAAAGGTCAATTGAAGAACAATATGACCATGAACTAACTAAAAAATATCTGAAACCAAACTTAGATGTAAAATAAGTAAATAAAAAAACTAAAAAAATAGAAGGAAAAATATATATATTTTATATAACAAAAAAAATATTTTATTTTAAAATATAAGACATACAACTATATTCACACTAACCATATTAATAATCTAACAATAAAATTAATACCATATTTATTTTAAAAAAATTATTATCAACATCAATAAAAAAAACTAAAATTAAAATAATAATAATTTGAATTTTGTTATTAGAAACAACTACTACCCAAAGGCCACACCATACAAGAATACAAGAATACGAATAAAGTCGTCCTCAAGTTCCACAAGGAAGACAGCTACGAGCCATCAATTTTGAACGGCTTACTTTCCGGGCACGTGCACTCTATCTCCTCACAAAAGCCGAAATACGAATTATTCCGGTCAAAAGATTAAGCTAAAATAAAATTAAAAAAACCCTTCACGCCTACATATTGAATAAATGCATTGTTTTTGGGTTTTAACCAAGTCAGTCAGCAGGCTCAGAAGTCTCATACTTTAGGTCCCACGAGGACACGGACTCCGTCAACATATATTGCATTGTTTCTGGTTTTAACAAAGTCAGTCAGAGGCTCACGGAGTCACGAGTCGATGCTCTACAGTCTCATAATATACCTTTCACATATATATTTTTATATAAATTATTTCTTTTCAATAATATATTAATATTTTATGAGTAAATTAATTATATCACAATTTTTGGAGTAATACTTTTTATATATTTGTCACATCATTCAAGAGTGAAGAGGCTTTCCCTAAAATCTAGGCAAGGAAGAAAAGAGTTTCTAAACGAGGTTAAGCTGGTGGCTAAAATTCAACATAGGAATCTTGTGAATCTCATTGGTTGTTGCGCAGAGGCATTTGAAAGGTTCCTTGTCTATGAGTACCTGCCAAATAAGAGCCTGGATAAAATATTATTCGGTGACTGTTTCCCTCTCTTTTAACGTAACTGTGCAATTTATAAATTATGCAGCAATGTCTTAAAATAAGATTGACGATCATTCTTACTTGTTTGCTCACTATTTATTACCGATGAATACAGATCCAGAGAGAGAGAGGCAGACAACTTGACTGGCAAAAGCGTTTCAATATAATAATTGGATTAGCTGGTGGGTACCTGCATGAAGATTCTTAAATGCGGATTATTCAGCGAGATATTAAAGCAAGCAACATTTTGCTGGACGAAAAAAAGAATCCCAAGGTAGCAGACTTTGGCTTAGCAAGACTATTTCCTTAGGATAAGACTCATGTTAGCACGACAGTTGCAGGAACATAGCCAGAATCTAAGCCAATATTATGCTAAAACCTTAAATCTTCTCTTTATTGAATTCATAATTCCTTAGCTCACACATTCCTTCCTTCGAATTTCTTAAAAAAGTGTCTATCTTTACGAGGTTTTTTAATCCATAGCTTATAACAGATTTTACATATTTAATTATTTCATATTTCCATTGTGTTTAACTAGTCTAATTTTGTTTATTTATCTATTCAAAATTATATAGAGGTTATATGGCACCGGAGTATGCCATGCATGGACAATTATCAGTTAAAGCTGACCTTTATAGCTTTGGTGTTGTACTTCTGGAAATTGTATGTGGAAGAAAAAATACAGATTTTCAATTGTATGGAGATTTCCAAAGCCTTTTAGATTTACTAAGACATTTTGTATTTGACCATGCGTTCTTGTCTTTTCTTATATTCATAACTATAAAGTCTGCTTGTTACGTTCTCATGTAAATTAGTTTAATTATGCATGATATTCGAATCATGGCTTTTTTTCCAGCATAATTGTAGGGCTAAAACTAAATTGCAGTGTGTTGGCTTCTCAAGTGGTGGACATTTTATGGATTTTAAGACCTTGGAAATTGGTGATAATTATTTATGCAGGTGTGGAGATCGCATAGCAGAGGAAACATTGTTGATGTAATTGACAGAGCAATAGCTGAAAATTGCCTTCATGAGCAAGCCTTGAGATGTATTCATATGGACCTTCTCTGTACACAGGCGGACGCGTGACTTCGTCCGCTGATGTCTAGTGTATACTCCATGCTTTCAAACCCTTGTATGGTAAATTTACCGGATGCCACAATGCCAGCCTTTGTGAATGTTAGATATAATCCAATTCAGTCACATACATCTGCGAGCACAACTTCAACATCTATGTCATCGTCTACAGGAACTCCTATAGTGGATGCATCAAACAATGATGCATCCATAACCGACATAGTTGCCAGGTAAGGCGACCTTGCTGTTTGTTGAAAGCTGTGCCCCTGGAACTATTGCAACGACAGATCTTCCTTTTGATGTCATCAATTTGTTTATTTAGTAGACCACATTTGCCATAAAGAGATTTGGAACCTTGTGTTAAAAATAATATTTTTCATTGAGCAAAATATATATATTTTTACTTATATAATATGTGGAAATGTATAAAATATAAACATATTTGCTATTATTTTTATTGTTTGTGTTAATATTTTTTTTCCAAATTATTATTTTTATTTTGTAATGTTTATATAAATAATATTTAAAAATTTAAAAATTCATTTAAATGCTTTTTTTTAATATATCCCGCAATCATTGCTAACTCACTATTAATTTTTTTAATTAGCTTAATAATAATATTTTAAATTAAAATTATTATTTTTATTTTGTAATTAGTATATAAAAATTAAAATTTTAACCATGGTGTGAGCTATGTAAACTGTAAAAAATGTGTGAGCTACATGCAGATGTGGGTTAGTCCAATTCCATGTGGGCTAGTCCAATTTCATGTGGTACCAGGTTTGAACTTGGGTTTCTAAATGAAAACCCAAAGACATACTACTAAGGTATGATTGGGTATCATCTTGAATATTTATTATAATTCTTGGTTTTATATTAATCTCATAATCATAATTATTGTTTCTTTTATAGAATTACAAAACATACAAGCATCTTAAGCAATGTTGACATTAGACAAAAGAAAGATGACAACATATATCCTTGGGGCTCTCAACCTAATACCAACTTTTAAATTGAGAAAATATTGTAGTACATCTAATGTTTTATAAGCTCACCATATATTATAATAGCTACAACTGTACCTAAAGAGGGTGAATTTCATAAAAAATATCTTCTAATTAACAAGGACTCATGAAAATTATGACCAATCATTTCTTTAAGAAATATCTTTTAAAGAGTGGTTGTTAAATTTTATGGCTATGTTTACATTTGATTAATTTAATATTAATTGTAATTTATGAAAATCCATAAAGCTTTCAACCATTTTAAACAATGTTAACGTTGAAGAAAGAATAGGCCAACACATCATCTTGAGAAATTTTGCCTCACCCTAATACCTTGTTTGAGGTTGATCCTAATAAGTCATCATATCTCACAATTACTATCGCTATGAGACAACCCATGAGTATATATTTTCAAATTCTAAGCACTAAAGGACCCCTCCATGTTGTCAGTACAACTCTCCAACTTAGTGAGGATGGAAGAGTTATGCTTCAAAGTTTTACAACAAAAGCAATACATAATCTAATACTTTTTAATGCAAAAAATTGAGAGTATGCAAATCATGAAAAGCTTTATTTATTTATATTATAAAGATCAGTGAATTATGTAGGACAAATAATTTAAGTTGTGAAGTTGGTAAAATATATAATTTTTAAGTTACATATGGAAGTAAAACAATAGAATATGTGTTGGGCATTATAATTATGTCCTAATCTAATAATCATATAGAAATAAGAACAAATATCTAGAATAAGATATTAACTAAGCTAAACTCTATTATACATAGAAAAATACATTAACTAAGCTAGCCCTACTATACATACACTTGAATATTGCTATTAAAAGGTTGATGGAAAATTAATTTTTTTTTCTTTCCAACTAGCTTAAGAAGATATTAAAAAGAATAGTTATAAAATTGTTAACATGTATCTCTATATAGATTATATAGATTTAGGTGGTAAGATGATTGAGGTGGTAGCATGTAGGGATACATGAAAAAATTGGTGCCAAAACATATGGTAATTAGTAGAGGTAATAAACATAAATCGAATATCTATATTATAAGTAGATGCTTTTTCAAGTTATGTGGTAGGTCAAGTATAGAAGCATTTCACTTATTAAAGGGATATAGGAAAAACCGTATGTTATGTGTGAATATTTTTTATTAAAATTTAGAATAGATACATGAAATTACTATTCATTAGTATGAAGATGTAAGGTAGTAAATAACCAAGGCGAGTGTCAATTCAATTTTACAAATGTTGTTAAATAAGCTAATATATTTGGAATATTTGTCTAATATGATGGAATTAAAAATATCAAATATATTTACAATGATGAAAAATAATTGAGCCAAGCCTATACTAATTCTCTTCATACATTTTATCATAATTTCTATGCTTGAAAATCTATCCACCACAATGATACAATGGTTTTTGCATTCAATGAAAATAGAATTAATAGATAAGTCATGCAAATGGATTACCAATGTAAGCAAGGAATGAGTGGAGATATTATAGCCTAAATATTTTTTTTTATAAGGTAGATGAAGGATTTTTGAAAGGGCCTCCAAACCTTAACAAAAATTGGATCTAACCTCCGAACCCATTAGTAGGTAAAGAGAAACTAGACCAAAATTACCAACTAAAGGTCGAGATCGACGAAAAAACACCAAATTGTTAGGAAAACCAAAGACCAAAGACCATCAAACCCACACAGGAGAAACCGACCAAGCATACAGATCCTAAAAATTGAACAAAATAGTAGACCCCAAAGACTGAACAAATAGACAACAAAATTTTAGTAGACACTGAAGCACATTTCCTTTTTTCAAGATCTTGCAAACCTCCTCATCCAATGTAAGTGATTAAGGCTCTAGGATCAAGGTAGCCATACCAACACTCTTCTTAACATTGCTTAGAGAAATAATGGAATAATTAACCAACCATCAAAAGAGAAAAGACTAGAATAGCAATCAAATCTCTACGTGTATGCCACGTCATCTGGGCCCACATGTATCATATCATCCTCAACATGATAAGCTAATGATACATACACCCAAAAAAAAATACCACCTTTGAGCATAGGATGGGCAAGAGCACCACCTCTAGCCACGGCCACACTCCTTGGAACTTACATTCGAGAAAAATATCAACTTTTGGGACTACAAAAAAGCTTTGGAAAGCTACCAAGATTGAAAACTACATGAAAAACCAACTGAAGCTAGTCCTATAGATGAAGGCTCATGATTCACTTACTAAAATCTCTACAAGCGATGCACAAAGAACAATGATTCCCAGAAAAGGAGTAAATATCCCTCCAACCTAGCTTGCAACTAAAGGAACCCCAATGCCATGCAAACCATATCATCCTTACCCTTGCAACATTTAGGAGTAGCATGAGGTAAATCTTCTCCCACACCTAAAATCCTTCCTTCTCTCCTCAACATACGACCTACTGATCCTCCTAACCAGCCACATACCAAGCTCAATACTTTCTAACAAGGATTGATGTCCAGAAAGACTAGAGATAACACACCACCTACCTTTATTCATATCTTTCACATCCTAAGACTTATAAGGATCAGCGCCATTTGGGGTTAATTTGAATTCAAATTTCGGTGGGCATCCTACACAGAGAAGCTAAAAACCAAAGACCAAACGACCGAAAACTAGAGACCAAACCTACACATATTATATTTAGGATTATATTCTAAATATAATGTGTAGGTTTGGTAATATTACATAGGAAATGATATTTATTGTGAATTTCTACATATTGGAAAAATGTGGTACTAGCAAATATGTTTGTACATTAGAGTGTCTTCCTATTTTAGAGCATTGTGCATCCTAGATTGGATGATTTTGAGATACTTATATTGGATATAAAGCTTTAAGTTATAACTAAATCCCTTTTCTCACTCATAAATATGCATTGATCTTCCCTATACAAGTTCATTTCTCATCAAAATTAGTATCATTAATGTACAATATTTTCTAGTTAATGATTTTATGCACATGCATATCCCTACTTATAAAATATTCCTATATTTGAAGAAACTTAAATACTCATATATATGATTCTCCTTTTCCTTGTGATGGTTGACCACAAGTTGTACCTATTATAGATATCTCATACATTTCATGTACCATTAATTTTATTACTCTGTATATAATTGTAGTATCTTTATCCATGATATAATGATACCATTGTCAATAAGATTGCATAATGGTATGTAACTTACACTAGAATTTAAAAAATTATAAATAATAAGCAATAAATATTCCCATGTTTAGTCAAAATGGTACCAAGTGCATGTTTGGATGCATCAATATCAATTTCAAAATTTTTATTGATGTTAAGAATAGTTAACATTAGGGCTAAACAAATATTCTTCTTCATTTCAAATTCCCATTGTTAAAAAGGATTCCATAAAATATATCTAGTGCACACATAGACTAGTTAAGTTTCCAAGAAGCATATAAAAATTCATGTGTAAAGTTGCAATAGAAGTTTTCTAGGCATAAAAACTTTAAATATTATTCAAAATTATAGGAATAGGTTTATTTTAATTATGAATATATTAGTTGTATCTAGTTTTAGATGAGATGTTACATGAAAGGTATAATTGATCATGTTCTTTAGAAGTTTATCATAATGTAGTGTATCAACAAATTTGCACACATTATTAATTTATTCCTCCGAAATATTACTAAATATGAGTGTATACACCTAAATTAGAACCAGGCAAGTCTCAATAAATCATAACAAGTTATAAATCACTATAAATTCATCATATCACATAAAAAAAAATCAGATCCAAACCCAAACCTAAGGCATATATCATGTAAGACATGAATCATACAACAACATCAACATAACTTCAACAAGTAATAGTATTCAAATTAGCAAAACCCTCAAAGTCTATGATATCCTAAGTATGCTTAAGTAAAATAAAATTAACATATGTCATCTAGCTATCTTTGTTAATAGTATTGATAGTGTTATCAAATATCATTACCACCAATGGTCGTAGTGAACAATATTTAAAAATATCCTAATAATGGGAAATTAACTGCCTACTTCAACTAATGCATCCAAAGCCAAGTTATTCTCTGATTGGAAAAATAATAACTATCAATTGTAGGTTACATTTATAGTATCTTCTTGACCCTTCAAAAATCATAATTACAACAACCATTCCATATCTACAATAAAGTACAACACATCCACATCTATTTTAGATTAAGTATATCATAAGGATTTTCAAGACTAGAATGGAATGCAACTTGGATAGAGTTAAAATTATGAATCTTAAGTCTTCTTTATTCTTATTTTATTTGTAAATTACATGGTGATCACTATTCTAGGGAAGGTATTTATCTTAAGTTTATATTTTGGAAATCTTGCATTAGGAAAAAAGCTTGTATCAAAAAGCTTGCATTAGAGATTTTTTATAGTAATTTTGTGTTTTTGTATAAATTTTTATAAATTTAGTGTATTTTGTAAGGTTTTTATAGGTTATAAAAATCATGATGATAATTATGTTGATCCATATATATTCATATCAATAATATAGTAAAACCTCATGCATTTGATGTTAGCATTATCATGCTAACACATTAACACTAGTAGTCATCTATGCTTCTGGATAACAACTAATATGAACTGATTTTAGAAGTATGGATACTAAGTATACCATTTATCATGTGTTATTGAGTCTTAATTACACATACTTGAGCTTTTATCATATAACCACAACCTTCAATAATCTATCTTGTATTTTGACCTTTTATATCATAAGCTTTGAATTCGCATAAAGGATTTTATAGCTTTCAATTTTTAACATGGATATTCCACTATATTTTAGTTAAGTATCATATTATCTAGGGTTTCACATTTTTATTTATTTATTTTTGACATTCAATAACTTTCTAATATATTTTCTATCTAGATACTTTCTTTTTGTATCTTTTTTACACATTCAATAACATTATGAATATTTTTATAAGTGACAAAAGGTCCCATTTATGTCTATATTCTATTGTGTGATTAGTTCCCATGATTTTGACATTAGAACTAGTTATGCTAACATAACTACAATAAAATTTATAATAGAAGACTAATAGAAATCAATTTGGCAATGATTTAGGTATAACCCTTTCATTTATATACTTTCTTACCTTCTATTCCGTCATCTCTTATTCTACTACAAAAAATTGAGTGGATCAAGAGTTTGACTGAGGAAACCCTAAAATCGTTCACCCATTTCATCTAAGTTTGTATTAAAATAAATATTATATTCTATGTCTAGATATACACTAGATATTGTCTTCTATGTCTTATATTCCCTCTTAAGCAACTTTGTTTTTGGTAAATTGAAAAAAAAATCAAGCAACCTTATTAAAGGGCTAAAATATTGCATTCAATTAGATTGTTTTTCCATTATAGCATACATCATCAGCAAAAGTAAATCAAACATTAGGCTTAGTATAAAAACATACAACACAATTTTATAAACTATATTGCATTATCTCATTCTTCCCCTTTTACTTTTAAGAAGCAATTTCTTGTTTATGAAAAGAAAATAAATGAGCTTAAATAATTCATATTAATTTGTTATTGTTCTAAAATATCATTAGTCTAAGAGAATAGGAATCTTAGTAAAATATAGAATTTTACACATTTATTTAGTAGTAGAGTCAACATTTGTATTGTCTACTTTAGAAACTACATTGGAAAAAATTATTTGTGTCTTCTTCCACCTCTACAAAGAAAAAAACATCTTCTTTTATATTAGTTTTTCAATATTATAAAAATAAAAGGTATTTATTTTATTTCAGAATTTTGGAAAGCTAAGGGCATTTGTTTCATTACATCGCATTCTCTTAAATTTTTTAAAATCAAAATTATAAGTAATTTATTTTATTATAACAAATTGTTTTAGAACTTTTCCATTTGCTTCATTATCTTAGTAGAAAATTTATTTTATAGAATTGTGTACTATTGAATCTAAAAATAAATAAATATATTCCGCTTCTTGCATTTTAATTTCTTTAGCTTCTAAAATTTTTAATCCAATAGACTTATTTTATTTTTCTGAGAAAAATTTGTTCATTCTATTTATTTTAAAATATTATATTACTCTTTTATAATTTTTATAATCACATTTAACTTAGATACAAATTCCTAAAAAGCCCTAGTGTTTTTCATAGATAAAAAATATACTAAATGTAAATTAAAACCTAAAATTAAATCTCCTAGCCTTACTATTTTGATGTGATCCATGGATTTAGGAAAAACACTTGTCAAATCATAATCCTACTTGGATGGTATCATATTTTTTTAAACCTAAAATTAATACCACATGGGTCCCTAGAAGTTTGTAAGTGCTAGTAAGACTAGATCCTAAACTAAGAATTTAAAACACTAGAAAAAAATAAGACTTAAATAACATTAAAATTTTGTAAAACTAAGCATTAAAACCTACAATATTTACCTTATTGATAATATCTTTGGACCTTTGCAATAATTATAATAAGATAATATTATACAAGAGTTTAGAAAACCGTCCATTTTCATTCAAAGAAAAAGAGAACATTTTCTTGGATATGAGAATTCAACCTTCAATGACAATGAAGAAGATTCATATAGCTCAAAAACACCTAGTCCTACCCACAATGATGAAGCAAAGATAACGTTCCAATCAAGTGAATACATCATTTATTTTCTTAATAGTCATAAAGACCACATAAATAAAATCTAAAAAGAAACTCCATCCACTCTTGAATATTTTGAAGTGATAATTTTCTTTATTAACCAAGTTCTAATCTCAACCTTGCTAATTTTAGTCCAAAATTTCAAATAACTTAGTGGTACTCATGAATCATCATTTGGTTTTATTAATGACATTATGTCAAATATAACCATGTTAATACCCAATCATAATATCTCAACTACTAGTATACTAACTTTTAAATCAATTATAAGTATGAGAGGAGATTCATAAAATATCTTTAAGGGTTATAACCACATCTTATATTATATGTTGTTCTTGAAGACCTATTCATATCCTTCAAGGTTACATATTATCCCTCCAACATTCTAAGTAATGGATCAATCTTTTTATTTCTCAAACGTAATCAAAGTTTTCTTGTTATGTCTAGAATATAATATGGGATTATTGACATGTCATATTATACAAATACCATCAAGCAAACACCTCAAACAATTTTTGGATAATCCATTCAATTTCCTAACCTTAACTAATTTTTTCTCATCAAATTAAGGATCTTAAATTAGATTCTTTGTGTACCTTTTCATCGATCAATTCCTCTATGAATCTTGTTTATGAGATTCATCAATATCAAATTTCATACATATCATATTATTTAATAATTTAAAATACCAATCCAATGTTTGTAGATATTCAAACTCTCATAACTCAAATGGAGTAGAGGAAACAACAAGTGACCATCATCTATAAATCTTAAACAAGGTAAGGAAGAAATTCTAGCCAAATATTTATGAATATGGAGGGCCTTTGTGGGGATATATCAAGATGTCCCTCCATAAAAGGACTTTATAGATATATTCATATCCAATATACATGGCCAACTACAATTCCACTTTGAGACAACTAATTTTTTAAGATTTGAAAAAGCCATATCCTAGGCCGAGGGCAACAAATATTTATTAAAAAAAGAGGACAACTAAAATTTATTATTAATAAAGAATATAATATTAAGAATATTTATTCCAGTTAAATATATAATAATAAAAATACTAAAGTCTAATATAAGAATAAACACATTGTTAGTAATGGCATGATTAATTCTCATAATACCACTAACAATGTAAATACTATAGAAAACTTTAAAAAATAATTTTAGGTAATATTAACAACCAAAATATTTCCCAAATTGAAAGAAGGTTTACTAGGATAGATGATCATGTAAATTTCATGTTAGAAAAAATCTTGAAATCTAAAATGATAGCATCACCTATCGTCATGCCTATTGAACCAAAATAAATATATCCACGGTTTAAATATAATAACCATTATGTCTTTGATAGTACCAATGATAATAAATCCAATAGGTGTATGGAATTAAATAATGTAGTCCAAGGTATTATTAATAGATCAAGTTGTTATCAGTTCTAGCTCTGATTTAGCTCATTTATCTTCACCCAATTAATACCTAAGAGACATACACACACATATATATACATATAGATAGATAGACACACACACACACACATACACATACCCTTGATCATAAAGGTAAAGGCCCAAAAATTACAAAAAATAATATTAATAGTAACTTATAAGGATATGCCTCCTAATAAAGGGTTACTTGTGTTTTTCATTCAATGTCAATACATAAACCATATCTCTAATAAGCTTTGTGTCTTAACTAGATAAAAAATATTTTTTTAGCCCCAACCAATAATCATTCATTTGATCAAGTTATCTAGCCTCCTCTAAGCATTTAATTCCAACCTATAACTACATCTAAAGGAACTTCTCATTTGCTAGACCATTTTGAAAAACCTCTTTCAAAATATCAATTTTAAACCTCATGGTGATATCTATTACCTATAGAGATATATTGGTTAAAGTCTTTAGTAAATGCATAATTTCTCAAGAATTTAACCTAAATGGGCTTGCCTAAATCTTTGAATTGATTCATTTGAAACATTCAAACATTAAATTTTATGAAAATAATATCCTAAATCCCACAACTTTGATAGTATATCCTCATTTATATATCATAGCCCAAGTTTGTGAGAAACTCATCAAATGAAATATGGTTGATAATACATCAAGAATTAATATTTGAATCCTAATGTTTATTAGTCATTTTGTGATAATAAAAGTTGATCTAGAGAAATCTAGTCTAACTACTAGGAATTTCGATAATGGAGATTATGAGGCAACGAGACTATAGTTCTACCTCCTAAAATGGGCCCTAGAATATTTCATACCTTGTTCTATGTTATTACTTGTGACTTATCCCATTATATTTCCTTAGATACACCTTTGATAGATTAGATGCAAGTAGTTCTGTCTACTTTACTTCAATATCTCATGTAGAATATAAAGTTTAGATCTATAACATACCAATGGATCTCAAAGTCTTTAAATACTCTAAAATAATTGGATCTAAGATTGAAATATCTAATATGTGCTCTCAATTAAAAAAAATATAAATTCATAGTAGTTACTATATATAAGGAAGCACCTAGTAGTATAGAAAGAACATCCCGTTTAGGTGAATCTAGTAAATTTCCTAGTAAAAACCCAACTAGTAGAAGCCATGGGTTCACTTAACATAAAAAAAAAAAACATATCCTAAATGTAGATCTTGTTAGAGTAGGTGTTTAGACTCTAGCTCATGCTCACCTAGTTACTTTATTTTTATATTAGTTTAGTTTATTTTCCCCACCAAATTTATTGGTGGATATTTATTTTTATCTTATTTAGATATTATGAGGATATTTGGTACTCCTAGGGAGTTACACTCATTTTTTACATTTGGAGGGTTGAGATATTTTCTCCACGGATCATATCACACATCCCTATTTGTATGATGTATTTTAATCATTATCTCTTTGTTGATACTACAATTATGGTGGATCTTCCTTGCCTATTTAATCAAGACTTCTCCATTGTACTTATAATAAATTCTGATATATGATATGATATTGTAGTTTTTGTGTTAGCTTCCATTATCTTGTTTCTATTTTTTTAGTCTCTTTGTTTTGGTTAATTTGGTGTTACTTCAACCCCTTGATCCTTGTGGTTTGGTTCAGTGTTTTGCATTTTTCCATAATTCATTTCATGGTATCAAAGCTTTTTTGGAAACATCCATTGTTGAGGTTCATGTAGTCAGATCATGTTGAAGGTTTTGTAGTTGGATATTAGAGGTTTCTAATCCATAGAAGTTGAATATTAAATTTTTTCTCTTATGTTAGTTTATGAAGAGTTTCTATATCTTTTTCAACCCTTCATTGCATCTTGGTTGACCCTTATGACTCTAAGGATTGATTAGAAAGGTTCTATATTTTAGAAGTGTTTTGAAGTTTTTTTGTGGGCTATTTTAATAGTGGTAGAACCATAAACGAACCTATTCACCAGACCATTATCAATCCAAAACCACTATCGATCACTTCTGACTGCTAGCAGCCACTATCATATCCATTTTTTTTATATGCAGGTTTTTCTTGAACACAATCAAATGATATATCTAGTTTTTTTGCAATATCTGAAGATGCTTGTTGTAGATCTAGTTTTTTGAGATTTGAAACCTATATTCTTCACTCTTGAGTTATTTCCAAATTTTAAACTCAGGTCTGCATTTAAGTTACTAACAAGGTTTGCTAAAAATATTTTTTTTAACACATTCTTCTAGAAGTTCTGTGTATTTGAAAATAACTTTGTAAAAGATTTGTTTTGTGAAGTTTTTAATCATTTTTTTTAGATATTAAAAATTTTAGTGATTGTAAAAATAAGATCCGATCATATACTCTTTGTAACGTCTAAATTATAAATGTTGGATAATATTATATTATTTGATAAATGCAACTATGCAACCTTGGTACAATATTAGATTAGTTGTGTGACTTAGAGTAGAGTGTGAGTTTATATTTCATGTAATGTAATAATGTACAAGAAATACAAAGTGTCATGTAATTAAGTGTGCAAGTATTGTGAGTGTGGATATGCACAAGTTTACATTTTGTAGGAGTGCACATGTATCCTTAGAATAGGAAATGAAGAGTTTCAAAGAAGATTCAAGGGTAAGATTGCTTCATTTTAAGAGTCACATACTATTATATATTTGTAAAAAAGCATTGTAATTTGTATAAAAATGCATAGCACATAGCATGCATTAGTAGACCTTTATTCTATAATATTTCTAGTATTTTTGTGAGCATTTCCATGTGATTATTCTATGAGTATTTTATATTTATTTATTTTATTATCATTATCTTCATTGAGTTATTTATATTGCAACTTTATTTTGATCTTGTAATTACTTTCTTATTATATTTACATTAAGTGTTAGGCCTCAAAAGTTAATAATGAAATTAGAGCCACAACAAGTTTACTTGCACAGGTTTTAATAAAAGGTTGAAAATAGTCTAAGGAAATTTCCACTAGCTAAGGAAAGACCAATGAAGTTGAGGACATTACCACTAGATAAGAAAAACTAGTGAAGACAAGTATTTCCACTAAGTTGAAGAAAAAAATAATGAAGGTAATAATTAATACCACTAGGTTGAAGGACAACCGTTGAATATTAAAGTGTTAATATTGAAAAGTTTTAGATAGATTTAGTTTACCTATTCCAAGAATAAATTCATAATAGAAGGTAATATATAGCATAGTTTCAGGTCTTGAAGATAGACCTTGATATTGATAAGATTTTGGAGACTCCAGAAGAGAAGTCCCATTGAAGATAATTTCAAAGACCCAAGAAGAAGGTCCTACTAAATATTAAAGATAGAAGAAAGAAGACTTCAAGACAACAAAGAGTTTCAAGGATATTTCTCACTAAATTAAAACACATAGCACATCAAAGGTAGTATATTAGTAGTCCACATTGGAAAACAAAGAAACCAAAGGATTAAGGATAGCAAAAGAGCAAGGTAGTACTTAGAGAAGTGCTTGAATATTCAACAAAGGTATCTCAAGAGAAGCATTATAATGGGTAAAGAAGAAGATAAAAAGAAAACAAGCCATAATATTCATGACAACATCATAGAAGGAAGAGAATAGAACACAATAATTAAAATGAACAACAAAGAAGCATCTACCACCATTCATAAGGAGCACTATAGTTTGAAGAGGAGTGCCAAAGTAGTGCCAAAAGTAAAGTAACATCATAGAAGCATCACATTATAATTGCACTAGTCTAAGAGGAGCTACATTAGAAGTGCAATATAAATAAAAAAAACAATAATATAGTAATATTGAAAATATTGTAGGCAAGGAAAAATTAAAGATTAAAGTAAGCCAAAGTTCCAAACCTACACCTACACGAAGAAGACAATTTTTAGAATGTTAGCAATAGTAATATTAATATAGGTAGCATTAACAATAGGTCAGTGTCAAAGGAAATTAATAACTTATTACAACTCAACACCAGGGGAAGAGTTGAGTGCACTACAATAAGAAGAGAAGATAAAATATCAAATGTAGCCAAACTGATCCATTAGCGAAGCACATTCATGATAGTGCAATTTAGGATAAGTTAAGAGTGTATGTTTTCTATATCCAATGTTACCTAAACCTGTAACAAAAGCTATAACAATATAGAAGATATAAATCTATAAAGGAAGTACAATAGAACTTGTGATACAAGAATAAAATCTCCTTCAAAGTGTCCAACATCATTTATTCATATAGCATTCCCTAGATGACTAGCATCATAGCTAAACATAGTGCCAACTGGATAATAATTTTCATAGGGTATAGTGTCATTTAGACGACCATCATAGTATTGATAGGAACGTCATGGAATGAAAGGTTACAAAATTATATCTAAGCATCATAGTGCTATATATAAGCACCACATTTGTAGAGCATTACCGATGTAAGAATAATAAGAGATAGGGCAAGAGAAGGTGGAGCTTTTACATCATTAGTAGTGAAGGAGAAGAGTCATGCAATTGTAACACTGAGTGCCTAAGAAATAGTAGCAAAAGAGTTTTTTGTGCACACGCACAAGGTGGTAGAAGGGTAGTGATGTGTTACTTTAACCTAGGCATTAGAAGGTTTTAAATAAACTCAAGTGCCAATTCTCTTTGCATCCATTCTGCCTTGCGACAAGAAGGGAGAAAATATGAAGAGTTTGAAATGTGTTGGAGAAGTCTTTAGTAGTGTTTCATGCAATGAATTTTGAAACACCAAAGCCTCACACAATTGTAGTTGAATAGTAATTCTTTCAAAGACAAGGGAAGCACAGTAATGCAGTTCCAGAGATCGTTTACCAAGCTACATGCCTTTAAGGAGGTAATTTAGGGTTTCTAAAAACTATTAAATTTTTCTAAAGTTAAATGGATAAATAAGGAGTGTATATTTTTAGATATTATTTCTTTGCTAAGGTTAAATAATGCTAATTGAGAGATAAGTAGTTTAATAGAGAATTCAATGCCTTAGTTTGGAGTAATAAGTAGGCTTTATTTAATTTGAAGTTTGGTTTTTTCAAAAGGTTAATTCTTACTTGAAAGATTTATTATTATTTTGAAATTCAAAAGCCATAGAATATTTGCAAATATTCTTATTCTCCTAGTTTCTAAATAATTAGGGAGACATAAGGTATTCAACTTATTTTGTTTTTAATAATTTAGAAATTTTAGGATTCCATTTTTCATAATCTAGGGAGACATAAGTATCATCATGACGCCCAACAAGTTTTTTCTCTCAAAATCCCAACTTCTCAAAGGTCCTAATTATGCTTCATGGAAAATAAAAGTAAAATCAATCTTCGTAATAGAAAAGTTGTGGGACATTATTAGAGGAATCAAAATAAAACCTACTGAAGGTGATAGAGAAATTCATAAGTATGAAGAAGAAGCTCTTATGATAATTTCATTTGCTATTACACATGAGATACAACCATGCATAAGCTCAAAAATTACCCCTATTGAAGTATGGAATACTTTAGCCAAAATATTTGAAGGAAAGAACAAAGCTATAGTTTTCAATATTCAAACTCAACTACGTTCTTTAAATGTTACTAGTGGTGAAAGAATAAGGGGTTATTTAACAATAGAGGTTGCACTATTGAGGTTATGCATAAGGGGTCAACCCAAAAATGTATTTATAAAAATTTTGTGAATCAGTTTCGAAATCTAGGTGAATAGTGTCCAAATGCATGTAGAAGGTTCACTATTATTAAAGGTAATGTTGGAAATTTAAACTTAAAATGGTCAAATTATTATAAAATTAGGGCGAATCAACCCAAAATAATTTGCATCCAAATATTTTTAGCTAATGGGCCCTAGTCAAGGATACCAAATATTAGCCAATTCTAAATTTTGAAAATCCTAATTTTAGCCAATTTGGTGATAAATAGTCGCTATGCATAACCCTAGGTGAAAGTATTGAATTGTTCTTAAGAAGAGTGGCCGAATTAAAAGCAAAGCTATTAACTTTAGGTGAAAAAGTAGAAGACATTGCTTATTCAAGTAATCCTAAGGGCTCTTCCAAAAAATTATAAACATCTATTTACTTCTTTTCAAATTATTAGCAAGGACATTTCATTTGATGAGTCAGTTAATATTCTCCATGAATATGAAGTTGAGAATTATATAAAAGATAAAATGACTAATAGTACATTGGTAACTAAACAGAATAATCAAGGTCATGTTTCTTCAACTTCAAGAGATATATTTAATAGGAGTAACAAATATTGTCGAATATGTAAAAGAAGAAATCATAATACAACCTTTTGTAGGTATAATACAAGGAATCAGATAAATCAAAATGGTAAAGCAAATAGACAAATATAATATAGACAATACCAAACTCAATATCATCCATATCAGCAACAATTTCAATAGTAGCATCCTTCTCAGTGTCATTATAATCAACCACAATTACAATATTGATAAGGCAATCAAAAGACTCATTTAGCTCAAGAAATTCAGGAAGTATAAGATACTACCAAATAAAAAGAAGTCAAGGCTCTTTCAATAAAATAAGTAATACATGAAGACGATTTTATGAAATACAAAAATGACTCATTGATCAAAATATAGAAAGGTAATAAATTGAAGGATGTAAAACATAAAAACACAGGCTTATGGAAAACCTGTACAATAAAAAACCCAACACAATAATATCTCCTTATTGCATAAATTTAATCATATCCAATACAATAATTCTCATCTTCTCCTCTCTCTTCAAACCTTTATGCAAGTGCAATTAAATAACATCAACATGAGAATATCGTGGGTGAAAAACCATGGGTTTATAATTTAACCCTAAACAACCCATATGGGTCTAAAAATAGCTTAAGAAACCCTAAAACCCTAGCAAGGATACATGGAGAGTTTCTAGTACCTTTTAGAATTAACCTCACCAAAATGACATGGAAAATATTCAACATATTTTCAACATTATCCTATTTGTTGGATACTTTCCATAGGGGCCAAAAACTACAATTTTCAACTATCAATGGAAACCATGTCCATAGATATTCTACAAAAAGAAAAATTATGAGTAGCTATAGCCTTTTTAAATGAATCAGTAGCATTTTTAAATGAATCAGTAGCATTATTCTCTATATCAACTTTCTCCAACATCACCCGATTCCCTTCAACCATATATCAATATATTTTGATTGATCATGAAAACCAGAATTGTTGGTAAAATATATTACACTCTAACTATCATTGTCAATTCTCACAACCTTTTTCTTAAGACCAAAATTTAAATATAACCTCTATAGCCACACTACTTCTTTATATGTATGAGTTGCTATAATGTACTCTACCTCTATTATGGATAAATCAACCACTGATTTATTTTTACTCATCCAACTTACTACCCCTTCAAATAGTTTAAACACATAAGCACTCATGGATTTTCTCTTACCCAAATCTCCAACCTAGTCAGAATCCACAAAACCTTGTAGATTTATAATATTAATCCCTCCATATTTTCCTTAGTAACATATAGTATATTTTGAAGTTCCATGGAAGTATCTAAAGATCCTCTTCATAGCAGTCCAATGTTCCTTTTCTGGATTAGACATATATACTAACTACCCCCACTGCATGTCCAATATCAGGTCTAGTATAGACCATTGCATACATCAGACTACAAATAATGCTAGCATACAAAATATGATGTATTTCTTCAATTTTCTCATATTTTTTAAGATATTGTTTAGCAAATAACTTTTGACCTATAGGATATGGAGTACACAATGGTTTAAAATCATACACCCTAAACCTCTCTAGTATCAAATCAGTATATTTTCTTTGATTTAACCATAACTTTCTATTTGCACGATCCCTTATTATTTTCATATCCAAAATTAATTTTGCAGCACCCAAATCCTTCATGTCAAATTCAAAAGATAACTAAGATTTTAGTAACTTTATCATGTCCTTATTGTTAACAATTAATATATGATTCACTTACAAAATAATGATAATAATAATTTTACCTTCTTGTTTAAAATACACACATGGATCTACTTTGCTTTGTTTAAGCTCAAGTTTCAAAACAAACCTATCAAATTTTTGGTTCCACATTTTGGAGATTGCTTCAAGCTGTAAATATAATTTTCCAACTTGCATACCAATTCCTCATTATATTTTACTCTAAATCATTCTAATTGTGACATATATATGTCTTCATCAATTTCATCATGTATAAATGTTGTCTCTACATCCATCTATTCTATTTTAGGATTAAAAGCTATAAAAATAACCAAAAAAAATCTAATTGAAGTTAGTTTAGCCACATGAGAAAAAATCTCACCAAATTCAATTCCCTCAACTTGAGAAAATCCTTTTGCTACTAGGCGAGGATTGTACTTCTCTAAATTTCCTTCTACATTGTACTTATTGAATACCCAATTACAACCAACCTATTTTCTTCCTGGGGTAATTTCTTCAAGTTCCATGTCTTATTTTTATCCAAGGACTTCATTTATTCCTCTATAGCCCTTTTCCAAGACTTATTTTCACTTGGTTGAAGTGCCTCCTTTATAGTATTGGGTTCTTAATTAGTAGCTTGAAGTGCCTCCTTTATAGTATTGGGTTCTTAATTAGTAACTAATATATTAAATGCAAAACAAAAATTTTAAGGGCTTCCTCCTCACCTTCTTCCTTTCACTTTTCCTCTTTAGACTCTCTCCGTAGTTCATATTCTTTTGTAACAGCAGGTTCTACCATAGGTTCTTCCTCATGTTCCAATTTTACTTGAACTATTTTAGGTTCTTTTATTGGTTGCATTTCCTATTTTAGAACCCTTTTTTTTCTTTAAAAACCACATTATGACTACAAACAATATTTTGTGTTTCTAGATTCGAAAAATTATATTCTTTAACACCAGTACTATAACCCACAACATCATAGAAGGAAGAGAATAAAATACAATAATTAAAAGGGACAACAAAGAAGCATCTACCACCATTTAGGAGGAGCACTATAGTTTAAATATGAGTTCCATAGTAGTACGAAAAGCAAATAAAGGTCATAGAAGTGTCACATTATAATTGCACCAGTCTAAGAGAAGCTCCATTAGAAGCGTTATACAAACAAATAAATCAAGAAGATAGTATTCTCAAAAATATTGTAGACAAGAAAAAATTAAAGATTAAAGCAAGCCAAACTTCTAAACTTGCACCTGCACGAAGAAGACAATTTTTAAAAAAATGTACAAATTCTAAAGTAGTGCTAAAGGAAATATAAGAGTTGAATTCAAGGTACAAGCTCCACAACAAAGTTTTGAATCCACAAGGACCAACATAGAATTTTAGCAATAGTAACATTAATGCAGGTGGTATTAAAAATATGTTAGTGCCAAAGGAAATAAGAACTGAGTGTAACTCAACACCAGAGTAAGAGTCCAGTGCACTCCAATAATAAGAGAAGATGAAACATCTAAGCCATTAATGAAGCATAGACATTTTAGTGCAATTTAGAACAAGTTAAGGGTCTGTGTTTTTCTACCTCTAATATTACCTAAACCTGTAACAAAAGATATAACAATATAGAAGATATAAATCCATGAAGGAAGTGCAATAGAACTCATGATACAAGGGGAAAAGCTCCTTCAAAGTTTTCAACATTATTTAGGCATCTAGAACTCACTATACGACCAATATCATAGCTAAAGACAATGCCAATTGGATAATGATTTTCATAGGATATAGTGTCATATAGGTGACCATCATAGTATTGATAGGAACAACATGGAATGAAAGATGATAAAGTAACATCTAATCATCATAGTACTATAGAGAAGCACCACCTTTGTAGAGAATTACAAATGTAATAATAACAAGAGATAGGACAAGAAAATGTGAAGCTTTTACATCATTCATAGTGAAGGAGAAGCATCATGTAAGTATAACACTGAGTGCCTAAGAAAGGGAAGCAAAAGAGTTTTTATGTGCATGTGCAAGGTTGTAGAAAGGGATTTAAGTCTTAATTTTACCTAAGCATTGGAAAGTTTGAAATAAACTCAAACACCAATTCTCTTTGCATCCATTCTACCATGTGACAAGAATGAAGAAAACTTTGCAGAGTTTAAAATATTTTAGAGAAGGTATTTTATAGTGTTTCATAAAAAGAATCTTGGTGTTGGACATTTGGAGTCGATGAAGTTGTCATGAATGTCAAGGAATGAAGTTATCATTGATGTCAAGGAATAAGCTACCGTTGATATCAAAAGGTAAAAATGAGAAATGAAAAATATTTATGGCAAAGAGCTTCATACTATTTATTTTTAATATTATGTAAAGAATAAATTAAAGGTTTTTATTAAAACTTTGGTTAGACAAAATAAAATGGTTTTATTAAAACCATGGTTGGAAAAAATAAAAGGTTTTTATTACAAACCATAGTGGGCAAAATAAAAGGTTTTATTAAAAACCATAATGGGTAAATTAAAAGGTTTTTATTAAAATATAAGGAGGCTTTAATCCTTAATAAAGCCAAAAGATTTAGATATTAATTTATAATATTTAAATTATAATGAATTTAAATAAATTATAAATTAAATATTTGAAGCCAAAACATTAGCGTCGACCCCCAACGAATTCATCTCCGCCGACGTGCATGAAATCAAGGGTAAAGGTATTTATACCTTAAGCCAAACCTTATGTTTGGCATTCGAAAAATATCCATGATATTCGGTGAGAAAGAGCTCATGCAAAATTGAATGAAAGGCACCTCCAAAGTGCATGTGGAGCAGGTGTCATGTTGTAAGAAGAGCCAAAGGCTCTAGGGAAGAGTGAAAAGGATAAACCATACATTGCGCTTTAGAGTAGCAAGGTGAGCATGTGGTTTACATGGCGTGGAAGTCGTGGCCAAGGCTTTGCTGAAGCATTTTGTGTAAGTTCGAATCTCATTGATTTTTGAGAGGGTAATAAAGGTTTTATTTTGATTTTTATTATTGCACATGCTAAGGTTGTTGGAGGTATAAGGCATAAGTAATTTTTGTTTTTTCACCTAAGTGGTGAAAGGTTAATTTAGCTAGGGTAATTATTGTTTTTACCTTAGGAAAATGGAAATTGATTTATTGCATTAGGTTATAAAGAGAGTTATTTAAATTAAATGCAATATTAAGTAAGGAGTTATAAGTAGAAGTTGAGTTATATTTTTATAGGGTATTTTGATGAAATTTATGATGTTGAATGTTATTATTGAGATGGAGCAATAAGGTGTATTTGAGATTTAATTTGTCTTTGTGATTAAGATAAATTGTGAAAAGTGTTAGAGTGATAATTCTTGTCATCTAACTCTTTGTACTTGATAAAGAAGTGTTTATGATTATGGTAAATTTGTGTGGTCTACTTCTACATCAAATAAAAGGTATGTGTACATTCTTCCTTGGTTGAGTTGATTGGTTGTTTTTCTAGAAAAAAAAATTGGAGTGAAAAGGAATTTATTAGGTTTCCTTATTGAGTTTTTGATCTATTGAGAAGTGAATGCTATGCACCTTGTTTTATGAGCATTGTTTTTTAAGTTAGTAATTAAGTGAAGAACTTGAACTAGGATTTGCAAAGAACATGAGTATCATTGTTATGTGAAGATTGTTGTATAAGCATTATTGTTGAAGTGAGAAATTAAGTGAAGAAATTGAACTAGGGTTTGGAAAGAACATGAGTATCATTTTTATGTGAGATTGATTGATAAGCATTGTTGGAAACATTTTGAGTGAGTGTTCATAAGTTTGGACTAGGATTTGTGAGCAAGGATTATTTCATTGAGTGATTGGTTGAGTAGATTTTGTTAAAGCCTCGTCAAGTGGATATGTGAATTTATAGATCAAGTTATATGAAATAAATTATTCTATATTCTAAATTGATTTGAGAAAAATGTTGAGTTTTAATGAGTGTGAAACATATTGAGTCTCTAACAATTCTCTGTGTTTCTGTGATAAAAGAGAGATTGAAAGTGTTTAAGATTTTGTGAATGAAGCATATTGAGTCTCTACAAATTCTCTATATATTTCTATGATAAAATAGAGATAGAAATTGATTAAGAGTTTGTGAATGTGAAGCATATTGAATCTCTAACAGTTCTTTGTATGTTTTTGAAAGAGTGATTGAAAGTGATTGAGTATTGAGGTGAATGTGAAGCATATTGAGTCTCTAACAATTCTATGTATGTTTCTAAAAGAGTTATTGAAAATAATTGAGCATTGTGATGAATGAGAAGCATATTGATTCTCTAACAATTCTCTTTATGTCTCTATGAAATTTGTTCTAGCAAGGACTTATTGAGCAGATTGAGACAAGTTATATTGAGGACTTATTGAGCAAATTTGAGGTAAGTCTTAGTGAAGACTTGAGAGTAGATTGGATAAGTTCTAGAGATGACTTTTGGATAGATAAGTGTGAGCTTTTATGGAAGCTTACAAGATATATTTGAGACAAGTCTTTGAGTAGACTTGTAAGTATATTTGATTGATTTATTTGTTCAAACCTTGGGTTAAGGTTTTGGGCAGATATAGTAGAGTTGATTTGAGATTAATTCAAGCTTTGTGTTAAGGCTTGAAGACATATATTGAGAACAATTTTGTGCTAGATCGAAGGATTGTTTTTAGTGCAGATCATAGAACAAATATTGAGGATAGATTTGTTCTAGATCAAAGGACTGTGTTTAGTGCAGATCAGAGAACATATATTGAGGATAGGTTTGTTCTAGATCGAAGGACCATATTTAGTGAATATTAGAGGATATATTTTTATGTAGATTTAAGGATATGTTTGTGCCAGATCAGAGACAGATATTGAGCAATATTTGTGCTAAACCGAAGGATTGTTTTTAGTGCATATTTTGACATAGATATTTGAAGGTGATAGAGTACATAGGATGATAGTCTCCAATGGATAGATATTCATTAGCCAGGATAGTTAGGATAGGAGTCTCTAGTGTATAAAGATCCATTAGCCAGAGTAGTTGGGGTAATAGTTCTTTTAGAATATCACCTGTCAAAGCTAAGGAGAAATGAGTTCTCTTGTGGATAGAGATCCACAAAATTGATTAGGGGATTGGATAGAGGTCCATAAACATTGTAATAAGGAAATTATTCCCAAGAGATTTATTGAGAAAATTTTAGTGAAATATTTTATCCATAAAGTAGCCCACATTAGGTGAACCACGTTAAATTGGTGTCTTTATTGTGTGTGGTGATTTGTGCATTGCTTTTATTACTATTGTTGATATTACTATCTATACATTGCATAATATTTATTAGGAAAGAAAATTTAAATGTGTTCTTATACTGTTCACCCCCCCTCTCAGTATAAGCTTGTGTTCTTCACTTGACACACCAAAGCCTTGCATAATTGTAGTTGACCAGTCATTCCTTCAAAGACAAGAGAATAACATTAGTGTAGTAACATAGATCACTTTCCAAGATACACGCCTTTAAGGAGGTAATTTAGAATTTCTAAAGATTATTAAATTTTCCTAAAGTTAAATGGAGAAATAAGGAGTGTATATTTTTAGATATTATTTCTTTGCTAAGGTTAAATAAGGCTAATTGAGGGATAAGTAGTCTAACAGAGAAATCAATACCTTAGTTTGGAGTAATAAGTAGGCTTTATTTAATTTAAAAAATAGTTTTTCAAAAGATTAATTCTTACTTGAAATATTTATTATTCTTTTGAAATTAAAAAGCCATAGAATATTTGCAAATATTCTTATTCTTCTAGTTCCTAAATAATTAGGGAGACATAAGGTATTCACCACAAAAAAAAATTGAATAATTTAGAAATTTCAGAAATCCATCATTCATAATCTAGGGAGACATAAGTATCATCATGATGCCCAACAAGTTTTTTCTCTTAGAATCCCAACTTATAAAAGGTCATAATTATGCTTCATGGAAAATCAAAGTAAAATCAATCTCAATAATAGAAAAATATGTGGGACACTGTTATAGGAATCAAAACAAAACCTTTTGAAGGTGATAGAGAAATTCAAAAGTATGAAGAAAAAGAATTTAAAGCTCTTATGATAATTACATTTGCTATTACATATGAAATCCAACCATACATAAACTCAAAAAGAACCTCTATTTAAGTATGGAGTACTTTAGCCAAAATATTTTACGGAAATAACAAAGCTATAGTTTTCAATATTCAAACTCAATTGCATTCTTTAAAGGTTACTAGTGGTGAAAGTATTTAATTATTTTTAAAAAGAGTCGCAAACTTAAAAGCAAAGTTATTATATTTAGGTAAAAAGGTATAAGACAAATTACTTATTCAAGTAATCCTAAGGGCTCTTCCAAAAAATTACAAACATCTATTTACTTTTTTTCAAATTCTTAGCAAGGACATTTCATTTGATGAGTTAGTTAATATTCTCCAAGAATTTGAAGTTGAGAATTCTATCAAAGATAAAATTACTAGCAATGCATTGGTAATTAAAGAGAATACTTAAGGTCATGTTGCTTCAAATTCAAGAGAAATATTTAATAGGAGTAACAAATATTGTCAAATTTGTAAAATAAGAAATCATAATATATGTTTTTGTAGATATAATCCAAGGAATCAGATAAATCAAAATGGTCAAGCAAATAGACCAATACAATCTAGAAAATACCAAACTCAATATCATCCATATCGACAACAATTTCAATAGTAGCATCCTTCTTAGTATCAATATAATCAACTACAACTACAATATAGATAAGGGAATCAAAAGACTCATTTAGCTCAAGAAATTCTGGTACTAGAAGAGACTACAAAATAAAATCATGTCAAGGCTCTTTCAACAAAATTAGTAATACATGAATAATATTTTTTGAAAATAAAAATCATTCAATGATTAGAATATAGAAAGGCAACCAATTGAAGGATGCAAGATAAAAAAGTACATGCTTCTAGAAAATCCTTACAAGAAAAAACCCAACACAAGAATATCTCCTTATTACATAAACTTAACCATCTCCAATATAATAGTGTTCATCTTCTCCTCTCTCTTCAAACCTTAATGCAAGTTCAATTAAATAACATGAGCATGAGAACAAATTTTATAGTACCATGGAAAAAAAACATGGGTTCAAAATTTAACCCTAAACAATACATATGGGTCTAAAAATAGTTTAAGAAAACCTAAAACCTTGGTAGGAATACATAGAGAGTTTCTAGTACCTTTTAGAGTTAACCCCACAAAAATAACAAGGAAAATATTCAACGTATTTCCAACACTCTCCCACATGTTGAATACTTTCCAAGGTGGTCAAAAACTACCATTATCAACTATCAATGGAAACCATAGCCATAGATCTTCTACACCAAGAACATTTATGAGAAAATACAACCTTTGTTAATAAATAAGTAGCCTTATTCTCTATATCAAATTTATCCAGCATCACTTGATTCCCTTCAACCATCTCTCTCACAAAATGGTACTTTATATCAATATGTTTTGCTTGATCATGAAGACCAGGATTGTTGGACAAAAATATTGCACTCTATCACTGCAAATTCTCACAACCTTTTGTTTAAGACCAAATTTTGAACACAACCTTTATAGCCACACTGCTTCTTTATAGGCATGAGTTTCTACAATGTACTCTACCTCTATTGTCGATAAATCAAACACTGATTGATATTTACTCGTCCAAATTGCTACCCCTTAAAATAGTTTGAACACATAAGCACTCATGGATTTTCACTTGCTCATATCTCCAACCTAGTCAGCATCCATAAAACCTTGTAGATTTACAATATTACTATCTCCATATTTTCCTTGGTAACATATAGCATATTTTGAAGTTCCATGCAAGTATCTGAAGATCCTCTTCATAGTGGTCCAATTTTCCTTTCCTCGATTAGACATATATCTACTAACTACTACCACTGCATTTCCAATATCAGGTCTACTATAGACCATTGCATACATAAAACTATCAAAAATGCTAACATAAGGAACATGATGCATTTCTTCAATTTTATCATATGTTTTAACACATTGTTTAGCAAATAAATTTTGACCCATAGGATATGGAGTATACACTAGTTTACAATCATGCATCCTAAACCTCTTTAGTATCAAATCAACATATTTCCTTTGATTTAACCGTAACTTTCTATTTGCATCATCCCTTATTATTTCCATACCCAAAATAAATTTTGCAACACCCAAATCCTTCATGTCAAATTTAGAAGATAACTTAGATTTTAGTAACTTTATCATGTTCTTATTGTTACCAATTAAAATCATGTCATTCACTCACAAAATAATGATAACAAAAATTCCACCTTCTTATTTAAAATACACACACACATCTGCTTTACTTTTTTCAATCACAAGTGTCAAAACAAACCTATCAAATTTTTGGTTCCATATTTTGGAGATTGCTTTGAGCCATAAAGATAATTTTCCAATGTGCATACCAAGTCATCTTTACATTTTACCCTAAATAATTCTACTTATGACATATATATGTCTTCATCAAGTTCACCATGTAGAAATGTTGTCTTTACATCCATCTATTCTATTTCAGGATCAAAAGCAGTAGAAATATCCAACAAAAATATAATTGAAGTTAGTTTGGCCACATTAAAAAAATTTCACTAAATTCAATTCCCTCAACTTGAAAAAATCCTTTTGCGACCAGGTGAGGATTATAATTCTCCAACTTTCCTTCTACATTGTTCTTCAATACCTGATTCCAACCAACCTATTTTCTTCTAAGGGGTAATTTCACCAAGTTCCACATCTTATTTTTATCTAGAGACTCTATTTATTCCTCTATAAGTCTTTTCCAAGACTTATTCTTACTTGATTGAAGTGCCTCCTTTATAATCTTGGATTCTTCATTAGTAACTAATATATTAAATGCAAAACAAAAATTTGAAGGTCTACACCTTTCTAGGATCCTTCTCACTCGATATGATCTCCTCAATCTTGGACTTCCAGGTTTATGCATCTTAAACTTCCTCCTCACCTTATTCCTTTTAATTTTATTCTTCAAACTCTCTCTGTAGTTCATCTTCTTTTATAACAGGTTCTACCACAGGTTTTTCCTCGTGTTCCAATTTTACTTGAACTATTTCAGGTTCTTTGCTTGGTTGCATTTCCTATTTTAGAACCCCTTTTGTTTCTCTAAAGACCACATTATAACTATAAACAATCTTCTATATTTTTAGGTTTGAAAAATTATATTCTTTAACACCAATACTATAACCCACAACATCATAGAAGGAAGAGAATAAATCACAACAATTAAAATGGACAACAAAGAAGCATCTACCACCATTTAGGAGGAGCATTATAGTTTAAAGAGGAGTGCCATAGCAGTGCAGAAAGAATGTTAGGAACCTAGTTCCTATCAAGTGGAATTCAATGGAGAACAATGGAAAATGAGTGCAAATAAATAAATTAACAATCACTTTTATTTATATCACTGTTTCAAAAGGAGGTTGCCCTGCCAAGTGCTCACAAAAATATGTAATTATTTATGTTCTTCGATGCCTAATGACACCTTATATGAATGCATATATAAACCTATCTAATGGTTATGATGTTAAAGGACACTATGGTCCATAATAAAATGAGTGAAATTAATAATATAAGTTAGGATTATGATCCTTACAAGCTACCCCTATTAAAAAGAGCTTTGTCCTCAAAGCTAAAATTAGGAAAATTGTTATTGGATATGATGAAGTGTTTCCCATGTAGCGTCTTCAGAAGTTGTATCTTTCCACTGAATCAAAAACATGGTGATGGTGTGATGGTGTGATGGTGTGATGGCAAAGCTATTGAGTACATAAATCCAGGATAGCTTCAAGTTCGACCATGAGTGCTCCATCTTCTGTGAACTCGAGAAGTTGAGTTTGTGTAGTAATGTGGTTACCAAGTACTACTTTAAGACAAGAAACATGGAAGACAGGATGAATTTTGGAAGAATATGGTAACTCAAGTTTATAAGCAACGGGCCCAATACATTGAAGGACTTTATAAAGATCGTAGAATTTAGGAGATATCTTTTGAGATCCTTTGAGTTTGAGTAAATTTTGATGATAGGGTTGAAGACAAAGAAATACCATATCACCCTCTTGAAAAAATCTCTCGGTTCGATGTTGGTCTTCTTGTTGCTTCATATGATGTTGAGTGGTGGTTAAATTATTCTTGAGAAGGTGACGAATGTCATCTCTAGTATAAAGGTGATAATCTACTACTGGTACATTCGAACATTTGGGAATGTCAGAGGTAATGGAAGGTGGTGTTTGACCATATATTTATTCATACGGTTTCATCTTAATGGTGGAGTGGTATGAGGTATTATACCACCATTCGGATAAAGTAAACCATTTAACCCAATGAGGAGTTACGTAGAAATAAAATAACATAGGTACATCTCTAAAAATTTGTTAACAATTTTAGTTTGACCGTCATTTTGTGGATGATAAGTAGAACTCATATGAAGTTGAGTGCCCTAGAGTTTGAATAATTCTCTCCAAAAGTTACTAGTAAATGTAGGATCACGATCACTGATTATGGTAGAAGGTATGCCATGGAGTTTGAAAATATTATCAAGAAATATTTGGGCTATAGTACTAGCCGTGTAAGGATGAGCCACGGGGCAAAAATGAGCATATTTAGATAAGTGATCTACTACAACTAGAATAGTGGTTTTTCCTATAGATTTTGGAAGGCCTTCAATAAAATCCATGGAAATATGGACCAAATTTTTAGTTGAGATACGAAGAGGTTGTATAAGGCCAGGAGGATTTATCATTTCATCCTTTTGTCTTTAAAAAGTCTCACATTCATTCACAAATTTCTTAATATCTTGTTTCATGCCTACCCAATAAAAATATCTAATCACTCTTTTGTAAGTCTTGAGGAATATTGAATGTCCTATCATATGCGTAGCATGTAACTCATGGAGAAGTTTGATATGATTTGAGGATGTGGGGGATAGGATAATATGCCCTTTGTACCTGAGTATGTTATCTCTCCAAGAGTAGTAGGGTTTACTAGTGGATTCATGTTGAAGTTGTTGAATTAATGTGTACGTAGTAGGATCATTAAACAATTCCTCATTAATTTGGTCTATCCAATTGGTAATAGGAGAGGAGAAACCAGTAAGGGTGTTAAAGGAGATTTTAGGTGTGTCCTCTGTGTTACCTTCTGGAGTTTCTGTCACTACTTCCACCTCAATAGTATCTTCTTCTTTTGAATTACCCTAGTCAAGCGTATCTAAAATATAGAGTTTGGGGGTACTGCATTTATGGTTAGGGACAAATTTCTAATCATAGTGGAAACAAAGGCCCTTTTCTCATATTTCCTTCATTTCTTCAGGGCTAATTCTTTTAATTGGTAAAACTCTATTTAGATTTGTGGTGGTGTAGGAATTTTGAGATTTGCTCATTGGTGGTCTCCCAAGTCAACGCTGGTTATTGATTTTTTCTTTCGCTATTTGAGCTAATGCAATAGTTTGCATCATGTTGGTAGGATTGAGAATTTGTACTTCTAATCGAATATCTTATTTTAGGCCACTGATAAAGCAACTTTGGAAGAATGATGCATCTAGCCCTGATGTAAAATTTACCAATTTCTCGAATTGATATTCGTACTCTTGTATTGTAGTGGTTTGGCAGATTTTGATGAGGGCTCCTATGAAATATTCAAATTAATCTGGGACGAATCATACCATTATATTTTTTGTAAATTTTGTCCATGTAGGGGTGACATTTTTCTTTCTATACCATTATGTAGCGGTACTCTCTAGGTGGAAGGATGCAATGTGAATATTTTGGACTTCATGGATTTGATAGAGGAAGAAATATTGGTCTGCTCGATAGATAAAATTCGTGGGATCACCTCCTTCAAACCTTGGAAAGTCCAATTTAGTAGTTCAAGGTAGTATTGATGTTTTTGGCCCCTCGAGTAATGCTTGTTGTTTTGGTGTTCCATATTTTATTGTAACATGTCTACGAAGTGGTTAGTTGCAACAAATTTTAAATCTATTTTTGCTATTTATATCATGATTTTCTATTCGAAATAATCCCTCCATTTATTTAGTCCCTCCATGAAGTCCTTCATTTGGTCTTGTGAAAGTCTTCCATCAGTCATTGTGGTGGTTTTGCATTTTTTCAAGCTTAATTTCTTTGAAAAAATAGAAAACATTTAATTAGAATGTCAAGTATTGAAAAAATTTATAAAATATATTGTAATATTTTTTCAAATTTTTGTCAAAAATATTTGGCAAAATTTCAAAATTTATTGCAAAATTTTAAAATTTGTTGTAAAATTTCAAAAAAATTGTTTCAACTTTAGGGTCCTGAGATTTTTTGAAATTTTACGAGAGCAGGCTCGAAGAGTGAGGTGAGGTAGAAGTAGAGAAAAATGAGGGTGGATCGGCATGAAGAGTGAGGTGAGGGAGAAGCGGAGACAAGCTGTTGGCAATTTTGGGTACTTTGGGTACATTGCCTTTGCTCAAGTGTATAAGTTGTCATTGATGTCAAAAAGCTCTTGAAGGAATTTGATTTGATGTCAAACAATTTGTTTTGATGAAGGTTACGGCATGACAGTTTCAAAGGTCTTTTATAAACCCCAAGTTGGCAGGTTTTAAGATTACAGGTGGATGCATTAGTTTAATGCATTTGGGTCTAGGAGGAAGTATTTATTTAAATAATTAAAAACCTTGTTAGGTTTCCTTTTAATTATTTTTAAATAAATATTTGTTTGCATTGGGTTATCCTAACCCATGGCGCAAATGTCTTAACTTTTATGGCGCTATGTTCTAAGTTTGCAGGCACTAGCCAAGACCTCCACCATCGTGTTAAACTCCTCCATCGACATGTTAAACTCCTCACCGATGTCAAGAGTTTATGGGAAATATGCATATAAAACTCCCATGATGAAGATCAAAGTTAATCCAATCCGCATATTCGAAAAGTGTTGCTCGTTGTGCATTCACGATCTGGTGTTTCATTTTCTTCGCTGTGATTTCTATCCACCATTCATTTTCTGTATCCGTCGCAAGGTTTCGTCGTCATCATTCGCATCAGAAGAAAGGGAGGCCGGTTGTTTACTTTAGCCCTGGCGCAGAAGATACAAGGGAAACAGAGTGAGGATCTAACTTCACCGGATGTCTTTGGCACACCGGTAGCGGCTAGGATGTTGGCGCGCTACCCAAATGGGAGGTTCCGCATTCGAATAACGCGAAAGGGTTTTTCTTTGTTGAGGTGGACGCAGCAGGTGGTGTTAGATTTCGTGCGCAATTTCTCCGTAGCGTGATTTTTGGTGTAGGCCAAGTTTTTCTTGGTGAGCTTGCTGAGTTTTTGGACAAGTTCCGGTGGGGACTTGTGAGCAGTTTTTGGATAGGTTTCGGTGGGGACTTGTGAGCAGTTTTTGGACAGGTTTCGATGGGG
The DNA here is from genome assembly GCA_028583015.1 of Wollemia nobilis. Classification (NCBI taxonomy): domain Eukaryota; kingdom Viridiplantae; phylum Streptophyta; class Pinopsida; order Araucariales; family Araucariaceae; genus Wollemia; species Wollemia nobilis. The sequence continues at coordinate 5,576,231 of JAQPPZ010017109.1, forward strand.
ACTTGTGAGCAGATTTGGATAGGTCCTAGCAGAGGACTTGTGAGCTGAGTTTGATAGTTCTATCAAAGAACTTGAGGACAAAGGTGCATTGGTTCTATGAGAAGAATCTGAGGATATATTTGGCAAGTCTTTGAGAAGGCTTGTATGCAGAGGATTGATTTGTTCAAGAGTTGGACAGATCTGACAGACAGAGGAAGACTTGTACTAGACTGACTGACTATGTTTGGTATAGGTTGTTGAGGTACTGTGGACGTCATCATAGAAGGCAGAGGTCTCTTAGGCTAAGCATTGAGGATAGGAGGTCTTCGGTGGAAAGTAGTTCCACGTGCTGGCAAGAGGTAGAGGTAGTTGATCTTCTGAAGGATCATTTCCAGAGCAGAGGGGAAGGTATCTCCTTTGAGCAGAGAATCATAAATTCTGATTGGGGGAAGTTATCTCCTTTAAGCAAAGGCTCATAAATTTTGATTGGGGGAAGGTATCTCCTTTGGGCCTAGGCTCATAAACATTGTAGTTGGGAAGGATTCCCAAAGAACTTTGAGATAACTTTTAGAGAAAAGTTTTGTGGATGTAGCCTGACCATTTGGGTGAACCACGTTAAAATTGGTGTCACTTTGTGGATGATTTTGTGCATTGCTTTGATATTGCTTTGGGTATATTGCTTTACTGTTTTGAAGTATAAAGGAAAAATTAAAAAGAGGTCTTATATTGTTCACCCCCCCCTCTTAGTATAAGCTTGTGTTCTTCAATTGGTATCAGAGCGGGTGCCTTCATAAAGTTTAATAGCTTGAAGGAAAATCTAGTAAATAACACAATGGATCATTCAAGTGGCAATGCAGCACCTATTCTTGATGGGTCAGATTTTGGTCTTTGGAGTGCAAGGATGAAGGTTCATCTAATGGCACTTGGGAATGAGGTTTGGGAAGTGATTGAAGATGAGTACACTATTCTTGAACATGGTCTTAATACTAAAGAAGAAAGGCTCCTATATCACAACAATTCAAAAGCAATAAATGCAATCCTGAAATGCTTACAGAAAGCAGATCTCACCAAAGTGATTCACCCGCAAGACAGACTAGTGAAATGTGGAAACAAGTTGAAGGTGGTTCATACAGGTGATACAAATGTCAGAAAGGCCAAGTTGAGACACTTCAAAGGTATGTTTGAACAACTCAAGATGAATGATGATGAAAATATTAGTGACTACATGCTTCGTATGGATGATATTGTTAACTCCATGAAAGACTTAGGTCTTGAGCTTGCTAAAAATGATGTTTGTGATAAGATTTTAAGATCTCTTCCTAATAGATTTAGTGAAAATATTTCTGCTATTAAGGAAGCTAAATATTTGGATAAGTTGAAAAAGGATGAGCTCCATAGTATACTTGCAGCATTTGAGTTAAGAACTCAAGTGAAGGTTGATGTCAAGAAAGAGGCAGCTTTCAAAGCTACCAAGAAATCCAAGGGTAAATAGCTTCAAGATAGTGATGAGTCTTCTAGTGATGAAGAGGCATATTACAGCAAGAAAGGCAAGTTCTCTAGAAAGCACAAAAGTATGAAAAATATAAGATGTTTCAATTGTGGAAATTTTGGTCATTATGCTACAAACTGTACTGTTCCCAAGAATGAAAGTGATGAAGATAAATAGTATTCTAAGAGCAAGGATTCTGAAAAGCACAAGCATCACAGGAAAAACAAATATGAGCACAACAATCAAGGAAAGAGGTATTCTCACAAGCACAAGAATATTTTCTACCTAGACAAAGCAAGTAAGTGTTCTAGTAGTGATAGTGAAAGTTCTTCAAGTGATAATGAAAATGAGATGTTGTTCATATCAGAAAAGGAGGAAGAACCGAAACATAGATTCATTATCATGAAATGTCTTAGATGTGGAAACTTTGGTCACCTTGAGGATGATTGCACAAATAATGATTTGGTTTTTAGTATGTATGAGGATGCTTCAGAAAACTATAAGGAAGATGCATGTATGGTTTTTGAAAAGGGTAGCACCTCTAGTGATAAGAAATCTGAAAAAGGCCTTGATGATTCAAAAAGCAAAAAAATAGGTGAAGTAGATCTTGAAGGTGAACTTATTAGTGCTCTTAGTGCTTTGAAAAAGGAAATAAAGAAGAATGCTAGACTCAAGGATAAGTTAGATGAATGTTATATGGAAAGAGATGATCTTATAGAAAGTCTTGACTTCTCTATAGCTAAGACACAGGAACTCAAGGATGAGTTAGAGTCTAATGTTCTTGAGTATAGTGAGTTAGAATAGAAAATGGCTTCTTTGAAAGAGGAAACTAAATAGTACAAGGATAAGCTTTACAGGTTCCAAGATAGCTTCAAAAAGGTTAAGTCACTCATCAAAGGTCAACGAAGGACAACAGATAAAATAGGATTTGGTTTTGTTAAGCCACACGAGGAACAAGTTGGAGAGTCTAGTAAGAGACTCCAAAAGGAAGAGATTTCTGATGAGGAAAGTATTTCAGAAAATGAGTCCTTGAATGATAGATGCACAGAAACAAAAAACAAAATTCAGAATGAGAAGAAGAAGTTTTTAGAACCTAAGAGGTCAATTAAAGGAAAGTTTCAAGGCAAATGTTTTGCTTGTCACAGGTTTGGTCACATGGCTTCACATTGCATGGCTCAAGTGAAGGAGGTAAATGACAGATTTAGAAGTGCTAGTTACTTTCAAGGGTATTGCTACTCTTGTCAATAGTTTGGGCACAAGGTAGTTTATTGCAAGGAAAATAACAGGAACAGGTTTGGTCAGAATAGGTTTGGTCAGAACAGGTTTGGTCAGAACTGGTGGATTCAAAGATCAGGTTTACCTCAAAGAAACAACATCGTCAAGTGTTTCAAGTGCAACAATGAAGGTCAAAAAATAAGACAGTGTAGAGCTGAAATTCTAGAATACAGGAACAGGAACAGTGGCATGATCAGGTCCAAGGATCAAGGCATGGACAAGAACAAGGATGAGAACAAAAACAAGAACAGTGACAAGAACAGGAATATGGACAAAGAGTTCAATAGAAGGCCCGGCAAGGAAGTTATAGACGCTGATGATGATCAGTGCCTAATGGGAGTTTTACTCCCACCCCAAAATTAATCACCTCATCATGAGGTGGGGGAGGGACTAAGCTAAGAGGCTCATTCTTAGTCCCGAGCCCCAAAGGTGGCCCTTTGCCATTGATGACAAATGGGGAGAGATATGAGTAAGGGGGAGAGCTTCAAAGTGAAGAGGAGAGCTTCAAGTCAGGGGGAGCAAAACTTCAAAGGAATATTCTCAGTTGTGGGCACAGTTGGTCAGTTGTTAGCACAGTTGGTTTCAGTTTTGGCTCTTGAGAAGTGTTTTCAGTAAAGGTTTGCCATCAATGACAAAGGGGGAGATTTTTGGCAATTTTGGGTACTTTGGGTACATTGCCTTTGCTCAAGTGTATAAGTTGTCATTGATGTCAAAAAGCTCTTGAAGGAATTTGATTTTATGTCAAACAATTTTTTTTGATGAAGGTTACGGCATGACAGTTTCAAAGGTCTTTTATAAACCCCAAGTTGGCAGGTTTTAAGATTATAGGTGGATGCATTAGTTTAATGCATTTGGGTCCAGGAGGAAGTATTTATTTAAATAATTAAAAACCTTGTTAAGGTTCCTTTTAATTATTTTTAAATAAATATTTGTTTGCATTGGGTTCTCCTAACCCATGGCGCAAATGTATTAACTTTGATGGTGCTATGTTCTAAGTTTGTGGGCGCTAGCCAAGACCTCCGTCGTCGTGTTAAACTCCTTCGCCGATGTGTTAAACTCCTCGTCGACGTCAAGAGTTTATGGGAAATATGCATATAAAACTCCCATGATGAAGATCAAAGTTAATCCAATCCGCATATTCGAAAAGTGTTGCTCGTTGTGCATTCACGATCTGGTGTTTCATTTTCTTCGTTGTGATTTCGGATATCCGTCGTTCATTTTCTATCCACCGTTCATTTTCTGTATCCACTGCAAGGTTTCCTCATCGCCGTTCACGTCAGAAGACGGGGAGGCTGATTTTTTACTTTAGCCCTGGCACAAAAGGTACAAGGGAAACAGAGTGAGGATCTAACTTCACCGGATGCCTTTGGTGCACCGATAGCGGCTAGGTTGTTGGTGCGCTACCCGAATGGGAGGTTCCGCATTCAAATAACATGAAAGGGTTTTTCTTCGTTGATGTGGATGCAGCGGGTGGTGTTAGAGTTCATGTGCAATTTCTCCATAGCACGATTTTTGGTGTTGGACAAGTTTTTCTTGGTGAGCTTGCTGAGTTTTTGGACAGGTTCCAATGGGGACTTGTGAGCAGTTTTTGGACAGGTTCCAGTGGGGACTTGTGAGCAGTTTTTGTACGAGTTTCGATGGGGACTTGTGAGCAGTTTTTGGACAAGTTTCGGTGGAGACTTATGAGTAGATTTGGACAGGTCCTAGCAGATGACTTGTGAGTTGAGTTTGATAGTTCTATAAGAGAACTTGAGGATAGAGGTGCATTGGTTCTATGAGAAGAACCCGAGGAAAGATTTGGCAAGTCTTTGAGAAGGATTGTATGCGAGAGGATTGATTTGTTCAAGAGTTGGACAGATCCGACAAACGAGAGGAAGACTTGTACTAGACTGATCGATCGTGTTTGGTACGGAGTTGTTGAGCTACTGTGGACGTGATCATAGAAGGCGAAGGTCTCTTAGGCTAAGCATTGAGGACGGGAGGTCTTCGGTGGAAAGGAGTTCCATGTGCTGGCAAGAGGTAGAGGCAGTTGATCTTCTGAGGGATCATTTCCAGAGCAGAGGGGAAGGTATCTCTTTTGAGCAGAGGCTCATAAATTTTTATTGGGTGAAGGTATCTCCTTTGAGTAGAGGCTCATAAATTCTGATTGGGGGAAGGTATATCCTTTGGGCCGAGGCTCATAAACATTGTAATTGGGAAGGATTCCCAAAGAACTTTGAGATAACTTTTAGAGAAAAGTTTTTTGGACGTAGCCTGACCATTCTGGGTGAACCACGTTAAAATTGGTGTCACTTTGTGGATGATTTTGTGCATTGCTTTGATATTGCTTTGGGTATATTGCTTTACTATTTTGAAGTATAAAGGAAAAAGTAAAAAGCGGTATTATACTATTCACCCCCCCCTCTCAGTATAAGCTTGTGTTCTTCACAAGCAAGGGTAGAGCAGACATAGAGAGTGAGACAAGAGAGCGATAGAGATAAGCAAGGCCTGAGCGGGCATGTAGGATGAGACGGGAGCGATAGAGACAAACGAGGGTGGAGCGTAGGGTCAACATTTCAACAAGATACATGTGCCAACCAACGGCACCCACGCGCATGCATATAAGGTGTCTAGCCAAGATAGACAACCACAAGGAGTGTGCTTGATTATTTATATCTCTTTTGGTTCCTTTTGAAATCAATGTGGGATAAAAAAAGCGTAATAAGTTACGTGCCCTTCTTTATCCCCTTCATTGAAGAAAAACTTACGACGTTGAAGTTGACCACTGATGATTGAAAAGTTTTTAAAACTTTAGTTTATAAAATTTCCTTTATAAATTTTTATTGAAAAACCTTCAAACGTGCCGAAAAATGTAATAAAGAGAAATTTTATCAAATTTTTTATCTTCTAACGCTACCTGTCAAATATGGCTTACTCTCCAAGGGATCTAAATTTATATTTGTGTGAATTTTTTTTTATTTTTTACATCGAATCTTGCTACTTTCTTATAGTTTACTCTCCAAGGATTCTGCATTTATATTTGTGTGAATTTTTTTTAATTTTTGACGTTGAATCTTGCTACTTTCTTCCTTTTTTGTCCACTATCTTTTCTCTACTACATTCGAAACTATATTATAAATGGATATATCTAAGCTTATCTTGGGCTATGGTGGTTTTATATGAATTGTTCACAGGGTTATATATATGATGCGAGAAAACATTTTTGTGTATTATGGTGGATATTTTTGTGATGATGTGACAATGGGAGAGATGAAATACAGGAATAGGAGTGGAATAGTAGATAGTTAAAATTGAATAATGGGGTGAGAAAATTCTTAATTGAACAATGTCTCTGATACCAGTTTCTAGGAACCTGGTTCCTATCAATTGGAATTCAATGGATAACAATGGAAAATGAGTGCAAATAAATAAATTAACAATCACTTTTATTTATATCATTGTTTCAAATGGAGGTTGCCCTACCAAGTACTCACAAGGAGATGTAATGATTTATGTTCTTAAATTCCTAATGACACCTTCTATGAATGCATATATAAACCTATCTAATGGTTATGATGTGAAAGGACACTATGGTCCATAATAAAATGAGTGAAATTAATAATATAAGTTAGGATTAGGATCCTAACAAAGAAAATAAATGTTATAGAAGCATCACATTGTATTTGCACCAGTCTAAGAGTAGTTACATTAGAAGTGCTATATAACTAAATAAATCAAGAAGATAGTAATCTCAAAAATATTGTAGACAGGAAAAATTTAAATATTAAAGCAAGCCAAAGTTCCAAACCTGCACCTGCACAAAGAAGATAATTTTTAGAAAAATATACAAAGTGTAAATTAGTGCTAAAGGAAATATAAGAGTTGGATTAAAGATACAATCTCCACAACAAATTTTTTAAGCCACAAGGGCCAACATAGAATGTTAGCAATAACAACATTAATGTGGGTGGCATTAACAATAGCTCAGTGCTAAAGGAAATAATTGAGTGCAATTCAATAGTTGAGGAAGATTCGAGTGCACTCCAATAATAAGAGAATATGAAACATCAAATGTAGCTAAAATGAGCCATTAGTTAATCACATACAATAAAGTGCAAGTTAGGACAAGTTAAGGGTGTCTATCTTTCTACCTCAAACATTACCTAAACCTGTAACAAAATCTATAGCAATATAAAATATATAAATCCATGAAGGAAGTACAATAGAACTCATGATACAAGGAGACAAGCTCCTTCAAAGTATTCAACATCATTTAGGCATCTAGAACTCACTAAACGACCAACTTCATAGCTAAACATGGTGCCAAATTGATAATAATTTTCATAGGGTATAGTGTCATCTAGGCACCTATCATAGTATTGATAGGAACAACATGGAATGAAAGGTAACAAAGTGATATCTAAGCATCATAGTGCTATAGAGAAGCACCACATTTGTAGAGCATTACAAATTTAATAAGAATAAGAGATAGGCCAAGAGAATGTGAAGCTTTTACATCATTTGTAGTGAAGGAGAAGTGTCATGCAAGTCTAATGCTAAGTGCCTAAGAAAGGGAAGCAAAAGATTTTTTTATGCACATGTGCAAGGTGGTATAAGGGCAATGAAGTGTTACTTTCACCTAAGCATTGGAAGGTTTGAAATAAACTCAAGCACCAATTCTCTTTGCATGCATTCTACCATGTGACAAGAAGGAAGCAAATGGGTAGAGTTTGAAATATTTTGGAGAAGTATTTAATAGTGTTTCATGAAAAATCTTGACACACCAAAGCCTCACACAATTGTAATCAAGCAGTCATTCTTTTAAAGACAAAGGAAGAACATTTGTGTAGTTCCAAAGATCATTTGCCAAGCCATGTGCCTTTAAGGAGGTAATTTAGGGTTTATAAATATTATTAATTTTTTCTAAATTTAAATGAATAAATAATGAGTGTATAGTTTTAGATATTATTTCTTTGCTAAGGTTAAATAAGGCTAATGGAGAGATAAGTAGTTTAATAGAGAAATCAATGCCTTAGTTTGGAGTAATAAGTAGGCTTTATTTAATTTGAAGTTTTGTTTTTTCAAAAGGTTAATTCTTACTTGAAAGCTTTATTATTCTTTTGAAATTCAAAAGCCATAGAATATTTGCAAATATTCTTATTCTCCTAGTTTATAAATAATTAGGAAGAAATAAGGTATTTGTCACACCTCGCCTTGGAATAACTCTCTTAAGATGTTATTTATGTATTGATGACAAGTTTCAATACTTGATATGCTTGCAATATATTTTTTATATTAAGATAAAATGATGTTGCATTGCATTACTTGATTGCAGAAACAAGTACTCTCATAGGTGGAGATTGACCATCAGATATGAGAAAGGAAAAGATGATAATGACAACTCAATAGGTAAGCGCTCATGTTCACATAATTACTAGCATCCTTCATGATGGGTGGTGATAGCTAAGAGCATCTTAAAATACCCGTTTACTTAAAGGAAAAATGGTAATGAGGAATATTGAGCATGCATCGATTGCTTGTGTTTGTCATTTGTGTGATATACTTAATTTTACAAGCAATTTTGTAATAAATTGGCATCTTTGAATCTTACCTTGGAAAATACACATTAAGTAATGAGTTTTTCACCTTACAAATTACTTTAGAAATGTTTAGAATGCATTTGAAAAATGTCATAAAGTTTTTTAAGCTTTATTTTGATTTTGTAAAAATATTAAATTTGAAAATTTCTAAAGAAGAGATATATTTTTCTAATATTCTTATTTGACCTAATTGCTTCCATATTAGAAAATAAATTAGGTGGATTGTTCTCTTATAAACTTGTACAATTTTCATTGGACCAAAATAAAAAGAATATTTAATTGAACTATAGCATCATTCTTCCCTCCACATGGCTACTTTAGGATTGCTAAAATGGTAGGTGAGATTTCGCTCTTATCTCTAATAGTCTCAACCCTGTATCACCCATATGCCTAATAGTAGTAGCTACCCTAGAGATAGGGGACACAATAAAATGAGCCACCCTTATCTTATCTCGATGGATACCAATCCTATTATAATATTAATTTTAATAGAAGCTTGCACATGGGGGAGAGAAAGAAAATTAATAAAATATTTAGAAGCATATTTCTTGTCTAGAATAAAAAGATCTATAAATTGCCATAGATTTTGGGGAAATGGGGAGGCTAGAAGGCGATATGAGGAGGAGAGGAAGGAAGGACCCTCAAACAATTGGATTCATGGTTTTGCAGAAGGTCTAAGTGTGGGGGATTCCTCTTTCACTACATGTGTTTAATTTGTTTTGCTCCTTTATTTTTATGTTTTGTATGATGGCTTCAATAGTTTATGGTTAGAATGAATAATTAATTCATGTGCAATCTAATCTCAAGATTGAGATCTTTCAGATTTTTTTAGTTATAATGGTATGTTTGGATAGTGGCCTTCGTGTCTATCGATAATATCCCTTAATAGACAAGATACCCAATATGTTCCTTCTATTATACACGTGTGGTTAAAGATGCTTGTCTAGTTGAACACCATCCCCAATAGGATTGTATAGGAAGATAATATATTGGAGCTTACTTAACAAAAGTTACCAAGTATATTTTAGGTTCATGTATTCCTCCCGCACACCTTAGATACAAAGCAATATCCTCTCCGTCTAATATCCAAAAATGTCAGACCCATTTGCTATGTGGATTGTATGTGTTGTGTCTACCATTAATAATTGCATCTATTATCTCTACCACATATTCCCTTCTCTGCTCAATTAACCCACTTCATAGACATCCTTTGAGAGGCAATAGTATTATAATACTTTTGAACACTATCCGGATGTGGATGCCTTCGTAAGAATCAAGATAATCATTTCTTATTGACTATGAGGTAACCTTCATGGTTAATAGGACCTTGTTGTACCTACGTCTGATGTGTCTCTGCTAAATACAAAAAAGTAACTATTAGTTATTTGTCATTACTACGTCTATGTTTTTTTTTGGATTTATTGTTGATTCAAAAGTTCGGTAAGAATTCGTTATTTGTTATAATGTTTTACTTTTTCCACCTAATAAATTATGTTTGCTTCTCAATCATGAAGTCACTCAAATTGAATTGGGTAAGTTAAAATTCTAGTTGTTTACCTACTTGCATCTTTGTATGAAGCTCACCCATCGCCTATGTATACTCTTGTTTGAATTCACCAGGAAATAAGGTTATTCGACCCTCAAGTCGTGGAGTGATAGGCGTCAATACAATGTGGTGTACCCTATAGTATCTAGAGATCTCTGTTGCAAGCCTCTACTACGATGCGCCTAGAGAATAACCTTCATTAAAGTCATTAACACCATTTACAACTTTTATCTAAAGTCATTTTTAGTTAGGGTTATCGATTTGTGAGCCGCCATCAAAGAATCTATGATTGGTCGTATTGCACTTATTGAAGCAGAGTATGATAGTATACAAACCCTAGTCTAATGCATAGATATTTCATCCATTGAAAAGTAGTATAGAAGTTTGAACCCTGCTCTCTGCTATGAGTGACTCTTCCCACATGGGTATTTGGTAATATTACCTTATGTAATAAAGTTCACAAGTTTAATAACCATCCAATTAAACATACTGCCACCTGTTATGGTCTAAAATAATTTTTTGTGTGATTAATCTTATCTATTTATGTTTTGTCATGGACCGTTTAGGGTCATCGTAATATTACGAATAACCTTGAAAGTTTATGAAATTAACTTTTTGGTCAAAATAGGTCATTGACTTTGTGTATTCACTATTATAATAATTGCCATGGTGATCCATGGTATGTTATAAGTCTTTTACCATAAAGAGTTTAAATACAATTCTCAGGCTAAAATAATGGTCTTTTACTTTATGATGTATTTATGTTTATTCACGAGAAATTAAACTTAAGGAATCCCCTTTATGTTTTATTTTGCAATAGGTTTCTTTTATGTTTATGAGATAAATATATGATGCTTAGTTTTAGTTAATTTATAAAATTTAAAGGTAGAGGATGAGTTTTTAAAAATGATGGGAATGACCTAATTTCCTTCTTTTGTAAATATTAGTTTTATTTTCGTAAAAATTGAATGATTTATATAGTATGGAAATCAAATATTATTGAAATGTGATTTTAAGTCTATTTGATAGATAAATTGAAGAAACAAGTAAAATTATAGACTTTGCATATTGCTATGAGTAGAAATAGCTAGTAAACTATCCTATGTTCTAATATGAATTTGGTAAGTGAATGTAACAAATCAAAAGAATGAAATGTGAACGTCCTAGTTTTGAAAGGGTGGATTCATGTCCATCCTTGGAAGAGGTATGGAACTCTTCCATATTTTTGTGATAATAAAAATGAGTGACATTTATGATGGATGGGATTAGGAAAATAATCCTTGTAATGAAAAGTATTAATGATGGGTGAATTATGGAAATTCATGCCTAGTGATATCTATGAAATGAAATGTAAAATACATTGTGACAAATGATTGATGCATGATTGCATATAAAATAGATAAGCATCCATTGTTTGTTTTTTACTTTGCATATATGCATCACAAGTTGTCCCGATACCTTCACCATCATCTCTCACACCATGGAAGACTAAGGAATCCATAGAATACCTGTACAAGACCACTGAATACTAGTGTTACTCACATAATTAAAGACTATTGTGATTGTAAATGATGAGAATAAGTGATGTTTATTCAGGAAAGACTTTTTAATATTTGATGTATTTTTGTAAAAGCTCATGTATAGTAGGAATGAAGGCCTAATAATATAGTCTTCACCTTGGAAAATGATAGGTGATATATGCATGCCATTGAAATGGAATTTGATAGAGTAAATGGAAGTATTTTTTATTATTGCATCTTGTGAATTGTAATGCTTTTAGATGATGTATGAATATACATATGTCTTTCTTTTAGTAGTTGATTAGTATAGAAGAAAACTAGTGAATGTCAATTTGTATTAATTTTTTGTATGTACGATAAACTAAAATATTAATAACGAATCAAATAGATAATATAATTTTGAAGACAACGAACAAACCTCCCACACCTTGTAAATGAGTAACGAATATAATGGTGCTTAAGATGGATATCCCAAGGCCTACGTAAGTTATCATGAGAAATAATTAGTCATGGCTACCTCATTGTGGAGATGAGGATAATAACAAAGTACATTAATTGGATGGCCACCATAGTGGTGTATCATATAACCTTAACGACATTATCCTAATTACTAGTCTTCATTGATAGTATAGAGAGGAGGTTATTTACTTTATTGAAGATATTTCTCCTATTAATATGGTATAACTATTGAAGTATCCTCATATCGTTTGGTGATGGTATGATGGATATATCCATTGAATATGGAATGATGTATTTGTGGAATTTGGTACTTCTAATCAAGAGTAACTGGGGTTTAATCTCAGTGCTTCTTGATATTTTGTTACTCGAATTACTTACTATTCATTTGGGATATCATAGCCTTAGATAATTATTATATCCTTCACTCATTGAAAGATAGAAAAAACTAAACAATAATAAAAAAAAATGTTAGTAATAGAAATTGGGGTTGTTATAGTTGGTATTAGAGTGTAGTTCTTAGGGATAACTGCGTCCATGAGGAGAAACTCAAAAAAAAATCCATAACTCTAAACAATACATACTTGGTAAGGACAAAGTTAGTACTTGAGGCTACTTATGTTCAAGTTCTTTTCTTCCACGAATAGATCCACAGTCATTCAAAAGTGGAAGAACTATGTGAACCCTCCACATTGTGTGGGTTTTAAGTAGTGTACCTTAGACTCTTTTGGGAAATTACTCGACATTTGTGTCTTTTGATTTACTTACTCCTTATTTTTAGGTATGTATAAATAGCAACCAGAGTTAGTAGAATAAACTAGGGAGTGAACCTAGTAATAGTAGATTACTTTGGGAGGATTTTGTGTTGAAATTCTACATTTAGATCATATAATAAATGATAGTAATCTAGAATTTCAACTATGGGAAAATATTGAAATTTAACACAACTATTTATCCTAGGAAAAACATGATAATAAACTTGAGTAAGAGAAAGGAAACTTTGCAATAAGCTAGTCCATATAGTACCATTTCCATACAAATAGGAGAACGTTCAGGGAACTCCAAAAAAGATATGCAGAACCTTAATGCTACTGTCTCCATGATGCAAGGATAGATAAACCAGATCGTATAGACTATTAGTTCTCAGCACAACAACCCTGATATGGGAAGTCCAAAATTTGGGAACCCTATTAATGAGGTGAATGAGGACCCTGAGGTTAGGGAATTTGAAGCTATAGTTGATTAGGATACATATGACCAAGAAGGTATGGCCCGTATTGAGACAGAAATGGGTCAGGATATAAATAATATTAAGGTGACTAAATTCATTGGAAAGGGTGGTGAAGATGCAACTGACTCCTAGCTAGATGAATTGGAGACTTCTTTCTCCCTAAGAAATTATTCCTCTAAAACCAAAACCACATTTACCATCTTTCATCTAGGATATTCAATACATACATTGTGGAACACCTATAAAACTAGACATAAGATCAAACCAAACAAGCTGAAATGAGAAATTTTTATGGATGCTTTCAAGAAGAGATTCCTCATTAAGCAATTATACCTGAATAAGTATAAGGAATATTCTATTCTTTAGAAAGGAACAAAGTCTATGGAGGAATACTTTGAGTAATTTGTGAGACTACTCAAGTATGTGCTATCATATAACCATGATGATGAGATGAAAAAACAAAAATTTGTCCTAGTAATGAACCTCATATAAGAAACGTGATAGATGTGAACAATAACAAAACTATACAAGAATCATATGATATGGATTGACGAATAGAGTCTACTAAATCACCCACTGAGACCCATAAAAATTTCACAAATTGGTCAAGAAAGGGACATAATTTTTAGAATAAGAGGAAGTGGGAACATGAACAAGGCCAAAAGAACAGAAGAAATTCAAGGTTTGAAAATCAAAACAATGGGGGTAAAAGGAATTTCAAGAAAGGATTCCACCAAAGTAATAACAACCATAACCACTTTAATAACAACAATAGAAAATCTTGAGCCCCAAAGTAGCTAGTACCATTATAGGTAGTAGATACAGGGAAATAGGATCAAGAAGGATATTTGGCTCGAAAAATTAAGTGCTTCAATTGTGGAGGTCTGTATTTTGTATTTCAATGCCCACTTCGTGCAAGACCAAGCACTAGTACATATGGGCCTAACAATAGGATCTACACTATAACAACAATGTAAAACTTGGAGGTACAAGCTACACCTTTACTCCTAAATGGTAAACTCTTTGATAAAGAAGTTAAAATTTTAGTTGATAGTGGAGATATTGATATCTTTATTTCTAGTAACCTATTCAGGGATATGCCAGAAAATCTAGGATCTTTGGCACAAGGGTGGAAAGTTGAGTATGGGTCTAGGCAAACTTATCATGTCAATCAATGTTTTTCCCCAACTAGAATTACTCTACCCAATGGCTTTACTAGATGGCATCTATATATAACACCTCTACATGCTTTCGATGTCATCTTGGAAATGGATTTATTGAAGGCCCACAAAGCCTTGGTAAATTTCCAAGAGATGTGGATTGAGTTTGCCAATGAATATAGGGAAAGGTTGAGGATGCATAGTGAAGTAAGGGAATTTCAACCACTACTAATAACAACAATGCAATTGAAGAAAACCATCAGAAAAGGAGGATTGGTTTATGTGGTCAAACTCAAGGAAAATGAGAAAGTCTCAAATGAAGAAGTAATTAAAGAATTTCCAATATTACAAGAATTTAAGGATGTTTTCCTTGATGAACTACCAGGATTACCACCAAAGCGTGAATTTGATTTCACTATAGAGTTAATTCCAAGCATTGATCCTATTCATAGATCTCCCTATAGGATGAACCCTATTGAAATACAAGAGTTGAAAGTGCAACTTCAAGAGTTTCTTGAGAAAGGGTTAATAAAACCAAGTGTATCACCTTGGGGAGCACCTGTTTTATTTTTAAATAATAAATATGGTTCATTAATACTATGCATAGACTATAGAATGCTAAACAAGGCAACCATCAAGAATAGGTATCCTTTTCCAAGGATAGAAGATCTATTTGATCAATTAAAATGTGCGTCTATTTTCACAAAGATTGATCTAAAATCAGGATACCATCAACTGAGAATTCGAGAGGAGTACTCTCATAAGATTACATTCAAGACTAGGTACGAACACTATGAGTTCATAGTCCTATCATTTTGGCTGACCAATGGACCAACAACATTCATGAATTTTAATGAACAGAGTGTTCAGAAAACAACTATTTCAATTTGTTTTGATATTCTTGGATGATATTTTGATTTATTCCCGTAATAAATAAGAACATGATAGGCACTTGAGGATAGTGTTAGAGTTGTTAAGGAGTAACCAACTCTATAAGAATTTATCTAAGTGTGAATTATATGTTCCACAAGTACATTTCTTGGGATATATCATATCAATAGTTGGAATTATAGTAGATCCAAATAATATAGAAGCCATTCTGAATTGGCCACCTCCTACAAATGTTATAGAAGTAAGGAGTTTCATGGGTCTATTAGGTTATTATAGGAGGTTTTTAAAGGATTAATCCAAGGTTTATTATCCAATAACCAACATACAAAATAAAGTAAAGGAGTTTAAATGGACAGGCAAATGTGAAGCTACATTTAATTTTCTTAGATAAAAGCTTACCTCAGCTCCTATATTAAAATTTTTGGATCCCTTATAGATTTTTTTTTTTTGCACTGATGCCTCTTTGGAAGGATTAGGATGAGTTCTATATCAAGATAAATATGTTGTAGCATATGAATCTAGAAAACTCAAGAAACATGAAGTGAACTATGCTACTCATGATTTAGAACTTACTGCGGTTGTTCATGCTTTGAAAATTTGATGATATTATCTGGTGGGTAGACCATTTGAATTAAGAACTGACCATCAGATTATGAAATATATTGTCACACAACCATTGCTAAATGATATGCAAATAATATGGATCAAATTATTAGTAGAATATGACTTTGGTATTGAATATATCAAAGGTAAGGAGAATAAAGTCACTGATGGCCTAAGTAGAAGGAAGCACATAACTGCTTTGACTCATAGTCATGTGGATTTAATTTGGAAATTCAGTAAAATGCAATACCAAGATCAGGAATATAGTGATATTCGGGCTAAAATAAAACAAAAACTTTATGAAAATTAAGATTATAACATCAAATATGGCTTCTTATGCTTTAAGGATCGGTTAGTTATACCTAAAATGGGAAATTTGAGGAGAGTAAGTATGCATGAGGTATATAATTCTCCCTATTTCGCTCATCTTAGAGGAGCCAAGATGAGAGAAAACATGAAAAATACCTTTTACTAGTTTGGCATGAAGAAAGACATTTCAGATTTTATGACACAATTTTTGCAATGTTAGAAGGTAAAGGCTGAACATAAGCACCCAATAGGAAAATTATATCCCCATGATATACCCATACAAAAGTGGTAGGTCATATCGATGGATTTTATTGTGGGTTTACCTAATACTAAATACCAACATGATTTATTTTTTGTTATAGTATAAAAACTGACTAAGGTTACATATTTTATACCCGGGAGTACTACGGATGACGTTGTAGTCATTACCAATAGATTTGCCAAGGAAATTTTTAGGTTATATGGATTTCTTGAAATAATTATCTCTAACAGGGATTCTAGTTTACATCAAAATTTTGGTAGGCTCTCCATCATGTAGTTGGCACAACTGAATATCAGTTTTGCATATCATCCTAAAATGGATGGACAAATTAAAAGGGTTAACCAACTGTTGGAAGATATGTTGCACATGTATTGCATGGACCATAAGTCTCGATGGGAAGACTATTTGTATATGGTTGAGTTTTCTTATAATAACAACTATCATTCTTCCTTGAAGATGGTCCCTTTTGAAGCCTTGTATGGTATAATATGTAGAACTCCATTATCTTAGGACAATCTAGAGGATCGAGTTGTCATTAGATCATAAATGGTTATAGTAATGGAAGAGTAGCTAAGACTAATCCAACAGAGGCTCAAGGAAGCCATGGATAGATAGAAGAGCTATGCTAATTTAAAAAGAACACCTAGGGAATTCTTTGTGGGTGACAGAGTGTTTCTAAGGGTAAAACCTAGGAAAGCACCATCAAATTAATAAAACTGGATCCTAGATTTTTTGAACCATTTGATATTGTGGAAAAAATAAGTCCAGTAGCCTACAGGCTTGACTTACCACGTAACCTTTCAAAGATCCATAACACTTTTCATGTATCCCTACTTAGGATATATATTGTTGATCTTGACCATGTGTTAGATGTTTCTAACTTGTAGATGGTAGATCAAACAACCTGTGAAGTGAAACTTGTGAAGATCTTGGAATTTCATTACAAGACAATGAGGAAATGGAATATTGATCAATGCAAGGTCTAGTGGGACCAATATTCTAACAAGAATGCCACTTGGAAAAAATTAGAAGACATGGAAAAAAATTCCTTATTTATTTGATGATATTATGTAATAACATAGGTTTAACAATATACCACTTATGGAAAGTGGAGACTATGCAAAAACTATGCTTTATTGGATTTTATGTAATATTGCAGGAGAAACACAAGGGACTATGTTTAATCCAAGAGGAATATTATGTTACACCTCACCTTTGAAGAACTCTCTTAAGATGTTATTTATGTATTGATGACTGATTTCAATACTTGATATGCTTGCAATATATTTTTTCTGTTAAGATAAGATGATGTTGTGTTGCATTACTTGGTTGCAGGAATAGGCACTCTCATAGGTGGAGATTGACCACCATATATGAGAAGGGAAATAATGATAATGACAACTCAACCAGGTAAGTGCTCATGTTCACATCATTACTAGTCTCCTTCATGATGGATGGTGATAACTAAGATCATCTTAAAATACCCTCTCACTTAAAGTAAAAATGGTAATGAGGAATATTGAGCATGAATCGATTACTTGTGCTTACCATTTGTATGATATACTTAATTTTACAAGCAATTTTGTAAGAAATTGACATCTTTGAATCTTCCCTTGGAAAATGCACTTTAAGTAATGAGTTTTGCACCTTACAAATTACTTTAGAAATTTTTAGAATGCATTTGAAAAATGTCATAAAGTTTTGTAATTATTTTGATTTTGTGAAAATATAAAATTGGGTAATTTCTAAAGAAGATATTTATTTTTCTAATATGTTTATTTGAACTAATTGCTTCCATATTAGAAAATAAATTAGGTGGATTGTTCTCTTATAAAATTGTCCAATTTTCATTGGACCAAAATAAAAATAATATTTTATTGACCTAAAGGATCATCCTTCCCTCCACATGGTTGCTTTAGGATGGCTAAAATGGTAGGTGAGACTCCTCTCTTATCTCTAATAGTCTCAACCATGTATCACCCATATGCCTAATAGTAGTAGTTTCCCTAGATATGGGGGACACAAGAAAAATGAGCCACCCTTATATTATCCCCATGGATACCCTTCCTATTATAATATTAATTTTAATAGAAGCTTGCACATGGCTGGAGAGAAATAAAATTAATAAAATATTGAGAAGCATCTTTCTTTTCTAGAAGAAAAATATCTATAAATTGCCATAGATGTTGGGGAAAGGGGGAGGCTAGAAGGAAAGATGATGATGAGAGGAAGGAAGAACCCCCAAACAATTGGATTCATGGTTTTGTAGAAGGTACAGGTGTGGGGGATTCCTCTTTCACTATGTGTGTTTAATTTGTTTTGCTTCTTTATTTTGATGTTCTGTATGATGGCTTCAATAGTTTATGTTTAAAAATAAATAATTAATTTGTGTGCATTCTAAGCTAAATATTGAAATATTTCATCTTTTGTTAGTTATAGTGGGATGTTTGAATAGTGGCCTTTGTGTCTACCAATAATATCCCTTAATAGACAAGAGATCCAATATGTTCCTTCTAATATACACGTGTGGTTAAAGACGCTTGTCTAGTGGAACACCATCCTTGATATGATTGTATAGAAATATAATATATTGGAGCTTACTTAACCAAAGTTACCAAGTATATTTTAGGTTCATGTATTCCTCCTATGTACCTTAGATACAAAGCCATATCCTTTGCATTTGAGATCCAAAAATTTCAGACCCGAGAACTCTTAGAATTTGTGTGTTTTATGTGTTTTTGATGTGTTGTGTCTACCATAAAGAATCACATCTATTATCTCTTCCACATACGCCCTTCTATGCTCAAGTAACCTATTTTACAAACATCCTTTGAGAGGTAATAGTATTATAATCCTTTCGAATACTGCCTGGATGTGGACACCTTCGTAAGAATTGGGATAATCAGTTCTTCTTGACTGAGAGGTAACCTTCATGGTTAATTGAACCTTGTTGTACCCATGTTTCCTACTTTTGTGCTAAATACCAAAAAGTAGATATTAGTTATTTGTTATTGTTGCATTTGTACTTTTTTGGATTTATTGCCAACTCGAAGGTTCGATAAAAATCCATTATTTGGTATACTATTTTACTAAACTTTGTTTCCACCTAATAAATTACATTCACTTCTCAACCATCAAGTCACCTGAATTGAAATAGGTAAGTTGGAATTCTGGCTATTTACTTGCTTGCATATTCAGATGAATCTCACCCATCACCTGTGTATACTCTTGTTCGACTTCACCAGAAAATAAGGTTATTCAACCCTCAAGTCATGGAGTGAGATATGTCAATACAATATGGTGTACCATGTAGTATCTAGAGATCTTTGTGTAAGCATATGCTATGATGTACCTAGAGAATAACCTTTGTCAAAGCCATTTACACCATTTAGAGCTTTTATATAGTCATTTCTAGTTAGGGTTAGTGATTTACGAATAGCAAGAAAAAAATATATGATTGGTCATATAGCACTTATTGAAGCTGAGTATAATAGTATACAGACCCTAGTCTAATGCATAGACATTTCGTCCATTGGCAAGTAGTATATAAGTTTGAACCCTGCTCTTTGTTATGAGTGACTCTTCCCACATGGGTAGTGGGTAATAGTACCTTATGTAATACTATTCACAAGTTTAATAACCATCCAATTAAACATACCACCACTTGTTATGGTCTAAAACACTCTCATGTATGATTAAACCTATATATTTCTATTTTTTCATGGACCGTGTAGGGTCATGGTAATATTACGAATAACCTTGAAAGTTTATGAAAACAAATTTTTGGTCAAAATGGGTCATCGAATTTGTGTATCCACTATTATAATAATTTTTATGGTGATTCAAGGTATATTATAAGTCTTTTATCATAAATAGTTTAAGAACAATTCTCGGGCTAAAAGAATGGTCTTTGAATTTATGATGTATTTATGTTTATTCACGAGAAATTAAATTTAAGGAATCATCTTTATGTTTTATTTTGAAATAATTTTCTTTTATTTTTTTAGGATAAATATATGAAGCTTAGTTTAAGTTAATTTACGAACATTAGAAGTAGAGGATGAGTTTTTAAATGTTATGGGAATGACCTAATTTCCTTCTTATTTTGTAAATATTAGTTTATTTTCATAAAAAATGAATGATTTATAAAGTATGGAAATAAAATATTATTGAAATGTGATTTAAAGTCTATTTTATAGATAAATTGAAGGAACAAGTAAAATTATAGACTTTGCATATTGCTATGAGTAGAAATAGTTAGTGTTCTATCACGAGTTGTCCTTATCCTTTCACCATCATCTCTCACACCATGGAAGGAACAAGTAAAATTATAGACTTTGCATATATGCATCACGAGTTGTCCTTATCCCTTCACCATCATCTCTCACACCATGGAAGACCAAAGAATCTAGAGAAGACATGTACAAGACCACTGAAGACTATTGTGTTATTCACATAATTAAAGACTATTGTGATTGTAAATGGTGAGAATAAGTGATGTTTATTCAGCCAAGACTTTGTAATATTTGATGTATTTTTGTATAAGCTCATGTATAGTAGGAATAAAGGCCTAATAATATAGTCTTAACCTCAAAAAATGATAGGTGATATATGCATGTCATTGAAATGGAATTTGATAGAATAAATGGAAATATTTTTTATTATTGCATCTTGTGAATTGTAATTATTTTATATGATGTATGGTTATACATATGTCTTTATTTTAGAATTTGATTAGTATATAATAAAACTAGTGAATAGCAATTTATTTCAATTTTTTGTATGTACGATAAACTGAAATATTAATAACAAATCAAATAGATAATACAATTTTGAAGATGATGAACAAACCATCCACACCTTGTAAATGAGTAAGGAATATAATGGTGCTTAATATGGATATCCCAAGGCCTACGTAAGTTATCACAAGAAAAAATGATTCATGGATACCTCATCATGGATATGAAGATAATAACAAAGTCCATTAATTGGATGGCCACTAGAGTGGTGTATCATCTAACCTTAATGGCATTCTCCTAATTACTAGTCTTCATGGATAGTATGGAGAGGAGGCAATTCCCTTTGGTGAGGGATAGTTCTCCTATTAATATGGTATAACTATTGAAGTATCCTCATATCATTTGGTGATGGCATTATGGATATAGCCGTTGAAACATCCTTGTACCATTTGGTGATGGCATGATGAATTTGTAGAATTCGGTGCTTCTACTCAAGAGTAACTGGGGTTTAATCTCAGTGCTTCTTGATATCTTGTTACTCGGATTACTTACTAATCATTTTGGATATCATAGAATTAGATCATTATTATATCCTTAGCTCATTGAAAGGTAGACAAAACAAAACAACAACAATAAAAATTAGTTGGTTAGTAGTAGCAATTGGGGTTGTTACAGTATTCACCTTCAAAAATTTTTGAATAATTTAGAAATTTCAAAAATTCATCATTCATAATCTAGGGAGACATAAGTATCATCATGATCCCCAACAAGTTTTTTCTCTCAGAATCCCAAATTATCAAAGGTCTTAATTATGGATCATGGAAAATAAAATTAAAATAAATCTTGATAATAGAAAATTTGTGGGACTTTGTTGGAGGAATTAAAACAAAACCAGTTGAAGGTGATAGAGAAATTTAGAAGTATGAAGAAGAAGAATCTAAATCTATTATGATAATTAATTTTTCTATTACATATGAGATGCAACCGTACATAAACTCAATAATAACCTCTGTTGAAGTATGGAAAACTATAGCCAAAATATTTTAAGAAAAGAACAAATCTATAGTTTTCAATCTTCACATCTAATTGTAATATTTAAAGGTTACTAGTGGTGAAAGTATTGAATTGTTTTTAAGAAGAGTGGAAGACTTAAAATTAAAGTGATTATATTTAGGTAAAACGGTAGAAGAAAAATTGCTTATTCAAGTAATACTAAGGTCTCTTCCAAAAAATTACAAACATCTATTTACTTCTTTTCAAATTATTAGCAAGGAAATTTCATTTGATGAGTTAGTTAATATTTTTTAATAATATGAAGTTGAGAATTCTATCAAAGATGAAATGGATATAAATGCATTGGTAACTAAAGAGAACACTCAAGGTCATGTTGTTTCAACTTCAAGAGACAAATTTAATAGGAGTAATAGATATTGTCAATTCTGTAAAATAAGAAATCATAATATATGTTTTTGTAGATATAATCCAAGGAGTAAAATAAATAAAAAATGATCAAGCAAATAGATAAATACAATATAGATAGTATAAAACTCAATATCATTCATATCAGCAACAATTTCAATAGTAGCATCCTTCTCAATATCAATATTGATAAGGAAATACCAAAAGTGAAGTTGGTTTATTCATTAGTGCAATGAAATATATAGAACTACAATGAAATTACATAGGTTACAATGGTTGTAACAATTTGGCAAGCATGGCCAACCACTGTAACTAACAGATTATGATATTCTAAACATGGATGTAAAATTACTTCTAGAATATAAAGGATAAATCTAACAATCTAATTGATCATCCTAAAAAATAACAAACCTATTTCCAACATGGGCATAAAATGCCTCATGTAAATACAAAGTGAAAGAAATAAGAAATAATAATAATAACTTAGGATTATAACTAAGCCTAAGGTACAATAATATCCTCAACACCTATCAACCATAGAGTATTAGACCCCAATTCTCTCAAAAAATGTGGAAATTCATGGGTTATTTGATGGTGAGGAATCTAGCAAGCCATGTGTGGAAAGTGACTGCAGTGGATGATAAGGTAAGAAGTGGAAGAAACCTATTGATTGTGATGAGTATTCATCTCAAAAACTCTATCTGTAATGAGAAGCTACGGGTCAGGTGCCACTATTGCTATAGGTCTAATAGTAGGTTTAGGTGCCAAAGGAGGATCCTGACATGGTGTCTCTGGAAAGCATCGCTTATCCAAAGGAAACCAATATCTATCTTCAACCTAAAATGAGTGAGGACTATGATGCTTGCACATCACTCTCTACTGCTCATGTTGAGACTTTTCCAAGTAATATGGTATCTTGACCTAAAGGATTTTCCAATGTTGAATTAAGGAAGTGACCTTAGCTTGCTCCTTCATCTATGTAATGGTGGAAATAGGTAAATATAAATGTGGAGCAAGTGGTTGTGTGTCCATATGTGTACCCAAAATTATGTCAATGGAATGGTTAGTATCTTCCTCATGAGTGAGAGTTACAGGTTCCTTATATTCCTCATGAGTGAGAGTGATAGGTTCCTTATATTCCTCATGAGTGAGAGTGATAGGTTCCTTAACCATGAGCTCTTGTGATTTTTTAATTTTTGGAAGTGAATCTTCTTATTTATCATGAGTCTTTGATGGTTCTTTTTCTTTATCTTATGTGGAACTTATGCAAGTAGGATCCAAAATAAGTGCTTGATTTAATGACTTATGAACTTACCTACAACTTAGCATCAAATTTGATGTGGGTGTAGTGCTTTGTATCAAATATGTTTTATCATACAAATCCAAGGTGTATGTGTTCTTTTTAGCATGATACACTATATTCCTATCAAATTAATAGGGTTTACCAAGCAATAGTCCACAACAATACATCTTAGTGATATCACATCTTACTTTATCCATAAACTTATCACCAAAAGCAAAAGTAAAGGTGCAAGTGTGTGTGATGTTAGATGTGGAGTCTACATCCTTCCACCTAAGTGCATAGGGTTGGTGATGTGACTTTATGGGAAGCTTCAACTTCTTGATAACAGACCTCACAATGAGATTCTTATTGAGTCATTATCTATGATACAATCCACATAAAAATTATGCATAAAGTGGGCTCTAGTGACAAAAAAATGGTCATGATTCCCTCGAGAAAAAACATTAAACATGAGGGTAACTTTTTTTAGTTTACCCTTTAAAGCAAGATATTCTTCTTCTATCCATATAGTCACAATGGGTCCATCTTGTGGTTCCTCATTTATAGGTTGTACAAGTAAGAATTTCTTCTTCTTCATTCTTTTAAAAGTAAATCATTTAGACTTTGTATGAACTTGATTTTTACAAAAATCATAATATATTGTTGAAGAAGGATATTTAGAGTGAGAATAAGAAGAATGTATTTTAGGAGAAGTGGGAGGAGAAGAATAATGAGGGGAAGAATGAGAATTGTTCTTCACCTTTTGTTGATGTTGATTCATGCCTTTGGAATTGTTGTCCTATCGAGATTTGTAAAAGGCACCAACTTTCTCCTCTATGAGAATGGCATGCTTGAATACCACATCCAAAGTGAGGAAATCATTGAACTTGATTTCCCTAAAAAATTGATCTTGCAATCCACTAGTGAACTTTTTAATCAAATCCTCTTCATAATATTTACACTAAAAATAACCCTTAACCTATTGAATTTAAAATGTAGTCAAAAACTGGCATATTATAGGCTTACCTCAATCTATACAACTTGGTCATGATGTCACTTTGGTAGTTTTATGGGAAAAATATGTTTTTCAAAATTTGGATCAATTCTTTCCATGTCATGACAGCATTATGGCTTTGTCTTTCTACAATTAAAACTTTTGCTAAGCCTATGAGTTTGACTATGGTAGATGCAGTTTGGTCATCTTTAGGAATTTCATCATAAGTGAACTAAGTTTACATATATAAAATTATTGTAGACAAGACATCGGTATCCCTTGATTCATAATACAATTTGACCTCACATTTTGCCTTATTGGTATTATTGTGATAAATTTTGACATCACCAGGATTCAATTGAACAACAATATATTTCACTTTATCTACCAATATATCTACTACAATAGTAATATTTTCCATGTTTCTTTTGAGATCTGTAGCCATTTTATTACGTGTATATGCCAAACTAGGAGGATTCCAAAATGGTCGCAAAAACTATCTAAGATCTTCAAAACAATTTTCAAGGTTTCCTAATGCACAATTTTCCTAGAAAACTTTCCTTCCAATTTACAAAATGGGGCTATTCTAGTGCTTTTTCAAATTACATCAATTTTAAAATTATAAAACTGATGCAGGAGCATCCAACAGCACCAGCAACAGAGGCATCAAGTTGCGGGAAAGACAGTGCTGAAGAGTCGGAGAAAGAAGAAGTAGAAGGCAAGGAGTTCAAAAACTGTCACGATTTCGCTAAGTCACGAAATCACGACGGTCGGTAGGAGAGAGAAAATGGTGCAGAAGGGGCCGTGATTTCGTGACATGTCACGAAATCGTGACGTAAAGGCAGAAGCAGGGGTGAAGGCAGGAAAGAGTAGCAAAATCGCGACGTCGCAAAATTGCGATAGCAGGGCAGCGGTAGAGCAGAGCAGCAGAAGTATCACGATTTCGTGACACGTCGTGAAATCGTGACTGTCACGAAATCACGATGAGGCACAGTAGCAATAGAGGGAAGCAGATGGACTGTCATGATTTCGCAACATGTCACGAAATCATGATTGTCGCAAAATCGTGACATGGAAGGCAGCAGCAGGTGGGGGCAGTGGGAGTGTCGCGATTTTGTGACACATCGTGAAATCGTGACTGTCACGAAATCGTGACACAAAGTCAAAGTGAAGGCGGAGAAGCAGGGACATCGCAAAATCATGACGTCGTGATATCGCGACAAGAATTGAAAGTGAAGGCACGAAGGCTGAATGGTCACGATATCGTGACATGTCGCAATATCGTGACCAAAAGTGCAAAGAAGCACGGAGGAGCAAAAACGTCGTGATATCGCGACATGTCGCGATATCGCGACGAAGAGAGAAAATGGCGCGGGAAGAGAAAAATATGGCGGGAATGGTATTTTCGGGGACCATTCGAGAACGACACGTGGCAGAAGCAGGAGTCAAAGCGGGGGATTCCAGGAGCGCGGGAGACGAGAAGGATGGGCACGCAGAATTTTTTGACGGATTCAGAGTTGACAGGGCCGTGCGGAGTGCGGGATTTTAATCGGGTTGGTGTCTCGATTTATGTGAAGAATGTTTCGGAGGGAAAATTAAATCGGGTTGGTGAACCCATTTTTGAAAGTTGTTTTCAGAGGGTCGGGGCCTCTATAAAAACCCAATTGGTTGTATTTATCAGGACGGTGGATCGGGGGAATGCACTTAGAGCGTAGGAGTGAGAAAGAAGAGAACCGAGCCGAGGGCCGATGATTATAAGCCTACGGGCTGTTTGTTTCTGCATGTAATTTCTAGAGTTATTAATGAAATAGTGGGGTTAGCAGAAGTGTGTTTTTTCGATGCCTCGTCAGTGGTATCAGAGCCTATGTTCCTGAGTGTGCAGCAGATCCGCCGAAGGTGAGGCAGTTGCACCAGGACCTGCGGGAAGGTTCTAAGAGAGAGAGAGCGAGTTAAGATCCCCGAGCGTGTTAGCAGATCGTCGACTGGGAGGCAGCTACACCGGATCGGTAAAGCTTTGTGAGAAAAGCTAAGGAAAATGCATTCTCAAAAAAGTCGAGACCGAAAGGAAGATGAGGTGCCGGAAGAAGAATTCATAGCTTTGCAAAAGCAGTTGAAAGCCCTGCAAAAATAGTGGCTCGGGATAAAGTTACGGGAGCAAGAAGAGCAAAAAAAAAGGCAGGAAGCAAGACGGAGAAAGAAAGAGGAGTTAAAGCAGGCTGTAGAAGAAATTTGCAGCAATGAGGAAATCTGTCCGGTAGAAGATAGAAGTATGGACCGGGAGCCGGGGTTAGAGCAATCTATAGAGGCAGAGGATGGTCTGGAGGTGTTGCAGGAGACAGCAACCGGACCAATCAGAAGTGAAGATCACTTCTCCACGTACCCCGGGTGTCTGATGCAGGAGCATCCAACAGCACCAGCAACAGAGGCATCAAGTTGCGGGAAAGACAGTGCTGAAGAGTCGGAGAAAGAAGAAGTAGAAGGCAAGGAGTTCAGAAACTGTCGTGATTTCGCTACATCGTGAAATCACGACGATTAGTAGGAGAGATAAAATGGCGCAGAAGGGGCCGCAATTTCACGACATATCACGAAATTACGACCTGCGATTTCACGATAGGTCACAAAATCTCGACCGTCGTGAAATCGTGACGTAAAGGCAAAAGCAGGGGTGAAGGCAGGAAAGAGTAGCAAAATTATGACGTCGCGATTTTGTGATGTCGTGAAATCACGACAACAGGGCAGCGACAGAGCAGAGCAGTAAAAGTGTCACGATTTTGTGACACGTCACGAAATCGCGACGAGGCACAACAACAATAGAGGGAAGCAGATGGACTGTCGCGATTTCGTGACATGGAAGGCAGCAGCAGGTGGGGGCAATGGGAGTGTCACGATTTCATGACACATCATGAAATCGTGATTGTCACGAAATCATGACACAAAGTCGAAGTGAAGGCGGAGAAGCAGGGACGTCGGGAAATCACGATGTCGCGATATCTCGATGTCGTGATATCACGACAAGAATTGAAAGTGAAGGCACGAAGGCTGAATGGTCACGATATCGTGACATGTCGCGATATCGCGACCAAAAGTGCAAAGAAGCGCAGAGTAGAAACGTCGCGATATCGTGACATGTCGCGATATCACGACGAAGAGAGAAAATGGCACGGGAGAAAGAGAAAGAGATGGCGAGAACGGTATTTTTGGGGACCATTCGAGAACGACACGTGGCAGAAGCAGGAGTCAAAGCGGGGGATTCCAGGAGCGTGGGAGACGAGAAGGATGGGCGCATAGAATTTTCTGATGGATTCAGAGTTGACAGGGCCGTGTGGAGTGCGGGATTTTAATCGGGTTGGTGTCCCGATTTATGTGAAGAATGTTTCAGAGGGAAAATTAAATCGGGTTGGTGAACCCATTTTTGAAAGTTGTTTTCAGAGGGTCGAGGCCTCTATAAAAACCCATTTGGTTGTATTTATCGGGACGGTGGATCGAGGGAATGCACTTAGACAATAGGAGTGAGAAAGAAGAGAACCGAGCCGAGGGCCGGTGATTGTAAGCCTACGGGCTGTTTGTTTCTGCATGTAATTTCCAGAGTTGTTAATGAAAAAGTGGGGTTAGCAGAAGTGTGTTTTCCCGGTGCCCCGTCAAAAACTAGCACTAAATTTCAGAACATAGGCCCTTAAAATTTGTAAAATTTCAGCTTTGGAGGCAAAAAATTGTTAATTTTTGCAAAATAAATGGATAAAATTTGCAAAAATTTGAAAAAATATCACCTTTTTGTCTTGGCACCAAAATTTGGATTCAAAATTTTGAAATTTGGTGGTAAATCTATTTTGACAGAATTTTGTTTTTATTAGCAGTAAAATTGTGTTATTTTAATGCGTAGTCAACTGCGTTGTGCAAGGCCAATAAACTACCCATGGGTAAAACTCTTGAATATTCCATAGTCTTAAAACAATGTAGAATTTCAAGCCATAATGGTCAAATCATCTACTAAACCACAATGGGCATCGATAAGCCGTCACTTGGTGCTAAGCGCTTGCAAGCGTAGATATTTGGTGACCACCGTAAGGAGGTCACTAAGGTTATAGTACATTTGTTATAACTTTCCCTTCATACTCAATAGGGATGATGTGGGATAATTATCTCAAAAAATATTTGAGCTTCATAACATATCCCGCCCACCGAAAAAAATCCTTCCATCACTGTAAAATTTCTTTCATCACCCAAAATGACTAACGCTTACCACATGGTCGATGATGAGAGAAGGGTTGTTTTACCTTAGGTTTATTTGATTTAATTTTTCTTTTGTTGCACCCTACAAATCTATTCCTACTAAAATCTATCGAATGTAGGATGGAGAACCAACAAAACTATTGGAGGAGCCTCGACAACATTGGGAAATGCAGTTCACTGTTTGGATTTTTTATTTTCACTCGATAATCCTCTAGAAAACTTCACCAAAGTGTAGATAATTGTCAAGAAATGCATAATCAACCAGAAACTCGTTGAACTTTTTTAGGATGGTGACTACACCAAAAAATGCCAAAAAATGATAGTAATATAAAAAAAATTGGTAGAAAAAATGTGACAAATTTTTCCAAACAGAGAGACCGTCAAGGTGCCCCGTGTTGCAATTAGATAGGGACATAATTTTAGGCTTTAGAATGATTTTGGTTGGATGATTTTAAACCTTAGAGCTAGGTTTAATTTTTTTGAAAATAGGTGTCATCTATGTCTATGGGCTATGAGGTCCTTTAGTGATTGCTCTGTCTATAGGAATGGAGGAGAATGCAACTACGATCATGCAATGTACCTATTGTAGAGAGGGAGGAATAACTCCCTGTACTTCTGGCTTGATTGAACCAGTGTATCAAGTGGTCATCATTCAGGCTATGGTGAATGCTTGCTTGGTACGACTTGGGGGAACCTGAAGATAGGCTGAACAATGGTGTAATAGGGTGGAATAAGGAATGAATGGTGGTGGAGGTATAATGTGGGGGGTTGAAGGGATAATGGGGTAGGGGTTTCCAAAACTCTACTGATCGATAGGAACATTGATCGGTGGGGTGGTCGATCAACAAAAATGGTCAGCTAATCTAGGTAAGGGGGATTAAAAGAAAGGTCAGGATTAGGAGAAAATATTTCTTTGAAACCACCTAAAAAATCTCTTTGGATTCTCAAAACATGTGTAAGCTCTAAATTTTTTTTGTAGAATTCCTTAACCTATGCACCTTTCAACAACAATTATCAAAACCTCCTCCTGGTCACAAATTGACCTCAAGATTTGCAACTACTCCACAAATATATCCTTCATGTTGATCTTCAAAGGATACAATTTTTTTCTTCAACCTCCAAAAATATCTTTCCTTCCTCATGGTAAGTCTGGTTACCCTCTGGTTTCTGCCAGGGGTATTCGATGCAGAGGTAAATTCTACCCTCATGAAATAATAACAATAATAATAACTTAGGCTTATAATTAAGCCTAAGCTACAATAATATCCTCAACAAATATAATCAACCATAACTAAAATATAGATAAGGGAATCAAAAGAATCATTTAGCTCAATAAATTCGAGAACTAGAAGAGACTACAGAAGAAAATGAAGTCAAGGCTCTTTCAAAAAAATTAGTAATACATGAAGAAGATTTTTTAAAACATAAAAATCACTCATTGATCAAAATATAGAAAGTCAACCAATTGAAATATGCAAGACATAATAGCACAAGCTTGTGGATCAACATGAAGATCCATATTGAATACAAAGGTCTTCAATAACCAAATAATGTAATACAGGGGGTTTTGGAGAATATTATATTATGTAGTACATGCAAATGTACCACCTTGGTAAAATATTACATTAGGTGTGTGTCTTAGATAGAGTGTGAGTTTATATTTCATATAATATATTAATGTGTAAGAAATGCACAAGTGTCATGTACTTAAGTGTGCAAGTGTTGTGAGTGTGGATGTGCACAAGTGTCCATTTTTTAAGAGTGCACATGTATCCTTAGAATAGAAAATTAAAGAGTTTCAAATAAGAGTGAAGGTCAAGAGTGCTTCATATGAAGATTCACATACTATTATATATTTATGACAAAGCAGTGTAATTTGTATTGAAAATGCATAACACATAGCATGCATTAGTAGACCTCTATTCTATAAAATTTCTAGTAGTTTTATGAGCATTTCCATGTGATTATTCTATGGGTATTTCAGAGTTATTCTTGTTATTATAATTATCTTCATTGAGTTATTTATATTGCCACTTTATTTTTATCATGTGATTACATTCTTGTTAGATTTAAATTAAGTGTTAGGCCTCAAAATCTATTACTATAGGCATTTTGTTTTTTTGGGGACTCTTATTTCTGGAAGCATTAAATAAAAATATTTTGGGTGGGGTGTCTTCGTATCGATTTGAACACCATCTTCGTGGATATTCCATTTTATTTCTTTTGATTGAAAATGGGTTTCGAGGATTTTAAGCCACATAAATCACATAACTATCATATATGGAAGCTACGCATCATGACACTTATTAAATCTAAAGGGTTATCATGATTAATGCAAGAGGAGCTACCTAAAATTACAAAAGAGTATCATAAGTTTATTCATGATTGCAAAATGGAGGAACATAAGGGATTAATTGGGATGCATGTGAGTGATACTATGTTGTTTCATATTAATTATTGTGACACTAATTTTTTAATTTAGGAGAAGGTTGAAAAGCTATTGAAGAGAAAAATAACTTTGATAAAGTAAATCTACAAAAGCAGTAAACATAAAATCAAATAAAAAATGAAGGTAATAGATACACACATAACAAAGTATTTCACCTAGAAAAACCCTTACAAGAAAAAACCCAGCATAATAATAACTCCTTATTGCATAAACATAACCATATCCAATACAATAATATTCATATTCTCCTCTCTCTTCAAACCTTTATGCAAGTGCAGTTAAATAACATCAGAACAAGAACGGATTTTATAGTACCATGGCTGAAAAATCATGGGTTTAAAATTTAACCCTAAACAACCCATATGGGTCTAAAAATAGCTTAAGAAACCCTAAAACCTTGGAAAGGATACATGGAGAGTGTCTAGTATATTTTAGAGTTAACCCTACCAAAATAACATGTAAAATATTCAACATATTTCCAATATTCTCCTACTTGTTGAATGCTTTCTATAAGTGCCAAAAACTACCATTATCAACTATCAATGGAAACCATTCTCATAGATCTTCTACACCAAGAAAATTTTTGAGTAGGTATAACCTTTGTTAATGAATCAATAGCATTATTATCTATATCAACTTTCTCCAACATCACCTGATTCCCTTCAACCATCTCTCTCACAAAATGGTACTTGATATCAATATATTTTGACTGATCATGAAAACTAGGATTGTTGGACAAAATATTGCACTCTAACTGTCATTGTCAATTATCACAACCTTTTTCTTAAGACCAAATATTGAACACAACCTTTGTAGCCACACTGCTTCTTTATAGGCATGAGTTGCTACAATGTACTCTACCTCTATTGTGGAAAAAAAAACCATTGATTGATTTTTACTCATCCAACTTACTACCCCTTCAAATAGTTTGAACACATAAGCACTCATGGATCTTCTCTTTCCCAGATCTCCAACCTAGTCAACATCCACAAAACCTGTAGATTTACAATATTAATCCCTCCATATTTTTCTTGGTAACATATAGTATATTTTGAAGTTCCATGGAAATGTTTGAAGATCCTCTTCATAGAATTCCAATGTTCCTTTTCTGGATTAGACATATATATACTAACTATTCCCACTACATGTCCAATAGCAGGTCTAATATAGACCATTGCATACATCAAACTACCAACAAATTCTAGCATAATGAAGATAATGTATTTCTTCAGTTTTCTCATATGTTTTAAGATATTGTTTAGCAAATAACTTTTGAACCATAGGATATAGAGTACACATTGATTTAAAATCATATATCCTAAACGTATTTAGTATCAAATCAGCATATTTCCTTTGATTTAACCATAACTTTCTATTTTTATGATCTCTTATTATTTTCATACCCAAAATAAATTTTGTAGTACACAAATCCTTCATGTCAAATTTAGAAGATAACTGAGATTTTAGTAACTTCATCTTCTCCTTATTGTTACCAATTACTAGCATGTCATCACTTTCAAAACAATGATAACAAAATTTTGACCTTCTTTTTAAAAATACACAAATGGATCTACTTTGCTTTTTCAAGCCCAAGTGTCAAAACAAACCTATCAAATTTTTGGTTCCACATTTTAGAGATTGCTTCAAGTCGTAAAGTTAATTTTCCAACTTACATACCAAGTCCTCCTTATGTTTTACCCTAAATAATTATAATTTTGACATACATATGTCTTCATCAAGTTCACCATGTTGAAATATTGTTTTTGTATCCATATATTCTATTTCATGAAACAATGCAATAGAAATAACCAACAAAAATCTAGTTGAAGTTAGTTCAGCCACATAAGTAAAAATGTCACCAAAGTGAAGTCCCTCAACTTGAGAAAATCCTTTTGCTACCAGGTGAGCCTTATACTTCTCCAACTTTTCTTCTACATTGTACTTCTTGAACACCCACTTACAAACAACCTATTTTCTTCTAGGGGTAATTTCACCAAGTTTTATGTCTTATTTTTATCCAAGGACTCGATTTCTTCCTTTATAGCTATTTTCCAAGACCTACTCCCACTTGACTGAAGTGCCTCCTTTATAGTCTTGTTTTCTTCATTAGTAACTGATATATTAAATGCAAAACAAAAATTTGAAGGGCTATACATTTCTGGGAGTCTTCTCATTATATTTGATCTCCTAAAACTTGGAATTCCAGGTTCTGCATCTGTAGCTTCCTCCTCACCTTATTCCTTTGAATTATCCTCTTCAAAATTTCTTTGTAGTTCATATTCCTTTGTAATACTAGGTTCTACTACAGGTTCTTCCTCAAGTTCCAATTTTACTTGAACTATTTTAGGTTCTTTGATTGGTTTTATTTCCTATTTCAGAATCCCTTTTATTTCTCTAAATACCACATTACAAATTTAAACAATATTTTGTATTTCTAGGTTTGACAACTTATATCCTTTAGCACCAATATTATAACCTACAACAACATAATTGAAGAAAAAAAATAGAACACAACAATTAAAAGGGATAACAAAGAATCATCTACTGCCATTTGGTAGGAATACTATATTTTAAAAAGGAGTGTCATAGTAGTGCCAAAAGTAAAGGAACATCATGGAAGTATCACATTATAATTGCACCAGACTAAGATGAGATCCATTAGAAGCACTATACAAATAATTAAAGCAAGAAGATAGTAATATAGAAAATATTGTAGATAAGAAAACATTAAATATTTAAGCAAGCCAAAGTTCCAAACATGCACTTGCACGAAGAATATAAGTTTTAGAAAAATATATAAAGTTTAAAGTAGTCGTAAATAAAATATAAGAGTTGGAGTCAAGATACAAGATCCACAACAAGTTTTGGAAGCCACAAGGGCAAGCATAGAATGTTAGCAATAGTAATATTAATGCAAGTAGCATTAAAAATAGTTCAGTGCCAAAGGAAATAATAACTGAGTGCAACTCAACACCAGAGGAAGAGTCACGTGCACTCCAATAAGAAGAGAAAATAAAATATTAAATGTAGCTAAAATGAGCCATTAGCCAATCACAATCATGATAGTGCAAGTTAGCACAAGTTAAGAGTGTGTGTTTTTCTATCTCCAACGTTACCCAAACTTGTAACAAAATTTATAGCAATATAGAAGATATAAATCCATGAATGAAGTGCAATATAACTCATGATATATAGATACAAGCTCCTTAAAGGTGTTCAACATCATTTAGGCAGCTAGTACTCACTAGACAACCAACATCATAGCTAAACACATTGTCACCTGGATAATGATTTTTATAGGGTATAGTGCCATGTAGGTGACCATGATACTATTGATAGGAACAATCTGGAATGAAAGGTGATACAATGACATCTAAGCATTACAGTGCTATAGAGAAGCACCACATTTGTAGAGTATTAAAAATGTAATAAGAATAAGAGATAGGCCAAGAGAAGGTGAAGCTTTTACATCATTCGTAGTGAAGGAGAAGAATCATGAAACTCTCGTTTTAAGTGCCTAATAAAGGGAAGCAAAAGAGTTTTCTATGCACATGCACAGGGTGGTATAATGGTGGTGAGGTGATACTTTCACCTACGCATTGGAAGATTTGAAATAAACTCAAGCACCAATTCTATTTGCATCCACTCTACCATGTGATAAGAAGGAAGCAAACGGAAAAAGCTTGAAAAATTTTGGAGAAGTATTTAATAGTGTTTCATGAAAAGAATCTTGACACAAAAATCCTTGCACAATTGTAGCCAAGCATTCATTCTTTCAAAGACAAGGGAGGTACATTAGTGCAGTACCAAAGATTATTTTCCAAGCTATGTGTCTTTAAGGAGGTAATTTAGGGTTTCTAAAGATTATTAATCCTAAAGTTAAATGGATAAATAAGGAGTGTATATTTTTAGATATTATTTCTTTTCTAATGTTAAATAAGGATAATGGAGAGATAAGTATTTTAATAGAGAAATCGATACCTTAGTTTGGATTAATAAATAGGCTTTATTTAATTTGAAGTTTTGTTTTTTTTAAATGTTATTTCTTACTTGAAATATTTACTATTCTTTTGAAATGCAAAAGCCATATAATATTTGTAAATATTATTTTTCTCCTATTTTCTAAATAATTAGGGAGACAAGGTATTCAAATTTATTTTTATTGAATAATTTATAAATTTTATAAATCCATCATTCATAATCTAGGGAGACATAAGTATCATCGTAAGACCCAAAAAGTATTTTCTCTCAGAATACCAACCTATCAAAGGTCCTAATTATGCTTCATGGAAAATCAAAGTAAAATCAATCTTGATAATAGAAAAGTTATGGGAAACTGTTAGAGGAATCAAAACAAAACCTGTTGAAGGTGATAGAGAAATTCAAAAGTATGAAGAAGAAGAATCTAAAACTCTTATGATAATTACATTTGCTATTACATATGAGATACAACCATATATAAGCTCAACAATAACCTTTGTTGAAGTATGGAATACTTTAGCCAAAATATTTAAAGGAAAGAAAAAAGCTATAGTTTTCAGTCTTCAAACTCAATTGCATTTTTTAAAGGTTACTAGTCATGAAAGTATTAAATTATTTTTAAGAATATTTATACGTTTAAAAGAAAAGATATTAACTTTAGATAAAAATATAGAAGACAAATTTCTTATTCAAGTAATCCTAAGGGCTCTTCCAAATAATTACAAACATCTATTCACTTCTCTTCAAATTCTTATGAAGGACATTTCATTTGATGAGTTAGTTAATATTCTCCAAGAATATGAAGTTGATAACTCTATCAAAGATAAAATGACTAGCAATGCATTGGTAACTAAAGATAATACTTAAGGTCATGTTGTTTCAACTTCAAGATATAGATTTAATAGGAGTAACAAATATTGTTAAATCTATAAAAGAAGAAATCATAATACAATTTTTTGTAGATATAATCCAAGGAATCGTATAAGTCATAATGGTCAAGCAAATAGAAAAATACAATATAAACAATATCAAACACAATATCATCCATATAAACAACAATTTCAATAGTAGAATCCTTCTCAGTATCAATATAATCAACCACAACTACAATATAGATAAGGGAATCAAAAGGGTCATTTAGCTCAAGAAATTCATGAACTAGAAGAGACTACAAAAGAAAATGAAGTCAAGGCTCTTTCAATAAAATTAGTAATACATGAAGTTTTTTCAAAAGATAAAAATCGCTCATTGATCATAATATAGAAAGGAAACCAATTGAAATATACAAGAAAGAATAGCACAGGGTTTTGGATCAACATAAAGACCCATATTGAAGACAAATCTCTTCAATAACCAAATAATGTAATAAACGGGAGTGTTGGATAATATTACATTATTTGTTACATGCAAATGTACCACCTTGGTACAATATTACATTAGGTGTGTGTCTTAGATTAGAGTGTGAGTTTATATTTCATGTAATGTATTAATGTGTAAGAAATGAACAAGGGTCATGTAATTAAGTGTGCAAGTGTTATAAGTGTGGATGTGTACAAGTGTCCATTTCGTAAGAGTGCACATGTCCTTAGAATAAGAGAGTGAAGAGTTTAAAAGTAGTGTGAAGTTCAAGAATGCTTCATATGAAGAGTCACATACTATTATATATTTGTGACAAAGCATTGTAATTTGTATCGAAAATGCATAGCATAGAGCATGCATTAGTAGACCTCTATTCTATAACATTTATAGTATTTTTGTAAGCATTTCCATGTGACTATTCTATGATTATTTCAGTTTTATTCTTGCTATTATAATTATCTTCAATGAGTTCTTTATATTGCTATTTTATTTTGATCATGTGATTACTTTATTGTTATATTTACATTAATTATTAGGCCTAAAAAACTATCAGTAGAGGAATTTGATTTTTTGGGGGACTCTTGTTTTTGGAAGCATTGAATAAAAATATTTTGGGTGGGGTGTCTTGGTGTCGATTTGAAAATCATATTTGTGGATATTGCATTTTATTTCTTTTGATTGAAAAATATGTTTAAAGGATTTTGACCTACATAACTCACATAATTATCACATATGGAATCCATACATGATGACACTTACTCAATATAAAGGGTTATCAATATTAATGTAATAAGAGCTACCTAAAATTACAAAAGAGTATCATAAGTTTGTTCATGATTTCAAAATGGAGGAACGTAAGGGATTAATTAGGATGCATGTAAGTGA
This sequence comes from Wollemia nobilis, assembly GCA_028583015.1. Classification (NCBI taxonomy): domain Eukaryota; kingdom Viridiplantae; phylum Streptophyta; class Pinopsida; order Araucariales; family Araucariaceae; genus Wollemia; species Wollemia nobilis. The sequence continues at coordinate 5,613,869 of JAQPPZ010017109.1, forward strand.
TAATATGTTGTTTCATATTAATGATTGTGAAACTCATTTTTAAATTTAGGAGAATCTTGAAAAGATATTGAAGAGAAAAATAAACTTGATAAACTAAATTCACAAAAGCATTAAATAGAGAATCAAAGTAAAAACGAAGAATGTAAAAAATACACACTTAACACGGTATTTCACCTAGGAAAAACCTTACAAGGAAAAACCTAGCACAATAATATATCCTTATTGCATAAACTTAACCATATCCAATACAATAATGTTAATATTTTTGTCTCTTAAAACCATGATGCAAGTGCAATTAAATAACATCAACACGAGAACAAATTTTATAGTACCATGGGAAGAAAATCATGGGTTCAAAATTTAACCCTAAACAACCCATATGGGTCTAAAAATTGCTTAAAAAAACCTAAAACCCTAGCAAGGATATATGGAGAATGTCTAGTACCTTTTATAATTAACCTCATGAAAATAAAATGGAAAATATTCGACATATTTCCAACATTCTCCCACTTGTTGAATACTTTTCATAGGGTCAAAAAAACTACCATTTTCAACTATCAATAGAAACCATGCCCATAGATCTTCTACACCAAGAAAATTTATGTGTAGGTACAACATTTGTTAATGAAAAAGTAGCATTATTATCTATATCAAATTTCTCCAACATCACCCGATTCCCTTCAACCATCTCTCTCATAAAATGGTACTTGATATCAATATGTTTTGATTGATCATGAAAACCAAGATTTTTGACCAAAAATATTGTACTCTAACTATAACTATTAATTCTCCCAACCTTTTGCTTAAGACCAAATTTTGAACACAACCTATGTAGCCACATTACTTCTTTATAGGCATGAGTTGCTACAATGTACTCTACCTATATTATGGATAAAGTAGCCACTGATTAATTTTTACTCATCCAACTTATTACCCCTTCAAATAATTTGAACACATAAGCACTCGTTGATTTTCTCTTACCTAGATATTTAGCCCAATCAACATCCAAAAAACCTTGTAGATTTACAATATTACTATCTCCATATTTTCCTTGTTAACATATAGCATATTCTGAAGTTCCATGCAAATATCTGAAGATCCTCTTCATAGCAGTCCAATTTTCCTTTCTTGGATTAGACATATATCTACTTACTACTCCCACTACATGTGCAATATCAGGTCTAGTACAGACCATTGCATACATCAGACTACCAACAATGATAGCATAAGGAACATGATGTATTTATTCAATTTTCTCATCTATTTTAAGATATTTTTTAGCAAATAAATTTTGACCAATAGGATATGGAGTACACACTAGTTTACAATCATGCATCCTAAACCTCTTTAGTATCAAATCAGCATGTTTCCTTTTATTTAACCATAACTTTCTATTTGCATGATCCCTTATTATTTCCATACCCAAAATAATTTTTTTAGCACTCAAATCCTTCATTTCAAATTCAAAATATTTCTAAGATTTTAGTAACTTTATCATATCCTTATTGTTACCAATTAATAACATGTCATCACTTACAAAACAATGATAACAAAAATTTCAAATTCTTGTTTAAAATACACACATGGATCTGTTTTACTTTTTTCAAGCCCAAGTGTCAAAACAAAGCTAACATATTTCTGGTTCCACATTTTGGAGATTGCTTCAAGCCATTAAGATAATTTTCCAACTTGCATACCAATTCCTCCTTACATTTTATCCTAAATCATTCTTCTTGTGACATATATATGTCTTCATCAAGTTCACCATGTAGAAATTTTGTCTTTACATCCATCTATTCTATTTCAAAATCAAAAGGAGTAGAAATAGCCAACAAAAATCTAATTGAAGTTAGTTTAGCCACATGAGAAAAAATATTACCAAAGTCAATTCCCTCAACTTGAGAAAATTCTTTTGCTACCAGGTGAGCCTTGTACTTCTCCAAATTTCCTTCTACATTGTACTTCTTGAATACCCACTTACAACCAACATGTTTTCTTCCAAGGGGTAATATCACCAAGGAGATTTTTTTATGAGGTAACAAGCAATTAACATGGCTTCTACCCAAAATTTCCTTTATAACCCTGCATCACTTAGCATATTTTTGGACTTATCCATCAATGTTCTATTCATTTTTTCAACAACTCCATTCTTTTGTGGAGTATACAAAATTATTTTCTGTCTTTCTATTCCACTGTCCTTGCAAAATTGCTCAAAATAATTAGAACAATACTTATCACCATTATAACTTCTCAAAACCCTTATTTTTTTTCTCTATATTATTTTCTATAAGAGCCTTAAACTCTTTAAATTTATTGAAAACATCATATGTGTTACATAAAGAATATACCTAGGTCTTTCTTGTAAAGTCATCTATAAATGTAATAAAATAGATATATTTATCTAACGATGGTACTTTTGCAAGTACAAACACATCACTATGAGCTAGATGTAAAATCCCTTCAGATCTTGTAGTACTACTAGGACACTTGACCTGGGTTTGCTTTCCAAAAACATAATGCTCATAAAAATCAGTATTTTAAGGGTAATTAAAAATTCCATCAGCCATACCTTTAGATTTTATTTTTCAAAGGTATTTCTCACCAATATTCTTGATGCATTGATACCACAACATTACCTTCACCACATGAATACTCGAAGCTACTTCTACTATATTATTCTCCTCTACAACTAAAGAGTTATTGCAATCAATACTTACAATGCTAGCCTCAATTTTGAACATAGCTCCTGTAGGAACTCTCCTTGACAACACCAAGACTCCATGAACCATCTTGCAACTATCCTTATTGAATACCATAGTCACACCCGCATCATTCATCTTACTCATGGATATCAAATTCCTTTCCAAACCCAAAATATGCAACACACTAGGAAGGGTTTTAATTATTTCATTTTTTAACCTCAACTTGACTATTCCTCGACCTATTATTTTATATGTCAAATTTTCTTCCAAGAAGACTTCACCTCCATTTATATTTTCATATTCATAAAACTCCTCCCTATAAGGAGTCATATGAAAGGAAGCATCTAAGTCAATCCACCATGAGTAATGGCATTCACTTGAGCATGTTGTAGCTAAGAATAAGTCCCCTAAATCTTCATTTACGTGGAAGTTCCTTCATCAGATGATTGACTATTATTAGATTTTTTAGATATGTAGTCTCTTTTATAATGCCCTATTTTACCATAATACCAGCATTTTCTCTTTTTTGGAGCAACAAATTTACCCCTAGATCTTGATTTATTTTATTCTAATTTATTTTTACTTATTTCTTGAGAATGACCTCTCACAACCAAGGCATCCTTCTAATGATAATCCTCAAAATATTTTTATCTCATTTCCTCATATAGCAATGTTCCTACTATATATTCTACTTTCAATGTAGTAATATTAGTGATAGCCATAACTAGGTTATCCCATAAATTAGGTAATGAACAAAGTAAAGTAATACACTTTTCCTCTTCATCCATTTTACTTCAATAGAGTTTAATTAACTTACCATAGTGTTAAAAGCATTCAGATGCTTAACCAAAGATTCACCATCATTCATTCAAAGTGAATACAACTTCTTTCAAAGAAATACTTTATTTACCAATGACTTTGTCTAATACAAATTTCCTAGCTTATCCCATAATGATTTTTTTGTGGTCTCTATCAATACATTCAATAATATTGAATCAAATAAGCATTATTTGATAGAAATCCTTACCTTCCTATCAATATTTAGCCAATCCTCATCTATCATTGATGTTTGTTTTGTTTCCAAGACCACAATCCACTGATATTTATCAACCAAAACATCCTCCATCTTGAGTTTCCATAACTTAAAATTATTTCCATTAAATTTTTCAATCTCTACTTGTGTGTTTTCCATCATTTTCCTTCATCCAAATTCTTGTGTATGCCTCCCACTCAAGAATTACTTTATTATAGGGTTGAAACCCTTACTCCTATAACAAAGCTAAAACATATCTCTGATACCAAATGAAGAGTAGAATAACCTTGATAAACTAAATCTACAAAAGTAGTAAATACAAAATCAAAAAAAAAAAAAAAAAGGTAACAAATACACACATAACACAGTATTTCACCTAGAAAAATCATTATGGGAAAAATCCCAGTATAGTAATATCTCCTCATTACATAAAATTAATTGTCTCCAATACATTAATATTCATCTTCTCCTCTATCTTCAAACCTTGATGCAAGTGAAATTAAATAACAATAGCACAAGAATAGATTTTACAATACCATGGATGAAAAACCATGGGTCAAATATTTAACCCCAAATAACCCATATGGGTCTAAAAATAGCTTAATAATCCCTAAAAACATGGCAAGGATACATGGAGAGTGTCTAGTACATTTTAGAGTTAACCTTACCAGAATAACATGGAAATTATTCAACATATTTCCAATAGCTATTGGCAAGTGGACACTTTGAGAGTTTTACATCTTGATGCTAAACTTAGTGCTATCAATCTAGATAATTTTCCATCTATGGGTTATTTTCTGACTAAGTTTCAATCATTTCTCACACTTTTAAAAAGTAGTGGAAAAACTAAAAAGGATGAAGAATATATTTTCATAAAAATTTTAAAACTTAGGGGTCTATTCAATATGTCTGCCTCCATATTTTTTTCCAATATGGATTCCATGGGTTTTGATCACAAAATGCCTACTTTTGAGAAGTGTTAAGCCAATATTTTGAGGGAATAATCTAAAGTTCTTAACTTTGAGCATTACACCTCCTCACATAAGTCATTTTTTGCATCTTATACTTCCACTTCCAAAGGGAAGGGAAATTCCATGTCTAAGTCCCAAATTAATCCTTCCCCTTCTCCTTCATTTCATAAAAATCTCAAATATTCACAACAAAAAGAGTCATTTTCCAAAGATTCCAATCATAAACCTAAGCAGTTCAAAAGCAAAAATAGGTCAAATATTAGTTGTTCATATTTTGGATTCAATGATCATTCTAACGACAATTGTTGGAAAAAAATACAAGACTTAGAGGAAGCATTTAGGAATAAAAAATTATCCTTCACTCCTTAAAAATATATGGGCAAGGCTTTGAATACTTTTGGAAAATTATCTAATGCTATTTTTGAGGATTGAATTTTGGATTCTGGAGTGACTCATGACATGAATTCATCCAAGGAGTCATTTTCCACCTGTATTCTACTTCCACATCTTGAATTGAGGTTGGAGATTCTTCTTCCATTTTAGTTAAAGGAAAAGGTGACATACATGTTGATGGTGGATGCATTAAGAATGTTTATTGTGTTTCAAATATGTCCAATAATTTGCTCTTTGTGAAGAACATGTGCTTATATTGATATGGGGGTGAAAAGTATAAGATATAATTTTTTTCTTTTCAAACCATATGATAGCATCAGCAATATTAAAGCAGTAAAAATTACACAAAGTATCACACACATGAGAGACATGATTTAATGTGGTTCACCCAATGTGGGCTACTCCATGAAGAAAATCTTTCACTAAAATTTTCTCAACAAATTTCTTGGGAATCCTTCCCTATTACAATGTTTATGGACCTCTGTCCAAAGAATACACAAATATCCTAATCAAGTTTATAGACTCCAATACTTAGGTGAACTTCTCCTCTACTTTGGTTGGTGATCTTCTAGAAGACTATTGCCTCCACTACACTGGCTTGTGTATCTCTCTCCAATGAAGACCTATGTTCTCACCTAGAAGATCTCTATCCTCATTGTCTTGGCTAATGGATCTCTATCCACTGGAGACTACTGTCCTCTACTCTGTCACCTCCAAATACTACTCTAAATTTTAATCAATCTTTGTCTCATATCTATACTGAAAACTATCATGTGCTCTGTTAACTCTGTTCACAAATCTGTCTCTACTCCAATACAAATATTCTCTCAAATTTGCACAAAAATTTGTTCTCAAATCTATTTCTTTTCTAACATAAACCTGCTTACAAATTTGTACCAAACTCTATCCTCAAGCCTTAGCACAAAGCTTGATCAAATCACAAACCAAATTTGCTCAAATTTTCCCAAATCATAAGCATAAGGCTTGAACAAATTAATCAATTATGTCCTCAAGTTCTCAACTTCACATAACAATGATACTCCTGGTATTTCAACATCCACAAATCATGCACATTAAAACTCACTCAACATTTCCAATAATGTTTACCAAACAATCATTCTCACTCCAATTTTACATTTCACAACACTCAATCCAACAATATTTCACTCATAAGGAATATGTGGCCATACCTTTTTTTGATGAAGATATATCTTCAAAAACCTATCTCAATCATAATAAAATCCTCTTTGTCAATTTCAAGTTTAGATAGAAACAACCTATCTCAAAATATTCCACAAATATCCTCCTCAAAAATTAATTCACCATTACAAACAATAACAAGACTCAAGTACACCTTATTATCTCCAAACTTCTCACAATATTTATCAACACATAAAAATCAATTTATTTTATCAACTCCAAATTAATCAATTTATAGAAGTCCAAGTTCCTTTATAATCTCTCAAAAATATTATTCAACCTGTAATAATTAATCCCTTGATTAAACCTTATTACTCCAACCTCTATTTAATTCTCAAAGCACAAAATAATATAAAACATCAAATACCTTATGACTCCCTACTTTCCCAAGATGCTATCTAAAACTCACGTGGCCTTAATGCATATGCGCTTCCCAACCTTGGTGCAATTAAAATTTAAATTAAAAATTAATGCTTATCTTATACACCTTGGACCACATGCAAAATTAATAGCGCACACCTTGGCTATAATTTGAACCTGTGACCTCACTATCGTTTTTGCACTCTAGCCAAAGTTAGGAAGCCATTGGACCACACACCCACACAATTATTAACACGAGTGCACTCCTTGTTACTTCCACATTTTTTTGCGAACAAAAACAAAATAACTTCACTTCTCAAAATGATTACATAGGTATTTGAAACCCCAACCTCTGCCATGCGAACATCTTAACACTACCTTGGTTACCAACTATGCTAACCAATTTTATGGATACGCTTGGGTTGTACCACATGCATTTAATCACTTATCTACCCTCGAAAGCCTTTAGAAACGTGAAGTCTCTTCTTCCTCACAACAAGCAGTGCATAATATTTTTCATAGACTTTGGAATTCAAAAATTCATGGATGGGGTTAGTTAAAAAATTAACTCCCCTTTATATATGCATTACCTTTTGCACTCGATGTCGGCTTTAATTCAAATTTAAAAATTCGAATTAATAAATTAATTTATAACCTTTAACTTTGGTGCCCAAATTATTTAAATTAAAATTTTAACCTTTAGATTAAAATATTTTAATTTAAATAAATTAAATTAAATATTTTGCAAACTGCTCAATGGGTCTTTCGAGGAATAAATTATTTTTAATAACTCCTTGGACCTGTTTTCTTCATCTCATCCTTTTGCCCAAAATATTATAATATTATTATTGCCTTCCCCATAAGGGGGGCGGAGGTCCAAGGTTCAAATCTCGGGCCTTGCCGAACTGAATGCTTGTCCCTTTCCTGGTGCTTTCAGTGGCGTAAAAGGTTTAAAATGATTGTGGCATGGTGGTTATAGGGGCGGACTGCATGAAGATCTATGTGGCGGCTTCTAGGGCAAACATCACAGAATACTATGGCGGCCATAAAAGCTGGACAGCCTACCAAGATTCGTTGCGGCTACCAATTCCACCATGTAAATTCAAAAAAAAATTTAAAAAATATTATTATTGCCTTTTAAACCTGTTTCATCTTCCTTGGGACTTCAACCTTTTAGGCCTCCTTAGGCATTTAATATTAAAAATAAATATTATATCCTATTCCTTTAAACCTCTTCCTTGACTTTTGGAAAAACCACTTGATGACATTAATGATGATGAAACTAAAACAATAAACTCTTGAAAACTCTTGACATCAATGACAACAAATCTTGCACAAATTTCCAACAATCTTCCCTTTGTCATTGATGGTAACCTTTTTTACTTTAACTATTTCTTTTACCTTTTTCAAAACTACTCCCTCTGAGAAACTATTCCCCCTGACTGAATGCTCTCTCTCTAACTCAAATCTCTCCCTCTTTGACATCAATGGCAAAGGGCCACCTTTGGGGATTGGTACTATATACTCTAATCTCAACCCCTTCCCCACCTCCTCTCTTTGAGGTGGTTAATTTTGGGGTGGGAGTAGGACTACTCCCAAATTTCCTCAAAGATATTCAAAAGTCTCTTTTAGAAGTGGCTTACTGAAGATATCTGCAATCTACTTATTTGTAGTAACATATTCCAACTTGAATTGCTTATCCGTTACCTGTTCTCTCATAAAGTGATACTTGGTTATAATATGCTTCATCCTAGAGTGCGTGAATATATTCTTTGAGATATTTATAGCACTTGTATTATCACACAATATAGGAATAGGGTGATCATGCTTTATCTTGAAGTCCTCTAGAGTTCGCTTCATCCATAATACCTATGTACAACAAGCAACTACTATAATATACTCTACCTCTACTATGGATAAGGATATTTATGCCTATTTCTTACTTAGCCAAGAGACCAAATGATATCCAAGAAATAATTCTCCTCCACTTGTGATTTTTTGTCATCAATATTTTTAGCCCAATCCGCATATGTATATGCTATGAGAGTGAAATTTTCACTTTTGGGGTACCAAAGCCCAAAATCTATAGTCCCTTTTAAATACCTAAGAATCCTATTTACTACTACTACATGTGTCTCCTTAGGTGTTTCTTAAAACCTTGACACTAATCCCACTGCTTTCATGATATCTGGTCTTTTATCTATGACATACAGTAAGCTGCCAATCATAGATCTGTATAATTTTTGGTTTACCTCAGGAGATTCATCATATTTACTTCACTTTCACCTATAACCATGGGGGTACTCACTGGTTTGCAATCTTCTAACTTGAATTTCTTTAGCATATATTTTGTATACTTATTTTGTGAAATAAATACACCCTTCTCTGATTGTGAAATCTAAAGTCCAAGAATGAAGGACAAATCACCAATATCTCAAATTTATTCTACACGCTCTTTGCAAATTTCTGACACATATTATCATTGTTACCTCCAAAAATGATATTATCAACATAAAAAACCACAATTAATAAGTCATTTCCTTCATTTTTGATGTATAAGTTACTATCCACTATTCCTTTACTGAACCCCTTTTTCTAAAGGTACTTATCCAATCTTGAGTACCAAGCTCTAGGAGTATTTTTAGTCCATAAAATACCTTCTTCAATCTACATACATAGTCTAGTTTATCGGTCAAGTTGAATCCTTTTGGCTTCTCAATATAAACCTCTTCTTCTAGAACACCATTTAGAAAGGTTGATTTAACATCCATATGATATACTTTGAAGTTTTTTAAACTTGAGAAGGCTAAGAACATTCTTATAGCTTCAAGTCATGCAACTGGAGCAAATGTCTCATCAAAGTCAATTCCCTCAACCTGTGCATAACCCTTGCATACTAATATTGTTTTGTTTCTAACTACCTGGCCATATTCATTTAACTTATTTTTAAATACCCATTTAGTGCCAATCACATTCTTACCTTTTGGTCATGGTAAAAGTTACCAAGTCTTACTTTTCTCTATCTGATCTAATTCCTCATTAATTACCTTAATCCAAAATTCATCTTCACTTGCCTCATTTAAATTTTTTGGCTCAATTTTAGATAGCAAAGAGAAATTTGCTTGTTGATTTGATGCTATTATCCTTCTTCTTGTATGTCTCTCATATGGGTTCTCAATTATTAGATCCCTTGGATGATTTTTCTATACATACCTGGATGGAGTCTTAGGAAAAAGTCTTTTTGTTTCTTCTTCTTCTCCTTCTAATTTTTTACATAACTCTTCTTGACAACTTTCGTCTTCTTGATACACAATTTCTTGAATTGGTTCTCTTGAACCTATTTTCTCATAAAATATTACATTTATACTTTCTACAATAGTTTGTGTCATTTTTTTATAGCATCTATAGGCTTTGCTCTTAGTGGAATAGCCAATAAAAATACCCTCATCACATCTTGGGTCAAACTTACCCAAATTTTTCTCTTCCCGTCTTATGTAACATTTGCTTCCAAAATTTATAAAGTACTTTATATTATATGCTCTTCCTTTCCAAAGGTCATATGGAGTTTTATGATGGTTTACTCTTACTTGAGATCTATTAATGATATATGTTGTTGTATGCACTGCCTCTTTCCAAAATCCATTTGAAATATTGGACTCATTTAACATGGCTCTGGCCATATTCTCAACTGTCCTATTTTTCCTTTCAACTACCCCATTTTGTTGAGGAGTTCTTGCTATCGAATATTCTATTTTGATCCCCTGTTGTTCACAAAAGTCTACGAATTCATTTGAGGTAAATTCTCCACCTTTGTTTGACCTTAAACTCTTAAACCTTTTCCCTATTTTATTTTCCACTAACTCTTTAAAAGCTTTAAACTTCTCAAGAGCTTCTCATTTTTCTTTTAGGAAAGCTACCCAAATCATTCTGGAATAATCATCTATAAAAAATATAAAGTAAATTTCATATTGTAAAATCTTTGTCCTTGTAGGACCACATAGGTTAGTGTGCACTAGTTTCAATGGCTCAGATGACATAAATCCTTTTGACTTGAAACTTGTTCTAGTTTTCTTCTCATGTTGACATTGTGAACAAATTATGTTTTATGGCCTTTTTAGCTTTGGTAAATCTCTGACAGCCTACTTGTTTCTTATGTTAACTATGTTGTCAAAGTTCAAATGACCCATTCTTCTATACCACAACCAACTCTCATATTCTTGTGATAGAAAACACTTTTCCCCTTTAATATCACTTAACATGTAGAGGTTGTTTGTAGTTCTATTTACATTTGCAATAAGTTTTCCAGTTTTAGACTTTCTAATATTACACCTATTGGATGAAAAGTAACCATGTTTCCTTGATCACAAATTTTGTTTACACTTAGTATATTGTGCCTCAACCCATTGACATACAATACATTCTCTATTTTTGTTTTCCCATTATCTAAACTTAGAGTTCCTTTCCCATAATTTTTTGCTAATCCATTATCACAAAATCTTACTAATCCTCCATTAATTTCTTTGAGTACAATACATTTACTCTTGTCTCCTGTCATGTGACTATAACATCCACTATCAAGAAAACATTGTTTTCCCTTATCCTAAACATGAAGAGCTATTTGTACTAACATTGATCTAACTTTCTCATGCCCTTTCCTAATTTTTGAAGTCGTATTATTTTTACTTGACTTAGGCAATACCATTTTACACCATCTAGCCTTGTGCCCAAAATTATTGTACTTATAACATATGATATCATTATTCATAAGAGGTGTAAAAGAATTTAAATTTCTATTAACATCATTTTTAACATAACCAATGCAATGTATAGCTCTATGACCATATTTGTTACATGAAAAGCAATAGCCATGGAAGAGATCATGTAACTTGTTTGAGTGCCTTGGTAGATATGGTCGAGTGCTCCTCTCTTTTCATGATTAACTCTTGTCCATGGTTCTTATTTACCTTCTTATTTCCTAATGTTTGTTCCTTCTAGAGTATGAGTCACAAGCTTATATTTGTTTGATGTCTCCGCTTCTTGAAATCTTGACTCCTCTTTCTATTTCCCTAACTTTATATATTGTTGTACCTTGATCTTTTCAACTGCATTCCTTAGAGAAATAATTTCTACTTCCAATATTTCATACTCTATTTCCATTGCTATTAATAGATCTATCATATCTCATTCAATTTTCTTTCCTTTTTCTACCTTTATATTGAGTTATTTGAGACTATATAGAAGTTCCATATTTGCTTCTTCATCCTCTTGAATCTGATCCTTCCAACTTGAGTTCTTCTTTATAATATTTTCCAAGTTTTTGAGAGCAGTAAAAAATTCCTCTTTTATGTCAAAAATGGTCTCTTCTTCATTCTCTGAAGTCATGTGTGTTCCTGATGGATCTTCCTCCAAGATGTTAGTCTTTTCACGGAGATACCCACTTTTATACCAATTGAAGAACATGTGCTTATACTGAGATGGGGAGTGAACAGTATAAGATATAATTTTTTTCTTTTCAAACCATATGATAGCATCAGCAATATTAAAGCAGTAAACATTACACAAATCATCACACACATGAGAGACATGATTTAACATGGTTCACCCAATGTGGGCTACTCCATGAAGAAAATATTTCACTAAAATTTTCTCAACATATTTCTTAGGAACCCTTCCCCATTACACTATTTATGGACCTTTGTCCAAAGGAGACACCAATCCCCTAATCATGTTTGTGGACTCCAATCCATAGGAGAACTTATTCTCCTATGCTCTGGTTGGTGATCTTCTAGAATACTACTACCTCCACTATACTAGCTTGTGGATCTCTCTCCATTGAAGACCTATGTCCTCACCTAGAATATCTTTGTCCTCACTGCCCTGGCTAATGGATCTCTATCCACCGGAGACTACTATCCTCTGCTCTATCACCTCCAAATCATGCTCTAAACTTTTCTCAATATCTATCTCAGATTTGTACTAAACATTATCCTTTGCTTCGGCATAAATATGCTCTTAAATCTACACCAAAATATATTATCAAATATTTTTCTTCTCTAACACAAACCTGCTCACAAATTTGTACCAAACTTTGTCCTCAAATATTATAAATTAATGCTTACCTTATACACCTTGGCCCACGTGCAAAATTGATAGTACATGTCTTGGCTATGCTTTGAACCCATGGCATCATTGTCACCACTATGTTCTAGCTGAAGCGAGGCAACCATTGGGCCACACACCCACACAAGTATTAACACGAGAATACTCCTTGTTACCTCCACATTTTTAGCGAACAAAAACAAAACAACTTCCCTTCTCAAAATGATTGTGTAAGGATTTTAAACCCCAACCTCTACCCTAAGAATGTCTTAACACTACCTTGGTCACCAACTATGCTAACCAGCATTATGAATTTGCTTGGGTTGTTCCACATGTATTTAATCACTTTTCTGTCCTCCAAAGCCTTTAGAAAAGTGAGGTCTCTTCTTCCTCACAACAAGCAATGCACAATATTTTTCATAGACTTTGGTATTAAAAAATGCATGGATGGGGTTAATTAAAAAATTAACTCCCCTTTATATATGCATTACCTTTTGCGCTCGACGTTGGATTTAATTCGAATTTAAAATTTTGAATTAATAAATTAATTTATAACCTTTAACTTTGGCACCCAAATTTATTTAAATTAAAATTTTAACCTTTAGGTTAAAATATTTTAATTTAAATAAATTAAATTAAATATTTTGCAAACTGCTCAATGGGTCTTTCAAGGAATAAATTATTTTTAATAACTCCTTGGACCTATTTTCTTCATCTCATCCTTTTTCTCGGAATATTATAATATTATTATTGCCTTTTAAACTTGTTTCGCCTTCCTTGGGACTTCAACTTTTAGGCCTCCTTAGGCATATAATATTAAAAATAAATATTATATCCTATTGCTTTAAACCTCTTCCTTACCTTTTGTAAAAACTACTTGATTAAATTAATGATGACAAAACTGAAACATAAAACTCTTGACAACTCTTGACATCAATGACAACAAATTTTGCTCAAATTTCCAACACTTTGTGTACCAAACTTGTCATTATGGGGGGGTAAAGTTATGTTGTTTACACCTCGAGGGGCTGATATTAGAGATTTGAGTGATCCACAGTCTATTATTTCATGAGGAGTTTTTGACCATAGATCACATATTTATCATTTTAAGGGTTTTGATTCTTCACAATGATGTACATTTTTGGTGGCTCATGCAGATTTAGAAAATAAGAATTAGCATGAGATATTTGGCCATCTCAATTATAGATATTTGATGTATTTAAGCACTCATGATATGGGCATTGGTGTACCTAAGGCCTTCTATATTTATGGGATTTTTCTAGGTTGTGTACTTGGAAAACACCATCAAGATCCTTTTCCCAAAGGTAATTCCAAGAGAGCTTCTTCCCATATGGAGTTGGTGTACAGTGACTTGATGGTTTTTTCCACTCCTTTTTTTGGAGCTAAGTATGCACTCACATTCATTAATGATTTCTCAAGGAGAACTTGGGTATATTTTCTCAAGTTCAAGAGTGAACTTTTTGCCACATTCAAAGTCTTTAATGTTTTTTTTTTTAGATTCAATCTTTCAGTTGCATCATGAAGCTTCACACAGATAATGGGGGGAGTCTTTTAGCAAGGATTTTATATATTTTATGGCTCTTCATGGGATTATACATCAAAATCCATCCCACATGCACCATAAAAAAATGGTGTAGTTGAGAGGAAAAATAGAACACTCAAGGAAATGGAAAATTGTATGATGCACTCACAAGATTTACCTCTAAATTTTTGGGCCTCAGTAGTCAATTGTGCAAATTACATTCAAAATAGCATACCTCATCAAAATATTAAGCATATGACTCTAGATGAGGCTTGGATAATGACCATGACTATTTTTTCTCACTTATGAGTTTTTGGGATTCAAGCATGGGCTCATGTTCTAAACAATAAATGATAACTTTTAATAGAAAGAGCAAGCCACTCATTTTTGTTGGCTATTGTGAGGATATGACAACTTATAGATTACTAGATCTAGATAAACATGAAGTTATTTTTGAACTCATTTCTAGTTTAATGAGCAATATTATCCAACTGGACCCACTCTTTCTACTCCATACTCATCTACTTTTCACTTTGAAGATGATTATTTTGATTATGATCATAGTGAGGATGAGGATATTGTTGAGACAATTATGAAGGTTCCTACACATGCTACCCCCATGCCTAAATGGGCTTGGACTACAATTGAGAAGGTAGGCTATTTTTATTTTTATTGAGTAGGCTATGTTGATACTTGACGGTATACTTTTGGTTATGTATTATATATTGGTTATTCACCTATTGCTTGGGCATGCAAAATTAGATAACTATTACTCTTTCATTGACAAAGGTAGAATACTAGGTAATAGTATTGGCTAGTCAAGAGATCCTTTGAATTCAATAGTTTTTGATTTTTGATAAAGCTTGGCTTCTCATAGGATTAGTGCAACACTTCATTTTTGTGTGAAAATAAAAGTACCATACATATTTCTCACAATCATGTTGTGCATCAGAGGACCAAGCACATTGATATTCATATGCACTTCATTTGGTATCTTATCCAAGATAGAGTGATCAGCTTGGACTATATTACCACTCAATAGTAGATTGTCAACATATTCACTAAACCCTTCCCATATCCTCATTTTCATTTGTTGTGAGATATGCTTGGGGTTAAGGAAGTTGTCTTTGGGGGGTTTTGATGAGGCCACATTCCTTTTTTCTTCTTATCTATTTCTAGTTGGATGGTTTTTCCCATGTGGTTTTCCATCCTACTTTGAGAGATTTTGGATACACATTGTACATGAGTGCCTAATCAAGTCTTGTTTTTAGGAATCATACTATGGATATGCCACTCATTTTTAACCCCTATCTTCACTTGAGGGGGGTGTTAGAGTAAGTGTTTAAACTCTAGTTCATGCTCACCTAAGTACTTTATTTTTATATCAGTTTATTTTATTTTTTCCACCCACTTTATGTGTGGTTAGTTATTTTTATGTTATTTATATATTATGGGGATATTTAGTATTCCTATGGAGTTACACTCATTGATTACATTTGTAGGGTTGATATATTTTCTCCACGGATCATATCGTACCTCCCTATTTGTATAGTGGATATTGATCCTTATCTCTTTGTTGATCCTATGACTGTGGTGGATCTTCCTTACCTAATTAAACAAGTCTTATCCATTTTACTTATAATCAATTATAACATATGATATGATATTATAGTTTTTTTGTTAGATTCCATTATCTTATTTTTATTTATCAGTCTATTTATTTTGGTTAATGTGGTGTTGCTTCAACCCCTTGATCCTTGAGGCTTGGTTGATTTTTTTGTATTTTGTCATCATTCCTTTTAGATCCAATATCACCTAAACTTAGATATAAGGTGTTTTACTTCACTAAGTTACCACATTCCCCTAAGACATTTGGTATATTAACCATAGGTTGTGCTAGCAATCAAGGTAAGAAAGTATAGATAGAAAGTTACTTATTTTGTCTATGTTGGAATTACCAATGAAGAAAATATCATTTTTAGAATTTGACATCCTTATCAACATAAATATTCTTCCTATTACCTATGTCATGTCTAAATTGTACCCAAAAAATTATTAGGAAACATGGGTTATCATGAAAAGAATTTAAGACACCATGAATAGGGTATGAATGAACCCATTCATGTGCAATTCAAGCTTAGAAAAATTGATATAGACTTTAATCCTAATAATTTCAAACCATATATTGAATTATTTTTAGTTTTTTATGATGATGAATATCTATTATTACATCATTGTGATCAAAATTCTATAGTTAGTACAATCTCTATAAATGGTTTAGATTCAAATAAAGATGATTTTGCTAGTCCTAACCATATCATCATTAGTGACATTCCTAATGATATTGTAGAATATAATAGAATGAAATATTTAACTTTAGTAAATACAAAACTCAAAATAAATTAACCACTTTACAATCTAGAGGTTGATAAAATCATTATAATAGATACCAAATCTCAATAAATGGATGATTATCTTATCAACAATCAATTCGATGTTGAAGGGTATTTTTATCAAATGTCTAATAGAGTATTTTATCATACTTCTACTTTAATTCCTAAATATTTGATATCAAAGACCTAGAAAACCTATTTGTTTCCCATCTCATCTAAATTTGAATACGATTCATGTCTTGTGATAGAGGGAAATCATAGAAATTAATGTGGTAATTCTAGACAAACCCCAAATCCTTATGATAAGAAAGCTTTTCTCTTGTCAAGTGAGAATATTTTATCAATTATACAAGAATATTTTGCTTTGTCAAATATGAATATGTCCAACTTGGGAACTTATTTAATCCTCAATAATTTAATGGTTATATCTTATGTGAAGCCTGTTAAACAAAATCTATATAAGATGCATCCTAAATCATTATTTTTAGTTAAAAATAGGAATAAAATATTCTTAATGTAAATTTTATAAAAGCCACAAACTATTCTAATTAGATTTACAATATGGTCTTAGTGGTCAATAAATTAATAAGTATCAAAATTTGTACTAAATTTTGAGACATAAATAAAGCTTATACTAAAGATAACTTTCACGTCATAACATTGACATGATCATTGAATTAATTTGTGGGTATGAAATATTATCCTTAATGGATAATTATCCAACTAAGCCCAAAGAAAAATAAGCCTAAAACACCAACATAAAACTACCTTTATGACTCCTTGGAAAATATTCTAACAATCAAGTTATGTCATTTGGTATAAAATATAAGAATTATCTATCAATAAATAATGGCATACATATTTCAAAATCTTATGCATGACATCATGGAATATTATGTTGATTATATTCTTGGTCTCTCTTTTAATAAATAGGATGGCTCATACTTGAATGGTATATACTCATTTGCTTTAGAACATACAATTGTTGTAGTCCTATCTCAGAAGGATGGAGAGAAAAATTAAAGACCCATAGTCTTTATGATTACAGGATTGAAGGGAGCTCAATTGAAATATTATATGATATAAAAATAGGCTTATGATTTAATAAGGGCATTATAACATTTTAAAATTATCTTTGGATCAAATAAAGTAATCACTTGTATCCCTTACATAGTCATAAATGATATTTTTAATTAGTATGAATTGATAGGGAGTTCTACAAGGTGAATGGTAAAATTGTTATAGTATGATATAGAATTTAAAGTAGTTCAGATTATTAGAGGACAAGGATTGGTCAAATTTATGTATAATAGAGAAGAGGAATTCATGAATAATAATATCATGGTAGATGAGCAGCATGAAGTTGTAATACAAGAAATGAACCATAATTTTTAAATAAAGCGAAAGCAACAAAATAAATTTTGATATTAATTTTTGGAATCTGGGTCTTTTTGTAATTACAAACCACCATTTTTATTAAAATAGACCTCCCAAAAGAGAGGGTTTTCTTTGCAAATAAATTAGATAGTGCCTTCAATATTTTCATAGATCACACTCGAGAGTCTCATATGGGTTTTGGTTGCTTGCATGCATGACTGCCCTAAGCCTTGTGATACCCCTAACTCATGCACACAAGTCCATGATAAATTATTAGTAGCATCCATTGGGAAAAAGCATGCAATAATGAAAACGAAATTTAAAAACAAGTTAAGATAAAATTAAAGCACATACTCAAAATGCATACATAAATCCTAAGTAATTTGGGTAGCATCTGGATGTATTCATGTTTCTTCCTCCATGCCTATTTTTTGAGGAAAATGAAGGGGTATATTTATATGGAATTGCGAGAGAGAGGGGAGGATACCCAAGATCTAAAGTGGTAATTTACAAGGTTTAAAAATGGATTTGATAATTTAATGCATGTTTATTGGGGGAAATGGGTGCCTTCTCACATTAGTGGCATTAGAAAGTGTGAGACAATTTTAAATTCAAAAAATATTGATGTGGCAGTGTGAAATGATGAAATGGAGGCTGTAGAGAGGTTTGGCATTTAATTTGTGTGTGTTTTGACTTGGGCGGATAGTGGGAGATATTTAAAGAATGTGGACTTTGGGAATTCCATGTGTCACAACCTTAAACCCTCCTCATATCACATTTATTTATTTTTAATTTTATTTTCTTTACCAAACTCTACAATCTATGCTCAATAGAAACTACACTCCCTTAGTTATTTTTCCTTGAGGTACACCCATCCTTACACCTTACATAAGTCCAGTTATGTAAGGGTACTAGGTTTTTTAATATATATATCAATACTATCCATCTCATGGATAGTGAGCCAATATTATCTTCCCCTTCATTCCTTTGAAAGGTGCACACCATGTCTATACTTTGCATACATCCTTCTATGTAGGTGGTTCCTACATGAGGGGATTTCCTATCCATATCATATCCATTTGAGCTAGACATCCCATAAGTCCTCACCCTCAAATTCCTTTTTGGAGGGTTTCTTTTAAGTCATGTTTAATTACACTCACAACCCATTATCATTTTTCTTATAATTTCCCTTTACAAGCTCATAGATAGACATACATCTCTTTAAAGGAAACTACCACCTATCCATATCATATAATTATCCTTTAATCAAACTATCAAATGAAGGTTCAATAATTTAAGGAAAGTTCAACTATAATTAACATACACATATAATTAAATGGAAAATTCCATCCATAATATTAACACATAAATTTCCCTTTAAACAATTCTTAAAATAATGCACATTCATTTAAATGGAAAAGTCCATCCATAATATTAACATGTAAATTTCCTTTAAATCAAGTCTTATAAACAAATGCACATTCACTTAGAGAATACCCAACATGATCACACAACACACAAATTACCCTGGGAGAAACCCCTTATGGGGAAAACCCAACCTCAAATTCCATTCCATATTTATTCATAGAGTTTGGAAATTACAATATCCAAGGCCTTAATTTAAGCCTACATTCTCATCAGAACTCTAGAACACTATTCCTTTCAAATTGAACTGATATGTTGGTTCATTAAACTTAGCTCAACACCATGCAAAAAATAGTAAGTTCTTTCTTCAGTTTAAAACTTACAATATATGCATTCCAGCTTCCCAAATCAGCCAAGGGTCTTCCACTCCTATAGTTCCTCCATAGAAACTATTTCAATGTTTTTCCTACAAACTCAAGTCCTTGAGACTCTATAGCCTTTGTTCCTTACTATGAATTTCATTTACCAATAGTATTTAAGAGTGATGGATCTTCTCCAACAATGTTCTTTAAATATCAACTACTCAATATTAAATGAAAGAGATTCTATTCTATTGGAACCCTTATGTAAATCAATTTATCAAGGTAGCTGAGTAGACCTACTCTAAAGATAATGAAGACCATTTCCATTACCTTTGTCACTACTAAACAAGTGAACACGTTTAGGTTCCGAATATCCAACTTAACAAGAGCAACTCCTTTACCTTATTTTTTCAACCAAAGGGACACACACAGGTTTCTAACTTCAACCTATATCCACACAACCTCCACTATGACACATATCTAGGGTTAAACTGAGTTTTAGAGGACCCATCTCACACATACGCAGTAAAACACCACTTACATGTATTGATATTACTATAACACATGGAATTACACAAATTTGTGCTAAATTCTATTTGATAAATCTAAAATTAGGGTTACAAAATGAGCTTCCCCTTGAGAAGGTTTTTATCTATTTTTCCACATGAATTTGAGAATATTTGCTAGTGTCTTCCAGTGACCTCAGTGAAGGTGGGCTTCTGTGTGCGTGTGCCACCAATAGTGATGTCTAATTTTATTGTAATAAGTATCTAAAACTAATGTGTACTTGATTTGATGTTGTAAATATGTTATAGGGCTGGTTCGCATGGTGGCATACAAACTGGATTCTGGGTTCGTAGGTCAGGCTATGACTTGAGATACTATTGACTTTTGTTGCAAATTTTCTATCCAAACATATTATAGGTGGTGTCTGTCAATGTTTTCCAGATGTAAAATGGTTAGAAGTAATTCTAACACAATTTTGTTAGATTTTGGGTATATTGACTGAAAGTGAGAGAGAGAGAGAGAGAGAGAGATAAATGAGGGGATAGGTCCACTATTTATAGGAAAAAACAAGGTCATGGGGGGTAGTTAGGGGTACTAGACCCTAGAGTTAGGTCCTAGCATGGTTAGGTTAGGGTTTGTGATGTGGTAAGCTTAGTCATCCTCTTACATGCCCTAAGGAAAATATCCTATCCTCACACATGTGTGAGCTAGGATTAGGGTTAACTAGGGTTAGCAATTCCCTAGGTTAAGTAAGGGTTGAGTTAGGGTTTCCTAGGAAATATCCTAAATAACTTAGGGTGCATACATGTGTGAGGACATGTTTAGAGCTAATTTGACTCTTAACTCTAATTAAACCCAATTTAATGATAAAGTACACTTTAAGTGAAACTCACTTGCAAATTAGAATGCTAATTAGCTTAATTAGGGTTTTTAATAGGGAATGGTCCCATGGGGGCCTTAATTAGGCATAGTAAAGGGCTTACATGGCCTTAAGGGGCTTGTAGGTAGCCCTCCTATGACTAGTATGTGTTTTGGATGCATTTTGTATAGTTTTGTAGGGTTTTGTTCCTACTAACAACTAAGATGGCCTAAAATGGCCTATGATGGCCTACGATGGCCTAAGATGGCCTATGATGGCCTACTATGGCCTACAATGTCCTATGATGGCCTACAATGGCCTACAATGGCCTAAAATAGCCTATGATAGTCTATGAATATCTATGAATGTCTATGCAAACCTACAAGAATCTATGCAGGTCTACAAATATCTATGGTAAGCATGTGCAAGTTTTAGGTATCTACATTTACCCATTTTTGTACTATGTTGTGTGAAACACAGTTTAGTATAAAAATATGATGTAAGAAGGTGATGAGGTATTTTGAGAAGATGAAGAATATGAGGATGAATTCGAATGAATTAATGTGTATGAAACATGATGATAAAACAACTGATTTACCGATTTACTATAATATTTTGCAATATCATAATGGTTGTTTGTGAGGGAAACTTAATACTACTTTACTTTTGTGACCAATGCAATGTGGTCCAATTACAAATAGAACAATTGCATATTCAAACGTTTTATTTTGATTGATTGATGAGCACATGATGATATTTTTCAAATCATTTGGGTTGAGTGGCATGGACTAATCAAGCATAACATTTAGTATGTGGTCGTCATCGATATACAAAATGAAATCAAGATGTGTTTGATATTGCGCGTGGCTCTCATGATATAATTAATGTTTGATTTGGATTGATCTTTTATTATCTTGAGATAATATTCAACAAAAAATTTCATAGACAGATGCAATATCCATGATTTGGATGTTTATTTGTTTGATCACATGCAAAGCAGATTTGTGTATGAAAACCCTCGCAAAAGAGGAGTCAACAATGATATATATGAAATGTGGCGATGTGGTGATGAGCCGATTGTTGATAGAATAAAATGGTGATAAAATATTGAAAAGCTTGAAATATTATGATGGGAAAGGAAGAAGAAGTTGCAAGAATGAAGAAAAAATAAAAATGGTGCCAGGAGGGTTGGTTCGCATGGCGACATGCAAACTAGACTAGATTTCACATGGTGACATGCAAACTAGACTGGATTTCACATGGTGACATGCGAACTAGGGTTTTTGGAAGTATAAAACTCATTTTGGCATGTGTGAAGGTTATTTGCATTGTGAGAAGTTATGCAAAGAGGAGTGAGGAAGAAATTTTAAAGTGGAGCACTTACGAAATCCTGAGTCGATGTGGAGATGATGAGAGGGAAAGCAAGAATTGGTGGTCGACACGAGATCCCATCGGTAAGTACCCGAGACTCAAACTAGTTTTGATTTTGAATTGCGTAAATATTTGAAAAGTGGGGTAAATTTTTTTGAGTGTGTATGGATGTTTGCATGTGACAAATGATTGAAATGTGTGTACAAAGTATCAAAGTGGCCAAATGGGTATCCAAAAGTGTTGGTCGTTATTTGGTTTGACCAGTATTTTGACTTTTTTGACTATGTGGTGTATGTTGTGTGTGAAAGGTTGACTTTAATTATTTTGCATGAATGATATACTATTGAAAGGGTGAAATGGGTATCCAAAAATGTAATGTTTTTCATTTTGTGATGTGTTGGCAAATCTTGGAATTGTATACCGTGATATGTATGTGTGCAAGGTTTGACTCTATCATGAGTTATAAATGGTGCCCTATTTTTAGCATGTGTTTGAACTTTCACTATGAAAGGGTGAAATGGGTGTCCGAACATGTAATTTGTTTGTTGTTTTATTGTGTGCTTTTATATTTTTAAAATTTCAAGCTTTGAAATGCATGTGTGTGGATCACAAGTTGATTTATGTGACCTAAAAGTGTTGTTTTGGAGTGTAAACAAACTTTTTGACATGAAAGGGGCTAATAGGCAATCAAAAATATTATTTTTGTAGAGTTTGCATGGTGGTATGCAAACCTGGTTTGCATGGCATGGTGCAAACTAGAGTTGGTATGGCAACATGCAAACTAGGGTTTATTTTTTTGTTGAATGTGTGATGCATGAGGAGTGTATTTTTTAAGGTTGAATGTTATGAATGTCTATATAAGATAGGGTGAATTAATTTATATACATGTGAAACTAATAAAATTTTGTGTGAATTTTTTGAATTAAAATAGATGAAGAAGATTGAGCCAAGGCATTGTGTGCGATCACTACGAGGAGTCTTGGGTGATGCATGTTATTATACAGATGTGGAGTGGATGGGTAGAGTTTGGATGAAGGGAGTATGGGATGTATTGAGAAATCATACCAACAAAGCATACATATCAGCATTGTGTAAGATATGGGATCCAGACAACACCTTTCACTTTCCTATAGGTGAGATGACTATCACGTTGGAGGATATATACCGCATATAAAAGTTACTGATAGAGGGTATTCTAGTGAGATTAGCAGTAGATGGTATGCAAAATGAGGTATTGTAGAACACATTTTGTGTGAAGTGGGGGGAGGTACGATTTGATAAGGGGGTAGACTATGAGTATTATTGGTACAAGAAGTTGTTGTCTGATCATCATTGTGCGATGATGCTTATGATTTTGACATATGCTATATCAGATACCTTAGGAGTAAAGTTATCCTAGAATATGATGGATATAGTGTGTGAGATGGTGGAGCACAATGTAGTATTCATGTGGGTTACCACACTATTGGCATAGATATACATGGAGTTGCATGATGTAGTGCGAGCAACACAGACTAACTTGAGTTGGAGCCCATTGTTATAGTTTTGGGCATGGGAGCATATAGCGGTAGAGTGATCTTCATTGTTGCCATATGGTACTCATGAGTTGATGGGTGACTTTGTACCTTATGCCTTGAGATGGCATATGGATATGGAGGGGAGTATGAAGAGAGGATATGAGGGTGATTACATATTTTTTAGGATATAATTAAGCGATTTGGAGCTTAAGCATATTGATTGGAGGTCATGGAGGGATGGGGTGATGTAGGAGAAGGATGCTAAGCAATTGGGAGTGATATATAGAGGTCGATGGATGGTAGGGTGGTATACATGATAGGTAGATTTATTTCCCTTTAGTAGGGTAATATGATAGTTTGGTTTGTGATATGGGATATTGGATGCACTTGTTGTGATATATAGGAGGTAGGGTGATCGAGGGAGGTGACCTGTAGTGCCTCCCTTAAGTGGTGAGAGGGATCCATCGATGGGGATTCTAGATATGGATAACATAATAAATATTATTAAGTATGATGCATGGTGTACCACATAGAGGTAAGATCTAAGATTTGGAGTGATTTATGGTTGTGTGCAGCTAGTGGGAGTTGGAGTGATTTATGGTTGTGTGTAGCTAGTGGGAGGATTGTCTAAATTTATGGGGTAGGCACTAGGAGGAGTTGGACCAGAGTTGGATGCAAGATCAAATGATGAGATAGAGGTTCCTCTTCGATGGCAGATGTGATGTCAAGATGATGGATCTAGGATTCTTTTTATGATATCACCAGATCGATAGGCCAACAATGGAGGTCATCCCATATATGATACAATGTCCATGGAGGAGGGAGGTGATATGGTGACTGATGCATTAGGAGGATCTCTGTAGGGATACAAGATGATTATGGAGGAGGATGACATTGGATACATTGGGGATATAACTTTTTATGTACAAGAGAGGAAAGATGTTCAATAGGAGTTGTTGATACTGAGGGAGAGGGTATGATATCTAGAGGGGTGATTGCACAAGAGTGAGGTATATTGGACCCTATATCTAAGAAAATAGATAGAGGAGCACCAAGAGTTAGAGGAGATGTTGGTAGTAGGAGATCAGGTGAGTTGGAAAGGGAGGGAGGAGTTGGAGAGATATTTTATGGAACTATGTAGATGGCTTTAGATGCATGAGGTAAGGCATGTTAGTATTGTGAAGGAGTTGTGACATCGAGTTGCAAATATGATGGCTTCTAAGGAGAGATTGAAGGTAAATATTTCTAGGGTATAGTAGGTCTAAGAGAATAGCAATGCAAACTGAGCAACGCATGAGGTAGAGGTGGAAAAGTTGTGTGTTGAGATAGAGAGATAGTAATAGGTATAGAAGGAGGTTGATCATACAAGGGTTACAGTTGAGCAGGCCGTGTTAGGGGTGATAGGTGTGGGGGCTAAGGTAATTGATTTGCAAGTGGAGGTGTATAATTTATGGTGAGAAAATGAGGATGTTTCGAGGTTGTATAGATAGGAGGGGTTGATGAGGATGCAGTGTGAGGTTACCTTGATTTTTTTTGTGCATGCAATTCCATATTATTGTGGGTCACAATCGAGATCAAGGTCACAATCATAGACATAGATGCATTTGTAGTAGAGTTGATGGAATGCTCCATATATAGTATCAAGAGAGCTTAGGATAGTAGTATTGGAGGTATCTTATATGGGAGCTACCCCAAATGTAGATAGGTTAGTAGTATCTATGGCAGCATAGGTGGAAGAGGAAGTTTCGATATCTAGTGGGGAAGCGAAGGTGCACGGGGTGGAGCAGGTGATAGTGGCTCAAGCAGGGAGTGGTGAGACTCCTACCGAGAAATAAGGCTAAGATATATGATGGATGGATTCTATTTTATAGCCTAGGGGTAGTTTTTTTATCATAATATATATACATGCTTTTTTTATTGTGTCTTTATATTCATGTGTTATGATTTGATGTGAATGAATGTGTGATTTATCATTTCATGTATGGGTTAGTGTAAAATATTGGTAGGTGAATGTATGATGAATGTACATGTATACCTGTGGTAAAATGTAAAATAATAATATCACTTTAGATTATATGTATTGTGGAATGACGTAATGTAAATGCATGAATGTAAAATAGATGCAATGATGCATGTATGTGAATGATGAAATGCATATAGGAAGCACTTGTATCGTAATAGAACAGGTGGTAATGTGATCTATTCCAATATCCTAGGGATGTAGGATGGTATATGGAATTATGCAATACTCTTGACTATCATAGTTATATCAACCAAACATCATGAGAGACTAAACAAGGTTCAACTACAACTCATAACTAATATGACTAGATCAAATTCGGTCAGGGACCAGTGTGCACAAATAGTGATGTTTATTTATCTATTTTTATGGATGTAAGACTAACCCATTGCAAAAATAAAAAAAATAGATATCTCATCCACAAGCATGCAGTTATATGTACAAAAGAAGGTTGCTAATGTGATAGATGTGTCACCACTTTGAAGACTATTCCACTGGAATACAGGTGCTTAGAGCCTATTACTAGCAATGGAAATCATCATGTGATGTTATGTTAAACTAAAGGACCAAAGGATACTAAGCAGAACAATAGTGCTCTTGGAGGTTTTATCTTTTGTTTTCTTCCCGTTGTTATTTTGATTCTCTTTTTGTGGTACTATTTTTGTTATTGGCTTTCTTTTTTTTGTAATGTGGGCATTGTCTTTTGTTTCCTACCTGTTTTCTAATTTTTGCTTATGTTTATCCCTTTTTAATCCCCAATTCGTATTTTTATCACACAAATGATTGGATGAGTAGAATAAATCATTCGCTATATGGTGATATCTATGCAAGGTTTTGTCTTACCTAGACTCAAAACTTGCTTAAAAATATGATATGTGTGAGTGGTCCCTAAAAGAAGTTGAACCAACCAAATAAAGTTGTAAGAAGCGTAAGAACTTGCCAATTAGAGGTGAGGTTGAATTAACTGATGAGTGATCAAAATCATGATAATAATTATATAATCTATAATCCTAAGAAGATGAGTGTTCAGCCAAGTGATTATGGTAACAAGTACATTTTTTAATCCTATCATAAGTGCACTTCTATAGGTGGAATGTACAAACATGAATAAATATATAAAAATAGGAGTGATGTATATATGCAATAGATGCAATGTGAGGTATATAGTGTGCAGGAATAATATCTACAACAGGAAATATATGAAACTCAATGATATGAGAGTGGAAAATTATATTGGAAGAAATGGTCATGTGAAGAGGTGATGGGAGGAATGAAATTTAGATGTGGTTGCTCTAGTATGTGAGGGGTGTAAAAATTACACGGGATGAATGTAAGTGGGAAAATACACATATTTATGAAGAACAAGGAAAAGGAGATGTGAAGAAATATGGTGAAGAAAACAATGATGAAGAAATTTAGTGAAAGGAGAATGAAGAAACAAAGAAGGGATAAATAAGAGAAGTAGAAGAAAAGATATAATTATCATAAGTGTATAGCCACCCAAAGCATAACCATACAATGATGCAGAACACAAAGGAGAAAGTAAATCTAGCATAGGTATGTAGTTGCTCGAAGCATGACCATACAATTATGTAGAACAGAAAGGAGAATGGAAATATAGCATAGGTATGTAGCCACTCAAAGCATGACCATACAATAATGTTGGATAACAAGAAGAAGATGAGGAAGAAGAGAGGAAATATAGCATAGGTATGTATCTTCTCGAAGCATGACTATACAACAATGTTTAATAACAAGAAGAAGAGGAGGAAGAAGAAAGATAAAAAATGGGAAGATAATTTAAGAATGTGTGAAATGGTGAAGATCAAGTCATGAATGACGAGGTGACATGGTGATACGACCAAAATTTTGGTAATATATGTAGTTTAATAACTGTTGGAAATAATGGGGTGTCGATTTGAAGGACTCGTGTGAAGGAGTGGGGCAAGTAATGGGAGGAGATGCAATGCTCAGGTTTCCAACAGAGGTGGTGTATGGATATTGTGTACGAACTGTGCCATCTACCAAGTTGTTGATGAGGCTTTCAAAAGTGTGGTAGTGGTCGATGTCATGCCCCAGTTATCAATGGTAAATACATAATTGGTTTTCCTTGTAATTTCTTAGCTTGGGATGAAGGGGATCGATGGGATGAATTTTTGATAATTCGATGAGTTAAACATGCATTAGTTGGTAAAAAATGTGGGAGAGTAGCTCTAAAAGTATAGGTGTGATACAAATGTATGGCTCAGGTGGTGATGAGCACAAAGGATGTGGGGTAGGCCTCAGTGGTTGGACTATGGCTCTAGAATCTAGTGGGGGATGAGTGTGGGAGTGAGGTACAGTAATGGATGAATATGAGGGAATACAGGTTGTGGAAGAATGGCATGGAGGGGAATGACATTAAAAATGGCTCAAGTGTAACTTGAGGTTGTCAAGGTGGGAAAGAATTTTGTGGATATCGAGATGTGGGGGTGATGAAATCAAGGCTAGTCGAAAGTGAGACTCCAATATAATAATTAAGAACACAATATTATACAGAAAGGGGGGTGAACAGTATAAGATAACATTTTAATTTTCTTTCCAAAATAGTATTGATCAATATAATCAATGGTAATATCAATATCAATAACCAAAGCAATGCACCAATAATCACACACAATAGAGACACCACAGTTTACGTGGTTCATCCAATGCGGGCTACTCCACGGAGAAAATATTTTGCTAAAACTTTATCAATCAATATCTTAGGAATCCTTCCAAATTACAATGTTTATGGACCTTTGTCCAAAGGATATGCTGATCCCCTAGTCTCAAATTCATGGATCTCTTCCACAGGAAAACTCTTCCCCCTTCTGCTCTGGCTAGTGATCTTCTAGAAGACTATGTATCTCTATTGCACTGATTGGTGGATCTCTCTCCACTTGAAGACTCCTCACTTAGATTTATCTTCAATTGACCTAGTTTTTGGATCTCTATCCACTAAAAATCTATCCTCTATACTTTGTCACCTCCAAAGCTATGTCAATAGGTTCACTCAGAACCTCATCAAATATTCTCAATAGGCTCACTCAAAACTTGCTCAAATATGATCAATAGGCTCACTCAGAACCTGCTCAAATATGCTAAATAGGCTCACTCATAACTTGCTCAAATCTTCTCAATAGACTCACTCAAAACCTGCTCAAATATGCTCAATAGGATCACTTAGAACCTACTCAAATATTCTCAATAGGCTCACTCAAAACCTACTCAAATATGCTCAATAGGCTCACTTAGAACCTGCTCAAATCTGCTCAATAGGCTCACTCAGAACCTGCGCTTACTCAGAACCTGCTCAAATCTTCTCAATAAGCTCACTCAGAACCTACTCAAATCTACTTAGCAAGCTTTCACAAAATATTACACAAAAATAGTCCACAAGCCTTCTCAAAGAATTGCCTCAAATCAACTCAATAAAATCTCAACTTGATCTCATAGAAGCATAAAGAGAATTGTTATAGACTCAATATGTTCTATACTCAAATCCCAATCTCAATTCAAAGCAATCTCAACTCAGCTCAATCTTATAGAAGCATAAAGAGAATTGTTAGAGACTCAATATGTTCTATACTCAAATCCCAATCGCAACTCAAAGCAATCTCAACTCAGCTCAATCTTAACTTAATCTCATATAAGAATAAAGAGAATTGTTAAAGACTCAATATGTTCTATACTCAAATCCCAATATCAACTCAAAGCAATCTCAAATCAACTCAATATTAACTCAATATCATAAAAGAATAAAGAGAATTGTTAGAGACTCAATATGTTCTATTCTCAAGTCTCAATCTCAACTCAATTAGAATATAGAATAGTTTGTTTCATGGAACTTTAACAACCACTTCATGCAACCACTTTACTAGGCTCAATCAACTATACTCAACCAATCACTTCAAAAAACAACTCTTTCTCACAAACCCTAGTCCAAGCATGAATCAACTAACTCAAAATGTTTCCAACAATGCTCAAAAACAAATATTACATAATAATGATACTCATGTTATTTTCTAACTCAAGTTTAATTTCTTTGCATCACCCATTGGTTTCAACAACAATGCTAATAAGACAAGGTTTTAATCACAACTCTCAATTCAAAAAACCTTGAAGCATAAAATCAAATTACTTCACTCAACCAATGGTCTAAACAACAATGCTTATCAAACAAGGTTTAATCACAACTCACAATCTAGAAAACCTTGAAGCATTAATTCAACCACTTTCAAAAAATAAACCACAATCAATCCTTTTCACTCCAATGATATTTAAAAAATCAACCACCCAAATAAAATCAATGGAGAGTATTACTCATACATTTTTGATGCCTTATGAGTTGTCCACTAAATCTATCACACTCAACACACTTTATTTTTCAACTCTTAACAAGGGTTAGAGATCTTGAGTAATAACACAACAATAATATCCAAATAACACCTTATTACTCCTACTTTATTTTAACATCCACCAAAGTTCTTTTTAAAATAAAACCCTTACTCAAAATAACTTTCACTAAAAATAACTTTATCAAAAACCCTTATTACTCCTAAAAATTTCAAAAAATCACAATTAAAAATAATTTACAACTCAAATAGCCACCATGACCTTATTCCCTAAGGTTACTCAAAAAATCAACTAACGAAGCACCTTTACCCCTTATCACTCCACCTTAGGCAATCTGAACAAAATATTATTAAAAACCTTAATACCTGCCTCGAGGGGAATCGAACCCTCATATTTCCCCAACGTGAATGCCCTATTTACGGCCAAGATACCACATGAGCTACAGGCTCATTGGTGAAAAATAAGCATCACCCGCTTCTTATCTTTCACCCTCTTTCGCCAAGTGAAAAGTATGCGCCTTAGGTGCCTCAATAGAACAAAGCCAAACACGATGCTTGCAGGAAACAAATGCACAACCTCCTTGTCATCAACACCTTTGCACAATCCAAGCTTCCACTAGGCCACGTTGTCCAATGTATTTTGGGAAGTGGTCGTTGTCTCCCTTTAATGTGCGTTGCATCACTTAAACGAAAAACACCTCTTTTGCTTTGCAAATACCAAGCGCAAATATCAACGAACAAGGATGAATGAATTAAAAAAAATCAATGGCATATTTATATGTCTTCCCTTTGCTTTGGAAACATCAGCCTTTTTTAAACTTCCTTCATGATTTTGGTGGATAAACTTTTAATTTTAATTTTAAAATTTAAACTAAATCTTTTAAAATTGAATATCTCCATCACCGGAGCACCTTTTTTGATGAAACGAAAAGCCAACTTGGGTTTTAAGAAAAACCCATTTCAAATATTCCATCTATGATTTTAAATAAAACCTTTATAAAAGATTCCCTTGAAGCTCCTTTGGAACCAAATTCCATGCATCCCTTCTTGAATCTTTGATCAAAAACCTTTGCTTCTCATGAAGCTCTTTGTGAAACACAAACATAGTGCTTACTTACATAGATCCTTTTGACATCAATGACAACTCTTAGCTTAAATTTCCAACAACCTCCCCCTTTGTCATTGATGGCAACCCATATCCTTTTACTGAAATATGACCTTCTTTTTTTCTCCCCTTGGGACTTTGCTCCCCCTAGCTCAAATATTTCTCAAATATCAAATCTCTCCCCATATCAAAAACTCTCCTCAATATACACAAATATATCCCCCTTTAACATCAATGGCAAAGGGTCACCTTTGGGTCTCAGGGCTAAGAATGAGCCTTTTAGCTTAGCCCCTCCCCCACCTCCACATGAGGTTGTTAATTTTGGGGTGGGAGTATTTCTACTCCTCGAAAGCATAGATCTGTGCCTTTATCTTTCTCTCTTATTTTGTGAGTCTTTTGAATCCTCTCACTGTTTCTTTCCAAGTTATTATTCTTGTTCCTATCATCACTTCTATTCCTATTTTTATTCTTGTTCTCATCCATGTTTTTGTTCTTGTTTTGATTATCATCCTTGTTCCTATTTATGTTCATACCTCTATTCCTATTCATATTTTTGTTCTTGTTCACATTCCAATTCTTGTTCATATTCCTGTTCCTGTTCATGTTCCTATTCCTGTTCAAGCCTGTTTCTAGAATATTTTCTCTACACCATCTTGCTATGTGACCATAATTAATGCACTTATAACATTTAATGTTATTATTCCTTGTAGGTGCAAATGTCTTATGATTTCTTCTAGTGAAGAGATATCCTCTTCTATCGTGACCCCTATAGTTCACTACTTTGTGACAAAACTCATTACATGAGAAGCAATAACCATGAAAAAGTTGTCCTTTCCCATATTACTACCTTTCATGTGTCTTGCATTGTGAAGCCATGTGCCCAAACCTGTGACATGAAAAACATCTTCCATTGAAGAACCCTTGCCTAGATCCCATTGGTCTCTTAATCTCTTCTACATGTTTCCTATTCCATATGTTCCTTACTTATGCATTGTTCCTTTCCTTGTTGAACTTCCTATTATCCAACTTCTCCTTAGAAGTATCACTCTCCATTTTACTTACTTATTTTGACTCTTCTTCTTTTCTGGTGTTTGAGCTTGACTCTCCTTTTTCTATTTCTTGTTTCCCATGTTCTTATTTAGAAATAAATCTTGTCATGGTGACTGATGACCTTTGTGCATTGATAATCCTATCCAAAGTCTTTGAATTTTTCTCACACTTGTGTAGCTTGTCCTTGGAACCTTTTACTTCCATCCTTAGTGAAACTATCTCATGCTCTAATCTTTCACACTCTAGATCTTTTGTCTTTAATTTTTTGGCCATACCTTCTTCAATCCTTCTTGCTTCTTCAGCCATAGTTTTGAAGTTGGTGAGTTCCTATAGAAACCTTGCTTGTGCTTTCTCATATTCTTGAGCTTGAACCCTTAATATTGAGTTCTCACTTTTTAATTATTCAAGAGTAATCATAAGCCTTTCACATTCTATCTCTTTTACCTTTGATTGTTTAATCATACCTTCTTCAAATCTTCTTGATTTTTAAACCTTATCTCTCAAGTCAAAGATATCTTGTAGAAGATTTTTCTTACATTTCTCATCTTCTTTTATTTGAGCCTTAAATTTTAAATTCTCTCTTTTCAATTCACCAAGTTCCTTAAGAGTGGGCTCCTCTTATTTTTTTTAATCTTCCTCTTCTTCAATTTCTTCCATTGTCCAAAGTGGATTTTCTTATTGATACCTGCTTCGACTATTCTTGTTACATTTTTTTGACTCATTCTTTAGAACTTCAAATCTAAGAGAATCATATTCATCTTCACTGTTATCAAACCCATTGCAATAACTTGCATCATGACCGATTTGACCAAAAAAAACATTCTTGTGGATAATAAGCTGCATGGTGACTTGTGTTCCCATATCTGGTATAAAACTTTATCATTCTAGATATTTCTCCATTACTTGATTCATCTCTTGAATCTATTTCCATTTTTACTCCCAACACAACAATACTAAACTCATATTCCTTTTCTTTCATGACCATAGGTGTTATTTTCTTCTTGTGTCTCATGCTTCTACTTATACCTTTATTTACCATTTGTGTTCTTGTAGGATATTCCTTCAAGCTATTAAAATTCTTTCGAAGGAACTGGATCTGATACCAATTGAAGAACACAAGCCTATACTAAGAGGGGGGTGAACAGTATAAGACCACTTTTTACTTTTCTTTCCCAAAAAATATTAATCAATATAATCAATGTTAATATCAATAACAATAACCAAATGAATGCACCAATCATCACACATAATAGAGACACCACAATTTACGTGGTTCACCCAATGTGGGCTACTCCACAGAGAAAATATTTTGCTAAAAATTTCTTAATCAATATCTTGGGAATCCTTGACAATTACAATATTTATGGACCTCTGTCCAAAGGATATGTTGATCCCCTAATATCAAGTTCATGGATCTCTTCCATAGGATAACTCTTTCTCCTTCTTCTCTGGCTAGTGATATTCTAGAATATTTTGTCTCTTTGTTGTACTGATTGGTGGATCTCTCTCCACTTGAAGACTCCTCACTCAAATATATCTTAAATTGTCCTAGCTACTAGATCTCTATCCACTGAGACTCTGTCCTCTGTACTCTATCATCTCCAAAGCTCTATCAATAGGTTCACTTAGAACCTCCTCAAATATGCTCAATAGGCTCCCTCATAACTTGCTTAAATCTTCTCAATAGGTTCACTAAGAACCTACTCAAATATGCTCAATAGGCTCACTTATAACTTGCTCAAATCTTCTTAATAGGCTCACTTAGAACCTGCTCAAATATTCTAAATAGGCTCACTTAGAACCTATTCAAATATGCTCAATAGGGTCACTTAGAACCTGCTTAGATCTTCTCAATAGGCTCACTCAGAACCTACTCAAATCTTCTCAATAGGCTCACTCAGAACTTGTTCAAATCTGCTCAATAGGCTCACTCAGAACCTGCTCAAATATGCTTAGCAATCTTTCACAAAATCTTACACAAAAATAGTCCACAATAATAAAGAGAATTTTTAGAGACTCAATATGTTCTATACTCAAATACCAATCTCAAATCAAAGTAATCTCAACTCATCTTAATCTTAAATCAATCTCATAGAAGCATAAAGAGAATTGTTAGAGACGTAATATGTTCTATACTCAAATCCCAATCTCATCTCAAAGTAATCTCAACTCAGCTTAATCTTAACTCAATCACATAGAAGCATAAAGAGAATTGTTAGAGACTCAATATATTCTATTCTCAAGGCTCAATCTCAACTCAATCAGAATATAGAATTGTTTGTTTCATGGAACTTGAACAACCACTTCATGCAACCACTTGACTAGGCTCAATCAACTGTACTCAACCAATCACTTCAAGAAACAACTCTTTCTCACAAATCCTAGTACAAGCATGAATCAACTAACTCAAAAAATTTCCAACAATGCTCAACAACAAATATTACATAACAATGATACTCATGTTCTTTTCTAACTCAAGTTCAAGTTCTTTGCATCACCCATTGGTTTCAACAATGTTAATAATATAAGGTTTTAATCACAACTCTCAATTCAAAAAACCTTTAAGCATAAACTCAAAGTACTTCACTCAACCAATGGTCTAAACAAAAATGCTTATCAAACAAGGTTTAATCAGTACTTCACTCAACCAATGGTCTAAACAAAAATGCTTATCAAACAAGGTTTAATCACAACTCACAATCCAAAAAACCTTGAAGCATTAACTCAACCACTTTCAAAACAGAAACCACAATCAATCCTTTTCACTCCAATGATATTTCAAAAATCAACCACCCAAATAAAATCAATGGAGATTATTAATCATACCTTTTTGATGCGTTATGAGTTGTCCACTAAATCTGTCACACTCAACACACTTTTTTTTCCAACTCTTAACAACGCTTAGAGATCTTGAGTAATAACACAACAATAATTTCCAAATAACACCTTATTACTCCTACTTAATTTTAACATCCACCAAAGTTCTATTTAAAAGAAAACCCTTACTCAAAATAACTTTCACTAAAAAGAACTTTATCAAAAACCCTTATTACTCCTAACAATTTCAAAAAATCACAATTAATAATAATTCACAACTCAAAAAACCACCATGACCTTATTCCCTAAGGTTACTCAACAAATCAACTAACGAAGCACCTTTACCCCTTATCACTCCACCTTAGGCAATACAAACAAAATATTAATAAAAACCTTAATACCTACCTCCAGGGGAATCGAACCCTCATCTTGCCCCAACACAAACGCCCTAGCTGCAGCCAAGCTGCCACATGAGCTGCGGGCTCGTTGGTGAAAAAGAAGTGCCACCCGCTTCTTATCCTTCACCCTCTTCTGCCAAGAAAAAAGTATGTGCCTTGGGCACCTCAAAAGAACAAAGCCAAAAATGATTCTTGCGGTAATTGAATGCACAACCTCCTTGTCACCAACACCTTTGCACAATCCAAATTGCCACTAGGCCACGCTGCCCAATGCATTTTGGGAAGTGGTCATTGTCTCCCTTTAATATTCGTTGTGTCACTTAAACAAAAAACATGAGCTCTTTTTCTTCACAAATACCAAGAGCAAATATCAATGAGCAAGGATGAATGAATTAAAAAAAAAATCAATGGCATATTTATATGCCTTCCCTTTGCTTTGGAAACGTCAACATTTTTTAAACTTCCTTCATGACGTCGACGGATAAAATTTTAATTTTAATTTTAAAATTAAAAATTAAAATTTAAACTAAATATTTTAAAATTAAATATCTCCATCACCGAGGCACCTTTTCGATGAAAAGAATAGCCAACTTTGGTTTTAATAAAAATCCATTTCAAATATTCCATCTATGGTTTTAAATAAAACCTTTAGCAAAGATTCCCTTGAAGTTCCTTTTGGAACCAAACACCATGCATCCCTTCTTGAACCTTTGATCAAAAATCTTTGCTTCTCATGAAGCTCTTTGTGAAACACAAACATAGTTATTACTTACATAGATCCTTTGTACATCAATGACAACTCTTAGCTTAGGGACTCAAAATTTCCAACAAATAATGGGGTTGGGATATAGGTACAAATATGATAATGAACGAGGGGAATAGGGAGGAGATTGGAATGGGTGAGGTGGTGGTGGAGTAGGCTATAGAGGAATACCAAAGAATGGGGATGGGGATGTCTAGAGAATGGGTGGTGTGTGGGATGGCTATATGGAGAGATGTGGTTGAGATGGGTGAGAACACAAGAGGCCAACTTGGGAAAAATTATGGTGAAGGGATTTGTCATAAGGTCTCATTCCACTCGGTAGGGGTGGAGGTAATCTTGAGGACTATAATTAAGTAGGTGAATTTCCACTGTTAAGAGTGAAATAACGAAGTAAAGGTCATCAAGTTGAAGATGTTGGTAGATATGGATATCACCCATCAACTAATAGAGGAGGGGTGATCCTCGTGCATGATGGTATGGTGGGTGAGAATGCTCCTTCTTATCCACAAAGGTTGGAGAGGGAAATCTAACTATCACCAGAGTGAGGAGAATAGGAGGAATCCCTACGATCTGGTGAGTGAGGTCGAGGTGATGTCTCATGAGCTGAATGTGATGAAATGGACAACTAAAAAACATGAACAAGGCTAGATGGCATCACAATATCATTTGGGGTGATTGGTACTGGAGGGAGTGTTGAAAGGTCTTGCATGATGGAGCAATGGAATGCTAAAAGCATAGATCTAAATCAACATGTCTTTTCAAAGGTATCATGACTGAGGATCATGAACCTACAAGACAAAATATACCAAAAGCATAAAAACGACATATAAAACAAGTGTTTCTATCATGTAATAAAAATTGCAAAGTGTGTGTTATTGGGAAAAACATTGGTTAGTTTTTCTATGATTAAATTAATTGCCTCCATTTAATTGTCAACCCGGGGTAGCTCGTAGTCTTGTGAGTAGCCATGCACAATATATGCTTATAATTTCTCCTTTAGAGATGAGTACCTTAGATTTATGGTTTTATGGGGTGTTTGATGTTCACTAAATTTTTGATTCTAAATCCCAAACCAATAATCTACCCTACATTCATGAAAACATGACTAGAATGCACACAGAAATTAAATAGTACTTTTCTAAATATTACTAAAAATTAGGGAAAATAATAGGAAAATAATTTAATCTATAGAAAATTAAATAATAAGAAATAGGGTAAAGTAAGGTAAGAACTCTTTTATAAGTGGACCCACGCTTCCAGCAAGTTTTTCCTATATTAAATCTTCACTGGATGCTTTAAACGATTTAATAGAAAATAACTCAAAAATTATTTTATTAATATTTGCAGCAAAGAATTTAGAAAAATGTATGGGGGCTCTTCTTTAGGGGTGGATTGCATATTTATAATATATTTGTCCACACCATGTTACAATTTGCAAAACAAATCGAAAAAATGATTCTCTTTTACAATTGCCTGCATGAATGAAGGAATCAAGCAAAATATCGAGCTTGGTGAGCTATTTCAACGTATTTTGTTTCCATAATACGTCTGATATTTTTTTTGTCTGATTTACATAAATATTTCATGTAGCAGCTATAAATGGAGTTCTAGCATTGAAATAGGTGGCTAGTAATATTTGATGTCATCCCTTATCCAGTTTCAATGCTGGAACTCCATTTATACTTGTTGCTAAAATTTTGCTCTGTTCTACCGACCACAGAGTCATACTAGAATTTGGATTTAGTAGAAATCAAGTGCCTTGTCTGAAGAAGTCAGGAAGTAGGCACCTTGTCTATAGAATTTAGGAAGTAGGTGCCTAACGGTAAGTAGGCGCCTAATGTGAAGC
The DNA here is from genome assembly GCA_028583015.1 of Wollemia nobilis. Lineage (NCBI taxonomy): Eukaryota > Viridiplantae > Streptophyta > Pinopsida > Araucariales > Araucariaceae > Wollemia > Wollemia nobilis. The sequence goes on from JAQPPZ010017109.1 coordinate 5,652,296, forward strand.
AGACGCCTAATGAGAATAAGGCACCTAATAGGAAGTAGACGCCTAACAGGAAGAATGTGCCTAACAGTTAAGTGCCAAATGAAAGTCAAGCACTTCAAAGGGAATTGGGCACTTGAATTCATTCTTCACACCAATGTTCTGCAAATTTTTTACCTTCATGAAATCATAAGTTCCAGGTTTGAATGGGACCTTGACAGAAACATGCCAAAATGCAACAATTTCCACAAAATCTACATAGAATACACATAAATACAAATATTAAATAACATATAGAATAAACTATTAAATATATATAATTTTCATAAAACATGTACATATATAAAAATAAGTGTCATATTTTATAGGGAAATAAGTACAAAAAATGAGCATTTCTAAGGCTCATCATCCTCCCATGCTTAAGGGGTGGCACGTCCTTGTACCACTTTATACTAGTAATTACTAGTGTTGTTTACAACATCCCAATAAGCCATGTTAGTCTCTATCATTTTATTTTTTGTCGCCTTTGCTTTTTTCTTGTCTTGGGAATTTTACCCCTTAGGTGCTTTGGGAGAAGCTACCTTCTATCTCTACTATTTTTGGTGCTTGCTGCATCGAACTAGCTTATTTGGCCCTGATATTTTCTTGGGCAGTTGCCTTGTCTATGCCACCTTGCATTTTTTGATGTTCAAATAGTAAATAGATAAACTGGTGGCATATTTCTAGAATGCGAGCTCTACCATTTTATAGTACTCATTGTGAAGGGGTAACTCTTCACCCACAAGCACTACTTCTTCATTGCCAAATGGAATGCTATACTTATTAGAAACTTTGTATGTGGGCAAATCGACCCCTATTGGATCAAGATCAGGTTCACCCTTGACCTCTATTTTTGCCATCGTAGGAGTTCTACTGCTTGATGCCTGATCTACAGGTGGTATAGGACCCATAAATCTCATCCTAATGAAATATGCCTTCATTCTTGAAGGTTGATCACCTACCAACCCATATAAGCTCTAGAACTGCTCAGGTCAGGAAACTAGAATTTTTTTGGAAGGCCTATTGAATTATTTTTTGGCCTCTTTTTTCGATCCTTTATGGGCCCTCTTAGAACCATTTTTCCAATTCTTTTTTTATACTACCATATCTTCTTTGAGCCTTTCAAATTTTTATTTTTGGGTAGAAAAAAATTATTTGTTTGCCTCTTATTCATCATCAGAATCTATTTTGATGCCTCATTAGATTCTATGCCCAATGCCTTCAATTCGATAACTCTTTCTTTAATTTTGGGTCATCACTGTGATGCCCTTACAACTTTTTTTTGACCTCATATTTATTTTTTGCATCCTAGGGTATGTTGGTGTTGTTGTTGCTTCCTAGTTTACAACAAATACAGGTTGTTGAGCCTCTTATTCCTCTATAGTAAATTGTTGCTCATCTAGGACTGCTTCTTCTTCGTAAGATTTTTTGACCCCTGCATCAACTAGAGAATGTTCTAGCTCTTCCTCCTTACCTAAAACTTGAAACTCTTCAACCTCCATCTCATTCTCCTCTTTATCTCCTTTTTCTACAAACTATTCTAAATTCTGAGGTTCCTCAACCTCAACTTCATATTCCTAAAATACTAGTTCTACAGAATAAGATGTGAAATAGGGCTGCTCTACTTCCATTATAGCATCATCTCCCTTATCTATTTCTATATCATTAGGGGGAAAATTTATTTCCCCATCAGTTTGCACCACTACATCTACTTTGGTTGGGTGCTCGACTCCCACTACTCTGCTCTACAGTTGCAATTGGCTTATTTTCCCTTGCAATTGCCAAATTATCTGATATAATTTATGCATCTTTAATGTAGCCTCCTTCCTGGACTCTTGAAATATAGTCCATTCTTCTTTGTATTTGGCTTCCCAAGTGGAAGCATGATTTCTCAATACCTGTAGTTATTGTTGCAAATCTTCCTCCTAGCCCTTCTGTAGCAAATATTCTACTACAACCTCCTATTGAGGATTTTAACCCTTGGATATATCTTGTAAAATCTGGGCAAGCACTCTTCCTTGTTCAACTCATCGATCACTATTTCATCATCGGATGAGCTCGAAACCACCTTTGATGCCTTTGTCATTATGCTTTGAGTCCTGCTGGAAATTGACATGAAAGTAAGGCTTGGAGGATCCTGCCTTACCTCATCCTCGAATTAAGGGGCAGTGGGAGATAGATCATGTTCTACTTCCTCACCAAATTGGATAAAAATTGGGGATGATGCTTGTCCTACTTCCCCTATATTTTCTATAGGCTAGGAAATAGGCACCATCTCTTCTCCTTATATCACCTCTTGGGATGACTGCTTATTTTGAATTGGCACCTCCCCATCTTCTTGTGCCCTTGCAACTATAGTAGTTCCATCGGTATCCTCAACCATCACATTTTTATGTGACTCTGCATATCGTATCAAGGACAAAATCTGGCCATGGTAAGCCAAGGTAGATGTTGTTCCTACTTGGTATCATTTGGCCTCATCCTTGAGAGTGCATGTAAGGTAATGTGGGATGTTGATTTTATCCCCATGTAGTATGTGATTGAGAAAACAAAAATGATTTATGTTCAATGTGGTGTACCTACTGGAGAAAGTGAATAATTGCACAATCTATTCATAGACCACCCTCTAGAGCTCAAGGATGTGGTGTTTGGGTAAACCAGTGCACTTTAGATGATTGATAAGTCCCCAAAAGAATATCTATGCACAAAGAATGAGATTATCTTCCTTGTATATATGATCCCCTATCAAGGGGAGACCCATCACCATGGCGATATAATTTTTGATGACTAGAATATCCAATCCTCACATGTGCATGATCCCATCCCTCATGGATGCTATAAATTTGTTTGCTACCACTACATCCTAGCCCTAACTGACCAGTTGATAATGCTCCATCCATCCTACAACATCAAATTGGGTTTACACGTCTACATAAATCCCTGAGCAATCGGGAGGTTCACTTTTCTTGAGGTCGTGGTTCTTTGTTTTCCCCCCATGATTTTCCTTTGGTTTACATTTCTCTTGGAAACACTTGATTTTCTCCCTAAATTCTATAGCACTTCACACTCTATTTTTTTATTTCTCTTTCTATAGGCAGATTTATAGTAGTTGTTAAGAAATTTTTTAAGCAACTACTTTCTTGCATGCATGAGGTTAATTACCATAATCAACAATGATTATGGTTATTCGTGGTAAATTTCCTTCGAGTATGTGATCGGTTGTGTGGAGGTGATAACCATAGGCATTCAACCAATCAGATACATGACACATAGCATAGTGTCAAGTGAAATTATTTGGTTGGCTAGGATAGTAATGGGGGTTGTGCTGACACTTTTCCATAGACACACATGCATATGAAAAAATGTAGACATAAAATAAAAAATTTAATCATGCACCTAAATTTGTTTCGTGGGTGTATATGTGTAGATATATGTGGTGTATTACTATTGGCTGATGTTTTATGAATAGGCAAACCACAATGAATATTATGGCCATATTTACCATCCTCATCCCAATATCAATCCAAAGCAATCTCAACTTAGCTCAATCTTATAGAAGCATAAAGAGAATTGTTAGAGACTCAATATGTTCTATACTCAAATCCCAATCGCAACTCAAAGAAATCTCAAATCATCTCAATATTAACTTAATCTCATATAAGAATAAAGAGAATTGTTAGAGACTCAATATGTTCTATACTCAAATCCCAATATCAACTCAAAGCAATCTCAAATCAACTCAATATTAACTCAATCTCATAAAAGCATAAAGAGAATTGTTAAAGACTCAATATGTTCTATTCTCAAGGCTCAATCTCAACTCAATTAGAATATAGAATAGTTTGTTTCATGGAACTTGAACAACCACATCATGCAACCACTTGACTAGGCTCACTCAACTATACTCAACCAATCACTTCAAAAAACAACTCTTTCTCACAAACCCTAGTCCAAGCATGAATCAACTAACTCAAAATGTTTCCAAAAATGCTCAAAAACAAATATTACATAATAATTATACTCATGTTATTTTCTAACTCAAGTTTAATTTCTTTCCATCACCCATTGGTTTCAACAACAATGCTAATAAGACAAGGTTTTAATCACAATTCTCAATTCATAAAACCTTGAAGCATAAAATCAAAGTACTTCACTCAACCAATGGTTTAAACAACAATGCTTATCAAACAAGGTTTAATCACAACTCACAATCTAGAAAACCTTGAAGCATTAATTCAACCACTTTCGAAAACGAACCACAATCAATCCTTTTCACTCCAATGATATTTAAAAAATCAGGCACCCAAATAAAATCAATGGATAGTATTACTCATACATTTTTGATGCCTTATGAGTTGTCCACTAAATCTGTCACACTCAACACACTTTATTTTTCAAATCTTAACAAGGATTAGAGATCTTGAGTAATAACACAACAATAATATCCAAATAACACCTTATTACACCTACTTTATTTTAACATCCACCAAAGTTCTATTTAAAAGAAAACCCTTACTCAAAATAAATTTCACTAAAAATAACTTTATCAAAAACCCTTATTACTCCTAACAATTTCAAAAAATCACAATTAAAAATAATTCACAACTCAAATAGCCACCATGACCTTATTCCCTAAGGTTACTCAACAAATCAACTAACGAAGCACCTTTACCCCTTATCACTCCACCTTAGGCAATCAAAACAAAATATTAATAAAAACCTTAATACCTGCCTCGATGGGAATCGAATCCTCATATTGCACCAATGTGAACACCCTATTTGTGGCCAAGATACCACATGAGCTACAGGCTCGTTGGTGAAAAAGAAGCGCCACCCGCTTCTTATCCTTCACCCTCTTCTGCCAAGTGAAAAGTATGTGCCTTAGGCACCTCAATAGAACAAAGCCAAAAATGATGCTTGTGGGAAAAAAATGCACAACCTCCTTGTCATAAACACCTTTGCACAATCCAAGCTGCCACTAGGCCACGTTGTCCAATGTATTTTGGGAAGTGGTCGTTGTCTCCCTTTAATGTGCGCTACATTACTTAGACGAAAAACACCTCTTTTTCTTTGCAAATACCAAGCGCAAATATCAACGAGCAAGGATGAATGAATTAAAAAAAAATTAATGGCATAGTTATATGTCTTCCCTTTGCTTTGGAAACATTGACCTTTTTGAAACTTCCTTCATGATGTCGACGGATAAACTTTTAATTTTAATTTTAAAATTAAAATTAAAATTTTAAATAAATTAAAATTAAAATTTTAAATAAATTAAAATTTAAACTAAATCTTTTAAAATTGAATATCTCCATCACCGAAGCACCTTTTTTGATGAAACGAAAAGCCAACTTGGGTTTTAAGAAAAACCCATTTCAAATATTCCATCTATGGTTTTAAATAAAACCTTTAGAAAACCTTCCCATGAAGCTCCTTTGGAGCCAAATGCCATGCATCCCTTCTTGAATATTTGATCAAAAACCTTTGCTTCTCATGAAGCTCTTTGTGAAACACAAACATAGTTCTTACTTACATAGATCCTTTTGACATCAATGACAACTCTTAGCTTAAATTTCCAGCAATCTCCCCCTTTGTCATTTATGGCAACCCATATCCTTTTACTGAAATCTGACCTTCTTTTTTGCTCCCCTTGGGACTTTGCTCCCCCTGGCTCAAAGCTTTCTCAAGTATCAAATCTCTCACCATATCAAAAACTCTCCTCAATATACACAAATATATTCCCCTTTAACATCAATGGAAAAGGGTCACCTTTGGGGCTCGGGGCTAAGAATGAGCCTCTTAGCTTAGCCCCTCCCCCACCTCCACATGAGGTTGTTAATTCTGGGTTGGGAGTATTTCTACTCCTTGAAAGCATAGATCTATGCCTTTATCTCTCTCTCTCTTATTTTGTGAGTCTTCTGAATCCTCTCATTATTTATTTCCAAGTTATTATTCTTGTTCCTGTCATCACTTCTATTCCTATTCTTATTCTTGTTCTCATCCATGTTTCTGTTCTTGTTTTTATTCTCATCCTTGTTCCTATTTATGTTCATACCTCTATTCTTATTCATATTTTTGTTCTTGTTCACATTCCTATTCTTGTTCATATTCCTGTTCCTGTTCATATTCCTGTTCCTGTTAAAGCCTATTTCTAGAATATTTGCTCTACACCATCTTGCTATGTGACCATCATTATTGCACTTATAACACTTAATATTGTTATTCCTTGTAGGTGCAAATGTCTTATGATTTCTTCTAGTGAAGTGATATCCTCTTCTATCGTGACCCCTGTAGTTCACTACTTTGTGACCAAACTCATTACATGAGAAGCAATAACCATGAAAAAGTTGTCCTTTCCCATATTACTACCTTTCATGTGTCTTGCACTGTGAAGCCATGTGCCCAAACCTGTGACATGAAAAACATCTTCCATTGAAGAACCCTTGCCTAGATCCCATTGGTCTCTTAATCTCTTCTACATGTTTCCTATTTCATATGTTCCTTACTTATGCATTGTTCCTTTCCTTGTTGAACTTCATATTATCCAACTTCTCCTTAGAAGTATCACTCTCCATTTTACTTACTTCTTTTGACTCTTCTTCTTTTCTGGTGTTTGAGCTTGACTCTCCTTTTTCTATTTCTTGTTTCCCTTGTTCTTATTTAGAACTAAATATTGTCATGGTGACTAATGACCTTTGTGCATTGATAATCCTATCCAAAGTCTTTGAATTTTTCTCAAACTTGTGTAGATTTTCCTTGGAACCTTTTACTTCCATCCTTAGTGAAACTATCTCATGCTCTAATCTTTCACACTCTAGATCTTTTGTCTTTAATTTTTTGGCCATACCTTCTTCAATCCTTCTTGCTTCTTCAGCCATAGTTTTGAAGTTGGTGAGTTCCTATAGAAACCTTGCTTGTGCTTTCTCATCTTCTTGAGATTGAACCCTTAATATTGAGTTCTCCCTTTTTAATTATTCAAGAGTAATCATAAGCCTTTCACATTCTATCTCTTTTACCTTTGATTGTTTAATCATACCTTATTCAAATCTTCTTTATTTTTAAACCTTATCTCTCAAGTCAAAAATATCTTGTAGAAGCTTTTTCTTACATTTCTCATATTCTTGTATTTGAGCCTTAAATTTAAATTCTCTCTTTTCAATTCACCAAGTTCCTTAAGAGTGGGTTCCTCTTATTTTTTTAATCTTCCTCTTCTTCAATTTCTTCCATTGTCCAAAGTGGATTTTCTTATTGATACCTGCTTCAACTATTCTTGTTACATTTTTCTGACTCATTCTTTAGAACTTCAAATCTGAGAGAATCATATTCATCTTCACTGTTATCAAACCCATTGCAATAACTTGCATCATAACCGATCTGACCACAAAAAAAACATTCTTGTGGATAATAAGCTACATGGTGAATTGTGTTCCCATATCTGGTATAAAACTTTATCAGTCGAGATATTTCTCCATTACCTGATTCATCTCTTGAATCTATTTCCATTTTTACTCCCAACACAACAATACTAAACTCATATTCCTTTTCTTTCATGACCATAGATGTTATTTTCTTCTTATGTCTCATACTTCTACTTATACCTTTATTTACCATTTGTGTTCTTGTAGGATCTTCCTTCAAGCTGTTAAAATTATTTCAAAGGAACTGGATCTGATACCAATTGAAGAACACAATCTTATACTGAGAGGGGGGTGAACAGTATAAGACCACTTTTTACTTTTCTTTCCCAAAAAATATTAATCAATATAATCAATGGTAATATCAATAGCAATAACCAAAGCAATGCACCAATCATCACACATAATAGAGACACCACAATTTACATGGTTCACCCAATGCGGGCTACTCCACGGAGAAAATATTTTGCTAAAAATTTCTCAATCAATCTCTTGGGAATCCTTTACAATTACAATGTTTATGGACTTCTATCCAAAGGATATGTTGATCCCCTAATCTCAAGTTCATGGATCTCTTCCATAGGAGAACTCTTTCCCCTTATGCTCTGGCTAGTGATCTTCTAGAAGATTTTGTCTCTCTATTGTACTGACTCGTGGATCTCTCTCCACTTGAAGACTCCTCACTCAAATGTATCTTCAATTATTCTAGCTACTAGATCTCTATCCACTGAGACTCTATCCTCTGTACTCTATCACCTCCAAAGCTCTATCAATAGGTTCACTTAGAACCTCCTCAAATATGCTCAATAGGCTCCCTCATAACTTGCTTAAATATTCTCAATAGGCTCACTAAGAACCTACTCAAATATGCTCAATAGTCTCACTTAGAACTTGCTCAAATCTGATCAATAGGCTCACTTAGAACCTGCTCAAATATGCTCAATAGGCTCACTTAGAACCTACTCAAATATGCTCAATAGGCTCACTCAGAACCTGCTCAAATCTTCTCAATAGGCTCACTCAGAACCTGCTCAAATCTTCTCAATAGGCTCACTCAGAACCTGTTCAAATCTGCTCAATAGGCTCACTTAGAACCTGCTCAAATATCCTTCGCAAGCTTTCACAAAAGCTTACACAAAAACAGTCCATAAGCATAAAGAGAATTTTTAGAGACTCAATATGTCCTATACTCAAATTCCAATCTCAACTCAAAGTAATCTCAACTCAGCTCAATCTTAACTCAATATCATAGAAGCATAAAGAGAATTGTTAGAGACGCAATATGTTCTATACTCAAATGCCAATCTCAACTCAGCTCAATCTTAACTCAATCGCATAGAAGCATAAAGATAACTGTTAGAGACTCAATATATTCTATTCTCAAGGCTCAATCTCAACTCAATCAGAATATAGAATTGTTTGTTTCATGGAACTTGAACAACCACTTCATGCAACCACTTGACTAGGCTCAATCAACTCTACTCAACCAATGACTTCAAGAAAAAACTCTTTCTCACAAATCCTAGTCCAAGCATGAATCACCTAACTCAAAATTTTTCCAACAATGCTCAACAATAAATATTACATAACAATGATACTCATGTTCTTTTCTAACTCAAGTTCAAGTTCTTTGCATCACCCATTGGTTTCAACAACAATGCTAATAAGATAAGGTTTTAATCACAACTCTCAATTAAAAAAAACCTTGAAGCATAAACTCAAAGTACTTCACTTAACCAATGGTCTAAACAAAAATGCTTATCAAACAAGGTTTAATCACAAATATCAATTCAAAAAATCTAGAAGCATAAACTCAAAGTACTTCACTCAAAAAATGGTCTAAAGAAAAATGCTTATCAAACAAGGTTTAATCACAACTCACAATCCAGAAAACCTTGAAGCATTAACTCAACCACTTTCAAAAATTAAACCACAATCAATCCTTTTCACTCCAATGATATTTCAAAAATCAACCACCCAAATAAAATCAATGGAGAGTATTAATCATACCTTTTTTATGCCTTATCAGTTGTCCACTAAATTTGTCACACTCAACACACTTTTTTTTTCAACTCTTAACAAGTATTAGAGATCTTGAGTAATAACACAACAATAATATCCAAATAACACCTTACTACTCCTACTTTATTTTAACATCCACCAAAGTTCTATTTAAAATAAAACCCTTACTCAAAATAACTTTCACTAAAAGAAACTTTATCAAAAACCCTTATTACTTCTAACAATTTCAAAAAATCACAATTAATAATAATTCACAACTCAAAAAACCACCATGACCTTATTCCCTAAGGTTACTCAACAAATCAACTAACGAAGCACCTTTACGCCTTATCACTCCACCTTAGGCAATACAAACAAAATATTAATAAAAACTTTAATACCTACCTCCAGGGGAATCAAACCCTCGTCTTGCCCCAATGTGAATGCCCTAGCCACAGCCAAGCTGCCACATCAGAAGTGGGCTCATTGGTGAAAAAGAAGTGCCACCCACTTCTTATCCTTCACCCTCTTCTGCCAAGCGAAACGTATGCGCCTTGGGAACCTCAACAGAACAAAGCCAAAAACAATTCTTGCGGTAATCGAATGCACAACCTCCTTGTCACCAACACAATCCAAGTTGCCACTAGGCCACGCTGCCCAATGCATTTTGGGAAGTGGTCATTGTCTCCCTTTAATATTCGTTGCGTCACTTAAACAAAAAACATGAGCTCTTTTTCTTCACAAATACCAAGAGAAAATATCAATGAGCAAGGATGAATGAATTAAAAAAAAAATCAATGGCATATTTATATGCCTTCCCTTTGCTTTGGAAATGTTAGCATTTTTGAAACTTCCTTCATGACGTCGACGGATAAACTTTTAATTTTAATTTTAAATAAATTAAAATTTAAACTAAATATTTTAAAATTAAATATCTCCATCACCGAGGCACCTTTTCGATGAAAATAAAAGCCAACTTTGGTTTTAAGAAAAATCCATTTCAAATATTCCATCCATGGTTTTAAATAAAACCTTTAGCAAAGATTCCCTTGAAGTTCCTTTTGGAACCAAACACCATGCATCCCTTCTTGAACCTTTGATCAAAAAACTTTGCTTCTCATGAAGCTCTTTGTGAAACACAAACATAGTTATTACTTACATAGATCCTTTGTACATCAATGACAACTCTTAGCTTAGGGACTCAAAATTTCCAAAAAATAATGGGGTTGGGATATAGGTACAAATATGAGAATGAACGAGGGGAATAGGGAGGAGATTGGAATGGGTGAGGTGGTGGTGGAGTAGGCTATAGAGGAATACCAAAGAATGGGGATGGGGATGTCTAGAGAATGGGTGGTGTGTGGGATGGCTATATGGAGAGATGTGGTTGAGATGGGTGAGAACGCAAGAGGCCAACTTTGGAAATATTATGGTGAAGGTATTGGTCATAAGGTCTCATTCCACTCGGTAGGGGTGGAGGTAATCCTGAGGACTGTAATTAAGTAGGTGAATTTCCATTTTTAGGAGTAAAATAACGAAGTAAAGGTCATCAAGCTGAAGAGGTTGGTAGATATGGATATCACCCATCAAGCAATAGAGGAGGGGTGATCCTCGTGCATGATGGTATGGTGGGTGAGAATGCTCCTTATTATCCACAAAGGTTGGAGAGGGAAATCTAACTATCACCAGAGTGAGGAGAATAGGAGGAATCCCTATGATCTGGTAATTGAGGTCGAGGTGATGTCTCATGAGCTGAATGTGATGAAATGGACAACTAAAAAACATGAACAAGGCTATATGGAATCACAATATCATTTGGGGTGATTGGTACTGGAGGGAGTGTCAAAAGGTCTTGCATGATGGAGCAATGGAATGCTAAAAGCATGGATCTAAAGCAACATGTCTTTTCAAAGGTATCATGACTGAGGATCATGAACCTACAAGACAAAATATACCAAAAGCATAAAAACAACATATAAAACAAGTGTTTCTATCATGTAATAAAAATTGCAAAGTGTGTGTTATTGGGAAAAACATTGGTTAGTTTTTCTATTATTCAATTAATTGCCTCCATTTAATTGTCCACCCAGGGTAGCTCATAGTCTTGTGAGTAGCCATGCACAATATATGCTTATAATTTCTCCTTTAGAGATGAGTACCTCAGATTTATGGTTTTATGGGGTGTTTTATGTTCACTAAAGTTTTGATTCTAAATCCCAAACCAATAATCTACCCTACGTTCATGAAAACATGACTAGAATGCACACAGAAATTAAATAGTACTTTTCTAAAAATTACTAAAAATTAGGGAAAATAATAGGAAAATAATTTAATCTATAGAAAATTAAATAATAAGAAATAGGGTAAAGTAAGGTAAGAACTCTTTTATAAGTGGACCGACGCTTCTAGCAGGTTTTTCCCATATTAAATCTTCACTAGATGCTTTAAACGATTTAATAGAAAATAACTCAAAAAATATTTATTAATATTTGCAGCAAAGAATTTAGAAAAATGTATGGGGGCTCTTCTTTAGCGGTGGATTGCATATTTATAATATATTTTGCCACACCATGTTATAATTTGCAAAACAAATCGAAAAAATGATTCTCTTTTACAATTGCCTGCATGAATGATGGAATCGAGCTTGGTGAGCTATTTCAGCGTATTTTGTTTCCATAATACGTCTGATATTTGTTTTGTCTCGATTTACATAAATATTTCATGTAGCAGCTAGAAAATAGGTGGCTAGTCATATTTGATGTCATCCCTTATCCGGTTTCAATGCTGGAACTCCATTTATACTTTTTGCTAAAATTTTGCTCTATTCTACCGACCACAGAATCATACTAGAATTTGGATTTAGTAGAAATCAAGTGCCTTGTTTGAAGAAGTCAGGAAGTAGGCACCTTGTCTATAGAATTTAGGAAGTAGGTGCCTAACAGTAAGTAGGCGCCTAAAGTGAAGCAGACGCCTAACGAGAATAAGGCACCTAATAGGAAGTAGACGCCTAACAGGAAGAATGTGCCTAACAGTTAAGTTCCAAATGAAAGTCAAGCACTTCAAAGCGAATTGGGCACCTGAATTCATTCTTCACACCAATGTTCCACAAATTTTTTACCTTCATGAAATCATAAGTTCCAGGTTTGAATGGGACCTCGACAAAAACATGCCAAAATGCAACAATTTCCACAAAATCTACATAGAATACACATAAATACAAATATTAAATAACATATAGAATAAACTATTAAATATATATAATTTTCATAAAACATGTACATATATATAATAAGTGTTGTATTTTATAGAGAAATAAGTATAAAAAATGAGCATTTCTAAGGCTCATCATCCTCCCATGCTTAAGGGGTGGCACGTCCTTGTACCACTTTATACTAGTAATTACTAGTGTTGTTTACAACATCCCAATAAGCCATGTTAGTCTCTATCCTTTTCTTTTTTGTAGCCTTTGCTTTTTTTTTGTCTCGGGACTTTTACCCCTTAGGTGCTTTGGGAGAAGCTACCTTCTGTCTCTACTATGTTTGGCGCTTGCTGCGTCGAACTGGCTTATTTGGCCCTGATATTTTCTTGGGCAATTGCCTTGTCTAGGCCACCTTGCATTTTTTGACGTTCAAATAGTAACTAGATAAACTGGCAGCATATTTCTAGAATGCGAGCTCTACCATTTTATAGTACTCATTATGAAGGGGTAACTCTTCACCCACAAGCACTACTTCTTCATCACCAAATGGAATGCTATACTTCTTAGAAACTTTGGATGTGGGCAAATCGACCCCTATTGGATCAAGATCAGGTTCATCCTTGACCTCTATTTTTGCCATAGTAGGAGTTCTACTGCTTGATGCCTGATCTACAGGTGGTATAGGACCCATAAATCTCATCCTAATGAAATATGCTTTCATTCTTAAAGGTTGATCACCTACCAACCCATATAAGCTCCAAAACTGCTCAGGTCAGGCAACTAGAATTTTTTTGGAAGGCCTATTGAATTCTAGGTCATCACTGTGATGCCCTTACAACTTTTTTTTGACCTCATATTTATTTTTTGCATCCTAGGGTATGTTGGTGTTGTTGTTGCTTCCTAGTTTACAGCAAATACAAGTTGTTGAGCCTCTTATTCCTCTATAGTAAATTGTTGCTCATCTGGGACTGCTTCTTCTTCCTAAGATTTTTTGACCCCTGCATCAACTAGATAATTCTCTAGCTCTTCCTCCTTACCTAAAACTTGAAACTCTTCAACCTCCATCTCATTCTCCTCTTTATCTCCTTTTTCTACAGACTATTCTAAATTTTGATGTTCCTCAACCTCAACTTCATATTCCTAAAATACTAGTTCTACAGAATAAGATGTGAAATAGGGCTGCTCTACTTCCATTATAGCATCATCTCCCTTCTCTATTTCTATATCATTAGGGGGAAAATTTGTTTCCCCATCAGTTTGCACCACTACATCTACTTTGGTTGGGTGCTTGACTCCCACTACTCTGCTCTACAGTTGCAATTGGCTTATTTTCCCTTGTAATTGCCAAATTATCTGATATAATTTATGCATCTTTAATATAGCCTCCTTCCTGGACTCCTGAAATATAGTCCATTATTCTTTGTATTTGGCTTCCCAAGTGGAAGCATGCTCTCTCAATACCTGTAGTTATTGTTGCAAATCTTCCTCCTGGCCCTCCTGTAGCAAATATTCTACTACAACCTCCTATTGAGGATTTTAATCCTTGGATATATCTTGTAAAATCTGGGCAAGTACTCTTCCTTGTTCAACTCATCGATCACTATTTCATCATCGGATGAGCTCGAAACCACCCTTGATGCCTTTGTCCTTATGCTTTGAGTCCTAGTGGAAATTGACATGAAAGTAAGGCTTGGAGGATCCTGCCTTACCTCATCCTCGAATTGAGGGGCAGTGGGAGATAGATCATGTTCTACTTCCTCACCAAATTGGATAAAAATTGGGGACGAGGCTTGTCCTACTTCCCCTATATTTTCTATAGGCTAGGACATAGGCACCATCTCTTCTCTTTATATCACCTCTTGGGATGACTGCTTATTTTGAATTGGAACCTCCCCATCTTCTTGTGCCCTTGCAACTATAGTAGTTCCATCGGTATCCTCAACCATTACATTTTTATGTAACTCTGCATATCATACCAAGGCCAAAATCTATCCATGGTAAGCCAAGGTAGATGTTGTGCCTACCTGGTATCATTTGGCCTCATCCTTGAGAGTGCATGTAAGGTAATGTGGGATGTTTTTTTATCCCCATGTAGTATGTGATTGAGAAAACAAAAATAATTTACGTTCAATGTGGTGTACCTACTAGATAAAGTGAAGAATTGCACGATCTATTCAGAGACCACCCTCTAGAGCTCAAGGATGTGGCATTTGGGTAAACCAGTGCACTTCAAGTGATTGATAAGTCCCCCAAAGAATATCTATGCACAAAGAGTGAGATTATCTTCCTTGTACATATGCTCCCCTATCACGGGGAGACCCATCACCATGGCGATATAATTTTTGATGACTATAATATCCAATCCTCACATGTGCATGATCCCATCCCTCATGGATGCTATAAATTTATTTGCTACCACTACATCCTAGCCCTAACTGACCAGTTGATAATGCTCCATCCATCCTACAACATCAAATTGGGTTTGCACGTCTACAAAAATCCCTGAGCAATTGGGAGGTTCACTTTTATTGAGGTCGTGGTTCTTTGTTTTCCCCCCATGATTTTCCTTTGGTTTACATTTCTCTTGGAAACACTTTTTGTTTTTCTCCCTAAATTCTATAGCACTTCACACTCTGGTTTTTTCTTTCTCTTTCTATAGGCAGATTTATAGTAGTTAAGCAATTTTTTAAGCAACTACTTTCTTGCATGCATGAGGTTAATTACCATAATCAACAGTGATTATGGTTATTCGTGGTAAATTTCCTTCGAGTATGTGCTTGATTGTGTGGAGGTGATAACCATAGGCAATCAACCAATCAGATACATGACACAACATAGTTTCAAGTGAAATAATTTGGTTGGCTACGATAGTAATGGGGGTTGTGCTGACACTTTTCCATAGACACACATGCATATGAAAAAATGTAGACATAAAATAAAAAATTTAATCATGCACCTAAATTTTTTTTGTGGGTGTATATGTGTAGATATTTGTGGTGTATTACTATTGGCTGATGTTTGATGAATAGGCAAACCATAATGAAATATTATGGCCATATTTACCATCCTCATCCCAATCTCAATTCAAAGCAATCTCAACTCAGCTCAATATTATAGAAGCATAAAGAGAATTGTTAGAGACTCAATATGTTCTATACTCAAATCCAAATCGCAACTCAAAGCAATCTCAACTCAGTTCAATCTTAGCTTAATCTCATATAAGAATAAAGAGAATTGTTAGAGACTCAATATGTTCTATACTTAAATCCCAATATCAACTCAAAGCAATCTCAAATCAACTCAATATTAACTCAATATCATAAAAGCATAAAGAGAATTGTTAGAGACTCAATATGTTCTATTCTCAAGGCTCAATCTCAACTCAATTATAATATAGAATAGTTTGTTTCATGGAACTTGAACAACCACTTCATGCAACCACTTGACTAGGCTCAATCAACTATACTCAACCAATCACTTCAAAAAACAACTCTTTCTCACAAACCCTAGTCCAAGCATGAATCAACTAACTCAAAATGTTTCCAACAATGCTCAAAAACAAATATTACATAATAATGATCCTCATGTTATTTTCTAACTCAAGTTTAATTTCTTTGCATCACCCATTGGTTTCAACAACAATGCTAATAAGACAAGGTTTTAATCACAACTCTCAATTCATAAAACCTTGAAGCATAAAATAAAAGTACTTCACTCAACCAATGGTTTAAACAACAATGCTTATCAAAAAAGGTTTAATCACAACTCACAATCCAGAAAACCTTGAAGCATTAATTCAACCACTTTCGAAAAGGAAACCACAAGCAATACTTTTCACTCCAATGATATTTAAAAAATCAACCACACAAATAAAATCAATGGAGAGTATTACTCATACATTTTTGATGCCTTATGAGTTGTCCACTAAATTTGTCACACTCAACACACTTTATTTTTCAACTCTTAACAAGGGTTAGAGATCTTGAGTAATAACACAACAATAATATCCAAATAACACCTTATTACTCCTACTTTATTTTAACATCCACCAAAGTTCTATTTTAAAGAAAACCCTTACTCAAAATAACTTTCACTAAAAAGAACTTTATCAAAAACCCTTATTACTCCTAACAATTTCAAAAAATCACAATTAAAAATAATTCACAACTCAAATAGCCACCATGACCTTATTCCCTAAGGTTACTCAACAAATCAACTAACAAAGCACCTTTACCCCTTATCACTCCACCTTAGGCAATCCAAACAAAATATTAATAAAAACCTTAATACCTGCCTCGAGGGGAATAGAACCCTCATATTTCCCCAACGTGAACGCCCTAGTTTCGGAAAAGATACCACATGATCTACAGGCTCGTTGGTGAAAAAGAAGCACCACCCGCTTCTTATCCTTCATCCCCTTCTGCCAAGTGAAAAGTATGCGCCTTAGGCGCCTCAATAGAACAAAGCCAAAAATGATGCTTGCAGGAAACAAATGCACAACCTCCTTTTCATCAACACCTTTGCACAATCCAACCTACCACTAGGCCTCATTGTCCAATGTATTTTGGGAAGTGGTCGTTGTCTCCCCTTAATGTGCGCTGCATCACTTAAACGAAAAACACCTCTTTTTCTTTGCAAATACCAAGCACAAATATCAACGAGCAAGGATGAATGAATTAAAAAAAATTAGCGGCATATTTATATGTCTTCCCTTTGCTTTGGAAACATCGGCCTTTTTGAAACTTCCTTCATGATGTCGGCAGATAAACTTTTAATTTTAATTTTAAAATTTTAATTTTAATTTTAAATAAATTAAAATTTAAACTAAATCTTTTAAAATTGAATATCTCCATCACCGGAGCACCTTTTTTGATGAAACGAAAATCCAACTTGGGTTTTAAGAAAAACCCATTTCAAATATTCCATCTATGGTTTTAAATAAAACCTTTAGAAAAGCTTCCCTTGAAGCTCCTTTGGAACCAAATACCATGCATCCCTTCTTGAATATTTGATCAAAAACATTTGCTTCTCATGAAGCTCTTTGTGAAACACAAACATAGTGCTTACTTACATAGATCCTTTTGACATCAATAACAACTCTTAGCTTAAATTTCCAACAATATCCCCCTTTGTCATTGATGGCAACCCATATCCTTTTACTGAAATCTGACCTTCTTTTTTTCTCCCCTTGGGACTTTGCTCCCCCTGGCTCAAAGCTTTCTCAAATATCAAATCTCTCCCCATATCAAAAACTCTCAATATACACAAATATCTCCCCCTTTAACATCAATGGCAAAGGGTCACCTTTGGGGCTCAGGGCTAAGAATGAGCCTCTTAGCTTAGCCCCTCCCCCACCTCCACATGAGGTTGTTAATTCTAGGGTGGGAGTATTTCTACTCCTCGAAAGCATAGATCTGTACCTTTATCTTTCTCTCTTATTTTTTGAGTCTTCTGAATCCTCTCATTATTTATTTCCAAGTTATTATTCTTGTTCCTGTCATCACTTCTATTCCTATTCTTATTCTTGTTCTCATCCATGTTTATGTTCTTGTTTTGATTCTCATCCTTGTTCCTATTTATGTTCATACCTCTATTCCTATTCATATTTTTGTTCTTGTTCACATTCCTATTCTTGTTCATATTCTTGTTCCTGTTCATGTTCCCTGTTCCTGTTCTTGTTCATATTCTTGTTCCTGTTCATGTTCCTTTTCTTGTTCATGTTGATTTTATCCCCATGTAGTATGTGATTTAGAAAACAAAAATGATTTATGTTCAATGTGGTGTACCTACTGGAGAAAGTGAAGAATTGCATGATATATTCAAAGACCACCCTCTAGAGCTCAAGGATGTGGCGTTTGGGTAAACCAGTGCACTTTAGGTGATTGATAAGTCCCCCAAATAATATCTATGCACAAAGAGTGAGATTATCTTCCTTGTACATATGATCCCCTATCAGGGGGAGACCCATCACCATGGCGATATAATTTTTGATGACTATAATATCCAATCCTCACATGTGCATGATCCCATACCTCGTAGATGCTATAAATTTATTTTCTACCACTGCATCCTAGCCCTAATTGACCAGTTGATAATGCTCCATCCATCCTACAACATCAAATTGGGTTTGCATGTCTACAAAAATCCCTGAGCAATTAGGAGGTTCACTTTTCTTGAGGTCATGGTTCTTTGTTTTCCCCCCATGATTTTCCTTTGGTTTACATTTCTCTTAGAAACACTTCTTGTTTTTCTCCCTAAATTCTATAGCACTTCACACTCTGGTTTTTTCTTTCTCTTTCTATAGGCAGATTTATAGTAGTTGTTAAGCAATTTTTTAAGCAACTACTTTCTTGCATGCATGAGGTTAATTACCATAATCAATAGTGATTATGGTTATTTGTGGTAAATTTCCTTCGAGTATGTGATCGATTGTGTGGAGGTGATAACCATAGGCAATCAACCAATCAGATACATGACACATAGCATAGTGTCAAGTGAAATTATTTGGTTGGCTAGGATATTAATGGGGGTTGTGTTGACACTTTTCCATAGACACACATGCATATGAAAAAATGTAGACATAAAATAAAAAAATTAATCATGCAACTAAATTTGTTTCGTGGGTGTATATGTGTAGATATCTGTGGTGTATTACTATTGGCTGATGTTTGATGAATAAGCAAACCCCAATGAAATATTATGGCCATATTTACCATACAATGAATTCTCCTCTGTGTGATTGGTTCTCGGTAGCTACAATATGACTTATTTGAGATATCCTACAAAATTCAAAACAAAAGTTAGGAAAAACATATCTTCTTGGGATGACAAACATCCCCTCATCAAAATTTTGTTGATGTCAACTTTTAATTTTTTCCATGATAGATTTCAATTTGCACATTTGTGGGGTGCTAACGTGGCTCGGGTCACATCCCAATACTGATGTGTTATTCTTCCAAGGAAGAAAATAGCTGAGAAATATGGAAATTAGGTACTTTATTTTTTAATTATGGCACGTAGTTGCTTTGGAAATTGGATGCAAGCACCTTAGGAATCAAGAACTTTGATAAACATGGGAAGCAAGCACCTTAATAATCAAGTGATTATGCCTAACATGGGAAGCAGGTGCCTTAAGAATTGGGCACTCTATTTAACATGGGAAATGTGTGCCTTAGAAATTAGGCACTTATGCCTAACATGGTAAGCAACGACCTTAGATAATTATTCGATGTTGTACTTATAAAATAAACATTATACAAACTCAAACTTTTTTTTAATAAGAAATTTGGTGTTGTTGTCCCGATAAATGGAAGTCGGATGCCTTTTTTATTGGAAAAATTAGGAATCAGGTATCGATCTTCTAGAAGATGGGACGCAAGCACCATATCCTTAACATATTAGGAGTCAAGCACCCTATACCATATAATAGGAATCAAGCACCTCCTTTTCATAGTATGAGAGTTAGGCACCTACCGTAATATGGGAATCAAGCACCTTCTATCGTAAAACGAGAATCAAGCACATTTTTTCATTATGAAATGGAAAACATGTGCTTCTCTTTATTCAATAGGTGCTGAATTTTCCTCGTATGTGCATTGTAAGGTTGATCAGTCCCTTTAGTACTTCTGATTGAAGAACATTAATAAAATTAGCATCCACCCTTGAACCAGTAGTTGAGTTTTTTATTGTCTATAATGACCAATCCAAACACTCTTGTGTAGATTTAGGTTTAGTATTCCCCATCTAAATGGGGATAAACTACTCCTACTGTAAGCAATTTCTCCCAGAAATTTGGGAAGGTGTAGGCTCATGGATCCTGTGCTTGTTAGGCCTAGGTTTCCCATGCTGCCTAACAGTTGCACTCAAGGCAATGTTCCTGCAAAACAAAAATAAAACTAAAATAATGAAAAATTGAAAGAATAATTATCTTTGAGACTATGTAGACTACGTCCACATCTTACTAACTCAAGATAAAATCATAATCAACTGGGGTCTCATCTATGCATAATCTAGACTCAATCACGTATGCTTTAGACACATGGTATGGACATTGATGGTGGTCATTGAATGTCAAGGTAATGTTGTTGCCATCTATTGTTTTGATCCTCATAGCCTTATTGTTGATGACTTCATTCACTTCATATGGTCCCATCCAATACTGCATGAGATTACCTTTCCTTTTCTAGAACCGAGAATCATATAGTAATTCCCATTCTCTGAATTTAAGCTGCTTTGGCCTAGTATGGTGGTCATGCCACTTGGCACTTTGTTTTTGAATGATATTTGTTTTCTACAAAGCATCTAAGATGTATTCATCCAATTGATTAAGTTGTTGAATTATTATTTTTTATGCATTTTCCAGGTTTATATTTAACTCTACTACAGTCCTAAGTGTTTTGACTTCAAACTCTATAGGTATCATAGCACTCTTCACATAGACTAACTAAAATGGTATGAAACTAGTAGTAGTCTTCCAGGTGGTTCTGTAGGATTACACTACTTCTGGTAATCTAGTTGTCTAGTCCTTCCTATGTTGTTGCACTATCTTTATCAAAATATTTGCCAACTTTTGGTTTGTCACCTCAACATGCCCATTCACCTATGGATGGTAGGGAGTGGTTTTGTTATGCTTGATTTTGTATTATTGCACGAGTTTTTGAATCATACTTGAAGTAAATTAAGGTCTTTGATTAGTTGTGATCTCCCTTGGAACCCCAAATCTTGTGAAAATTGATGAATATAAGAAATCTGCTGCAATTTTCTCCTTTAAATTATGAAAATCTTACACTTCAACCCACTTAGTCACATAGTAAATACAAACAAGGATATACCTATTACCTCCTGACTATGGATTAATAGGTCCTACGAAGTCCATCCTCCATTTATCAAATGGCTCAATGTGAACATGTGGTTGGAGTGGCATCTCATCTCTAAAAGTAGCATGTCCATCCTCTAACATTGATCACTCTAGCTCACATGTTTGACTGCATCTTTAAATAGTGAAGGCCTGTAATAACCAGCCTGCAACACTTTATATGCAGTATTTTTTCCTACAAAATGGCCACCACAAGGTTCATCATGGCAAGCCTTCAGTATTTTAGTTATTTCATTCTTAGCAACACATCTTCTCATGAGCTAATCAGACCCTATTTTAAATAGGCACCCATCAATCCATGATAAATCTGCACTTTTCTCAATTAAAGTCTATTTTTCATGAGGTAAAAGTGCAGGGGATACTTTACTATTGGCTAAAAAATTAGCCATATCTATGTACCAGGGTATCTAATAATTCAAAGAAAATAAATGTTCATCTATAAATTAGTCCTCTATAGCTGCATAGTCTAGAGGTGTCATTCTAGACAAGAAATCAACTACCACAATATCCTTTCCTAACTTGTCCACTATTGTTACATCAAATTCCTGTAAAATCAACAACCATCTTATAATTTTACCACTAATCCCAGGTTTGTCAAGTATCTGATCGTGAAGTGGTCAATATGCACAAAAACCTGATAACCTGTAATGTAATGACAAAATTTGTTAAGAGCATGTATTCTGCAATAAACTCCTCTATAACAGTATAATTGAGTTTAGCACCTATGAGGTTTTTACTAACATAATAGAGGGCATAAATTTCATCACCATTTTTTTATCGTAGTACTGAGCCTATTGCATTGTTAGATGCATCAAAATATATGTGAAAATGTGTGGTCCAATTTGAACCTCTTAGCACTAGAGCAGTAATTAGTTTTTCCTTTAATGTGTTGAATGCTTGTTCACATTCTTTAGTCCATATAAACTCTATATCCTTAGTTAACAATGTGGTAAGAGGTTTAGCAGTTTTACTGAAGTCTGATATAAACCTCTATAGTAACTGGCCGATCTTAGGAAACTACTAAATCCTTCTATATTTTGGGAGTAGGTAGGGTTTGGATGACTTCTATTTTATTTTTGTCTACTTTGATCCCATCTACAAAAAGATGATGTCCTAAAACTATTCCTTCTTGCATAAGCATATAACATTTTTCATTTTTTAGGGACAGGTTAGTTTCCTCACAAAGTTTAAGTGTCTTTGCCAGATTTTTTGTGATAGTTTCAAAATTTTCTCCATATACAGTGAAAACATCCATGTATACCTCCACAGTCTCTCCAATAATGTCAAAAAATGCTTATAATTGCCCTCTAGAAGGTGGCAGGTGCATTGCATAGACCAAATGGTAAAACTCGATAAGCAAATGTCCCCCATGGACAAGTGAATGTGGTTTTATCTTGATCTTCTTCCCCTATTTGGATCTGATTGTATCCACTAAACGCATCTAGGAAAGAAAATACTTCTTGCCTGCTAAGGTTTCAAGGACCTAATCTATGAAGGGTAAATGGAAGTGGTCTTTCTTAGTTGCTTTGTTCAACAACCTATAATCAACACAAATTCTCCATTTTCCATTTTTCTTGGGCACCACCACTAATGATGATACCCACTCACTATCTAAAATTGGGTAGATGAATCTAATTGTAAGGAGTTTTTGTAGTTCTATTTTGATAATTTAATTAATGGCTAGGTTCATTCTCCTTTGTGGTTGTCTTACTGGTTTAACTTGATCTTCCAGATATATCCTATCAGTATAGGTTTTAGGAGCTATTCCTCTCCTGTCAGAATACTCCCAAATAAAGGCATCTTGATGCTTTTCCAATATTTGTTTCAGTTTGGTTTGTTGTTTAGTTGTCAACTTGTTATCTATGTTTAGTATTCTACTAGGTGTAGCTTCTATTTTTTTAATATGGTGGTATTTTCCTCCCACTAATGACAAATCAAAGGAGGACATGAGGGTTCCTCCTAAAAAAAGTAAGATATCATCCTATCCTCATCATTTTTATATCTCAACTCATCAAGTGTCATGATAGGTTGGATCATTGATAGACCACCAATATTTTGATTCTCATCCTCAGGTTCTCCCAACAAATTTGTAGAATGCGCAGGTGGATATATGATTAGTTTCTTTATATTATGATCATCTGAGATGGTCATTTTCCCACCTCTACAGCTTATGTAAGCATCATCTATTACCAGCCAAGGTCTACATAATATTAATGAGTATCCACCTAACCCAAACTTGGATTTTAACACTAATAAATCTACTGGATACTCCCATGCATGCATTGTAATAGTGATATTTTCCAGCATTACCTTAAGGAGCACTGTAGACCTATCTGCCAACTGCAACACAGTTTTAGTGGGCTTCAAATTAGTCAATTACAGTTTTTGCATAATCTCCTAGGGTATGACATTGATGGCAACCCCAAAATCTACTAGTGTATTGGATAAAACACATCCCTCTATTTTTACAATTTACACAAGGCTTCCTGTATCTAAGTACTTCTGGATGTAGGCACTCCCCTACATAAGGTCAGCTAGATGGTTTCCTCCTTGGTTTCTTGAGGCACAACTCTCTTATGGCCTTACCCTAGATAGGTATGTCTCTGATGGCCTAAAAGAGAGGGATTGTGACAGTTGAGTTTTTTAAACTAGAGAGAATATCAAAATCTGTTCGTATTGGTTTCTTGGGTTCCTGCAACCTTTGTGGAAAAGGTGGAACTCCTTATTTGTTATTAACAAGCGTTTTTTCTTCTTATACTTCCTCTATAAGGTGTGATTCCTCTTTTTCTAACTCTATGTGTTCCTCTTCTTCTATAAGAGGAGTGAATTCTACACCTAATATTTTCCTTACCATAGCTAAATCGGATCACAATCTACCTTAATATTATACATGGGGTACATCTCATTTTCCATCTGATAGGTTGGATATTATTTATTGTTTGGATTTACTATAGGTTGTGCTGGTAACTAAGGAGTTCTTAAAGCAGGAGGTGCAGGCAGACTTGGCTATAGTGGAGCTCGAGCAGGATGTTATGGATACTAATTCTAAACATTCTTGTTTCTACAATGCTACCCAGGCTAATGGTATTGCATCCAAGGGTAAGGGTTGTAAGTATTTACTCCTTAGGGAAATGGATTTCAAGGTTTTTTTCCATACCAACCCATATTGGGTGGCTGGGCTTGACCTTGGGTTTGGTAATTGCTACCCCCATAAGATGGCACTCATGATTGCATGTTGTTATCCATAGGATATTATTTCTAGTTTCTCCTATTACCCAAGAAGTATGCTTCTATTACTTCATGTTCCTCTTTATATTTCATTAACTATGGGTACAACTTGGTTTTATGATCCTTTTTATAGATAACACATACACAAACTCTATTTTCTAGACACTCACTTCTGGGGTGTTTTCCTATATATTTAGGATAGAAGTAGGCCAATGCTGCCTTATTCTCCTTCTTATTCTTCTAAAGTAGAAGGATATCCATTTGAAGAGCCATATATTATAATATCTTACTCTTAAGGTCCTCAAGCATGTTGCCTATTTCTATTTTAGTGATAGTGGCTGATTATTTGATATTTCTAGGGATCAACTTACCTTTCCTTCTTGAAATTTTTTGACATAAATGCCAAATATTATCCATCTAATGTTGGTACATATCTCCCCCAAAGATCATGTTTAAATCTTCCAAGGATTCATTTGTTAGTCATTTCAGAAAAATACTTCTTAGGGACCTGTCTCCTAGTTTTGAATGGGGTGATCTTTGCAAATTGAAGCTAAACCTATCCTAGTATTCTTCCATAGATTCCCATTCCTTTTGTGTCATGTCTAGGACTTCCTCTATTGCATATCGTGCTCTACCAAAATATTGATACTACTCTAGAAAAAATCTTTTCAATTGTTTCCAAGTAGTTATTTGTTTATCCCCCAAGATGATGAACTAGCGCAAAGCTGAATCATCAAGGGTGGAAGGGAATAATTTTAGTTTTTGAGCATTTGTGGTGTAATCCACAAATATGCATAAAACATCAAATTTAAATAAAAATAGATCTAGATATTCTATTGGTAGTCCTCTAAAAGTTGGAATGTGGGTAGGATATATGTGCTTCATCTTGTGATCTCCTCCTACCTCTCCTATTGGAAAACTAGAACTAGTGGATGCTTCCTCATAATATCTACCATTCTATCCACTATTGGAGTTTCTACACTAGTTACATTTAGAGAAGCTACCAATGCTTCTAGTTCATTTCTTTTATCCTTTAGAAGAATGAAAAATTTAGTATTTGATATTTTTCCATCTAATACTGCTTGCCAGTTTTGGGTATTCAATAGATCTTCCTTAGACTGAACTCTACTTATCTTCGATCCTACTCTAATATTTTGTTGAATTATTTCAGAAGGATCCTATGCAAATAGTGGGTGTTCCAACCAATGCATAGGTGGAGAGTGTGATGGATATTTTTTAGTCTCAGGTTTAGATTCTACTGAAGATTAGGGGTTTTTAAAAACAACTTCTTTGTTTTTGACAAAATAATCATCCGATCCTCTATTCTTAGGTGGAGTCATACAAATTTTTAGATGAAATTTTTTGGAGAAAGCAATCTAACCTATTGCTACTATGATTCCTTCAAAACTTAGAAAATATAATGGCTACTCCCCAACAATGGTGCCAAAATGTTGGGCAAAACATTGGTTAGTTTTTCTATGGTTTAATTAATTGTCTCCATTTAATTGTCAACCTAGGGTAGCTCGTAGTATTGTGAGCAATTGTGCACAATATATACTTGTAATTTCTCCTTTAGATATGAGTCCCTCATATTTATGGTTTTGGGAGGGTGTTTGATGTTCATTGAAGTTTTGATTCTAAATCCCAAACCAATAATCTACCCTACGTTCATGAAAATAGGACTAGAATGCACACATAAATTAAATAGTACTTTGCTAGAAATTACTAAAAACAAGGGAAAATAACAGGAAAATAATTTAATCTACAAAAAATTAAATAATATAAAATAGAGTAAAGTAAGGGAAGAACTCTTTTGTAAGTGGGCCCATACTTCCAATAGGTTTTGCCCGCGTTAAATATTCATAGGACGCTTTAGACAATTTAACAGGAAATAACTCAGAAAATGTTTTATTAATATTTGCAGCAAATAATTTATAGAAAAGTCCCGGGGCTCTTCTTCAGGGGTGGCCTACATATTCATAAGATATGTGGCCACACCCTGTTACAATTTATAAAACAAATCAAAAAAATATTCGCTTTTACAATCGCCTGCATGAATGAAGGAATCGAGAAAAATATTGAGCTTGGTGAGCTATTTCAGCGTATTTTATTTCCAGAATACATCTGATATTTGTTTTACCTTATTTACATAAATCTTTCACATAGTAGATGGAAAATAGGTGGCTAGTCATCTTTTATGTTGTCCCTTTTTCGATTTCAATGCTGGAACTCCATTTATGCTTGTTCCTAAAATTTTGCTTTGTTCTACCGACCACAGAGTCGTACTAGAATTTAGCTTTAATGGAAATCGAGCACCTCATCTGAAGAAGTCAGGAAGTAGGCACCTTTTCTACAGAATTCAGGAAGCAAGTGCCTAATGGGAAGCAGGCACCTAACAGGAAGCAAACGCCTAACATGAAGCAAGCACCTAACGGTTAAGTATCGAATAGAAGTTAGACACTTCAAAGGGAATTGGGCACTTGACTTCATACTTCACATCGATGTTCCACAGATGTTTTACCTTAATGAAATTACAAGTGCCAGGTCTGAATAGGACCTCGATGAAAACATGCCAAAATGCAATAATTTCCACAAAATATATACAAATTACATTTAAATATAAATATTAAATAACATGTAGAATAAATTTTTAAATATATATATATATATATATATATATATATATATATATATATATAATTTTCATAAAACATGTACATCTATAAAAATAAGTGTCGCATTTTATAGGGAAATGAGTACAAAAAATGAGCATTTCTAAGGCTCATCATGTGTGTAGTGCAGCATGGGGTGTGAATGTGTGGGTGAGATGATATATACAACATAATTATGACAATATGTGCAACCACTAGTGATTTTTACCTAGGTCAGCTAGGCATTGAATGTGCAAAGGTGAATAATGTTGATAGGTTTGGGTAATGCAAGTCCTTTGAGGTTGGCTAGTCTATAGGCATCAAAACCAAATTTATGTGTGATAATATAAGGACCCAACCAATTTGGGGTGAATTTGTATGATTGTTGATAGGGTTGACTAGTGATTTATTTGTTCTCTTTAAGAACCAGGTTGTCGATTTAAAATTTGTGATGGTGCATCTTACTATCATAGGAACGGTGAAGATGGTCTTAAAAAATATGTGTGTGTTTTATGGCATGGATGTGACACTTATCTAAGAGCATTAATTGGTCTAACCTAGCTTGGTATTCAATTTTGTCATCAATGAAATCCTTCACAAGGATGCAAAGAGAAGGTATCTCATGTTCTAGGGGTATAATGGCTTCAGTGCAACAAACCAAAGAAAAGGGTGTTGCCCTAGTAGGAGTATGGATGCTTTTGTGGTAGGCCTACAAGGCTAATAGAATTTGAGTGTGTCAATCACTATGAGATTCTATGACTATTTTTTGAAGGATAGCACATATGGTTTTGTTATTAGCTTTGACCTGGCCATTACCCTGTGGTAAGCTATAGTGAATGTTAAATTTGGTGCATAGTGTGTGGATAGTTTTATTTTTGAAAGGGGTGCCATTGTCGAAGATGATTTATGAGGGAATTCCAAAGTGACAAATGGTATGGTTAGTAATGAATATCATGATTTTGACTCTCATTGTTTGAACAAGTGGGATAGCTTCGAATCACTTTGTAAAATATTTAGTGGTAATTATGATAAACTTGTGATTACTCGAGGAAGCAAGCAATTTGCTGCCAATAAAGTCTAGGCCCCATTGTGAAAAGAGCCACATGGATTAGATGGGTTGGAGTGCTTGCAAGGGTATGTGCATGAGGTTAACATTTTGTTGATATTTGATGCATTTTTTGATGTATTCACAATAATCATGCTCCATCTTCGGCCAATAGTAGCCCATGCGTAAAATATATTTGGTGATGGCCATGACACTGAAGTGGCCATCGAAAGTTCCATTATGGATCTATTGAACTACTTTTTGAGCCTCATGTGGTTCTAGGCTATGTAAAAGGATGCCATCATGACTATCATAAAGGATATCCTCTAGTAGAATTTAGTGGATTGCCTTTTTTTGAATGCTCGAAGGTGAGCATGTGGTAGGTCACAAGTTAGGAAGCCTAGTTTGATATAATCCTTGATCTATGAAAACCAAGGATCATGTAGTTTGGTTTGGATGGCATGGATGTCATCATCGTCAATGGAGAATGGAGGTGAAATAGCAGATCATGTCAAAGTATGAATGAAAAGGATTGAAAATCCAACTAACTGTCTATTATTTACAAGCTCAATATATAGGCTCTAAAGGCCCAAAATACATAACCAAACCCACCAAATCATGGATTTGATCCCAAATGCTTAACCATAAGCTACATTAGTGCAAAGGAGAATGCACATAACTTCTAAGCTAAGAAAGAAGGAAAATATGCTAACTAGAAGATCCTTTTAGCTATCTTGAAGTACACACTTCCTACTTTGAGTTCACACTTCCTAACTAACACTCCAAAGTGACAACTAGAAGACAACTAGTGCACACAAGTGTATGTGAGAAGGAGACTCACTTACAATATTAATTTGCAATAAAATAAACTATGCAAACCTAGCTAGGAACTACTAGAGGGGTCATATGAGTGATCAAACATCAATCCTCATCATGCCTCCCCACAATAGAAGCATTGGCCTCCAATGCTTTCAGAAGAGTAGGAAAGTCACAGGATATCTGATGAAAAGAAATCCAACGAGCCTGATGCGGCAACTGTCCTCGTCGAGCCACAAGATACGAGGTGGTAGACCCCTGGTGAGTCTGTCGAGTCTTCATGTCATAGATCTGATCGAAATCCAATGGTAACTGAGAATCAGGAACCACATCCATAGGATGACTGATAGTTGGTGCGGTCTCCAATGTAGAGTCAAAGTACAACTTCAAAATATCTACATTGATGACGTCATGAATCCCCAAGTGTGCGGGAAGATCAAGGCAAAAAGCATTCTCGGACACCTACTAAAGGATAGTATAAGGCCCATAGTGAATCAGTTTGATTTTACTATGAGTCTTATCAATAAAACATCGCTTGTCAAGATGCAACCATACTTTGTCACCAACCTGAAATGGATGAGGAATTCGATGTCGATCCATGGCCTTTTTCTACTGCTACTGTGTCTTTTGCAAAATATCAATCACCTTTGATTGAATATTGTGCAAGTGTTGAATAAATGAGTGTGCCTTGTCTTGCTCCTTTTGAATATGTGAAGTGATAGGAGAAGGCAAAGACAAAGGTAACTCATAAGGTGCCAAGGGTTGAAATCCCATACAAACCTCAAAAGGTGAGTGACCTATAGAAGAATGTAGGGCCCTATTGTAGGCATGCTCAATATGAGTGAGACTCAAGTCCCACTTTTTTGGTGAAGCATGATGATAGATTCGTAAACTCTACACAAGTGTACGGTTTACCACTTCAGTCTGCCCATCGGACTGTGGATGATAGGTGGTGGAAAAGTTAAGGGAAACTCCCAAAATTTTCCACAAAGAATGCCAAAAGTGACCCACAAAGCGTGAATCACGATCTGAGATAATGTTGGTAGGTAGACCAAAGGATCACCAAATGCTATCAAAGAACAATTGGGCTAAGTCGGCTACAGAACTTGTCTTGCGGCATGGAATAAACTTAGCCATCTTACTGAATCTGTCAACCACCATGAACACACAATCATGTTGTCGCACTGTCATGGGAAAACCACTAACTAAATCCATGGAAATGCTTTCCCAAGGATGGGAAGGAATGGGCAAAGGCATTCCTAAGCCAAACTTCCTGTTAGCTGGTTTTGAGCGACAACAAACTGCACACTGTTTGAGAAATCTCAACACATCCCTTTGCATTTTAGGCCAGTAGAAAAATCTTTGTAAGTGATGAAGTGTTTTGTGCTTCCCAAAGTGACCACCATAAAGTGTAGAATGAGCTTCCTTAAGAAGTGACACTCTTGGCTCACAAGGAACACAAACCTTGTCCAATTTGTATAGAAGTCCTTCTTTGATGTAGAAATCTTGGAAAGGACGCAAATTGGAAGAAGAAGGCTTACTCACTTGCTCAAATATTTTCCCAAAATCAGGATC
Organism: Wollemia nobilis; assembly: GCA_028583015.1. Classification (NCBI taxonomy): domain Eukaryota; kingdom Viridiplantae; phylum Streptophyta; class Pinopsida; order Araucariales; family Araucariaceae; genus Wollemia; species Wollemia nobilis. Next base: position 5,683,116 of record JAQPPZ010017109.1, read on the forward strand.
CTCTGAATACTGATTAGGCCAAGTCTGAAATCCCAAGTGTGAAGTAGACATTACTGTTAAAGCAAGAGAGGTAGGAGGCCTACTCAAACAATCAACAACAATATTACTCTTCCCCTTTTTGTACTTGATCACCAAGTGAAATTGTTGGAGGTAAGAGGCCCACTTCATATGTCTTGATTCTTCAATTTTACTTTGAGATTGGAGGAACTTGAGAGGCATGTGATCAGTGTGTACTATTGTATATTTTCCCAAAATATAATGTCACCAGTACTTGATAGCTTGAACTAATGCATACAACTCCTTGTCATATGTAGAATAGTTCAACTTAGCAGTAGAAAAAGTTTCTGAATGATAAGCAACTGGATGACCATTCTGTTTGAGCACAACACCTAAAGCAACTTTAGAGGCATCTGTTTCAATCTCAAAAGGTTGAGAGAGGTCAGGTAAAGTTAACACAGGTGTTGTACAAAGTTTCTTTTTTAGTTTCTCAAAGGCAACCTCTTGGCTTTTCTCCCAATGAAATGGAACTTTAGACTTAGTGAGATAATGCAATGGAGCTACAAGGGTGGAATATTGAGGAATGAACTTGCGATAAAAATTCGCAAGCCCTAGGAAACTCCTTAACTCGGTGATAGTTGAAGGAGGGGACCACTTAAGTAAAACATCAACTTTAGTGGGATCTACCTGAATTCCACTCTCACTAATCACATAACCAAGGTAAGAAACTGAAGTATTGCCAAAAGAACACTTGGAAGAATTGGCATATAATTGATTCTTTGTAAGAAAATCAAGTGTATGATGGATATGCCCAAGGTGTTCCTCCCAAGTTTTTGAGAATATCAATATATCATCAAGATATATTATTACAAATTTGTCAAGTACATCACGAAATACATCATTCATCAACCTCATGAAGGTTGTAGGGGCATTTGTAAGACCAAAAGGCATGACCAACCATTCAAAGAGGCCCATATTCATCTTAAAAGTTGTCTTCCATGTATCCTCAGCTTGGATACGCACTTGGTGATATCCACTTTTGAGATCTATTTTTGAAAAGAACTTAGCTCCTTGGAGCTGATCTAATAAATCATCAATGTGTGGTAGTGGATATCTATTCTTTACAAAAATTTTGTTCAAAGCACGAAAATCAATGCACAATCTCCAAGTGCCATATTTTTTAAGAACTAACAAAATAGGTGATGCACAAGCAGAAGTACTTTCCTTAATGAAACCCTTAGACAACAAATCTTCTATTTGCCTTTTAATTTCTTCATTTTGCAAAATAGATTGTCTATACATGGGTGCATTAGGTAGTGAAGAACCAGGAATGATTTCAATATTGTGATTAATTGTGCGAATTGGAGGAAGAGACTTTGGCTCCTGAAATATGTGTGAGTAATTTTGCAATATTTTATCCATTGAAGAGTGTTGCTTTGTAATGGATGTTGATGTAGGAGTGCTTTGAGAGCGAATGAAAATTAGAGCAACCTCACCACATTTTTTAATTGCCTTTTGTGTTTGCTTGGAATTTAGAATGATGTTAGGAGTGTTGGTGCTTTTTATGAGAAATACCTTACCATATTTTTGAAATGTGTAGGTTCTTTTGAAAGCATCATAAATAGCTCTCCTATCATACTGAAAAGGTTGTCCAAGAAAAATCCCACAACAATCCATAGGAGTCACATCGCAAGTGACTTGATCTATGAACTGTGGGCCAAGTGCAAATTTTAATGTGCAAGTGTGAGTGATTTTTGAGCCCCTTCCACTATCCTTCCAACCCAAATAATAAGGTTGAGGATGAGGCTCCATAGGTAACTTCAATCGCTCGACAATGGACCTCGTAATTAGATTTTTCCGCGAGCCATTATCCACTATACAATCTGTTGCAAAATTATGGAGCAAATGAGCTCGAGTGATGAACAAAGCATCACGAGCGCCCCTGATGAACTTACATTTACCAAGGTAACCTCATTGAGCTTACCTCGTAATTCTATGTAAACTCTACTTTCTCCTACTGACTCAAGGGGACCTTTCGAAGCATCCTGTTCTTGAGTAGTGATGACTAAACTCTTCTTCTTAAGCTTAAAACAATCAGCTTTTTCATGACCCTTTTTCTTACAATAGTTACAAAAATTTTAGAAGAAGAAGGTTTGGAAGAAGAAAAATAAGGAGTAGAAGTGGAAGGAGAAGGAGAATATGGAGAAGAGGAATTCTTCTTTTGAGCAAAGTTCTTCTTTTGTGAGAAAGAATTATTCCCTTTTGATGAGTTAGCAACCACTTGAGTAGTAGGTGCGCGGAATCCCTGCGAATGCGCCTTGAACTTGTCCTCCACAAGCTGTGCCTGGTTGAAAACTAAATCTAATGTTTCGATAGAAACAAACATAATTTCCCTGTACAAATGCTCCAACAAGCCACTTTGAAATTTGAGAATTAAAGCTTTAATATCTTCTTCCACATTCAAAAGTATCTTGTACCTGTTGAATTGAAAGATATATTCCTGCACAGTCATATTAGTACCTTGTCGAAACCGAAACCACTTAATTACCAATTCCTTAGAATAATTGGAAGGATAAAAATTGGTCTTAAGACAGTCTACAAGCTCATCCCAAGTGGTAAGCTCATCATGACCCTTTTTCCTTTCGACAAGTACTTTAGCTAAACCCGAAAGTTTTAGCTTAGCATATGGAACTTGATCATCATCTGAAAGATGAGTGTAAGAAAACCAAGAACTCATGTCAAGAATCCAACTATTCAAGACTTCAGGGTTTCGGGATCCATCATAAAGTGGCACTTCACATCGAACTCTCAGGCGAGAATCATGAGAAAAATCTGAAGCATTGTGGATGAAAATGTCATTTACCTTCACTGCAAGGTTACTAAGGACTTCTGCCATGGTAGTATCATTAGCTTTATCAGCTAATGCATTCACAACATGTGCAAGTTTTGCCACTTGGGCAGCCAAATCAGAAGCCATATGAAACCGGGTATAAGCCAGGAGTAACAAGGAAAAACACTTAAAAAAAATTAGGGTAAAAATGTGAAGATACCCTGTTACAATGTAGTGCCTTGAAAAATACCCCTAAGGCTAAATATTATAAAAATTTAAACTTACCTAAGGTTTAAAGTTTTTATAATTTATTAATTTAAAAAAATAACTTAATTAAAAAGTTAAAGTTAATTAATCAAAAATATTAATTAAGTTTAATTAAGATATTTTTAAAAATAAATTAATAAATAAATAAATAAATTACATGCAATTTCAAACCTTAGGTAAATTGAAAATTAATAAAATAATGGAGGTTATCTGGCACTCTTCTGCATGTTTACTCAAGAATATCTGTCATGCACAAATTTCTGTGAACAGAAGTGCACTGTTCCCGAGGTGCAATCCTGCTAAGTAAACAACGGACGAACGAAGACTTTCTTGTGCCCCGCACAGCTTGGTGAAAGCCCGGGCTCGCCACACCCTAAGTCAGGCCTACACGATAGCCACTGACGCAAGTATTGGTGGTGCTTTTTAGCTGTCGTGTTTGACAGCGTTGGTCGTAGGCCACAGGCGCTGTCGCACCTGATAGCGTGGACCGCAGGCCACAATGTTGGAATGCCTAATAGAATTGGCCATAGCCAAACATGTTGTGGTTCCTGACAGTGATGGCTGCAAGCCAAACATGCTGTCGTTCCTGATATCATTGGCCGCAGGCCATAAACGTTGTCGCGTCTAACAACGTTTGGCTGCAAGTCAAAGGCAAAAATGTTGTCGCACTTGACAGCGTTTAGTGGTCGGCAAGAAGTGCGGTCGTGTGCGTGCTGCCGATAAGGCACCGACTATCGAAATTCTGTCGAACGTCGACGAAGTGTGCCCTTCGACCGGTCTATGAGAAAGCTCGGCCGAATGGAGCCCTCTGCTAAAAATTATTTTTTTTTTTTTTAATAATAAAATAGAAAATAATAATATTTATAATATTATTTTCAAATGGGAAAAATAAAAATAATATTATATTACTTCCTATTTTTCTTCAATTTGCACCAATAAAACTAGGGTAACTTTCACCTCAGATCTATTGAAATTTCTACAAATTCTGCAAAGAAGTAGCACACCTTTCAAGATCCAGTCGACACACGACCAACATTTGAAAGGCAACCAAACCCAAGTCGACACACGACCTGGTATAGACGATGTTCGGTCTTCAAGACTCCAAATTGGTAGGAACAAATGGCTCCCTAATGTGTATTTCACCGTAGGAGAAATCCAAGCCTGCCAAGGGATTTTTGTAAGACAGAAATCGGGGTAAACTTCTCCTATACTCCTTGAGCATACGGAGAAAGTTGGAACGAGGATTTTGATGCCGAAGAAACTTTCTTCTACGAATGGTCTTCAAGCTCCCCTTGAGCTTGAACCGAGTCCTCAATGAGAAAGAGTTTCTCATAAGAAAATTATCTCCTTCCCTCTCACCTCACAAGCCCTAGTGCAAACATGAACTAGGCTCTGATACCAATGAAAAGGATTGAAAATCCAACTAACTGTCTATTATTTACAAGCTCAATATATAGGCTCTAAAGGCCCAAAATACATAACCAAACCCACCAAATCATGGATTTGATCCCAAATGCTTAACCATAAGCTACATTAGTGCAAAGGAGAATGCACGTAACTTCTAAGCTAAGAAAGAAGGAAAAGATGCTAACTAGAAGATCCTTTTAGCTATCTTGAAGTACACACTTCCTACTTTGAGTTCACACTTCCTAACTAACACTCCAAAGTGACAACTAGAAGACAACTAGTGCACACAAGTGTATGTGAGAAGGAGACTCACTTACAATATTAATTTGCAATAAAATAAACTATGCAAACCTAGCTAGGAACTACTAGAGGGGTCATATGAGTGAACATATGTGTCATGTTAGCGAGGGGATTTTATGGTACTAAAGACCCCAAGGAAGCCATTGTATCGGTAAAATAGTTGGATGAGCGAGGAGCGACCTCAATGTCATACCATTCAAGTTGGGTGAGTAGTTGTTGAGCAAGTTTTTTATATTTTTGGAGTACTAGGTAATGACACTGCCATATCTCTTTGACCTGATTTACAATAAGAAGAAAGTCACCAATGATTTGAAGGCACCTAATGTGCATAGAGAGTGCATGTTTCAAACTAAGAATTAGGGATTTGTATTCGATGTTGTTATTTATGCAAGGAAACCCTAATTTGACATAAAATGGTAGAGGTTCTTTATCAGGTGTGAAAATATGATTCTAGAACCCCTAGCATGAGTGTAGCGAGAGCCATCGAAGAAGAGCATTAGGTCAATTGGTATATCAAGTTTGAAATATTCCTCGACTTCGATGATATGAAAGATGGAATCATTAGGAAGCTGAATGAGCAGGGAATGTTTGTCAAGCAATGGATCCTCAACTAGTTGGTCTATGATGACTTATCCCTTGATATATTTTTGGGAAATAAATTCAAGGTCAAATTTAGTAAGAAGCATAATCCACTTAGTAGTGCGAGAGTTATAGTAACTCTTGTTCATCATATAGTGTAATGTATTATCATGAGCAATGACAAATGTGGTATGGTTAAGCATGTAATGTCATAGTTTTTGTGTAGCAAAGATGACATCAAGGTATAGCTTCTCCATATAGGAATATTGTGTTTCATAGTTGACTAGCATAAAATTGATATAATAGATGGCTTGTTCATGATTAAGGGTATTCTTCTAAGCCAGTATTGTTCCAATCACAAAATTTATAGCATAAATGTATAGGAGGAATGAAAACTATGGATGTGGTAGAAATAGAACTGGTGACAATGTGAGGTAGGCTTTTATGGAGCCAAAGACTTGCTGATAGTTGGTATCCCATTTGAAGCTAACCTATTTTTGTAGAAGGTGGTTAAATGGTTTACATTTATCAGATAGTTGGGTATTGAAATGAAAAATAGATTAAATTTTGCCCTGTAAACTATGTAGTTGTTTGAATTATATGGGTGGAGGTATCTCTATGATGGATTTGACTTTGTTGGGGTCTACTTAAATGCCTTGTTGGGAGACAATGAACCCTAATATCTTACCCAAAATTATGCCAAAGACACACTTCTTTGGGTTAATATGAATGTTGTGTTCTAGAAGGTGATCAAAGATCTTGCGTAGATATGCAAGATGTTGTGAATATTCTTTAGATTTAGCGATAAGTTCATCGACATAATATTCCATGATTTTATGAATGTAGTCATGAAAGATATAAGTCATAGCATGCTGGTAAGTTTCCCCAACATTTTTAATGCCAAAGAGCATGACCTTATAACAAAATGTCCCCCAAGGGATTGTGAAAGATGTCTTGTGTTGATCGAATGGATTGATCTTGATTTGATTATAACTAAAAAATCCATCCATGAGGGATATCATAGCATGGACTATGATGGAATCAACTATTGAATCGATGTTTGGGAGGGGGAAGTTGTCCATGGGATAAGATTTGTTCATATCTCTAAAACTGGTGCAAACGTGAACTTCATCGGAAGACTGGGGTACCGAGACCATGTTGGACACCCACTCTAGGTAATAAATGTGTTGTATAAACCCTACATCGAGGATCTTTTGGAGCTCTAATATTACCAATAAATTGACAGTAGGATGCATGCATTGTAATTTTTCTTAACAGGTTTGATGTCCCCATAAAGAGTGAGGTTGTGAACTGCTAACATAGGATTAAGTCCAAGCATGTCCATGTAGGAGCAGGAAAAAACTCTGATGTATTCTTTAAAGAAATATGTAAATGAGTCACATTCCTCTAAGGAAAGTCTAGTAGCGAGTTAAATGATATGGGGGTTTTTAGGATCATCACCAATGTCAACATTGATAGTGTCCTCCACATGCATGTGGGAACTGTCTTGAAGCTAGGCAAGGATAGGAATAAGATGGAGGTCATCGATAGCCTCAAGTAAATCAAATTTGTCATCTAGGTATACATTCATATAATTGACCCATGGGATGTGGGGTGGAGTAGATTGCGAAGGTGATTTGATAGCGTGCAAAATAGGTAGTGATAGTGTGATTCGTAGGAGAAGTATAGCAGAGTGGAGATAATAAATCAATGTCAACAATATTAATGGAAGCAGTGGAAACAGTGATAGATGACGAGTCTGAAGATGAAGAGTCAAGAGTGTATGAATGACATGGAAAATTTAGTGGTGGGCATAACACCATGGATGAGGAAAGAGATCAAATTATAGAATGATGAGTTTATCATCGATGAGGTGGATACATGAATTTATGCATAGGCAATGAAGGGAAATGTGAAGAAATGCGCTCTGAGAAAGGCACTTGTTGGAACAAAATCTGTCTTCAATTAATAGTGTTGTGCCTTAGACTTTGCCAACATTGAGTAGACAGACCTTGCTTGAGATCATCTGTCTAATCTCTAGAGAAGGCTGGTTGATGCGTAGTCGTTATACCATCATTAATTCTCAATGAATTTGTCAATCCAGGGCAGTGCACAAGGCTATCTGCGGAAGAAGTGAAACAGCTATAACTTAGGTCAATCTAGAGCAACAGGTCTTATTGGTGGAACCGATTTTGTGGGGGTTTTGGGACATTCCTATATTTAAATTGCATGAATTAAATCTTAATATAAGTTGCAGAATTGGAAACTAATCATTAACTACAAAAATGAAGTCCTAATTACAATTGTAGAATAAGACCTAATTATGTTGCAGAAATAACAGTTGCAGAATTGAAAGTCTGATCCTAATTGCGTAAAGAAAATCTAATTACTTTTGTAGTAATGAAAGTCTAATTATAACATGAAAATGAAAACTGTCAAGGTTCTGTAATAGAAGGTTGTCAATCTTCTGTGCAGGATTTGACAGCAAAACATAAAATGCAAGAAATTTCTAAAAACAGTAAATTATGGGAATAACAGTCTAAAATAAAGTGGAAGCTTTGTTGAAAGTAAATATTACAGCTAAAACATTAAGCACAAGATTAATCTAAACATAAATAAACTAAGACTACAAATATTGTTAGCTGTTTACAAGAAATTGAAATAACAAGTTCTACTACTCATTCTGCTGCAACAAAATCAGAATAAAAACTTGCTTGTTAGTCCTCCTAGGTTTGGAAGTGGCCAGCCTCTTTGTCCAGAAGAAGGTATAAGTCTCTCTCTCTCTCTAAATCTTAATCACACTCATTTACAAGCAATATGAAATAGAACTGGTGCACTTTATTGATTAAAGGACATTATTACAATAATTCTATTGAAAACCTGTTACAGGACTGTAACAGTCAAATTCTACCTATTTTCTGCTTCTTCCTAGCTTCCTTACTTTCTACTTCCTGCTACTATTACTACTCTAGTAGGCTCAACCTGAACGGGAGCAATATTTATAGATGTCCTATGGTCTGATTACAAATAAAGAATATCTCAAAAGATCTAATCCTACAATGCTGCAACAAATTTTGGTTTTATCCTAGAAGAGGATTAAAACTTGATCTTTCCCTTAATGATGGCTTTGGTCGGCAATGACGACAAAGACATATGGAATATCTTTTCCTTTACCTTTCCCAACCTTTATTTCCTTTTTTCCGGCTTCAAAAATCGATCAACAAGTCAAAAAGCACATTCTATTTTCATTCCGAAGATAAGTGGCTTCATTCTGAAGACAATGCAATTCTCATTCCGAAGATCACTCATTCCGAAGATACTGCAATTCTCATTCCGAAGATACTGCAATTCTTCATTTCGAAGATCCGCTCATTTCGAATATAATGCATTCTTCATTCTGAAGGTCTGCTCATTTAGAAGATGCTGTGTTCTCTCATTCCAAAGATATCTGTTCATTCCGAATATACTTCAGAATGAACAAATGTGTGCTTTTCCAGTGATTTCTTCTACATCTCTCAGGTGGGTTATCTCCTAAGATCAAATTCCAATGGTCTTCATCTCTTTCCACATGTGAATTCCATGCCTTGCTATTTATGGACAAGTGGCTGGAATTTACATGGGAAAGACCAGATTTTTGTCGCACAAGAATAAGTTTGCTTGCACTGCTGCTGCGATTTAGGTGAAATAAATGCTTGAGACAAATCAAAACATGATTAGTGAAATGCTGCTATTATTCTAAGCATATCCCATTTTAGCAAGTCATATAAAAAATAACACAAAACTATGCAAAAAGCTGTAAAATCAGCATATAATATTCCAAATACATTGATCATGCAAAATGGTTAATATACAGGAAATTGAATCAACTTAACTAACATATCAGATAAAACATAAGAGTTTATAGGCATTTTTAGTGTTCAAAACATGTTATTATTAAGGCATTTCCAGGCCTCATCATTTTCCCCCCAACTTATATTAATGCATGCCCTCATGCATTCTATTGGGCTATGGAATCACATATGTCCATGTTTAGATTCCATGACCTGTAGAATAATTTCTTGCCTATATAATACCCACTGTTTTCCTGAATGTTTCTGAGCCAGTATTCAAATTGTTCATCAGGTTAAGCATCTTCCTCAAAGTAGAATGGAACTGGAGTAATTATGGTTGGAGGCCTAAACCTAAGACCTATCCAGTTATGTTGCATGATTTGAATCAGCTGGATTACACCTTCTGCTCTTCTTCGGGACCATTCTAAGTTGATGGGGGAGAAGGGTTCTCTTTTCCTAAAAGACATGGAAATTTTAGCCCATCTATCTCTGCACAATGACAATGCTGGGAAAAAATTGTGATCACAGAAATTGTTGAATCTGGCCACACAGTCCCTTAAGTTGTTCAAGTACATTCTCTTTATATCATCCCTATTCATCATTGAGAAGTGTTGTCTGGTGATAACTAGGTGGTTTGGCTGGATGGCTCTAACTAATAACTCAGCCCTTGTTTCAATCTCTTTATTCTGCTTTTTCTCTTGATCCCAGTAAAGTTGATTCTGCAAGGTGGACATGAATGCCCTCAATTGAACATCTCCAATGTAGATCTATGGATGAAATTCTACTTCCTCTGGAATGAAGAAACTATGTAAAAATAGTTCACACAAGAGATTTTTCTGCTCAAAAGGGCTGTCAAAATATGCCTCCAGGAAGTCTGCAGTTGTGTCCAATTTATATGGGAGGTTTGAACTAATCCTCATGACCTGCCATCTGACGTATTTTTCCTTCAAAATAAGGCTGTAAAATCTGGCTGGTGGTCTAAATTGAACTAAAAATTTAGCAATTTGACATAAGTCAGACACCTTTTCTTTCAATGCCTGAATTTCTATTTCCTTGGCTTCTAGCTGTTTTGCTTCCAATTTGAACTTTTCAGTTTTAGTGGCAAGCTGCTAATATCTAATCATCTAGATAGCTATGTCTGCATTGTACTGCTCTAGAGACACATTATTAGGTGGTCTGACTACAGGTGGAATCCTAGGTAGCAGATCAACTTGAACTCCTTTTTTTGCCACTTCTATTGGTTGATCATCTATCAATAATTATACCTGTACCTCCTTATTTGCTATTTCTATGGGGTTGTCATCAGGTAGTATTTATACTTGTACCCCCTTATCTGTTGTTTCTACTGAAAGTGTAATAGTTTGGAATGCAAGGACCTCAATAAAAGTACTTACTTGAACATTTTCTTGCTATCGGGACTGTTCCTGTGTTGGTGGCTCATCTTCAACATCCTCTGCTATGCTCTTTATCATTTTTGAAGCATCTTCAGAACAAGAAGGCAATGCTTCGAATGATATGGTGTCTGCTCAGAATGAACAGGCACTTCTTCGAATGAAGGAGTGCTACTTCGTAATGAACACCCATGTTTGTCTCAACAGAGTCATCTGCCCTTGATAGACCCAGAAGCAATTGAGCCAAATTGTCTTCATCAATGGATACAGCTGGCTGTTTTTCAGTTTGTGACAACATTTTTCTCAATTCTACCACTTCCTGCTGAAGCTCTACAATTTTTCTTTTCTGTATTTCAATGGTACTTTCTTTCTCCTCAATCCACTTGGTTTGTGTTCTAACAACACTTCTTGCTGCTTTCAGCTGCTCTGTGATGTCTTCCACTTTTGTTTCTACTTCAAAAGCTGATGTAGACAAATCAGCTACAGTTGGCTGCTCAACCAATATCTCCTCTTCTGCAACAATTTGTTCTTGTTCAGGAGGCTCTATAAAACTGTTTATAAGGGTATCTACCATATCTGTAGCCTGTTGAACTGTAGCTTCCTCCAAATTATTCTGCTCAGTTTCTGCATTAGCTATCTGTTCAGGGAATTTTGGAAATTTTTCAGAGGCTGGTTGTATCTCTATGACATCTGGGCTACTTTGTCTATCTTCTTCCTCCATAACCTATTTTGCTGTTTCTTTCAAATGGATTCTTGTAGACCTCCTAGTTCCAGATGCAAACTTCTTCTTTTTGCTCTATTTTCTAATGATAGTAGGGGTCATGGGGTCAGTTTCAGATGCCTCTGTTTCCCTTGTTGTTTCTTCCATTTTTGGGCTAGGTGCTTCATTTCTCTGTTCTGAAAAATCAGTTGCAGCTTCAAAAAAATGAACCTTCTTTTATTTTTCTGCTCTGCTGCCAGTCCCAGATCCTCTTTTTCTTTGTTTCTTGGTTCGTGAAGTTGAGGGTTTAGGAGCAAGGTTTTCTGCTATTGTTGTTGGGTGTGGTTCTGTAACAACTTCAGGGGCACCTTCTACAGTTTCCTCTGCAGCATCTTCTACAACATTTTCTGCAGCAGTTGTTTCTTCTTCTGCAGCAACATCAGCAGTATCTAGTTCTTCTTCTTCCTCATCTTCATCCCTAAAAATGACATCGTTTAGGGTAGAGTAAAACCTATCAAAACTCCTAGGGTTTCCTCTAAAATGGTGTTGGCAAACTAGTTTTATGAGGCCATGATGGCGAAGGCTTCCTTTACCCTCCTGATATCTCTTTGCCATGTTTTTTAATTCTTGATACAGATACAGGGGAAGATTTACCCTAACTTTCGGTTGTTGCTCACCATGTCTGAGATGGTTCAAAATTCATATATGATGCCTTGACAACAGCACATACTGCCCTTCATAGGTTAGGAATTTAATTACCCAGGTGGCTACTTCATCCCAGGGTTCCTGCAAGCTGGCCCTTTTTAACCCTTTGCATGTGTTGTTATGGGTTAAATACTGGTGGAGAACAGATCTTGCATAATATAGAAAAACCAGAGAAACAAGAGCCCAAGATTTGTATTCGGTACTTTGGAAGAATTTACAAGAATATACAGCCAAACTGCCATTTTCCAACCCCCTCTCATTACAATCCATGGGTTTTTATTGAGGTCCCGATCCTCTGTGCTTTTACACTTCCCACGATCTACAATTGCCACTTGGAACAATTTTGGAAAGTTGCATTGATGAGACTCTAGGTGAGGTGCGCGACTGGCTGCCATATCCAACGGAATCTTCTTCTCGGATCTGTTGCTTGTTGTTAGTTGCTTTAAACGCGTCTTCCAGATACCCTACGCGAGTGGCCAACATGCCCGTTGGAATCCTTCTTTGGAACAGCTGCTTCACTGCCTCTTACTTGCCGCGCACGAAGGGATGTCTTTATGAAAGCTGGAGTGCATGTTTTTCTGTTTGGTCGTGATATCATGACCATTTCCCTCCTATGCTTTCTCTCTCTAGCTTCCGTCGCGATATCGCGACATGTCGCGATATCGCGACATTTCCTCCGTCAAGCCCTTTCCCTCCGTTTTGGCCGCGATATCGCGACCTGTCGTGATATCGCGCCGTTTTCGTCTGTCGGCCTCCGTTCTCCTGCTCTGGTCACGAAATCATGACATGTCGCGATTTCGTGACCTTTTGTCTCCATGCCTTGCTTTCACTGCCTTGGGTCGCGATTTCGTGACATGTCACGAAATCGCGACATGTCACGATTTCGTGACCCTTTGTCTTTCGGCCTTGCTTTCTCTGCCTTGGGTCGTGATTTCGTGACCCTTTGTCCTTTGGCCTTGCTTTTACTGCCTTGGGTCGCGATTTCGTGACCCTGTGTAACACTTAGAAAAAAACAAAAAAAAAAACTTTGCCACTTAGAAAGAAATAACAACAAAAGTTTGGTTGATGCTCGATTGCTTTGCTGCCCTCGGATGCTCCTGCATCAGACACCCGGGGTGGATTGAGAAGTGATCCTCACTTCTGATCTTTGGGAGGAAGACCCAGGCGGTCAACCTCTATTTTTGATAGCCAAGTTGCATCTTCTATAGGTCTGCCCTTCCACTTGATTAAATACTCAGAATATTGTTTGTTCCTTGTGCTTCTGCCTTCACGAGTATCTAATATTTCCTCGATCTCATCTTTGGTTGGTTTAGACGCTGGAATGCTCCATAATTCTGTGCTTGGTGCCTCTGTACTATCTCCTTCATGGTATTCCACTAAATCAGATATGTTAAAAATAGGTGAAATGTCAAGCCCACTTGGCAATTCCACTTCATATGCATTGCCTGAATCCCGTTTTTCCAGTATTTTGCATGGCCCAAACTTCTTCATCTTCAACTTGTTGTAAGTTTTGGCTGGAAATATTTCTTTTCTGAGATGGACCATGACTTCATCTCCCACTTTGAATTCTTTGAACCGCCGCTTTTGGTCTGCTCTTGCTTTATACTGAGTATTCATCTTTGCAATTTGTTTCTTTACTTCTTCATGCAGGCTTCTCATCTGTTTCACGAATTCCTCAGCCTCTGCACTGCATTTTTCTCCTTTATCTAATTTTCTCAGCTCAGAAACGTTTCTTGGACTGTTTCCATATATGATTTGGAATGGAGATTTGTTTGTACTCTTATTGACAGAATTGTTGTATGCAAATTCCGCCTGCGGCAAAACTAAATCCCATCCCTTGGGTTTATCTGCTATCAAGCATCTTAACAAATTACCCAGACTTCTATTTACCACCTCTGTCTGTCCATCAGTTTGTGGGTGGTATGCAGAACTGAACTTCAGATCTGTCTTTAGTTTCTTCCACAATGTTCTCCAGAAATACCCAACAAACTTTGTATCTCTGTCAGAAACTATGCTTCTTGGTAGACCGTGAAGTCGTACCACTTCTTTGAAAAATAACCCTGCAATGTGAACTGCATCACTTGTCTTTTGGCAGGGAATAAAATGTGCCATCTTGGAGAATCTGTCAACCACCACAAATACAGAGTCATTTCCCCTTGTGTTCTCGGCAATCCAAGAATAAAATCCATGCTTATGTCCTCCCATGGCCTCTCAGGTACAGGTAATGGCTGGTATAATCCTGTGTTTTGCCTTACGCCTTTTGCCATCTGGCATATTCTGCAACTTTGCACAAACTTCCTCACATCTTGCTGAAGTTGCGGCCAGTAGTAGTTTTCATCCACCAGGGCAATGGTCTTATCCCGACCAAAATGCCCAGCCAGTCCTCCGTTGTGCTTTTCCTTGATTAAGTTCTCCCGCATGGAGCTCCTTGGAATGCATAATTTACTTCCCTTGAACAACATTCCGTCTTGGATTAGGAAATCTAACCATTTTGTCCTGTCCACAGTAACAAGTGCCAAACAAGCCGTCCAGGCTGCTGCAAAATCAAGATCTTCAGGATAAAGACCCTTCGAGTTCTTCGAATCCTACTACTTCCATTGTCATTTCAATCAGCAGATTCTGCCTTCTACTTAAAGCATCTGCAACTCTATTTGATTTCCCGCTCCTGTGCTTTAACACAAAGGTATAGCTTTGGAGAAACTCAACCCACTTCATGTGCCGCTGATTCAATTTTGTCTGGCTGTTGATGTACTGCAATGCTTGATGATCAGTAAATAGAACAAACTCTTTTGGCAACAAATAATGCCTCCACTTCTTCAGAGCTTGAACTATAGCATAAAATTCCTGGTCATAAACTGAATACTTTTTCCGAGCATCATTGAGCTTTTCACTAAAATAAGCAACAGGTCTGCCTTCTTGGCTCAGTACAGCCCCTATTGCACTGCCACTGGCATCACAGTCGACCTGAAATACTTTGTTGAAGTCTGGAAGTGCCAAAATAGGCTGTTCTGTGACCTTTTTCTTTAATGCATCAAAGCTCCTCTCAGCCCCTAAGGTCCACTTGAACTCTTTTTTATCCCCTCTCATTGTTTCTGTGAGGGGTGCACAAATGCTGCTAAAGTTTCTTATGAACTTTATGTAAAAGTTGGCTAGACCGTGAAATGATCTTACCTCTGTTGTGCTTCTTGGGGTAGGCCATTCTATGATAGCCCTTACCTTCTCTGGGTCCATTTTCAGACCTTCTGCTGAGATTACAAATCCTAGGTATACTAATTCTTTCTTGACAAAATTACACTTTTTTAGATTTATTAATAATTGCTCCTCCCGCAGCTTTTCAAAAACCCTCTTGATGTGCATCAGGTGTTCCTCCAGGGTTCTGCTGAATATTAATATATCATCTAAATAAACAATGACAAATTTTCCTAAAAACTCTTTCAGTACCTCATTCATCAACCTCATGAAGGTACTTGGTGCATTGGACAGCCCAAATGGCATGACCAACCACTCATACAAGCCTTCTCTTGTCTTGAAGGCTGTCTTCCACTCATCTCCTTCCCTGACACGGATCTGGTGGTAACCACTCTTGAGGTCAATTTTGGTGAAGTACTTGGCTCCACTCAAACAGTCCATTATGTCATCCATCCTTGGCAGTGGAAACCTGTACTTTATTGTGATCTTGTTGATGGCTCGAGAGTCTGTGCACATTCTCCACTCTCCATCCTTCTTGGGTGCTAGTACTGTAGGTACTGCACATGGGCTAAGACTCTCCCTAATCAATCCCTTCTCCAGCAACTCCTGGACCTGCCTGTTTAGTTCTTCAGTTTCTACAGGTGTCATTCTATGTGCAGCCTTATTGGGCAAGCTTGACCCTGGCACCAAATCAATATGGTGACTGATTTTTCTTACTGGGGGTAAACCCTCAGGCACATTATCAGATATGATATCTGGAAATTCCTTCAACAGCTCTTGGACTTCTGCTGGTGCATCTTTGCATTCTGTATCCCTGACTCTAGGAATTAATGCATAACACATATGTTCATGCTTTAAATCATCTAAAAATTTTCTTTCGTCAACCAAGCAAATTCTTGCACTTCCACATACCTTTTCTTCCACCTCCTTCAGGGGTTTCAACTTATGGCGCATTCCATTCTTGGTCACGGAATAGGTGTTGGCTCGGCCATCATGAACCGCACACCTATCAAACTGCCATGGCCTTCCCAGCAGCAAATGGCACGCATCCATGGGCAGAATGTCGCACAGAACCTCATCACGGTAATTTCCAATGCTGAATTTTACCAGGCATTGTTCATTGACCAAAACCTTATGGTCTTTCTGCAACCATGCGATCCGATATGGATGCGGGTGTTTCTTTCTCTCCAGTTGTAGCTTTGTAACCATTCCCTCCGAAACTAGGTTATCTGTGCTACCGTTGTCAATGATGATGTTGCAAATCTTACCCGCGCATTTACACCTTGTGCGGAATAAGCTTTTCCTCTGATCTGCAGCTCCCTCTTCATTCAGCAGGACTCTCCTTGCAATCATTACTTCTCCTCTCTCAGCTTCTTCAGAATGCTCAGACCCAGCATCTTCATCAACGACTGCTACTCTGGCATTTCCTTCCGACCTCCGATTATTTCTTTCTCGCTGCTGTGGGCATTCATATTGGTGATGTCCCTCTTCACCACACTGGAAGCAAGTCCCTCGGAATCTTCCTCTTCCTTGTCCACGTCCAGCTCGGCCTCTTCCCCCTCGGTAACCATTATTCTGATCACGGGGGCGGTCTGTATTTTCTCTCCTTTGTTCTTGCCTGCTGCTACCTTCTCCATTTTTTTGAGAATCTTCATTTCTTCTTCCACTGTTCCTTCCATCGGTTCTTCCTCCATGACCTCTTCCTCTTTGCTTGTTTTCAAACCTCCTATTGAGCTTCTCTTCAACCTTTAAAGCAAATTGGTAAGCGTCCTCTATGGTGGTCATCCGGACTAGACTTAGTTCTTCCTGAATGCTTGCTCGTAACCCATTAATGTAACGGGCTACCTTCTCCTTGTTGGCCTCTGAGTGGCCTGTTCTAATCATTATTTTATGAAATTCTTTCGTGTATTCTTTCACAGACTTGCTTGATTGCCTCAATCCTTGCATTTTCTTCAGCAGGTCTAACTCATAATCACCAGGGATGAACTGCCTCTTTAGCTTTTCTGCCATTCGCTCCCACTTAGTTATTCTCTCTTTCCCTCTTTTATTTCGCTCCAGCTGCACTCCCTTCCACCAAATGCTAGCATGACCTTTCAGCTTGGTCTTTGCGAATCTGACCCTATCAGGATCCTCAACCTCTTCGTACTCAAAGTACTCTTCCGGGTCGTTGATCCAGTCGATCAATTCCTCTGGATCAAGGTTCCCGAAATATGTGGAAACCTCCATCTTTGGCCTCTTCCCAATCTGGGATATGGCTTTGTATAGTCTGGCCTGAGCCGGATCTACTGCTTCTTCTTCTTCCTCAGGTTGGTCTTCTTCCTCATCATCTTCCTCTTCACTACCTTCGTCTCTTCTTGGCTCCAATCTTCTGCGCATTTCTTCTTGCAGGGCTTGCATTTGCCGCTGCAAAGCTCGAACATCTTCTGCTGCTGCCATGCCTCTCCCACCAACAGGATTTCTCCTTGGAGGCATTCTGCTCACCCAATTTCAAGCCCTTCCACAGATCCTGGTGTAACTGCCTCTCCTCCGGTGATCTGCTACACGCTCAGGAACTACTGGCTCTGATACCACTTGGTGGAGAACAGATCTTGCATAATACAGAAAAACCAGAGAAACAAGAGCCCAAGATTTGTATTCGGTACTTTGGAAGAATTTACAAGAATATACAGCCAAACTACCATTTGCCAACCCCCTCTCATTACAATCCATGGGTTTTTATTGAGGTCCCGATCCTCTGTGCTTTTACACTTCCCACGATCTACAATTGCCACTTGGAACAATTCTGGAAAGTTGCATTGATGAGACTCTAGGTGAGGTGCGCAACTGGCTGCCATATCCAACGGAATCTTCTTCTGGATCTATTGCTTGTTGTTAGTTGCTTTAAACATGTCTTCCAGATACCCTGCGTGAGTGGCCAACATGCCCGTTGGAATCCTTCTTTGGAACAGCTGCTTCACTGCCTCTTACTTGCCGTGCACGAAGGGATGTCTTTATGAAAGCTGGAGTGCGTGTTTTTCTGTTTGGTCGCGATATCGCGACATGTCGCGATATCGTGACCATTTCCCTCCTACGCTTTCTCTCTCCAGCTTTCGTCGCGATATCGCGACATGTCGCGATATCGCGACATTTCCTCCGTCAAGCCCTTTCCCTCTGTTTTGGCCGCGATATCGCGACCTGTCGCGATATCGCGCCGTTTTCGTCTGTCGGCCTCCGTTCTCCTGCTCTGGTCGTGAAATCGTGACATGTCACGATTTCGTGACCTTTTTGTCTCCGCGCCTTGCTTTCACTGCCTTGGGTCACGATTTCGCGACATGTCGCGAAATCGTGACATGTCACGATTTCGTGACCCTTTGTCTTTCGGCCTTGCTTTCTCTGCCTTGGGTCGCGATTTCGTGACATGTCGCGATTTCGTGACCCTTTGTCCTTCGGCCTTGCTTTCTCTACCTTGGGTCGCGATTTCGCGACCTTGTGTAACACTTAGAAAAAAACAAACAAAAAAACTTTGCCACTTAGAAAGAAATAACAACAAAAGTTTGGTTGATGCTCGATTGCTTTGCTGCCCTCGGATGCTCCTGCATCAAATACTCGCTCTCTATAATTTTCTTCTACAAACTGATTAACTACATTTGTCAATGTATTCTTGCCAGATCTAGAAATTGAAATCCCTTCTAATGGTAGCTCAGTAATCTGACTTAAAATTTCAGGGGTTACCTCAATAGTCATGTCGTTAAGATGTGCTCGGTTATTTCTGAATGTATGGGCGAACATGCTAGCTAAATCTTCAAAAGACCCATTAAACTTATCCAGAAATGGCATAAACCCTCCATCTTCAAAAATTTGCACGACTTTCAAGTTTTCTCAGAGGTAGGTGGTATCTACAGGTTTCATTCTGATCTTTCGCCCCATATTTTCTATTTAAAAATCATTCACTGCTGCTGCTATTCCTCTGCTGGATCTCTGGTTTTTTTATGTTGCAAATTTGTAGAGTTTTAGTTTGAAACCTTCGTTTGCCCTGTTTCTCGTCTTCTTCTTCGAAATGAACCATAACTTGAGCACTGTACTTCACAAACATGTCTTCGAAAAGGAAGGTGGCATGCATTTCTACTATTGCACTGAACACCTGTCCGTTAATGATTGCATGGACGTCCTTGCCGTCAGATCCACCTCATTTGGTTTTGCAGATTCTCACGTGCATGTTTATTGGGATTAAAAATTGGTGGCATATGGTTGGTCACGTCCTCCATAATTCTAGTATTTTCCAATGAGTGCAAAAACAAACCATGTGCTGACTGACACATGTTCCTTTATCACATGCAACTAAAATGGTTTGATTTTGTCATACCTTGTCTTCTTGGATGCCATGTGGAAATGCTTTTTTTGAAGATTATGACTTCATTTCGAAGACGAGTCTTCATTCCGAAGACAAATCCTCATTTCGAAGATTATAACTTCATTCCGAAGACAGGTCTTCATTCCGAAGACAAATCTTCTTTGCAAATTTAAATCTTCATTCCGAAGATCAATCCTCATTCCGAATATCAATCCTCATTCCGAATATCAGGCTGTATTGCGAAGGTAAATCATCATTTCGAATATAGATCTTCATTTCGAAGATAGATCTTCATTTCGAAGACAGATCCTCATTCCGAAGATGATGCAGCAAGTCGTCATTCCGAAGACCAAGTTTCATTCTGAAGACAAATTGTCATTCCGAAGACAAAGTTTCTTTTTGAAGACAAAGTGCAACATTCATTTTGTTGTCATTTCGAAGACAATTTCAATCCGAAGATAATACAATGAGCACTATTTTTTTGGCATTCTTGTTCGAAGATTAGGCAGAAATCAATATTTTCATTTTCAAAACATGTCTTAAGTATGCCAACTCTTATGAATACCTTTTATGCTAATGGTTAATTGTCATATACTATACACCAATCATTTTACAATGAAAAAATGTAAGAAATATATACCTGATAAAAACAGTTAATGCCAATTTTGAAGAATGACTGCCTTTATTGATGTTCTGCTGAAATTTTCTGCAAAATTTCAAAACAAGTGCACTTGGTGAATTTATACAATGATGGTTAAAAAATTTCTCAAGGTTATGCATGCCAGAAAACTGGTTTTCATGCATACCAACCCAGTAGTGCCTTAAGAAAAGGTTTTCACTGCTGAGTTATTCATTTTTTCTCTTCTTTTTTCTTGATTTTCCCCTTCTTCTTTTTTACCTCTCCTTTTCTCTTTTTTTTTTTTTTTTTTCTTGATCCTGACTATGCCCATGAAGGAATTTCATGATTTCCCCTGAAACCATGCACATGAAGGAATTCATATTCAGAATTTATTCATATTTTTGTTTTTTGTTTTTTTTTTTTCTGATTTTTTTTTTTTCTGTTTTTTCTTGAAATCCATGATCATGCTGATTGTTTTGAAGTGGAAGAGGGAATATCTTCCACCTGTTGTGTATCCAAACTATCAATTTGCTACAAGAATTCATCTTTAGTCAGAGGTGTATGGTATACCCTGAGGTGATGTCCATTTACTACTAACTTTCTTTGTGATCCATCAATAGGAGATAGGCGAGCTGCTCCATTGTCAAATACCTCCTCAATCCAGTAAGGTCCCAACCATCTAGTTCTCAATTTTCCAGGGAAGTCCTCATAGCGAGAATCAAACAGTAAAGCCCAATCTTCTTGTTGAAGTTTCCTCTGCTGAATGTGATTGTCATGCCATAGTTTCCTCTGCTCCTGAATTACCTCAGTTTGGTGCAGAGCATCCAATCTAAGTTCATCCAATGCATTCAGCTGCAAAATCCTATCTGTCTGTGCCTACGACAATTCAATTCCAATTTCCAGTGCTATGCGCAATGTTAGTAGCTCAAATTCAATAGGTAAGAGAGGCTTTTTACCAAAGACTAGTTCATAATGTGTGAATCCAATAGTGGACTTCCAAGTAGTATTGTAGGCCCAAACTGCTTCAGGTAATTTATCTAGCCAATTTCTCCTATGAAAAGCTAATGTTTTGTCAAGATGCATTCTAGTTCCCTATTTGTTACCTCAACCTGGCCATTTGCTTGTGGGTGGTAAGGTGATGATTTCCTATGTTTGATTTCATACAATTTTGTAAATGCCTTTATGACTTTGGATGCAAATTGGGGTCCTTGGTCTGTGGTGATAGACCGTGGAGCTCCAAATCTCTAAAAAATTTGAGTATACAAGAAATCAGCGACCTTCTCTTCACGAGCATGTTTGAAAGCATGCACCTCTACCCACTTTGTCAGGTAATCAGTGCATACTAGAATATGCACCTTTCCTTGAGGTGGATCAATAGGTCCTACAAAATCAAGCCCCCACCTCTAAAATGGTTCTAAAACCATTTGAGGCTACAGTGGCATCTCATTTTTATGAGTGGGTTTCCCCATTCTTTGGCATGCATCACAATGCCTGATGTACTTTTTTACATCCTTGTGAAGAGATGGCCAATAATATCCTGTATTCCTAACTATTCTTTTTATAGAATAGTGTCCCCCTAAGGGTTCATCATGACAAGCTCTAAGGATATCATACACTTCATCCTTTCGGATGCACCTACGTAACACATGGTCAGGACTGCACTTAAAAAGCATACCCTTAATCCATTCAAAAGAAGAACTCTGTTTGATCAATTGTTTTTTCTATTTTGAAGTGAAATGTGAAGGAACTTTCCTTGTGACCAAATAATTGGCTATATCTGCAAACCAAGGTGATTGAACTGATATAGCAAATAGTTTTTCATCAATAAAAGTGTCATCAACTAATTCCCCTTCATCTGTGTTCTGTAACCTGGATAAGAAATCTGCCACAACATTAGCTTTTCCTGGTTTGTTGATTATAGTGATATCAAATTCTTGCAGACAACAGCAACCAACGAATAATTCTTGCACTTACCATAGGTTTATTCATCAAATACTTAATTGTTGTATGATTTGTGTGAATAAATATTTGATAACCTGTGATGTAATGCCTGAATTTATTGATGGCATAAATTACTGCTAGGAATTCCTTCTCAGTTGTATAATTTTTCTCAGCTCCTATCAAGTTCTTGCTAATGTTGTAAATGGTATAATGTTCACCATTGTCAATTTTTCCTAATGCTGCTCCAATTGTTGTATTGGAGGCATCAGTCTGTATATGAAATGGTAATGTCCAATTAGGTCCTCTAAGAACTGGTGGAGTTATCAATTTCTCTTTCAGAGCTTCAAATGCTTCCTGACACTTTGCAGTCCAAGAGAATTCAGAATCTTTAGTCAATAGGGCAAACATAGTATTGGCTATTGTACTAAAGTTGGGAATAAACCTATGGTAAAAACCAATGTGTCCTAGGAAGATTCTAACATTAGTCTGAGTTTTAGGAGGAAGGAGATTCTTGATAATTTCCACCTTCTTTGGATCAACTTGGATCCCTTCAGGAGAGATGTGATGACCACGAACTATTACTTCCTTCATCATCATGAAGCATTTTTCTAGATTCAAGGATAACTGGTATGTTTCACAGCGAGTTAAGACTTTGTCAAGATTTTGCAATGTAAAATCAAAAGTTTGTCCACATACTGTGAAATCATCCATGTATATTTCAACACTTTTGGTGGTCATATCAACAAAAATTGCTAGGACTGCTCATTGAAAAGTTGTTGGGGCATTACACAAACCAAAAGGTAAAACCCTATAGGCAAATGTTCCCCATGGACATGTAAAATTTGTTTTCTCTTGATCTTCAGGTGCAATCTAAATTTGATTATATCCACTAAATCCATCAAGAAAACAAAAGTATCTTTTTCCAGCAAGAGTATCTAACACCTGATCTATGAAAGGTAATGGAAAATGGGTACATATATCAGGATGAACTCCTGACATATCTTTGTAGTTCCAAGCAAAAGCATGAACATGCTTCTGCAAGACAACTATCAATTTTTCTTCCTCTTCCCTAGTAAGCTGGCTGTAAATGTTCAAAAATTTGCCTGGTTGGACTTCTATTTGTTTTGTATTTAGAAGGACTGAATTCACTCCTTCATACCTAGTGATTAAGGGATTAAGAGGACATTGCTGAGATGGGAGAAAAGAAGTAGTTTCTATTTTATTGCTACTTGAGGGAAGCATATCTTGTATGGAACAGTGAGAAGGAAAAATCAGATGATGGTGCCATCCATGTGGTAGTGAAACAGAGTTTCCCTATGATAGTACAGATGGTTCATCTTTATATTTTTTATTCTCCTCATTACTTAACAACTATTGGATATTTTTTGCTTCCCCTTCTAAACCTTGTTCATGCAGAACATTCATCAGGGTTGTTTCATTTTCTAAATTTTCTGTGTCACTGAGGTCTTCGGTGTGTTCTCTTACTACTAAGGTAGCTAGTGTAGAAATGACCTCTTCCGGTTCTTCCTCTGAGTCAGAAAACCATAACTGACCTAAAAATTTGCTAGATGGTTTTGCAGGAGGATATAAAGAAATCTGTTTTAGATCAATACCATTTGAAATAGTCATATTTCTAGATCTGTAGTCTATGAAGGCTGCTGCAGTTGCAAGCCAAGGTCTTCCCAAAATAATGGGATATCCATGTGCTAAATTTCTTGGCTGTAAAACTAGAAAATCTGCAAGGGAATTCCCAAGAAGAAACTTCTATAGGAACATCTTCAATGATTCCTTCAGGTTTTGCAACTGACCTATCAGCCATTTCTAAAACTATAAATGTGGGGCTGAGATGTTTGAGCTGTAATTGTTCCATTGTATCCTTGGTCATGACATTTATTACAGCTCCTAGATCTACTAAAACATTTTATATTAGTACTGAACCTATGGTAACTGTGATAACTGGACTTCCTGGGTCACTATACTTTGGAGGTACTAGTTTTCCAGATAAGAGATTAACTATCTTTCCTTCAACCTGCACAATCTTAGGAAATGCTTTCTTCTTTCTTCCTGTTCTTTTAATGCATAAATTTTGAACAGTACTGTTAATCTCTAGTATTTCCTTAATGGCTTGCAATAAGGGCAATGATATAGTCAACTTTTTGAGTTCTTTGACCAATTCTGACTCAAATTTTTTTGGTATTGCATTGAATATTTCAGGATATGGAATTATCCTTGGTAATTGTTCTGCCTGTGGTTTTGTTTTTGTCTCTTTCTCTATTGTTGGTTGGATTATTTCTGGTTCTAATTTTTCTTTTGTATCCATTGTTGGTTGGATTCTCTCTGGTTCTGATGATTCTTGCTCTTCATTTTATTTGATTTCATTTGAAACTGGTTCAGGTACAACTTTTCCTGAACAAAGTTGGATGTTACTACAATCAAGAATATTAATTTCAACATTTTCTTCAGCTTCAGCCACATAGATATGAGGTGTCTGTCTCATGCTATTTGGATTAGTGACTGGTTGAGATGGCAATTGAGGTTGTTTCACTTGCTGTGTTTGCTGCTATTTTTTTTGAAAATTTTGATTAGGTGCAGGCAACAAATGCTGAGTTTGACCTTGATTCCTTTGCTGCCTTGGATAGGACTGGTATTGCTGACTCCACTGTGGTTGGTTTTGCATCCAATGTGGATTAGTATGATTTTGATTCCAGGCTGGATTGTTTTGATTCCAAGATGGGTTGTTTTGATTCCATGAGGGGTTGTTTTGATTCGAATTCCAGGATGGGTTACTCCAATTTGCTTGTGGCCATTCTTGGGAATTTGTCCATTGAGGATAATTCCAAGGACGTTGGGGTGGTTCTGATTGTCCCCAAGGCATAGTACTAGGATTATGCCCCCAATTTGTAGAAAAATGAGGGGGATTTTGGTATTGAGAGAAATTTCCCCCTTGTTTCGGTCCAATATAGTTGAGTTCCTCAGTCTAGTTTTCTAACATAGTTTTGAGTTGTGGTAGCAGGTGGCATTGATCAGTTGAATGCCTTTTTGAATAGATACTACAAATGGCTGAGATAGATGTTTTATTCAAAGGACATTCCTGTAAGACATGTTTATTTCTACATCTTGGGCAATAGATTTCCAAAGGTTCTATGTTTTTTGCTTTTGTAGACATTTCCCCCAAAGTAGTGTTTAGGTGCACTAGAATATCAGTTTTGAAATTTGCAAGTTCTTCTATCAGGTCCTTCACATCAGTGCCATTTGTGCGGCTTTTTATTCTTCTCTGCTTAGTGCGAGAGTAATTCCTGCAAAGATCCATAATTTCCTCATTACTGAGAGTGGTTACATCCCCTTTTCCCATCAAATCCAGAACTTCTCTAGATTCATCTTGCAGTCCTCTCAAAAATATGGTTTTACATAATTCTGGTTCTACAAGTCCACATCTCCTTTGAACAAAGGAGAACCTATCAAGATAATATTCCAATGTTTCATCATATTTTTGCTTGATTCTAAATAACTCATCTTTTCTATTCCTTACACGGTAATATTCCTGATATTTGTCTAAAAAGACAGTTTCCATTTGATCCCAGGTTCTTATGGAATTAGGCTCTAAGCTCATGAACCAGCATAATGTTGAATCCTTGAGTGTTGAGGGAAAAACCTTAAGTTTCTTATTGTCATTTATATAATCATAGGTCTGACACTACCTTGAATTCAAACAAAAATTGATTAGGATCTTCAGATACAACACCTCGGAAGGTTGGAAGTACTGAAGGTGAAATGGTCTTCATGGGAGAGTTTTGTGTTGGATTCAGACGAATAAGATATTCAAATGTTCTAGAAGGTTGGAACATATCCTGATCATCTCCTTCATTATGGACATAGCCATGTTGGCCATCTATATTGCCTCCTTCTGCCATAGTTTTCTGTTTGTTGGGAGAAGTTAAAGCTTCCCAAATTGTTCTCTCAAGAGGTCCAAGCCTCTCTGTTGATGATGAGTCCGATGAATTGTCTTTCTTAGGATATTCTGATGATGATAAAATTGGTGATTTTCCTTTCTAAAAATGTTCTAATGATGGTGAGACTGGTGATTTTTCTATCAATCTTTCTGGTAGTTCAAACACAGGTGATTCACCCCTTAGGCATGAAGATCTCCTTAATGGAACAAGCCAGGGATCCTTTGGGGTAGTTCTACCTTTTTCATCCCTAGACTTACTCATTCATGTTTACTCCTAAATGACATAAATTAAGTCAATAGTTGTTATCTTCCTCTACTGTTGTATTTAGATTTTAACCTGAATGTTCACAACTTAGTCTGATTACAGCTATTGGACTATTTATTTTCTTCTAAAAACACTATTCCCCGACAACGACACCAAAATGATGCGTAGTCATTATACCATCATTAATTCTCAATGAATTTGTCAATCTAGGGTAGTGTACAAGGCTATCTGCGAAAGAAGAAGTGAAACAGCTATAACTTAGGTCAATCTAGAGCAACAGGTCTTATTGGTGGAACCGGTTGTGTGGGGGGTTTTGGGACATTCCTATCTCTAAATTGCATGAATTAAATCTTAATCTAAGTTGCAGAATTGGAAACTAATCATTAACTGTAGAAATGAAGTCCTAATTACAATTACAAAATAAGACCTAATTATGTTGCAAAAATAACAGTTTCAAAATTGAAAGTCTGATCCTAATTGCAAAAAGGAAATCTAATTACTTTTGCAGCAATGAAAGTCTAATTCTAACATAAAAATGAAAACTGTCAAGGTTCTGTAACAGAAGGTTGTCAATCTTCTATGTAGATTTGACAACAAAACATAAAATACAGGAAATTGCTAAAAACAGTAAATTTTGGAAATAACAGTCTGAAATAAAGTGGAAGCTTTGGTAAAAGTAAATATTACAGCTAAAACATTAAGCACAAGATTAATCTAAGCATAAATAAACTAAGACTACAAATATTATCAGTTGTTTACAAGCAATTGAAATAACAAGTTCTACTACTCATTCTACTGCAGCAAAATCAGAATAAAAACCTGCTTGTTAGTCCTCCTCCTAGGTCTGGAAGTGGCTAGCCTCTTTGTTCAGAAGAAGGTATAATTCTCTCTCTCTCTCTAAATCTTAATCACACTCATTTACAAGCAATATGAAATAGAACTGGTGCACTTTATTGATTAAAGAACATGATTACAATAATTCTACTGAAAACCTGTTACAGGACTGTAACAGTCAAATTCTACCTATTTTTTGCTTCTTCCTAGCTTCCTTACTTTCTACTTCCTGCTGCTATTACTACTCTAGTAGGCTCAACCTGAATGGAAGCAATATTTATAGATGTCCTATGGTCTGATTACAAATAAAGAATATCTCAAAAGATCTAATCCTACAATGCTGCAACAAATTCTGGTTTTATCCTAGAAGAGGATTAAAACTTGATCTTTCCATTAATGATGGCTTTGGTTGGCAATGACGGCAAATACAGATGGAAGATTTTTTCCTTTACCTTTCCCAACCTTTATTTCCCTTTTTTCGGCTTCAAAAATTGGTCAACAAGTCAAAAACCACATTTTGTTTTCATTTCAAAGATAAGTGGCTTCATTTCGAAGACAATGCAATTCTCATTCCGAAGATCGCTCATTCCGAAGATACTGCAATTCTCATTCTGAAGATACTGCAATTCTTCATTTCGAAGATCCGCTCATTCCAAAGATAATGCATTCTTCATTCCGAAGATTCGCTCATTTCGAAGATGTTGTGTTCTCTCATTCCAAAGATATCTGTTCATTCCGAAGATACTTCGAAATGAACAAATGTGTGCTTTTCTAATGATTTCTTCTGCATATCTCAGGTGGGTTATCTCCTAAGATCAAATTCCAATGGTCTTCATATCTTTCCACATGTGAATTCCATGCCTTGCTATTTATGGACAGTTGGTTGGAATTTACATGGGAAAGACCATTTTTGCTGCACAGCAACAGTTTGCTTGCACTGTTGCCAGATTTAGGTGAAATAAATGCTTGAGACAAATCAAAACATGATTAGTGAAATGCTGTTATTATTCTAAGCATCTCCCATTTTAGCAAGTCATAGCAAAAAGAACACAAAACTATGCAAAAAGCTGTAAAATCAGCATATAATATTCCAAATACATTGATCATGCAAAATGGTTAATATACAACATATTGAATCAACTTAACTAACTTATCAGATAAAACATAAGAGTTTATAGGCATTTTTAGTGTTCAAAACATGTTATGATTGAGGCATTTCCAGGCCTCATCATTGGTTCCTTTGAGTTTTTAGAGAAAATGGAAACAAGATATAAGGGAAATATAGCCTAAGCTAGAACTTTTCTCACGATACAGATTATAAAACAACATAAAGTGATGATGCAAATTACTACCTTCAGAGTTTTCTTTATATCTTCCTATAGAAAACATGAATTCCTGAGTGCGATTTTAGATGTTCATCTAAAATACATATACATATATTTAACATTCAACTCTAGAAATAAGGTTTAAACGTGCACAGTCCAGATTTTAGAACAGATACATTATAAAACTTAGAATGAATAAAAGTTAAAACACCAAATACATACACTTGCATACATATTTTCAGAAGCCAAAGGAAGAATATCTCTTATTGCTTGTAATCTAGTACATGTACATCAAGTCTGTAAACGTCCAAGAGCTGACATTTTTTCATGATCGACTCACTCCTATTTATACCCTAAAAAGAGTATCTTCTACTATGTACATTTAATTTCCTCAATCAATTACAAGTAATTGTCTACAGTTTCTAATAATATACAACGAATTTCCTACAGATTAGATATATTTCCTTCTGGCTAAATTTAGATGAGCCTGTTATTCTGCAATCATCCAACGGACCTGCCAGGTTATAATCAACTGACCATTCTCCAAAAATTAGCACTTGATGTTAGTGCATGCCCCAGTTGCCAAAAATATACTCTGTTTCTTTAGCAAAAACCAGACATGTCACGAAATCGTGACACTCTTGTTTCTCTGCCTGTCTGCCCTTCTTGAGTCACGAAAATGCGACATGTCACGAAATCACGACACTTCTGTCTCATTGCTTTCTCTTGTTGCTTTTTGCCACGAAAAAGGGACATGTCACGAAATCGTGACACTTTTGCCTCCATAGCTCTTTGTATTTGTTTTGACCGTGAAAACATGACATGTCACGAAATCATGACACTTCTACTTCCTTACTTCCTCTTGTTGCTTTTGGCCATGAAAAAGGGACATGTCACGAAATTGCGACACTTTCGCCTCCATATCTCTTTGTCTTGGTTTTGACCATGAAAATGCGACATGTCGTGAAATCGTGACACTTCTACTTCCTCGCTTCCTCCTATTGCTTTTGGCCATGAAAAAGGGACATGTCACAAAATCGTGACACTTTTAGTCTCTTTAGCAGTTTTTCTATTCTTCTGGCAAAAATAAGCCATGTCGCAAAATCGTGACTTTTTTCCTTGCTTTCCCTCTCTACTGTTTTTTGCCGTGAAAACTCGATGTGTCACGAAATCGTGACACTTTTCTTCATTAGTGTATTTTGCTTTTTCTTTGTTCTTTAGCATATGGGCCACTTCGGTCTTCTTTAAAAATATGCAAAAAGGGTGCATCAGCTATTTTTTTGTAGTTAGTCACTTTTTGACTAACATTCTTGGCGCCTTCCAAGGGATTTTTTGCTCACAAAAATAAATAGAGACCAGGCCTTCATCCATTGGGAAACGGAGTCACCAACACAGTTGCGAAAAGTAAAACTTCAATTGAAAAAGCAAAGATAAAAGAAAAAGAATGCACTTTGGAATATAAGTGAACTTTACCTTATCAAAACCTTTTTCTACCACTTAGGTACTTAACCTTTTCTTGAGGAACACAAAAAAAATCAATTCTGAGAGCTGGTCCCAGCTCTGGCTACTGGCTGTTGACCCTGATGTTTAGATCTTTTGATTTTATCCATTGCTGTAATTATCTCTTGATAAGTTTTGTAGACTTGGTTCCAGTCTTCATCTTCTAAATCAAAAGAATCAATGAAGAGTTGATATACATACTGCAATTCCTCCACTTTATCATAAGAAATGATCTTTTTCCTAAAAATTAGCTCTTGTAAACAAGCTTTAATCTATGTCAGCCTCTGGATCATTTCCATCACCTGTGTTTCTTGTACAGGTTCCTGCCATCCGTCTACGTCTGTTTCATCTTCAACAAAAGCTTTTATTGATGCCAAAAGGACTTCTTCCTTCAAAAATTTTGAACCATCATCCTAGAGGTAAGGAAGCCCATTATGGATAGCCAAATCAAGGTTTTGGAGCAACCCCCTCGCTTCATCCTCAAGCTCTTGCAGAAACTTATTTCCCTGTGCTATCAATTTAAACTTTCTAAAGAAGTCTTTTGCTACGATTTTAGCTTGAGACCAGGCTTCGCTTCTGAGCTTGTCTTCCATGCTTCTTGGCATATTTTTTGACAAAATATGAATTTTAGTAGTTGCATCTTATCTTTTCAACAAAAATGCTTCAGTAGCTCCAAATTCCTATTTTACTACTTCGATAGTTTCCTTTACTTTATCTAAATAAAATAATAAAGTTATAGCCTTTAATACTAAAGGTAACAAATATTTTAACAATTATTTCCTCATGTTTTTTACTTTATCTTTGGAAAATCTAGAAGGAGCATTTTGTTGGTCTACCAATTGTTGTTGTAGTTGTTGCACCTGTGTATTTAATGTCTGAATCTGAGCTTCTGCTATACTCAACTTTTCTTTACCCTTTTCCACTTCACTGGTAGCAGCACTGAATTTACCCTCCCATTTTTTAGCCTCCAGAGTAAGAGCCTTCTCTACTATTTTTTTCTCTCTCACTATAGCCTCTAGTTCCTTCCTCTTCTCCTTTTCCTTCAAAAACATTTCTTGATAGTGTCCTCCCTGTAAGTATATGGTCCCAAAATGTGCTTGGGCTTTCACCCACTCATATTGCATAGGCAGTTGAGATATATCTTCAGTTATCTCTTCTTCCTGGTAATCTTCCACAGTCATTTCTCCCTTTGATTTCTTAGTAATGGGAGTTAACTTCAACTTCTTCCTCTGCATATTGGCTGGATCTAAAGCAATGATTTATCTTACAGTAGCCGGTGCTTTAGGATCTTCAACTGAATGTGAAGTCCACAAATCTAAAGCATTCCTACTCACCTTCTTCAGATTTTCAATCTTGGCCATGGTGGAGTGTGACTCCGTTCCTTGAGAAGTTGTAACTCCAGCCACCGAGATGTCAATGCTAGGGAGAAAAGGAATGGGAGCAACTGCGGATCCAACATTTAGTAGATTTTGGGAAGATGCTACCATTTCTGGGAGAACAAGGTAATTTTTTGGCAAGGACATTATATTTTTGTTGATTTTAGAAAAGGAAGGAGAATTACAATGGGAATGAGTAGGAGAATGAGAAGAAGAAAGTGAAGAAAACATACCTGTTTTCGGTTGGATTTGCTATTAGTGTTCTTCTTCTTCTTCATGTTCACTGACGATCATTTCTTCACTCTATGTTTTGTCTTTATCAGGAGTTTTATTTTTCTCATCACTTTCGTCCAAGTTTATAATTTTTTTCTCCTACTGCTCTCCTACCATCAGGATCTCCTTTTTAACCAAATTTTGTTTTTTATTTTCACTCTTTTGGATCTCTTGAGCCGAACTGGGTGGGCCATTTGAGATCTCCTTCTGTGAAGCTTCATGTTCAACTTTCTGAGTATCTGCATCAGTGTTTCCTTCAGTTATATGGGCTGGTTCACCTTCCTGAGTCCCTTTCCCTAAGTTGTCTTATGTATCTTGAGGCTCTTTATCACTAGAAGAAGTTTGAATAATATTCTTGTGTTTTCTTCTATTAGCCATCATCTTCAATTTCCTCATTCTTTCTACTATGGGTTCATCAAATTTTATATCCGAGTCCACAGGTGGAACGAATTTTACAACTTTTGAGGAATGATTTCTGGATGTCAGAGTATCTGCCCCAAGTGCTAGATGTTTCTCTCTTTGATGGACTAGAATAGTTTCAACTCTTCCCTATCCTTATTTGCCCATCCCCTTTCCATCATAACCCATTTTCAACATCATCTGAGTGACCTTCGAACTATAAGTCTTTCCTTGTTCTTTAGTATAGTAAAAACCCCTTCTATCGATCTTTTCCTAGATGTCCTAGGTTTGGTCTGAACAAGGGGAAGATTTTGAGCCTCTAAAATTTCTTTTCCTTTACCTGCTTCGGGCTGCTGAGATTTCTCAGGTGGCTGGGATACTTTGGGAGTAGAAGAACGACTACTTCCTATGCTTAGAGGGATTCTAACAGAAAAACTTCCTCCCCATGAGTCATGGTTTTCAATATATCGAGTTTCAAATAGATTGTCATTTTTGGTGGGGTATCTTGATGAAATCGAATTTGTCTGGACTCTCATTACCCACCATTTTCAAATTTTTACCACATCCCAATCTGGTCTACTCTTCTGAATCCTGGTGATTTTTCCCTTCATCAACTGATGAGCATTTATATTTTCTGGTTCAAACTGAATAATTACTTCATAAAAATCATGCCAAGGAGGCAAAGGCTCCATATTTTCTATGTGCCACTCCAGGGGTTGATCTTCTGTGTTATTTCTACTTTCTTCAATATCATCCCTGACTTTAACATGAAATTCTTTTTTATGTGTTTTATTCAAAATAGATTGTCTCTCAGA
The DNA here is from genome assembly GCA_028583015.1 of Wollemia nobilis. NCBI lineage: Eukaryota > Viridiplantae > Streptophyta > Pinopsida > Araucariales > Araucariaceae > Wollemia > Wollemia nobilis. The sequence continues at coordinate 5,715,937 of JAQPPZ010017109.1, forward strand.
AAATTTATTTATGGGGTCATATTTCCATCTTTGCGAAATCTCAATAAGCCCCAATTCCCTCAAATACTCTGTTATTTTTTCATTTTTCCCTTTATTTGAAATAGTAATTCCTTCAAAACTAAAGGGTTTATTACAGTTACTGGTTTTCCCAATTCCAGTCCTAAATTTGACATTAATGCTTTTTGTTTGCCTAACATATTCTAAGGCAAAGACTCTTTCAATCACATAATGAGGAAGCAAAAAGGGTTTGTCTGTAAACCCATACAATCTGATGCATACTCCTTGTGTTAGGATAAACCAATCCCCCTCCTTTGCAAACTTGGTTTGCAATACCTTTTCTACTTTGGGGGTCAATCTTGTTATTTTCCCATACATGATTTTTAGTGCAGGGCCCAAAAATTCCCTATTGAAGGTTAAACAGTGGTCCTAACCACTCTCACAGCAGTTTTGGAAGGTTAGAGATCAATTTGGCACCTTTAGGCACCTTCCTTAGTAAATGTAGACACCAAAACAACACCAATCCAATTATGTGACTGCAAACATTGATCGCTTTGACACACACAGCCCCAAGGGCAGCCCCTAGAGGTTAAACAGTGGTCCTAACCACTCTCACAGCAGTTTTGGAAGGTTAGAGATCAATTTGGCACCTTTAGGCACCTTGCTCAATATTCATTCCACCCTGGAATGAATTCAAACTGGGATTCGCCCCACCCAGGGACGAATTCTGAATTCACTCCACCCAGGGACGAATTCTGAATTCACTCCAGGGTGGGGCGAATTGCAGGTTTGATGGGAAAAAAGTCAAATATTGACAAATGGCAGCTTAGATCCACCACTTAACGCTTCCTTCATTGCATGGGAGTATGGGTGAGTGTTTTTGAGCATTAGAGGCATTTACAAGGGCAGTCATGAAATCCCTATTCAGGGAGGAATCTCCTTCCCCCTGGGAAGGCATGATTGCCAAGTGGCACCTCTGCATGCCCATTTCAAGAGACCTCCAGGTCTATAAATTGGTGAGTTTCCTCACCCTAAGAGAGACAGAGGAGGAGCATTTTAGAGCAATGAGGTGCTGTCATTTTATTTACATACCTCACACCTTTTGGATTTGCGCCTTTCACATCCTTGATCTCCTTTAGAGGGGATGTCATTGGGTGACTATTGTGAGGATGAATCTCGAGCCCAAAACTCGACATTTGGCCACAATATCCCACCAAATTTTCCGACAATACCACACAAGAGGTTTTGGACCCATCCCAAGTGGATTGGTGCCAAAATCAAGCCTCAAACGACGGGCGGCCTGCCCCATGGGTGCCCCCTCCCACACTGCTACAGTCCTAATCACCCCCCTTCGGAGCGATGATAATTCCATGGCAGACTTGTTGGCAATTTTGGGTACTTTGGGTATATTGCCTTTGCTCAAGTGTATAAGTTTTCATTGATGTCAAAAAGCTCTTGAAGGAATTTGATTTGATGTCAAACAATTTGTTTTGATGAAGGTTACGGCATGACAGTTTCAAAGGTCTTTTATAAACCCCAAGTTGGCAGGTTTTAAGATTACAGGTGGATGCATTAGTGTAATGCATTTGGGTCCAGGAGGAAGTATTTATTTAAATAATTAAAAACATTGTTAAGGTTCCTTTTAATTATTTTTTAAATAAATATTTTTTTGCATTGGGTTCTCCTAACCCATGGTGCAAATGTCTTAACTTTGATGGCGCTATGTTCTAAGTTTGTGGGCACTATCCAAGACCTCCACCGTCATGTTAAACTCCTCCACCGACGTGTTAAACTCCTCGCCGATGTTAAGAGTTTATGGGAAATATGCATATAAAACTCCCACGATGAAGATCAAGTTTGATCCTATCCGCATTTTTGAAAAGTGTTGCTTGTTGTGCATTCATGATCTGGTGTTTCGTTTTCTTCGCTGTGATTTCGGATATCCGTCGTTCATTTTATATCCGTCGTTCATTTTCTATTCGCCGTTCATTTTCTATCCGTCATTCATTTTTTGTATCCGCCATAAGGTTTCGTCGTCGTCGTCGTTCACGTCAGAAGATAGGGAGGCCTGTTGTTTACTTTAGCCCTGGCGCAGAAGGTACAAGGGAAACAGAGTGAGGATCTAACTTCACCGGATGCCTTTGGCACACCGGTAGCGGCTAGGCTGTTGGCACGCTACCCGAACGGGAGGTTCCGCATTCAAATAATGTGAAAGGGTTTTTCTTCGTTGAGGTGGACGCAGCGGGTGGTGTTAGAGTTCGTGCGTAATTTCTCCATAGCGCGATTTTTGGTGTTGGCCAAGGTATTTTCGAAATTGATTTTTGCTAGTATATTTTGCGGATGGAGGAAGCTTATTAGAAATAAAAATAGCTTAGGAGTTATAATGAGTTTTGATGCTTGCTTTATTTTGATAAAAGATTCTTTTGAAAGTGTTGGTTGCATTATCTTATTGCATTCTTATGAGAGTTAAAGTTTATTGTTGATAAGACTATAAGGGAGAAATAAGGTGTATAAGGGATAAATATTTCTTGTAATGTTGAGAGTGCTTTTGGTTGATTATGGAAATGAAAGCATGATGTTTTAAGGTTAGAATTGCTTCTTGTGTGAAGTTGTGAAACCCTAAGTGGGCAGCTTTGAGATTGACATTAGCTTTCATTAAATTGGTTATAATCAAGCTATTCTTTACTTGGTTAAAGTGTTGAGCTTACTTCTTTGTTGATGATTTGAAAAGTTGTTTTGTGCTATTGAGATTTGAGTTGGTGGATGCTTTTTGTTCAAACAATATTGGAGAGAAAAGGAGTTCTACTTGTTTCCTTTTCTGATGTTGATTGTGAAATGCTTCAAGGTTGTGTTTTGAGTTGAATGGTGTTGACTAAACCTTGTTTGATGAGCATTGTTGTTGAAACCCTAATTTATGGTGAAAAGAATATGAGTATCATTGTTATGTGATTCTTTGCATAGTTGGTAATTGTTGGGGTTTCATGTTCTTGAAATAAAACATTCTATCCTATCCATTTCAGATATTGAGTTGAGTTTTCAGATTTGAGATTGAGATTGAGCTGAGTTGATTTGAGTTGAGTTTTAAGATTGGATTTGAGTATAGAACATATTGAGTCTCTAAAAATTCTCTTTATGCTTCTATGAGTTTGACAAATCACATTGGGTCTCTAACAATTCACTTTGTGATTTCCTACTAAGAAATTTTTTCTTGGTGAGCTTGTTGAGTTTTTGGACAGGTTCTAGTGGGGACTTGTGAGCAGTTTTTGGACAGGTTTTGATGGGGACTTGTGAGTAGTTTTTGGATAGGTTCCGGTGGGGACTTGTGAGTATATTTGGATAGGTCCTAGCAGAGGACTTGTGAGCTGAGTTTGATAGTTCTATCAGAGAACTTGAGGACATAGGTGCATTGGTTCTATGAGAAGAACCTAAGGACAAATTTGGCAAGTCTTTGAGAAGGCTTGTATGCAGAGGATTGATTTGTTCAAGAGTTGGACAGATCTGACAGATAGAGGAAGACTTGTACTAGACCGAATTACTATGTTTGGTATAGGTTTCTGAGCTTCTGTGGATGTGATCATAGAAGGCAGAGGTCTCTTAGGCTAAGCATTGAGGACAGGAGGTCTTCGATGGAAAGGAGTTCCACGTCCTTGGCAAGAGGTAGAGGCGGTTGATCTTCGAGGGATCATTTCCGGAGCAGAGGGGAAGGTATCTCCTTTGAGCAGAGGCTCATAAATTTAGATTGAGGGGAAGGTATCTCCTTTGAGTAGAGGCTCATAAATTTTGATTGGGGGAAGGTATCTCCTTTGAGCAGAGGCTCATAAATTCTGATTGGGAGAAGGTATCTCCTTTGGGCTGAGGCTCATAAACATTGTAATTGGGAAGGGTTACCAAAGAAATTTGAGATAACTTTTAGAGAAATTTTTTGTGGATGTAGCCTAGCCATTCTAGGTGAACCACGTTAAAATTGGTGTCACTTTGTGGATGATATTGTGCATTGCTTTCTTATTGCTTTGGGTATATTGCTTTATTGTTTTGAAGTATAAAGGAAAAAGTAAAAAGAGGTCTTATACTGTTCACCCCCCCCTCTCAGTATAAGCTTGTTTTCTTCAAGAATTGCTTTCTTTCATTTTTGCATTCAATTCTATGATGCTTAGATAGGTTGTCATTTGAATTTCGTCTCGTTTTGAACAATTTTGATCATATTTCTATCTTTGCTCGCTTCTACTAATCTACAGGTAGCATCATCAAATTCCCATTGATGGAGGCCAAATTGGGAAAATATGACCATCTGGGTCTTCCCAAAATGCCCCCAATTAGCTAACCCCAAGTTTGCAGGTCTTTTGGAGCTTCCTAGGTAGGACATTTGGGACAGTACCTTTTCGGCATTTTGTTGCAGGTGAATTCGTCCCACCCCAGAGCGAATTCAAATCGGTGAGGAATTTCCCGACTGTTCTTTTTGCAGGGCCTTCCTGGTGGTGTCTTGATGCCCCTGTCAAATTTTTAGAGCATTTGGACCTATTTTAGTCATAGTTTAATTCATTTTTCTCATTCACTTATCGTAGGCTTGGGGATTGCATGCTTTGTTTTATCCGCAGGTGCTACTGACCATTTCTTGTTCCTTTGAACGTAGGGTTTGGACATCGGAGGAGCAGCGAGGAGTCAAGACTCATCAACGCAAGTGGCGGCGATGTTTGGTCCGCCCATTTTACATGTGGGCACGCGGAAGAAGGAAAGGCACCCATGGATGTAACAAGAACGCATGCTTAAACGCTCCTAGCCCTTGGAAGGGGAGGATGCACATTGTAACCGAGTTGTGAAACATATCAATAAAAAGGGCTGTCTTCTTTATTCACATTTGTTTCATTTTGATTCACTCATGCTTTTCCCTCTTTTCATGCACTTTCAAGTTCCTAGGATTTAGCGCTAAGTCCGGTTCTGTTTGCATCGCATATTCGCTTTCCTTTTTGCTTTCGTATCCTCGTGCTTTCAGTGGCGATCATGGTGGGACCTTGTCCTCTATTTTTAAGATCAGATATCTGATCCAAACTTGGTTGTTTTTTCTTGCAGGTACCACATTTTCATACGTTGACTGTTGTTCGTTCCATCAGAGGGCGAATACAGAGCTGTAATTCGTCTCACCCAGGGACGAATGGGAATTCGCCCCACCCTATGATGAATATAGTCCTATAATTCATTCCACCCTAGGATGAATTCCAGTCTATGAAGTTTCTGGGCAGAAACTCAGAACCGACAGATTCGGGCAGAGAAGAGGTAAGAGTCCTAAACTTTTCCTATCATTTTCTGTTATTATTTTTCTATTTTTCTGGTTTCTTTTTGCGTGCTTAGGAAAAGTTTTGCTGCATGTTTATTTTGTTCCATGCAAAATAAAAAGAACCCCACACACCACGTGGAAAATTAAACACCAAGGAGCTGGTCGTAAAACCCCAGCCCTTGATCAAGACCAACGGTGGATTTCATCACCACCTTGGCTTGAATTTTGCATTCATAAACCCCGATCGCTACTATTGCTAGACGTAAATCCTGATGAAAGCTGACCGAGTGTAGCTGGGGTGATTCCCAGCACATGAGGATAAGTCTTCTATGGTAGGTGTCATAAATAGGGTGATTCCCCTTTCGTACCGCCTATGTTCCACGTACCATCTGCTCTCACGTACCTATAGTTTCCCTCACGTAAGGGCGGGTATATAGAGAGGTTGGTATATCGGCCTGGCAATGGTATATCGAAGGGGCGACCAATTTTGGGAGTCATAAGAGCCCTCATTTTGCATTTAAACGTTCTTTACAAAAACCTTCAAAAACAAAAAAAAAACAAAACAAAACACACTAAACCAGGTTTAGGACACACTCTCAATCTTTAAACGAGATAATCACTACTTTGTGTATGTGTGTGCTCTTTTCTGTTTAGTGTAGCATAAAAAAATCATAAAAGAGATAAAAATCTATTTAGCTTGTAGAAGAACAACACCATGGTGTACACCCGTAGCCAAGCCCAATCAAGGGCAGAAGCTACGAAAAGTGTACAAGGGGGCACAAGTCACCTCCGCTATAGCCCTAAGGACTTGGTCATACCGCCTTGGCGGCCTGACCCACAAGAGAGTCCACATCATTCCATGTCAAGGTGGAACTATAGGGACACCCCTTTGGGGGACACGCCCGTTCATCATAGCCCCTTTCAGGAAGAATCCTTACACGTGGCACTCAACATAGACAAGAAAGCTCCCTTAGAAGCTCGATATGAGTGGCCACCGTGCGATGAAGTGCTAGAGTGGCATAGTGTCCATGAGGAGAGGCCACATGACTATGGCATCCCTCCTTTGCCCCCCATCACTGTTAGAACCAATAGACAAACCCCAGAGCGTAGGGCTCTTCAAGCAGGGCGAGCTAACTCCGCCCACCCCTTTCACACATACGAAAGGGAGCATGAGGAAGACCATTACATTCCTCGAGAGCAATGTACAGCATGGGAGCCATGCGCTTCCGCACCCGCTATGTACCATGGTCACCCACTGAGGCCAGAGCCTCGGGTAAATGCCGCCAACCTCGACAGAGGGAAGCGACCCATTGAGATCTCGGATCATCACGACCGAGGTAAATGCATAGGAGAGGCATCCAGGCCTCCAAGGCTCAAGATGGTGGAACAAATTGACCTGGAAGTCGCCAGACATGCCACCCGCCAAGCCCAGATCATGCGGCTTGAGCAAGATCAGCAGCAGCTAGAGCATCTATACCGCCTTAGCAAGGAGCGCATTCAATGCCAAATAGATGAGCTGCTTCATAACCCAGCTGAGAGGGTTCCAACCCCTCGCACCCAAAGAGCGGAACCATATGAGAGGCATAATCCCTTGGTGCGAGATAGGTCTCCGTGACCTTATCAAGTTTTGCCTTCGAGACCCCCTAGACCCGAGAGGGAGGCCACTCCCCGGAACAACGATGGGTACCCTCCATGGGGACCCACCCAGGGTCATAGGTCTCACCCAGAGACTCCTCAAGAAGTTTATGAGGAGTATGAACAAGAAGTAGAGCGGGCCGAAATGCCCTACCAAGGTGGAGGGGTTGCTATCCGGCCACCCCCCATAGGCCTCAAGTCTCCCACAACCCACAATGGGAGCAAACTAAAGAGGAAGAGATTAAATCTTTCGATGCATACAAAGCGTTGCTAGAGCATTTGGAGTCTATGGAAACCAAAGCTTCTGGGCCCCAAAAGCCCATGTTACGCCAACTCCGCAGTCATCCTATGCATCCGTCAGTGCCTGCACCCCCTTACCCCGAACACTTTAAGCTGCCTCAGTTGGCAATCTTTAAGGGTGAGGAGGATGCCCAAGAGCATGTGACCAGATTCCTGAGCCAATGTTTTGGCATTCAGGACAATGATGCATTGTTGCTAAGGACATTTATAACCACATTCATGGGCCCTGCCTCGGATTGGTTCACTCAGTTGTCGAAGCACAGCATCAATAACTTGGATCAGTTAGTGGATGCATTCCTCGAACGCTTCACCTTCAACACCAAGAAGAAGGCATCACTAAGTGACCTGGCCAGCCTCAGGAAGTATGAGGAAGAGACCATGGTGGCCTACGGGAATCGGTGGAGGACTCTACTTTCCAAGCTACCCTACCTCCCTCCTATGTCCGACCTTACACAAATGTTCTCACGAAGTTGTTTGAGATCGATCTCTATGCTATTGTAGCTGCAGTAATATGCCACCTTAGAGGAAGCTCTGGCGCAAGCCAGAATCATCGAAGAGATCAAGATACAGGATGGCGAGATTGCCAAACCTAAGAAGAAAGAATGGAACAAGAACACAAAAATAGGGACTACGCAACAAAAACCCGCTACGGTTAATCAAGTTGCTATAAATGTCCCTAAGCCTGCACAAGAAATACAGCCTCAAAAGGCTAACTATCAGGCAGTGCCTCCTAATAATTATGAAAGAGAAAACCAGAAGCAGGAGCAAAATCAGCAGCGTCACCCTAGGCGATAGTACACACCTTATACGGAGTCTAGGGACTCCCTATTTGATCGCTTGTCAACGGCAAACTTGATCAACCTTCCAGAGATTCAAACCATAGATCCTAACGCTCCCAAGCCTAAGGGATACAGGGAGGACTTGTATTGTAGGTTCCACAGGCGGAAGGGACATGACCTGAATGCATGTTGGAAGTTCAAAGGATTGATACAAGACCTGATTGACAATAAGACGTTGGCAGTGGACAACCCCGTAGCGCCAAACAACCAACAGATGGGAGTTTTCAAAGACCCCTTGCCTGCCCATGAGGCACAGGCAAAACCCCTTCAAGTCAATGAGGTGCAACAGAATTGCCCCATGCAAGGGTATGTAGGAATGATAAGCATAGTGACTAGGAACAAGAGATACCCAGGAGTTGCCCCCGAGGCAGCCACAAGAGAGGTTCCATCGACGTCACAACCTCAACAACACCCTATGCAACTACCTCCGCCTAGACCCACGGCCATGATTCGGACCAAACTCACGCAGAGTTTGAGGACCACGTCGGCTAGGCTCTCCATATACGAGCTTATACAACAATCAACACCCCATCGGGAGGCTCTAATGGAGATATTGAAAGCCATCGAGTTGCAGCCCCACGAAGCGAATTCCTTCAACAATTTCATGGGACATGTCAAACGATGCATGGAGCCAGTCATCACCTTTCGAGAGGATGAAGTTAAATCAGTGTCTGATGACATGGCAGATCCACCCCTGCACGTTATCGCGTGGGTCAACGGGATCCCGTATAAGAGGGTGTTGATAGACACTGGCTCATCCAGTAACATCATTACCATAGCAGCATTGAAACATCTAAAGTTGCCAGCCTCTCACATCACGGCTTCCACCTATACACTGTGAGCATTCAATGATGCGATATGCTCGATAGTTGGCACAATTGTCCTACCCATTCAAGTAGGACAAAAGATGATACCTACATTGTGCCATATTTTGGAAGGCGAGATGGCTTATAACATCTTGCTAGGGCGGCCATGGATCAGGGACATGAAGTGTGTCCCTTCGATAGCTCATCAGTGTTTGAAGTATACATTTGAAGGGGAAGTACATGTAGTCCCGATGGACTTAGAACCCTTCAAATATTGCAATGCGGTGCAGCTGATGCCGCAATCGACCCTCCCATCGATGCACTTGGATTTTTAGTTAAATCCATCTAGACAGGGTCCGATGTCGCAAGCACCACCGGTGATAAATCCATCAAAACCCCAGCCAGGTACATCTTCATCATCCGGTCCTTCACCAACAATGCCACCTATCATGGCTAAATAGAAGGACAAAGGGAAGCAAACCCTGGAAGAGGCTCAACCCCTAGAAGAGGCGCTGCCAACAGTATCAACCATCTCTACCGAAGAGATGCCTAGCACAATGGAAGTTGAGGCTCCTAGTTCACCCAACATGGAGTGGACTCAGGAAGAGCTTTCGTTCCCTCCCTCTCAATCGCCAACAATCACTGTTGAAATGGCCAGTACGGGCCTAGGGGAGTATCTAGTGTGGAATGTTGTAGCAACGACCATGCTAGAGTCCATGCAAGACATGGGGAGACCTCGCCTCCCCATCGGTACAATTGTTCCTTTAGGCTACCCGCCAAACCAGACAAATTTTGTGTATGGGGGCCTTGATCATGGTACTGAGCCATGCATGCAAGAGGACGAAGATGAAGAGCCTTTTGCAGAAGATGTCAACTATCTGTCTAACCCGGACTTCGCTCTGAGATATCTTGGCCAATGCAATTGGCATGGATACGGGCTAGGCAGGTATGAGCAAGGAGTGCGTGTCCTTTGCCAGCCAAGATACCAAATGCCTTATGACAAGTCGGGAGTAGGGTTCAACCACCCCCGCCCTTGGACATCTTGGTGGAAAACATGCAAGGCCTAGGGATAGGCAACAAGGGTGGATTGGCATCAGATCCTTATGCCAACCCAAACACAACGTATACATTGGGAGATTACCTCCCATGGTCAACAACCACCCTTGTTAACCTCAATAACCCTTCTCCTTTGCTAGAGAGAGGCGAAAGTTCGGGGACTCACTTTCAAGGAAGGTATAAATAGTGTCAAGAGGGATCTTCGGAGGATGAATCAGAATATGAACCAGCATCATATGATCCCTTCGAATCCGATAGTGATCACTCACAAGTGATCCCCATGAATGACTGTCAAGAGAGCCTCTTGACAATGTTCCCTCTAGAGGCTCCAAGCGAGCCAGTGCCGCGTCAAGAGAATCAGGTCCCCCCATGGAGAGTGGAACAACCACAATGGGGCCAGATTAATTTGCTCGAGCAGGATGAGCCTGTAATGCCTCAAATAGTTGTCAGAGCCAACGAGGGCTTTTGGATCTCCGATAGTGATTACGAAGATGAAACAGAAATGACATATCTTAATCACATGCGAGTAGAGGCCGCAACCATACCCCTTGGAGATTAATGACATATTTGAATAGATGGGCATAGTGCCAGGGCACGAGTGGTACGTAGACCCAATGGGGTGGGATCAAGTGTTGGATCCGCCACTCCAGGTATACGAAGAGCACCTTCCACCCCGAGACCCTAGGGTGATATCAGTGTCGAGGGTAGACCCTGTCCTCCTATCAGCACATAGGGCCGATCCATTCATGCCAATACCTCTAGAGCCAGATCCGGAGCACAGAGAACATCCAGAGTGTTCGAGTCATCACACCCATGGTAATGGAGACCAAAATCATTTCATCAACATGATCTCCATTGACTTAACCGCCCCCATCCACAATCCGGCCGATCCAGCATGGTCCTTGCATCTAGACATAGATGCCATTGACTGGGATCACGTCAATTCACCTCCATCCCCATCATAGTACTGGCCTTTCGGTAAAATGCTTCATTTTACCCTAGGGACAACTCAGGATATCTTTCATGCCGAAGAGGAACCCGAGGTTCCCAACGCAGATTTAAACTCAACTAATGATATCCATTTGATCCCAACTCCACATCAGTTGGAGGACGGATCCCACATGTCGATCGAGGAGACGACTGACGTAGACATCGGCTTGGATCCAATGAATCCATAGATTATCAAGTTGGGGGTAAGCTTATCCCCTGAAGAGCAAGCCGACTACATTGCCCTTCTCAAAGAGAAGAAGGAGGTTTTTGCATGGTCATACAGAGACATGTCGGGGCTAGATCCGTAGCTAGTCACGCATAATCTAACGCTTGATCCGACAATCAAGCCAGTTAAGCAAAAACTACGTAAGATGCACCCAACAGTGGCCTTGATGGTCAAAGATGAATTGCAAAAGTTGTTGGATGCACAGTTTGTCATCTGCATGGATTATCCGCCATGGCTGTCCAACATGGTGCCCATCAAAAATCTCGATGGGAGGATTCGCATATGCACTAATTTTTGAGATCTAAACAAAGTGAGTCCTAAGGATGATTTCCCCTTGCCAAGCATCGACGCATTGGTAGACGCTACAATAGGTCACGAAATGCTATCCCTCATGGATGGTTTCTCGGGATACAATCAAATTCGTATCAATCCCGAGGACCAACTAAAAATGGCGTTCACAATGCCTTGGGGGACATTTTGTTATAAGGTCATGCCCTTTGGCCTTAAAAATGCTGGCGCCACCTACCAACGTGCCATGACGTACATCTTCCATGATTACATGCATAAAACTTTGGAAGATTACATGGATGATTTGTTGGCCAAGTCTCTTTTGTGCCCGGATCATCTCGATGACTTAAGCAAGATCCTCGATCGCCTCATGGAACATAAAGTCAGACTGAATCCCAAGAAGTGCGTATTTGGCGTCACATCTGGAAAACTCTTGGGTTTCATAGTCTCAAAGCGAGGCATCGAGGTGGACCCAAACAAAGTCAAGGCAATCCTTGAAATGGTTCCCCCAACTACCATTAAGCAGCTCAGAAGTCTGTAGGGAAAGGTCACGTCAATTAAGCGCTTCATAGCGCAGCTATCTGACAAGTGCCGACCCATGAACAAATTATTGCACAAGGGGGTAGCATTTCACTGGGATGACGAGTGCCAGTCAGCCTTTGACGACATCAAACGATACTTGGCTTCGCCGCCAGTATTGGCACCACCTAGACCAGGAGTGTCATTCTACTTATACATCTCAGCTACTGAGGTGGCACTGGGCGCCATGCTAGCCCAGAAGAATGAACTTCACAAAGAACAGGCTACTTACTATCTTAGCCGCACCCTGGTCAGTTATGAACTTAACTATGCATACGTCGAGAAACTCTGCTTGGCAGTGGTGTTTGCTACCAAAAAGCTATGCCACTACATGTTGAGCAACACTACGTATGTTGTGTCTAAGGAGAATCCATTGCGGTACATGATGAGTCGTACTTATCATAGTAGTCGCACGGCGAAATGGATCATGTTGTTGACGGAATTTGACATAGAGTTTATTGGACAGAAATCCATCAAAGGACAGGTCATAGCCGATCAACTAGCAGAGGCTCCTCTCGAAGACGATCAGCCTCTCGTCATAGAACTACCCGATGACGGGGTCTTCCATGTCTCAGAATCACCAGATTCTGATGAGCCTGAGTCACAGGCCGACATAACCCTATTTTTTGATGGTTCTAAATGTGAGCAAGGTGGTGGCATGGGAATTGTATTCTTCACACCGCAAGGGGCTCCAATGCCCCTGTCCTTTAAATTAGACTTCCCATGCACCAACAATAATGCAGAGTATGAAGCCTTGCTCATAGGTCTTCAGACAACAATCACCATGAACATCAAATGACTGAACATCTTTGGTGATTCGTTGTTAATTGTCAACCAAGTCAAAGGGGTATTCCAATGCAAATGCCCAGTTCTACAGGCCTACAAAGCCCTTGTGGACAAATTCCTAGCGAAGCTTGAGTGGTACGACATCGAGGCACTCCCTCGGTCATCGAATCATTTTGCGGACACTATGGCCTCCTTGGGGTCACTAATCCCGCAAGACCTTTTCGGTGATATGACAACCATTCAAGTCAAAACACTATCGCAATCCATGATGGAGCGTGCAAGCTCTGACTTGACGCCAGGAATCCACATGATCCAGATTGAACCATCCTCGGATAAGTTCTCTCGAATCCACGATCATCTGAAACATGCCAACTAGGGGTCCTTGTTCTCCCCTACTCCCATTAATAGCAACACAACGCTATTCTTACAAGTTCTCTCCCACTCAACGTTTGCTAGGGATGAACTTCAAGAGGGATTGGTTGTTCATACCATCGAGGCTTTCGATCAGCAGGATTGGTATTCACCCATAAGGGACTACCTCAAGTTAGGTAATCTCCCACTTGGATTGACGCATGCCACAAAATGAGCATTCAAGCAGAAAGCGGCTAAGTATGTCTTGTTAGGAGACATTTTGTACCATCGTAGCTATGAAGGAATCCTCCTTCATTGCTTGGACCAACAAGAGTCCACTTGGGCGATCGCCCAAGCGCACGATGGTACATGTGGTGGCCACTTCAGTGGTATGGCCATCGCAAAGCGCATTCTTTGCATGGGCTATTATTGGCCATATTTAGAGCGAGATTGTTGCGCATATGTAAGGAAGTGCGTGAAGTGTCAACACCATGCTAATTTGACACATGTACCTTCCTAGGCCTTGCACGATCCAATCGGCTTGGCCATTTTCATAGTGGGGCTTAGATCTAATCGAAAAGATCTCCCCTGCGTCGTCAGGTCATCACATGTTTATCATAATGGCCATAGAGTATTTCACCAAGTGGGTGGAAGCAGTTCCGCTTACCTCTACGACAGGACCCCGCATTGTGGAGTTCATTTTACATAACATCATATGTCATTTTGGTATTCCATCCAAAATAATCTCGGATAATGGGACGTCATTCAAGAACAAAGACGTGCGTGCTTTGACCACAAAGTACAAAATTCAGCATAGTTTTTTGACACCCTATTATCCGTAGGCAAATGGGCAAGCAGAGGCGTCAAACAAAATGCTAGTTGCCATCCTCAAAAAGACAGTCACAGACAGTCATAAGGATTGGCACATCCAAATCCCACTTGCCCTATGGGCTTATCGCACTAGCATTCGGACGCCCACTGGGGCAACTCCATTTTTGCTCGTGTATGGCTCCGAGGCAGTCATGCCTCTCGAGTTGGAAATTCCTTCCCTACGCATATCAATGCAAGAGTTCATCGATGATGACACTGCGTGGCAGGCCCGGTTAGACCAGCTTACGTTGCTTGATGAACGATGCGTTAATGCTCTCGAGCATTTACGTATCTATCAAGAGTGACTTAAGAAAGCTTACAACATGAAAGTTCACCTGAGGGATTTTCAGATTGGTGACTTGGTCTTAAAAGAAAACCAACAGAACTCTAGTTTGCCGTCCCATCTAAGGGACAAGTTCATGGAAAATTGGTTAGGTCCATATGTAATTGATAGCAAAATAGGACCCGAGACATACCGGCTAGCCTCTCTTGATGGAATCAAGGAACTAGAACCCTTGAACATCAGTCATTTGTGACCATTCCATATCTAAGAGAGCCATATCCCAAACAAAATGCTCCAAGGATTCCTACAATCGCTTGGTCAATCCCAAAATGCTCCAAGGATTCCTACAATCGCTTGGTCAATCCCAAAATGCTCCAAGGATTCCTACAATCGCTTGGTCAATCCCAAAATGCCCCAAAGGTACCCATTACCGCTTGGTCAAAAATAAGAAAATTCAAAAATAGTAAAATCATCAAAAATAACAAAAATTTGCATCTCATTTCCAGGCATACTCAAACTCATCACAACAATAAAGAGCTCTTTTCACATCTCATCTTCATATTCACAAAAAATCAATCCATCAAAAACACAAAAATATGTAGCTGCATTAAGCATCACATCCATACATTGCATATTTGTGGTCATACAGGTCAAAGGCACCATAGACTGTAATTACTCCGCTAATCCATCTTGTTCCACATTTCTCCATTCTATAAGTAGTCCATCAAAAATAAATGCCATTCACTTCTTTTTACCATACCAGAGTCAATGGTCTTCTAATGTATCAAGAGTTTTCATCCTTCAGTCATCATATAGCTTTCTAGCCACGTACTGTACCAAGTCAGACAGATTTTACGAAGGTAGAGTTCTACTTGGATCACACCTTGTTACGTAGCATCCCAACACAAATTAAAACACATAAAAATTCCCAAGTTGTGTGAATGAAAGATGAAACCTGCAAAGCAATCCAGGTCACCATAAGCGAAATGGTTATCTTGCTCATCCCCCTGTGCGAATGACCCCAAGAATGTTGAGAGTTGGCAAAAGGACAAGCATCCTCCCTACCCAATTCCCCAAGAATCCCAAGTTCTCAAAAAGTTGCAAACATCATAAAATTTTGCAAAAAGTCAAAACTCCAAAAATTTGACATCACCACCAAAGTGCATACATCAAAAGGCACATACAATAGTGATTCTCATCACTCAAAATTCAAATCCCTTGCTCAAAAGAAAAATATATAAAAATAAACTAGTGATTTTTATCACTACAAAAGAGCAAGTATCCCAATACAATTGAAGAAAAGAAGGGAGTCGAACTTGAATCCCTGGAACTCTCAGTATTCCGACAGGTCATGAGGCAAACCTCAATACCGGTTTGGTGGATAGCCTATCGGTCACTGGTGGTAAACCTCTCGCATGATGATATATCTGTCACATTAACTCATGTACAGATCAATGTTTGCATGTGGATGAGCTAGCTTATGGTATCCTAGATAGCACCATAGATTAATCTAGCTAAATACAACAAAGGAGTTAGTGGAGCTAATTAGGTGATCCTCAATACAGGTTTGGTTGACAACCTATCTGGCACTGGTGGTATCCTGACAAATACCACATAAACGAACTCAATTGCACACACAGGGATGTGAAATAACTTGGTCAAAGACAAGTCCGATTCATACCTTGTCCAAAAGTCTTGTAAGATAAAGTACAATCATGGCTAGTTAGTTAAAACCGTCTGAGTCTCAGAAAACCTTAGCTACATTTCTAAACCAACTGTGCTATCTTTCATCCTCGCATTACCATCAACAATCGCCAAAAACCACAAAGTTCTAAACAGTCTATGGTGCTCTCGCCAAACAACACAAATTCAATTCATCCATTACATTTGCATATCCTAAAATTTAAAAACATTTGCATTCATCATAACATATGCATCCATAAAAATAAATTAACATGCATACATCCATACTCATCACTCATCATGCATAAAATCAAATCATCACTCGCATAAACAAAATAAATTCATCTGTATATATCATACAAAAATGCACCAAAACAGCTAATAAACTTTCCCAATGAAAGTGCTTTTGCAATTGACATCCCGGCATGCAAAGGGCCAAAAAAGGCAAACCACACCAAAAATAGCAATAACATTGCCGGACGAGGGCCCTCCCCTTCATCCAAAATAGACATTGGGGTTACAAATTGTCACTATCCTACTCCCTAAGAAGGCTACCATAGCCAGACCGCTCCACGGGAGGATGGATTTTCTGCCAATTTTCAGCTCCAAAAAGCGTCACCAAAAGGGTTAACACCCACCAAAAATAGGTCTAAATGTCAAAAAACTGCACACGCTTAACGCTAAAACATCTAAAGGCACCCTCGCACAAGTCATCTTGGGTCAAGCGACTCGTCACTTTTCTCATGAAGGTCATTCCCTCATCGATTCGTCGCTTGAGGGGGTAGTCACACTTAGTCACCAATCAACAAGTACACACCCAATTAAGGAAAATGGCATGCATTCAAAGAATCATTGACAAAGACAATTACGCTCCTGCTTGGGGCAGTAAACAAGCAATAATCACAACCTGATCAAATCACTTGGCATTTCATGAATCATGAACTCAAGGTTCTCACAGACAAAAGGTTGCGCCCTTTGCCTATTCATGACCGATCAATGTCCAAGATCAAGTAACACCTCACCGAAAAAGGTTAACACTTGAATTGAGTTCCTTCGCTCGTAGAAGCAAGGATTCAAGAATGCATGCCCTTTCCATACTTGGGGCATCAAAATTTGGTTAGGTTACTGAGAAACCCTAATCATTAGTGCTTTGGTTATCTATTTTTGCTCGACGCTGTGCCATGCACAACGCATCCCAAAAAGGGGCATCCAGTAGACACCAAAACAGCACCAATCCAATTATGTGACTACAAACACCGATCGCTTTGACACACACAGCCCCAAGGGCAGCCCCTAGAGGTTAAACAGTGGTCCTAACCACTCTCACAAGTAGTTTTGGAAGGTCAGAGATCAATTTGGCACCTTCAGGCACTTTGCTCAATATCCGTTCCACCCTGGAACGAATTCAAACCAGGATTCGCCCCACCCAGGGATGAATTCTGAGATTCGCTCCAGGGTGGGGCGAATTGCAGGTTTGATGGGAAAAAAGTCAAATCTTGACAAATGGCAGCTCAGATCCACCACTCAATGCTTCCTTCATCGCATGGGAGTATGGGTGAGCGTTTTCGAGCGTTAGAGGCATTTACAAGGTCAGTCATGAAGTCCCTATTCAGGGAGGAATCTCCTTCCCCCTGGGAAGGCATGATTGCCAAGTGGCGCCTCTGCATGCCCATTTCAAGAGACCTCCAGGTCTATAAATTGGTGAGTTTCCTCACCCCAAAATATGGAGAGAAGGAGCATTTTAGAGCAACGAAGTGCTGTCATTTTATTTTCATACCTCACACCTTTTGGATTTGCGCCTTTCACATCCTTGATCTCCTTTAGAGGGGAGGTCATTGGGTGACTATTGGGAGGATGAATATTGAGCCCAAAACCTGACATTTGGCCACAATATCCCACCAAATTTTCTGACAATACCACACAAGAGGTTTTGGACCCATCCCAAGTGGATTGGTGCCGAAATCAAGCCTCAAACGGCGGGCGGCCTGCCCCATGGGCGCCCCCTCCCACACTGCCACAATCCTAATCGCCCCCTTCGGAGCGATGGGAATTCCATGGTAGATTTGCTTTCTTTCATTTTTGCATTCAATTCTATGATGCTTAGATAGGTTGTCATTTGAATTTCGTCTCGTTTTGAACAATTTTGATCATATTTCTATCTTTGCTCGCTTCTACTAATCTACAGGTAGCATCATCAAATTCCCATTGATGGAGGCCAAATTGGGAAAATCTGACCATCCGGGTCTTCCCAAAATGCCCCCAATTAGCTAACCCCAAGTTTGCAGGTCTTTTGGAGCTTCCTAGGTAGGACATTTGGGACAGTACCTTTTCGGCATTTTGTTGTAGGTGAATTCGTCCCACCCCGGAGCGAATTCAAATCGGTGAGGAATTTCTTGACTGTTATTTTTGTAGGGCCTTCCTGGTGGTGTCTTGATGCCCCTATCAAATTTTTAGAGCATTTGGACCTATTTTAGTCATAGTTTAATTCATTTTTCTCATTCACTTATCGTAGGCTTGGGGATTGCATGCTTTGTTTTATCCGCAGGTGCTACTGACCATTTCTTGTTCCTTTGAACATAGGGTTTGGACATCGGAGGAGCAGCGAGGAGTCAAGACTCATCAACGCAAGTGGCGGTGATGTTTGGTCCGCCCATTTTACATGTGGGCACGCGGAAGAAGGAAAGGCACCCATGGATGTAACAAGAACGCATGCTTAAACGCTCCTAGCCCTTGGAAGGGGAGGATGCGCATTGTAACCGAGTTGTGAAACATATCAATAAAAAGGGTTGTCTTCTTTATTCACATTTGTTTCATTTCGATTCGCTCATGCTTTTCCCTCTTTTCATGCACTTTCAAGTTCCTAGGATTTAGCGCTAAGTCCGGTTCTGTTTGCATCGCATATTCGCTTTCCTTTTTGCTTCCGTATCCTCGTGCTTTCAGTAAACTTCCAAAAAATGCTCGTTGGCTCATTAAAAACCCACTTGGGGACTGGGAATTATCCCATGCCGAGAAATATTCTCCCTAAAATATTTATTATCTTCTTCCACTAAACCTCGGGCGCGTGGTCGCTTAGAAACATTCGACGGTGGATCTTTAGAAATATTTTGAGAAACACATGTAACATATTTTAAAACCTTCTTTTCTCATAATTCCCTCTTGCTAACTCTTAGGCGACCATGTGGTAACTCCGGATTTGAAAAAGCAAAATAACAAGGGCAGACTTTTCCCTCCAAATTTTATTTAAAATGTCGGACTCTAATAGTCCTCAAAAATGATTCCTATTAGTCCGCGAAAAAGGAAAATATTCACAAACCTCAAAACCTATAATATATTGTACATATAATGGCGATCTACCCATTTTACTAGAAATATAATTTTAGGTGAAATGCATTCACCGTGAGGGGTAGAACCCATCCATCCTGATATTTTAACTGGAAGGCATTGAATTGCTTTTCTAAAATAATTTCAAATGGCCCCTCCCAGAACGCGTCAAACTTGTCATGGTGTCCTGGTTTTGCTTTCTTGACATTCCATTTTAACACCAGATCACCTATTTTGAATTTCCTAAAAATGGTTTTCTTATCGAACCACCCGGCTATTTTAACCATGTGCTTTTGATGATGATTGCAGGCCTGTTACCTAGACTCTTCAAGCTGCAGAAGTTGCATCAGCCGGGCATCCATTGGATGGCCTTCGTCTTCATTAACTTGGTTTATCAATTTCAACGTAGGTATCTCCATATGAATCGGCAAAATAGCCTCTTTGCCATAAACCAAAGAATATGATGATGTATTTATTGATTTCTTGATTGAAATTTTGTCGGCCCACAAGGCTTGATTCAGGAGTGAGTGTCAGTTCTTCTTATTACCCTGTAATGTTCTTTTTAGGATTCTTAAAATATTCTTATTAGTAGACTCGGCTAATCCATTACCTTGTGGGTAATAATTAGAGGAAGTCTTCAAGTAAATTCCATATTGACTGGCAAATTCGATCATCTTTACACTAGTGAAAGGAGATCCGTTGTCTGTAATCAAAGAGTTTGGTATGCCAAACCTTGTGATTAGACTCTCGAAAAATTATATTACCACTTCCGAATAAGCTTTCTTTGTGGGTACTGCTTCTACCCACTTAGTGAAGTAGTCCATGGCAGTGAGAATGTATTTGTGGCCTGATGATGAATTTAGCTCTATTATACCTACAAACTCCAACCCCCACTACTGGATGGTTCCTCGACTTGAATAGATTTTAAGGGCATAGGTGCATTCCTATTCCTCCCCACATACCTCTGACACTGTTCGGACCTCTGGGTCACTTTGTGTGCATATAGGAATATGGAAGGCCAATAACACCCAGCTCTAACGATCTTCAAAGCTATGGTTCGGCCTGCATAATGTCCCCCTGAGAGACCCCCGTGAAATTCATCTAACACTTTATGTTTTTCATTATTGGGAATGCATTTCAACAATACACCATCGATATTAATCCGGTACAACCCTTCTATTCGAAGGGTATATTTTAATGCTTGGGTTCTGAATCTCCTCCTCTGGGAAGCATTCATATCTTTAGGGCATGACCCAGTCTGAAAGTACCTCACAAAGTCATCGATCCAACCCGAACTTACTCTGTCTTGATTTTTCTCTGTGTTTTCCATGACGAGGTGGCTCTCCCCATATCCACTTGCAGCTTGCTTGGCCAATTCCTAGCACAAAGCTCTCCCTATGAATATTTTAGTAGGATGTATTTCTACATCATACTCTTGGATGCGAGTCACCCCATCCAGCTCTTTTTTCACCCAATTCTCCTTGAATTATGAATCTCCTTACATCGGGATGAATAACATACACCATCGTCCGACTTTGGGATAAGAAGTGTTTTATCTTATTCAAGGATTTCATAATTGTGTATACTTGTTTCTCTATGAAGTTGTACCTTTCCTTGTGTTTGTGAATGGTGGAACTCAGAAAGGCTATGGGTCTTTCTTCATCATCTGCTCCTTTCTGAGTGAGAACTACCACATAACTGTCTAGTTCTCCAATAACATATAGTATGAAATCTCATGAATAGTCAGGGTTAACTAGCATAGGAGCTTGAGCGATGGCTTCTAGAATTTTTTGGAAAGCTTCTTTCCTTGGCTCTGTCCATTTGAAAGGAGATTCATTTTTCAATAATTCAGTCATTGGTTTAACTATTTGGGCAAAGTCTACAATGAATTTTCTGATGAAATTGATTTGCCCAAAGAAGGATTGCAAACCTTTCTTGTTAACTGGAAGTGACAACTCAAGAAGTGCCTTCACTCTATCAGGGTCAATTGAAAGCCCAGCTTTAGAAATAACATGCCCAAGGAGTATTCCTTCCTCCATAGCAAAAATAGACTTTTTGGGATTTAATGATATTCCAAATTCCCTACATTTCTCAAATACTTTTCGCAGATGAGTGGCATGGTCTTTTTTGTTGTGATAAAATACGGTCATGTCATCTCAATAGACGACAATAATTTTTTTTGCAAGATACCCAAAAGCTACGTCCATGGCACTTTGAAAAGTTACTCCTGTGTTAGATAATCCAAAGGGCATCCTTTGTTATGTGAATGTTCCCCACTTAGTGGTGAATGCAGTCTTATATTGATCTTAATTTCTCACCCAAACTTGATTGTAACCAGAGAAGCCATCTAACAGAGAAAACCTTTTTGCTCCTGCCACAGTATGAAGGATTGGGTCAATTTGGGGTAAAGGATAATGATCCTTTAAAGAGGCTCTATTAAAATTTCTAAAATCGACACATAGTCTTATTTTTCCATTTTTCTTGCAGATTGGAACCAAATTTGCCACCCAGTTAGAGTGCTTTATTGGGTAACTATCTTAGCCTGTAGGAGTTTTAACAACTCTTGTTTTATTAAGGCTTCAATTTTAGGATTCAAAGGCCTCTGCCTCTTCCTGAAAGGTTTAGCTCCTTCCTCTAGTTCGATGGTATGTTGAATGACCTCTTTTCTATACACTTTCAGATCACTATAAGTCTAGGCTATTATATCCGGATACTCTCTACATAACCATTTTATTTGCTCTAGTTCTATTTCTGTAGAATCGGTCCCTACTTTGATCATCTTGTCCGGTTCTATTTCTACTTCTTTATACCAACATTAATCTACCTTGATCCTTCGACCTATAGCTCTGTCGGTATTGTTGAAAAGGCTCTCTAGGGTGATCAGTCCCCTAGGGATATGATTGTTTTTTAGTTGAATAAGGCTCTCTTCGTCCTCTTCTTATAATGCTCTATCTATAGAGCAATTCATCTCATGAATCAAAAAATCCAAGATCTATTCATCGTTCTCAAATACTTTCCAAAAAATGTCTTTGTCAGGCATAGAAGGCCTGTATATAAGTCTGACTATTTTGGACTTCTGAATAACATTATTGACTGGGCAAAAAATGGATCCTACTGATGCTAACAAGTCTGCATGTGTGTTCTCTCTGGAAATGGATTTCATGTTTAGTGCTTCAAAATTTTCCAATAGATCCAACACTTTGTTTTTGTAAGCCCTTAGGTAATGTTGCTTACAAATGCATTTTCCAGTAACTTTTTTAACAATCCGATTAGAATCTCCATAGATCAGCAGTTTTTTTGCACCCATTTTTTCAGCTTTCCTAAGTCCCAAACACAAAGCTTCGTATTCAATTGCGTTATTGGTGCAACTCCATGTCAACCTATATGAAAAGACTTTTTCTTTTCCAATAGGTGAAATCAGAACAATTCCAGCTCCTGCTCCATTTTTGCACCTTGATCCATCAAAGTACAATTTCCATAACTGGTTGGTTGAATCACCTGTTTTAGAGACAACAACAGGAAGCTTTTTTGGTTTCTCAATTGAATAGCTTCCAATTTTTTTCTCTATCATAGCATTGAAATCCTTCATTGAAAATTGATCCTAAGATTGAAGTTCCTCCAGGGTTTCTTCGATTAAATCAATATTTCCAATTCCTCATACATCATGTTAACGGTGGTTGTTTCCTCCAGTATTTCTACGTGAAAAGTAGATGGTTTTTCATTGTAGATATTGAATTTTTTACCTTTGAACGGTACCTCCAAGTGAGAATAATCTAGAGACAGATAACCGACCATTTTGGCTTTGAACTCTCTGGATAAACACATACCGAAATATGGTTCTAAATCTACGACTACCTCTTGTATGACGACTACTTCTGGTATTCTGTGGAGTTGAATAGGGATATCTTTGATCACCCTAATGGATTTTATTGGAGTACCATCTAATTGCAACCCACAAGGATGACCCCAAGTATATTCCATCCCCATTATGTCACATACGACTTTCGACATCACCATAGTTGCGGCCCCTGAATCAATCATGCAATTGTGAACTATCCACCCCTCCATTTGCAAAGATAGATAGAATGGGGGCGGTCTATTTTTCCCAGAGGTTGACACCACATTTGCTTGTACAACATTTGAGGAGGTATCATTCTTTAAATTTAGGGACTCTTGGAGGAGGTCAATCTGACTGGGAATTTGTAGTGCATCATACATGCTTATCTTGGAAGGAGTCCTCTTCATTTCTTCTACAATGTTGAATGAAAGGGTTGCAGTTGGGGATACCTCAACACTTTTCTCCCTTCCACTAGTCGACGTGTCATATCTGTCTCTATAGACCTGTGTGGCTTATGTTCTTTGTCTTTTTGTCAATGAAGGAAATCTAAGTCTTTCCTTCACTTGTTCTTGAGACTCGCTCCCTTTTCTAGGAGGAAATTATTTTCTCGATGTAGTCGCAGAAGTCTGAGGAGGGTCAGAACGTCCTTTCTCATTAGAATGTATTTTTTGCTTAGTAGCCCTGGGGGCAGGAGGAAAACTTAGTGATTGGAGTTCCTTAGGGTCGAATTGTAATGAATTTTTTCTCGATCTTGTCAAGACTGAGACTTGTTCCACGAATGGTATTGCCAAATTATGGTGGACTTCTATGATTATGTTCACCTGCCCCTTTCTGGTTTCTTTGGCTTTTTCGTTAATAATCGCTTGCACATGATGTTGATGAATCATGCATGAATATTCTCCATGAGGATCATTGCAAGTGGTACACCAGTAATCAGAATTAGTGGGTTCTCCATTATCTCCTATCTCATTTGCATACACAACATTTTTTCTATCTTGCCCTATACCACTCGTTGAAGCACCATATTTTTGTATCTGTGGAAATCTTCTTGCTTGAATATTTATTTCAGCTTCCCTTTTTTTCATGGAAGCCATCTCATTTGACAATGTTTTCATTGTATCAATTATGGTCGTGTACTGGTCATTCGGAGGAGCTGATGCAAGGGGTAGGTCTAATAATGCAAGGAGTGTAGGAGGTGTGGCTATAGTTAGGAGAGCTTGTGTTGATGGGAGCATAGGCAGTTTGGAAATTGACACTTGGGAAAGTTTTGGTACAATTGGCAATAAACTCTTTGATGGATATCTCTTTGTAGCGATCAAATCAACTTCGCCCTTTTTTGCCTCTAGATATATCTCAGGGAAAGTTTTTACATGGGATTGCCTTATTATCATACTGATATTTGAATCAAAAGCCCTTAAATAATAGCATATAGCTTGTTCTTCCATGGGTTTTAGGCCCTGAGGTACTCTATCACGAGTTCGGTAAATCTGATGTTGAAATCTTGGATTTCTTCTTGTGGATGCCTCTCAATGATAGTGAATTGATTCAACAATGTGAAAGGATCCGCATGTATATTAAATTCATCGACCAGACGGCCGACAAGTACTGCCCAAGAAGTAATGGATCTAGTGGGAAGCACTTTGTACCAATAGAGCATCTTTCCTTTCAAAGATATAACCAACAATCTAACCATTACATCTTCTTGAGTGATATTGTAAATATATGCTAGAGATGATATGTCTAAACAGTGCTCATGTATTGTTTTGCATGTTTCGTCAAAATTTGGCAATGCTTTTAATGCAGCTTGTGGAATTTGGTTTTGTGCTCCCAAGTTCAAAAGACCAGTTTGGTTCCACACAAGATGTGTTGGGGTGGGCGCAGCTACCATGGTTTCTAAAGGAGTTACAAATACTATAGGATTGCTTGTAGATGCCCCTACAATGGGTGTTGAAGAGGTACTAATGGTGCCAGGAAGATTTGATCGTGTGGCTAGCACAGGGTGTGCTTTTAGGCTTCCGAGATGTAGCTCAAAGAACTCGATGGGTTCTTCAGAGTTTCTAGCTCGGGATCTAGTTATCATATGGCTATATAACCAAAAAAAATTAGACAAGATCTTTCTTTTATGGTCTAAATTTTATTGCAACGGAGTCGCCAGGTAGTTTTTTTCTTAAGGTTTTCAAATAAAAGGCTCTAAAGTAAAACACCAAAACTTATATAATACTATGGGATTTTTGGGTCCCATTGGGCATGCCAAAAACTGTTGGAACAAAATCTGCCTTCGGTTAATAGTGTTGTGCCTTAGACTTTACCAACATTGAGTAGACAGACCTTGCTTGAGATCATCTGTCTAATCTCCAAAGAAGGCTGGTTCCTTTGAGTTTTTAGAGAAAAGAAAAACAAGAGATAAGGGAAATATAGCCTAAACTAGAACTTTTCTAACGGTACATATTAGACAACAACAAAAAGTGATGATGCAGATTACTACCTTTAGAGTTTTCTTTATATCTTCCTATAGAAAACATGAATTCCTGAGTGTGATTTTAGATGTTCATATAAAATACATGTAAATATCTTTAACATTCAACTCTAGAAATAAGGTTTATACGTGCATAGTACAAATTTTAGAATAGATACATTATAAAACTTAGAATTAATAAAAGTTAAAACACCAGATACATACACTCGCATACAGATTTTCAAAAGCCAGAGGAAGAATATCTCTTATTGCTTGTAATCCAGTACATGTACATCAAGTCTGTAAACATCCAAGAGCCAACATTTTTTCATGGTCAACTCACTCCTATTTATACCCTAAAAAGAGTATCTTTTACTATGTACATTTAATTTCCTCAATCAATTACAAGTAATTGTATGTAGTTTCTAAGAATATACAACGAATTTCTTGTAGATTAGATAGATTTACTTCTGGCTAAATTTAGATGAGCCTGTTATTCTGCAATCATCCAGTGGACCTACCAGGTTATAATCAACTGACCATTCTCCATAAATCAGCACCTGATGTTATTGCATGCCCCAGTTGCCAAAAATATACGCTGTTTCTTTAGCGAAAACCAAACATGTCGCGAAATTGTGACACTCTTGTTTCTCTGCCTATCTGCCCTTCTTGAGTCACAAAAATGTGACATGTCATGAAATCATGACACTTCTGCCTCCTTACTTTCTCTTGTTGCTTTTGGCCATGAAAAAGGGACATGTTGCGAAATCGTGACACTTTCGCCTCCATAGCTCTTTGTCTTGGTTTTGACCACAAAAACGTGACATGTCGCGAAATCGTGACACTTATGCTTCCTTGCTTCCTCCTGTTGTTTTTGGCCATGAAAAAGGGACATGTCATGAAATTGCAACACTTTCACCTCCATAGCTCTTTGTCTTGGTTTTGATCATGAAAACACGACATATCATGAAATCATGACACTTTTGCTTCTTCGCTTCCTACTATTGCTTTTGGACACAAAAAAGGGACATGTCGCGAAATCGTGACACTTTTAGTCTCCTTAGTAGTTTTTCTATTATTCTGGCAAAAATAAGCCATGTCGCAAAATCGTGAATTTTTTCCCTACTTTCCCTCTCTGCTATTTTTTGCCGCGAAAACTCGACGTGTCGCAAAATCGTGACACTTTTATTCCTTAGTGTAGTTTGCTTTTTCTTTGTTCTTTAGCATATGGGCCACTTCAGTCTTTTTTAAAAATATGCAAAAAGGGTGCATCAGCCATTTTTTTGTAGTTAGTCACTTTTTGACTAATAGCACTATGAGAGAAAGGGCAATGCATTTGTTGACTAGCTCATCAATGCAGTATGCAGTGGTGGTCTTAGAAAATAGTGTTTCCTAGAAGAAGGTGCAAGGAATGTTGATAGTAGAATAAGGAGAAGAAATATCATCTAGGATGTTAGCATCGATATATTCTTCCAGTGAGTATGTAGGAATTGGTGGAGGTTTAAGCGAGAGATCTTGAATCTCATCTTTGAGCATATGGATAGTTGTAGGGTGATATCCAAGCCTTGATTTATTAGTGGATAATTGAACGTGAGGGTTGATAGGCACTCGTAAGACTTACTCATAATGTCCTAGGACAAATTCATGCTGATGGAAATGTTGAAGGTAGCATAAGGTGAAGTGTGGGTTGGACATGTGGTCTAAGGTACCACAAAAACTAGATTACAGTGACAGGGGTACAACTATTAGGAGCGATGAGTCTAGACCTACGTAGATGAAGTTGGTTTGATTCTTCGTTGGTCCTAGGGGAAATATAGTATCAATGGTTAGCACCGAGGCTGAAGAGTGACCAAAATCATGGGTATATTGGATCATAGAAGGGTGAACATGAGCATTATGAACATTATATTCACCCGAACCAGTTTTCATCATGAAAATTGAGACTTGGGATAACATACATGGTGGTGAATGAGGCAATGAATCTAAATCAAATGATGAAGGTGAGAGTTGGGAGTCATAGATAGTAGTTGTAGAGAGATGAAGTAGTTTTTCATCAAGGCAAGAGGCTCACTACTTCCAATCATGACATTCAATTATAGTGGAAGAGATTGCATAACCCACATGTGGAAACTGTGAAGCCAGGGGAGTAGGCCAAGGTGTTAGGCTGAGAGAAAATATGAAGGACCGAGGTCAAGTATGGAAGGGAAGTGGGGGTGTTTGAAGAGTAGGGAGAAGAGGAGGCTCTATGGAGTAATATGGATGAGATGAAGTGGGAGGCCACAAATATGGTGGTAAAAAAGGCACAAACATAGGAGGTGGATTTGTGGAAGAAGAAGTCTAGGAGGGATGAGGAGGCCACGATGATGATGGCAAGAAAGGCATGGATGGAAGGTTGGGATCCATAGAGGAGGATGAAGTTATGTGAGAAAAATATGGAAGGGGACGTGCAGGTGTCCCTGATGAGCTGTGTGGAGGTAAAACAATTGTAGGAGAAGATGTAGAGGTTTATGTTTGATGATGTGAAGGAATAGGATCTATGTAGAATATGATGAAGGTCCTAGTGGGATGTTAGTGATGTTGCAAAACTTGAATGAGTCACCATCACTTGGAAATCAATGGACTAGTCTGGAATACACATACTTGAGACAATTATGCAATATGGAAGGAATGCATTGCATGTCTCCAATCCATGGTTATCCAAGTAAGATATTGTATTGCATCTCACCTTGAATAATATGGAATAAAATGGATATGGTCCTAATGCTTATAGAGATGGGTATGACGATGTAACCTACTATGGGTCACATAGAACCATTGAAGGTGTGGAGGTCGAGTGATGGTACGATGAAGTGGATAGGTGTAATATGTAGGTGACGAAGAATAATAATGGAGATGATGCTAATTGAGGAACCTGTATCAATGAGGACACACTTGTAGGTAATGTCATTGATAGTTTCTTGGATATGGAGGAGAGGATCAACTCCCTCGCTCACGAGTTTGGTAATTTCATGGTCATGAAAACTAATGGAAGGTTGCATGCAATGGGGTATGCTACCTATGAAATTCACAAAGTTATTGATGTCATGAGTTTCAATGTCAATGGATCAAAGGATGTCATTCAACACCTCATGATGGAATTGAGATTGTTGTAATAGATAAAAAATGGATAGCCTGGTAGGGGCATTACATAGCTTATTTGTGACGCTACCACAAATGGTGATGATGTTTTTTGGTAGGGGTGTTGAATCCTATGATGTTGTGGAGGATTCATAAGAAGTGAATGGTATTGGGGGTGAAGCAAGGAGTTCATCCTAGCATGTCAAGCAATGTTGGGTAAGAGTGGTGAGGTTAATCATGCTGACCGTACCACATGAGGGTGGGTCATGTTGAAAATTTTTAACCTATCTATATTGGTATTATAGATTATACTAGGATCCTTGGGGATTGGTCCCTTGTATTCAAGTAGTGGGTTCTAATAGATACCCAAGTTTTGGTTTTGTGGTGCAAGGGGCGTTGAAATCTGAATGGTACCTCAATCAATGAGGTCCTGGACAAGGCTATGAAAAGAGTGATAAGTTTCTATATCATGGCTACACTATTGATGATATGCACAGAAGGCCTATTCGATATACCCCTGATGCTTGGGTTGATTCAGATTAATAGTTTGAATGTTGGGCAAGGTGCTATGGCCTGCATCATACAATATCTAAAATAGGGTTGGCAAGGGCTCAAAGAGTGGGGTCATATTATGGTGCTAAAGTTAAGGTTGAATACCATGGGCTTGTTGTGATTTAGATGGAAGGGGTGCATTGGTTTGGAATAATTGCTACTATAGTAGAGGAGGTCTCAATATTTATGGAGAAACTATAGAAGTTTCTACCACTTGGTTTGTTTGTGGTAGTTTTGAGTAGGGTTGATTTGGTGCATTCTAATTGAAGCAAAAATTTGTGATGTAAGATGCTTTCTACCAAAGATTGATCTTTCCATATTGGAATTTTATGTCCTTGATGACCTTGGCTTGAGCAATAGCCTCATCAAATATGTGACTTTGATGAAGTTGCAGAGGTGTGGATATGTGCTTGTGGCAACTCTTGGTAAAGAGCATGACTAGTTTAGAGTATGGAAGGTTGTGAGCTAGAACATGGATTACCAATCTCTATCGAGAAAAAAACTTTGTAATGGGTTCATCATCAACTTGATGTAAGGTGTAGATGTCCAAGAATTTTGTCTTATTTTTTATATTTATTGAGAAATGTTCGAGGAACGAGTTGGACAAAAATTCAAAGGTGAACATGCTATGGCGTGGGAGCATGTTGTACCAATCAAGAGCTTGTCCCCCAAGGGAGAGGGCAAAGGTATGCAACATAATGGGATCACTATTATGGAGCTAATAACATGCAAAGTGATAGTTTTTGATGTGTTCTCGAGGATCCTCTTTACCTTTGTACTTTTTGAATTTAGGAATTTTAAAATGATATAGGTAATAAGGGATAGGAACTTATGGGTGGATGATTTCATTGCATAGCTCATTGTATATGGGTTTTTGGGGCCCATAACTAGTTGTGTAAAGATTTAGCATCTTAAATTCCTCTTGCAAGAGTTAAAGTTTAGGTGATGGAGGTACGATGAACTGTGATGAAGTAGTCACATATTGAGAGTGAGGAGGATATTGAAGTTGTTTTTCTTCCCATTGTGAAGTGGGAATGTACTACAGGTGTCCCTATGGATTTGGTTGTTGAAAATTGCAGATGTAGAAGCAGATGGGATATGATATTAGGGAGCAGATATCTACTAAGGGTGGAGATATTATGTTTCTAGGGTCTGTGACTGTTGCACTGGTGTCAGCTATAATGGTTGTATAGTAGGATACAATGACCAAGAAGGATGTGTAATGAAAATGATAGGTGCTACACATTGTGGTGGAGGTAATGGTGTCAGGATAGATGGCACAAGTGGTGTATGAGATGATGTACCAAAATATGGTACCTGTGTCTGACCATATGAGCAAAGAGTAAAGAAGTTAGGATGATCAGAATAATATGGAATATTAGAAGGATAATATGGATAGCACGAATCATAAGTAGAAAAGGGTATGGAAGGCAGGGCCTAAAATGATGAAGGTGGAGGAAGTCAAAATATGGAAGCGGCTGAGGGTGGACTAGGAACAGAAGATGGCATACCATGCACTCCAAAAGAGGGAAATGTAGGTGGTGGTAATGACGAAGGGGGAGTATAGACCTCAAATATAGAGGCTTGAGAGGAATGCGTGGTGAACGTGTCCACAAAGGATCATGGATATGGTATTTTTTGGTGCTGTTAATATTAAAATTATTATTATTGATAGGGTGATTGTGATGTGGTATTGAAATATGGAAAAAGTGACTATTGGGAAAGTTGTGGTTGTCACGCTTGGAAAGCAAACTAATGTTATGATATAGGTGGGGTAAATTATTGTTGCAATGAATATTATTGTAGTGAAATTTGTGATGAGGTCACTTGAGTGCTCGGGGTGGAAGATGATGGATCTGAGATCATCCCTATGATAGGGATAAATGATGCAATATTAGGGCTATTACTATTGAGTAAGAAAGAGTCATTTTCAAATAGGGAATGAGATAGATTCTAAAATAAAGGATGTACAAAGGTAGGTGAGGTAGATGGAGTTTATTCATCGATAGTGAAGAAGGAAGGTGGGTTTCCTAAAGCAGTGTAAATGACATGGTCACAAAACATGGAAGGAGGATTAGGTGGAGGCGAGTGGGGAAGAAGTGGATGATATTCATTAGACAAGGTGGCAAGGATATTTCTAGAAATATAAGTCTCACCATGGGACATAGTACATGTGTGAATAGGCTCAAAACTTGTAAGGAGATCAAGTGTGAGCATGGACGCTTCCCTTGTGAAGGGAAGGGGTGAAGTGAAATCATTAGAGGTGGTGCAAGAAGCCTCCTCCTCAAGATGTGTTTGCTCATGTTCTCAAATGTGGGTAATGATAGAAATGGTGTTGTGTGGTGCAATTAAGTGCTCAAATTATCCAAAAATAGAAATATGAAGTTGTGGGTGTGTTTTGTGTGAACATTTTTGGTAACCTTGTGAAATTTGGGAAGTTTTTGTGTCTTAGAATAAATTTTGCATGCTACTATGTGAAGAAAAAACTACAAAATATAGTTAGTAGGGTGCTATGTGAACTATACCTAGATAGTGAATGTGATAGAAAATTGAAAGTGACATGTTGTAAACAACCAACAGATGGGCTGCTAACATGTGAATGTGCTGAAACAAGTTTTGTGAGCATACAAACAAATTGTAACTGGAATCAATGCTAAGTATAGAAAAATAAATATTTGTTTGTTTTTTGTGTGTTATGATGTTGATTATTTCTTCTAGAAAATATCACAATAAATGGAATGAAAATCTAGAAATAATGGGAATGTCATCAGCACAAGACCCCATACAACACCCAAGGGTGCATAGAATAGAATGATGTCTCAACAGGCAAGTGGTGACTTCAATAGAAATGTGTAGTAAAATGATATCCAAATGGGGGGAACTCAAAATGCACTAATGAGTCCAAAAACCTCTCAAGAGGTGGCACTGTCTAAGACCTACTATCAGCATACCCATACTTTCAATTCACCCTCAAACGGGCTTAGTCAAGAACGCTAATTACATGTTCACTAATTATGTGATCCTTGTGAAAAAATGTGTCTAATCCTATCCTATTCTGAAGGTCCCTTTTAGTGATGAATTATGGAAAACCAATCTCAAGAGTAGAGGATTTATTGGCGATGAAGTCCAAAAAACCACTCTTGGGCTACTATGGTGTCTAGGAGGTGAGCTGGTGGAAGGAGATGAATTCCAATGTCACCAATATTGAGCGATGGATTAGGAATTAAGTCCAATCTCACCACTGTGTATTCCATGTGAATGTGTGATGGTGTGTTTTATAATGCTAAGGTGGAAGAAAAACAACTAACTAGATACCTTTTCAAAGTTAAAATAACCCTAGATGCATTTTAAAATGAAACTATGCATAAGTGCTCTTTTGGAAAAAGAAGTTTACTCTAGAAAGTTTAGAAACAAATAAGTTGAAGTGCATGAAAAATGAATGTGACAATTTATGTAAGTGCATTAGAAATAAATTGAAACACTAATTTAAATGGTTGAAAGAAAGAAAGTGTGATTTACCCAAGGGGTTTGGAAAGAAATGGGAAATTTCTATATCTAAGTGCTTTTTGAAAAGAGATGTAAATGACACAAAAGAAATTTGAAAGTCCTATACTAAGTGCCTTTCGAAAAGGGATACAAATGACTTGAAATATGAAAATCCTATGCTAAGTGTGATTTGAAAATGGATTGAAATTACATGAAAGGAAGTTTAAAAGTCCTATGCTAAATGCCTTTCAAAAAAATATGTAAATGACATGAAAGAAATTTTGAAAGTCCTATGCTAAGTGTGATTCGAAAAGGGATTGAAATGACATGAAAAGAATTTTGAAAGTCCTATGCTAAGTGTGATTCAAAAAGGGATTGAAAACCCTATCTAGTGCATAAAGGATAAATTGAAAGTGCTTTCAAATATGTGAAACAAATGACCATAGAACCTAATTAAATGAAAAAGGAATTGTAACCTTAATCTAAGATATAGAAAGAAATTTAGAATGATTTAACTAAACTAGTTTTAAAATGACTGAAAACCCTATTTTTAATATTCTTCTAAAAAATCCAAACCCCATAAGGGGGGCGAAGGTCCAAGGTTCAAATCTCATGCCTCGTCGGACTGAATGCTTGTCACTTTCCTGGTGCTTTCAGTGGTGTAAAAGGTTTAAAATGATTGTGGCATGGTGGTTATAGGGGCGGACTGCACCTGTGTGGTGGATTTTGGGGTGGACAGTGCAGAATAATATGGCGGCCATAAAATATGGATAGCCTGCCCGGATTCATGGAGACTATCGATTCCAACATGTAAATACAATATATATATATATATTCTTCTGAAAAGGAAATCTTCCAAACATGAATCGATGTATTTGAGAGGAAAATATATTTTCATAGAAATGATGAAACAGTAAATACCCGAGAGAAATACCTAACCCCTGTGGTGTTAGATGGGCTTATTATTGCCTCTGTTGTAGATCTTTGCAGTTTTAGGTTGCTTTGAGATAATTTGGTGGATTTCACAATCTGAGGTGCAAACTGGACTGTTGGTTCATAGGTTGGGTTGTGAATTGCATTTCAAGGCTTAAAACACTAAATTTGAGGGTCTGAGATGTATTTTAGGGATTTTTTGGGCTCTGTCTTGTATTCGCATTACCGATAACAACAAAATAAAACCATAAATTTGAGTTAAATTGGTTAGAAAAACTAGCCTAAAACAACCTTCATGGGGGTCCCAAAAGGTGTGCTAGAATGTAACACACAAAATTACACCAATTTATGGTAAATGCTATTTGATAAATCTGAAATTAGGGTTACAATATGAGCTTCCTCTTGAGAATATTTTTATCCCTTTTTACACATGAATTTGAGAACATTTGCTAGTGTCTTCTAGTGCCCTCAATGAAGGTGCGCTTCTGTGTGCGTGTGCCACCAGTAATGATGTTTGATTTTGTACTTTTGTACATACTTTGGGTCTGCAAATGGGAGGTAGTGTGTTCTAGGGTCTACCTTAGTCAAGCCCCATAGTTATGAAGACAAATTGACTCAAACATGAAGAAAAAAATTATGTAAATTGATAGAAATGTTGTAAGAAGTATCTAAAACTGATGTGTACCTAATTTTATGTTGTAAATCTATTGTAGGGATGGTTTGCATGGTGGCATGTGAAATGGATCATGGATTTGTAGGCTACACTACGAACTGAGTTGTTGAATATTGTTATAAATTTTCTATCCAAATAGGTTGTAGGTGGTGTCTATCATTTTTTTCCAGATGTAAAATGGTTAGAAGTAAATCTAACACAATTTTGGTATATTCTGGTTATGTTGACTGTATGTGAGAGAAATATAAATTAGGGGATGGGTCCACTATTTATAAGGAAAACCAAGGTTGGGGGGTAGTTAGGGGTACTAGACCATATATTTAGGTCCTAGCATGGTTAGGTTAGTATTTGTGATGTGGTAAGCTTAGTCAACCTCTTACATGCCCTAAGGAAATATCCCATCCTCACACATGTGTGATCTAGGATTAGGGTTAACTAGGGTTAGCTAATCCCTAGGTTAGGTAAGGGTTGAGTTGGGATTTCCTAGGAAATTTCCTAACTAACTTAGGGTGCACACATGTGAGGATATTTTTAGGGCTAATTTGACTCTTAACCCTAATTAAATTCAATTTAATGATAAAATGCACTTTAAGTGAAACTCACTGGCAAATTAGAATCCTAATTAGACTAATTAGGATTTTTAATAGGGAATGGTCCCATGGGAGCCTTAATTAGGCATAAGAAATGGCTTAGGTGGCCTTGAGGGGATTGTAGGTAGCCCTCCTATGACTAGGAGGCATTTTGGATGTGTTTTGTATATTTTTGTAGAGTTTTGTGCCTACAAAAAACTAAGATGGATTACGATGGTCTACGATGGCCTACGATAGCTACGATGATCTACGATGGCCTACGATAGCTACAATGTCCTACGATGGCCTAAAATAGTGTACGGTGACCTATGATTGCCTATGATGGACTACAATGGCCTACGATGACCTATGATGGCTTGCAATGGCCTATAATGGCCTACAATGGCCTATGGTGACCTATGATAGCCTATGAATATCTATGAACACCTATGTAGGCCTACAGGTATCTATGTAGATCTACAAATATCTATGGTGAGCATGTCCAACTTTTAGGTGTCTACAATTACACTCTTAGTTCCACGAGTCAATTGGGTCGATGCATTACTAGTAGTCACTCTACCAGATCTCAACCCAACACAAGTAATGAATATATAAGGGGACTTATCAGTCAATGCACGTAGGAAGATACTTGTTTGTAAGGTAGCCAAACCCAACTCAACCAAAGGGTACTACCATATTTTCAAGCAAAACCAATCATCTACCCACTATAATAGAGGAAATAAACTATAATAGGCACCATTCTAAGAATAGGATGTTGGTAACGTTCACCTGAACCACATAGTTTATGAGAACTTCTATGTTATTCCAAAGGCTATGGTTTAACAGCAAGACATTGAAACACACTCCTCATGAATCAATGTCCCTTATTGGACATAGAATGAACTTTACAAAAATTCCCTCAATGTTAGCAAACACACTATGATAAAACTCATCCTTAACTACCTGTAATATATTTTATATAAAGCACAATCATTGCAAGCCTTGATATTTCCTATTACAAAATTCAAACACTCATAAATCCATGCTATTTTACAAACTTAGTTGCATATGCTACAAAAATATATTTTCCAAAATAAACCAACTACTCATCCTTCCTCAAATCATGATATTCAAAATCAACTTCATGGAAAGTACTTACCAAATTCTTCTATTTGCTTTGTGCAAGTCTAGAGGATTCTTCCACTCTATCCTAGCATCCAATTTTTCTAAAAACCTACAACATCAAATGTCTCAATATCTCCTGTCCTCCTCTTGGAAATCTTTGGCGTCGTTCTCTCTGCAATCTCTTGTATCATTCTCTCTACAATCTCTAGTTTCATTCTCTCTACAATCCCTCATGTCCAACATCTCCACTGAATCCAATGTCCTCTCCTCCCATGATCGAGCCATTACACCCCCCACTCTCATCCATAATTTGTGATCCTTTAATCCTCACCACTTCATCATATTCAGTCAAGGTTATCGAATTTGCTTCAATGTGGCTCATCGAAAAGATCCAGATCACTCATCCCATTATGGCTTACAACCATCATGGTAACAAAATTTGAGTTAGTCCCTAATTGGGAAGTAAATGCATTACTCATATAACACAAAATTTTATCTTCACACAATTGCACTTCACTAGCTTGCCCGGTGCATAAGGGGTATAATCGATTTCACAATGAAAACACAAGTCAAAGCATTAGTTTGGGTATATCTTTAAGTTACACTTGTTTGGAATAAATAATTAAAATATTTTGTTAGATACCTAGTCACAAGGTAACCTGCCAAAACCCAAATAGCCACATTAGCCTCTCATGATATAAATTACATGCATACTCAACACATAAAATAATAAGTCATTTCTTCAGTAGAATATATCATTTTTTCTACATTACGAATGTTTTGCTCACTTAGCCATGAAAGGATCAATCATTCCTTAAATAAAGCAAACACATCAAAACATAAATCCATCCATATAAAGAGTCTACCAAGGGTGGGTCATGACATCATCCCCCCCTTAGGTTTAACATAGTCCTCTGTGTTTTAATCCTTATAAACATAACATAGTCTTTAAACAACATTTTCAAACAGAAATGGAAAGTGTTTTTGCATATCTACTAATTTTTCCCAAGTAGCATTCCTTTTAGTGTAATGGTCCCACTGAAATTTACACTGCTCCAAAGTTTCTTTCCTCATTTATTTGGATTGGAAATCAAGGATTCTTACTGGTTGAACCTCTATAGCCTCTAGGTTCACCATATGAAAATTGAAAAAATCCCACACATGCTATGGATTAGATACATGCTTTGTAAGCAAAGAAATATAAAAAGTGTTGTGAATATTGGACAGATTGGGTGGTAAGGCAAGTCGGTATGCCAAAAGACTAATCTTCTTTATGATTTGAAAGGGTCTAATAAAGTGAGGATATAGCTTTGTAGACTTAATCACACTCTTCTTAGGATTTAACCTCAGAAACACTTTGTCACCCACAACAAACTTTTTTGGTGATCTTTTTATATTGGATAGCTTTCCTAATGGTCTGCAAATTCCTTAAATATCTCTTTGATCACCCTAAACTATTGCTCCATTTCTTTGACCATGTATCATCCAAGCACAATCTGGTCTTCTGTATTATCCCATATCAATGGTGTGCAACACTTCCTACTATACAAAGATTTGAATGGAACCATGTCTATGGTTGAATGGTGTTCGTTATTGTAGAAAAATTCTACCTAATACAAGAAATCCTCCCAATGGGTTTTATAATCCATATAGTACATGCAAAGCATATATTCTAGCACTTGGTTCACTCTTTTGGTTTACCCATTAGTCTTTGGATGGTAAGAAGAATTGATATTCAATGTAGTACCAATAACATTATGCAAGGATTACCAAAACTTAGATGTGAATTTTGGGTCCCTATTTGATATGATTACATCTGGAAAACCATGAATCCAAAATATTTCCTTGGTAAATCTATTAGCCACAACCACATCATCATCCTTGGTATTCTAAGGTATAAAGTACACAACCTTGGTCAGTCTATCGACCATTACTAGGATTGCATCATGCTGAAACCTATTCTTAGGTAGCCCTACTATGAAATCCATCAAAATCACTTGCCATTTTTGCATAGGCACATCATGTAGGTACAAAAAACCAATAGGATGTCTATGTTCTGCTTTTACCTTTTGGTACTTTAGGCATTGAGCGATAAATTCAGTTATGTCTCTCTTCATTCCTAGCCAGAAGAATATATTTTTCATATTCTCCCTCATATTTGCTCCTCCTAGATGAGAAAAATATGAAGATATGTGCACTTCAGTCATAATCATCCTTCTCAAATTTCCAGTCTCAGGAATTACTATCCAATTCTTAAAACATAAGAAACCATCCTTAATGCCAAAGTCCTTATTTTAATTATGTTTCTTTTCCATCCTTTCTTGGATTTCATTGTAGTATTCATCCTAATTTTGCATTTTCTTGACTTGTTTCATCAATTCAACATGGATACGAGACAAAATTGCTATGTCTTCTTCTACTCAATGCATCAATGAATTTATTCTCTTTTCCTTTTATATAATCGATGTTAAAATCATATTCTGTGAGAAATTCTATCACATTATCTACCTAGCATTGAGTAAAGGTTGAGTGAATATATACTGTAGACTCTGATGATATGTACTTATCTTAAAAGGTCTTTCGACCATATAATGTCACCAATTCTTGAGAGAAAACACTATAGTTTCCAAATCTAAAATTGGTTGCATAATTAACCTCATGTCTTTTTAGTTTCCTAGATCCATAGGCTACCACTACTTTTTCCAAGAGAGCACTCCTCCAAAACCTTCTAGTGATACATCTATATAAACAGAGAAACTTCCCTAGGGATTATGTACTTTTAGTATAGGATGCATGGTAATTTTTTGTTTAAGCAATTCAAAAGTTACCTCACATTTATCTATCCACCTGAGTTATTTTCCTTTTATTTGAAGGTTAGTTATTGGTGAGGTGATCTTGGCATAATCCTTCACATAACACCTATAGTACCTAGTTAAGCCCATAAAAATTTAAACTTTTGTCACATTTGTAGGTGATGGCCAATTCAAAATGGCTTCAATTTTCTTAGGATCCATTGTGATCCCTTCAACTAAAATGATGTGTCCTAAGTATTGCACTTCTGACACATAAAATTCACACTTGATTAGGTTCCCATATAGGTGATTTTTCCTTAATAGTTCTAGCACAATCTGGAGATGCTCATCATGCTCTATCTTATTTATGGAATATACCAAAATATCATCCATAAATACCAGTACAAACCTATCTAAGTAATTCCTAAAGATGATATTCATCAAGTTTATGCATAAGAGGTCAACCCCAAAATGTATTTATAAAAACTTAGTGAATCATTTTCAAAATATAGGTGAATAGTATCGAAACACATGTAGAAGGTTCACTATTATTAGGGGCAATGTTGGAAATTTAAACTTAAAATGGTTAAATTATTATAAAATTGGGGCGAATCGACCCAAAAAAAATTTGCACCCAAATTTTTTGGCTAATGGACCCTGGTCAAGGGTCCCAAATATTAGCCAATTCCAAATTTTAAAAATCCTAATTTTAGCCAATTTTATGAAAATAGCCACTATGCATAACCCTGCTATTCATAAGATTTATAAATAATGCTGGAGCATTTTTTAAACCAAAAGGTAAGACAACAAATTCATAATTTCCATAACGAGTTTTAAATGTTGTCTTAGGTGTATCCTCATAAATTTTTAATTGGGGGTATCATAAATTCAAATAAATATTTGTAAAGATTGTGGTATCTTTGACTTGATCAAAGAGATATTCAATTCTAGGTAGAGGAATATGTTCTTGATGGTTTCCTTGTTTAACATTCTATAATCTATGCATAATATCAAGGAACCATCCTTTTCTTTACAAATAACACTGGTGCACCCCAAGGTGATACACTTGGTTTGATCAACCCTTTCTCTAGTAACCCTTGCAATTGTACCTTCAACTCTTGCATTTATGTGGGATTCATTCTATAAGGAGCTCTATGAATGGGTTATGTTACAGTTTTAAGCTCAATAGTAAACTCAAATTATCATTTAGGGGGTAATCTAGGCGAATCCTCTGGAAAAACATCCCTAAAATCCTAAATAATTAGGTGTTTTTCAAACACCTCTTCCTTCTTCTCTTTATCCATTTCATTTATATTAACTATATAGACCATTCCTCCTTTATTTATGGTCTTCTTAAGTTGCATTGTTGATAGGATTTGAGGTTGAAAATCCCCCTATAGAGTATACATCCTACACACAACACCCCTATCATTTGTGTACTCAATCCATCTATCCTGAAAGTTGAGTACTACCTTATACATTTGTAGTCAATACATTCCTATAATTATATCAAAAGTATGCAAAGGAACTACATACAACATCCTACTGTTATTCCACTAGGTAAGGGGATTTTTTCTTACCTACTTTCCTGTTTCTCTTCCCATTTTACGAAATCTACACTGTTCTCTTTCTTAATGCTTATTTACCCTCTTCATTTAATATTTCATAATCAAAGTAGGGTTTGAGATATATTTCAGCTTTCTTGGCTAAATCATAGGCTTTCTGTAGAGTTTCAGGTCCTACATATCCACTTCTTATCCTATTCTAGGATCCACTTCCAGAATAAAATTATGGAACTTCATTTTCTTGTTATATGTGGGCACATACTTCATTATTTTGAAAAATATTTTATAATAATTTTCCACTATCCTAGTTCCTTGGTGAAGTCTAGTGAATTCCTCAATTTTTTGGGAATAAAAGTATTCCGTGAGGAATCTATCTTTGAAGTATTTTACAAACTCTACCCATTTTAGGTCAAATGTTGCCTCAAGATCCAATTCATCACTATACACTTCCCACAAAGCTAAACCATCACCTTGTAGATGCAATGTAGCATAGGATGTTTGAGTGCCTGAAGAGAAGTTCTTCATGTTGCAATATATTTCAAATTCTTTCAACCAAGCCTCGGCCTTTTCTCCATATTCCTCTCCATTAAATTTGGAAGATTTCAAATGTTTCATTTCCTTGCCCAAATCGACCTCTAATATGACCCTAGCTTGTTGTGCCTCGGTAAGAGGTTTATGTGGATCTCACTCTAGGATTACCTTCTTGTGTTTCTTGAATCAACATGGCATCCAACAACTATTTTTGGGTTTCTACCTATTCCCTAAGTGGAACCACTATCTCAGTACTATTATCATTACTATAATTTCTCCTTTAATCACTAGGGTTTCCTAAATCCACTTTTGGATTCCTATCCTCCACATTAGTTTGGCATGTCTGCCTTGTCGATGGGGTAGCATTTCCTCTTCTTATATTTGGTGGTATTATCCCTAGCCATACATAAAAGAGGTAGTAATAATTCATTAGCAATTAGTCCTTTAAATTGCTCTTCTTACTAATAATCATCTACCCTATCATCTCAAGTAATCCAACAGATTCTATTGGTAGGGTTCAATTCTTTCATCAATATGTTTTATTTTACATATCAACTATTTTCTATGTAATTAACCTATCCCACTATGAATCATGCTTTGATACCACATATCACAACCTTAAACCCTCCTCATATTATATTTATTTATTATTATTATTGTTAATTTTTTTCTTTACCAATCTACAACAAGGTTATACATAGTGGTGAATATTAGGATTTCCAGAATTGGAAATTGGCAAATATGAGGACCCTCGACATCAGCCAATTCACCTAAAATTTTTAGGACCAATTTTTTCTTAGGTTCAATTTTCCACAATATATATCCCAACATAGGTATATTTGTACTTTTTGGAAAGCTCTTTTCGAGCCTGATCAAATGGTGGTGTTTGTATGAAGATATCAGGTGATTTAATAGGTCAAAATATATCCCAAAGATGACCCTACTTGTTAGGACTTCAAATACCCCAAAATTTGGTATGAAGATGATTGATTTGATTTTCTTAGGTTTTGCCTTGATTTACCTTGATTTTGATTTGGATTCACCTTTTTTTTACAAGTACATTTTGATTCCAACCCCTTATGCATAACCCTACTCTAAAATATATGTTCAAGAGCAACTGCACTCCTCCAATTATTTTTCCTTGAGGTACACCCATCCTTACACCTTACATAAATCCAACTATGTAAGGGCACTAGGTGTTTTAATATATAGATCAATACTATCCATCTCATGGCTAGTGAGCTAGTATTGTCCTCCCCTTCATTCCTTTGAAAGGTGCACACCATGTCTATACTCTACATACATCCTTCTATGTAGGTGGTTCATGCATGAGGGGATTGCCTATCCATATCATATCCATTTGAGCTAGACATCCCATAAGTCCTCATCCTCAAATTTCTTCTTGGAGGGTTCCTTTTAAGTCATGTTTAATAACACTCACAATCCATTATTATTGTTCCTATAATTTCTGTTTACAATATCATATATAGACATACATATATTCAAGAGAAACTACCACCTATCCATATTATATAATTGTCCTTTAATCAAACTATTAAATAAAGGTTCAATCATTTAAGGAAAGTTCAACTACAATTAACATACACATATAATTAAATGGAAAAGTCCATCTATAATATGAACACATAAATTTCCCTTTTAAATAGTTCTTAAAATAATGCACATTCATTTAAATGGGAAAGTCCATCCATAATATTAACATGTAAATTTCCCTTAAATCAAGACTTATAAACAAATGCACATTCACTTAGAGAATACCCAACATGATCACACAACACACAAATTACCCTAGGAGAAACCCCTTATGGGGAAAACCCAACCTCAAATTTTGTTCCATATTTATTCATAGAGTTTGGAAATTACAATATCCAAGGCCTTAATTAAGCCTACATTCCCATTAGAACTCTGGAACACTATTCCTTTCAAATTGAACTGATTCGTTGGTTCATTAAACTTAGTTCAACACCATGTACAAAACAATAAGTTCTTTCT
Organism: Wollemia nobilis; assembly: GCA_028583015.1. NCBI lineage: Eukaryota > Viridiplantae > Streptophyta > Pinopsida > Araucariales > Araucariaceae > Wollemia > Wollemia nobilis. The sequence goes on from JAQPPZ010017109.1 coordinate 5,758,868, forward strand.
TTAGTTTAAAACTGAAAATATATACAACCTGGCTTCCCAAATAGGCCAAGGGTCTTCCACTCCTATAGTTCCTCCATAGAAACTATTTCAATGTTTTTTCCACAAAGTCAAGTCCTTAAGACTCTATAGCCTTTGTCACTTACAACATATTTCATTTACCAGCGGTATTTAAGAGTGATAAAGCTTCTCCAAAAATGTTCTTTAAAGATCGACTACTCAATATTAAATGAAATAGATTATATTCTATTGTAACCCTTACGTAAATCAGTTTACCAAGGTAGCTAAGTAGACCTACTATAAAGGTAATGAAGAGCATTTCTATTATCTTTCACTACTAAAAAAGTGAACATGCTTAGGTTCCTAAGCTCCAAATTAACAAGAGCAACTCCATTGCCTTGTTGTTCAACCAAAGGGACACACACAGGTTTTTAACTTCAACTTGGATCCACATAACCTCCACTATGACATAGCATCTCTAGTATTAAGCTAATTTTTAGAGAACCCATATCACATGTGCATGATGAAGCACCACTTATAGGTATTGATCTTATGCTCTTAGTTCAACGAGTCAACCCAGTTGAGGCTTTACTATGATTCACTCTACCATATCTCTATCTAGCACAAGTAATGAATATTTGAGGGGACTTATTAGTCAATGCATGCAGGAAGAGACTTGTTTGAAAGGTAGCCAAATCCAACTCAACCAAAGGGTACTATTAGATTTTAAAATAAAACCAACCATCTACCCACTATGATAAAGAAAACAAGCCATGACAAGCAACATTCTAATAATAGGATGCTGGTAACGTTCACCCAAACCACATAGTTTCTGAGAAATTCCATGCTATTCCAAAGGCTATGGTTTAATAGTAAGATATTGAACACACTTCTCATGGATCAATGTCCCTTATTAGATATAGAATAAACTTTATAAAAATGGCACAATCATTCCAAGCCTTAACTACCTATAATATATTTTCTATAAAGCACAATCATTCCAAGCCTTGCTCTTTACTATTACTAGATTAAAATGCACACAATTGCATGCTATTTCACAAAATTGGTTGCATATGCTACAGAAATGTATTTTCCATAATAAACAATCATTCAATGTTATAAAACACACTGTGATAAAACTCATCCTTAACTACCTATAATATATTTCTATAAAGCACAATCATTCCAAGCCTTGCTCTTTACTATTACTAGATTAAAATGCACACAACTCCATGTTATTTCACAAACTTGGTTGAATATGATACATAAATGTATTTTCCATAATAAACCAACTACCCATCCTTCTTCAAATCATGGCATTCAAAATCAACTTCATCAAAAGTATTTATCGAATTCTTCTATTTACTATGTGCAAGTCTAAAGGATTCTTCTACTCTATCCCAACATCTAATCATTCTAATAGCCTACAACATCAAATGTCTCAACAATATTTAGTGCCAGTCCTCTCAACAATATATTGGGTCCCCCTCTTGGCAATATTTGGTGTCATTCTCTCTACAATATATGGTGTCATTCTCTATAAAATATTTTACGTTATTCTCTCTGTAATTCCTTGCATCCAAAATCTCCACCAACTCCAACATCCTCTCCTCCCATGATCGAGTCGTTACACCCCCCACTCTCATATGTCATTTGTAATCCTTTACTCCTTGCCACTTCATCATCTTCCATCGAGGTTGTTGAATTTGCTTCAATGTGGACAATTGAAAATATCTAGATCACTCATCCCTTTACGGATTACAACCATCATGGTAAAAAAATTTGAGTTAGTCCCTAATTGGGAAGTAAATGCATTACCCGTATAACACAAAATTTGGTCTTCACATGATTGCACTTCACTAGCTTACCCGGTGCACAAGGGGCATAATTGATTTCACAATGGAAACACAAGTCAATGCATTAGTCTGGGTATATATTTAAGTTACACTTGTTTGGAATAAATAATTAAAATATTTCATTAGATACTAAGTCACAAGGTAACCTGCCAAAACCCAAATAGCCACATTAGCCTTCCATGATATAAATGACATGCATACTCAACACATAAAATAATAAGTCATTTCTTCAGTAGAATATATCATTTTTCTACATTAAAAATGTTTTATTCACTTTCCATGAAAGGATAAATAATTCCTTAAATAAAGCAAACACATCAAAGCATAAATCTATCCATATAAAGATTCTACCAAGGGTGGTTCATGATGCCATGTGAATTTTAAATTCAAATAAATATTAATTTAAATCACATGGGAATTTGAAAGGGAATTTAAGCATTCAATGTGGGTTTTAAGTGGAATATTAGGAGGAAATGTGAGGTTAAATAGTGGGTAAGTAGAATTATGGGAGGATTAGGGAGATGAAAGAATAAATGAGGGATTAAGTGGGAATTAGAGGACTAGGAATTTTTCTTACAAATAGTTAATCTCTGGGATAGATTCTTATTATTATTATTTTAAATCAATTTTTTAGCTCATGTCAATTTATATTTTTTTATGCTTGCTATCCCACATACCATATGGAAATATTTGGACAATGAAGCTAGAAAATATTTATAGGGAGAAGTAAAAGGAGAGAAGAATTGGGTATTACTAGGTTGGAAGAAACTAAGCCAACCTAAGGTAAAATGAGGTTTGAGAATGAGGAGATCAGAGCTAAATAATAAAGCTTTGGCTAGAAATATTTATTGGAGGTGGATCTCCTAGCCAACCTCTTTATTTAGTAGAGTTTTAACTAGTAAATGTTTGGGACAAGTGGATATGAATGAGGTGAGTCATTTTCATTTTGATAGTAATGGGTCTCTAGTGTGGTAGGATCTAAAGGTAGGATCTTAGGTATTGAAATATGAATTATTCTGGAAATTGGAAAGAGGGGAGAAGGGGCAATTTTTAACTTATTCATGGGATAAATACTTGTCTATCATTGCTGAATTTCCAGAACTGCAACCAGTAATAACAACTATGAAAAGTATTCATGGGATCAATACCCACCTATCATTGTTGAATTATCAAAAATACAACTAGTAAAAATAGCCATGGAAAGTAGTGGTTCGACCAATATTAAAAGTTAATTCAATACCAGTTAGCTAGGAGATTATAAGTTTAATCAGTTTAAAATGTTGGATGAGGCTAATTTCAATCCCTTTGGAATTGACAACCATCATGACATAAATCTTGGTAGAAATATTTCTCACAGGTAGAGATGAGAATGATGAATTATCTTGGGGCTATGGGAGCCTTGGATTCTACATAGTAAAGGATGGACATGATAACATCCTTCTAAAACCTCCTCCTCATGCATATCACATTGAGAATTGAAGAAATATTTGGCAGTCCAAGGGTTGTCCAAAAGTAAACTTCTTTGCTTGGTAGTTCATGCACAATTGGATTATTTGCTTGGTATTTCATGCACATTGGTCCATCCTAAATATGTTTGATGTTATAAAAGTGATGAAACATTAAACCACTTGACGTCTGAGTGTTTTTTCATGTGTTGAATCTGGGAGTGATGATTTTTAGCTTATAAAATCTAAGCCAATAGTGATTTGAATCAAATTAATATTTCGGAAATATGGAAGCAGTGCAAATTTAAATTTTAAGCTCTTCGTATCAAGTGGAAGTTTAGATTAAAATTTATTTGGTGTTAAGTGTGGTTGGAGAGAAATGGTAGAATTTTTAGAGAAATATTATCATCCTAGAATGGCATCTAGCAAGTCATTTGGAGAAAAGTTACATAAACTATGGTAGTGTATGATTTAGATTTGATTTTATTTGATGTGATTTGATTATGTTAGAGTGATTTAGGACCTGCTATGATTTATTGAGACTTGCATGGTTCTAATTTGGGTGTCCACACTGATAGTTAGTAATATTTAGAAGGAATAATTTAATTGTGTATAAGGTTTTCAATACACTGCATTAAGATAAAATTCTAAAGAGCATGACCAACTATACTTTTCATATCACATTTCATATCAAATTATATATAGCTAATATATTCACCAGTAAAAATTACTCTACCCTAATAATATTGGATGATGTTTTATTTATTTATGCCTAGAAAACTTCCATTTCAAGTTTAGACATGAATTTTTATATGTTTCTTCGATACTTACAATAAGTCAATATGTGCACTAGATATATTTTAATTTAATCCTATTCAAAAATAGGAATTTGAAATTAATATGCATCTTTATTCAACCCCATTGTTATCTATTCTGAACATCGATAAACGTTTTGAGATAGAAAATGATGCATCCAACCATGCACTTGATAAATTTTTATTAAACATAGGAATGTTTATTTCTTATTATTTATAAAAATTTAGAGTCTAGTGTAAGGTACATACCATTTTGCAAGTTACTTGACAATTTTAAATAAGTAATAAAAATGAATGGTACATGAAATGGGTAACATATCTATAATAGGTGCACCTTGATCAAACATCAAAATGAAATGATAAACACATATATTAGTATTTAAGTTCCCTCAAATCTAATAAATTTAAATAAATAGGGCTATGCATGTACATGAATTCATTAACTAGGAAATAGCATAGCAAATTGCATACAATACCTCAAAAGGTGACTATATTAGCACTGGAAGAAGCCCCTATAGTAGATTTAGAGATAAAAGGGTGATATAAAACCTACCAAAATACTTTAGAGAGGCACTAGAAGTAGAAAGGTATGGCCAAATGCCAAAATAAGTAAGGTAGGTAGCAAAGCAGTAAGAAAAATCTTATCATATAGTAAAAAAATGTTAAGTCAATTAAATCAAGCAAGACAGAGCAAAACACATCAAAATTTGGATGAGTAAGAAAGCTAGCTAGACATTTAATGCTGATGATTGAAGTAAATGCATAGAAAAAATTTGACATGCAACACTTTCAAGAAGAACAAATGGATGAAGAGTATCACATCCAACATCTAACACCTAACATCCAAATTAAATAAAAATTGAAACCAATAAGTGCAGACAGTCGAACAAACAATGATGCTAATATCACCAAGGTAACATTACAAATTCAACATAATCTGAAAGAAAGACACAAATATTCTAAGGTGTTGGTTCTAGCATCCAAAATCTGACATCATACTTTGCAAAGATTTCATAAGCACCTAAATTTAAAGGTGAAGATATCATCATTAGGATTTGGAATGCTTGGTAAACCAAAATGAATGCCAAATGTAAAATAAATCCAAAGTGGGAGACCTAGTAAAAAATAACCAAGAATCAAGTAAATAAACCTAACATCCAATAGTATGCATGAGAAAATGTGGTCATCAGGCTCTTCAAGAAATGAATTCATTAAGAGATAAAAATATCTCTGACATCCGATGAGAAGAAATGCAAATCTTGAAAATAAAGAAATTATAGAAGAAGTAACACTTGTCCAAGATAAACCATCCAAAATTAAGTAATGTGCCCTCATATCACTATATTTTATATAGAATCTCTGGAGTCATCCTAGTCAACAAGGTCATGCATGTCAATCAACCGCCAAACATCATTGTTGTTAGAGGATCTCAATGGTTGAATCCTCCTCCATCACACACCTACCCCTACTCAATTGGCTAAGCATAATAGAAAGGAGTGGATGATCATAAAATGGCTAGAATCCAACCATACAACACATAAGCCAACTTTACAAAGGAAATCTCTATCACACATTCTAACAAGGTGTGATTAAAATAATTAAATATAACTGGCCTAAATGTGATAGCTACTTCTTATGCTTGTTCTGATAGACCTACAATATGCTCTATAGGCAATCATGATAAGATGACTCAATGTATTGTAAAACTATATATACCTAAATGCAACTCATTCAAGGGTTTGGCTCTTTAGCATTTACAATTGCATAATTGTATGATGGTTGTGCTATATACCTTTTGAATGAAGTTGGATTATTGTTTGGCCTCTTTCTTGGCTTTTTATAAATATGTATGTTTGTCAACTAAGTGATTAAGCATTTTTATTGAAGCTATATGAATGATTTATTCTATTACAGTTATTCTGATTTTTGAATTTCTCCCTAGATTTATTGTTCATTAGATCCTGGAATAATTGATAATGCTCAGCATTTATTATGATTAAATGCTTTGTAATAATAAAAGTAAGTTTCTAAATCTGTACAATTTCTAGCTTAGCTTCTAAATTTAGTCATCCCTTACTTTAGTCTGTGACACCATTTTTAGTTAGTTTGGTGAGGATTATAGGATTTGGCCTACTCTAAAGGTTGAATCAAAGATCCATATTTTTTAGTCATCCAATATTGGTCAAGGTCTTGAGGGTGCAACTCATACACCTAGGAAAATTTTGGACCAAGAGTGTTTTGGCATGCCCGGTGGGACACAAATATCACCAACTTTGCTAAAATGATATTCTAAAGAAACTTAGTAGCTATTAAATGTGGGATAGTATTTCATAAATTATGTTTTAACTACCTGTAGGACTCAAGATTTTGGTGAATAGTTTTGACCTCACATACAAAGAGTGTATATTCACCTAGTGACTTTGTTGATTCAAGAATCCAAATAAATTTTTGACTCCATTGGCATAAAATATTAGAGTTATATGTTGATAGTATGAGAAATCCAATATAGTTCACTAAGTATCGATTATATGGCTCTACGAAAACATTAATAATTTTTTTTAGAACCATGGTTGGACAAATTTATCTAGCTTAGAATAGTATCAGACTACTTAACATTTCAATTCTCAATGAAATTCCATACGTTGCACTAAAGTCATTTCCTATTTTTGATGGCAAAAGAAAAAATGCTTATGAGCATTGTCAAGATGTGTCAACCTTAGCCACCTTTTGCAATATTATTTTTTAAATATATAATGGTGAGGTTGCTTGCTCAATATTTTTTTATGTAAAGTATTAAAATGGTACATATCCTTAGAAGTCAATAGTATTAGGGCTTGGGTGGCTCTTATTGAACCCCTCATAATTATATTTGATAATCTAGGGGATTCATTTTTTTTTTCTCACGTAGTTAACCTATATCCAAAGATATCCCCAAGAAAGACTCTTAGATTTCAAAATTTAATTTAGGAAACTCTAGAGTAGGATTCCTTGGGAAGTACAACCATCACAAGCATAGGCCTATATATACTATACCCAAGCTTTAGATCTAAAAATAGGCCTTAAAATCTAGCAATACAAAAAAAGGATTATCATAAGATTTTTAAATAGCTATTATTGCTAAGAATATGCTTGTTTCAATATGAAAACTACCACCAAAAATCATATTTCCATATTTCCATGAGATCCTTAAGATAAACTCATAGACTATGGTCCCAACAATGGCATTCCCATAGTTACCAACTTTACTAGAAATAGAACCTCCTGGACATATAATAGTAAAAAATGTGCCCACCAAAACAATCAATGAGCCTCAAATAATTGAAGAATTAAAAACTATAATCCAATTATTTTCCAATAGGTTTGAGAAACAAAACATTGAAGCAAAATCCAAGGCATATGATAAAGAAGATATCCTAGCATAGGGTTGATAAATGGGTATGGAAGGAGTGAATACAAAATATCCTAAAAAATATAACAAAATAATGCCAGCTTTAAGATTAGCAGATTTGGTTGCCTGTGTAGCAGATCTAGATCCATAGATAGCAATAGAAAAGACCTTTATATTCTATCTAGAAAACTTAGCATATTTTGGGCATATCCTATTTCCATCATATGCTCAAAATATTAAGAACAACTTGGATATAATGTAGAGAGTTGGGCATGAAATCGATGATAAATTGGAAATGGTGAAATATATGATGGGAAAACAACCAAATGGAACACTAGAGCAACACAAGCTAAATTTAAAACCATGGGATAGGAATTGAGAAAGGAAGGAAGCCTACCAAAATTTGTACTATCTAGAAAATACTAAAGAACAGAGGACATGTACAACTTAGAAATATAGAAAACTATTCAAAAAATATCCTAGAAGGCAGAAGACAATATTGTCAAATAAATCAAAGATCTAAGAAAATATTTACTGATCTCAAAATAAGTGGAATTGGTCAAAACTTCTCTTATAAGGTCAAAAAATAAAAATACTACTTTTGAGGATAAATAATTAACATCTAAGCAATAATTGATTGGGTGGCAAAACATTTAGCCCCCACCGTTTTATTTGTCCTTGTGCCTAGAATAATATATTTTACATAATTGTACAATAAACCTAGCATGCATTGTCACAATTATGCCCTAGGCATATTGCAAAGCTATGGGCTTGAATTATACCTAACTATACTCTATAACATTGCTTTATAGGGGTATCTAGGTTTAGATAATTGGCATCATAGAAAAAGGTCCCAATCCTATTGCATAAATGCTCAGAATTTGCAATAATACAGGATATAATGGTTGTTGATCTATCACCATCATTTGGAATATATTTTTCTAAGGAATTTTTGGGGTAGTTAGAGGGCCACCTAGCCTTCGATAATAGTTACATTACAATACCATGGGTCACAGGGTTTGTTAAGATTCTCAACCAAAAAATCAAGCCATATTATATCAAATTATATGAAAAGCAATAGATAGATCTAGAGGAAGAATTTTTCAAAAATATGCAAATGGAGATGTTTAATTCCCTAAAGCAAGAAGGTAAAATTTTCTATCCTATGAATAGTCACTAGCCTAAGATAGGTATCTAGTCAATTTGGAGAGACCAATAAAACCTAGAAGTGAGGCACACCCAAGCTCAAGGTCTACAAAGTCAAAAAAATCAATAGACATGGAAGAAAGGATAGAAGTCATCACTAAGAAGTCTAAATATGGAATAAATATGTGATACACCAAACCCAAAGTGGACAACAATGGTGCCTCCAAGAATATTTTAGATGCATGCTGCTGATAAGATCCTTAAAATAAGAACATCTAAAAAATTACAACTAGCTATACTAGCTCCTGATGTAGTGTGCCAGATATTTCTCAGAAGTGTGACTATATCAAGATCACATCAATGTCAGGACCAAAATAATACCAACTATATGCCTAATAGTACTTACAAGAGAAAAAATCTCAAATATGGCATAATATGGTTAGGACATTGTAGATTGTAGTGAATAAGCAAAGTTGCTTCAATGGCATGAGATAACATACCATTATTTTGTGTAAATAGTCAGCATATAATGAAACCTATAATATTTAGGTCGAATTAATTATAGGTAGATTTCCACACAAAGGTAATTTTTTAAAAGAGAAATAAGTAAAATCACATGCATGAGACTTCAAATATTGGTGCAAATTATGTGAAGTACTAGTGTGGTTACATAGAATAAGTATTACGTAAAATGAACATAACAGTTAATGAGAAGGCAATTATGCTCTCATGAAGCCTATAAGAAGCTCTCTTCTCTCATAATGGCCCACAACCTTTAGCTCCCAATATATTTTTTACTAGGAAAAAAGTAGTAATGATGAGCACTCCCTTTTGATCACCCCCTTCTTTAATGCTTTCTTCATGTTTCTTCTCCCATCCTCAAGTCATCCCTTTCCCTCTTCCACCATTTTCTTGAATCTATAGCCTAATGGAAAATCTAGTCAAGTCTTTAATTCATAAGAAATTTTAGTCACCTCAAGTAGTTGTAGAAGTGTGCACACATTAATATCTTAGTACTGACACCAAATGTCATAATGAAATTAGGAATATCTAGTAAAATGTAATGCCACAAAATGCATTGACATATGTAATCTAAAAACATGTGACACTCAATAATTAAGTTTAAAAAGACATCATGTCAAAATGGTTAGACATATGTTGTGGTAGAAAAATCATAAAAGCATGCATGAGTTGCATTAATGGGAATGTTGTGATAGTGAGTTATGACAGGCTGCACAAAATGAGTAGAAGAGTTTGATATCGACACAAGTAACATAACTATAAAACTAGTGCATGCCCTAAAAAAAATTGATTCAAAATATAATCTATCTATCATCCACATCAACACTAAGCTATAAACCAAAGTATTGTCATTGTTGTCAACACAGTCAGGTTGATCAGCTGATGCAATGGACAGGAATGGATAGGAGTTGATTGATGAGCAAGGTGATGGACAGGAGTTGATTGATGAGCAAGGTGCAGCCAAAGTATTGTCATTGTTGTCAACACAGACAGAGGATCGGTTGATGCAATGGATAGGAGCACAGAAGTCATTAGATAGATCGGTTGATGAAGTGCATAAGATTACAGATATCATACAGAGCATGTACAATGATTCTCCAAGAAGACCAAAGTGGCCCATAGGAAAAAGCTCAAAGAAAAAGACAAGGAAGAAAACTGTCGCGATATCACGACATGTTGAGAAGCTGGAAAACAAACTGTCACGATATCGTGACATGTTGAGAAGTTGGAAAAGAAACTATCATGATATCGCGACATGTTAGAAGAGAGAGAAAGCGCAAGGAAAACTGTCGCAATTTCATGACATGATGGAAGAGAGAGAAAGCACAGGAAAAACTGTCGCAATTTCATGACATGTTGAAAGCAAAGAAGGCAAGTAGAAAAACTATCGCGATTTCATGACATGTTGGCAGAGAAAAAGCCAAGTGGAAAAACTATCATGATTTCGTGACATGTTCGAAGAAGAAGCGCATGCAGGGAAAACTGTCACAATTTCACGACATGTTTGGAGAGAAGGTGCAAGCAAAGAAAACTATCGCGATTTCATGACATGTTCGGAGAAAAGGCACAAGCAAAGAAAACTGTCGCGATTTCATGACATGTTCGGGGAGAAGGAGCTCGCAAAGAAAAGTGTCATGATTTCACGACATTCTGCAAGAGAGGTAGTACGGACGAAAATGTGTCACGATTTCGCGACATGTTTGAGAGAAAGAGCTTACGAGGAAAAGTGTCGTGATTTCACGACAATTTGCAAGAAGGATGGTACGGACAAAAAAGTGTCACGATTTCACGACAGGTTCGAGAGAAAGAGCTCGCAAGAAGTGGCGTGATTTCGTGACATATTACAAGAGGAAGAGCTCGAGAGAAAAAGTGTCACGATATCGCGACATGTCGCGTTTTCGCGACCTAAAGAGAAGAGAAGAGCTAAGGAGAAAAGATGTCGCGATATCGTGACATGTCGCATTTTTGTGACTAAGAGAGGAGAGAGAATGTACGGAGATAGAAATGTCACAATTTCACGACAATAGTAGAGATGAAGACTCCGAAGGATGAAGTGTTGCGATTTCGCGACAGAAGCAAAACGAAAAGAGCATGGAAGCAGAAGCGTCGTGATTTCGCGACAAATTCAAGGAGGAAGAGCTCAAAGGCGAAAGCGTCGCGATTTCATGACATGTTCCATTTTCATGGGCGTAAGACAGAGCAGAGTGCAAGGAAGTGAAAGATGTCGTGATTTCATGACATGTCAGGTTTTCGCTAGTGCAAGTAGAGCAGAGTGCAAGGAAGCAAAAGATGTTGTGATTTCACGACATGTCAGGTTTTTTTTGTAATCACAATGACACTGAGAGGGGGGGTGAATCAATGTGATCTTTAAAATTTCTAAAACATATGGTTTTAAATCCAGTAGCAGTTTAAAACAGATAAAAGAAATATTAAATGCATCAAGAGAACATCACACAACATAGATTTTTAACGAGGTTCACCAAAATGGCTACTCCTCAAAAAGAACGGTTGCTTGGACTACCATCCAAATCCAGCCTCTTGCAAAGCACCAACTTTACAATTTGTTTACCAGCACCAACTGGAAGGAGCACCAACCCCTTATTTATCTACACCAGCAGAAAGGACCACCAACCCCTAATTTTCCAGCACCAACTGGACTTCAATTTTGAATGAAAATGTTTGACAAATACTTTTGTTATTGCAAGACTCTAACTGATCTACTTCACCTTTGCAATCTCTGCACACTTTGCTCTTTCTTGCGCAATCTCTTCACACAATTTGCTGCACTGCTATAGCCAAACTTTGCAATCAACTTTGCCCTTTGCGCTCTCTGCACATTCTGCTTTCTCTGCTCACATGCTTCGCACACTTTGTGTCGTTCCACACTCTGCTCTCTGTGCGCATTCACAATCGCACTTCGAACAACTCGACACAACTAGCTCACATTATGCACTTCGCTATCATCTCATCGATTCTACGCTATCTGCGCTTTTATGGCCGCATCTCGCACTTCAACATTCACTCAATGGATTCCTAAATCTCCAAAAATCCCCGCTTATATACTTGAGACTTTGAGATGAAAACCCTAATAGTAGTTGGTTGATTATGCAAATGCAAACCCTAATCTTGGTCGGCTACAAACCCTAAACATGGTCGGTTGCAAACCCTAAATGTGGTCAATTGCAAACCCTAAAATCTATCAGCCTGCATTGAATGACTTCGAACCGCTCGTCCATTGCATTATTAGATATAATCGCTCGAGTTGACAACAATGACAAAACTCTTGCAACACCTTGCTCAACAATCTCCCCCTTTGGAATTGTTGGCAACACTGTGTACATTCCTATAACTCTTCTCCCCCTTTGTCAATAATACCAAAGGGCTGCTGCAGACTCCCCCTGAGTCCATACACACCATTCTCAGAACCACATTGAAATAGTTAGCAAAAATCATGGATATGATCAATAAGATGAACAAATGCACAAATGCCCCCCCTAAGAATTTGATCCCAATGGCTAGTCAAATTTTAGACTATTCTTGGGAATATGTGGCCACTTCAATTCACGCTGTCTTCTGAGCCTCAACCCTCTGTTGCTCTGCAATCTCAAACTTGTCCATCGATTTTAGTGAAAGCATACACTGATCGTTTAACTATCCAAATTTTTGCTCTGTAATGCAAACATCTGCATATACATCTTGAATATTCTCTACAGACTTGAACCTACTGACAACTGTTTGTCTTTCTCTGCAGTGAGAATCCAGAGACTACCTCAATTCTTTATAAAAGCACCTCAAACATTCATCACCAGTCGGGAAATCATCCGGTTGCACATTATAAAATTTTTCTTCAATCTTCCCATTCAACATGCTGATTTCACTTCTATCAACGGAATTGACAAGTGACTCACATCTCGTACCAATTTTTGTCCAAAGACTTGCAATTTTATCGCCAACTCTTACTTTCAACCGTGCATGTCGAAAGAAGACATTTTTTCAAACACTTTATGGCCAACCGTAGTGCACCTTACTCAGCCTCAAACTTCTTATCCTTGAATTGGCATTATATTAAAAGTTAAAACAAAACTCTGTGAATTAAATATATTCACCAAGGTGTAATGAAATATCTGAAAATCTTCACATCAAGCGTCGAACAAAAACACGCTACTATTATCGAAACACAAATACGCAGCTGGGGTAAGCAATATTTCAATAAAAAAAAAACAATTTGAACTGTTATAATCCATAGTTATAATCAGTGGCAGTAAGAACCATCAACAAAACAACAATGACATAAGCAATACTACAAATGGTGAAGATTCTCAATGCAAACACTACCCTTCACGACACTTCCACACACAACTAAATGAACAGCCAACAAACTTGACAATTATACCACAAAAGCCCAACCGCTGGTCTTTCATCCTCAGATACCAGGACAAATATACAGAAGCATTAAAATAAAACCTTTTTCAAAATGCTCCCCCTAAGGATGTGTTACCTGGAGTTGCTTAGTGTAGTAGAAGAGCAGTCTCCTTTAGTTCAAGGAGACACAATTTCCTCTCTTCTTTCTTTCTCCAGACTTTCTTGACCTCGGGCTTGGATTTTTCACCTGCGTCCCTATTTTGCATCATTGCATGAACTTGAATATGTCTCTGGTGTGGTTGTCTCTTATGCATCCATGATGAATGATTATTTTCATTTCTTCTATGAACCTGATTTATTTCCTGTCTGTGTTGTGTTCTTTGCGTCTTATGAAATCTACTATTTTGCCTTAGATTTGATACATAAGCGCTTGGACAAAACCTTGCTATGTGCCCATGACCATTGCATTGAAAACATTGTACAAAGTGTTCACTCAGATATGCAGATGTATTTCGACCAGCATAACTCTTTGATTTATTATTTATTTCGCTAGCGTAAGGCAGAGCAGAGTGCAAGGAAGTGAAATATGTCACAATTTTGAGACATGTCAGGTTTTCGCTAGTGCAAATAGAGCAGAGTGCAAGGAAACGAAAGATGTCATGATTTTGTGACAGGTCAGGTTTTCGCTAGTGTAAGGCAGAGCAGAGTGCAAGGAAGCGAAATATGTCATAATTTTGTGACATGTCAGGTTTTCGTTAGTGCAAGCAGAGCAGAGTGCAAGGAAGCGAAAGATGTTGCAATTTTATGACATGTTAGGTTTTCGCTAGTGCAAGCAGAGCAGAGTGCAAGGAAGTGAAAGATGTCGTGATTTTGCGACATGTCAGGTTTTCGCTAGTGCAAGCAGAGAGGAGTGTACAGAAGTGAAAGATGTCACGATTTGTGACAAGTCATGTGTTCACAGGTTGAAGAAAAGAAGAGTTACAAGGAGGCAAAAGTGTCGCAATATCATGACAGGTCATGTTTTCGTGGGTAGAAGGCGAGAAGACTGCAAAGAGACAAAAGTGTCACGATTTCGCGATGGGTCGCTATAGCACGCTTACTGACAGTTAACTAAAAGAAGAATGACAGTTACAAGGGCAGTTGTAGAGGAAGATCATGCAGCCAAAATAAGTAGAGTTAACTGAAGTTAGTGTGGCAGTTACAGATAGAAATCATGCAGTTATTTTAAGAAAAGTTGAAGAAGGAGAAATCGAACAGTCGCATAAATAGAATTGAAAAATACATGCATGCACAGAAAATAATACGAACAGTCATGGTAGAGGTATATGTTGCATGTAACGTGTTCAACGAAATGTCCACTCTATATACACAAAAGGAGTTACATAAAGATGCAGTTATAGTTGACAAGTGGCAGAAGAGAATGTTAATAGGTTGCATGCGTGATTACAGAAGTAATAGAAGACGAGCAGTCTCATGAGAAATAGGGTTATAAAAGGGTAGTCATGTAGAGAATTAAGTTGCTGCTCATAGTGAAAAATTACCACCGTATAGAGGGAAAGTGCTACGAAAAGAGGGCTGTAAGAGTGCAGTAAGCAGAGCAGTAAGAGTGAGCCGTAAGACAGGGTTGTTAGAGTGTGGTAAGCAGAACCGTTGGAGTGGGTGTGTTTCATGAATTGAAACAAATATTGGATGAGCAATAGACCAGTGAGGGTCTTGTAAAAGCGAAGGCATATTTATGTCAAAATAGATTCAAAATAGAATTCCGAGTTGGTGCTTGGAATTAGGGGTTGGTGCTCCTTTCTATTGGTGTAGATAAATTAGGGGTTGGTGCTCCTTCCAGTTGGTGTTGGTAAATCAGGGGTTGGTGCTCCTTTTTGTTGGTGTAGATAAATTAGGGGTTGGTGCTCCTTCCAGTGGGTGCTGGTAAATTGATTGTAAAGTTGGTGCTTTGCAAAGGCTAGATTTGGATGGGAGTCCAAGCAGTCTATTTTTGAGGAGTAGCCAAAACTGGTGAACCTCGTTAAATCGTGTGTTGTGGAATGCTCTCCTGTTATATTTGCTTTATCTATTTTAAGTTCTCTTTGCTTCAGCATAAAGAGTTGCACATTTAAGTTTTAAATAGCTACACTGATTCACCCCCCCTCTTAGTGCCATTGTAAGTCTAACAATTGGTATCAGAGCCAAGTTCCTGAACAAAGCTCAATCGGCTAAGGTGATCTGGGAAGTGACACAATGGCAATTGGTGAAGGATTCTCATCAAACAAAGCTCCATTGTTTGATGGGTCTAATTACGCATTCTAGAAAATCAGGATGCAGACATATCTGTGTGTGTTGGGATACGACATATGGGACTCAGTGGAAAGTGGATACACAATACCCACCACTCCTCCAACCGATGCTGTCGGTAAGAAACAATTTGAGAATGACTCAAAGGCAAAGAATGCTATCATGTGCGATGTAGAATGGTAAAGATCATGAGCTGTAAGATGGCAAAAGAAATTTGGGACAAATTGGAGAGCATTCATGAAGGAGACGATAAGATCAAGGAGGCCAAGTTGCAAACTCATCGAACTCAGTATGAAGTGCTAAATATGAATGACGATGAGAACATAGCAGCATATATGCTGAGAGTAAATGAAGTCATTAATGCCATTAGAGGACTCGACGAGAAAATCGAAGACTCTACAATCGTAAAAAAGGTACTAAGAACTCTTCACAAAAGATTTGATTCTAAAGTATCAGCTATAGAAGAAGCCAAAGATCTAAATACATTTAGTATGGATGAGATGCATGGTTTGTTGACTGCATATGAGATGAGAATAGGAAAGTCTGATCCCACAGACAGAGAAGCTACTTTTAAAGCCCACAAAAATACGAAAGCAAAACAAGAATCCGGAGATGAAGAGACATCAGATGAGATGGAAGCAAACTTTGTTCGAAAACTAAAAAGGGGACAAGGAAAATACAGAGGAAATATACCATTTAAATGTTTCAGCTGTGGAGGCGTTGGGCATGTTGCAGCTAGATTTATGTTTAACAAGGAGAACGAAAGTGATGAAGAAACACACCGAAAAAGAAGTGACTAGAAGAAAAAGACAAATTTTAGAAAGGACAACTTCAAGAAGAAAATTTTCATATCCAAGAATGTCAGCTCCTCTGAAGACAGATCCGATGAGGATTCTGAAGAAGAAACAGGTGAAATTATGTTCATGGCATTCGAAGAAGAAAAGACAGAAGAAAGGGAATCATGTCTCCTTGGACTGAAGGAGACTACTCTGCCTTTGCTCTAAGCAACTCCAGGTGGCACATCCTCAGGGGGAGTAATATTAAAGTTTTATTTTAATACTCCTATGTATTTGATTGGTTATCTGAGGATGAATGGCAGGCAGTCGAGAAACTGTCGTATAGTTGTTAAAGTGTGTTTTTAGTTCTTATAGTTGTTTGTGGTAGTGTCATGAAGGGTGATGAATGGTTGAGTTGCTCTCATAGAGGTTGTTTTGATCAAGTTAATGCTTTACTTGATACATCTTTGGGCTTACTCCATTGAGATTGAGATTGGGAGTTACGTATAGAACATATTGAGTCTCTAACAATTCTCTTTATGCATCTATGAGGTTGATGAATCACATTGGGTCTCTAACAATTCTCTTTGTGGGTTCATGCTAAGCAAGTTTTTCTTGATGAACTTGTTAGCTGATTTGAGGAGCTTGCTTGATTGTACAAGAAGAAGAATTTTGGTTGTAGCTGGGTGGATTGAGGTAGTCTACTGGATTCTCACTATAGAGAGAGACAAACAACTGTCATTAGGTTCAAGCTTGTTGAGAATATCCAAGATGCATGGTGGAGATGTATGCAGATGCTGCTGGAATTGCAGAACAAAAAGTTGGCTATATAAGATTATTGTATGCCTTCACTAACTATGGACAAGTTTGAGTTTGCAAAGCAACAGAGGGTAGTTGCACAAAAGACAGTGGTCCAGTCATGTTCTTACACATGTTATATTGGTGAAGTTGACGGTGATGGTGTCATTCACTGGTTATTGCTACTATTCACATTATTGATATTGTTGATGCCTTTTATGCTTATCATGATGTTGTCAATCAGTGAAATGAAGTGGTCTTGGACTCAAGGGGAGAATTTATGCATTTGTTTATCATATTGCTCATGTTTATGCTTTTTGCTAACTATAATAATTTTTGCCTGAGAATGTTGTGCATGGACTCAGGGGGAGTTTTGCAGCCGCCATTTGGTATTATTGTCAAAGGGGGAGAAGAATTATAGGTAATTGCACTTAATTACGTGTGTTGCCAATAATTCCAAAGGGGGAGATTGATGAGCAAGGTGCAACCAAAGTATTGTCATTGTTGTCAACACAGTCAAGTGATCAACCTGATGAAATGGACAGGAATGGATAGGAGTTGATTGATGAGCAAGGTTATGGACAGGAGTTGATTGATGAGCAAGGTGCAACCAAAGTATTGTCATTATTGTCAACACAGACAGAGGATCGGTTGATGCAATGGACAGGAGCACATAAGTCATTAGATAGATTGGTTGATGAAGTGCACAAGAGTTCAGAGATCATACAGAGCATGTACAATGATTCTCCAAGAGGACCGAAGTGGCCCATAGGCAAAATCTCAAAGAAAAAGACAAGTAAGAAAAGTGTCGCGATATCACGACATGTTGAGAAGCTGGAAGAGAAACTGTCGCGATATCGCGACATGTTGAGAAGCTGGAAAAGAAACTGTCGCGATATCGCGACATGTTAGAAGAGAGAGAAAGCACAAGGAAAACTGTCATGATTTCATGACATGATGGAAGAGAGAGAAAGCACAAGAAAAATTGTCATGATTTCGCGACATGTTGAAAGCAAAGAAGGCAAGTAGAAAAACTGTCATGATTTCGTGACATGTTGGCAGAGAAAAATCCAAGTGGAAAAACTGTCATGATTTCGTGACATGTTCGAAGAAGAAGCGCATGCAGGGAAAACTATCACGATTTTGCGACATGTTTGGAGAGAAGGCGTAGGAAAAGAAAACTATCGTGATTTTGTGACATGTTTGGAGAGAAGGCGCAAGCAAAGAAAACTGTCACGATTTTGTGACATGTTCGGGGAGAAGGAGCTCGCAAAGAAAAGTGTCACGATTTCGTGACATTTCTGCAAGAGAGGCAGTACGGACAAAAATGTGTCACGATTTCGCGACATGTTTGAGAGAAAGAGCTTGCAAGGAAAAGTGTCACGATTTCGCGACAATTTGCAAGAAGGATGGTAAGGACGAAAAAGTGTCACGATTTCGCGATAGGTTCGAGAGAAAGATCTCGCAAGGAGAAGTGTCGCGATTTCACGACATATTGCAAGAGGAAGAGCTCGAGAGAAAAAGTGTCACGATATCGCGACATGTCACATTTTCACGACCCGAAGAGAAGAGAAGAGCTAAGGAGAAAAGATGTCGCGATATCGCGACATGTCACATTTTCATGACTAAGAGAGGAGAGAGAATGTATGGAGATAGAAATGTCATGATTTCGTGACAACAACAGAGAGGAAGACTTCGAAGGATGAAGTGTCACGATTTCATGATAGAAGCAAAATGAAAGAGCATGGAAGCAGAAGCGTCGTGATTTCATGACAAATTCAAGGAGGAAGAGCTCAAAGGCGAAAGCATCACGATTTCGCGACATGTTTTGTTTTCACGGGCGTAAGGCAGAGCAGAGTGCAAGGAAGCGAAAGACGTCACGATTTCATGACATGTCAAGTTTTCGCTAGTGCAAGCAGAGTAGAATGCAAGGAAGCAAAAGATGTCATGATTTCGTGACATGTCAGGTTTTTGCTAGCATAAGGTAGAGCAGTGTGCAAGGAAGTGAAAGATGTCATGATTTCGTGACATGTCAGGTTTTCACTAGTGCAAGCAGAGCAGAGTGCAAGTGAAAGATATCGTGATTTCATGACATGTCAGGTTTTCACTAGTGTAAGGCAAAGCAGAGTGCAAGGAAGCGAAAGATGTCATGATTTCATGACATGTCAGGTTTTCGCTAGTGCAAGTAGAGCAGAGTGCAAGGAAGCGAAAGATGTCATGATTTTGTGACATGTCATGTTTTCGCTAGTGCAAGCAGAGAAGAGTGCAAGGAAGTGAAAGATGTCACGATTTCGTGACATGTCATGTTTTCGCTAGTGCAAGCAGAGAGGAGTGTATGGAAGCGAAAGATGTCACGATTTCGTGATAAGTCATGTTTTCGTGAGTTGAAGCCGAGAAGAGTAACAAGGAGGCAAAAGTGTCGCGATATTGCGACATGTCATGTTTTCATGGGTAGAAGGCGAGAAGAGTGCAAAGAGACAAAAGTGTCACAATTTCACGATGGGTCGCTAAAAAAATCATCGCTAGAATAAGACGATTAAGCGAGAGAAGAACGACGATTACAGGGGTAGTTGCAGAGGAAGATCATGCAACCAAAATAAGTAGAGTTAACTAAAGTTAGTGCGACAGTTACAGATAGAAATCATGCAGCTATTTTAAGAAAATTCGAAGAAGGAGAAATCGAATAGTCACATAAATAGAATCAAAAAATGCATGCATGCACAGAAAAGAATACGAACAGTTATGACCAAGAAGACGAATAGTCATGGTAGAGGTATATGTTGCATGTAACGTGTTCAACGAAATGCCCACTCTATATACACACAAGGAGTTACATAAAGAAGCAGTTATAGTTGACAAGTGGCAGAAGAGAATTTTAATAGGCTGCATGCATGATTACAGAAGTAACAGAAGATGAGGAGTCTCAATGAGAAATAGGGTTATAAAAGGGCAGTCGCGTAGAGAATTAAGTTGCTGCTCATAGTGAAAAAGTGCCACCGTATAGAGGGAAAGTGCTACGAAAAGAGGGCTGTAAGAGTGCGAGTAAGCAGAGCAGTATGAGTGAGCCATAAGACAGGGCTGTTAGAGTGCGGTAAGCAGAATCGTTGGAGTGGGTGTGTTTCATGAATTGAAACAGAGATTGGATGAGCAATAGACCAGTGAGGGTCTTGTAAAAGCGAAGGCATATTTATGTCAAAATAGATTCAAAATAGAATTCCGAGTTGGTGCTTGGAATCAGGGGTTGGTGCTCCTTTTTGTTGGTGTAGATAAATTAGGGGTTGGTGCTCCTTCCAGTCGGTGCTGGTAAATCAGGGGTTGGTGCTCCTTTCTGTTGGTGCAGATAAATTAGGGGTTGGTGCTCCTTCCAGTGGGTGCTGGTAAATTGATTGTAAAGTTGGTGCTTTGCAAAGGCTGGATTTGGATGGGAGTCCAAGCAGTCTATTTTTGAGGAGTATCCAAAATTGGTGAACCTCGTTAAATCATGTGTTGTGGAATGCTCTCCTGTTATATTTGCTTTATCTGTTTTAAGTTCTCTTTGCTTCAACTTTAAGAGTTGCACATTTAAGTTTTAAATAGCTACACTGATTCACCCCCCCTCTCAGTTCCATTGTAAGTCTAACACAAAATATAATCTATCTATCATCCACATCAACACTAGGCTATAAAATAATTATAGGGCTATCTAATGCATGTGATTTTTTTATGAATAGTCATGTAGATAGTTGAAGCAGCAACTAGTTTTGCAATGCTTATAATTTTATCTATGTGGCTTCATAAGAAAGAAGACAATGAGAGGAAGAAAATTGTTGGAGGTCTACAATATTTATCTAAGGTATTTTGCATGAGTGAATATTCTTCTAAAGCTATAGATATAGACCTAAAATAATGTTCAAATATAGCAATATATGCTCATGGAATTTTCAACTTTGTATAAAGTGCCTACACTCAAGTATATCTATTTTATCTACTTTATTTTCACTTGCCAATATTTCCCTCCTCTTTCTATCTATTTATTCCATATCTTTGCATCACCCACCTCCACGACCAACTTCTTACCCTATTTATGTGAGTACCTTACCACCATCACCAATATATATATATGTTCTAGTATCCTTTTCTTTCTTGCTTCTTGTAGCTCCCTTTCCATTTAAAGCAACCTTCACCTCTCTAATCATTTGCCCTCATGCTTCCCCTTCTATACATTGATTCCCTTCCATACTCTAAAATTATTTTATTTCTAATAACCATAAGCCTTGCTCATTCCCATAACCCTCACCCTCAATCAACTTATCTTCTATCTCCATTCCCTCCCAAATATTTGTTATCCCATACATAAAACATACTAGGTTATCAATTTTACAAGAAAAAATCCTTGAAATTTTTTATAATGTAGGTAAATTTTGTCACCTATATCAAAAATGTGGTCTTTTTCAATCAATGTAGTTATTTAGCTAAGGTAATAACATAGCAAATTGCATGTAATATCTTAAAAGACAACTAGATCAACATTGAAATAAGCCCTTGTAACAGATTCAATGATAAAGGGTGGTACAAAGCTAGCTAAAATATTATAGAGCAACACTATAAGTATAAAGGTATGGCTAGATGCAAAAGTAAGGAAGGTAGCAACATAGTAAACAAAATATTATCGGATAGTAAAAAAATTTTAATACAATTAAATCTGGCAAGGCAGAGAAAAAACATGAAAATATGGTTATGTAAGAAAGTTGGTCAGCCATTTAATGTTTTTTATATCAATAAATGCATAGAAAAAATCTGGCACCTTACACTTTCTAGAAGAACAAGATAATTAAGCATACCACATCTGACATCCAACACCTGATGTTTAATTTAAAGTAAAATTGAAGCCAAGAAATGCAAGCAGTCAAAAAAACAATGATGCTAATGTCACCAAGGCAACATTAAAAATTTGATGTAAAATTAAAGAAAGGACCAAGAATTATATAGCACTAGGTCCCACATCCAACATCTAACATCATACTTTGCAAAGCTTTCATAAGCATCTGAATTTAGACATGATGATTCCATCATCAAAAGCTAGAATACCCAATAAACCAAAACAACTATTGGATGCAAAATAAATCTAAAGTAGGAGATCCAACAATAAAGTAGTAAGAATCAATCAAGGAAACCTGATGTCCAACCTATGTATGATAAAATATGGCCATTATACTCTTAAAGCAATGAATTTATCAAGAGAAAAATATCTTTGATATCCAGCAAGAATAAATGTAGAACCTAAAATGAAGAAATGATATAATAAGAAACACTCAATAAAGATAAACCATATGATAGTAAGTAATATGCCCTCACACTACTATATTATGTATAGAAGCTTTGGACTCATCCTAGTCAATCAGGTCATGCATTCCAATTAACTACCAAACTTATTGTTGTTAGAGGATCTTAATAGCCAAAGCCTCCCCCATCACACACCTACCTTTTGTCAACTAGCTAAGCATAGCAGAAAGGAGTGAATCATCATCATATGGTTAGAATCCTGCAACATGCAAGCCATATTTACAAAATAAATCTATGTTACACATATCAACAAGGCATGATTAAAGCAATCAAGATTATCTAACCTGAATGTGACAACCACTTCCTGTATCTATTTTGACAAGCCTGCAATATGCTCTATAGAAAATCATGTTATGATAATTGAATGTGTTGTAAAACTATATACACGTAAATGTAACTAATTCAGAAGGTTGACCCTTTAGCATTTATAATTACATAAATATATTATGGCTATGTTATATGCCTTTTGAATGAATATTGGATTGTTGTTTGGCCTTTGTCTCAGTTTTTTGCAAAACATATATATATGTCAACTAAGTGATTAAGAATTTATGTTAAATCTATATGAATGGTTTATTCTCTTATAGCTATTTTGTTTTTTTGAGTTTATCTCTAGATTTGTTGTTCATTAGTTCTTGGAATGCTTGATAATGCTTAGCATTTTTTATGATTAAATATTTTATAATAAGAAAAGTAATTTTGTATGTTAGGTAGTCTAGTTCGATTCTAATTGCGAGACTCTCATTATCTGTGTCTCTTGATGTTGCTAAATCCACACCATTTTTATATTAGCTTCTAACTTTAGGAATCCTTTACTTTAATCTATGAGCCCATTTTAGTTAGTTTAGATAGGATCATAGGAGCCAACCTACTCCTTAGGTTGATTCAAAGATCCCTATTTCTAAGTCATGCAATCTTGGTCGAGGTCTTGTGGATGCAACTCATCCACTTAGGTATATTTTAAACCATGAGGTATCATATCTATAATAGGTGCACCTTGTGATCAAACATCACAAGGAAAATGATAACCACATATATTAATATTTAATTTCCATAAAATCTAATAACTTTAAATAACTAGGGATATGCATGTACATAAATTCATTAACTAGAAATATCATACGTTAACAATTGAGAAATGACCTTGTATAGTGCAAATCAATGTATGTTCATGAATGAAAAAAGGTACTTATTTGACACCTAAAACTTTATATTCCATCTAAAGTATCTCACAAACTTCCAATCTAGGATGCACAATGCTCCAAAATAGGAAGACACTTTAACATACCAATATTTTTTGCCAATCCCACATTTTTTTAATATGTAGAAATTCATGATAGATCCTATTTTCTATGTAATGTTACTAAACCTACATATATTAGATTTAGGATATACTTATATATATGCATTCCTTCCATACATTAGGAATCCATTAAGTCTATTTTCATTTAATGCAATAGTCATTACATCATTATGGTGGATATATGACAATTAAGGTGTAATGTATTAATATAATTGGCGTAGCCTTGACCACTCAATTATTTTTCCAACATGTGTGAATATCTTTGATATTTTCTATTTTATCATGTTAGAAAAATATTCCAACTCTATTGGATTATTTTGACAATGTTTGTAAGATTTTCTTGACACCCACCTTAATTATTTAACTACCTTTCATCCTTATACTAATGTATAGAACCAAGCAATGAATAGAAATTTTGTACACCTATTCTAAATTTCAATAAAATTATTCTCACATATAATGTGATTTTTCTTGTATCTTTTTAATAAATGAAATCATTCTATTCTTGACCTACCATATAACTTGGAAATATATCTACTTATAATATAGAGACTAAAGCTATATTTGTTACCTCTAGTAGAAGTTGTGATGGTGTACTATCCATAAAACTTGAATATATATCAATTAATTCTATCTTTCATCAAAAATACAATCAATTTGACCATTAGATATAATTTTTAAGAAACATAGTTTATTTAAGATTGTAAAATTTAATTAAATTTCTTCTTTAGAAAAATGATACGCTATTGAAAAAATCATGCATCTATTTTCCTAGTCTCCATTATACATAATTAAGATAATAACTCCATAAGGGAGGATGAATTATATAAGCCAATAAAGGGTTGTTTTATTCCTCATTATTTATGGAATAAATCTTATCTTGAATTATAAATAAATATAACCTCATATATATTGGTATCTATTTGAATGTATTGCATAACAAGATAGAGTCATATGTAAATATGGTAGCAACACTATACCTAGTATTAATTTTGTTTGGTGATATCAATATAGGTCTTGACTTCATGCTAACACATATGGTCTTAAGTCCAAAATACAAGCTAATTGTTAGAGCTAAAACCTAGCTTCAACTTTAGATACGAACAACCATACAATAGTTTTTCCATGTGTCTAGTGTTAACATCTAACCAATGACTTGAAGAATAGTTTTCAATCATCTTACCACCTAATTCCAAATAGGAAGACATGTGAATAAATTTAAAAATATTATTCTAAATATCTTCTCAAGCTTAGTAGGAAGGAGAAACATTTCAATTTTCCATCAACCTTTAATAGTAATGTCTATGTGTGCATGTGCACTTGCGCATGTGTGTATAGTACATGTTAGCTTAGTTAATGCATTATTCTATATATTTATTCTTATTCCCATATGCTTCTTAAATTAGGATATAGTTCTCATGCCCAACACGTATTCTATGGTATAAATTTTGTATGTAACTTAAAATTTATATTTTTATCAACTTTATACATGAATGATTTGTCCTTTATAGTTTCTTTATATTTAGAATATAAATAAATAAAGTTAGATAAACTCATAGACTATGGTCCAAACCATGAAATTCCCATATTTACCAACTTTACTATAAATAGACCCTCCTCAACATATAATAGGAAATAGCATTCCCACCAACATAATCAATGAGCCTCAAACAATTGAAGAATTAAAAGCTATAATCCAATGCTTTTCCAATAGGCTTGAGCAACAAAACAGTGAAGTAAAATCCAAGGTATACGATCAAGAAGATATCCTAGTGAAGGGTTGAGAAATGGATATGGAAGGGGTGAATAAAACATATCCTAAAAAAGACAAAAAAATAATCCCAACATTAAGATCAAGAGATTTGGTGACCTATGTAAAAAATCTGGATCCATACATAGCAATACAAAAGACCTCCATATTCTATATAGAAAACTCAATGTGATTTGGGCATGTCCTCTTACCATAATATGCTCAAAATACTAATATTAGCTTGAGTATAATGTAGAGTGTTGGGTAAGAAAGAGTTGATAAGTTGGAGATGGTGTAAGATATGCTAGGAAAACAACAACCAAATGGAACATCGAGGTAACATAACCTAAATTAAAAACCATGGGATATGAATCAAGAAAGGAAGGAAGCCTACCAAAAGTTGTATTATATAGCAATGACTAAATAACAGAGGATAGGTACATCTCAATAATATAGAAAACTATTGAAAAGAATATCATAGAAGGCAGAAGATAATATTGTCAAAGAAATCAAAGAGCTAAGAAAAGATTTATTGATCTAAAAATAGGTAGAATTTGTCGAAGCTTCTCTCAGAAGGTCAAAAAATAAAAATATTGCTTTCTAGAATAAACAAGTAACATCTAAGTGATAATTTCTTGGGTGGCAAAAAATTTAGCCCCCACCGTTTTATTTGTCCTTGTGCCTAGAAGAATATATTTTATGTAATTGTATAATAAACCTAACAAGCATTGTCAAAATTATGACCCAAGAAGCTTGCAAATATATGGGCTTGAATGATACCTAACTAGACTCTAGAACATTACTTTATAGAGGTATCTAGTTTTAGACAACTAGAATCATAGAAAATGTCCTAATCCTGTTGCATAAATACTCAGAATTTGCAATAATACATGATGTAATGGTTGTTGATATACCACCATCATTTGGAATATGTTTGTCTAAAGAATTTTTAGGGTAGATAGGGGGACACCTAGACTTCAATCATAGTTACATTACAATACAAATCCACATAGGGTTTGGTAAGATTCTCAGCCAAAAAATCAAGCCATATCATATAAAAATATATGAAAAGAAATAGATAGATCCAAAGGAAGAATTTTTCAAAAATATACAAATGTATATATTTACTTCCCCAAAGCAAGAAGGTAAAATTTCCTATCCCATGAACAGTCACTAGCCTAAGATAAGTATCTAGTCAATTTGGAGAGACCAATAATACCTAGAAGCAAGGCACACCTGGGCTCAAGGTCTACAAAAGTCATAAAAATCAACAAAAATGGAAGAAAGGCTAGAGGTCATCACTAAGAAGTTTAAATATGGAATAAATATGTGATACATGAAACCCAAAGTGGACAAAAATGGTGCTTCCAAGAATCATTAAGATGTATGTTGTTGATATGATCCTTAAAAGAAAAACGTTTAAAAATTTACAACTAGCTACACTAGCTCTTGATGTGTTGTGCCAAATATTTCCCAAAAGTGTGACTATGTCAATATCGCATAGATATTAGGACTAAAATAATACCAACTATACACCTAATAGTACTTACAAAAGAAGAAATCTCAAATATGGTATAATATGGTCAAGCCATTGCAGATTTTAGTGAATAAGAAAAATTACTTCAATGGCGTGAGATAGCATACCATAATTTTCTATAAATATTTGGCACATAAATAAAACCTCTAGTATATAGCTAGAAATAAATAAAGGTAGCTTGTCGTACAAAGAAATTTTGTTAAAAAGAGAAATAAGTAAAATCACATGCATGAGACTTCAAAGACTGGTGTTGATTATATGAAGTACTAGTGGGGTTACATACAATAAGCATTACCCTAAAAATGGAAATAACATAATGGTAAATGAAAAGGTAATTCTACTCTCATGAAGCCTCTAAGAAATGATCTTCTCTCATAGTGGTCCACCACCTTTATCTCCAAATAGATTTTTTAGTAGGCAGAAAGAAGTAGTAATGATGAGCTTTTCCTACTCCTTTTTGTATAAATAATATCAATCCATGATAAAGAATTAAATTCTAAAAGCATAAGGATAAGGTAAAATATACGGTTAAACTAAAGAGATTTTGAGGTTGATCAACAAAATATGGATTCAAGTTGAGGTAGGTTTGATAGGCTTAGCTTGAAAATCATTAAAGCATGTGTTTTCAAGTAATTTTAATATGTATCCTTTTTATTGCTATGGGCATGATAGCTAAGCTATATTCTTGTAGAAGAATTTGATAATCCACACATTCTTCTAATATTTCCTTCATACCATCTTGTTTAATGCTTTATTCATGTTTCTTCTCTCATCCTCAAGTCATCCCTTTCCCTCTTCCATCATTTTCTTGAATCTATAGACCAATGCAAAAGCTAGTTGAGCCTTCCATTCAATAAACAATTGTAGTTACATCATCTTAGTACTAACACCAAATATCATAATGCAATTAGAAATAACTAGTAAAAGGTAATGCCACAAAATGCATTGGCATATGTAAGCTAAACAAATATAACACTTAGTAATGAAGTTTGAAGAGATAGACATCATGTCAAAATGGGTAGACATATGGTGTGTTAGCAAAATGATAAAACCGTGCACGAGTTGTTGTGATATTGAGTTGTGATATTGAGTTGTGATAGTTGAAGCAACACCTAGTTTTGTAATGGTCAAAATGTTATCTATGTGCCTTAGTAAGAAAGAAGACAATGGGGGGAAGAAAATTTTTGGAGGTATACAATATTTACCTAAGGTAGTTTGCATGAGTGAATATTCATCTAAAGCTATGGATCTAGACCTAAAATAATGTTCAACTATAGAAAAATATGCTCATGGAATTTTCATTTTTTCTAAAAGTGCTTGCACTCAAGTATCTCTATTTTATCTTCTTTCTCTTCACTTACCAATAATTCCCTCCTCTTTCTGTCTATTTATTCCATATATTCGCATCACCCACCTCGATAACCAAATTTTTACCCTATCTACATGAATATCTTACCACCATCACCAACATCCATATGTTCTAGTATCCTTTTCTTTCCTACTTGTTGTAGCTCCCTTTCCATTTAAAGAAACCTTCACCTCTCTAATAATTTGCCCTCACACTTTCCCTTATCTACATTGATTCTTTTCCCTACTCTAAAATTATTTTATTTTTGATAACCATAAGCCTCACTCATTCCCATAACCCTCATCCTCAATAATATTATCTTCTAGCTCCATTACCTCCCAAAATATTTGTTATCTCATATAAAATATACTAAGTTATCAATTTTACAAGAAAATATCCTTGAGAATTGTAATAATATAGGTAACTTTTATCACCTACATCCATAATGTGGTCGTGTTCAAGTAATGTAGTTATTTATCTAAGGTAATAACATAGCAAATTGCATACAATAGCCTAAAAAACAACCAGATCAACATCAGAAGAAGCCCTTCTAAAAAATTTAAAGATGAAAGGGTGGTACAAAGCTAGCTAAAATATTTTAGAGCATTAGTAGAAGTAGAAAGGTATTATTAGATGCAAAAGTAAAGAAAGTAGCAAAGTAGTAATCTGGAGCTTATCATATAGTAAAAAAGTATTAAGACAATTAAATATGGTAAGACAACAAAAACAAAAAAATTGGCTAATTAAGAAATTTGGTCAACCATTTAATGTTGTTGATGTCAACAATTGCAAAGCAAAATATTGACACCTGGAACTTTCTAGAGAAACAAGCTAATGAAGTATGCCACATCTGACATCCAACACTCAGAATTCGTATTAAAGAAAAATTGAAGCCAAGAAGTTCAAGCAGTCATATAAACAATGATGCTGACATAATTAAGGTAACATTAAAAATTTGATGCAATCTAAAAGAAAGGGCCAAATATTATAAGGCATTGGGTCTAACATCTAACATCATACTTTGCAAAGCTTTCATAAGCATCAGAATTTAGAGGTGATGATTCCATCATGAAGACCTAGAATGCCCAGCAAACCAAAACAAATGTTGGATGCAAAATAAATCCAAGTGAGAAGACATGACAATGAAACAATAAGAATTAATCAAGGAAACCTGATATCCAACACTATGTATGATAAAATATTGCCATTAGACTCTTCAAGCAATGAATTCATCAAGAGAGAAAAATATCTTCAATACCCAACAAGAAGAAATATTTAATCCAACATGAAGAAATGATAGAAGAAGCAACACTCAACCAAGATAAGTAATTTTAGCTTTTGATGATATATATTTAAGGAAATTCAACCACAAGATCTAAAATGAGCAAGAAATGTTAACTATATGATAATGGCAATATAATATGTAGGAAAAATATGTAAGAAACTTCTACAATAACTCAAAAAATAGACATTAATGAAAGCTCATAAAAAATAGTACAATGTAATATAATGGAGGACTTAAACACTCCAAAATCTGTGCAATATCTACATTGTATCTACTATTATCTACTATTCTCACTATACTTCCTAGCTTACTTATCGACTCTCTATTCACTCTATCAAAGGCATATATATAGGGATATATTCCCCTTGGACTTTCATCTACCCATGACTCTTCATATACCTGTCCTATGACTCATGTACATGTGGACAACATGCACATTTACATCATTGCGCATTCTAACACTTGTGCATTTATTACATTGCATGAAGTAAATACTCAAACCTTAATCTAAGATAAACTCCCAATCTAAATATGTACCCAAATGATGTAATATAATATATAGTTGGATCTCTTTTGTCCCTTCAAACTATATAAGAGTAGTATAAACAATAATTTTCAAATTTCAAGTAATTCAATGTTTTGCTTCATATATCCTTTAATTCTCAATGATATGGTTTCTAAATTTTAAGATATTAATTTGGTGTTGAACTCCTTATATCTTCCTAATTAGAAATTTATAAAATGATAATATTTACAAAATAATACTTCAATTTCAAGGTAGAAAACCTTATACCTCCTAGTTTAATAATTTGCAAATATTTTAATACTTGAATCTCAAATAATGCAATTTTTTAAAATAGCTCTTAACTTTATAATCTCCTTAATTTAATTGGATTTCTAATCCATCAAATATTTATCTAAGGTTGTAATTTCCTTATATCTCCATGCAATAATAAGTTAAACTTAAACTTAGAAATAATCGACTTTATGTCTTCTTGCACTTGATGGGAAGCAAATATTAAATCAATGTCAATATACCTTCCTTTGATGTGATGCAGTACATGTTGGTCAACTTCTTCCTTCACTAAACTTTTAACGTATTTGAATGTTGTATTCTTCTTATATGATATGCATTGATTTCTCTTCATTTTATGACACACTCTAGATTTTCCTCTTCTTCTTTTCAATGCTATTTGACTTGGGAAGCTTGATATCCACATACTCTTCAGGCATGGCTATTAATACTTCACTTTATCCCTTTGGATTGCATGCCACATGGCATTTATATTTACCATTGGATGTAGATATTCCTTTTTAGGTGGTTCAAGTATGTTATAGTATTTATAAGGCATTGATTTAGGTGGCATAGATGTTATCTCATCCTTTGGACATTGAAAAAATGATCATTTTTTCCTTCCTCACTTGTATGAAGTGTTACTAGTGACTGATGATAGTAGGTGGCACAAAAATAGGGATTATTTTAAACTTGTGAACTCTTCTCCTTTCACAAATATTATATTCCTTTGGTGTTACTAAGAATCCTTAATCACTCGTCTCCTTTGTGCCAAATGGCACTATATTCCTTTACTTGTTGTGACATGTGATAACTTCTTTCCTTACATGTAACCTAGCGCTCAATGTTCTCTTATCTCCTTAATGCTCTTGCCAAATATTTGTAAGTTGTTTGGCTTCTCTTATAACAACAATGTGCTTCTTTATTTCCAATATATGGTGGCTCTTCTCCAACAAAGGTGGATCCTCTCCAATGAAGGTGGCTCCAATGCTCTCTCCTTAGTGGTGTTTCATCCAAGCGTCTCTTCTCTTCCACTTGGGTAACACTTTGATATGTGTGTTAAACTCCTTGCTACTTGAACCTTTGTTATACTCCTTGATACTTGTGTTATTTTATCCTTACTCAGTCTTCATTCTTGTAGCAAGTTTCATTTGTTGTAGGTTTCTTTCACTTGTGGGTGTTGCCTTCTTAGAACCTGTGGTGACATATTCGATGTCTTTAGATACCTTGAATGAGGTTACTTTGAGCCCTTAGTTGGCTCTTTTTCCTTTGCTTCATAGCTTCTTGTTTAAACTTTGATAATACTACCACTTGATGATTGTAACTTTTGTGCTACTTTGGTATCTTAAGACACTTCAAATTTTGTCTTTTTTTTTCTAATTTAGAGAAGACAAAAATGGTGCTATTAAAACAAAAAATAAACCTATTTTAATCTAGAGTAAAGTAACTTTATTGCACTATAATTTTTGAGATATTTTAGTCTCCTTTTTGTATATTTCCTTCTTTTTTTTATATGGCGGCTTCACCTCTATTTCTTGGTGGTTGTAATTCATTTTTGGTATCTTCTCTTCACCAAGACTTGTTGTAGTTTTACATGTGTTCAACGTTATCTTTTGACACTCCAAATCAACCTTTTTTTATGCACTAATATTTCTTATCTTTCTTATTACTTAATGCACTTTGATATCTCATGTATTAAGCACTATCTATTTCTCCTTATTACTCCTTTTAATCAAATTTTTAACACTAAATTGTATTAAAGTATTTTGCAATTTTCAAGATAATAATGTTACCTTCTTATTTAACTTGAAAACCTTTAAAATTTGACTCCTTATTGATACCTTTAATAACTTTAATATGGTGTTTTTCAAGGACCATAAATAATACTAAATAAGAAACTTTAATAACACCAATTATCAAACCTTGTAAATGTAATCTTTTGAAATTATTTGAAGAATTAAACTTTAAACCTTCCTTTTGCAAATTTAAACCTTGAATTTGGTGCTTAATAACAAACTATATAAGAAATTTCAAATAATTAATGTTTTGCACCAAATTTCCATAACTTTTGATCTTCGTATGGTGATGGATATCTTGGTGATTTTGATCACCTAATTGCTACTATGATATTTATGAATTTGTAACTTTAAATCCTTATGCTTTGCAACTCTAAACTCCTTTATTCTATAGCTTCCAATGCTACCTATTTTTCCTTCTGCTTTTTATCCTAGGATCTTGGAATTTGCAGCTATTAGAGCTTCCCTTAACTCTATATTTTTTTAGATTCTATCGTAGCTAATTTATCCTTCAATATGATGTCCTTAATCTCTTGAAATTATGCTATAAAAAAAATAATCTTCTTCTTCAAAAATAAACCTTCAATGGTAATATTCAATCTCTCAAATTTTATGTTCTCTTCTAGCTCCTTTCTCCTTCAACCTCCTTTTTGAATTCTAACTTCAATCTGGGCCTTCTTCTCAATAATTTGACTGTCTTGAGGTATTCAAAAAGCCTTCTATAGTTTGGAAAACTTATTGCCAATATATATATATATATATATATATATATATATATATATATATATATATATATATATATATATATATATATATATTCCTTTTGGGCCTATTGTTAGATGGAAATAATTATCCCAAATCCTTCTTATTAGGAAGTTCTTCTTTCTAACAATATTCTCACTTGATTTCTCATCAAATCTCCTCCAATGGCCTTCTTCAATTTCTTCAATTAGGCTTTCCTAGCCTTCTTATTTCTCCTTTCAAGACTTTCATGAGATCTCTTATCTTGGGTCTTTTAAATTTGCAGCTTCTCTTCAATAGGATTATTGATAGTCCTTTATCTTCAATATTCTAAATCTAGAAGTTCTTCAATGTAACCTCCTCTTGGGTCTCCTTATTCTAGAGTTTATTTCTTTCTTTACTCTGCAATTTGCATTCTTCAATCTTCTATGGGACTCTTTTCCTTAAGTCTCTTCTTTATTCACTCTAAAGTCTATAATTTTTAGATTTCTATGAGGACCTCCTTCTTGGTTCTCCTCAATCTTCAATCTGTAATGAGGCGTTCTTTCTAGGACCTTCTTCTTGATCTACAGTCTTCAACTCGTTGCTTCAACTACTGTATTGATTCCAAAGAAGATATTTTTCCTAGCTCTTGTAGGAATCTTCTCAATTTTCTTTGAATCAACTTTTTTTGAAACAAAGTATTAGAAAAACTATAAAAGAAAATATGTAAATCTTGATATAATAAATCTTCACTAGTTTAATTATAAATCTAGTGGAATCAATGCTAATTCCTAGTCTTCGCGAGTTTTTCTGCACATTTGTGGAAAGACTCTAGCCAAATGCAATTTTAAAATTTTTGAAAATGTGATTTCCTATCTCCTCTTAGTCTCTCTTGTGACTCTCTCTATTTTCTATTGATCTACCTTGTGCTCTAATACCACTTTTATCTTTTGATGATATATATTTAAGTAAATGTAACCACAAGATCTCAAATGAGCAAGCAATGTTAACTATATGATAATGGCAATATCATATGTAAGAAAAATATATGAGAAACTTTTACAATAACTCTGAAAAATAGTCATTAATAAAATCTGACAAAAATTAGTACAATGTAATATAATGGATGACTTAAACACTTCAAAATCCATGCATTATTTACATTGTGTCTACTATTCTCTACTATTGTCACTATACTTCCTAGATTACTTACTGACTCTCTATTCACTCTATCAAAGGCATATATATAGGGAGATATGTCCCTTGGCCTTTCATCTACCCATGAATCTTCATCTACCTATCATATGACTCGTGTACATGTAGACTACATGCAGATTTATATCATTGTGTATTCTAACACTTGTGCATTTATTACATTGCATGAAGTAAATAATCAAACCTTAATCTAAGATAAACTCCTAATCTAATGACGTACCCAAGGTGGTACATTGGCATGTACCAAATAATGTAATATATTCCAACAAGTAATATGCCCTCACACTGCTATCCTATGTATAGAAGCTTTGGACTCATTCTAGTCAGTCATGTCATGCATGCCAATCAACTTTCAAACATCATTATTGTTATATGATCTCAATAATCGAAGCCTCCTCTATAGGCAATCATATTTTTTTTTACAAGGTGGAATTGATAGCTGCCATGATTATCCTGGCATGCTATCCATTTTTATGACTACCACAATATTCTACGCTATCTGCCTAGAAGCTGTCACACAGTAATTGTACAGTTCACCCCTATAACCACCATGCCATAATCATTTTAAAAAATTTATGCTACTAAAAATACTAGGAAAGGGATAAGCGTTCAGTCTGGTGAGGTCCAAGATTTGAACTTTAGACCTTCGCCCCCCTTATGGGGTTTGGTTGAACAATTGGTCTATACCTCATACCTCTATATGCAATCATGTTAAGATAATTGAATGTATTGTAAAACTATATATACCTAAATGCAACTCATTTAGAGGGTTGACTCTTTAGCATTTACAATTACATGAATATATGATGACTATGTTATACACCTTTTGAATGAAGATCGATTTGATGTTTGGCATATTTCTCAACTCTTTGTAAAACATGTATGTATGTCAATTGATTGATTAAGCATTTATGTTAAAGCTATATGAATGGTTTATTATGTTATAGTTATTTTGCTTTTTGGATTTCTCTTAAGATTTATTGTTCATTAGTTCTTGGAATGCTGGATAAAGCTTAGTGTTTGTTATGACTAAATATTTTGCGATAATAAAGTAAGTTGGATTTTTAGGTAGTCTAGTTCAGTACAAA
Organism: Wollemia nobilis; assembly: GCA_028583015.1. NCBI lineage: Eukaryota > Viridiplantae > Streptophyta > Pinopsida > Araucariales > Araucariaceae > Wollemia > Wollemia nobilis. Next base: position 5,794,419 of record JAQPPZ010017109.1, read on the forward strand.
TTGTGAGACTCTCATCCTTTGTGTCTCTTGAAGTTGCTAAATCCACACCATTTTTAGCTTAGATTCTAACTTTAGCTATCCTTTACTTTAGTCTATAGCACCATTTTATGTAGTTTAGCTAGGATCATAGGATCCAACCTACTCCTTAGGTTGACTTGAAGATCCCTATTTCTAAGTCATCTAATCTTGGCCAAGGTCTTGAGAACACAACTCATCCACTTAGGTAGATTTTGAACCAAGAGGTATCATATCTATAATAGATGCACCTTGTGATAAAAAATCACAAGGAAAATTATAACCACATATATCAATATTTAATTTCCCTCAAATCTAAGATTTTTAAATAGTTAGGGATATGCATGTACATAAATTAATTAACTAGGAAATGGCATACGTTAACAATACTAATTTTGATGAGAAATGATCTTATATAGTGTAAATCAATGTATGTTCATGAATGAAAAAAGGGACTTCTTTGACACCTAAAATTTTATATCCCATCTAAAGTATCTCACAAACTTCCAATCTAGGATGCACAATGCTCCAAAATAGGAAGACACTTTAACATACCAACATTTTTTCTAGTCCCACATTTTTTAATATGTAGAAATTCATGATATATCCTATTTCCTATGTAAATTTACTAAACCTACATATATTAGATTTAGGATATACTTATATCTATTCATTATTTCCATACATTAGAAATCAATTAGCATGGGTTATTCATTAAGTCTATTTTCATCTAATGCAATTACCATTGCATCATTATGGTGGATACATGGCAATTAAAGTATAATGTATTAAGAGCATTGGCATAGTATTGACCACTCAACTATTTTTCCAACATGTGTGAATATATTTGATATTTTTTATTTTATCTTGTTAGAAAAATATTCCAGATCTATTGGCTTATTTTGACAATATTTATAAAATTTTCTTGACACTCACTTTAATTATTTAACTACTTTTCATCCTTTTACTAATGGATATAACAAATCAATGAGTAGAAATTTTGTACACCTATTCTAAATTTTAATAAAAATATTCTGACACATAACATGATTTTTCTTATATATTTTTAATAAGTGAAATAATTCTATTATTGATCTACCATATAACTTGGAAATGTATCTTCTTATTATATAAAGACCAAAGATATATTTTTTACCTCTACTAGAAGTTGTGATGGTGTACTACCCATCAAACTTGAATATATATAAATTAATTCTATCTTTCATCAAAAAGAATCAATTTGACCATTAGATATAATTGTTAAGAAACATAATTTATTTAAGATTGTAAAATCTAATTAAAATTCTTCTCAAGAAAAAAGATATGCTCTTGACAAACTCAAAGCATATATTTTTCTAATCTCCATTAGACATAATTAAGAGAATCACTCCTTAAGATAGGATTAATGATATAAGCGAAGAAATGGTTGTTTTATTCTTCATTATCTATAGAATGAAGAACACAAGCTTATACTGAGAGGGGGGTGAACAGTATAAGACCTCTTTTTACTTTTTCCTTTATACTTCAAAACAGTAAAGCAATATACCCAAAGCAATATCAAAGCAATGCACAATATCATCCACAAAGTGACACCAATTTTAACGTGGTTCACCCAGAATGGCTGGGCTACGTCCACAAAACTTTTCTCTAAAAGTTATCTCAAAGTTCTTTGGGAATCCTTCCCAATTACAATGTTTATGAGCCTCGGCCCAAAGGAGATACCTTCCCCAATCAATCAGAATTTATGAGCCTGCTCCTCAAAGGAGATACCTTCCCCCAATCAAGAATTTATGAGCCTGGAGCCTTCTGCTCAAAGGAGATACCTTCCCCTCTGCTCTGGAAATGATCCCTCGGAAGATCAACCGCCTCTACCTCTTGCCGAGCACGTGGAACTCCTTTCCACCGAAGACCTCCTGTCCTCAATGCTTAGCCTAAGAGACCTCTCACCTTCTATGATCACGTCCACAGTAGCTAAGCAACCTGTACCAAACACAGTCAGTCGGTCTAGTACAAGTCTTCCTCTGTCTGTCGGATCTGTCCAACTCTTGAACAAATCAATCCTCTGCATACAAGCCTTCTCAAAGACTTGCCAAATCTGTCCTCAGGTTCTTCTCATAGAATCAATGCACCTCTGTCCTCAAGTTCTCCGATAGAACTATCAAACTCAACTCACAAGTCCTCTGCTAGGACCTGTCCAAATCTGCTCACAAGTCCCCACCGAAACCTGTCCAAAAATGCTCACAAGTCCCCATCGAAACCTGTCCAAAAACTGCTCACAAGTCCCCACCGGAACCTGTCCAAAAACTGCTCACAAGTCCCCACCGGAACCTGTCCAAAAACTGCTCACAAGTCCCCACTGGAACCTGTCCAAAAACTCAGCAAGCTCACCAAGAAAAACTTTCTTAGTAGGAAATCACAAAGTGAATTGTTAGAGACCCAATGTGATTTGTCAAACTCATAGAAGCATAAAGAGAATTGTTAGAGACTCAATATGTTCTATACTCAAATCCCAATCTCAAAACTCAACTCAAATCAACTCAGCTCAATCTCAATCTCAAATCTGAAAACTCAACTCAATATCTAAAATAGATAGGATAGAATGCTTTCTTTCAAGAACATGAAACCCCAACAATTGCCAACTATGCAAAGAATCACATAACAATGATACTCATGTTCTTTTCACCATCAATTAGGGTTTCAACAACAATGCTCATCAAACAAGGTTTAATCAACACCATTCAACTCAAAACACAACCTTGAAGCATTTCACAATCAACATCAGAAAAGGAAACAAGTAGAACTCCTTTTCTCTCCAATATTGTTTGAACAAAAAGCATCCACCAACTCAAATCTCAATAGCACAAAACAACTTTTCAAATCATCAACAAAGAAGTAAGCCCAACACTTTAACCAAGTAAAGAATAGCTTGATTATAACCAATTTAATGAAAGCTAATGTCAATCTCAAAGCTGCCCACTTAGGGTTTCACAACTTCACACAAGAAGCAATTCTAACCTTAAAACATCATGCTTTCATTTCCATAATCAACCAAAAACACTCTCAACATTACAAGAAATATTTATCCCTTATACACCTTATTTCTCCCTTATAGTCTTATCAACAATAAACTTTAACTCTCATAAGAATGCAATAAGATAATGCAACCAACACTTTCAAAAGAATCTTTTATCAAAATAAAGCAAGCATCAAACTCCTTATAACTCCTAAGCTATTTTTCTCTCTAATAAGCTTCCTCCATCCGCAAAATATACTAGCAAAAATCAATTTCAAAAATACCTTGGCCAACACCAAAAATCGTGCTATGGAGAAATTGCGCACGAACTCTAACACCACCCGCTGCGTCCACCTCAACGAAGAAAAACCCTTTCACGTTATTCGAACGCGGAACCTCCCGTTCGGGTAGCGCGCCAATAGCCTAGCCGCTACCGGTGCACCAAAGGCGTCCGGTGAAGTTTGAACCTCACTCTATTTCCCTTGTACCTTCTATGCCAGGGCTAAAGTAAACAACAGGCCTCCCTATCTTCTGACGTGAACGACGACGATGAAACCTTACGACGGATACAGAAAATGAATGACGGATAGAAAATGAACGGCGGATATCCGAAATCACAGCGAAGAAAACGAACACCAGATCGCGAATGCACAACGAGCAATACTTTTCAAAAATGTGGATGGGATGAACTTTGATCTTCATCATGGGAGATTTATATGCATATTTCCCATAAACTCTTGACGTCGGCGAGGAGTTTAACACATCGACGGAGGAGTTTAACACATCGGCGGAGGTCTTGGCTAGCGCCCACAAACTTAGAACATAGCGCCATCAAAGTTAAGACATTTGCGCCATGGGTTAGGAGAACCCAATGCAAACAAATATTTATTTAAAAATAATTAAAAGGAACCTTAACAAGGTTTTTAATTATTTAAATAAATACTTCCTCCTGGACCCAAATGCATTAAACTAATGCATCCACCTGTAATCTTTAAACCTGCCAACTTGGGGTTTATAAAAGACCTTTGAAACTGTCATGTCGTAACCTTCATCAAAACAAGTTATTTGACATCAAATCAAATTCCTTCAAGAGCTTTTTGACATCAATGACAACTTATACACTTGAGCAAAGGCAATGTACCCAAAGTACCCAAAATTGCCAACAATCTCCCCCTTTGTCATTGATGGCAAACCTTTACTGAAAACACTTCTCAAGAGCCAAAACTGAAACCAACTGTGCTAACAACCGACCAACTGTGCCCACAACCGAGAATCTTCCTTTGAAGTTTTGCTCCCCACGACTTGAAGTTCTCCTCTTCACTTTGAAGCTCTCCCCCTTACTCATATCTCTCCCCCTTTGTCATCAATGGCAAAGGGCCACCTTTGGGGCTCGGGACTAAGAATGAGCCTCTTAGCTTAGTCCCTCCCCCACCTCCTGATGAGGTGATTAATTCTGGGGTGGGAGTAAAACTCCCATTAGGCACTGATCATCATCAGCGTCTATAACTTCCTTGTCGGGCCTTCTCTTGAACTCTTTGTCCATATTCCTGTTCTTGTCACTGTTCTTGTTCTTGTTCTCATCCCTGTTCTTGTCCATGCCTTGATCCTTGGACCTGATCATGCCACTGTTCCTGTTCTTGTATTCTAGAATTTCAGCTCTACACTGTCTGATTTTGTGACCTTCATTGTTGCACTTGAAACACTTGACGATGTTGTTTCTATGAGGTAAACCTGATCTTTGAATCCACCAGTTCTGACCAAACCTGTTCTGACCAAACCTGTTCTGGCCAAACCTGTTTTGACCAAACCTATTCTGACCAAACCTGTTCTAACCAAACCTGTTCTGACCAAACCTGTTCCTGTTATTTGCCTTGCAATAAACCGCCTTGTGCCCAAACTGTTGACAAGAGTAGCAATACCCTTGAAAGTAACTAGCACTTCTGAAACTGTCATTTACCTCCTTCACTTGAGCCATGCAATGTGAAGCCATGTGACCAAACCTGTGACAAGCAAAACATTTGCCTTGAAACTTTCCTTTAATTGACCTCTTAGGTTCTGAAAAATTCTTCTTCTCATTCTGAATTCTGTTTTCTATTTTCGTGCATCTATCATTCAAGGACTCCTTTTCTGAAATACTTTCCTCATCAGAACTCTCTTCCTTTTGGAGTCTCTTACTAGACTCTCCAACTTGTTCCTTGTGTGGCTTAACAAAACCAAGGCCTATTTTATCTGTTGTCTTTCTTTGACCTTTGATGAGTGACTTAACCTTTTTGGAGCTATCTTGAAACCTGTAAAGCTTATCCTTGTACTCTTTAGTTTCCTCTTTCAAAGAAGCCATTTTCTGTTCTAACTCACTATACTCAAGAACCTTAGACTCTAACTCATCCTTGAGTTCTTGTGTCTTAGCTATAGAGAAGTCAAGACTTTCTATAAGATCATCTCTCTCCATACAACATTCATCTAACTTATCCTTGAGTCTAGCATTCTTCTTTCTTTCCTTTTTCAAAGCACTAAGAGCACTAATAAGTTCACCTTCAAGATCTACTTCACCTTCCTCTATATCTTCCTCTATTTGTTTGCTTTTTGAATCATCAAAGCCTTTTTCAGATTTCTTATCACTAGAGGTGCTACCCTTTTCAAAAACCATACATGCATCTTCCTTATAGTTTTCTGAAGCATCCTCATACATACTAGAAACCAAATCATTATTTGTGCAATCATCCTCAAGGTGACCAAAGTTTCCACATCTAAGACATTTCATGATAATGAATCTATGTTTCGGTTCTTCCTCTTTTTCTGATATGAACAACATCTCATTTTCATTATCACTTGAAGAACTTTCACTATCACTACTAGAACACTTACTTGCTTTGTCTAGGTAGAAACTCTTCTTGTGCTTGTGAGAATACCTCTTTCCTTGATTGTTGTGCTCATCTTTGTTTTTCCTGTGATGCTTGTGCTTTTCAGAATCCTTGCTCTTAGAATCCTGTTTATCTTCATCACTTTCATTCTTGGGAACAGTAGAGTCAGTAGCATAATGACCAAACTTTCCACAATTGAAACATCTTATATTTTTCATACTTTTGTGCTTTCTAGAGAACTTGCCTTTCTTGTTGTAATATGCCTCTTCATCACTAGAAGACTCATCACTATCTTGAAGTTGTTTACCCTTGGATTTCTTGGTAGCCTTGAAAGCTGCCTCTTTCTTGACATCAACCTTCACTTGAGTTCTCAACTCAAATGCTTGCAAGTATACTATGGAGCTCATCCTTTTTCAACTTATCCAAATCTTTAGCTTCCTCAATAGCAGAAATATTTTCACTAAATCTATTAGGAAGAGATCTTAAAATCTTATCACAAACATCATTTTCAGCAAGCTCAAGACCTAAGTCTTTCATGGAGTTAACAACCTCATCCATACGAAGCATGTAGTCACTAATATTTTCATCATCATTCATCTTGAGTTGTTCAAACATACCTTTGAAGTGTCTCAACTTGGCCTTTCTGACATTTGTATCACCTGTATGAACCACCTTCAACTGATTCCACATTTCACTAGTTGTCTTGCAGTGAATCACTTTGGTGAGATCTGCTTTTTGTAAGCCTTTCAAGATTGCATTCATTGCTTTTGAATTGTTGTGATGTAGGAGCCTTTCTTCTTTAGTATTAGGACCATGTTCAGGAATAGTGTACTCATCTTCAATCACTTCCCAAACCTCATTCCCAAGTGCCATTAGATGAACCTTCATCCTTGCACTCCAAAGACCAAAATCGACCCATCAAGAATAGGTGCTGCATTGCCACTTGAATGATCCATTGTGTTCTTTACTAGCTTTTCCTTCAAGTTGTTAAACTTTTCGAAGGCACCTGCTCTGATACCAATTGAAGAACACAAGCTTATACTGAGAGGGGGGTGAACAGTATAAGACCTCTTTTTACTTTTTCCTTTATACTTCAAAATAGTAAAGCAATATACCCAAAGCAATATCAAAGCAATGCATAATATCATCCACAAAGTGACACCAATTTTAACGTGGTTCACCCAGAATGGGTAGGCTACGTCCACAAAACTTTTCTCTAAAAGTTATCTCAAAGTTCTTTGGGAATCCTTCCCAATTACAATGTTTATGAGCCTCGGCCCAAAGGAGATACCTTCCCCCAATCAGAATTTATGAGCCTCTACTCAAAGGAGATACCTTCCCCCAATCAAAATTTATGAGCTTCTGCTCAAAGGAGATACCTTCCCCTCTACTCTGGAAATGATCCCTCAGAAGATCAACTGCCTCTACCTCTTGCCAGCACGTGGAACTCCTTTCCACCGAAGACCTCCTGTCCTCAATGCTTAGCCTAAGAGACCTCTGCCTTCTATGATCACGTCCACAATAGCTCAACAACTTGTACCAAACATAGTCAATCGGTCTAGTACAAGTCTTCCTCTGTCTGTCAGATCTGTCCAACTCTTGAACAAATCAATCCTCTACATACAAGCCTTCTCAAAGACTTGCCAAATCTATCCTCAGGTTCTTCTCATAGAACCAATGCACCTCTATCCTCAAGTTCTCTGATAGAACTATCAAACTCAACTCACAAGTCCTCTGCTAGGACCTGTCCAAATCTGCTCACAAGTCCCCACCGAAACCTATCCAAAAACTGCTCACAAGTCCCCACCGAAACCTGTCCAAAACTGCTCACAAGTCCCCACCGAAACCTATCCAAAAACTGCTCACAAGTCCCCATCGAACCTGTCCAAAAACTGCTCACAAGTCCCCACCGAAACCTGTCCAAAACTGCTCACAAGTCCCCACTGGAACCTGTCCAAAAACTCAACAAGCTCACCAAGAAAAACTTTCTTAGTAGGAAATCACAAAGTGAATTGTTAGAGACCCAATGTGATTTGTCAAACTCATAGAAGCATAAAGAGAATTGTTAGAGACTCAATATGTTCTATACTCAAATCCCAATCTCAAAACTCAACTCAAATCAACTCAGCTCAATCTCAATCTCAAATCTGAAAACTCAACTCAATATCTGAAATAGATAGGATAGAATGCTTTCTTTCAAGAACATGAAACCCCAACAATTGCCAACTATGCAAAGAATCACATAACAATGATACTCATGTTCTTTTCACCATCAATTAGGGTTTCAACAACAATGCTCATCAAACAAGGTTCAATCAACACCATTCAACTCAAAACACAACCTTGAAGCATTTCACAATCAACATCAGAAAAGGAAACAAGTAGAACTCCTTTTCTCTCCAATATTGTTTGAACAAAAAGCATCCACCAACTCAAATCTCAATAGCACAAAACAACTTTTCAAATCATCAACAAAGAAGTAAGCCCAACACTTTAACCAAGTAAAGAATAGCTTGATTATAACCAATTTAATGAAAGCTAATGTCAATCTCAAAGCTGCCCACTTAGGGTTTCACAACTTCACACAAGAAGCAATTCTAACCTTAAAACATCATGCTTTCATTTCCATAATCAACCAAAAACACTCTCAACATTACAAGAAATATTTATCCCTTATACACCTTATTTCTCCCTTATAGTCTTATCAACAATAAACTTTAACTCTCATAAGAATGCAATAAGATAATGCAACCAACACTTTCAAAAGAATCTTTTATCAAAATAAAGCAAGCATCAAACTCCTTATAACTCCTAAGCTGTTTTTCTCTCTAATAAGCTTCCTCCATCCGCAAAATATACTAGCAAAAATCAATTTCAAAAATACCTTGGCCAACACCAAAAATCGTGCTATGGAGAAATTGCGCACGAACTCTAACACCACCCGCTGCGTCCACCTCAATGAAGAAAAACCCTTTCGCGTTATTCGAATGCGGAACCTCCCGTTCGGGTAGCGCGCCAACAACCTAGCCGCTACCGGTGCGCCAAAGGCATCCGGTGAAGTTTGAACCTCACTCTGTTTCCCTTGTACCTTCTACGCCAGGGCTAAAGTAAACAACAGGCCTCCCTGTCTTCTGACGTGAACGACGACGATGAAACCTTACGACGGATACAGAAAATGAATGGCGGATACAGAAAATGAACGACGGATATCCGAAATCACAACGAAGAAAACGAACACCAGATCGTGAATGCACAACGAGCAATACTTTTCAAAAATGCGGATGGGATGAACTTTGATCTTCATCGTGGGAGTTTTATATGCATATTTCCCATAAACTCTTGACGTCGATGAGGAGTTTAACACGTCGACGGAGGAGTTTAACACGACGGCGGAGGTCTTGGCTAGCGCCCACAAACTTAGAACATAGCGCCATCAAAGTTAAGACATTTGCGCCATGGGTTAGGAGAACCCAATGCAAACAAATATTTATTTAAAAATAATTAAAAGGAACCTTAACAAGGTTTTTAATTATTTAAATAAATACTTCCTCCTGGACCCAAATGCATTAAACTAATGCATCCACCGTAATCTTTAAACCTGCCAACTTGGATTTTATAAAAGACCTTTGGAACTGTCATGCCGTAACCTTCATCAAAACAAGTTATTTGACATCAAATCAAATTCCTTCAAGAGCTTCTTGACATCAATGACAACTTATACACTTGAGCAAAGGCAATGTACCCAAAGTACCCAAAATTGCCAACAAATGAATCTTATCTTGAATTATAAATAAAGATAACCTCATATATATTGGTATTCATTTGAATGTATTGTGCAATAATATAGTGTCATATGTAAATATGGTAGCAACACTATGCCTAGTATCAAATTTCATGGTGATAACAATATAGGCCTTGAATTCATGCTAACACATATGGTCTTAAATACAAAATACAATCTAATTGTTAGAGCTAAAACTTAGCTTCAACTTTAGATACCAACATCCACACAATAGTGTTTCCATGTATCTAGTGTTAACATCTAACCAATGACTTGAAGAATAGTTTTCGATCATCTTACCACCTAATGCCAAATAGGCATTCATGTGAATAATTTTACAAATATGGATTTAAATATCTTCTCAAGCTTAGTAGGAAGGAGAAACATTTCAATTTTACATCAACCTTTTGATTGTAATGTTTATGTGTGCATGTGTGTATAGTAGAGGTTATCTTAGTTAATGTCTTATTCTAGATCTTTATTCTTATTCCCATATGCTTCTTAGATTAGGATATAGTTCTCATGTCCAACACATATTCAATGGTACCACTTTTATATGTAACTTAGAAATTATATTTTGGTCAACTTTACTACATGAATGATTTGTTCTTTATAGTTTCTTCATATTTACAATATAAAATAAATAAAGTCTATCATCATTTGCTTACTTTTAATTTTTTGCATTAAAAAGTATTAGATTGTGCCTTGATTTTGTTATACAATTTTGAAGTATAACTCCTCCATCCTCACTAACTAAGTTGAAGAGTTGTCCTTCCAACATTTGGGGGGTATACCTTAAAAGATAGCACTGGAAAATATATATTTATAGATTGCATCATATTCGTATTTATTATGAGATATGATGACTTATTAGGGTCATAAGTACTAAAAATATTTAACTTGAAAGTAGGCAATGGGGTAAGATTTCTCAAGATGATGTGTTGGTATATTCTCTCTTCATTATTAACATTGCTTAATATGGTTGGGTGCTTTGTAGGTTTTCATAAAATATAATTAATATCAAATTAATAAAATTTAAACATAGTCATAAGATTTAACAACCACTCCTTACAAGACATTTCTTCAAAAAATGATTTGGTCTTAACACATTTTATGAGTTCTTTCTAATAAAAAAAATCTTTGTTATAAGTTTTTCCAACACTTGTAAATATTATGAGATATGGTGGGCATATAAGACATTAAAATTACCAAAAGGTTTTCCCAATTTAAAAGTAGGCATTAAGTTGAGAGTACCAAGGATATATGTTGGAATCTTCCTTTTGTCTAATGTTAGCATTGTTGCATTACTTCATGTACTTGTAAGTTTTATAGGTCTGCAGAGAAACTATAATTACTATGACAAGAAAGAACAGTTAAAAGCATTCCATGCACCAAAAATATTAATAAATAAAATAATTAATAATAATATATGAACATCAGTTATTTTTTATAATAAATATTTTGGATGTAAATTCCTTTCTTTTCAACAATATACACAAATGGATTATCCACATTAATAATTGTGCAATATAATAGAAAAGCAAGCATTGAAATGAGTTTTTATATTAAAATTTTATTTTCTATATACTCATAACAAAATAAAAAATAATATTTTAGTTAAAAAATATTTATAAAGTATTATTATTAACACATAAAAAAATAAATGGCAAGTTATTTTATAGATTTCCACAAATTATAGTTTAAAAAAATAATAATAAAAGTTTGTATTTTACTGAATGAAAAATATTATTTTTAATACAACCTTTAAGAACCCAGATTTGTTTATGGCAACTGTGATAATAAACAAATTGATGACATCGAATTGAAGATCTTTCGTTGTCATACCACAATAGTTCCAGAGCAACAGCTTTCAACAAACAGTGAAGTGGCATTACCTGCCCCCCAAGTGGGTTATGGATGCATCATTGATTGATGCATGCACTAAAGGAGTTCCCGATGATGTAGATGATGACATAGATGTTGAAGTTGTGCTTGTAGATGTATGTGATTGAGCTGGATTATATGTAATATTCACGAAACCAGGCTTTGTGGCATCTGGTAAATTTACTATAGAAGGGTTTGAAAGCATGGAATATATACTAGATATCAGCGGACGAAGTGACGCATCCGCCTGTGTACACAGAAGGCCAACATGAATACATCTGACGGCTTGCTCATGAAGGCAACTTTCAGCTATTGCTCTGTCAATTACATCAACAATGTTTCCTCTGCTGTACGATCTCCAAACCTGCATAAATAATTATCACCAATTCTCAAGATCATAAAATGTGCACCACTTGAGAAACCAGCACACTATAATTTAGTTTTAGCCCTACCAACTATGCTGTAGAAAGGCCATGATTGGAATATCATGCATAATTACACTAATTTACATGTGAACGTAACAACCATGGTCAAATACAAAAGTTTAAAATAATGTCTTACCAAATCTAAAAGGCTTTGGAAATCTGCAGACAATTTAAAATCTGTATTCTTTCTCCCGCATACAATTTCCAGAAGTACAACACCAAAGCTATAAACGTCAGCTTTAACAGTTAATTGTCCATGGATGGCATACTCTGGTGCCATATAACCGCTGCATAATTTTGAATAGATAAATAGTAGTTAAACACCACGAAAATACTAAATAATTAAATATGCAAACGCTGTTATAAGCTACAGGTTAAGAAACCTCGTAAAGATAGACTCTCTTTAAGGAAATCCTAAGAAAGGAATGTGCGATCTAAGGAATTATGAATTCAACAAATAGAAAATTTAAAGTTTTAGCATAATGTAGGCTTAGATTCTGACTATGTTCCTGCAACTCGAGTGCTAACATGAGTTTCATCTTCAGGAAATAATCTTGCTAAGCCGAAATCTGCTATCTTGGGATTCATTTTGCCATCAAGCAAAATGTTGCTTGCTTTAATATCTCGATGAATAATCCGCGGTTGAGAATCTTCGTGCAGGTACAGAAGCCCACGAGCTATTCCAGTTATTATATTGAAACGCTTTTGCCAGTCAAGTTGTCTGCCTCTCTCTGGATCTGTATTCATCGATAATAAATAGCGAGCAAACAAGTACGAATGGTCGTCAAACTAATTTAAGGCATCGCAGCATAATTTATAAATTGCAGTGTTACGTTACAAGAGAGCGAAACAGTCACCGAATAATATTTTGTCGAGGCTCTTATTTGGCAGGTACTCATAGACAAGCAACCTTTCAAGTCCCTCTGCGCAACATCCAAGGAGATTCACAAGATTCCTATGTTGAATTTTAGCCACCAGCTTAACCTCGTTCAGAAACTCATTTCTTCCTTGCTTAGATTTTAGGGATAGCCTCTTCACTGCTACTTCTTTTCCATCTGGCATAATACCCTTCGGTGAACAAAACATACAAACAGTAAGTATAGTTAACTTTCACAATCTGATCTGCACTCATATAGGAAGCAGCTGATATATATGTACTAAGATTTTGTGATTTCCTATAATATACTCTAAACATTGAGGGAAAACATTGGAGAAAATACTCAAATTAACTATTTAAATACGAATATAAGACTGAAGATAATATATATGTAGGACGCCAAAGAACCAGTCTTCCTTAATAAGAAAAATAAGCTGCTTATACAAATATTAAAAATAGATTGGAAAGCTTCTTAGATTCAATTATAAAACAAATGGTAAAATAAAAGGGGTCAATATAAAATTTACTTTGTATACAGGGCCAAATCCTCCCTCTCCGAGCTTGTTATTCTCGTGGAAATTTGTCGTTGCAGCTATCAGTGTTTCCAAATTAAATACTAAATGCTGACCCTGAACCTGATTGAACAGTGAGTCTTCCTCAATGCGCCGATCTGCTGTATAATATATTTGAAAGTCATTTAAGAGGAGAATTGTATAAGAAAAGTATTTTAAGCCAGATGTTTACCATTATTATAAAGAAACTAATTGCGTATGTCTTAGTTTATAATAAGTTTCCCATCTTATCTATATATCAAAAAAAATTATTCCGAACTTTTTATTTTCAAACCACAAATTTAGACGATGAACAGACGGGTAGAATTGTTCTTTTCAGATTTCAATCCATTTTCAAACCCTTTCGAGTGAAAAGGCTGACCAATATGACACCTCTCCCTGAAATAGACAAAATCACGGGACGAAATTCAACAATGTTACGAAAATACCTTCGTATGGGCTCCCGTGGAGAACTGGGTTCCCAAATATTGTGGACTTCACTTTTCCTCGCATTGCAAACAGGCCTACCAAAAATATGAGCAACAACCCGCCAAGGATGCCCAGAATTAATGCTGCTCTGCTTGGGGATTTCTCTGGACGGGATGTCCACTGAAATGTTCAGTCATGAGGTTATGCTCATTTAGGTACTCTACAACTTTTAAACTACCAATACTTCATATCTTTTCATTAATCATGCAAAGCTCAACCCGAGTAAGTTCAAATAAATACTACCTTTTGTCTTGGATTGTGTTGACGGTGGTGAATCATAGATTTCGTAACGAGCAGTGCAACTTCCAAGGTAACCTACACCTCCAACATATGTACCATTGGTTACCCGCAACAGTGTGCTTATTGCGTCTGATAAGCATTTTTTGCAGTCGTCAATGGAAATGTCCATCCAGCACTGAACGAGACCGTTAATGTTGGTGAACATCCAAGAGTCGAAAGTTGTTCCACTAGAATATCTTTTGGGCGACGAAGCGGCGGCATCAGACATTTTTTTGAAAAGTTCTCTCACGGCCTTTGCGAAGGCTTCAGGATCCGTGGCCTTACCTAAGTTGTAGAACACGCCGGGGGAACTCGTGTCCAATACTCTAATGAAGCTCTTGTTCTCGTAACGCACGAAGCATTTGTCGAACCAAACTTTACCGCCCACAGCATTCCCGCACGATTGTAGAACAGCCGTCTTTGCTTGTAGCGAACAGTTGTGGCATTCCTCCTCCGATGCGTCTCCCCTGCATTGGAGAAGGCCATAAACTTGGTCTGGACTTTGGCCGGAAACAGAAGTATTGAAACCACCTGATGATGATGTATCTCGGACAAGATTATTTAGAACTGTATTCAAACTGCTCTCGAATTTGCTTACATTTGTAGAGTTAACAGGGTTGCAAATGTGCGGGTAATCTGCTGCGTTGCACATCTGCAGATAGGAAGTAACGTAGAACGAACCAACACAAAACAAGAGCAAAACATTTTTCAGTAAAATATATGGCGAGGAATGTCTTGTATTGAATTTGAAGATGATCTCCATCTCGAATCTTCAATGTCTAGATCCGTGGGAGTGGCTCCGCCTCTGCCTCTCTTGCTGCGGCTGCACTTAAGCTCCGTGGAAATCGCCAAGAGCTTTATAAAAAATGCTTGGAAAAAGTTTAAAAATAAAAAAAAGTGGAGATAGGACAACAGGCTTAGCTAAGTAAGGTAAGCTAGGATGAAGTTTCGTAAACAAGAAAAAAGGTGTATGGCTAGTGGTTGAAAGGTCTATGCTTAGTTGTTGGGAGTAGAAATAAATAGCTTGAAAGGTGTATGCTTAGTTGTTGGGAATAGAAATAAATAGCTAATAAGTACAGAATACTTTCTGAATCTCTAAATATATCATTAAAAATAAATAATTTATATAAAAAAACATTACACGGACTTACACTACGAGACTGTAGAGCCGTGTCATATTACATTACCTGGCTGGTGCGCCTCCGATTGACTTCGTTAAAACCGAGAAACAATGCATTTATGCAAATATATGTTGACCAAGTCAGTGTCCTACGCGTGAGGGGTTTTCTTACACGTATTGTATGTTAACCAAGTTTGTGGTCCAGAAAGTAAAACGTTCAAATTTGGCAGCTCGTGGCGATCTAGATAAATTAAAAGGATCGGAAAATCAGAAGGATTTTATTCGTATTCTTGTATGGTCGTGGGCTTTGGGTCGCAGTTGTATTTACTGCTAACCAAATTTAATTTAATTAACAGTGTTTATTTTTATTGCTGATTTAATTTTTTTTTAATTATTTTATTTTTAGAGAAGTTTCTTATAGGATTAATTTTGGTTTGAAAATAGGTCTTACAAAGGTTTTATAGTTTTTTCATTGTTTATATTTTGGATGGTATGGTTAATTAGGAATGCATTAATTTTTGAGGATCAAAAGAAGTCTACTTGGCAAGTCTTCTCCCAAATCAGTGGAAGTTTAAAAAATTGTAAGGTTACAAATAAATCATCTTTCCAAAGATTGATAAATCAAGGGCTTGGAGTTTTTTTTTATGGGGCTAGACAAGGGGTCCTTAGAGTTTGTGGAGTAGGAAGATTACTATATATTTTTTACTCTCATTATTTTAAATTCAAGGTTATATTGGAAGACGGTTCTAATAATTTTGCTAAAATTATGGCCCTCGAATTGTTGGTTCAATTGGTAAAATCAAAAGGAATACGAAAATTTCAAATTTACAAAGACTTGAAGGTGGTAATAAACTGGATGCTTGGTGTTTTTATGATAAAAAACATGATTCTACAATCCATCTTCTCTCAAATAAAAGAAGTTGTAGATCGAAGTGAATATTTTACGTTTTGGTATATTTATAGAGATCTAAATAGGGAAGCAAATGAACTCTCAAATTAGGCACTTCAGATTGATCTAGTTATGTGCTTAGTACAAGAATTGAATGAGGGCAATGCGCTACAATTGCTCCAAATATCTATCTATGGGATTAATACACTCTCGTTAAAGCAAACACACATAAAGCAATTTTTTAAAAAAGCTTAAAATTTGGTGATTAAAGGATATTGTTTGATAAATTGGAAAGGTGCCTAAAGATAGAACTTAGCACGATACAGATAGCTAGTTGTGATGTATAAATGATGTGATTTTTAGGTCACAATTTAAATTTTAAAGATATGGCAAAGAGGCATATGAAGAATTTATCTTTCATTTTTTTTAATTTACATGGTGGAATCGGTAGCTACCACGAATCTGAGCAGGGTTTTCAAATCCGAGCAGGTTGTTCGACTTTTATAATTGTCACAGTATTTTACATTGTCCACCTTGGAAGTCATCACACAGATCTTCGCACAGTCTACCCCTATAACCACCATGTCATAATCATTTTAAATATTTTACTCCATTGAAAACATCAGGAAAGGGACAAGCATTCAGTCCGATGAGGCCCAATATTTGAACCTTAGACCTCCTACCCTTATCGTTTTTGGTCAAATCAATTGGTCTACACCTCAAACCAATGAAATTTCATATTTACATTAGATAAAAATATGACTTTTTTTCCAAAGAAAAAAACAAAAATTGTTATAGGATTTGGATAAAAAATAATAAAATTGCTTATGTTCATCATCTATTATTATTTGTATTATTGAGAAATACTTCTTATACACATCCGCCGTGGGATTTGAACCAAGATCTCATCATTGATAAATCTAAGAAGGAGACGTCAAGCTCCGAAAGAAGGAATGGCCTAACAAGAATGTGAAGGGCACCCAAGTGACATCCTTGCCAGTAGACCACACGCACACAGATATTCATCATCTATTGTTGAAGGCAACCTCTTGGAAATGTGAACATATCCATAGAGAAGAAAACCATGTAACAAACAATTTTACAAATTGCAATGTTTTTTTTAAATTAATGAAAAATACTTTGCAAGGTCGCCTTGGTCTGAGAAACCACGACCAAGGGTTCTGCACCATCAAAATCACTTGGGAGTCGTGCTTGGCCCTAACCACATCAGCATGATCAACTGGATTTTGGGTACTCGATGTGCGTTTAGTAGGGTAGAGATTCGCACCAAAAACCTCCCTTGGAGGCCCTTGAGGATTTCCCTACCCTCTCCAACTCACCTACAACATTAATAAAATCAGATTTTATTTTTAAATCAAAATAATATAAAAATATGATTATAAAAACATAACATTTTAAAATAATTGAAAAATATATTTAATAAAAAAT
The DNA here is from genome assembly GCA_028583015.1 of Wollemia nobilis. Taxonomy (NCBI): domain Eukaryota; kingdom Viridiplantae; phylum Streptophyta; class Pinopsida; order Araucariales; family Araucariaceae; genus Wollemia; species Wollemia nobilis. Next base: position 5,812,052 of record JAQPPZ010017109.1, read on the forward strand.
ATTTATAATAAATAAATATAATAAATATTATTTAATATATATATATTCCTTACCCTCTCCAACTCACCTACAGCATTAATGAAATCAGATTTTATTTTTAATCAAAATAATATAAAAATATGATTATAAAAACATAACATTAAAAAAAAATTAAAAATATGTTAAAGAGACCTTTTACCAAGGCGCAAGCCAACTCGGGGTAGTTGTTACAGACTTTTTTTCATTTATGCTCCTATCATTCCAACTAAGCAGCCAAAATAATTTGAGGACCGTGTATTAGATGCAATCAATATGGAGGTTATTGTGCACACAGTGATGTTGTTAGAAATGACAGCAATAATGCCTCAGCCGACCTTAACAGCCATCTAAAAGTCACTTTGTTAGTCAAAGAGGACCTCCAAAAGCTTTTAGAAGTCAAGTTCATTAAAATTATTGACTATTTTCATCGGATCTCAAACATAATACTAGTTGCCAAGAAAGACGATACTATGCGAGTATGCACAGACATAAGCAAGACCAAAGAATGTAGTTGGATAAGCCTGAGGACCAAGGTGGAAGCAGATTCATGCTAAGTGACCCTATGGAGAAGAAGAAGTAGAATGCAAACGTGCTAGATATACTTGTAAGCACGGAGAGCAACTATTAAAGTGGGACGATTCTATGAACTCAAAGATTCTAAAGAAAGTGTAGTGAAGCAGATATGCCAGAGTGGTAATGCCTTTGGAGATGTTCAGATTTCATAATACCTAAGGTTTAAATTGTAGACACCAAAACAGCACCAATCCGATTATGTGACTGCAAACAGTAATCGTTTTGACACACACAGCCCCCAGGGCAGCCCTTAGAGGTTAAACAGTGGTCCTAACCACTTTTGTAGCAATTTTAATAGGTCAAAAGGCAATTTGGCACATTCAGGAACTTTTCTCAGTATTCGTCTCACCCAGGGACGAATTCAAACTAGGATCCGTCTCACCCAGGGACAAATTCTAAATTCGTCTTTGGTCAGGATGAATTCCAGGTTTAACGGGCAAAAAAAGAAGAATGCTGCCAAGTGGCAGCCAAAGACAGTCAATTGATGACTCTTGCCTCACACGTGCGTGTAAGTGGGTAGATGGGTCGTTAGAGTACTGTCACAAGGGCATTCATGAAAGCCCAAGTCATGGAGGACTTTCCTCTCTCATGAGAAGACATGACCGCCACATGGCACCTATGGCCACCACATGGTGCTTATGCATGTCTCTCCAAAGAGACCCCCTGGGTCTATAAAATGGTGGACTTTTCCCACCCAAAAGGAGAAGTAGGAAGCATTTTCAAGCAACGAAGTGCTACCGATTTGATACCATGCCTTTACCCCTTTTGATTTGCATTTTCCACATCCTTAATCTCTTTCGCAAAAGAGGTTATTGGGTGGCTATTGGAAGTGTGAATTCGGACCCAAAAACTCGACATTTGGCCACTTTAATCCACCAATTTGCTGACAACCCCATCCTAAGAGATTTTGGGCCCATCCCAAGTGGATTGGTGCCAAAATCAAGTTCCAACGGTGGGCGGCCCACTTGGGCGCCCCGCACCTTTTAAGTTTCATTCTAATTGGTTATTTTGTCATTTTTTCATCTTTCATTTCATTTTATGTTGTCTAGATAGTTCATATGTTTGATTCCATAATGTTTTAATCAGATTTCATCATGTTCTCGTCGCTTTTGTTATCCCACTAACTTGCAGGTAGCGATGCCAAATTCCCGCTGATGGAGGTCAAATTGTGAGAATCCGACCATCTGGGTCGTCCCAAAATGCCCCCAATTAGCTAACCCCTCTGTTTGCAGGTCATTTGGAGATCCCGAGGTGTGACATTTGAGCGGTATCAACTCGGCATTTTAACACAATCGAATTCGTCCTACCAGAGGACGAATTACAGTCGTATTCGTCCTACCCGAGGACGAATTACAGTCGAATTCATCCTGACCAGGGACGAATTTTAGTTGAGTGTGAATTGGCCGACTGTTTCGATGGCAGTGGCCTTCTGGTAATGTTTTTTGGTCTCTGTCGAGTTTGCAGGTCATTTAGAGTCATTTTGTCTATCAATTTGGCTAATCTTTTACATGCATCTTTCATTAATTTTAGAGAACAAACATTTCTTATTTGCAACAGGTGCTACTAACATCTTTGTTGTTTATTTGATCGTAGGAGGAGCAGCAGAGGTTAAGGACTCATCAACACCAGCGGTGGCAACGTCTTGGCCCGCCCATTTCAAATGTGGGCACGTGAAAGGAGGAACATTAAGTCTTGATTGTAACCAAATTCATTTAACGCTCCTAGCCCCTGAAAAGGGAGGAGGCGTCTTTGTAACCGAGATCAAGAGAGTTAAATAAAAGGGTTGTGATTTCTCCATTTTCTTGTATCTCATTTCAATGCGTCTCTTTCATTTCATGCATTCTACATTTCTAGGACTTAAGCGTGTTTGATTTTGAATACATCGCAATTAGTGTTTCCTTCGCTCGAAATCTCGTGCTTTCAGAAATTGCATGAGAAAAGTGGTGCAAAGTTTGGATTAATGGTTGGCATATAAATGGTATAGTCCACATCAAGATTCAAATTTGGTGGCATCAAATAGATTCTATGACTAGATGTGATTAATTTGATATACAAAAGAAAGAGCAACCCTTTTAAAACCCTACATTTTAGTATTTATAATACTAGCTTAGATATAAAGGATATATATCTAAAAACATCGAGTTATCAATCTCGAGGTTTTTTTAGTTTAAATATTTTAAATGTTTTTGTCAATGTTGACTTTTTTAATAAAAAAATTGTTTACGGCGTGACATGTATGACCTCTTTGCCTCCCACCTCCTGTTTGACATTATAAAAACGCCTCTCTGCGTAATTATTATTAATAAAATGTTATAAACAAGATAGTTTAGTTAAATATTAAACTCTACTTTTTAGTATTTATAATCATATTATTAATAAAATGTTATAAGCAAGATTGTTTAGTTAAGGGTTAAGGGTGGATAATATTCCTTATGTATATTATATCATGATTTAAATTCCTTTTTAGTAAATTTAACATCAATTTGTTAAGCTAATTTATTCTCATTTATAAGTATTGGTCTTTTATTGACACTTTCATAGCATAACCAACTATTACAATATTTTTTACCAATCTTTATAATTGCAAATTATTCTTGAATGATGATCCAACAATTTGACAAAGTATTTGTATTCTTTCCATCTGTGATAGATTAAAAGTGAGATCCACATAATTTTTGAGGTATTTAAGGGTTAAGGGTTAAACTCTAATTTTTAGTATTTATAATTATATTATTAATAAAATCTTATAAGCAAGATTGTTTCTTTTTGGTAAGTAGATATTTTATATACAAAATGGGTTTTTTAAGAGGATCCTAAAACCTTATAACATGAGAGGTTGCAGCCCTTAGTAAAAAAAGGAGCCCTTTGGGCTAGTACAGTAAAAACCATAGTAAACCTTACCACAAAAAAACATAGTAATGCCCAGGAGGGCTACATTAGAAACCTCAAACTGGAGGTAAAACATGCTAAAAAACAACAAAAAGAAACAGATGCATCCATTTTGACAATCGTTGCCTCTGACAACGCGGTGCTTCCCATGCCCGTCCGCCCAAGCCCAATCCTCTCTTCTTGCTTATGTGGAATCATTAGCAATACCCTGGCTGGCGACCTTCTCCACGTCCGTCGAAAACAACTACCGCCACACAACGAGACATGTGGACAATAATCCCTTATTTGCCAAGTGGTCGGCTAAACCATTGCCCTCCCTATAGGTGTGCTTGACTTGGACCAGGTTCCTTCGAAGGAGGAGGTTCTTGGCCTCAAAAATGACATTGAAAACCTTCCACGTCGGATCCTGGGAATTCATCATGTAGTTAATGATGTTTAGTGAGTCCCCTTCAACTACCAAGGGTCGAGGATCCTTCGCAATGAGCTCGAACACATGCTTGGGCCATGGGTTGGGGATAAGCTTGGTTCTCAATGGCAAAGGCGATGGCCTTGTGAGCGACTGATGGAGGATCCCTGGGAGGATTACCGAAGACCCGACCATTGTGTTCCAACCATATCTTCCATAAAAAATAGTGGAAGCAAGCATTCCACAGGAAAAAAATCTTGGGATTTTTAAAATGATTGGGCCATTGGAAGAAAGCCTCCTTAATGGTCTTTGGGGAATCCATTGGATCTTAAAGGTAGAGAGGATGGAGCCAAGGACTGACCTAGTGAAAATGTAGTGCAGGAACAGGTGGTCAGAGGGCTGATAGGTAGACTCACACAGATAGCACCTATTGGGAATAGCAAACCCCCTCTTGTGAAGATTGTAAATTATGAGAGCTTTATTTTGAAATGTAATCCATAAGAAGAAATATACCTTTGGGATCAAACATTTCCTCTAGACGACGTTGCAAGGAAAGTCTGATTTTAGCCCTTTGCATTGGAATTCATAGGCAAATTTGACAGAGAATCCACCATCATCGATCCCCCTCCAAATCATTTGATCTAGACCTCTACTGGTGGGTATGATGATGTCCTTAAGGATGAAGGACAGGAGGTCAGCCTCAGTCTCTAGCCCCTCTGAATCAATGACTTTCCACTTTAGGGAGCCATTTATCCATTCAATGAAATTGTCCACCCTCTGCCCAAATTTGTTATCAAGAAAAGTTTTAAGGTGAACCAGCCGAGTCTGCTCAGAGAGAGGGTCCTCTAAGGCCCACCTATCCTTCCAAAAATCTATGCTTCGGCCTTCCCCAGGGATCCACTTAATGTCATCTTGGATCAGTTGCCTGGGTTGGACAATGGCTTTCCAGAAAGTCGGCCCCCCAGTGGGAGTCCCATCCTCAATAAAGGAAGTGTTAGTGAGGTATTTCCTCCTAATAATTCTAACCCATTCTACCGATTCATCTACCAAGATCCTCCAGGCGTGTTTGGGAATGAGAACTAGGTTCATCTTGTCCATTCTCCTGAACCCGAATCCGCCTTGCTTCTTGCTTCTACAAACTTTGTCCCAGGCCACCAAAGGAAACCTAGACTTGTCTTCATTTCCTGACCAAAGAAAGTTTCGTTTGGTCTGCTCAATCTTGTGAAGAACCGAGGTAGGCAATCTAAAAATAGACAGGAAAAAGGTCGTAATCCCTTGGAGGTACGTCATAGTGAGGGTTGCCTTGGTAGCTTGGGATAAGAACATGCCTTTCCACGATGTCAGCTTTTTGTGGATTCTCTCGAGCACCATGTTCCACATCCCTTCCTTAGGACACCGTAGAAGAGAGGGAGGCCAAGATAGGTAGTGGGGAGGGAGTCAATAGAGTATCTCAGGATCCTTGCAATCTGAACTTGACACCTAATAGGGGTGTTGAGAAAAAAGATCTTGCTTTTGATGTAGTTAAATTTTTGACCAACAACACTCTCATAGAGTCCTAGGATTTGTTTGATGGATCTGGCTTGAGCTACTGACGTTATGGTTGACAGGAGCGTGTCATCCACAAACTACTGATGGGTGATCACCTCAATCCTCGAGGTAGGGAGGATGTCGGTCACCTTATTTCGTTGTTGGGCGTCCTTGAGGGCTCTTCCCAAAGATTCTATGAGGATGATGAAAAGGATGGGGGATAGAGGATCCCCTTGACACAAAACTCTTGAGCTCTAAACGAAACTAATAGGAGATCCATTGACTAGGATAGAGAACCAAGGGGAGGAAATGTAGCCTTGGATGAGGTCAACCCATAGGGAATGGAAGCCAAACTTGAGGAGGATCTCTCGAAGGAAACCTATGTCAACCCTATCAAAGGTCTTGTTCATATCAATCTTGAGAAAAAGGCCAGCCTTATTGGTCATTGAGGCAGAATGTAGGGTTTCATGGATCTAGATGACCCCATCTAGGATGTTCCTCCCTTTCACCGAACTGCCTTGAGACTTATCAATGATAAGGGGGATAATTGTCTTTAGCATGTTGGCAATAACCTTTGTCAACACTTTGTAAATGATGTTGCACAGGCTGATAGGCCTATAATCAGAGATGGATTTTCAGTCAGAGGCTTTCAGGATGAGGGCCAAGAATGTGAAGTTGAAACTGCGAGGGATAACTTTGGTTGACTGGATCTCTCTAATGGCATCACATACATCGTTCCCCACCACATCCCACAAGGTTTAGAAAAACCTTGAAGAGAAACCATCTAGCCCAGGGGATTTATCAGGTTGCATTGAAAAAAAGGCCTCCTTAATCTCATCATGGGAGAAAGGTTCCACCAGTATAAGGTTTGCATCCTAAGGAACGATGCAAGGAATTTTTGATAGGAGAGTATCCTAAGCTTGGCTGTCACCCTCCGGGGCACTTCCCAAGAGGTTCTGGAAAAAGAACTCCACTTCAGCCCTTATCTCAACTATGTCCTTGGTGGATGATCCATTGTTGCACAAAATATCCCTAATCTTGTTGGAGTACTTGTGGTGCATAGTGGAGGCGTAAAAGAACTTGGTATTAGCATTGCCTTCCTTGACCCACAGGTCTCTTGACTTCTACCTCTAGAAGGTTTCCTCTCTATCCAGGATGCTATGGAACTATGCTAGGATGTTTCTTTCCTCCTCCCTAGTGGGGCTGATGTGGTCCCTAGATTTGATTCTCCTTTCCATATCCTAAAGCTTCTCAGTAATGGCCTTTTTACTAGTGAAAAGGTTGTCAAAAACCTCCCTATTCTAGATTTTCAAGTTTTCTTTGACCATATTCAATTTTTGAGCCAGCCGAGAAGTGGCGGATCCTCCAAAATTTTGATGCCACCATGAGGACACTTGATCTTTGAAATCCTTGTGGAGAGTCCACATGGCTTCGAAATGAAAATGAGTTTTGAAGGAGGGAGGCCTGCCAGTTTCAAGGAGGATGGGACTGTGGTCTAATCTGATCTGAGGTAAGGCCAACATGGTGGCATCACCGAATAGAGGGATAGCTTCTTGAGAGATGAGGAACGTATCCAAATTCACCTGGATGAGCCTACTATCAATCCTCCTGTTGCTCCAAGTGAAATAGGACCCCTTCAACTTAACATCCATGAGCTCATTGGTATTGACAAAACCTCTAAAATCCTCCATGCTTCTGTTGAAAGAGTCGTTACCTCCTTTCTTCTTAGATGGATGAAACAGGCTCTTGAAGTCTCCTACTATTATCCATGGAAAGGTGTTGAAGGTGGTCCTCATTTGAGTTATAGTTTTCCACATTTCAGCCAGCTCAATGGGGGAATTTGGAGCGTAAATGTTGGACAGGATCCAAGACTGATTGTTGGTCTTGGAGTGAAACAAAATGTTTAGGATCCTACTCAAGGATGAAAAAAGCCTTCCTTCAACTAGGGTAGGGTACCAAAGGCACATGAGCCCATATTACATGCCTTGATATGGACTGATAAGACACTCTCCTTTGGCCCAAATGGCCTTGGTAGACTTTCGAGAAGAGAACTCATCGATTTTAGTTTCTTGCATAACGAATATGGAAGGATTGATCATTTTCCTTAGGTTGGCCACCAGCCGCTACTTGGGTGCCTGCTAAGGCCCCTCACATTCCATGAGAGGACCTTAATTTCAAGGTTTAAGGGTTTTTTTTGCCTTCCTTCACCATCTGGAAGGGGGGTTTAGTTATTTACTTGTCATTCTGGTTGTCAAAATTGTCAGAGAAAAGCATTAACAGGGTTCCATTTGTGATGTCCTCCATCATTTTCTTGTTTCTCTTATCATTTTCAAATGGTCTCCCTCTTTTCCTTTTGTTTCTATAGTAAATGGCATGTTTCATGCTCTTGGTGTTTCTGGGGTCGATTCTTCCAGAGATGAATGTGCCTTAATTTTTTATAGAAATGAGTACCTCACCCCTATTTGAGCGGTTTGGGAATTTCCTATTGCTCGCCAGGTACTCATCCATAAAAGAACTTGGAACAACAATTTTTGGAAGGGTTTGTACCTGGGTAACTGGATCCTCTATGCTAGGACTGGTGTGAAGCAGGGATTTTGAGAGCACCTCTTTCTCCTTTTGGGCTGATGGGTAGGCTTCTCCTCACTCACGGTTTTGCTTGTCTTGATCTGGAACATCACTATGACCTTCCTCCTGAGGTGCTTGGTGGGCAATATTACACATGATGTGTTTCATGCCAGGCACCAGCTCCTTTTTGAGAGGAGGAATACCTTGGTTCCTTTGCATGCCCTTGTTTGGACCTGTCGCCTTTTGATTCTGGGCCCTCAAGATAGGGCACTAATTCAAGAGGTGACCTTGAGTGCGATAGTGAGTACAAAAGGATGGCTTGTTTTCATACTCAATGGGTTGCCTCTTGATGATGTGTGATCCTCTATATAAGTTTATGAAAATGGGTAACTTTATTTCCAGGTTAGAGGAGACACAGAAGTGGGCATGGACCATCCTGGATTAGACCTTGGTGGAAGAATCAATGGCAACGAGCTCACCTATGGACTGGGCTATCCCTCTGATGACATTCTCGTGCCAGCATTGGAAATGGAGGTTTGGAAACCTAACCCATAGAGGAGCTACATTTATGTTTTGGGTTTCAAGGTTGAAATCCTCATCTCACTTCCAAAGAAAAAGGCTCCTACGCCCTAGGAACCATGGTCCCCCGACCAAGATGTTGCAACAGTCCTCCTGAGTGTTGATCCTAATGGCAAAAAACCCCTAAGAGAGGGCAACAATTTCCATGTTTTTGTTGGTCTTCCACTTGGAAAAAGCCCATTTTCGAATGGTCTCCATGTTTGGTCGCCCTCCTACGAACTTGCCAATCAGAGTGAAATGCTCAAGCTCCAGGTAGTTGTCCATTAGGTCTTCAGAGATGACCAAATATGCTCCACAAGGAAGCAGTTCTTTGGTGGGTTACTTTTTTTGGGATCCTAGACTCAATACCTGGGCATAGGATCCTTTTTGGTTTAGGTTTACTTCGTCTCTTGGTCCCTCCTTGTCAGGAGGGTATTTTTTGCTCCTGTCTGACCCATCTGCCTGGGCCCCTATTGCATCGTGCCTTGCCCCGTCATCACTGCCATGGCTTGTCCCTCATGGACCCTCGCCTGACCATCCTGCCTCCTTTCTACCGCATCCTCCCGATCGCTCTCCATCCGCCACTCGCTTGCCTGCTTTCTCGCTCTCCATCATCCTTGTTATTTCTTCATTCCCTAGCTTCATGTTTATTATAAATGTCAGGTTTCTTCATCCTTTCTCTTAACTTCATTTGTTCCTCTTCATTGATTTCCTAACCTAGTCCAAGACAATACTACGACGGTATCTAGTTGAAATAACAAAAACTTGCAACACCTAGTAGAAATGATTCATTCGCAAGATTGTTTAGTTAAGGGTTAAGGGTGGATAATATTCCTTATGTATATTATATCATTATTTAAATTTATTTTTAGTAAATTTAACATCAATTTGTTAATCTAATTTATTCTCATTTATAAGTATTGGTCTTTTATTGACACATTCAAAGCATAACCAACTATTACAATAATTTTTACCAATATTTTTAATTGCAAATTATTCCTGAATTATGATCCAATAATTTGACAAAGTATTTTTCTTCTTTTCGTCTGTGATAGATTGAAAGTGATATCCACATAAATTTTGAGGTATTTAAATGTTCTAATATATTAAAAATGAACTACTAAAAATATTTTTTTAACCTTTTCTCAATATACATTGATTTTATGAATATGTTACAATTTGAAAATTACCCATAAAAACATTATATAAGTGTGTTTGTTGAAAACGTCACCTGAGGCTACCATAATGCAATTATCCATACACATTAACATTATCGAAGTTGAATTCTAATTTTTCTCATAATTTCGTAGACCATCCATCTATCTTCATACTATTTTGAAGTCATTCTTGGCATCTTGAACATGTCTGACATATCTATTATTTTGTGGTGTGGAGGCTTATTTCCTCTTAAGCTAGACATACTCAATAAAGTGTCTATGACTATATGTGTTCTATTTTTAAAAGTCATCCACCTTGGCCACTCTGAGTCTACTGGTAGTAATGTCATAAAGTAGAGCAACAATAGCTTAAGGATGAAGACATAAGAGTTTATGGTAATCATCCAAGAACCTTGCTTACCTAGCTTGACACTAGGATAACTTGTCATTTATTTTCTTCTTGGACATTGCTACGTGACCTAACTATGATAGATTTATTAGAATTACTATTTGCTCTTCCTATTCTACTATATGCCTATACCACCTATCACATCCTTTAGATTATTTGGCACTAGATTATCTGATTTTCCATCTGAATGTCCACATATTGCCCTTCCTCCAGTTCTTTACTCTATTTTGCAAAATAATCTATCACCCCATTTACCTCTCACTTGATATGTGTAATAAAACCATCTTAAAAAACCTTCCAAATATTTTTAACAACTTCCACCTTCCTTCTCTCCCCAATTTCCAACACTTGGAAGGGTCTTATGAAATCCAAGATTCCAACCCATACTTGAGAGTCTAACTCTATCCACAGTTTATGTAAATATATACTTGCATCTATCATTGACGCTGAGAAGATCACCTATCATTCTTCTTCATTATTTGTTGTCTCCCCCATTCTTTTTGCTCTCCAATACACCTATTCTCATTTAAAAATCCCTATGGTAATGTCAAAATAATATTTTCTAGGGTTTTTAGTGGAAGCCCCATATGTGTTAGCCTTCACCCACTCTCTAGGAGGTGGTCTCCACTCTATATTATTTGAGGAGATCTCCCCTATGCATCCACCCCTTAGTTGTTTTTATTATACAGTTATTTCAAAGCTCCTTAGAATAGTCACTTCCTTCATTTCTATGTTTGTTTCCTCATGTAATCTAATATATAATGTTTCCATTACCTTAAAAATAGTCCTCTCCCATACTTGCTCCCTTGTCCTATGCTCTAATCTAAATTTACTTGTATTTTTTTCTAGCTATAACTACCACAATATGAAGCTAGGTCCCAACTTTAATACCATTTTCATTGTTGTAGTCTTAAAATTGCATTGTTTCCATTTCTCTTAAAATATTTTTGGGCTCCCAAAGATTTCCTAATGTTGTCTCATATGTCCCCACCAACTAATCCATATATCTTTAGCAAAAGAACACCCAAAAAATAGGTGATTCAAGGTCTCCACTATCTACCCACACATAATATTGATTCATATGTTAATTTTTATTGTTGATTTTATTTTATTTTAAATTATTTTCCTTATATTATATATATATATATATATATATATATATATATATATATATATATATATATATATATATATATATATATATATATATATATATATATATATATATATATATATATATATATATATATATATATATTATTAGATTGGCTAGCATGAATACAGTTGTACATTTCATATTTCAAAATAAATTTTTTTTTTTATCTTAACTATATTTGATATGTAAAATATATGTGTCCTCTCCTCCCATTTCTGTTTTAGTTTATTTCATTTGTCTATTTCACATCTAAGATGGTAAGAGATAGTCCTTAATTAGGTCATGGACATATTTCTCTCTAATTGATATTTATTTCTATATAAGCCTCTTCATGGTGATTGTATATAGGGTTAAACATAGCAAGATAATATTCTCTCTTTCTTCATAACTTCTTTATCAACATAGTGGTTCTAAAAAATTTCTTAGAAAATTCCTTTGTCTTTGTTATGATTTCAAAATTCATTTAGATAAATATTATATTTGTTCATCTGCCTATTTTGTTTCATCCACATTTTATTTCTCTTGTTCAAATCTTCTATTACAAACTTAGGCCATCTATTTGCAAACTATTTGTTCAATTCCTTTTAGATACCCTAGAAGATAACCCATAACAACTACCTCTATAGAGAACATACAAGCTTATACTAAAAGAATTTCATATGAAATTGAATCTTTATTTTGAAATTATTTATAATTATATAGATCTCCATTTTAATTCTAATGTGTTGTTAGCCCATACTTCACATCCATATAGCACCACTAGTACCACTAATAGTTTCATAATTTGACTTATTTACTTTTATTTTACAATGTGAAAAATGCTCTCCCATATTCCAAAAACTATTTTCCTTCTATACACTTCCTAATTGATCTTATTATTGAAGTTTATCAAAATATATTTGCACTTTGTTACTTTTTTAGAGAGATCTTGTTCAAAGTAAAAATTTAAGTAGTTTTTTTTTGTTTGGAGAATATCAAAATATTGGTTTTAGTGGTCCTTGTGATAGTGATCTAGAACCTTTGGCTACTCTCTTAGCCCTTATGCTAACCTTAATATTGTATGCATATAAAATAAGCCTCACTACATATTTTACCATATGAACATCCTTTTTTAATTTGTTAATATATATATCAAGTTAAGAGATAGTGAGCATCCTTGTTTAACCTCTATGTCACTTATAAAATATTTTTAAAATTAATATTGAGTGTTAATTTTAGCTTGATCATCATCATAAATTTTATGAATTAATACTCTATATTATTCTGGTATGTCTAGATCATCCATTATACTTTATATTTTATTTCTAAGTATTATACCAAAAAAAATTCTAAATCCACAAAACAACAACATACTTCTCATTTTTTATTCTGTACATTTTCAATAATATGTGTCAAAGTAATGCCATGGTTTATTTTTAATATTTTAGTCTAGAATATGCTTGTCCTTTTAGCTACTTTCTTTGTTCTTCTATTGACTTGTTTATTCTACTCTCCCATACATCTAAATAGCTTTGCAATTAGGGGATTCACGATAATGGTCTAAGAAGGATTATGTATGTCTTCATTTTTAATGAGATATATTGCTATATTTGCTCTTCTATCCCTTGGAAAGCTATGTTGAATGATATTGTTGAATATCCTCTTGATGTGTGGGGCTGGGTCCTCTACTCCCAATTTTAAATATTCTTTGGATAGTCCATACATGTTTACAAGATTTTTATATTCCGAACTTCTAAATAATTTTCTTAACCTTCCTTTGGGTTAATAAATTTACTATTATGTTGCTCGTGGTAGGGGTCGCTTCTTCTTATTTATATTTGTATAACTAATTTGCATAATCTAACCATTAGATTGTCATAATGTTATATTTTGTTTGCTTCTTATTTTACAAAAGTCCCTTCACAAATAGTTTTGGATTATTATTCCCTAAATTAATTAGTTTTTTGTGTCTTCCACTCCTAAACTACTGGGTGGGAATAAGTCCCAGGGGTGGCTAAACCCATATAATGAAGTCTCATCATTTTATAATCAGTTTATTATGTTGTCCATCCGTTCTATAAGGTTTTGATTAGTTGTAATTGTTTTCTTGGGTTCTCACTCTATTTTTATGGGGATGGTTTTTTGTTTGATGGAGTTAGCCATGCGGCGTGTTTATCCACCTCTTTTTGTTTGTAAAAATATATTTTTTTATTCTTTAATATAATGCCTTTTTACATAGAAAAATACTTATATTAGTTTATGTTTTGCATATATGTTTTGGATATTTTATTCATATACTCATACCATTATAGATAATTAGACCATATATGCCATGCAAGATCAATACTTATTTATCAAAATTATCAATGATCCCTATATCCTTTGGTAAACATGTTCATTGCTTATTTTTCTTTTTTGCTATCCAAATATTTCTTATTGCTTAGTATGTTGGTATGCTCACTTGGGTTTGGGTTGAAATCATATGCTAGAAGTATATATTTATGTTAAGAGTAATAAAATATCTCTTTTTTAAGTTGCATATGGATTCTCATAACTATGTCATGTCTTTTATAGGATTTTGATGTTTGTAGGATAAAACAATAAGTTATAATTCTAATAGTTCTTCCTTTTTAAATTATTATAATCAAAATAGATAGTTTATTTGGGTCTTTTTCTCCAATTAAATATTTATAGCTCATATTTTCTTTATCAAAACCACTATTTCTCCATGTCCTTATCCATTTCCTCTTGTTTCATTTTATATTATGGTATTCCTACATATTTTAAAATTTCATAGGATGAAACAAAAGCAATGTAAAAAATATAAGAATGTTATTAGATCTTATTAGAAAAAATACATACATTCCTCTTAAAAGTGATAGAATGAGTTGACTACTAGCTCTTTTAAGAAAAGTGATGCATACATACATAGATATAGATATAGATTAAAAAATAAGATAGAAGAAAAGGTACATGTATGAAATAAAATAATAAGTGGATGAAGAGATGCGGAATTATTTTAGAAGAATATCTAAACAACCCATGTAATAAAAAAGTATGTGAAAAATAAGTTTAGATTACATACATGAATAACAAACCCACAAAAAACATTACTACTTCTCTAAAATTAACTAAACTAAACATAACTAACATAAATATATATAGTGGTAGATTTAAAATGGAAAAACAAATTTGCCAATATAATTTAGGACTAGTTCGTATTGTCCTAAGTGTAAAAAAAGGATATGAATGACACCCAAGGAAGAAAGAATGAAAATAAAAGGAAAATAAAAACTATATTTAGTGTATTCATTAAGGCACTAGAAGCAAAGAGAAAATTTGTGTTAAAATATTCTTCTTAAAAAGACATTTGGATTAGAAAACCCAACATTTTAGAGGTACACTCTATTGCAATATTATTTGAAGGACAAATACAAAAAAATATTTAAAAAGTTCCCAATAAACATAAACAACAAAGCAATGATCACTCAAAAGAGGGAAATAAAGGCTTAAAATACCATAATATGATATTTAATAAATGTTAACAAATTAAATATTTTATTGTTGCAATCACATGTATCGTTTTTCTCATAGATGTATGTAAAATCATTTCATTTCATTAGTAACAATATATTTTATTAGAGTTATCTCTTTTGTCAAGACCATGTGTCATGTATTATGTCTAAAGATATATTTTTAATAGATTTTAAATATAATATAATAGTTATAAATATAATCTATTAGCTTGAAAATTAATTTATTGATAATACTAGTTATCTTAATTACTTGTTTTTAATCTCAATTGTCATTAATTATGATTATAAATTTTATTTATTAATGGTTATCCTGATTTGTTATTGATATTTATTCATTTCAAATAGTTGGACACTAAATCTAAAGAACACAAGCTTATACTGAGAGGGAGGTGAACAATATAAGATCAACTTTTACTTTTCTTTCCCAAACAATATTATCCAATATAATCAATGGCAATATCAACAACAGTAATCAAAGCAATGCACAAATCATCACACACAATAGAGACACCAATTTAACGTGGTTCACCCAATGTGGGCTACTCCACGGAGAAAATATTTCACTAAAATTTTCTCAACAAATCTCTTGGGAATCACTTCCCTATTACAATGTTTATGGACCTCTATCCAAAGGAGACACCAATCCCCTAATGCTCTGATTTGTGGATCTCTCTCCATAGGAGAAACCTTTCCCCTTTTCTCTGGTTCGTGGAACTTGACCCAGGAGAACTCTTTCTCCTCAACTAGTTCGTGGATCTCTCTCCATAGAAGAACTCTATCTTCCTAGCTGCTTCATGGATCACACTCCATAGGAGAACTCTTTCCCCTTGCTCTAGTTCATGGATCTCTATCCATAGGAGAACTCTTTCTCCTCTGCTCTGGTTGGTGATCTTCTAGAAGACTACTACCCCCACTGCACTGGCTTGTGGATCTCTCTCCATAGAAGACCTTTGTCCTCACTCAGAAGACCTCTATCCTCACTGCCTTGGCTAATGGATCTCTATCCACTAGAGACTACTATCCTCTGCTCTGTCACCTCCAAATATTACTCTCAACTCTATCTCAGATCTGCACCAAACACTATCCTCAGTCTAGTACAAATATGCTCTAACTCTATCTCAGGTCTAGCACAAATATGCTCTCAAATCTGCACCAAACTCTATCCTCAAATATATCCTCAAGCCTTAACACAAAGCTTGATCCAATCACAAATCAACTCTACTTAGATTTACCCCAAGCCTTAACACAAATCTTGAACAAATC
This sequence comes from Wollemia nobilis, assembly GCA_028583015.1. Classification (NCBI taxonomy): domain Eukaryota; kingdom Viridiplantae; phylum Streptophyta; class Pinopsida; order Araucariales; family Araucariaceae; genus Wollemia; species Wollemia nobilis. Next base: position 5,828,088 of record JAQPPZ010017109.1, read on the forward strand.
AATCAATCAACTCTGCTCTCAAGTCTTCACAAAGACTTACCTCAAATATACCCTCAAGTCCTCTCAAGAACTTGCTCAATCTACTCTCAAGTCTTCACCAAGACTTACCTCAAATCTACCCTACAAGTCCTCTCAAGAACTTGCTCAATATCTCTCAAGTCTTCACCAAGACTTACCTCAAATCTATCCTTAAGCTTTCACAAAAGCTTACTCAAATCTATCCTTAAGATTTAACAAAATCTTACTCAAATATGCTCAAACACATGCTCAATACAACTCACAAGATATGCTCAATCAATCTCAAATATTGCACACAATGCTATCAATTGCTTTGTCTAATATTCAAAGTAATTCCTTTAACTTGAAGCAGTTTAGACATATTCTATTCAAAATTCATTTAACCTCTAGAACATATAGAGAATGATGTACTCTATCAAAAACTCAATATGTTCTACTCAATCATTAAGTCTGTCACTTTCACAAATCTGATTTCTAATGTTTGCACATTCACTTTCAATATCACTCAAAACCAATGCTCAAGAACTTTCACTCAATCATTCAATCAATGAAACACAACTTGCTCACAAACCCTAAACAAGTGTTTTCATACTTCTTCAAACAAAGAGCACAATGTGGGTCTCAAACCCTAACTCAAATAATCTTCAATCTCTATCTCAAATGTTCTCTAAACATTCACCAATCATGCATATGAAAACTCACTCAAATATTTCCAACAATGCTTATCAAACAATCCTTTTCACTCCACCTTATATTTCACAACATTCAATCCAACAATACTTCAATCAAAAGATGATGTGCCCATACCTTTTTGTTTTTATGGAGATATATCTTCAAAACCTGTTTTACTCACAACCAAATCCTTTTGCCAATTCTAGGTTAGATAGCAACAATCTATCTCAAAATCTCCATAAGAATATTTTACCTCAACAAATATTTCACCATACAAGAAATACAATAAAATGTCAAGACTCAAATACACCTTATTACTCCTTCCTTAAAAATAACTCCAATCAATAGATCATTCACTCAATCAAGCAAAATGACAATATCCCTATAACTCCTTTTAACTCCAACTCAACATAAAATATTTCAATCCAAATTTCAACCTTCCAAACACTTTAATATTCTAACTCAAAATAAATTTCAAATTACAATAATAAAGTCCTTTGAATACACCTTATACTCTCCAATTCTTAACCCAACATACATACCAAATTACACCAACAAAATTCCTTGCACACACCTTATAATCTCCAATTCTTAAATCAACATATGGCAAAAATAAAAATATTTAATCATACCTTAGCCACTTTAATCAAAAAATATTTTGCATGCCTCAAAACACTAACATGCACTCCACATGAATCGAACTCACGTTCATCGCTTACCTAGCACCTTAGCCATGGCTAGGCTACCACTTGGGCTATGCACCCACACAAACACCACTATGCACTCACTCCCTTTATAACCTCCTAGGTACCAAAACCATTGAACACAAAACTCTTCCCTCTACTACCATCAAGAATCGAACATGGGACCTCTATTCCACCAATGCCTTATACTACCAAGCCTTGCCACTAGACCAACCATGTGGATGGTAATAGGGATGCACACTCTTCTCCCTTTATTCATCCACAGTCCACCTTTAGCTTTTAAAAATAAAAAGCTTTGTCTTTCATTGCTCATGAAAATCGCATCAATAATTTTTAACCTTTCGCATGCGCAATATCAAAGACTTACTTTATGCCATTAAACCTTATGGTATAAATACCATACTCCTTCCTTGCTCGAACATCGAAGGGAAAATATTTAAATTTAATATTTTTGCCCAACCCTTACTTAGGGTTATAATTAATTTATATTATAAATTAATTATAATATAAATATTATAATTAATTTAAGTAACCTTAGGCTTTTATTTTAATACTTAATATTATAATAATAAATATTATAATATTATTTCCTTTAGGCCTAGGTATCTCCTTCCTTCAGGGTATTTAGCCAACCTTTTGACCAATCATGTGAAGCTTTAAACCAAATCTCTTGGGCTTAAAATATAAATATTTTAACCCTCCTTTTATCAATTCCTTGCACTAACTTTTGACATCACTGACACTGACTCTTGACATCAATGACAACACAACTACTCAAAATTTCCAACAATCTCCCCCTTTGTCATTGATGGCAACCCTTTTTCCTTAACCATTCCTTTTTCCTTTTTCCAATTCTGCTCCCCGAGAAACTGCTCCCCTGACTGAATGCTCTCCCCTAACTCAAATCTCTCCCCCTTTGACATCAATGGCAAAGGGACACCTTTGGGGCTAAATATAAGACTCTTAGCTCAGCCCCCTCCCCACCTCCTCTCCTTGGGGTGGTTAATTTTGGGGTGGGAGTATCTCTACTCCCAGCATACACTGCTCTTTTTCTTTGTCCACCTTCTTCCTCAACTGATCCTTCTGATTCTTTTGAGTATTCATATTCCTGCTTGTCTCTGGAAATTCTTTTCTACACCACTTAGCCATATGCCCAACATTATTGCACTTATAACACTTAATGTTGTGGTTCCTTGAAGGTGCAAATATCTTGAAGTTCCTCCTAGTGAAGCCATATCCATTCCTATCATGAACCCTGCAATGAATTGCTTTATGACCAAACTGATTACAAGAGTGACAATACCCTTGAAAGAGATGTCCATTTCTAAAATTTCTCTTAGTGAAACCATATTCCTTCTTTTCATGTGTCCTGCACTGCATAGCCTTGTGACCAAACCTGTGACATGAGAAGCAACGTCCATTGAAGAAGTCTTGCCTTGACCCCATTGGTCTCTTAGTCCTTTCTTCCCTGTGATGTTTCATGTTCCTCATTTGTGCATTGTTCCTTTCCTTGTTGAACCTTCTATTTTCCAACTTATCCTCATAAGTCTCACTTTCTCTTTCACTCTCTTCTTCTAAAGCTTCTTCTTCTTTGGAGCTTGAGATTGACTCCTCTCCTTGTTCTCTTTGTTCCTCTTCAAAACCAAGTCCTGTCTTGTTTGATGAAGATCTTTGTACCTTGATAATCTTATCCAAGGTCTTTGAGCTTCTTCCAAACTTGTGTAGCTTATCTTTAGACTCTTTCACTTCCTTCCTTAGTGAAGCTACCTCATGCTCTAATATTTCACATTCTAAGACTTTTACCTCTAAATTTTCTTTAAATCTCCTTGTCTTAGATATTGAGTTTGTCAGATCTTGTATAAGCTTTCCTTTCTCTTCATCACATTCTTGAAATTGAACCTTGAGTCTTGAATTCTACTTTCTAACCTTTCTTAATTCCTTAAGAGCAAAAATAAGCTCACCTTCTAGATCAACTACTCCTTCATTTTCTGATTCTTCCTCTACCTTTTTGTCTTCAAGAGCATCTTCATACCTTTCAGATTTATCTTCAATAGAAGCACTTCCTTCTTCCTCTATTACCAAGAAGAGAATTTCTTCTTCTTCATTATCTGAAGATCTTCCATCACTATCACTTGAACTCTTGCCTATCTTATCTACATAAAAACTCTTCTTATGCCTCTGGAAAAACTTCTTTTCATGCTTGTTTTGTCCATACCTATTTTTCTTTTGATACCTGGATTTTCTTGCTTCCCTATTCTTATGATCTTGTTTCTCTTCACCACTGCTACTTCTAGCTTCTGGATAGTTAGATGCATAGTGACCATATTTACCATAATTGAAACACTTAACTATTTTTGTACCTTTGTGCTTTCTTGAGTCCTTGTTCCTTCTGCCATAGTTTGCTTCTTCATCACTGGATGACTCATCACTTGAATCTATCTTCTTATCTTTTGTTTTCTTTGCTACTTTGAAGGTTACCTCTATCTTGGGGATAGGATCCTTTCCTATTCTCATCTCAAAAGCTATGAGAGTTCCATGTAACTCATCCCTAGTCAAAGTTTCAATATCTCTTGTTTCTTCTATGGCTGAAACCTTTTCACTATACCTCATAGGGAGTGACCTTAAAACCTTTTGACAAACATCTGATTCTTCAAATTTAAACCCAAGTCCTTGCATGGAGTTAACAACCTCATCCACATGAAGTAAGTATGTAGCAATGTCTTCCTCATCCTTCATCTTCAAGTCTTCAAATGTTTTCTTGTGATTTTGCAATTTTGCCATCTTGACCTTTTTGTCTCCCTCATATATTTTCTTCAAATTTTCCCAAATCTCTTTTGTTGATGTGCAATGCATAACTTTTACAAACTCTGCTTCACATAAACCACTTAATATTGCATTCATTGCCTTTGAATTATACAGATGTAAGAGCTTACCATATTTATCTGTAGGAGGAGTAGTTGGAGGTGTGTACCCATCCTCAACTGCTTGCCATATCTCATTTCCTTGTGCCATTAGGTAAATCTTCATTCTTACACTCCAAAATGCATAATTGTTCCCATCGAACAATGGTGCCTTATTTGCTGAAGATCCACTCTGAGATGCCATCTGTGTTCCTATATACTTTTCCTTCAAGTTGTTAAACTCTTCCGAAGGAACCCGCTCTGATACCAATTGAAGAACACAAGCTTATACTAAGAGGGGGGTGAACAGTATAAGATCAACTTTTACTTTTCTTTCCCAAACAATATTATCCAATATAATCAATGGCAATATCAATAATAGTAATCAAAGCAATGCACAAATCATCACACACAATAGAGACACCAATTTAACGTGGTTCACCCAATGTGGGCTACTCCATGGAGAAAATATTTCTACTAAAATTTTCTCAAAAAATCTCTTGGGAATCACTTCCCTATTACAATGTTTATGGACCTCTATCCAAAGGAGACACCAATCCCCTAATGCTCTAATTTGTGGATCTCTCTCCATAGGAGAAACCTTTCCCTTTTCTCTTGGTTCGTGGAACTTGACCCAGGAGAACTCTTTCTCCTCAACTAGTTCATGGATCTCTCTCCATAGAAGAACTCTATCTTCCCAGCTACTTCATGGATCACACTCCATAGGAGAACTCTTTCCCCTTGCTCTAGTTCATGGATCTCTATCCATAGGAGAACTCTTTCTCCTCTACTCTAGTTGGTGATCTTCTAGAAGACTACTACCCCCACTACACTAGCTTGTGGATATCTCTCCATAGAAGACCTCTATCCTCACTCAGAAGACCTCTATCCTCACTACCATAGCTAATGGATCTCTATCCACTAGAGACTACTATCCTCTACTCTATCACCTCCAAATCTTACTCTCAAATCTATCTCAGATATACACCAAACACTATCCTTGGTCTAGTACAAATATTCTCTAACTCTATCTCAAGTCTAGCACAAATCTGCTCTCAAATATACACCAAACTCTTTCCTCAAATCTATCCTCAAGCCTTAACACAAAGCTTGATCCAATCACAAATCAACTCTACTTAGATTTACCCCAAGCCTTAACACAAATCTTGAACAAATCAATCAATCAACTCTACTCTCAAGTCTTCACAAAGACTTACCTCAAATCTATCCTCAAGTCCTCTCAAGAACTTGCTCAATATGCTCTCAAGTCTTCACCAAGACTTACCTCAAATATACCCTCAAGTCCTCTCAAGAACTTGCTCAATATACTCTCAAGTCTTCACCAAGACTTACCTCAAATCTACCTATAAGCTTTCACAAAAGCTTACTCAAATATTCCTTAAGCTTTAACAAAATCTTACTCAAATATTCTCAAACACATGCTCAATACAACTCACAAGATATGCTCAATCAATCTCAAATCTTGCACACAATGCTATCAATTGCTTTGTCTAATCTTCAAAGTAATTCCTTTAACTTGAAGCAATTTAGACATATTCTATTCAAAATTTATTTAACCTCTGGAACATATAGAGAATGATGTACTCTATCAAAAACTCAATATGTTCTACTCAATCATTAAGTCTATCGCTTTCACAAATCTGATTTCTAATGTTTGCACATTCACTTTCAATATCACTCAAAACCAATGCTCAAGAAGTTTCACTCAATCATTCAATCAATGAAACACAACTTGCTCACAAACCCTAAACAAGTGTTTTCATACTTCTTCAAACAAAGAGCACAATGTGGGTCTCAAACCCTAACTCAAATAATCTTCAATATCTATCTCAAATGTTCTCTAAACATTCACCAATCATGCATATAAAAACTCACTCAAATATTTCCAACAATGCTTATCAAACAATCCTTTTCACTCCACCTTTGCATTTCACAACATTCAATCCAACAATACTTCAATCAAAAGATGATGTGCCCATACCTTTTTGTTTTGATGGAGATATGTCTTCAAAACCTGTTTTACTCACAACCAAATCCTTTTGCCAATTCTAGGTTAGATAGCAACAGTCTATCTCAAAATCTCCACAAGAATATTTTACCTCAACAAATATTTCACCATACAAGAAATACAATAAAATGTCAAGACACAAATACACCTTATTACTCCTTCCTTAAAAATCAATCTTCAATCAATAGATCATTCACTCAATCAAGCAAAAATAATGACAATATCCCTATAACTCCTTTTAACTCCAACTCAACATAAAATATTTCAATCCAAATTTCAACCTTCCAAACACTTTAATATTCTAACTCAAAATAAATTTCAAATTACAATAATAAAGTCCTTTGAATACACCTTATACTCTCCAATTCTTAACCCAACATACATACCAAATTACACCAACAAAATTCCTTGCACACACCTTATAATCTCCAATTCTTAATCCAACATATGGCAAAAATAAAAAAATTTAATCATACCTTAGCCACTTTAATCAAAAAATATTTCATGCACCTCAAAACACTAACATGCACTCCACGCGAATCGAACTCACGTTCACCGCCTACCTAGCACCTTAGCCATGGCTAGGCTACCACTTGGGCTACACACCCACATAAACACCAATATGTGCTCACTACCCTTTATATCCTCCATAGGTACCAAAATATTTGAAAAAAAAACTCTTCCCTCTACTACCATCGAGAATCGAACGTGGGACCTCTATTTCACCAATGCCTTACACTGCCAAGCCTTGCCACTAGACCACCCGAGTGGATGGTAATAGGGATGCACACTCTTCTCCCTTTATTCATCCATAATCCACCTTTAGCTTTTAAAAATAAAAAGCTTCATCTATGCCTTGCTCACGAAAATCACATCAATAATTTTTAACCTTTCACATATGCAATATCGGAGACTTACCTTATGCCATCCAAACCTTATGGTATAAATACCATACTCCTTCCTTGCTCGAACGTCGATGGGGAAAATATTTAAATTTAATATTTTGCACCCAACCCTTAGGGTTATAATTAATTTATATTATAAATTAATTATAATATAAATATTATAATTAATTTATAAGTAACCTTAGGCTTTTTTTTTAATACTTAATATTATAATAATAAATATTATAATATTATTTCCTTTAGGCCTAGGTATCTCCTTCCTTCAGGGTATTTAGCCAACCTTTTGACCAATCATGTGAAGCTTTAAACCAAATCTCTTGGGCTTAAAATATAAATATTTTAACCCTCCTTTTGTCAATTCCTTGCACTGACTTTTGACATCACTGACACTGACTCTTGACATCAATGACAACACAACTACTCAAAATTTCCAACAAAATTACTAAGTCTCATAGTGACTCATAAGTTATTTCTTTTATTGGTATAATCTGAGTGGGACACGCCATGAAGGCTTAAGTACTCAAGATAAGATATCTTTAAAGTTGAAGGGGTTTAGGGTATGTATTCTCTCCTTCAATTGGATGGATGGTAATTTGACCTTATTGGACAACTTCAATACATAATATTGTAAACATGTGGGTAAGCTTGATGTATGTTATAGGCATTGTTAATGTAAGCCTACAATCATTCTCTACATAAGCCTATGGATAAATTTTATGTGTTCACAACTAGAAGGATTGGTTAAACCACTTATATGGTTAATGCTAACTAAAACTTTGTTGATGGTTTAGTAACTCGATATAACCTTGATTTTTATGATTACCTAGATTCATATAATATACATTTATTATTTTGAGATTAGGTATCCACTATAAATACCCCTAATCACTAATTCATTTTATTACTTTGTGAGATAAAGTGATATCATGGGGTGTGTACGGGAATCCACATCTCCTATTTGATTCTATTTTATCTACCTGATCCTTTTATTTATCTTATCTATTCTTTCACATATGACTTGTAGTGAATACTATACTTCATGACATTTCTAGAAAGTATTATGAAATCTAACACATATGGGTAAAGAGGAAATATATATAAAGATTAATCCTTCTTAAATTAATTGGTTACACATTGATGATAATCTCTTATAGCTTATCACTGAGAAAATCATTGTGATCATTGGATAAATAATAATAATAATTTAATGTGTAATTGTAAGGTTTAAGTCTCATGGATGATATTTAATATTTTAAGGTTTGAAAGATCGTATATGTACAAGTTTGTTCAAAAGATAAAATATATAAAGGTTAAAATAAATTTTTGGAGTGTGAAATATTTTGGTAACATAGTGAAAATAAAAGAGGATATTAGTTTAATAATTTACACAATATGGTAGAAATTACTAAAATGAATTAATATTTGTATGTGCAAAAAAAACATATTGTAATGTATCACTAAAGGAAAAATCATATTGGGCCTAAAATTCAAGGGAGATATTGCTTAATATAGGAGATAAAAGTACAAAAATTAAATGCTATAGCAAAAATAAATTTACCTATTAGTAAATAAAACATATTTCAACTCCAAATCAAAAAAACACTGATGAAGAAAAAGATATTACAAAATAAGAAATTAATTATTTCATATATATTCTATCACAAGTTGGGCAAGATAAAAAGGCTTAAGGTAAGGCTTTGTAATATTTCATAAGTTTCACCCAAAGACAAAATAAAATACTGATGAGGAAGATCTTCATGGTTGAGCTAAAAGAGGCCATTTTCTTTTTATATTCTAATAAGGCACATAGGCCTAATGGATTTCGTTTAATGTTCCTTCAAAAAATTCATGATTAGTTAAAAAGTGATGTGTTGGCTATGGTTCAAGAGGCTAGGAAAAATAAGGTTGCTACAAGTGAAATTAATACAATATTATATCTTTGGTTTTAATAATAGGTAAGATAATATTTTTTGATAAAGTTAATCCAATAGGACTTTATAATATGATTGGTAAAACACTTTTTAAAATAATGGGAATTAAATTGAAAAACATCTAAATAATGTTATTTGGGAGGAACAAATTAGTTTTTAATGGTAAATAAATTCTTGATGGTATATCATTGCACAAAAGGCCATACTCTCCTTATTCCATGAAAAAACCATTTATGCTAATTAGATATGGATAAATCATATGATAGGATTTGCTAAAGTTTTATGTGGGATATTATACTAAATAATGATTTTAATTATGGCTGGGTGAATGAATTATATTTTTTATAACACATAAAAATATTATGTTTTAAATAATGGATCCTTGTAATGACCCAAATTTAGCTACAAGAAAACACAAAGAAAGAAAATAATTATTAAAAAAAAAAAACTTAGGAGAGAGATTCATAAACCCCTAATCGAATTTTAAGTAACTAATGTTTAACATCTCCTAAGTTTCCCGAAGATCATCATCTCATTAGATACCCTAACACAAGTCCATCTATGTAGGCATATTGTGTTACCGTAAATAATTTTATCCCTCTCATCATCCTTGATGAGCTAAAATTATCACCTTCAGTCAATCAAAGGTATACGTCCATCTCCATACCATACACAAGTTAATTTGTGTAGGTATGCTACACATACTATGAGCTAAGCTATACATCTCATATACATGACGAGATATCTTAACTCAGATGTAGTCTTTACACAACTTAGTTATCATTCTCCCTAAGGGGTCTCAATTCCCTTAGGTCACCTATGTTAACCATAAGGGGGTCTTAATTCTCTTAGGTCACCACTAAATTCACCCTAGAACTCCATATTTAAGTTTTTATTGTTTTTAGCAAGAAATAAAGAACAAATACTAAATCTAACAAAAGCATAATTCAAAAAGCATACATAAGATACTAGAAATAAGCCACATTTAAAGAAGGTATACATTGAAGGAAAGGAATTTAAATGCAAAACATAAATAATCCAAAACAGTAATCTAAAGGTACTTCATCCAACAGTTAACAATAATTACATATAAGCAAGTATGGTAAATCCTCCATACTCTTAAAGAATAATATATTACATAAATTTCATCAAGGAAAATCTCCCCACATGGTTAATCTATTTGAGCATAAGTAAATCATTATAAGTAGAATCAAACTGATACATTGGTTCCAACTACCTCCTTGGTCCTTCTCAGCTTTCCCTTGATCATTTGAGGATAGTAGGGGATCAGGGCACTCATAGTTACATGATAAATATGCTTATAAATACATTTACTTATTTCATTGTAAAATTGCAACTATACAAATTAAAGCAAAGTATCTAACCATCTACTGCATAGTTGATATCATAAAAATCACCATTTTTATTTTCACCTCTCATTAACCATAGAGAGTCTTTCAACACATGCAACTAGACCATAGGTTTTACTTTAAATAATTTATTCAACCCTTATTCAACAATTAAAGTCCCATACCTTCAATCATCAAACAATCTAGGTTCCTTCAATCAAGAAATAACCATTTCTCCTTTGTTCTATAAATTAAAGTCCCATACCCTTAATTTATAAAACAAACTAATTACATTTATTTATTAAATCAAACTCACTTACTTTAATCCATAAATAAACCATTTTCCTTAAATTTATAAATAAACCCTTACTCTAAAAAAGTGCATCTAAGCACTAAGCTATGTCCTCCAAGAGGACCGCTATGACCTAGAAGGAGCTCTAGACCTAAAGCTATTCCTAGACTGGCTATGCCTAGCACCCTCAAATACAGTTGAGGTTAGAGGATCTAGAATTGGAATATGATATTCCATCAACCTATCCTCTAATGCCTCATTATATCTATATTGATATCGAAGATGTGATATGTCAACATTAAGTTGGTGCTCCCTCTCCACTAGCTCTTCCTAGAGCCTCGTGATCCTCACATATTGCTTCACCAACTACTGCTCTAGCCTCATCCAATCCTCCTCGCTTCGATCTAGAGGTACATCCAGAACCTCCTCCACATCATCTCCATCTCTATTGTCTCTCCTAATCTTAGGAGCCTGCCTCACCACACCCTTAGCCCTCCTCATTTGACTATCTGATCAAAGGTGTTGATGCTTATTGGGGGCCTCCTAGGTCCCCTCATCCCTAGCCTCACCATCCCCATCCCCATCAACCACCCTTCGAGGAGGTGCCCATGGTGGCTATGAATCAAACCACACATCATACTCCATGATTTTCCCTGCATCACCCACATCTAAGAGATACATCTCCTAATCAACCTCGTAGACCACCCTCCATAGCTTTATGTATGATAGCCTTGTCCCCTCTTGATATATCCTATAGAGAATTGGCTCATTTGGGACATCCTCCCTCAGCCCTAACTATTAGAGTACTCAAGAGAACATAATATACTCAACCTCACTCCAATGTCTCCCAACCACCCACCTAGCTTGATGCACTCATCATAAGTACTCCATATCCAATCCACCTACAATCCCGCCACAACCTCTATATCACTTGGGTGGATGTCAATCCAACCCACAAATCCTAGTACCACTGGATCATCCGCATTGGCTAACTTGGTTATATCTCCTCAACCATTTCCCATCCCCTAGCATAGAGCTACTTCCTACCCAATTCTACGATAAGTAAACCCTCTGGTTGAGCTATACTAAAATGCTCCCATCCCCAACACTGCAGTAGAAATATACATCCCAATCCCTTCCTCCCTCACCTCGTCATATCATATAGCTTTTGGTACACCTGTGCCAACAAGGCAGGAGCCCATGGATACACCTATCGCCTAGTGAGCATATCGTTCACTACCCCTATCAGGTTCCAAGGGAACCTACACCTAGTGTTGTTTGGGGCCACGATGTTGGCCAACATGAACATAACCAAGGTGTGGATGGCATCCAACTCCTTTTCCATAGACATGGATAAATATAGTATACTCCTACTCTCCACCTTCACATCCTGCCATACATATCCAAACATATTCATCATCTTTATCTTTTGGTTGTACCCAACCTCAACTCAGATCCCCTCCACTGTAACCTTAAGGATGTGATATACATACTCCAAGGTCATGGTCACCTCTCCCATGGAGAGCTAAAAAGTCCCCCTATCGACATCCCATCTCTTCACCAAGGCAGATATATACCCCTCATCTGCTTTCACCACATCAACTCGGGCTACCTTTGCTAGCTGTACATCCTCTAAAAAATCCCACTCCTCATTTGAAATTGCCTTCCTCATTTTAGGATTGAAATGCGAGAACCGATGCCGAGCCTCCAAAATCCTAAGCTACGGCACAAAAAAAAATATTTGTCAATAATTTTGTTAAAAAAAATCATAAAAAACATAAAACTTTTGCATTAGCCCCGAACTCTACACCCGCTTTCTCCATCGCCATAGCTACTACGCTCAAATCACTTTACCTCTTTCCACTCTACTCTCCTAGATGTAGCTTCTCAAACTCTCAAACACACAAATGAGCTTAGTTTCTTGTCCTGGAAGCTATGTGTACCTTCTTTAGGTGCCTTGAGATGCCCATGGGCATCTCCTAGTGTACTGAAGCACCCATGGGTATTTATAGAACACCCAAACATCGACGGGTATTTTTGTAGGTCAAAAGCGCTAATGGGCGTTTGGCGTCAAATTGCACAAAAGGCTAATTTTCACAAAATAGTTTCTTATCCCCACCAAATATTTTTATATTGCATCCAGGCATCTATTCCATCATTTTATTAGGTTTTTTAAATATTCCAATTGATTTAGATGCACAATTTTCATTTGTGACCACAAATTGCAAATTCACCTAGCAAGTTACAAAAGCCCTCCAAAATGGTCCAAATCTTCACAAAATGACCATAATCATCAATATCATGATTTGTACATCATTTTCACATCATTCCATATCATCATATTTGCCGCATCAAACAACATTCAAGTGAACCTTGTAGCTAGTGGGTTATTTTATATACTTGGTGATTGCAACAATTTGCATCCATGCAATTCGGTACGATGAAGAGCCTACCATAAGGCCACTTGGTCATTTTAATCATTTCATATCTTGTTGTTTGAAACCACAATCATATTATGTACTTCACATTTTGAGTGAAACCTTGTTGAGAATAATTTGCACGAAATATGTCATTGATGGCCTAGTTTGTGGGGTTAAAATTATGGACAATATCACACTTCATAATTACACATTTCCTTGACATTCATCATGGCGACTGGATTTATCTAGGGTGATTGGTTCCGATCATAGGAATTATCTGGTAGTCACTAGTTGGGCCTCCGAAGTTGACTATTTTTATCTTTGCATTTTCATCTTTTCATATCAATGACATCGAAAGGCATATTCTTCAACAACATCAAATAACCCCAAATTTGGCACAACCACATTTGGTTTTGACTTTCCCATAATAGAATACATCTTACATGATCATGGCATCTACACTTGGCAAGAATCCCTTCAAATGTTGGGGAAAAAACAAACACATTCTCCATCACACATTTTCACAAAACCCTTCATCTGTTGGGGTAAAAACAAATACATTATGTCACATTTTTCACCAATCCCCTTCCCACCATTGGGGTAAAAATAGTATTACATTGGCATCATTCATTTGCACAGGCTCGTGATATTCATCCATAAACTCATTCGCCAATTGAGGAGGTAAGCTATGCAAAATTCAAATTCTTTCATTTTTTATCTCCAAGCTCATGTTCCACATCCCAAGAGAAGTTGCTTCTACACCTAGCCAAAATAGGTGTCTCGTATTTTTGCACTACATTGTGTTTTATGCAACACAGTACAAAAAGGGGCATCTGTAGACACCAAAACCTAGCCATTTGTCTTCCATATATGCTTTCCTACCATTTTTTCCCACTATTCATGTATATTCATATATATTTATTGTATATATATATATATTTAATATTAATATTTTATATATATAATAAATATATATTTATATAAATGAATTCATCTTAGCCATCCAATTTCACTTAATCCTATCTATTCATCCACATCAATCCATGTCACAACCTAAATTTAATATCCACCCTTTGATGTGCTTTTATCTTAGCCACATGATTAGTGTCATTGAAACCCTAAGTATACCCTAGGTTGGATTATTAATATGAGCCATTTTTATGGCTCAACCCCTAAGTTTTTCTAAAATATTCCTTGGATTCCTAAGCAACTCCTGAGTTTCATGGAGCATCTTAACACACTTTCCTTCCATCTTTGCCTGCTACAGCCCCTGCATCCATCATCGTTCCTCTCGCCCTGCCATATCTACTTCTATAGATCTCTCCCCTTAGTCATTGAATGCCTTCGGGTTCTTCCCATCACTCCTAAGAACCTCTGGATGCTTCCCTCCCCATCGCTAAGCACATTTGAGTGCCTTCTCCCATCACTGAGTACCCATAGGCATTTCCTACAGCCATAAAGCACCCATGGGCATTTTACGCTAGAGATTTTGAAGTCTCCCTAGCCTCTGGGTGACTCTAGGACATTATCGCATCGATTCACTACAACAAGCTTCATCAGATCAGAGGACAACAAATACGTAAGGTAAATCTATTATTTATTATTTTATTACATGCATTTTTAGTTATATTCATGTTATTTACAACAAATAGTTAGGGTTTTGGTATTGATCATAGAGGGCCTCACATTGTGGAGCCCTCACAGGTGCTACTAACTTATTTTTTGTTTCAGTGTGTGCATATCTGGAAGTGTGACATTAGCATTGGATAACTACTTAAGCTGGAGTGGCCCAACATCAGATAACTAAAAGCGCACTCACTTCTATTGGGAGTAAGGACACGCCTGAAGACACCATCAACCTTGTTTGCTAGGATTTTGAAGAATTGTAGCCATTATATCAAAATGATTCAAAGATCCACATTATAAAAATGGAGTTTTTAGGCTCCCCCCATTAATATAAGATCATCTATTGTACAATTATGGGTTATTTATATTAAATTTATTAGCATTATTTGATGTCGCATTTTTGTCTCTTCAATTCTTACTCATATTGAGTTTTGTGTGTATATGGTGAACTGGATTATGGGATGTCTTTGTTATGTTTATTTTTCAATTTTTGTTAATGGGCCAGCCTCTCAGTTCTTCAAAGCCTCTCAGCCCTCGGGGTATTAGACAAGGTTACCCCTTGTCACCACTATTATTTCTTTTGGTAGCTGAGGGATTAAGTAGGTGTATTATAGAAGCCAAGAGGGAAGGAGCAATAAAGGAAATTAAAATAGGTAGAACGGTGGAAGTCACCCATCTAATTTTTTTAGATTATGTTCTCTTTTTCACAAATGAAATAGTAAGAGTTGCAGAGAAGTTAAAATAATATTTAGATCTTTTTTGTTTGGCAACAAGTATGCAGATTAATGCACACAATTTAAACATTTATTTTAACTTTGTGAATCAGAATCAAGTTATAATAATAGGTTAGTTTTTCCCCTTTAATAGATTTGATATTCAAGAGGGGTTTAAATATCTGGGTTTCTTTTTGAAATCTAATTACTATACTAAACAAGACTGGAATTGGTTGATAAAGAAGGTGGAAGGAAGAATTAATATTTGGTGCAACAAATATCTCTCTTTTGGAGGGAGATTGAATTTGGTCAAGTCTGTATTGGAGGCAATACTAGTATATTCGCAATCTTTGGCTCATATACCAAAAGGAGTTTTGAAAAAATAGACAGTTAAGCTATAGATTCTTATGGACAAAAAAATGGAAAGGGAAGGTATTCCCTTAATTAAATGGCAATCCTTAGCCAAGCCCAAAAACAATGGAGGATGGGGACATAAGAACATCTTCCTATTTAGAAAGGCACTAACAACAAGGCATGTTTGGAAGATAATATCAAAGGAATATTTATGGAATAATATTATGCATGAAAATTAATTGAAGAATGGATAAGAGCCTCAATTAAGCAAACATGTAATTTTCCAATCTATTGGAGGGAAATGATTTAGACATTTTATATTGTAAGGTTTTGGCAACAACAAAGGTAAAAAATAAATCATCCCTCCAAAGATTGATAAATCAAGGGCCTGGGTTTTTTTTATGGGGCTAGATAGGGGGTCCCTAAATTTTGTGGAGCAGAAGGATTACTATATATTTTTTACTCTCATTATTTTAAATTCAAGGTTGGATTGGAAGAAGGTTCTAATAATTATGCTAAAATTATGGCCCTCAAATTGTTGGTTCAGTTGGCACAATCAAAAGAAATACAAAAAATTTAAATTTATGGAGACTCATAGGGGATAATAAATTGGATGCTTGGTACTTTTAGGATGGAAAACCTGATTCTACAACCTATATTATCTAAAATAAAATAAGTTGTTGATCAAAGTGAAGCTTTTACGTTATGGCATATTTATAGAGAACTAAATAGGGAAGCAGTTGAATTCTCAAAGGAGGCACTTTAGATTGATCCAAATATGTGCTTAGTACAAGAATTCAATGAGGGCAATGCATTGCAGCTAGTCTAAATTTGTATCTAGGGGATTAATACATTCTAGTTTAAACAAGAACAAATAATGCATTTTTTTCTAAAAAAATTCAAAAGTTAGTGATTTAAAGGATATTGTTTGATAAATTAGGAAGGTGCCTAAGGATAGAACTTAACATGATAGAGATAGCTAGTTATGATGTATAAATGACCTAATTTTTAGGTCACTATTGAAATTTTGAAGAAATGCCAAAGAAGTATATGAAGAATGTAATTTCATATTTACTTAATATAAAATTACTTTTTTCGAAGAAAGAAAAACAAAAATCAATATAGAAACTAGATAAAAAAATAATAAAATTGCTTATGTTCATCATCTATTATTATTATTGAGCAATACTACTTATATACATCCGTCGTGGGGTTGTACCCGAGTCTCATCAACGATAATGCAAGTGGTATCCTTGTCGATAGACCACATACATAGATTTTATCATCTATTATTTAAGGCAACTCTCGGAAATATTAACATATTCATAAAAAAGGAAATCAAGTAACAAATAATTTTAAGAATTACAATGTTATTTTTCATTTTAATAAAATTTAAATTTTAAAAGGTAATTGGTAAAATCAAATTTTATTTTTTAATCAAAACAATGTAAAAAAAATTGTAGAAACATAACATTTTAAAAAATTTGAAAAATATATTTAATAAAAAATATTTATAATAAACAAACATAATAAATATTATTTAATTAATTTATATCATTTACTTTATATTTTAAGTATATAACTTTATTCCTTAAAATTTAAATCTTAAACCTTGAAATCTACACCTTATTTAAGGACGTTGCCGTGTTTTTCCACGCAGAGATGGATATGACACCTTCCAATAGTCATGCGAGAAACTAAGGGTAAGTGACTAATCAAGTTAGTGTGAGGTAGCTAGTTAAGGTTTGTAAATGGTTGATGATTTGTAAATATAATAGAATATGATATTAGTACAAATTTTAAGTTAGTGATGATTTTCCTTGATATCACATTAACAATAAGGTGGAATAAACTTATTAAAACAGTCCATATAATTTGAACTTTATACTTTATTAACTGTTAAAAATAATATAATAATAATCAACTTCCAAAGCGGAGATAGATAGGATAGAATAGACATGCTACAAAAGTCATGCGAGACAGTTCAGTTGAGGAGTAGTCAAAGTGGAGGAAAGAATATGCATGCTACAAAAGTCATGCGAGACAATTCAACTGACTAGTAGTCAAAGTGGAGTTTTCAAATCTTGGGCCCCCATATACATTTTTCTTCTAACGCTTGGGTTCGTTGGGAACATTTATAGTGTTTGCCACGCGAGTTGTCTTTTCAAATGCTACCAACTACATCGATAAGTTGTCTTTTCAAATGCTACTACTACATCCATATATTATTTTAATTGATTAACAGATCGAAAGTTCCTTGATTATTTATTTTTGAAGTGAAATAAAATTTTATTATAAAAATGTATTATTGAAAATAAATAATAAATACTAACAACGAAGAAAACTAAATAGCTACGGGTACAATAAAGACGAAAAAATGAGAATGGATGACCCGGGTGGGCCCCAAGCAGAAGTCTTTCCTTTCCCGTATAAAATTACGTCGTCTCTCGTTAGTCTTCTTGACTTTGGAATTCACTTTCACGCACTACCGCTAGCAGTGTAAAGGTCTGCGTCCAAGCGAAGATAGAATGCACAGGATAGAAAAATCGTGCAAGGACTGGTCAAAGTAGAGTTTTCAAATCTTTGGGACGGTTAAAGTGGAGTTTTCAAATCTTTGGGCCGCCCATATGCATTTTTCTTGTAAAGCTTGGGTGGGGACATTTGCAGTGTTAGCCTGCACTGTGGTTGCCTTTCTAGATGCTAGAACCCACATCGATATCTTAATTGAATATACGAGGTTGGAAGTATCACGGCTTTCTAATTTTTGCTATACTCCAATAAAGTAATTGGATGTAGTTAAAACAACATTATATAAAAGGATGAATACCAGATGGTTCTATACATTATTTTTAAGCAAATTTAATAGTTTTGTTTGTTTTAGTGAAAGAGGTTAGACGAATGGTTTATTTATGTATTTTTTAATCAATTTTTTTATTTATTGATATTATCTTTAAGTAAATGTGTTTTATAGGGAAAGAGGAAGAGGATAAGATCATCTAGGTCTTGGCACTCTAGGTATCTTCATTGTTCACGATGGTCATAATGCTCTGTTCCTTCATTCGATGATCTTGCAATAAATCCCATGGGATAGAATTTGGGTGGCTAAGAGCTAGCCTAAAATAGATTTCTTTGTTTGGGAAGTGATGCATAGGAGCTATCTCACTTATGATAACTTTGTGAAGAGAGTTTTTTATGGCCCTTCCAATTGCATCATGTGTAACTCCCAAGAGGAAACACTTGATTGTTTGTTTTTTCAGTGTGCATTTGTAAGAGAGTTGTGGGAAAGGTGGTTAGTCCTCTCTAAGGTTCACCTAAAATTTTAGGTGACTCTTTCTAATATCTGGGAGATTTAGAAACAAAGAAAATTCAAGAATACTTCCATTCAGCTAAGCTCGGTCTCTAGGCCCGAGTTTTATCCGGTAGCACATTTTTCTAAATAGAAATTCTAAAAATTTTAGAGAGGATTTTAGTCCAAAGGAGCCGGTTTGGCATAAAACTATTGCCAAGGTTTCTGAAACCATCAGAGCTCACTTTGGGGATAAGAAAATTCAAGATAACGAGAAAATTCCCAAGCCACAAAAGTTGGGACTATGGCAGTCCCATCCCTCGGGTTGGGAAAAGATTAATGTTGATGGTGCAACCAAGGATAACCCAAAGGCTGTAGGCTTTGGTTTTCTCAAAAGAGATTCCAAGGGGAAGATCCTCCATTGGAAGCTAGAGGGTCTTAGAAGGGCTACTAACATTAAAGCTAAAGGACTAACTATAAAACAAGGTTCTCTCAATGCTTGGGATAATGGGTTGAGAAAGATCATAGTTGAGTCTGACTCACAAATTATGGTGGGGCTTTTGGATATTATTAGAATTTTTAGACCAAAGGCTTAGAGGATAAGAAACATTGTTAGCCGAATTAAGTCCATTTGGCAGTAGTTTGAGGATGAAATCCTTGTCTATGTTGATAGATAAAATAATGTAGTGGTTGACTTTTTGGTTAAACATGGTAGTGAAAGTTCAGTTAAATACATGTTGAATTCTAATCAGGATAAGGACACTTTTGAATGGTTGGAGGTGAACCAAATGGTTCTTAGTTTGGCCAACAAATACTTAGGTAAGGATGAGAAAAAGTCTAGAGTCCACTGAGCCTTGTGGATCAATCAAGGATGAACAATTATTTGTTGGGTTTTTTTATGCCTCTTGCAGCACTCTTTGGCCCTTATGGGGATAACACTGGTAGTGTTTGATGGACTTTCATGTCTGCTACGTTACTTAGTATCAACATAAATTAGAAATGGGACTAGGTTAAGAGTTTTTACTCTTCATATGGTCCTCAATTTTTTTTTTTTTGGATATACTAATCCAAGTTTTATTTAGATTTTAAGTCTTTCCAAAAGTAGTAGACCTATGACTGTAATTTGATTTTTTTTCTATCAATAATTATTTTTAAGTTTTCAAAAAAAATTATATAAATAAATTTAAACTATATTAATAATTTTAGTTTTTTTATATAATTAGTTTATTATATATATTTTTTATTTATTTTCCATGACCCCCATAAGGTTGAGAGCTAATATTATCAATAGGGGATTAATACACACCCACACATGTAGTGTTTTGAACCTTGGACCTTACAAGATTTTTATATTTGTTAAGATAGAAAGTAATTTTTGTTAATGTGAAGTCTAATAATGAATTTTTTAATTTAATATGATTAAGTTGATTTATAATTTATGTAAAATAGATAAATTAATGTGTTTATACTTGATATAATATAGGTTGACATGGTTTTTAAAAAAATTATCTTCTATTCTTTTTAAATTACCTATTTTGTATATTTGAATTATGTGTCACTTATTAATATTACTATTTAGGTCATAAATATATTATTATTTCAACAATTCTAATTTTCATATTGACAATAATTATTATTAATGTTATAGACAATGAGAACTTGGTTCAATGGTTGGGCATATGAATGATGTAGTTTACACCAAGGTTCAAATCTCGGCAGCATAAAATGGATTATATAGCTAAATGTGATTAATTTGATGTAAAAGAGAAAGAACAACCCTTTTAAAACCCTATTTTTTAGTATTTATAATAATAATAATAATAAAATGTTATAAGCAAGATGGCTTAGTTGAGAGTTAAGAGTGGATAATATTTCTTATATATATTATATCACGATTTAATGTTTTAAGTAAATTTAACATCAATTTGTGAATCTAATTTATTCTCAATTTTTAAGTATTGGTCCTTTAATGACACCCCATAGTATAACCAACTATTAAATTTTTTTTACCAACATTTTTAATTTAATTGCAAATGATTCTTGAAAAAACAAAGATATTTATAACATTTTTATCAATTTCTTAAGAAATCTACAATGCTAAGATGACACAAACTCCAATTTATTTATTTATTAATAAGCTATGTGTTGCTTCTATTGCAGACTGCTCCCATTACAAAAATAAAACATTTCATTGCTCTCATTATATTTCTAATAAATTAATTAAAGTATATCCATCATTGCCTTTTTATTAAAAATATTCTCCATATTCCACAAACTACAAAGTTTCCATAATTGCAAATGATTCTTGAATGATGTCCCATCACGCTAGAAAAAAAAGATATTTATAACATTTTTATCAATTGCTTAAGAAATCTACAATGCTAAGATGGCACAAACTCCAATTTATTTATTTATTTAATAAGTTATGTCTGGCTTCTATTGGGGACCGCTCCCATTACAAAAATAAAACATTACATTTCGCTCCCATTACAAAAATAAAACATTACATTTCTCTCATTATATTTCTAATAAATTAATTAAAGTATATATATCATTGCCTTTTTATTAAAAATATTCTCCATCTTCCACAAACTACAAAGTATCCATTATCAATTTTTTTTTTTGTTTTTTGAAGGAACTAACAACACGAACAACCCTTACATGACACATAACCCAAACAAATAGAAGAAAAAATATAATAATCATCCATCAAAGAGGAAATGAATTTGATTATTTTTCTTCTATAGCAAAGGTTCTTCCTATAGAGTGGCAAGATCTGAGAATACATTTTTGCGCTTCAAGCTCCTGAGGTAATATTTAGTTGTGACACATTTTTTAACATCTTCATTTTGAGAAAATTGATTATCACCAATTGTTTCATAATTGACTTCAAGAATACCATTTGAGGTGCTAATATTTTTCATGGAACCATCTAGATGATCTTCAGTAACCATTTGGATTTTATTAATAATTTGATTCAAATTTTCCTTTTAAGGTTGAGTCTTTTGTTGCTCACATGATTCCTATTGGACATTCGGTATATCTATAGGATGAGCTTCTTTCTTTTAAACTAGGATATTTGAAGATTTTGAATCATTCACATGCAGGGCCTTCTTCTCCATCAAGGAGGAATCAGACCATTGGGTCATGTAAATGTACCACCTTAGGTACATAGTTAGAGTAGGAGATTACTTTAGGGGGAAGTTAGCTAGTTACTTCAAGCAATGTAATAAATGCACAAGTGGCAAGTTGTAATGTGCAAGGTGTCCCCTTGTACAACTAGGTAGAGTGTTGGCCAAGGAATCTATCTTCCTATATAAAGGGCCTCATAGATCAAGTATCAAGTCAAGTTCTTATCTAGTGCAGTGTAGTAGATAGTGGTGCTCCTGTATGGAGCACAATGTAGCTCTTTAGCTCATAGTAATGGAGTGACCATTTCCTCCATACTACATTGTAATTTCATCATTTCTATTTATAGTATATTTCAGTCATATTGTAGACTCACTTTCTTTCATATTTATTGCATCTTATTAGGACCTGTGTTAGATCTCTTCCATTGCATATATCCTCAAAATCTAACAAGTGGTATCAGAGCCATGGTGAATCGAGATAGGAGGGCCTACATCCATCATAAGAGAAGTCCAGTAGGTCAAGAGGAATAGGGAGAGAATCACCATTACACTGCACAAAAAAAAAAAAGTGAGGACTGAAATAAATCTCAGTTGTAGAAATTTTGAGATTATATTTGGCTAGAGTCTTTCCATAGAGTTGTAGAAAAACTCGTGAAGACTAGGACTCAACATTCATACCACTAGATTGACAAATCAACTAGTGAAGATTATTATCTCTAGAATTATAAATTCTTCAATTCTAGTTTCTAACAACTTATTGCAGGAAAAGGAGATTCAACAAAAGGTTGGGAAGCTTCCTACAAGAGAGTTAGGAAGAATATCTTCTTAGAATCATTCCAACACTTGCAACAACAAGGAGAAGACTGAATATTTCAAAGACCTCGAGAAAGGTCTCATTACAAGAGCTACAATCCTACAAATTATAGAAGTAAATAAAAGGCCATAATAGCCTTATAGCAGACTCAAGGAAGAAGAGACTCTAGAAGTTGAGTCATAGAAGGAGATAGGAGATTGGTGATCTCCATTCAAGATTAATACCTATAGAGTGTAGAAGAAGAAAAGGCCAAAGAAGCCTAGAAGAAGAATAGTCCAGAGAAGCCTAGAAGAAGAATAGGCCAAAGAAGCCTTGAAGAAGAAAAGGCCATAGAAGCCTTGATCAAGAAGAAGGCCATAGAAGCCTTAATTCTAAAGAAAACTTTAGAGAAGAATTCTTGATTCAGAAGTAAACTCCAAAGAAGAGTTTTTGAAGAAAATTTTAGAGAAAATTTCTTGATTCAGAAGATAAATTCATGATTCAGAAGAATACTCCAAAGAAGAGTTCCTAAAGAAAATTCTAGAAGAATTCTTGATTCAGAAGATAAATTCATGATTCAGAAGAAAACTCTAGAAAGGAGTTCCTGAAGAAGACTCCAGAGAAGAGTCCAAGAAATAGGAGATTGGTGATCTCCTTTACTGATTAAATACTTCTTTCAAGAAGTTGAAGATATCAAGAGTAGATCTCATTGAAGAACTTCCATTCTTGGAAGAAAGAGAAGGACTAGGAGAGTCCTATACAAATCCAGAAGCAATAGAATCAGAGATCCTAGAAGAAGATCTCATCACCAACACTTCTAGAAGTAGAAGGTTGAAGAAAAGGTCTCAGTTGGAAGACTAGAGAAGCTGCAAGATAGAAGACCTTGGAGAGGTCTCAAGGAGAAAAAGAAGAAGGTTTGGAGAGCCTTGTTGTAGAGCTTGTAGAAGCATCATCAAAAGAGTTCCTAGGAGAACTCATTGGAGAAATCCACTACCAAGGAGAAAGCTCCTGATAGTGAAGGACTTGGGATAATTATCGCCATCCGACAACAAGCCCAAGAGAAGAAGAATTTGGCAAGGAGTGCCAAATCCGAGAAGAAGAATTTGGCAAGGAGTGCCAAATCTAGAAGAATCCAGTGAAGACCTCAAGATATTTAAAATCTTGAGAAGAAGAAGATCTTGTTTGAAGTTAGAATTTGACAAGAAGCTTGAAGGAAGATTCAGATAGAAGAAGCCTACAAAATCCAAGATATTTGGAGATTACCTCTCACAGCAAGGAGGCATAGTTCAGAGAAAGGAGTTATCTAAATCTACAATAGAAAAGAAAAGATCACTAGAAGGATCAAGCCACCAAATCCAAGGCTCAAGACAGAAATTTCAAGGCTATAGTTTGGTGAAGCAAGAAGTTATTCTGGACAACCAACAAGAAGTTACGAATTCAACCATTGCAAGGCAACAACTTGGTGAATAAAAAACACCAAGATCTACATCTACTTTAGAAGCCATCAAAGAGGTAAGCAACTAGGGTGCAATTAGTTGAACTTCAAATTAGGGTTCATTATCAAATTCTATTAAG
Source organism: Wollemia nobilis (assembly GCA_028583015.1). Taxonomy (NCBI): domain Eukaryota; kingdom Viridiplantae; phylum Streptophyta; class Pinopsida; order Araucariales; family Araucariaceae; genus Wollemia; species Wollemia nobilis. The sequence continues at coordinate 5,852,786 of JAQPPZ010017109.1, forward strand.
CACCATATTTGGATTAAAAGTTGCAGAAAGATAGATTGCATTATAGTCTTCAAGTGCAAAAAGGGAAAATTCATTTTAAGGATTATTTGCACATTAAATAGGAGTTGGATATTTTTGAAAGAAATAAAATTATCATCTACCTATTTTCTATCTAGAAAGCAAGAAGACTATATCCTACAATATTGATTGTAGTGAAAAATTGTAGAATATTCATTAAGGGTAAATTACAGATTACTCTTAAAAGTTGTAGAGATTATTAAGTGCATCTAAAATTATTTTGAGAGTTCATTTACTAGAGCAATAAGGTGAGATTATTATTACCATTAAAAGTGCATTGGCACTATACTAGTTGATCTCTAACTAGTTACTCTCAAAAGGGTTAGTTTGTGTTTGTTGATTAAAGATCAAGGACACAAAAACTAGTAGATTATCAAAGTGTCTAGAGACACTATTTGGTGCATAGAACCTACAACATTTCATGGCCCAAATAAGCCACAAAAATTAGATCAGATTCCTCCAAGGAGTGGAGAAGAAAGCCACCATCAAAACAACAATAGAAGCTTCAAATCGAGACTTGGAGAGTCTCAGATTTAAAGTGCACTTAGGGTTTCATTAAAAGAATAAGTGCAGAATTTTCTACTTCAAAAGGGTGCATATTATGTACAAATTATTAGCTTGGTTTTACTCTTACTAAATTATCCAAGCAAAAGGAATTACTAAAGGCAAGGAGCTGCCTCATCAAAAGGAAAAGGAGCATTTCAGAAAGAGATATTCGACCCATCATATTGGTGCAAAATCTATCTAATACAAGCACCATTCTTGTCCATTCAAGAAGGACAAAAGGTCTTATAATACAAGAAGAACTATCATCCGAGAAGGTATAAGGGTAGGTTTCAAGCAAGAAAAGAAAGCCATCGAGGAGCACATATTGCTCAAGATTTAAGGTGTCAAAAGACACCATTGCTCCATGTCAAAGCATCCAGAAGCAAGCATTCACCTACAATATCAAAGCCCACATAAGGCCATTATCAATCTACATCTACATGGATAAAAAGGATAACATAAAGGTCCATATTAAAGGGTGCTCATCTACATAAAAAGGCATCAAAATCTACTTCTATCAATGTGGAATGAAGCTATTACAAAGGACTATCTACACTACAAAGGAGCACAAAAATCAACACATTGAAAGCATAGAGAATAAGGGAAAAAGGTGCTACATCCGAGGTCTCAAACTTGGAGAAGAACATCCACCAAAAGAAGCACCAAGATCAGTTACAAAACTACCATTCAGAGCTCCATAGAACCAAGGAGCATCACAACTAGCACCATCCAACATCCTCATCAAAATACCTACAAAAGAAAAAGGTTGCTTGTTGTCCAAGAAATGAAGCAAGCCAAGAAATAAGCATACGAAAGGGCAAGAGGAGTTATAACATTATTTCTAGAGTATTATAGTAAAGGTCTACATGCAAAGACCTTGAGTGCCACTTGGCACAAACATTCTAAGGTGCCATCCCAACTCTTAACGCTCAAGAAATTTCAAGTGCCTAATCAAGAGGAGTTACAAGGAATATTGAGGAGGTTACGTATGTTATATTTGCATGAGCATTGAAAGAATTCCAATTTGTAACTCCCATTCACCACTTGTCCAAAAGGAGGAATATTCCATTCTATTTAGAAGTACCCATCTTGGAGAAAGCATCAGAATGAAGTCAAAGCAAAGTCGAGCATTGAAGGCCGAGTTCATAGTAGCATCAAAAGCTGAGCTCATGGTAGAATTACATAGTAGCATCGATGTCATAGTAGCAGTAGGAAGAGAGCATTGAATACTCCTAGTCAAAGTGGTCAGATATGAAGTATCCATTGTCCAAGTAGTGTCATCAAAGAAACTAGTCGTCATTCAAGTTAAAGAGAAGCTAAATCCTACACCCATACATTGGAGATAACGGTCAAAAGAGCACTAAAGAGTGTTATCATCTACGTCTAAGAATCAACACTAGATACGTAGAGGTTTGGGGTATCACAAAGGTAAGACTATATCTTATTCCAATTTGCTTTCATTAATAGGGAGATATAAGGTATAATATAAGGTTGAAACATTAAGAGAAATCAACCATATTTGAAAGCAATATTAAAAAGGATATATATATATATATATATATATATATATATATATTAAATAGCCTAATATTTGCAATCTAAAGCATAGGAGAAATAAGGATTTCTACTTAGATAGATTAATTATCTAACATTGCAAATATCATTATTTTCTAAAATTCCATATTAGGGAGTTATAAGGAATACTACACCAAAATAGGTAGTTGGAATTTAGAAACATTAAATATCAAATTATCAAAGGCTATAAAAGAAGGTTCTATAAGGAAAATCAAGAGTTGGAAACTAATTACTATACTTGTCTCAAACTTACATTAAAGGGACAAAAGAATTCCAACAAATAGAACCTCATCAAAATAGAAAGTGCTTAAGTTCAATAGGAGAAATAAGGTGTAAAAGAAGTTGATATTTGCTATTCACAAAACTTTACAAAATCAACTCAAAATTGAACTATTATTCCCAAAAGCACTTTATCTATCATTCAACATATCCAAAATTACTAGGGAGACATAAGGTATTCTACAAAACTTGATAATAATAGCATTCATTCAAAATTTATCAAGTACTCAATCCATTTTGGAATCATAAGGTGTCTACAAATCCTACAAGGATTCTACTAATTCACATCTCTTAACTAGGGAGATATAAGGAAGCCTACAAAACCTAAGCACTAAAAGGTTCTATCAAATCAAAGTTCATAACTAGGGAGTCACAAGGGAGAACACTTTAGAAGACTCTACAAGCACTTTATACTCCATTCCAAGAAGCCATAAAGATGTCCACCTCAAGTAATACAGTAAACAATGACATGAACAACACTATTAGAAAAGAAAGAGCAAGTGTCATAAAAAGTGGAATCAAGAATTCACTTATAAAATCTGAAGGAAACTTAGATCCTATTTCAAAAAGGATACATAATGAAGCTCTAAAAGATAGGTTTGAAATGATGGAGCACTATCTACATGCTCGACTCACTGAAGCAATTGACAATGGAAAGAATGACATTCAAATTCCTTTAGAATACGAAAGCATACTATACATGGCACTACTTACATTCAAATGTTATAAGGATGAAAATGTAGAACAGAAAGGATTGATAGAATTACTTAAGCTAAAAACAGAGTTAGATGAATCATCACTAGAAAAGATATTTCAATCCTCATGCAATATTAGTACTTCAAGTTCTACTAACTCAAAATCTTATCATGATGCTCTAAGTGTATGTTCAGAAGCTTCTATACAGGACACAAAGAATGATGACAAGGACAAAAGCAAAGAGAAAATTTCTTTGCAAGAATCAGGTGATAGCACATCCACCTATGAAAGTACTGACTCCAATAAAGAAGAAGAAGAAGAACCAATGCAAGAAGGCATACAATGCAATGTGAATTAAAGAGGACCAGATCAAGCTAAAGAACATCTGAAGACAAAGATCCATATTGAAGATTGAAATCTTCAATACCCAAATAATGTAATACAAGGGGGTGTTAGAGTTAGAGTATATTACATCATTTGGGTCATGTAAATGTACCACCTTAGGTACATAGTTAGAGTAGGAGATTACTTTAGGGGGAATTTAGCTAGTTACTTCAAGCAATGTAATAAATGCACAAGTGGCAATGTGCAAGGTGTCCCCTTGTATAACTAGGTAGAGTGTTGGCCAAGGAATCTATCTTCCTATATAAAGGACCTCATAGATCAAGTCAGTATCAAGTCAAGTTCTTATCTAGTGTAGTGTAGTAGATAGTGGTGCTCCTGTATGGAGCACAATGTAGCTCTTTAGCTCATAGTAATGGAGTGACCATTTCCTCCATACTACATTGTAATTTCATCATTTCTATTTATAGTATATTTTAGTCATATTGTAGACTCACTTTCTTTCATATTTATTTCATCTTATTAGGACATGTGTTAGATATCTTCCATTGCATATATCATCAAAATATAACAACATCGACCTTTGTGGATCATTATAAACTTTTCTTTCAAATACAATAGGATTCTCTGGAACATCAGATGGTGCTCTAGTAGTGTCTTGATGTTGTTCCTACTAAGTTGTCTTCTTATAACAGGCATCTATGTGAGGCTCCTCTTTCACTTGCTAAGCTTCATAATACTCTTATTTTTATTTTGGATGATAAGTTCCCTAGTCTTGATGGCTTTCCCTACGAGTTTTATAAAGCTACTTGGAAGTTTATTGAACCTAATTTTCTCAATGTCTATAATGAAGCATTAGCCAATAACTCTTTGGGTAGTATTATCAATTGTAAAAACATTAATTTCATTCCCAAATTTGGGTAATCTTGAGCTTATCACTAGTTGGAGATATATTACTCTGCTTAATGATTTTTATAAGATTTTGGTCAAGGCTTTAGCTCTTCGTATTCTAAACATTCTTCCTGTGATTATCAGACTAGAGTAGATGGGTTTCGTTAAAGGGTGTTATATCTTGGATAATCTTATTGATGTTTGGGAAGGTTTAGAATGGGCATGTATCTCTGGCCAAAAGCAACTTTTCCTTAAGCTCAACTTTGAGAAATCGTATGATCATACTGAGTGTAATTTTATTTTTACCATGCTCTAAACTCTTGGGTTTGGGCCCTTTTTTATTAAGGCTATAAATATGTTATTTTTTTATGCTTCATCCTGTCTTACTATTAATGGGCATAAGTCATAGGATTTTGGTTTATTTCATTCTATTCACCAAGGCTATCCTTTGGACCCCTTGTTTTACATCCTTATGGATAAAGCTTTTGGTTATCTTCTTGCCAGTTAAACATCTAAGGGGTTGGTCAAAGGAATTATTTTTTCTAATATGCCCACTCAGCTTATTAATGGGCATTTTGTAGATGATTCTTTTCTCACTATTAGTGAGGATGAAGTTTATGTTTCAACTACTTTGGCTTGTTTGGACACTTTCTGTAAGGCCTTTGGTTCCAACATCCAATGGTCTAAGTCTCTTTGTTTCTACCTTGCTTCTTCTACTCTACTTGCTTGGCTTAGATATTTCTCGTGGCATTGGCTTTAGAGGGGTGAGCATTTTAAGTTCTTAGGAATTCCTTTTGCTTTTGACTCTTCATCCTATGAACTCTGACAATATGTTATTGATAGAATTGAAAATAAGATTTCTTTTTGAGATGCACATCCCCTTTCTCTTACTAGTAAATTTCAGGTTTGCACTAAGTTTCTTGCTACCACCCATGTTTACTATTCCTCATGTTGGGCCAGGGTTATGCATAGTGGCTATTTATCAACAAATTGGCTAAAATTAGGATTTTTAAAATTTGGAATTGGCTAATATGTAGGACCCTTGACCAGGGCCCATTATCCAGAAAAATTTGGGTGTAAATTTTTTTTGGATCAATTCGCCCCAATTTTATAATAATTTGACCATTTTAAGTTTAAATTTCCAAAATTGCCCCTAGTAATAGTGAATCTTCTACATGCGTTTGGACACAGTTCGCCTAGATTTCAAAATTGATTCGCCATTTTTTTATAAATACATTTTGGGGCTGATCCCTTACGCATAACCCTATGTTGGGCCCCTTCTAATAATTCTTATAATAAGTTGGTCGAACTCCTTAGGGATTTTCTTTGGGCCAAGGGGAATAATTTGTGTGGTTTTCATCGAGTTGCTTGGGATATTTGTTGCATGCCTACTGATAAGTGTGGAATGAGTATTATTGACATCTATAGGCAAAGCATTTCTTTATGTGCTAAGTGGGTGGTTAAAGCTATTGAAGGCCTTGAAGCTTGGAAGGTTTTAATTCACCATTGTATCTCTTCAAGGTTGCGTTATGGATGTAAAGCTTGGGCTAATGTTGACCTTCACACTCTTATCATTACTTTTGACCCAGTTAAGATTCATGGCTCCTTTGTTGTTAAAAATATTTGGTAGGATTTTGAGATAGTGAAACCTCATCTTTGTTGGATTGGTGATGGTTTTCATAATGTTATTTCATTCAATTCTCAAAATATATGGTGATCTCCTAGTTTGTCTTACTCTTCAGTTCTTCTTGCTGATATGCCAAGGGTTAAAGCTTTGATTCTATTTTGTGAAGACATTTGCTTTATTAAAAATTTAGTGCATTCTCAATATTGGATTCCTTGGCTTGACCTCAAGCGTAAATTTAATCTTCAAAAATTGGATCTTCCTTCTATTCTTAAGATCTAAGAGCTTATGTCTGATGTCATGTTGCATAAGCTCAGTCTTAAACCCTTGATTCTTGGTGGAGGTATTAACGTTGGAATGTAGATACTCCTTTCAAAAACTTCTCTTCTTCCTTGCTTTATCAACTTCTTAGTCCTATTTCCTTTGATATTGACAATCTTAATGAGATATGGTAGACTCACTCTATCTCTTATACTTGGATTGCTCATTTGAATCGTATCTAGCATTCTAATCTTGAATCTATGATCACTTTGGTCTCTTATTTATCAAGGTTTCTTATGGGAGAGAGGCTTAGTGGGGTTGGTCTTCCTAATCCTAAGTGTCCTAATTGTGGTCACTTTGAAACATTTAAGCATATATTTTGGTTCTTTCCTTGTGCTAAATTTTCTTGGGCTTGGATTCACTCATTGTTTAAACCTTTTCATCCTAAGTTCTTCATATGGTAGATGATTTTTTTTGTGACAATAGTTTTTGGTCTGCTTACATCGCTACTCTATAAAATTTCTTTTGTGTGATTATTTTGTTTTAGATATGGAAGTCTAGGAATGCTGTTATCTATTCTAGAGATTTAATTTCTTTACAATTTTTTATAAATAAAAATATTACGATGCTTTATGTTGTTACCATTAAAATCCATTCACATGCTTTGATGAATCTTATCGAGTATTAGCACAAGATTCCATGCACTATCAGTATTTATCTTGACCTCCCTTCACATCAAGGTCCCTCAGTTTATCCAAGGCCTCAACATAGTAGGTCGAGGGGACGACGTTCATTGACCTTAGGTCTTTCTACAAATTTTCATAGTAGAGCTCAATCTCCTCTTAGATCTCACAACAGGTATCGTTCGTATTCATGCTCTCCAAAGCGTGGTTGGAATCTTATGCATGGCTCAACTGATCATGGTACTGGTTGGAGCCCTATCTCATCTCATCGATTGGTTACATCTCCTTCCACTCCTACTCGTTCTACTCCGTTGCCACATTTAGCTTTGATCAATTCTACTTCCCATGGATAGGATATTATGGTTCCTTTGATGAACGTGATTACTCCTGATAACTCTTGGTCCATCGATCTTTCTGTGCATAATCTCATGGTTTGGGCCCTTTTGGAAAAATAATGATCCTCCTCCTCCTTTGGGAGGAACTCCTTGTGCTTAGTTATGTTGTTTTTTCACCCTTTTAAGGGTTAGGTTTTTATTTGGCCTTAGACCTTGTATTCTAGTTTATTTGGTTGTTCTCAAACTTTGGTTTTGGTGCCCTATTTAAGGTTTTTATCGTGTGAGTGGCCTTAGACCCCAAGCTATGATCTCTCCAAATCTTTTTTTTTTTTACCTCTTATTAGTTCCAATTAAAATATTTGTAATAAACAAACATAATAAATATTATTTAATTAACCTATATAATAATTATTTACTTTTATATATATAACCTTATTCCTCAAAATTTAATTTTTTTTTTGAAAAATAATTTAAAAAAACTTGTATTAAAACAAATATCATTTACAAGTTGGGATGAGACTTCTCCCAACCTTAGCCAAAGAGAACACATGTTTACAATAGTAAAATAATATTTGCATTGGAGCCAAATATCTTAAACCATATTTCTACAATGGTTGTTCACCTATTTACAATTGTAAAAGAAGATCTACATTGGAGCACAAATATCCTAAACCATATTTATGGAATGGTTGTCCAAATTAGCTAAACACTAGATTTGCTCACCAACCTGCCTAATAATCTCATCCTCAATAGCCATATCACTATGCCACTAAACCCCTACCTCCTTCTCAGTGCCCATCTTAGCCAGGAATTCTACCACTTTATTTAGATCTCTACTCACATAAACTGGTATCACATAATCTAATTCCCTCCATAATTATTTAATCCTCAACCTCTATGTCTTCAAAGTAAATTTCCTCATGCAATCTAGAGATCCAACCATTATTTGAAAATCTGATTCTAGGATTATCCTCCTGTAACATTATTTTACTACCCAAATAGAAGTATATTTAATATCCAAGGCTTTCGATTTATTTTTTTTTGCCCTTACCAAGCCTTGCAGTTCCCAATAGAGCACTATTCCAACATGATTCTAGAAAACCACTCCAATTCCATATCTACCTGAATTGTCTTTTGCAGCTCCATCAGTATTAATTTTAATCCAACCTTCTAGGGGTGATTTTCAACTAGCTATGTCCTGCCCCTCTTGCACTTCAACTTCCTTCTCTATTGTCCCTATAACAACCTGAGTTTTCTCTTTAGCATACACTACCATAGTTCCTGTGCATTTTCTCCAAATGACCTACCAAACTCCATCTAAATATGAAAAGGTTTCTTTAAAAATTCTACCATTTCTCTCCAACCACACTTACCACCAAATGAATTTTAATCCAAACTCCCAAAAAATACAAAGATATTTAGATTTAAATCTACCCCTCTTCCATATTTCCCAAATATTAATCTAATTCAAATCACCATTAACTCAAATTTTATAATATAAAAACCATCTCTCCTAGATTTGGTGCATGAATGGGTACTCAAACATCAAGTTATCAGCTATTTATTCACTCTTGTAGCATAAAACACATTTATATGGACCAATGATTCCCCTACATCTGAGATTATCAAAAGTAAGAATTCCATTATGCATGAATTGCTAGGCAAAAAAGTTTACTTTGGCCAACCCTTGGACTGCCAAATCTTTCTCCAATCCTCAACCTGATATGCATGAGGAGGAGGCTCTAGAAATATCTTATCATATCCATACTTCATTGTGTAGAAACCAAGGCTACCATAGCCCCAAGCTAATTCATCCTTTTCATCTCTACCTATGATAAATATTTCTGCCAATATTTTAGTCATAATGGGTGTCAAATCCAAAGGGATTAAAATTGTCCACTCATCCAACTTCTTAAATTGCTTAAAATTATAATCCCCCAACTGATTAGTATTGAAATAATTTTCAATTTGTACCCAATCCCTAGTTTCCATCGTTATTTTTATTAGTTGCAATTCAAGGAATTCAACAATGATAGGTGGATATTAATCCCATGAATCTATCCAAAATCGTACCTTCTCCCCTCTCCCACTTTCCAAAATAATCCATATTTCACTACCTGATATCCTAACTTAAGATCCTGCCACACTAAGGATCCATTACCATCCAAAAGGAAATGACCCACCTTGTTTGTGTTTACCTGTCCCAAATATTTACTAGTTAAAATTCTATTGAATAAAGAAGTTGGTTGGGAAATCCACCTCCAGTAAAGCTTTCCAGCCAAAGCTTTGTTATTTAACTTGATCTTCTCAGTCCCAAACCTCCTTTTACCTTGGGTTGTCTTACTTTCTTCCAACCTACTAAGGCTCATTTCCTCTCTCCTTTTACTCCTTCCCATAAAAATTTTCTAGCCATCTTGTCCAACTCTTTCCATATGGTATGTGGGGTAGCAAGGATAGAAAATTATAAATTGGCATGGCCTGAATGACTTATTGTAAAAAATTTAATCTAACCCCATAGCTTAACCATTTGTGATACCAATGATTAATTCTTTCCTTGATACAATCTAAAATATTCCTCTAGATATCTATTTTTAGTTTTTTAAAATGCAAAGGGACCCCCAAGTATACCACTAGGAGAGAATTCCTTGTGAATCCCAAGATATCTAAAATTTTGTCCTAAAGCATTTTATCAATATTGAAAAAGACCACTTTGGATTTTTTTATCATTGATGACTTGGTTTGTGGCCCTAACATAGACATTAAGTGTATCTCTAATCATTCTTGCTTCCCTGAAGTTGGCCACTCTCACCAATCCTATGTCATCCACAAACTGTAGGTGAGTCAAAACTTCCTCACCCACCTTGATACCTTTTAGAAAACCTTTTTGTCTTCTCCTCAAGATGAGTCTACCCAAGCCTTTAGCCAATATGAAAAAATATAGGGGGAACAAGGATCTCCTTGACGAAGGCCTCGAGTAGCTCCAAACGATTGTGAGGGAAGAACCTTGATTAACACTGAGTATGTCAGAGTAGAAACATATCTCATGACCCATTCTATCCAATCCTAAGAGAAACCAAAGGCTACCATCATCTTTGACAAGAAGCTCCACTCCACCCTATCATAAGCCTTTGACATATCCAATTTTATGAACATTCCTCTATTACCATATGTTTGCATTGAATGGATTGCCTCCTTAGATAGAACCATACGATCAAATATTTGCTTACCCTCTAAAAAATCTCCTTGTTCCAAGGAGATAATGCTATGCAGAAGAGGTTTTAGTCACTCAATAATTACCTTTGTGATTATTTTATATATGACATTGCATAAGGCAATAGGTCTATAATCTGAAATATGCCCCCACTCCTCTCCTTTTAGAATTAAGGCAATGAAAGTATAATTTAATGCTTTAAGTATTCTTTTACTACCTTTGGACTCCTCTATAACAATCATTACATCCTCCTCCATATAATCCTAGAAGGCCTAAAAAAATTCAATTGGAAATCCATCTGGACCTAGTGTTTTTCTAGTGCTCATTCCAAAGACTACATTCTTCAGTTCCTCTCTATAAATGGGTTTAAGTAGGACCTAATTTTCTTCTTCAGAGATAACAAAGGGTATGACAACAAGAACTTATTTTTTAACCTCTTCATCTTGCACCATAGTTTCCTTAAATAGTTTAGAAAAATAATCCATTGAATGGAAGTGCATACCTAGAATTGTATCAAATAAGTGTCCATTCTCATCTTGAAGAGCTTCCATGTTGTTTGTTTCTCTCCTATAACATGCAACCTGCTGAAAAAATTTGGTATTTTTATCACCTTCTAATAACCAAGAGGTTTTACTCTCTATTTCCAGTAGGTCTCCTCTTGGTTGTCAATGTCCTCAACCGCTTTATGCAATGCATCATCCTCTTCTTTGAGCTACTCTATAATTGTTCCTTCCCTAAAATATTTTTGAACCTCATCCCATTTGGCCACCAATGGAGCTCTTTGGTCTTGGAAGTCTATCTTGTTAGCTCACCTCCATTGTTTTAGTTGATATTTGACATAATAAATTTGTTTGTGGAATCTAAATATTGTTGTCCCATATTCTGGGTGGCCTTATTCCCACCACTATGGAATTTTATTTTTAAGTTCCTCTTTTTGTAACTAAAAGTTTTCAAATTTAAATTGTTTGTGATGCTTCACTGTCTTGATCCCCCCTTCCAACAAAATGAGAAAGTGATTTGAAATTGGACCCTCCAAAATTTGAAATTTTATGTTCCATTTTACAAATGCCTCCTCTAAAACCAAAAAATGATCTAACTTCACCTCCCTGCTATGTGGCTCCCTCCTCTTATTAGTCCAAGTATAATTGGTTCCAAGGCATCTAATATCCACCAAGTGTAATGCCTAGACTTGGGCAATCAAAAATCGAACCCCTAGGTCCAAAATTGGGGTTCCCCCTCCTTGATATCTAGAGGATAATTAAGCATTCAAATTCATAGAAATAATCCAATCTAACTCTTCCCTTGAGACTCTCATGTTATGCACATCTTTCCATTGATGCATCTGACCATCTAGGTTTTGAGCCCCATAAAAATTTGTGATTAAAACATGTTCATTTGTGAAATTGTTCATAAAATATGATGTGAGGACACCCCTCCAAGCTATATGTTCTATTGCAGTCCATTCAAGAGAGTTCCAAAAAGTAACTATCCCCTTTAAAGCCCCTTGGGCAGCCACTTCCATATGAATAGCACCCCTCCAAAGTCTATTTACTATTTTACACAAGATCCAACGACATTTTTCTCTCCTGGATAAGCAAAAAAATTGTTTTACATTTTTATAATATTCTTCGAACAATAAATTGATGGGTTCTACTGTTTAAACCCCTAACATTCCATGATTGTATAATCATTGGTTACCTTGAGAGCAATAAAAATCTATTGGCCTCACCGATCCTCCAGTGACCAGTTTGTCTCCTTGAATTGCTATCAATTAATTATTTGATTTTCTACCCACTCCTTGAGAGTTGCTATTTTTTATCTCTTTTCCACATGATTTATCCCTAGATTTGGCCTTTCTCTATTATTTTATGTTATACCCATGATGACATCCTTAATTATCGATTGCTCTTGGTTATGCACTATCAATACCCATGCACTCTCTGATTGCGATAACTCACTACACTCAATTACCTTCTCTATGATGGGAGGAGATGAAAGAGGGGCTTGAACATGGCTATTATTATTTTCGAAGATCAAATCCCACTCTTTGGGGTTGAACAAATAATATTTCCAAACCATGATCCATATTTATTGATTCAAAAGCCCTATTTCCATTGGCAAGTAAAGAAAAAAAATAATAAAATATTCATTGCTTATAAATCACAAGGAATACTCACCAAGAGGCTCCTAGTTTTGCTAGACCCGAGAATGCAAAAAATTTAGGGAAGGGTGAATACCCATGAATTTACAGATCAAATCATGATTGGCTCTATATAAAATTATTTCTTCGACCATCCTTTGCTTAATGATAATATTTGGCCTTGATTATGACTATGGTAATCATCCATTAACTCGTTGAGATGTTGATCTATTTCCAGCAACCATAAAGAGCATTTTTAATGTAGTTTTTTGTGCTTCTTCAGTCTTTGATGGAGATTTATCCTTTAACAATCTGTAAAATAACTATGTCTCTCTAAAATAGGATTCAAAGGTGTCCCCATTGGGCCCTCCTAGGCAACAATATTTTCTTCAAGTTCATAGTAACCAAAAATATCTTTGACTGCCCAACTAATGCCCTAGTTTTCTCTTCCAAAGCTCTTCCAATAATTCACAAATTTTATTAGACCAAAAATTTAAACTTTAAACCTTAAGATCTCCACCAATTTAAACCATGTGCTATCGGCAGTTGCACTATTTTTCCAGGCAGATATGGATATGACACCCTCAAAAATTCATGCGAGAAACTAACTTCGTGCTATTAATTTTCCACGTGGAGATAGATAGGATAGAATTTGCATGCTACAAAATTTGTGCGAGATAGTTCGTCTGAGGAGTAGTCAAAGTGTAGTTTTCAAATATTTGGGCTCGTGAGTAGTTAAAATTGTGTGAGATAGTTCGTTTTAAGGAGTAGTCATAGTAGGTTGGAAGAGTTTTTTAATTTGATTTTAATAAAAATAATAAAATTGGGGTCACCCATATATAATTTTCTTTTAGGGTTGGGTGAGAACATTTATAGTATTTGTTAAGTGGTTGTTTTTCCAAATACATAGTTCATTTGAGTAGTCCTAGTAATTGGTTGAAAGGGTTTTTTACATTAATTTTAATAAAAATAATAAATTTTGGGTTACCCATATACATGTTTTATTCTAAAAAATAGGGTTGGGTGAGAACATTTATAGTATTTGGTAAGTGGTTGTCTTTCCAAATACTACCACCTACATCGGAGATTGAAAGTATCATGGTTTTTTATTGATGTTATTTTTATTTCAATAAAATTATAGGAACCCTACCTAGGTGTTGTAGGTGAGTTGGAGAGGAGAGGACAATCCTCCAAAGGAGGTCCCAGGTTCGAATCTCCACCCTACCAAAAAGTTGAATTGGGTACCCAAAATCTAATTGATAATGTTGGTGCGGGCAAGGTCGAGTGCGACTCTCGGGTGACTTTGATGGTGTAAAACCCCCTGTTCATGATCTCTCAAACCAAGGCAGCCCCGCAAGGGGTTTTTCTCTAAAATAAATTATAGGAATCCTACATGTTAAGAAGAGGAGTATGTGGAACTAAATTTTATCATAAACTTCTTTCAATAAAATTTTGGAAACTTTACATAAGAAGAATAGTATTAAAGTGGAACTAGTTTTTATCATGAAATATGTTATTGAAAATAAATAGCTTATATAAACCACACAACATCACATAAACCAACACTACAACATCACATAAATAAGTTTAAAAATAAAAAATCCAACTACCCTTATATAGTACAACTTCAAGCTACGTCTACGTCGCTAGTTAAGAGTAAAAAACTAAGTGACAGGGTGGGCCCCAAGCAAAAGTCTCTCTCTTCCCGTATAAAATTACCTCGTCTCTCGTTAGTCTTATTGACTTTGGCTTTCACTTTCAGTTAGTACCACTAGCAGTGTAAATGTTTGTGTCCACACGGAGATAGAATGCACATGCTAGAAAAATCATGCGAGGACTGGTCAAAGCATAGTTTTCAAATATTTGGACCACCCATATATATTTTTCTTGTAAAGCTTGGGTTGAGACATTTGCAATGTTAGCCATGTGGTTTCCTTTCTAAATTCTAGAACCCACATCGATATATTAATTGATATATTAATTGAATATACGATGTTGAAAATGTGAGGGTTTTCTAAATTTTTCTATATTGTAGTAAAACAGTATTCCATGGGGCTGCATCCCCCAAGGGATGCGTCCCCCCATCCCCCATGTCCCCCATCATGGGGGATGGCATTGGGGATGTTTCCCCCCATACCCCTTTTTGGGGATGACTGGGAAACATCCCCAGGTATGCCTGAGGCCTACATCCTCCCATCCATGGGATCTCCCCTATTTTAGGGCATCCTTAGGGATGGCCAGCCATCCCCAGGGATGGCTAGGTCCCTTTGGGGATGCTTAGACCATCCCCGGGGATGGCCTAAGCATCCCCAAAGGGACCCAACCATCCCCGGGATGACCCGAGAATCCCCAAAGGGACCCAACCATCCCCGGGGATGGTTGGCCATCCCTAAGGATGCCCCAAAATAGGGGAGGTCTTGGGGATGGCTGGGTCCCTTTGGGGACGCTCATACTATCCTCGGGGATGGTTGGGCATCCCCAAGGATGGTTGAGAACCTTTGGAACGTACCCAACCATCCCCAAGGATGCCCAAAAATTCCTAGGGATGGCCTGAGCGTCCCCAAAGGGACCTAACCATCCTCGGGGATATCCTGAGCGTCCCCAAAGGGACCAAATCGTCCCCCATGGCTGGGCATCCTTAGCCACAAGAAAAACTAAAAAAAATTCAAAATGAAAATTTAATCTGTTCTTTAGTACATTGTTGAAAATGATGACTTTCCACAAATGAAAAATTAAAGCAAAATTTACAGTATTCTAAAATTACAGTATTTTAAAGCAAGTCCTCAGCTAATCCATTTTATGAAGATTAAAGCAAAAGTTACAATATTCTAAAATTACAAGTGAGGGATAAATATTGTTGATATAATAAGCGAAGATCACTAAATAGCATAAAGAGTAACAAAGAGAGACCCTACTCATACTAGTGAAAATTACTTAGAAAGAAAGGAAGTTTCTTAATGTCTGTAGATAATCAAAGCAAGTATTTGGACTCAAATACTACATTGTGTAATGAGAGAGCTGGAAATAGCGTTCCAAAGAAAAACCAAGAATACAAAATTAATAAGCACAAATTTACAAAATCCCTTTAAACAAGGTTAATCAAAATCTTTTGAGAAGGAAGCTTACAAGGAAAAAAATAGTTAAATTGTAGGATGTTAAAAAGTGAAACAAGCAAGTTTTACAAGACTCTATACATCGTGCCTCTTGACTGTATTTTTGAAAATACTTTTAGATCATGGCTTTACATGTCTTAATTTAGGTTCATAATTCATAAAATCATGTAAGGTAAAAATATGATGAAGTTGTTGGCTAGTAAAAGTGGCATGATAACTCTTACTGGAATGGCCCTTTATTTGGTGGGGTACCTTGGTCCAAAATGCTTCTATTGCTGGTTTATCTAATGTTCAAGAATGAATATTTTGTAAAACAAATAGCATCCAATTAGATTCATGTTCACTATTTTGCTTTTACGTGTGTTCCTTTGTTGCTATAAATGGTTATTGATTTGTTGTAAAGTGGCCTAAATTGTTTGCTTTGCATACAATTCCATTGAGAAAATACATATGAGGAATGTTTGGCATCAACTTGTCTTATTCTTACAAAGAGACAAATCCCATTGAGTTTAGGACATTGACTTCAATGAGAAAATTGTAACTTTTGCTTTAGGACATTGACTTCAATGACAAATCCGCTTATTTTAGAATATTATAACTTTTTATTTAATCTTCATAGAATACTGTAAATTTTTCTTTAATTTGTTCTTTATGTTCTTTAGTACATTGTTGAAAATGATGACTTGTAAAAGCTGAATAATGTGGTATTCATTACTTTAGCAATAGCAACTAATTTGGTTAACTATTAGAGATTGGCAGATTGCATTTGATATCCTTGGCTGAACCTTCAAGTTATATTTGTTGAAACAATGAAATGGCTACACTTAGTAACTAATATCAATATGAATATCCTAATATCATTTTTGTTGTGTGTAGAATTATGAATGTCAAGATTATTCTAAATTTCTAAAATATTTCAATTTTCATAGTATTATACCAGCCGTCCCTCCTAGCCATCCCCGAGTTATTCCCTAAAATTTTGTTGTCATCCTCTACCGACCCCCGAAACCCATCCTCCCATCCCCCATCGCCCCGTCCCCAAGGCTCATGGAACCTTGCAATAAAGTAATTGGATGTAGTTAAAACAATATTATATAAATTATATAAATAGGTAGAGGATGCATAAATATGGTTTCATACATTATTTTAAAGGGAAATTAAAGATTTTTCTTTGTTTTATAAGAATGGTTTATTTCTATTTTTTTTATCAAAAATATTTTATTTATAAGATTTTCGAATAAAGATGCTTTATAGGGAAAGAGAAAGAGGATAGGATCACCTAGGACCTTGGTATTCTAGGTGTTTTCACTATTTATGGTGGTTATAATTTTTTTCTCCCTCCTTTTTTGATCCTACAAGATGCCCCATGGGATAGAGTTTGGGTGGCTAAGGACTGGCCTAAAATAAAAAAAATTCTTGGAAAGCGATGCATAGGAACTATCTCACCTATGATAATCTTATGAAGAGAGGTTTGTATTTTCCTTCTAACTACATCATGTGTAAATCCAAGGAGGAAAAACTTGATCATATGCTTTTTCAATGTGCATTTGCAAGAGAGTTGTGGAAAACGTGGTTAGACCTCTTTAAGGCTCACCTAAACTTTTAGGTGACTCTTTCTAATATCTAGGATATTTGGAAATGAATAAAATTCAAGAATATATCCATTTAGCTAGGTTGGTCCTTTGCTCGAGTTTCATCTAGCAGCACATTTAGTTGGAAATAAATTCCAAAAAATTTAAAGAAGATTTTAGTCTAATGGAGGTGGTTTGGCATAAAATTGTCACCAAGGCTTCTGAAATTGTCATAGCTCACCTTAGGGATAAGAAAATTTAGGAGAATGAGGTGACTCCCAAGCCACAAAACTTGGGACGATGGCATCCCCCTCGCCCTTGTTGAAAAAATATTAATTCTAATTGTGTAACTAAGGATAACCTGAGGGTTGTAGGTATTGGTTTTTTCAAAAGCAATTTCAAGGAGAAGATCCTCCATCGGGAGCTAGAGGGTCTTGAAAGAGCTACCAAAAATGAAGTTGAAGGAATGGCTATCAAACAAGCTTCTCTCAATGCTTGAGAGAATGGGGTTAGAAATATCATAGTTGATTTTGACTCATAAATTATGGTGGGGCTTCTAGATGTTATTATAAATTTCAGATCGAAGGCTTAGAGGATAAGAAATATTGTGAGCCAAATTAAGTCCATTTGGCAGTTGTTCTAGAATGCCATCTCGATCTATGTTGATAGATAAAATAATGCAACAACTGACTTTTTTGTTAAACATGGTAGTGAATATTCGGTTGGATACATGTTGAATTCTAATTAAGATAGGGACACTTTTGAATGGTTGGAGGTGAACCAAATGATTCTTAGTTTGGCCAAAAAATGCTTAGGCAAGGATGATGATAGGTCTAGAGTCCATTGAGCCTTGTAGACCAATGGAGGACGAACAATTATTTGTTGGGTTTTCTGCTGCCTCTTATAACAATCTTTAGCCCTTTTTAGGATAGCACTAATAGTATTTGCAGGACTTTCAAGCCTCCTACATTACTTAGAATCAGCATAAAGCAGAAATGAAACCAGGTTAAGAGTTTATGCTCTTTAGATGCTCTTTAGATGGTACTTAATTTTTTGTTATTTTTGAAGATATTAATCCGAATTTTATTTAGATTTTAAGGCTGGCCAAAAGTGGTAGACCTATGACTCTAATTTGACTTTTGTTATATTAATAATTTTAGGTTTTTTTATTTTATTTTACATATAATTAGTTTACTATATTTATTTATTTATTTTTCATGATCCCTCTTAAAGTCGAGAGCTAAGCTTATCAATATGGGATCACGGTTTGAACCTTGGACCTTACAAGATTTTTATATTTGTTCCATCGCTTGAATTTTATTGGCACAAACTCTAAATTTGTATGCTAGATTTATGTCTTAATGGTGCTAAATAAATATAAAATTAAGAATAGAAATCATTACTTTAATTTACTTGCCAGTTATATCTAGGGCATTGTGGAGCAAGTGTAAATGAGATGCAATTGTACAAGCACCACTTTAATTTAAATCCTCTTGTTTTAAGATGACCTATAATAATATGATGTAATTTATTATCATGAAATAATTTGGTTATTAAAATACTATGATAATTTTTTAGTTACAAGTTAAACAATAATAACTTATAAATTAAATTAATTTTTAATTATAAATTAAAAAATTATTATTATTATTATTATAATCTATTTTTATTGATATTATTTATTTATAAAGTTGATTTAAATATCATATGCTATAATTTAATTAAATCAAACATTCCTTTCGATGAATTATTTCCATGAATTACTTCCACTTTTTCTATTTGTCAAAGATTTTTCTTACCTCCTTTGAATTGCTACTTTTTATTCTCAAAATCATGATATCACATTCACATAGATAAAATATCCCTCAACTTATTACCTTTTAAATCTTACCAAAGTAGAAATCAACAATTTTTTAACACCACAGTTCCTTCTCTATAGATATGATGGCATAATTTGTATGCTCTTTGGGGATTTCTCTGCACGGCATGTCCACTGAAACGTTCAATCATGCAAAAGGAAACCTCACATATAGGTATTGCTCATTTAAGTACTCTACAACTTTTAAACTACCAATACTTCATATCTTTGCATTAATCATGCAGAGCCTAACCCAAGTAAGTTCTAGTAAGTTCAAATACATACGGCATTTTCTCTTGGATTGTGTTAGGGTGGTGAATCAGCTGGCGGTTATTCCAGAGGCAATGAACCAGGCGGCCGTGGCGCAGGACTAAAGAAATCATAGGTTTCGTAACGAGCAGTGCAACTTCCAAGGTAACCTACACCTCCAACATATGTACCATTGGTTACCCGTAACAGTGTGCTTATTGCGTCTGATAAGCATTTTTTGCAGTCGTTAATGGAAATGTCCATCCAGCACTGAACCAGACCGTTAATGTTGGTGAGCATCCAAGAATCGAAAGTTTTTCCAGTAGAATATCTTTTGGGCGACGAAGGGGCGGCATCAGACAAATTTGTGAAAAGTTCCCTCACGGCCTTGCCGAAGGCTTCAGGATCCGTGGCCTTGCCTACGTTGTGGGGCACGCCGGCGTAACTTGTGTCCAATACTCCAATGAAGCTGTAGTTCTCGTAACGCAGGAAGCATTTGTCGAACCAAAATTTACCGCCTACGGCATTCCCGCACGATTGTCGAACAACCGTCTTTGCTTGTAGCGAACAGTTGTAGCATTCCTCCACCGATGCGTCTCCCCTGCATTGGAGGAGGCCATAAACTTTGTCTGGACTTTGACCGCCGGAAACAGAAGTATTGAAACCACCTGATAATGATGTATGTCGGACAAGATTATTTAGAACTGTATTCATATTGCTCTCGAATTCGGTTGCATCTGTAGAGTTAACAGCGTCGCAAAGGTGCTGCTGGTAATCTGCTGCGTTGCACATCTGCAGATAGGGAGTAACGTAGATCGAACCGGCACAGACCAAAAGCAAAACATTTTTAAGTAAAATATATGTCCAGTCTCTTGTATTGAATTTGAAGGTGATCGCCATCTCGAATCTTGAATTTCTAGCGCCCTCCGCTTCTGCCTCCGTGGAAGCGTCTGCACTTATGCTCCCTGGAAATCGCAGCTTTATTAAAAATGCTCTCAAATTTTAAAAAAGAAAAATAAGTGGAGATAGGACAACTGGCTGGCTAAGTGAGATAAAGCTACGATGGGTGATTCCTAAACAAGAAAAAGGCGTATGGCTAGTTGTTGGGAATAGAAATAAATAGCTAATATGTACTGGAAACTTTCTCCCAAAGTGAAATTTAATTTCTAAATATATCATTAAAAAAATTAATAAATAAATAATTTATATAAAAAAACATGACACGGAAAGACTGTAGAGCCTTATCATATTACAGTGACCGGTGAGCTTTAACTGTTTACCTAATTATTTTTCTTTTTTAATAATTGGTTATAGGGTTAAGTTGTATAGGATTGTAGTCAAATCATGGTGCTATCATTATAATCTTTATTTCACCTGGTAAATATGTTTTGAAGTGAAGAAAACCAATCCACTAACTAATACACACTCAAAAACTCAAATACCTTTATTCACATTAAACATACCTAAAAATCTAAATCTAAAACTACTTATCATTTTATCAATCCACTAGTGCTAAGGACATTTATGCAATATATGTTGACTGTGTCATTGTCCTACGGGTGAGGGGTTTTCTTTTTTTTTTAGAAAAATTTAGAATTTAGTTTTTCTTAGGAGATAGGTTGTATAAAAAATTAGAATTTAGTTTTTTTTAGGAGACAGAGTATGTAAAAAATATAATATTAATAATATTTTGTTTTCAAAGGTTAGATGGATTGGTAAGTATTTGTTTGATAAGAGATTTGGGTTCAAATTTTAAGGGTGTCAATTTGAAATCCTTTGAGTGTGCAATGATGGTCATCACCGAGTCAACAACAACTAGGCGGAATAGGTCACAGTTACTTAAAAATTAGTGTAGTTGTAACCAATTCCCCTAATTATCCAAAAAATAATTTACATGAGTAGTTATATTTACTAGTAATAAAATTTAATTTAATTATTATTATTATTTTAATGTTAACTTTTTATTAATTTTAATAATTATTTTTTACTTTTTTTAAATAAATATGGTACTAATTTTATTTTTAGATTATTAATATAGTTAGCATAAATATATTTGTATGTTTTATATTTTAAAATAAAATATTTTTTATACTAATTATATTTGATATATAAAATATATATCCTCTCTTCTCATTTCTTTTAGTTTTTTTTACTATAGACACCAAAACAACACCAATCTGATCATGTGGATACAAGCACTGACCGAATTGGCATACATAGCCCCTAGGGCAGCCCCCAGAGGTTAAACAATGGTCCTAACCACTCCCAAAGTAGTTTTGGAAGGTCAGAGGTCAATTTGGCACCTTTCAAGCACCCCGCTCCTTACTCGTTCCACCCTGGGGTGAATAGAATGCTATTCGCCCCACCCTGGGATGATTAGCAAGCAATCGCTCCAGGGTGGGGCGAATAGCAGGTTTGATGGGCAAAAGGTCAAACCTTGACAAATGGTAGCTCAGATCCGCCACTCAACTCCACCTTCAATGCATGGGAGTGCGAGTGAGCATTTTTGAGCTCAAAGAGGCAGTCATAGAGGCAATCATGGAGCCCTTAATCAGGGAGGAATCTTCTCTCCCTTGGGAAGGCATGATGGCCAAGTGGCGCCCCTGCATGCACATTCAAAGCAGACCTTCAGGTCTATAAAATGGTGAGTCTTCTCACCCCAAAAAGAGGATAGAGCAGGAGCATTTGGAGCAATGGAGTGCTGTCGAATTACATCCTCACCCCTCACTTGTGCTTCTTACATCCTTGATCTCTCTTTTGGAAGGGAGGTTATTGGGTGAACATTGGAAGCACAATCCGGACCCAAAACCCAAACATTTGGCCACAATACCCCACCCAATTTTTTGACACAACCCCCTAGGAGGTTTTGGACCCATCCCAAGTGGATTGGTGTCGAAACCAAGCCCCAAACGATGGGCGTCCTGTCCTCGGGCACCCTTCGCACTGCTGTAGTCCTAATCGCCCCACCCCGGAGTGATTAGAAATATGTAGTATATTTCTTCACTATTTCTTTTGCATATTATTTTATGTCATTCATATATGCTGCCATTCAAATTTCATGCCATTCTGATGAGTTTTGACTGTGTTTTCATTGTTTTTCGCTTTCACTAACATACAGGGAGCATCTTCGGATACAGGGCGATCGGGGCCGAATATGCAAAATCCGACCTTCTGGGTCATCTCAAAATGCCCTATTTTTCCTAACCCCAACTTTGTAGGTGTTTTGGAGGCCTCTGGATGGGACATTTAGGAGGTTGCTTTTTGACATTTTATGACAATCCTAATCGTCCCACCCCGGAGCGATTAGAAATCTACAATAGATTTCTTGACTATTCCTTTTGCAATGTGTTCATGATGGTGTTTGCATGCTTCTATCCAAATTTCATCTTATTCTAACATGTTTTGATTACCATTTTAATTATTTCATGCATGCATTAACCGGAGGCCTTGGGGATTGCATGTTTCCCTCCATCCGTAGGTGCTATTAATCATTTGCTATTTCTCTGAATGTAGGATCTCAACACCGGAGGGGTATCAAGGAACTACAGATGCATTCATGCAAGTGGCAATGATGTTTGGCCCACCCATTTCAAATGTGGGCACGCGGAAGATCCCGAAGGGAAGCGTACCATCCGTGGTGTAACAAAACTATATCTAACGCTCCTAGCCCCTAAAAAGGAAGGAGACGTATTGTAACCTGATCTCAAAGAAAAATTAATAAAAAAAGGGCTGCACTTTACATTTGCTTTATATCTCATTTCAGTTCGTTTGTTTTCCCTTTTCATGCACTTTAGTCCTTTCTTCATTCGTAGGAGCTAGCGTTACATTTGCTTTTGTTTGCATCGCACCCGGTACGCCATTGCTTCCGTATCCTAGTGCTTTCAGTGGCGATCATGGTGGGACTCTGTCCCCTAATTTTGGGATCAAATTTTTGATCAAAATTTTGTGTTTTTGTGCAGGTGTTAATCCTTCAAGCGTTGGACTCGTCGCTCGTGCCACCCTATGACGAATACAGACTAGAATTCGTGCCACCCCGGGATGAATAAGACATTCATCCCACCCTATGATGAATACAGATCTGCTATTCATCCCACCCCGGGACGATTAGCTCTCTGTGCATTTTTTGAGCAGAAACTCAGAGGCATCCGGTTTGGGCAGAGAAGAGGTAGGTTTTCTGAACATCCTCTGTAATTTTTTGTCTTTGTTTCTATGATTTTTCTATTTCTTTGCTTGCATAGAAAAGTTTTACTGCATGTTTTCTTTCTTTGCGCAAGTAAAAATAACCCCACACACCACGTGATAATCTAAACATCAAGGAGTTGGTCTTAAAACCCCAACACTTGATCAAGACCAACGGTGGATTTCATCACCACCTTGGCTTGAATTTTTGCATACATAACCCTGATCGCTACTATTGCTAGACGTAAATCCTGATGAAAGCTGACCAAGTGTAGCTAGGGTGATTCCCAATGCATGAGGATAAGTCTTCTATGGTAGGTGTCAAAAATAGGGTGATTCCCCTTTCGTACCGCCTATGTTCCATGTATTGTTCTGCTCTCGCGTACCAATAGTTTCCCTCACGTAAGGGCGGGTATATTGAGAGGTTCGGTATAATGGCCTGGCAAGTGGTATATTGAAGGGGCAACCATTTTGGGAGATATAAGAGCCCTCATATTGCATATACAACAAAATTTTCTTTACAAGGTTTTCACCACAAAATCAAAACACACTAAACCAGATCTAGGGCACACCTTTAATCTATAAACGAGATAATCATTGCTTTGATTGTGTGGTCCCCTTTTGTTTAGTGTAGCATAAAAAATTGTAAAGAAGATAAAAACCTACATATCTTGTAGAGAGACACCACCATGGTGTACACCCGTAGCCAAGCCCAATCACGGGCAGAAGCTATAGAAAGTGTACAAGGGGGCACAAGTCACCTCCGCTATAGCCCCAAGGACTTGGTCATACCACCTTGGTGGCCTGACCCACAAAATAGTCCACATCATACCATGACGGAATGGGACTATAGAGGCACCCCTTCGAGGGGCACGCCCATGCAACATAGACCCTTTCAGGAGGAGTCCATACACGTGGCACTCAACATAGATGGGAGGGCTCCCTTAGACACTCATTATGAGTGGCCACCATGTGATGAAGTGCTAGAACAACATAGGGTCCATAAGGAGGGGCCACATGATTACATCATCCCTCCTCTACCCCTTATTACTATCAAAAACAATAGGCCAAATCCAGAGTGCAAGGCTCTTCAGACAGGGCGAGCCAACTCTGCCCGCCCCTTTCACATATATGAAAGGGAGCATGAGGAAAACCACTACATTCCTCAAGAGCAATACACAACATGGGAACAATGCGCTTCCGCACCTGCTATTTATCAAGATCACCTACTGAGGCCAGAGCCTCGGGTGAATGCCGCTAACCTCGACAGAGGGAAGTGACCTATAGAGATCTCGGATCACCACGACCGAGATAGATGTGTAGGGGAGGCATCTAGGCCTCCTAGACTCAAGACGGTGGAACAAATCGACTTGGCATTTTCCAAACATGCCGCCCGCCAAGCGCAAATCATGTAGCTTGAGCAAGACCAACAATAGTTAGAGCACCTGTATCACCTTAGCAAAGAGTGCATTCGATGTCAGACAGATGAGTTGCTCCAGAACACTATGCCTAAGAGGGTCCCAACCCCTCGCATGCATAGGACAGAGTTGTATGAGAGGCACAACCCCTTGGTGCGAGACAGGTCTCCATGACCTTATCAAGTGTTGCCTCCAAGACCTCCTAGACCTAAGCGGGAGACCACCCCTAGAGCCAATGATGGGCACCCTCCATGGGCACCCACCCATGTTTATAGGTCACGCCCAAGAACTCCTCAAGAAGCCTATGAGGAATTCGAGCAAGAAGAAGAGTGGGCTGAAATGCCCTACCAAGGTAGGGGGCGCTACCCGGTTGCCCCTCCATAGGCCTCAAGTTCCCCGTAATTCACAATGGGAACAAACCAAGGAGGAAGAGATCAAATCTTTCGATGCATACAAAGCACTGCTAGAGTGCTTAGAGTCTATGGAGACCAAGACTTCTGGGCCCCAAAATCCCACTTTACGCCAGCTCCGTAGTCACCCGATGCATCCTTCAGTACCGGCACCCCCATACCCTGAACACTTCAAAATGCCTCAATTGGCAATCTTTAGAGGGGATGAGGATGCCCAAGAGCACGTGACAAGATTCCTGAGCCAATGCTTTGGCATTCAGGACAATGATGCTTTGCTTCTAAGAACATTTATAACCACGTTCGTAGGCCCTACCTCGGATTGGTTTACCCAGTTGCCGAAGCATAGCATCAACAACTTGGACCAGCTAGTGGATGCATTCCTTGAACGTTTTGCCTTCAACACCAAGAAGAAGGCATCATTAAGTGACCTAGCTAGCCTCAGAAAGTATGAGGAGGAGACCATGGCGGCCTATGGAAATCGATGGAGAATGTTGCTTTCAAAGCTTCCTTACCTCCCTCCCATGGCCGATCTGACCCAAATGTTCTCGAAAAGTTGCCTAAGATCGATCTCCATGCTATTGCAGCTGCAAAAATATGCCACTCTCGAGGAAGCTCTGGTGCAAGCCAAAATCATTGAGGAGATCAAGATACAGGATGGCGAGATTGCCAAGCCATGCAAGAAAGAGTGGCCCAAAAATGCCAAAACTGGGTCCGTGCAACCAAAACCCGCTACGGTCAATCAAGTTGCCATAAACATACCAAAGCCTGCACAGACGACACAACCCCCAAAGGCTAATTATCAGGCAGTTCCTCTTGACAGCTATGAGAAGGAAAATCATAGGCAAGAGCAAAATCAGCAGCGTCACCCTAGGCGACAATTCACACCCTTCACAGAATCTAAAGACTCCTTGTTTGACCATTTGTCCATGGCAAACTTGATAAACCTGCCAGAAAGTCGACCCGTAGACCCCAACGCGCCAAAACCCAAGGGCTATAGGGAAGACTTGTACTGTAGATTTCATCGATAGAAAGGACATGACCTTTACGCATGTTGGAAGTTCAAAAGCTTAGTGCAAGACCTAATAGACAACAAAATGCTAGCGATGGATAATCCCGTAGCACCAAACAACCAATAGATGGAGGTCTTCAAAGACCCCCTGCCTGCCCATGATGCGCAGGCAAAGACTCTTCAAGTCAATGAGGTGACACAAAACTGCCCCATGCAGGGGTATGTAGGGATGATAAGCATAGTGACACGGAACAAGAGGTATCCAAGCACAGCTACCCCCGCTGTAGCTACAGGAGAGGTTCCATCAATGTCACAACCTCAACAACACCCTACGCAACCTCCTCCACCTAGACCAGTGGCCACGATTTGGACTAAACTTACCCAAAGTTTAAGGACCACGTCGGCTAGGCTCTCCATCTATGAGCTCATCCAACAATCACCGCCCCATCGAGAGGCTCTAATGGAGATACTCAAAGCCATCGAGCTACAGCCCCATGAAGCAGACTCTTTCAACAACTTTGTGGGACATGTAAAATGATGTACAGAACCAGTCATCACCTTTAGAGAAGATGAACTAAAATCGATGACTGGTGATATGGTGGATCCACCCCTGCACGTCATTGCATGGGTCAACGAGATTCCATTTAAGAGGGTGTTGGTGGACACTGGCTCATCCAACAATATAATCACAATAGCGGCATTGAAACACCTCAAGTTGCCAGCATCTCACATTGTGGCCTCCACCTATACCCTTCGAGCATTCAACGACGTGATATGCTCGATGGTTGGCACAATTGTCCTGCCCATCCAAGTGGGACAAAAGACTATTCCTACGTTGTGCCACATCCTGGAAGGTGAGATGGCCTACAATATTTTACTAGGCCGGCCTTGGATCAGGGACATGAAGTGTGTCCCTTCGATAGCCCATCAATGCCTAAAGTACACATACGAAGGGCAAGTGCATGTAGTCCCGATAGACTTAGAGCCCTTCAAGTATTGCAATGCGGTGCAGCTGATGCCACAATCGACCCTCCCATCGACACATTTGGACTTTCAGTTGAATCCATCCAAACAAGGTCCGATTCTGCATACATCCCCACTATTAAGTCCCTCAAATCACCAACTGGACCCATCTTCATCATCTGGTCCTTCACCAATGACACCACCTACGGTGGCCACACCGAAGGACAATGGGAAGAAGCCCCTGGAAGAGATACCACCATTGGTCTCAACCATCTCTACCGAAGAGGTGCC
The DNA here is from genome assembly GCA_028583015.1 of Wollemia nobilis. Taxonomy (NCBI): domain Eukaryota; kingdom Viridiplantae; phylum Streptophyta; class Pinopsida; order Araucariales; family Araucariaceae; genus Wollemia; species Wollemia nobilis. Next base: position 5,880,487 of record JAQPPZ010017109.1, read on the forward strand.
TAGCCGAATGGAAGTCGAGATGCCTGGTTCACCCAACATGGAGTGGACCCAGGAAGAACTCCCATTCCCTCCCCCTCAACCACCAACGATCACCATTGAGATGGCCAATACGGGCCTAGGGGAGTATCTAGTGTGGAACATTGTAGCAACACCCACGCTTGAGTCCATGCAGGACATGGGGAGACCTCGCCTCCCCATCGACACTATTGTCCCTTTGGGCTACCCACCAAATCAGAAAAATTTTGTATATGGGGGCCTCGACAATGACATTGAACCTTACCTGCAAGAGGAAGAGGATGAAGAGCCCTTTGCTGAGAACGTCAACTATCTGTCCAACCCGGAATTCGCTTTGAAATACCTTGGCCAATGTAATTGGCATGGATATGGGTTAGGCAGATATGAACAAGGGGTGCACGTTCTTTGTCAACCAAGATATCAGATGTCGTACGACAAATCAGGAGTAGGGTTCAACCACCCTCTGCCCCTTGACATCTTGGTAGAGAACATGCAAGGCCTAGGGCTAGGCAACAAGGATGGGTTGGCACAAGATCCATATGCCAATCCTAACACAACATACACATTGGGGGATTATCTCCCATTGTTAACAACCAACCTTGTGGGCCTCAACAATTCCTCCCCTTTGATCGAGAAAGGGGAAAGTTCAAGAACTTGCCTCCAAAAGGGATATAGACAAGGCCAAGAAGGATCTTCAGAAGACGAGTCAGAGTATGAGGTAGCACCTTGGGACCCTTTCGAGTCCGATAGCAATCACTCGCAAGTGACGCCCATAGATGACTATCAGGAGAACTTCATGACAATGTTCCCCTTCAATGCTCCAATCGAGCAAATGCCACCTCAAGAGAATCAGGTCCTCCCGTAGAGAGCGAAACAACCCCGATGGGACCAAATCAACTTGCTCGAGCAGAACGAGCCTCACATGCCGCAAATAGTTGTCAGAGCCAATGAAGGCCTATGGATCTCTGATAGCGATTATGAAGATGAGACTGAGATGGCATATCTCAACCACATGCGGTAGCAACAACGAGAATACCCCATGGACATTGATGATATGTTTGAACAGCTAAACATGGGGCCAAGGCATAGGTGGCACCTAAACCAAGCATAGTTAGACCAAGTGCTGCACCCGCCACTTCAGGCATACAGAGAGCACCTTCCACCCAGAGACCCTATAGAGCCATCAGTGCCAAGGGCAGACCCTATCCTGTTATCCGCACATAGGGCCGATCCATTTGTGCCAATACCCACAGAGCCAGATCCGGAGCACAAAGATCACCAAGGATGTCCGAGTCACCACCCACGCAGTAATGGAGACCAAATTCACTTCATCAACATGATCTCCATTGACTTAACCACCCCCATCCGCAATCCAACCGATCCAGCATGACCATTGTATCTAAACCTAGATGCCATAGACTGGGATCATGCTAACTCGCCACCATCCCCATCAGAGTACTGGCCTTGCGGTGAGATGCTTCATTTCACCCCAAGACCAACTCAGGATATCTTCCATGCGGAAGAGGAACCCGACGTTCCAAACGTAGATCTAAATTCAGCAAATGATATCCACCTGATCCCAACTCCACACCAGTTGGAGGACGGGTCCCACATGTCAATCAAAGAGACGACTGACGTAGACATCGGCTCTGATCCAATGAATCCACAAACCATCAAGTTGGGGGTAAGTCTATCCCCCGAAGAGCAAGCCGATTACATTGCCCTTCTCAAAGAGAAGAAGGAGGTTTTTGCATGGTCCTACAAAGACATGTCGGGGCTAGACCCGTAGCTAGTCATGCATAATCTAACGCTTGATCCGACAATCAAGCCAGTCAAGCAAAAACTACGTAAGATGCACCCAACAGTAGCCTTAATGGTAAAATATGAGCTACAAAAGTTGTTGGATGCACAGTTTGTCATCTACGTGGATTACCCACCATGGTTGTCCAACATGGTACCCATCAAGAAGCCTGATGGGAGGATTCGCATATGCACCAATTTTTGAGATCTAAACAAAGTGAGTCCCAAGGATGATTTCCCCTTGCCTAGCATCGACGCATTGGTAGATGCTACAATAGGCCATGAAATGCTTTCCCTCATGGATGGTTTCTCGGGATACAATCAGATTCGTATCAATCCCGACGATCAACTCAAAATGGCGTTCACAATGCCTTGGGGGACATTTTGTTATAAGGTCATGCCCTTTGGCCTTAAAAATATTGGTGCCACCTACCAACGCGCTATGACATACATCTTCCATGATCACATGCATAAAACTTTGGAAGACTATATGGATGATTTGTTGGCCAAATCTCTTTTGCGCCCAGATCATCTGGATGACTTAAGCAAGATCCTCGATCGCCTCATCGAACACAAAGTCAGACTAAACCCCAAGAAGTGCGTATTTGGCATCACATCTAGAAAACTCTTGGGTTTCATAGTCTCAAAATGAGGCATCGAGGTAGATCCAAATAAATTCAAGGCAATCCTTGAAATGCTTCCCCCAACCACCATCAAGCAGCTCAGAAGCTTGCAAGGAAAGGTCACGTCAATCAAGCGCTTCATAGCGCAATTATCTGACAAGTGCCGACCCATGAATAAATTATTACACAAGGGGGTAGCATTTCACTGGGATGACGAGTGCCAGTCAGCCTTCGATGACATTAAACAATACTTGGCTTCGCCACTAGTATTGGCACCACCTAGACCAGGAGTGTCATTCTACTTATACATCTCAGCTACTGAGGTGGCACTGGGCGCCATGCTAGCCCAAAAAAATGAACTACATAAAGAACAGGCTAATTACTATCTTAGCCGCACCCTGGTCAGTTATGAACTTAACTATGCATACGTTGAGAAGCTATGCTTAGCGGTGGTATTTGCCACCAAAAAGCTATGCCATTACATGCTGAGCAATACGACGTATGTTGTGTCTAAGGAGAATCCATTGCGGTACATGATGAGTCGTACTTATCATAGTAGCCGCATGGCGAAATGGATCATGTTGTTGATGGAGTTTGACATCGAATTCATTGGACAGAAGTCCATCAAAGGTCAAGTCATCACCGATCAACTAGCAGAGGCTCCTCTCGAAGACGATCAACCTCTGACCATAGAGCTACCCGATGATGGGGTCTTCCATGTCTCAGAATCACCAGATTCCGATGAGCCTGAGTCACAGGCCGACATAACCTTATTCTTTGATGGTTCTAAATGTGAGCAAGGGGGTGGCATGGGAATCATATTCTTCACACCGCAAGGGGCTCCAATGCCTCTATCATTTAAACTTGATTTCCCATGCACCAACAACAATTCCAAATACGAAGCCTTGCTCATAGGTCTTCAGACAACAATCACCATGAACATCAAATGCTTGAACATCTTTGGTGATTCATTGTTAATCGTCAACCAAGTGAAAGGGGTATTCCAATGTAAATGCCTAGTTCTACAGGCATACAAAGCCCTTGTGGATAAATTCCTAGAAAAACTTGAATGGTACGACATCGAGGCACTCCCTCGATCATCGAATCATTTTGCGGACACTATGGCCTCCTTGGGGTCACTAATCCCGCAAGACCCTTCTGGTGAGATGACAACCATTCAAGTCAAAACATTATCGCAATCCGTGATGGAGCGTGCAAGCTCTGACATAACGCCAAGAATCCACCTGATCCAGATTGAACCATCTCAGGATAGGTTCTCTCGAATCCATGATAGCCTGAATCATGCCAACTAGGGGTCCTTGTTCTCCCCTATTCCCCTTGATAGCAACACAACGCTATTTTTACAAGTTCGTTCCCGCTCAACTTTTGCTAGGGACGAACTTCAAGAGGGATTGGTAGTTCATACCATCAAGGTTTCTGATCAGCAAGATTGGTACACACCCATAAGAGACTACCTCAAGCTAGGTAACCTCCCACTTGGATTGATGCACACCACAAAAAGATCATTCAAATAGAAAGCGGCAAAACATGTCTTGCTAGGAGACATTTTGTACCATCGAAGCTACGAAGGGATCCTCCTCCATTGCTTGGACCAGCAGGAGTCCACTTGGGTGATCACCCAAGCGCACGATGGTACATGTGGTGGCCACTTCAGTGGTATGGCCATCGCAAAGTGCATCCTTCGCATGGGCTATTATTGGCCATATTTAGAGTGAGATTGTTGCGCGTATGTGAGGAAGTGCATGAAGTGTCAACACCATGCTAATTTGACACACGTACCTTCTCAGGCCTTGCAGCCGATCCAATCGGCTTGGCCATTTTCGTAGTGGGGCTTAGATCTAATCGGAAAGATCTCCCCTACATCGTTAGGTCATCACACGTTCATCATAATGGCCATAGAGTACTTCACCAAGTGGGTGGAAGCAATTTCGCTTACCTCTACGACTGGGACCCGCATTGCGGAGTTTATTTTACATAACATCATATGTCATTTTGGTATTCCATCCAAGATCATCTCGGATAATGGGACGTCATTTAAGAACAAATATGTGCGTGCTTTGACAACAAAGTACAAAATTTAGCATAGTTTTTCGACACCTTATTATCCGTAGGCAAATGGGCAAGCAGAGGCATCAAACAAAATGCTAGTTGCCATCCTTAAAAATATGGTCACAGATAGTCATAAGGATTGGCACATTCAAATCCCACTTGCTCTTTGGGCTTATCGCACTAGCATTCGGACGCCCACTGGGGCAACTCCATTTTCATTGGTGTATGGCTCCGAGGCAGTCATGCCTCTCGAGTTGGAAATACCTTCCCTGCGCATATCAATGCAAGAGTTCATCGATGATGACACTGCGTGGTAGGCCTGGTTAGACCAGCTTACGTTGCTCGATGAATGATGCATCAATGCTCTCGAGCATTTACGTATCTATCAAGAGTGACTTAAGAAAGCATATAACATGAAAGTTCACCTGAGGGACTTTCAGGTTGGTGACTTGGTCTTAAAAGAGAACCAACAAAATTCTAACTTGCCGCCCCATCTAAGGGACAAGTTCATGGCAAATTGGTTAGGTCCTTATGTCATTGATAGTAAAATAGGACCTGGAACATACCGGCTCGCCTCTCTTGAAGGAATCAAGGAACTAGAACCCTTGAACATCAGTCATTTGAGGCCATTCCACATTTAAAAGAGCCATGGCCCACCCCAAAAGCTCCAAGGATTCTCACAATCACTTGGTCAACCCAAACGCTCCAAGGATTCCACAATCGCTTGGTCAACCCAAAAACCCCAAAGGTACCCATAATCCCTTTGGTCAAACCAAAAGCTCCAAGGATTCCCACAATCGCTTGGTCAACCCAAAATGCCCCAAAGGTGCCCATAATCCCTTTGGTCAAACCAAAACGCTCCAAGGATTCCCACAATCGCTTGGTCAACCCAAAATGCCCCAAAGGTACCCATAATCCCTTTGGTCAAACCAAAAGCTCCAAGGATTCCCACAATCCTTGGTCACCCCAAAATGCCCCAAAGGTATCTATAAATCCCTTTGGTCAAACCAAAAGCCCCAAGGGTTCCCACAACCGCTTGGTCACCCAAAATGCCCCAAAGGTATCTATAATCCCTTTGGTCAAAACCTCCAAGGATCCGAAAGAATCACTCGGTCCGCACCCACTCGAGATAAACCAACCATAAAGAATTTTCAAAAACAATAAATAATAAAAAATAACAAAAAAATTGCATCTCACTTCCATGCATACTCTTAAAAATCAAAACACAAAAAATAAGTTGCATTAGGCATCGCAAACATACATTGCATATTTGTTGGTCATACAGGTCAAATGCACCATAGACTGTAATTACTCGGCAATTCCATCATTTTCTGCATTTTTCCACTTTGTAAATAGTCCAGCAAAAATAAATGCCATCCACATTTTTCACCATATCATAATCAGTGTCTTCTAATGTATTTCGGGCTTTCGTCATTCAGCTGTCTTTAGATTTCTAGCCAAAAACTGTACAAAGTCAGACAGATTTTTACAAAGGTAGAATTTTCCTTGGATCACACCTTGTTACGTAGCATCCCAACACAAGTTAAAACACATAAAAATTCCCAAGTTGTGTGAACGAAAGATGAAACCTGCATAGCAGGCTAGGTTACCATACGTGAAATGGTTATCTTGCTCATCCCCTTGTGCGAATGACCCCAAGAATGCTGAGAGTTGGCAAAAGGACAAGCATCTTCCCTACCCAATTCCCCAAAATAAACAATGGTTTTCACCACTATCAAAAATCCCAAAATTCTCAAAGGGTTGCAAACATCAAAAATTGCAAAAAGTCAAAATACAAACTCCAAAGTTTGATATCCAAACCCCTCAAAGTGCACACATCAAAAGGCACAAGAAATAGTGATCCTCATCACTCAAAATTCAAATCCCTTGCTCAAAAGAACAAGAGAAAAATAAACAATGATTTTTATCACTACATACGAGAGCAAGTATCCCAATAAAAGTAAAGAAAAGAAGGGAGTCGAACTTGAATCCCTGGAACTCTCAGCATTCGGAAGGTCAAGAGGTGATCCTCAGTACCGGTTTGGTGGATAGCCTGCTGGTCACTGGCGGCAAACCTCCCGCATGACGATATATCTATCGCATTAAACTATGTATAGATCAATGTTTGCATGTGGATGAGCTAGCTTATGGTATCCTAGATTGCACCGTAGATTAATCTTACTAAATACAACAAAGGAGTTAGTGGAGCTAGTTAGGTGATCCTCAGTACAGGTTTGGTTGATAGCCTATTTGGCACTGGCGGTATCCTGACAACTACCACATAAACAAATTCAATCGCACACACAGGGATGTGAAATAACTTGGTCAAACTCAAGTCTGATTCGTACCTTGTTCAAAAGTCTTGTAAGATAAATGTACAGTCTTGGCTAGTTAGTTAAAACATCTGAGTCTCGAAAAACCTTAACTACATTCTAGAACAACTGTGGTACATTCCATTCTTACATCACCATCAAAAAATACAAACAAAAAAATATACACATGCAAAGTCATCACATAGTACAAAAAGCCAGTAAATCCTGTACAGTCTATGGTGCCACCGCCAAGTTATCAACAAATCATTTCATCCATTCCATATGCATACATCATATAATTAGAAACATCGCATTCATAATAACCCATGCATACATCAACGTAAATAAATGTGCATAAAAGTAACAATAAATCATGACAAGTGTATAATAAAAATAAAGTCATATATATATATATCACCAAAAATCCCGTAGGCTACAATAAGTCGGTCCTCTGACCTCACAAAAAATCAAAAAATCAAAAACCCCAAGCCTAGGGAGTCGGCCACCATGATCACGTAGGATCGGTGCGACTGGAACTACCCCCAGTGGTGTGGGTCCTATGGGACCTCTCGTAGCACGACTACTGCCAGCTCCCGCATCATGCCCACTAGCGCTACCCTCACCCACCCGCCTACGATGAGAGGAAGCAGACTGCTTAGTCTCACTATCTCTCGTTCGGCATGAAGATCCACCTCCAGTGAGCTCAGGTAACTGTCCACCAAGGCGGATAATCTCGACCTCCAACTCCACCCAAACTGACCCCACTCCACATCCCTCAATGGTATGCAGCCAATGCTTCATCCCGCTATGCCAACTGAGCCCGCAGGTGATCCCTCTCGACGTTGTGCTCCTCATCCCACCTCGTAGTAGCTCCTCCAATCATGCTATCTCAACGTGATACCTAGCCTCCATATCCCCCGAGACTGCCTGAGGCATGGGCATCTTCGGGATGGCATGCTGCTTCGGACACCCACTGCTCTGGAACGTCCTATGTATCCAGCTGCTCCAGAACCCCTAGGTCATCCCCAGTCAAGTCGTCAACCTCCACCATATCCGCATCATCGAGCGGAGCTCCCCAACCCTCCCTCGATGCCTCTGCATCCTCACCACCTACTTGCCGCATCCGTGCCTCCTAGAGGCCCCTCACCCCGCCATCACAGCATCGTCCACCACTGGTCATACTCGTAGTCACCCCAACATTGTCCACATTGGGGACATCAATCACTACATCCGACTCCTCACCCAATGGCTCAATGATCGGCCAGGCCAAAGTCCTCTCGTCCCCCGATATCGATAGATCAAGGGCTCACCCGAAAATCCTTGGTGCACCCCAAACTATCGAGTCACCCGGACGTACGGGAAGTACTCCTGCTCGGTCCCATGCCGCCCGATCAGCCACCTCCCCTATGCGCCCATCGGAGCCACTCCCCACCTCAAGCCAGGCTGGACAGTCTCGATATGGCCGCCAGAACACCTCTCCTAGAGCAAGACGTGAGAAGGCATCAACATAGTGCCCCACGACACCCGCCCATCCTCGACTCTGCCCCTGCTCCTCGGACCTCCGCCATAGGGCAGCATAGCCAATCTCCTTGTCCACCATCTCTCCCCGAGTGGTCCAAGGCAACCCCTATGGCCGCTCCATAGCTATGTGCTGCCATCCCCAACACTACAATAGGTAGCTGCACCCAATCCCCTTTCACCTCCGATAGCGGACCTCGTACAACTCATCATATAACTATGCCAGTAGCGTCTGACCCCACCTCATAATCAGTGGTGCTACCATCGGACACTCCACCAGTCTGAACACTACCTCAAGCAGGTTCCAAGGGAACCTCACACCTGAGGAGTCGAGAAGCAGCATGTTGGAGATGAGGGTCATAAGCAATGTATGCCTCACCCCCAACATGCCCTTCTCAAACCACCACCGCACCAGAATCTTGCCAATCAGGCAGTCCCCTCTGCCCTCTCCACCGCCCCATCCACCCCCATCTCTGTCGCATGCCCAAAGCACCATGTCAGCACTACCATCCACTGATCCCGAGGAGTCATCCGAATGGGCAGCCCATCTATCAAAATCCATAGAATCCGATAAACGTCCTCCAGAGTCACTATCATCTCCCCTATTGGGAGATGAAAGGTGTTGGTGCGAGGATCCCACAAATTGATCAAGGCAGTCAGATATGCCCGATCCCCCACCACAAGCTCTAACCGAGTCACCTGCTTGAGCCCAAGGGCATCAAGCCAATCCCAATCCGCCACAATTAGCGCATCCCATGTGTCAGAAAATACCATCGGTTGACGGTACCGACTCTTCACCACCTGCAAAACAAAACAACACAAAAACATTAAAACATGACAACAAAAAAACTGTACAACACTAAAACAAATATACAACAATGTATACAAATTGTACAACAAAAACATTTAATAAACTGTACAACAACATTAACAAAATGTACAGTACAAACATTCAAAAAAATCAATAAACAACGCAAAATAAAACAAAAATTTTAACCTAGGGTTTTTAACCTTAGTTTAAACTAAAAAACAAAAAAACAAAATAAAAACAAAATTTTAACCTAGGGTTTTTAACCTTAGTTTAAACTAAAAAAAAAAACAAAATAAAACCAATTTTTTAAACCTAGGGTTTAATCGTAGTTTAAACTTAATACAAAAAACAAAATAAAAACAATTTTTTAAAACTAGGGTTTTGATCTTAGTTTAAACAAAAAAAAAAAAAAAAAGTGAAGGAGCACCTACCGGTCTTGCCTCGGCTCCGCCACTCGAAGATCCGGTCCGTGCACTCATGGTATCCATGAAATCTCGACAGCGCTCCGCTACGCAGACTCGAACTCCTCCTCCTCAACTCCAAATCGCTAGAAAAACAATTGCAAATGAGCCCAAAACCTAGTTTTGGCCCTTATATAGGCTCTTAGGCCTATAATCATTCCACCCTAGGATGAGCACTCTAGATAGCACTCATCCCACCCTGGGATGATTACAAAACTAGTATTCATCCCACCCTAGGACGATTACAGAGCAAGAAAATAAAAAACAACCAAAACTGCATCCAAAATGCACCAAAAACAACAATAAAACTACCGAACAAAGGCACCTTTGCGCCTACGCTTCAAGGCATCCAAAACCAATGTTGGGGTCACAAATCCTCACTATCCTACTCCCTAATAAGGCTACCATAGCCGGACCACTCCACGGGAGGAAGGATTTTCGAGAATTTCATCCCCAAAAGGCGTCACAAAAAGGGTCCAAACCCACCCAAAAATAGCAATAACATTGCCGAACAAAGGCGCCTTTGCGCCTGACATTCTTGGCATACAAAACTGACGTTAGGGCCACAAATTATCAATATCCTACTCCCTAAGAAGGCTACCATAGCCGGACCGCTCCACGGGAGGACGGATTTTTGACAATTTCAGCTCCAAAATGCGTCACAAAAAGGGTTAAAACCCACCAAAAATAGGTCCGATTGTTGGGAAACCGCATAAGCATTCAATGGAAAACAACTGAAGGCACCCTTACAAAAGTCATCTTGGGTCAAGCGACTCATCGCTTTTCTCATTTCGGTCATTCCCTCATCGATTCGTCGCTTGAGGGGGTAGTCACACTTAGTCACCAATCAACAAATACACACCCAATCAAGGAAATGGCATGCATTCAAAGAATCATTGACAAAGACAATCACGCTCCTGCTTGGGGCAGCAAACAAGCAATAATCACAAGCTGATCAAACACTTGGCATTCTAGAATCATGAACTCAAGGTTCCCATAGACAAAAGGTTGTGCCCCCTTTGCCTATTCATGACTGAACAATGTCCAAGATCAAGTAACACCTCACCAAAAAAGGTTAACACTTGAATTAAGCTCCTTAGCTCGTCAGAAGCAAGGATTCAAGAATGCGTGCCCTTTCCATACTTGGGGCATCAAAATTTGGTTAGGTTACCAAGAAACCCTAATCATTAAGTGCTTTGGTTATCTATTTTTTGCTCAGCACTGCGCCACGCACAATGCATCCCAAAAAGGGGCATCTGTAGACACCAAAACAACACCAATCTGATCATGTGGATACAAGCACTGACCGAATTGGCATACATAGCCCCTAGGGCAGCCCCCAGAGGTTAAAAAGTGGTCCTAACCACTCCCAAAGTAGTTTTGGAAGGTCAGAGGTCAATTTGGCACCTTTCAAGCACCTTGCTCCTTACTCGTTCCACCCTGGGGCGAATAGAATGCTATTCGCCCCACCCTGGGATGATTAGCAGCAATCGCTCCAGGGTGGGGTGAATAGCAGGTTTGATGGGAAAAAGGTCAAACCTTGACAAATGGCAGCTCAGATCCGCCACTCAACTCCACCTTCAATGCATGGGAGTGCGAGTGAGCATTTTTGAGCTCAAAGAGGCAGTCATAGAGGCAGTCATGGAGCCCTTAATCAGGGAGGAATCTTCTCTCCCCCGGGAAGGCATGATGGCCAAGTGGCGCCCCTGCATGCACATTCAAAGCAGACCTTCGGGTCTATAAAATGGTGAGTCTTCTCACCCCCAAAATAAGGATAGAGCAGGAGCATTTGGAGCAACGGAGTGCTGCCGAATTACATCCTCACCCCTCACTTGTGCTTCTTACATCCTTGATCTCTCTTTTGGAAGGGAGGTTATTGGGTGAACATTGGAAGCGCAATCCGGACCCAAAACCCAAACATTTGGCCACAATACCCCACCCAATTTTTTGACACAACCCCCTAGGAGGTTTTGGACCCATCCCAAGTGGATTGGTGTCGAAACCAAGCCCCAAACGGTGGGCGTCCTGCCCCCGGTCGCCCTCGCACTACTGTAGTCCTAATCGCCCCACCCCGGAGTGATTAGAAATCTATAGCATATTTCTTCACTATTTCTTTTGCATCTTATTTTATGTCATTCATATATGCTGCCATTCAAATTTCATGCCATCTTCTATGAGTTTTGACTGTGTTTTCATTGTTTTTCGCTTTCACTAACATACAGGGAGCATCTTCAGATACAGGGCGATCGGGGCTGAATATGCAAAATCCGACCTTCTGGGTCATCTCAAAATGCCCTATTTTGCCTAACCCCAACTTTGTAGGTGTTTTGGAGGCCTCTGGATGGGACATTTAGGAGGTTGCTTTCTCGACATTTTATGACGAGTCCTAATCGTCCCACCCCGGAGCGATTAGAAATCTACAAGTAGATTTCTCATTGTTCCTTTTGTAGTGTGTTCATGATGGTGTTTGCATGCTTCTATCCAAATTTCATCTTATTCTGACATGTTTTGATTACCGTTTTAATTATTTCATGCATGCATTAACCGGAGGCCTTGGGGATTGCATGTTTCCCTCCATCCGTAGGTGCTATTAATCGTTTGTTGTTTCTCTGAATGTAGGATCTCGACATCGGAGGGGTAGCAAGGAACTACAGATGCATTCATGCAAGCGGCGGTGATGTTTGGCCCGCCCATTTCAAATGTGGGCACGCGGAAGATCCCGAAGGGAAGCGTACCATCCGTGGTGTAACAAAACTATATCTAACGCTCCTAGCCCCTAAAAAGGAAGGAGACGTATTGTAACCTGATCTCAAAGAAAAATTAATAAAAAAAAGGGCTGCACTTTACATTTGCTTTATATCTCGTTTCAGTTCGTTTGTTTTCCCTTTTCATGCACTTTAGTCCTTTCTTCATTCGTAGGAGCTAGCGTTACATTTGCTTTTGTTTGCATCGCACCCGGTACGCCATTGCTTCCGTATCCTAGTGCTTTCATCTACATATCTATTTTATAACTAAATTGGTGTGAGATAGTCTTTAATTGGACCATGAATGTATTGTTCTCTAGTTGATCATTGTTGTTTGTATATAAAGCCTCTTGATGATGATTATATGTAGGGCTAAATTTAACAATATAATATTCTCTTTCTTCATAACTTATTTTTAGACATAGGTGTTCTAAAATTTTTTATAACAAATACCTTTATGTCTTTGTTACGACATTCATTTAGATAAATATTCCATTTTCTCATCCACCTATTTTGTTTCATCCATGTTTTATTTCTCTTGTTGTTCAAGTCTTCTATTACAACCTTAGGCCATCTAATTGCCACTATTTATTGAATTAGTTTTAGATATCCTCAAATATCTCTATTTTTAATCTGATGCATGTTAACCCATACTTCACATCCATATAGCACCACTAATAGGCCAATTGAAACCTGTTTAATTTTTTAGTCCCATAATTTGACTTATTTACTTCTATTTTGCAATGTAAAAATATTCTCCCATCTTCCAAAAATTATTTTCCTTTTATACACTTCCTAAAAAAGCTTATTGTTGACATTTATCCCAACATATTTATAATTTGTTACTTCTTTTAAGAGATCCCTTTAAAAGTAAAAAATTAAGTTGTTCTTTTTTTTTTCGTTTGAGAATATCAAAATATTGGTTTTATTGGTATTTACTTACGTTCCCATCTTCTCGTGATAGTGATCTAGGACCTTTAAGTGCTCTATTAGACCTTATCCTAACCTTAGGATTGTATGCATATAAAAGAAGCCTCACTACATATTCTACCATATGAACACCATCCTTACCTTTCAAGTTTAGTCATTTTTTAATTTGTCAATATATAAATCAAAATAATTTAAGAGATAGTGAGCATCCTTGCTTAACATCTATGTCACTTATAAAATATCTTTAAAAGCTTGATTGAGTGTTAATTTTAGATTGAAGTTTCTCATAAGGTCTATGAACGAATACTCTATACTATTATAGTATGTCTAGGTCCACCATTGGACTCTATATTTTATTTCTAAGTATTATACAAAAATTCTTTTTCCTATCTGCAGCAGGAAGCTAATGCTTGGACCGCTATTTGTCAATTGCTAAAATTACAGGTTCTAAAATCATAACATATTGAGGACTCCTTGGTTTGGGTGGGGAAAAGTTATGGCTCTTTCTATATTAATTTGGCTTATTTTCTCATAGATGATAATCCTTGTTAGTGGAATTTGCTGAAAAAGGTTTGGATGAGAAACTTAACACCCAAAGAAAATGCTTTATTTTGGATGACCATCCAGAATAGAGGTCTTACTCTTGAGAACCTTCGCAAGAGAGGCATGTTCCTTTCGAACATGTGTCATCTGTATGAAGCTTCTGAGGAGTCCTATCTTCACATTTTTCTACATTGTTCTTTTTTTACGATAGTGTGGGATCATGTCCTTCAATTTCTAGGGTTTTTTTAGGTATTTTCATATTCAATTGTTGAGCTCTATGTGCAGTGTTCTCATTTTCATTCTCCCTACCTGATCATGTTCTGGATCTTTCTACTTCCCCATTTATTCTAGATTATTTTGTGGGAGCAAAACCAAATACCCTTTAAGAACTCTAAGAGGGACCCGAAGTCTATTTCCATTAGAGAAATGGGAGCAATAGTGGAAAATATCATCTCTTGCTTTATTGATTTAGTCGATGGTTTCCAAGAAGAAACCTTGGTGGAGCTTAGTATTGGGTTCCCACAACAAATTCATCCTTTTGACTCCTCCCCTGCTCCCTTGAGAAATCTAATAAAATGGGTCCCTCCTCCTAAGGGTTAGATAAAATTTAATTTTTACGGGGCTTCAAGGATTAACCCATGACCAATAGTGGTAGGTGTTATTTTGAGCAATGATATAGGGGAGCTAGTTGGGGTTGAATTTCTCTTAGTTCATGTTGCCCTTTTTGCGGAATCCAAAGCCTTGTTTCAATGTCTTATGCTGGTTGAATCCTTTGGCTTTCAAAAAATTGTAGTGGAGGGGGATTCATTGAATATTATCAATCTGGTCAAATTTGATAGCCCATAGAATTAGAGGATTGCCAATATGATTGAAGAATCTTCTAGAATAATCCATTCTAGATCAACAGTCCACGTGCAACATATCTTTTAGAAAGGGAATAAAGTAGTGGATATGATGGTGAATTTGGGGCTTTACCAACAAGGCTTGAAGGTGTGGATGTCTAACTTCCCTCAAAGTCTACAAAATTTGATTATAGAAGATCATGTCTAATTGCTAGTTTTTGATGTTTAAGAAGTCAGGGAGTCTTTCTCATTGATCTATTTTACTCTCATTATTATTTGGTTATCTAGATTTAAGAAAGCCTACTCCTGGTCCTCTAGATGGAGAGGAGTCAAGTATGATTCCTTGGAAAGGGTGGACTTTTAGCTTTGCTTTAACCTGTTGATGGGGTTGCTTTATCTTCTTATTCCTTTGGGTTGATAGATGGTACCTTGGGTCTAATGTGACTCTTCTCTGGCAAGGATTTGAGTGGTTAATAGATTGTATGGTGTGTAGATATTTTGAACTCTTCATGATCCTAGGATAACACTACCTTCACTACTCATGGTAGGGCCTAATTGCTTATCAATTTCCAAGGAGACCCTCTCCTGATTATCTTTTTGGGGAGTGTGAGTATGGTAGCTCTCCCCTCTTTTTGTGGTATTTGAGAATAGGTGGCTTCCTTTCTCTAGCTCGTGATGCATTTGTAGTTTTTAATCCCATGAAGCTGGTGGATATATGGGATTCTTGGTTGGAATTTTGTTTTCTTAACTATCTTGTAAGTCATCCTCCTTTTTTGTGGCTCCAATTTTTCAAACTCTTCTTCATCAACTCATTGCATTTTAGTTTCTAAATTTTTATGGTTTTTTGAAGGAGTCCTATATTTTTAAGGAATACTCTACCTATCCTATGTGATGATGTGAGCATGCTATGGTTTATTAAGAGTTTTGGACTCCCCTGCAAGTGTGAGAGGTGGTCTACTATGGATTAAAAAGTGTTGAGAATTCTAGTTGAGTTGCCTGTTTTGGAAATTGACAATGAAGTGAGGAGGATTATGCATAGGGGTAGTCTTATGGATTTCATTCAATCTTTCGTGTCCATCACAAAATCCTGTCTAGAACCCTAGTAGACCACTCTTGGATGAGGGGTCGTGTATAGGCTGGAGGTATTGAGTTTGAAATTACTATCGACCTCTTAGCTAGGGTGGTTAGGTTACCTAACGATAGTGAGTGCCACAAACATCTGAAGCACCCCCTTAGGTGTAAATATGGGTTATTTGTTGATGCTTGGGAATTTTTTCCTAAGTTGCAGAATGGTTATGATGCTAAAGCTCTTATGGCCCCCTATAATCATGTCCTCATAGTGATAATGGACTATTTAATGCTTGACTCCAGTAGGGAGGTGATCTAGAGATATCATATTATACTTCTGAATTATCTCAGTTGGAGCTATCATATGATGCTTCTGAATTGATGTTGATGAGGTTTTAAGGAAAATTGAGTTTTTAAAATTCCTCCTTTGCTTGAGCCCTAGTTTTCATCATCCAAATATAAAGATGCTTCATAATCGAAGGATGGGGAATTTTCTCCCTCGCATAAAATTTTGTAAGGTATGGGGTTGACATCAAAATCTAAGAACATCTATAATAATCCTAAGTAAGATCAGGTACATAGATCTATTTAGATTTTGGTTAAGGCTTATAAAGCTTCTGAATCATCTATGTTGATGGTGTCATTAGACTCAGAGGAGGATTATCTAGCATGAAATATTTTTAAAGGCCCTCTAGAGTTTGATATAGTTCATGTTCCTATAGATCCCTTAGTCTTGGTCTCCCTTGGTGCCCTTCCAATTTTGGATATGCTTGACAAAAATCACGAAGATTTATTGGGCTCGATTCAAGTGGTAATTGCATTCATTAATGAGATCAAGGAGATTGTGAAGAAGAAAATGGGTACTTTAGCTCCTTAATATTTGGTTCTTGTGGCTTCCTCTTAAGGTGCTAAGTATATATCTCTCTCTTCGTTCTTTTTCTTCATAATTTTGTCTTACGGATTATCTCCACTTTTTTCTGGTTGGGGATATCCTAGTTTTGCAATGGTGTTTTCCCTTGTCAGGGTGGTAGGTTTGTAGAGTTGGGTATAGTCTTTGTGCTAGTATTCTTACTCGATTTCGAATGATTTTTGGCTTGTAGAGTTGTACGTAGTCTTTGTGCTAGTGTTCCCACTTTGTTTCAAATGTATTAAGCTTTGGGTATCCTTTTAAAACTCCTTTATTTATCTAATAAAAAAAATATCATTTTTCAAGTCCACAAAAAAATATGCTCTTTGCCCAGTTTTTTAGAGATCTTGTTATTGTTTTACATTCTTCATGGTCTCATACATTTTCCAAAAAACTATATTTATTCTTATTCTAATTTTAGAATATTTTCAACCTTTTAAAGTCTCTTGAATTTTACTTGGCAATTCATAGATCTTGATGTGCTATCTTGTTTATTTTTATTCCTTTGTATTAAACTACTTCCTTGAAGATTAAAAATTCACTTGGGTCATGACAATATTTTTCTTTACTAAATATTATTAATTGTGTTACATTTTTTATTTGTTGATTACTTTCCTACCATATCAATTTTATACATATTGGATCGTGATCTAGTTTTTATTCGATTGGGGAATCTTCAGTTTTTGTTTCCATTATCATCTCTATTAAGCTTTGTGAGTAACTCACATAGTCAATAATACTTATCCCATTTTATTTTTTGCATATATATTTTTCATATTTTATTCACATACCCATAACATTATAGATAATTAGGCAATATATGCTATGCAAGGTCAATACTTCTTCATTAAAATTATCAATGACCCCTATATCCTTTGGGAAACATGTTCATTGCTTATTTTTATTTTTTGTTATCTAAATATTCCTCATTGATAATAATGTGGGTTTGATCACTTGGGCTTGTGTTAAAATCCTATATTAGAAGTGTCTCTTTAAATTATGAGTAATAAAATATTTTTTATAAAGTTGCATACTGGATTATGCATAAGGGGTTGGACTCAAAATATACTTGTAAACAAAATTTAAATCCTAATCAAAATCAAGGTGAATCAAGGAGAATCCTACGAAAATCAAATAAATCATCTTCACACCAAAATTTTGGGTATTTGAAGCCCTAAAAGTAAGGTTATATTTGGGATAAATTTTTACCTATTAAATCATCTTATAACTTCATAAAAACACCACCATTAGATTAGGATCAAAAAGATATTTCCAACGAGTAAAAATATACCTATGTTTGGATATATATTGTGGCAAATTGACCCTAAGAAAAAATTGGTCCCAAAAATTTTAGGTGAATGGGTCGACGTCGAGGGTCCTCATATTCAACAATTTCCAATTTTGGAAATCCTAATATTCACCCAATTTGTGAATATTCACCATTGTACATAACCTTGGTTGCATATGTATTCTCATAATCTATGTTTGATGAGTTGACTTGAACACACAAACCTAGGATTTAAAAGTCCTAAGTCTTATTCTAAATGAAAGAGGATGAATGTAGGGTGCAATGCAGGTGCAAATAGGAATGCAAGATCTACGTTAATAGAGATGTTTCTTTTTCTTTTAGAGTAAGGGATCAAGAGGATATTCAAACAAGTAAACTAACTTATAATTCCATTATATGCATGTAACCTTTTATTCCTAAATGCAAGAAAGAAAAACAAAATTTGGTTCACTTTTGATGATTTACAAAAACATTCAATCTTTAATTTTTTTTAACAATGATTTTCATAAAACAAGATAATAATTAATGAATTTACCTATAATTTTAGATCTAAGGCAATAATTGTTACATATGAATATTTTCACAACAATTTTGTAAATCAAAAGAACGATATTTTCTCTTTTGTCAATTTTTTCATAAAATTTGATCAAACTATAAAATGGTACACATAACTTGAATATGTTAATTTGAGGAAACAAATTAGAAGCTAAGAAGTCAATACCTATTTTTTAAGCTAATATAGTCATTAAAGAATATAAGTGTTGTAGGTACAGAAGCACCATAGGTGACCAAAGCACTATAAGTATAGAAGCATTATATGAAAGCACCATACAAAAGTTTTGTACAAAATTCCATATGATGATTTTGTAGTTGTACAATGATTTATTTCTAATCTACAAAAAAATTAGAAATCTACAAGCACAAATAGAAAAATACTATGATTAGGGTAAATTTTTTTCTCTAATATCTTTAAGAGTATTGAAATTCCTTGGTATAGGGATCAACCCCCTGTTCCTTTATGGTAAATAAATAAAATAATGGATATATTCATTAAATATTGAAAGCATGCAAAGAGAAGAATGTTGAACAAATAATGTTAGAGAAAGACCAAATGGATGAAGAATTATTTCACAAAATTAAGATACTAAATTTCTCCTTTCATGCTTGTACAAGATGCATGTTAACTGTCCTATATGGTGTCCCTTGATACCCTCGATTATGTCATTGTAAATAATTTTGAAGATGCCAAAAGATTGTTTCAAGATCATAATATCATGACAATGGAGGAAAATGCATTTGTACTCTAATTTTTGTAGTATGCAAGTATATATCCAAGATTGTTTTTTTTTGGCTTTCTCCAAGGGTGCTTTTAGAGGTCATCCAAGCCACCTTGGAGGATCTATTACAAATGCATGAGGAGGATGAGGTGTGCATTTTGTAGGATAAAGTGTGAGCTTGAGGTGAGTTGCAAGGGATGACTAGGAATTTACCACTAATTGTATGGAGTTGATTAGGAATTCAACTAGCTTGATTAGGATTTTGATGCCTTGATTAACTAGTTAAATACCTTGATTGATGGTCAAGTAGCTTAGTTAATAGTCCAATCACATGCTAGATAGAGAAACAAGCAAGATTCATGAAAATTTGGTGATGACATGTAGTCAGATTGCCAAAATCTTGTGCTGGCACAAAAGTGTCATGGGACCATGAAAGCGCCATATGAAATTTCATATGGCACTAAAATAAGGATTGTATAGAATTCCATACAATGCTTTGGTAGTAATATAGTGCTATCATTTGCACACTTTTTGGGCATCATTTCTTAGATAAGTATGGGCATGTTTGTACTCATTAGAAAGTTATTTTTGATCCCTTTCTAGCAATACCTCTTTTGTGAATTTTTATGATGATTTAATGATTTTTTGCAATTATAAAAGGTAATATCATATTTTTACCCTGAATCTAGGTACAAATGAGTCAGTTTTACTTAATTTTCCCAAAATAGTCTGATTAATGATGTCATGGGTGTCTATCTGATATGTAAAATTAGGTATCTATATTTTCCTTTTTTTATGCATTTATTATAAAATAAATGCATAAAAAACTATCATACATGCACCAATTTTGTAGCAAAAAAAGAGTAGCTATTTTCCTAAAGTCAAGTCCATGGTTTGATTAATATGTAATTATGCCCCAACATGCCCCCACAAGTTTCATATGGAAAAGGAAAATTGGACTAAAGGAACTTGATAGTGCCTTGGTTGACACAAAAGTTTAAATATAAAATAAACCCAAAGCTATAAAGGTTAAATTTATTTGTAAGAAAAAGGGAGAATAAATTTGAATAAGGGAGGTAAAGTGAAAAGAGGGTAAAATAAAAATGTAGGAAAAATTAGAAGAGGAGGGCTATAAAAAGGGAGGGTTAAGAAAAGAAAAAGAGAGTTCATTTTTACAGTGCGAAGAGAGGAAAGGAGTTGTCAAGAGAAAGGAAGATCATTTGAAGGGTGGTTTAGTGCAGTATAACAAATAATGGCAAAGTATGGTTGAACAAGGTACCATGCAAATGTGGTACAAGCATTGTAGCTAGGATAAAATGCAATGGCTCTAGTAAGTGACCAAAACTATTCTATTTTTTATTTTTTATTTTTTTATTTTTGTGCCTAGATAAGTGATAGGGATCCAAATTAAATATATTTTTGTAATATTATATATTATATTAGCCATATTTTTCATATACTATTTATATTCATTGTGGCCTTCATGTAAATTTTATAACATCAACCAAGTGGAGGAAACCCAAACAAGTACATGTACTCATGGCTTTCTGAGGAATATTAGGATTCCAAGTGTTTGACCTAGTGTTCATCATATACAATATGTAAAATTCTATTAATATCCACTTATAATAATGAAAGCCCAGGAATTTTTTGATTAATCCCTTGCTTGTTTTGCTATTGGAATATATTACATTATTTGGTACATGCTAATGTACCACCCTTGGTACATCTTTAGATTAGGAATGTGTCTTATATTAGGGTTTGAGTATTTACTTTATGCAATGTAATAAATGCACAAGTATTATTAGAATATGCAAAGTATTTAATGATGTAAATGTGCATGTTAGTCCATGTGCACATGAGTCCATAGAATAGGAAAGTGAAGAGTCATAGAAAGATAGAAGGCCAAGGGTACTCCATATGAAGAGTTAGTTTTCATTATATAAATAGGCATATATGTAAGTGTAATATACAAATACACACAATTCATAGAAGATGTAAGGTAGAGATACAATGTAGAGCATGTATGAAGTATGGAAAGTTTGAGATCTCCATTCTATATCAAAATACTATTTTCGTGAGCTTTGTAAATGGTATTTTTTTAAGTTATTGCAAAATTATTTCATGAGTTTTATATGCTTTAAATATTGCAATTATTTTATATTTTATATAGCATGATTATTCTAGATCTTGTGGTTTTTTTTCATTAATTATTTGGTATCAAAAGTTAACAGTGGTATCAGAGCCATAAGAGAGATTGATAGGAGATAGGGAGAGACATAAGAGATACTGAGAGGTGATAGGAAGACCTCACTTTTAGAAATTTTAAAATTGATATTTGGCTAGATTATTTCCATAGTATTGCAAGAAAACTCATGAAGACTATGACTCAACAAATATTGCTTTCCACTAGATTGGAGGATATCTAGTGAAGGGATTAGTTGTAGAAATAATATATAATATTTAAGATTGATGATACCAAAGAAGGATGCTCCAATATAAGATTGAATATTGGATATTAAGGATACCTAATAAGGAGGTTCCCGTATAATATTAAAGATTGTATATTGCAGATTAAAATAAGAATAAAGCAACTCTATTGCAGATTGAGAAGAAGGAGACCAAAGAAAGAGGTCTCATTGAAGAACTTCCAGATTTGGAAGATATTTTTAATATTGAATATAGAGGAGGACTAATAAAAATTCCTATTGAATATTTGAGAAACTGCAAAATTTGAAGACCCAAGAGAAGAGGTCTCAATCAAACTTGGAAGGAGAAAGAATAAGAAGAAGGCTAGAGAATATTTATTGAATAAGTTGAAGAAGTGTTCGTTGGAGAAGATTTGAAGAAAGTTTAAGGTAGAATATTGCAATCAAGAGAAGCTCATGAAAAGAATAATTTGGGATAATTGTTGCCATATAAAAAAAAGCCCAAAAGGAAGAAGGATTTTGCAAGAAGTTTTCCAAATTTTGGAAAGGATTTTTGAAGATCTTAGGACATTCATATTCTTGAGGAAGAGGCCAAAAAATAGGCCAAATTTGAAGTCAAAATTTGATAATAAGATTGAAAGAGAAATAATATAGAAGAGGCCACCATATTTGAAATTTTTTAAGAAAGTCAAAGTTTTTGAAGGCTAATTTACGGAGAAGAAGATTTCTGATTTTTGTAGTATAGTTTGAAGAATCGTAGGAAAAATAATTGAAGGTGATATAGAGCTGCAAATTGAAGAAGAATTGGGTAGATTTCAAAGTTCCCTTGAATAACCAATTGAAGTAAATATTGACAATAAAATAAGGCAGCAATCTAGAGGAATTAGATATTTTTTTTAACCAATATAAATAAGATTTAGAGAGTAGAAAATTGAAGGCTTTAGCACTACAAAATTGGTCAGCATTATAGGGCTACGATTTGGAGAAGTTAAGGGTATATTTGAGAGAGCTTTGAATAGCAAAGGATAGGAATATTTGGTAGCATTTGAAGGAGGATAGTTACTAAAAATAATAAATACACATGGATAGCAAGAAATAAACATTTGTAGCTACAAATTTTAGAGGTTGAGAGAATATATTTGAAGGAGAATTAAAGCTAAAATAATTATATTTTTAGGCAGCAAGTTAAAGGCTAAGAGGTGGAAAATTTAGGCAGCAATTAGAGCTACAAAATTAATGATTTTAGGGAAGGAAATAAAAAGGAATTGAAGCTGAAAATTTTACAAATTTGAGTATAAAAAGGTGAATCAAATCACCAAGAAGAGGAAGTCAAAAGGTATGCAATATTGGTACTATAAAAGTTTATTATTTGAACATTTAAATTAGATTTTTATATTTTTTTTTTAAAACACCACATTTGAGTTCTTTAAAGGAGAAAAAATAAGGCTTCAAAGTTGAATAATTTTGCATCATTGTTATATTAAATCATGCACAATACAACAAAAAAATATAGAGTTAAAAGTTAGCTTGAAAGAGAGCAATAAGGAGAAAGGAAGATCATATATATAAGTGTAGAATCTATTGAATGAAAGAAGGCTGAATAAGTGCTCAATAATATTAGGCTTAAGGTGTCTAAAGACACCAAGTAAGGCACTATAGATTACATAAGATAGTTGTAATAAGTAACCACTAAAGAAGTGGTAAAACCACCATATTGAAGGAGATAATCATTTTCACCATTCAACCAAACGAAGAGCATTGGAAACTTCCATAAAATATAGTCGAAGAATAGCCACCAAATGAGTGGTATAACCATAAAGGAGAAGTGGAACCACCACATTAAGAAGGGTAACCACCAAGTTAAGAAGTTAAATCACCTTACAAGCCAAGGAGGAGGAGTATTGTTTTAATCAACCACTGGAAGAGCCACTAGAAGCTCTATCTTGAAATATTTAATCATCATCTATGTATGTAGGAGAGCGTGCAAGTGAAGAGACTTTGAAGAAAATAGGATCAGTTGGAATTGCAAAATCCAAAGGAGAAGAAAACGTTGGCTTCCATAACCACCAATATACTAAAAAGAATGTGGTGGTTGTTGCATGTTGAGGTAGAATAAACACTCAACTACTAGAGTTTTATCTTGAAAAAATTTATAGGAGGTTGAGTGCAATATTAAGTATTACAAAATAGCAAACATTGCAAATAAGGAGAAGATCCATTTGAAAATCCTATTGAAAATATTCATACCACTTGGCATGTCAAAGGAGAAATGCCATTGGTTATTGGTAGGTGAAATAATGCCTTATGAACAACATTAAATACATTGGAGGACATTACACTATAGAGGGCACAGTGAAAGGAAGAATATAACCTAAAAATATTTAATCCCAAGCTTGTAGTTGAAGAGTACTTGAAGGAGAATACTATTTTGAGCATGAGAAGCTCATAATTGAAGGTGAAGTTATTGCTAAATCTGAAGAACAAATTTAGATACCATTCACAAAGGAGACCAATGTGTTCAAGGAACATAAGAAATAAAAAGGCTTTTCTAAGTTGGAGAAGATCATTTACCAAGGATACCAAAGTGCTCGAGAAGTGCATACATGGAGAATATTGGGATATTTAAAGCTCCTATGCAGAGGATGTTAACAACCTCAAACCTATTCGTAAGAGGAAGTGAAAGGTTTCCAAGAACGAAGGAGTTGAGAACATATATTTTATGAAGAATGTAGCCTACAATATAGTGTGACTATGTAGAGGAATTAATTGTTGCTAAGATCGAAGCCTGCAAGCAACCAGAGAAAGGACAAAGCATTGAAAAATTATATTAGTGTGCACCATTCATAAGGAGGTACATTAATTTGATTTTATTCAATTATTGTAAAGTTAAGGAGCCACAAGGGATATTACTTCTAGATTTTCTAAGGTTGAGATTAATTAATCTAAATATATTTTAGATTAGTTGAATTAATGGAGAGATAAGGCAACAAATTGAATATCTAAAACCTTAGAAACTATATTGATCAATTTTGAAGTATTTTGGAAACATAATTTAAAGGTTTTAGAATTATCTCGTTTTATTTGAAATTCAAGCCACATGGAAATATTTGCAAATAGTTTAACTTGGAGGAATAAGGACTTCTACATAAACTAGGAATATTAAAATTTGCAAATATCTTTATTCTCTAAATTTCTTATTTTGAAGTTATAAGGAGTTCAACATAAAATTAGTTTTTTTTTTTTTTTAATTAGAAACCATATTGAAAATTTGAGAGATATAAAGCTTACAACATAGAGGATTTTGAAAGTTGGAAAATTACATTGTTATTAGTCTCTTGTTCAAATTAATGAGATATAAGGAATCCAACTTTAAGTTCTTGAAAGTAGAGAGTCTTATCAAAATTGAAATTATATTAAAATTATCTTTAAGCTTTCTATTCATAACTAGGGAGACAAAAGGAATTCAACTTACATGAAAATTTAGAAGACTGAGTATTTTATCAAATATATATTATATTCAAAACACTTGGGAGATACAAGGTATTCTACAATTTGAGAATTGAAAATATTACATCAAACTTGATCCCATACTCATATTCCAAGTTGGCCAATAGATCTAAAACACTAGGGATACATAAGAGGTACAACAATAAAAAAAATATTCTTGAAGATAATGGATAAATTAGCAAGAGGAACATATCATCACAAGGTATACTATGAAAGGATTCAAGATCAAAATCCATACAATATTCCATATCAAAAATGTAAAATTACTTCAAGCACAAAAAATTCTACAAGTCAAAATGGAAAAGACATTTGGTTTATTGATTCTAGTGCAAGTCATCACATGATATGAAATTTACAATGGTTCGATTACCTTAAAGTCACTAACAATATTAGGTTTGCAGATGGCAAAACCTATCTTATACATGGATATGGATGTGTAACACCTAGTACATATTTTATAAATATTTTATTACATGAAGTAATGTATGTTCTTAGATTAACATCAAATCTTATTTCAGTAGCCAAATTGGTAGAGAGCAAAAGGATTATTGATTTTAGATATATAAATGGAGTCAATAAGTGTATCACTATAAATAAAATTGAGATAAAATCTATAGGATAAATTCATAATTATATATTCTCTAGATCACAAGACATTGTTGTAGTTCAAAGAAACACTAATGGATTTTTTAAGGAATAGATTGCAAGAAATGAAAAAACTATTTATCATAAAAGTCAATGGGAAAATCAAAGATTCAGAATGAGAAATATGAGAGGACAACAACATATTGGACTACTTGGCCATCTTCAGATTAAATAAGAAGAACATGAACCTGATAAATTTGAAGGACATAAGAAAGATGAATATCCATATTGAAGACTAAAGTCTTCGATAACCAAATAATGTAATACAAGGGGTGTTGGAATATGTTATACTATTTGGTACATGCTAATGTACCACCTTGGCTACATCTTTAGATTAGGAATATGTTTAAATTAGGGTTTGGGTATTTACTTTATGCATTGTAATAAATGCACAAGTATTAATAGAATGTGCAAAGTATTAAATGATGTAAATGTGCATGTTAGTCCATGTGCACATGAGTCCATATAATAGGAAAGTGAAGAGTCGCAGGAAGATAAAAAGCCAAGAGTACTCCATATGAAGATTCACTTTTCATTATATAAATTGGCATAAATGTAAGTGTGATATACACACATACACACAATATAGAGGAGAAGTAAGGTAGAGATACAATGTAGAGCATGTATGAAGTATGGAGAGTTTGAGATCTTCATTCTATATCAAAATACTATTTTTGTGAACTTTTGTTAATGGCAATTTTATGAGTTATTGTAGAAGTCTTTCACGAGTTTTATATGTTTTAACTATTACCATTATCTTATATTTGATATATCATGTTTATTCTAGATATTGTGGTTGTTTTTCATTAAGTATTTAGTATCAAAAGCTAACATTGGCTTGTCTTATTTTCAAATCAATTTTTGGTATCAGAACCGTCATATTGGTGGGAAGAGAGTATCCCATTTCCTCAAGCCATTTTGGTTTAGAGTGGGAATGAGAAATCTCTTATTGTAGTTTTTGTATTTGGTACAAGAAATTCTTCTTGCCTTATTTTGGACTATGTTACCATACTCTCGCTTAGTCAACTCTTGGTCTACCAGCTCATATCTTTCCCAAGCTTTTATTTATTGAGCCTTAATTTATTGATACACACCATACATGCTACCATTGTTATAGATTGAATATCCAATTATTGAGCACTAGAGAGCTAAAAATATAATTCAAGGAATTGTAAGTATGCAACCTAGTTTACCATAGAGATGTTTGTGTTGCCTATATTTTGGTTGTAGTACCTAGCATAGCAGCCATCAAAGTTATTCTATGAAGTTTTAAACAATTTATTATGGGGTGTATGGCTAATTTTGTACATATCTGAAGTGACTCACTAAGAGTTTCAAATGCTAGCACCATTTAATAAATGGAGATCATGATTTCTCCATGTGGATAGCTATCATATTCCATGTGGCATCATAGTTCTCCACATGGAATGGCTAAACTTCTTCATGTGGATTCACTTCCAAATAAAGCATGTATGTGAGCTGAAAGGAGTTTTTTTATTCGGTGGCTCATCTAGCTTACCTTTGATGTTATCCAAATACATAGAACTATGCCACCCTAATATCATTGTAAACTTAGAGGCCATTTCAGTTGATGTGGAGGCGATGATGGTGCTTTCAAAAATAATTAAGCACATGATCAACAAGAGGAATTAATTTGTTTTGTCATGCATCAATTTAAGGAGAAATTTCCACATGGAGGAGTTGAATTTAGCATCACATTCTTATTTATTTCTAATCACATGGTGTACATGAAGATGTATATGTAGCTAATAGGATTTTACAAAATTAGTTGTGTAGCCCATAATATTGGCACTCAAATATAATAGACATTAGCTTAGTACAAAGGCTAGGCAAAAAAAATCCCTAAGAGAATGTTAGGTATTCCAAGCTTGGAGAATATCAAAATCTGATTTGATTGCTTGACTTTGATACATCAGCCTTGCTACTCAAATATGGAATGAACTAGACCTTTGGAGAATATGAATTCGATATCATTTGTTGCAGCCAAAAATAGATGACACAAACTAACCAGAAGAATGGGAGTAAATTTGACGTCCCACCAGGAGACATCTAGTTATAAGGATATGTAAGAAATTTTTCTATTGCATGGGAGGACAAAAAAAAATTCACCCATATCAAGAAATAACATGCACGTACACCATGTGTCAAGCTGATTGACATTGGGAGTATGGGATAGTTTGTCAACCTACAATTCGTAAAAAGTGTTGCATACACTTGTGCAATGATGGATGGTTGTTCGACACAAGTATTGGATTTATTTCTATAAAAAATAATTTTTTTTACAAACCTAGATCTAGGGAATATCAAATTAATATTCTATTGCCTTTGTTTGAGAAGTTAAATTTGATGATAGGGCTTCACTTTTAGCCAGAGTTTTAGAGTGAGCAGCACACAGACATGGAACCAAAATAAAAATAATTCCTCTTATTTTTAAGTTGGACAACTACAATTTTGTTAGAGATATTTTAATTAGCACAAATATTATTTATCCAATGCTTGAAAAATGAAGAAAATAAAGAGAGCTTAAGTACATTGATCGAGGTATAATTTGTTGGAGGAACCAAAGACCTCTTCGATATTATCTTTGTAAAAATATAATTGTTTGAGTGACTATTTCCCACCTTGTATTTTTGCATTTTTTAATGTGTTTCTTCTCTTTTGTAGGTGGCTATTTTTTGGAAGGTTGAGTTTGGGACTTCTCTTATTTTTACCATCTTGGTCTATAAACCTGTGGTTTGTAATTATTCTTGGATGATTTTATCCCACATGCATTACTCTTTAGATCCCCCTTAGAGTTAGGTATTTATAATTATACCTTTTTGAAGCTCACTCTACTGATGAGACATGTAGGTCAAAATGCATTCAAAAATTTGTATATGTATCACTTATTTTTTTAGAATAAAAATTCAATCAAATGTTTTTTGTTCCTTTCCTAACTCATCTCTTTCTTTAAGTTTATAATCCCTCATTTTTCTTCCTTAATTTTTCTAATAAGTTTTTCTTGCCGATATGCTCTTCACTTGCACGTAATATGATCTTGTGAACCAAAAATCTTGTAGCACTTGGAGTATTATATTCAATTGCACATTTGTGATCTAGTGAATTAGAAACTAGTTTACGGTTTTAGAGTAATGCTTCACCATGTTTCTTTTTTCATTAATGAGTTTACCCATTAATGGTGCACATTGCTCTACTAGTTATTGTCCATTCATATTTTGAATCATCTCCCATAGTTCTTGATATTCCCTCTAGTTCCCCTATTCATATTCCTCGTAAGAATATACAACAAGAGGGTTCACGACAACATTGAAGAATGGGTATTCGACACAAATAAAATGGAATATTTTTGAAGAGTTCTAATAGAAACAAAATTTTTTACTTAGAACGGAAGAGTTCCTTCTAAACAGGATAGAAGGACCTTCATAGATGGAATCGGTGCAATGTGTGGTATTCCTCCAAGACCAAAGTCTTTTGAAAAGTTGTTGGAAACAAGATTCGAAGAATTCAATATTCTGAGTAGAAAGGTAGAGAAATTTCATTTCAATATAATTCGACTTGAAGAGAATTTAGGTAAAAGCATTGTTCCCCATAGCCTATGAATAAAAAAACTAGGGTTATGCATAAGGGGTTGGACTCAAAATGTACTTGTAAAAAATGGTGAATCCTAACTGAAATCAAGGTGAATCAAGGCGAATACTAAGCAAATCAAATCAATCATCTTCACACAAAAATTTAGGGCATTTAAAGCCCTAAAAATCAGTATCATATTTAGGTAAATGTTTAACCTATTAAATCACCTTATAACTTCATAAAACTACCACCATTAGATTAGGTTTAAAAAGAGCTTTCCAATGAGTACAAATATACCTATGTTTGGATATATATTGTGGTGAATTGACCCTAAGAAAACATTGGTCCCAAAAAATTTAGGTGAATGGGCCAACATCGAGGGTCCTCATATTTGCCAATTTTTAATTTTGGAAATCCTAAAATTTGCCCAATTTGTGGATATTCACCACTGTGCATAACCTGGGTAAAACCACATCTTCAACTTCCAGATGAATATATTAATAAATAGTTATCTAATGAGCCGAAGGCACTCACAAAAAAAAATTACTTAGAAATGGCTAAATTGTATATTTGTAATTTCAAAATATACACAAAAAAATTAGCTACTCAAGCCTATTATTATATTCCCAATATTTTATTATCTGCAATTAAGAAAATTATTGCATATTCCATAAATAAACATAAGACAATCTCTTAGGAAATTACTTTGGAATGGGAATCCTAGATTAAAGATATTTTTGAGGGAAATTTTTAGGCTTGGAGAGTTGAAATGAAAATCTAAAAATATATGCAAGAGAAATCCAAAGCTGCTCAATAGAATGCTACTTTAGAAGTCCCAAAATTTAATATGTCAAAAGCTATAAAAATCGTAGCTGACTTGGTTAAAAGAGAAATCAAGCAACAAATTGATCGTCTGTATAAAATAATGCAATACAACCATAAGATTATATCTGCCCATGTAGAGGAGTTGGAGAGCAAGTGGGTAGTTAAACCTCTCTAGTTTCTGAGAGGCCCAGGTTCAAATCTCTCGCCTCACATGTTGCGGATATGTTATGTAATGGTTCCCTCGTGGTCACAGTCTGTTTACCCCTTGTGGCCACCACCAAAAAAAAAAAAAAAAATTCCGACACAAGACAACAAGACTAGAAGTCATAATAGAGGGCCAAACCAAAGAGCCTCCATTACACAAAAAAGGTAATCACATCAACAACCATAGCATAGAAATAAACAACAATGACAACCACAACAAAGGAATAATTAGGCAAAACAACAACAACAACAACAATAGGGGCATAATTTAAAATTTTGAGTCCCTTCTCCAAAAAGATAAAATAAGGGGAGAAATTTTCAGAACCACACTTCATATGTGCAACAACAATTGCAATAGAATAATAAAAGAAATTTTTGCAAGTTTGGTCTCGAGAATATGATAAAGGATTTTTCTCCATTTTTTTAGAAGCAGCAAGGGCAGGGGTTCTTCCGTCACTAAAAGGACAGTGAAAACAAAATATAATTCCTTGGTTTGCAATTTTTAGCCCACAGGATTTTGGCCACCAATATTTTTACAAGAGTCCTATCTGGGCTATGGATTGTAAAATCACAAATCTTGTTATTCATATTTTTTCCTCTAGAAAACTTACCCATAATGAAATTGAGGCCTTCATCCTGGGTTTAAATTTCATCTCTATTCCTCTTCCCATGGCCAAAGATGTTCTAAAATAGGAGTTTTCAAACTTTTGTAGACGTCTTCATCTTGAATGGTTCTTTGGACCAAGAGGTGGCCCTCCAAAACCGCTTAAGCCCATTGATCCTTTTCGTGTTTCCAACCCAAGTTTTAATCCCTCATAATTTTATAGGCCTTTGGAAGAAATTATTGGTATGGGTGAAATATTTCTCAATAATAAATTATCCATTTCCAATACCACCTGCCAACGTGCCTTTCCACCCCATATTTGGTCTGCCATTTGTTCCCTTGCCAATGAAAAATCCATTTTTATTAGGCCCACAAATAAAAACTTTGGTGTTTATGTTTTATCCATGGATTGGTACATTTTGGAAGGTTTTTCCTAGCTTTCAAATCAAAATGTTTACTCTAAAGTGAATACAGACCCTTGACAGGATATTTTTTATCAGCTCTAAGACTTGCTTGACTAGGCTTTTAGGAGGAATCTGCTTTCATAAAACCACATGAAATTTATGCTCTAGGTAACACCATCCTCCACCAGAGTGTGTTTATTTACCTGCTCCCTAAAATCCACAAGCCCAGGCTTTCCAATCAATCCTTTTATTCCTATTATGGTTTTATGCTCAAACCTGCCTCCAAATGGCTTCATCATCTGCTCTTGCCAATTTTATTAAAGTAAAAAAATAATCTCTTGGATTCCATATCTCTAATTAAAGGTCTGCATGGTTTTACTTTTCCTTAGGACATTATTATTTTTTATTTTTATTTTGAGAGCCTCTATCTCAGCATCCCCACCTCTCAAGGATTGGCAGCCCTCCGTCATTTTTTGAGGAACGAATTTGATCCGACCAAAATAAGCTTTGTGTAAGGCTTGCAGAGATAGTGTTAACACAACACTACCTGAAATTCAAAGGGAAAAAATATAGTAAGATAATAAGAACAAACATGGGAAGTAATTTTAATTTGGTTTATGCTTTTTTATTTCTCTATCATCTAAAGGAACAGGTATTTGATAATGTTATTGTGGAAAATATTTTATTTTACAAAAGATAAATTGAAGATGTCATTGGATTTTGGCATGGCCCTAAGGAGGATCTTATTGGTTTTCTTTCTTCCCACGATTCATGTTCCTAAGGAGGATATTAATGGTTTTCTTGCTGCCCATGGTTCCTTCTATGATAGTGTTAAAAGTACTTCATTTTTTTCTGATTATGAGGCAACACTTCTATATACTGTGTTTTTTAACGGTCTCGATTTTGCTCAGACTGGAATTCTTTGCACCAAATTATTTTAGAAGTCGATGAATGCCTACCAATACATCCCTACTTCCTCCCATCATCCATATCATCAAAAAAAATTATTTATCATGAGTGAACTCAACAAATTTATAGTTAGGTAAATCTTCAAGGATGGATTTATTTTTGTTAAAAATAAAAACAATTAATAGACTTAGAGCTAGGGATATCAATTTAATTTTCTCTTGCCTTTGTTTTAGAAAGTTAAATTTGATTATAGGCCTTCACTTTTAGCTATATTTTTAGAGTGAGTCGTATGCAGACATGGAACCAAAATAAAAACAATTCCTCTTATTTTGAAGTTGGATAGCTACAATTTTGTTAGAGATCTTCGAATCAGCACAGATAATATTTCTCCAATGTTTGAAGAATGGAGAAAATATAGAGATCTCAAGCACATTTGTCGAGGCATCATTTTTTGGAGGAACAAAAAACCTCTTCGATCTTATCTTTGTAAAAATAAAATTATTTGAGAGACTCTTTTCGACCTTGTATTTTCACATTTTTTAATGTGTTTCTTCTATTTTTTGGGTGGGTGTTTTTTTGGGGAATTAAGCTTGGGACTTCTCTTCTTTTTACCATCGTGGTCTATAAACATGAATTTTGTAATAATGCTTGGGTATTTTTATCCCACATGCATTAATGAGACCTGTAGGTTGAAATGCGTTTGGAGTTTTGTATATGTATCACTTCTTTTTTTGGAATAAAAATTCAATCAAATGTTTTTTGTTCCTTTCCTAACTCGTCTCTTTCTTTAAGTTTATAATCCCTCATTTTTCTTCCTTCTATTTTCTAATATATTTTTGCTGCTGATATTATGCTCTTCACTTGCACGTAATGTGATTTGGTGAACCAGAAAGCTTGCAGCACTAGGAGTATGCTCTTCACTTGCACATCTATGATCTAGTGAATCAAAAACTAGTTTACATTTTTAGAGTACTACTTTGCCATGTTTCTTTTTTCATTAATGAGGTACTAACATTTAGTACACAATTGCTTTAATTTGGTGAGGTTATGGAAAAATATTTTCAAAATTGTTTGGTTGCTATCTAAGGATAGGGTGAGATATTGTATGGAAGGCGGTAATGCTAAGAAATGAATGCTTTCATTGAATACATTATTGTGATAAAAGAGTTGATAAAGTGATGGGGGGGTAACTCACTCATTCCAATACCACAAAATTTCTCATTAAAAAACTTGAAAAGATTTACAGAAATGGCAACAGTCTGCCAAATAAACTCCTTTACCACCTCCCCCTGGAAGAAAAATAACCCAGAAATGTCTAGAATGGCCCTCTTGCCTTCAGCTCTGCAACTATGTCTCAGTAGTTTTTCGACCCCTTGTGCATGCCTTTGCTTCCCATTTTAAAATCTCTGGGTTTCTTTCTAGGTCCCGACCCTCTAGGCCATTAATGACCCACCTAGAATA
Organism: Wollemia nobilis; assembly: GCA_028583015.1. Lineage (NCBI taxonomy): Eukaryota > Viridiplantae > Streptophyta > Pinopsida > Araucariales > Araucariaceae > Wollemia > Wollemia nobilis. The sequence continues at coordinate 5,914,275 of JAQPPZ010017109.1, forward strand.
ATACATCCTCAGAATCTAAAAATTTGGCTCTTCCCTGCCTTTGTGATTGAACCTTCACATATTTTACCCTAATTGGCAACTACCACCAGTTCAGCTACAGAAACACGTATTGATGAGCCGTTTGAACGTCTCTGACCTCTGTACGTGACATTCGAGTGGCCACCATGCTCAGCAAGCTTACCGGGCAAGAAATCATGCATTAATGAGGCCTTTGACCGCCTCGGGAAACACCGTCTAGGAACGCATGCCTTTTCGAATCGTGAACCAGCAGTATGTCGTGATATCACGACATGTCGTGATATCACAACATTTTTCTTCCTCGCTGCATTTCTCTTCTTCGGGTCATGATATCGTGACATGTTGCGATATCGCGACATCTTTCCTTTTTAGCTCTTCTTTCTCCTTTTTGGTCACAAAATCGCGACATGTCGCGATATCACGACATATTTCCTTTCTGCTTCCTCCTCCCCTCTCGGGTCACAAAATCGTGACATGTCATGATATCATGACATTTTTCCTTTCTGCTTCCTCCTCGCCTCTTGGGTCACAAAATCACGATATCGTGACATTCTTCCTTTCTTCTTCCTTCTCGCCTCTTTGGGTCGCAAAATCGTGACATGTCGTGATATCACGACATCTTTGCTCTCTGCTTTCTCTCTCTATTTCGGGTTGCGAAATCATGACATGTCACGATATCATGACAGCTTTACCTTTCACTTTCACTCTCTGCTTTGGGTCACAAAATCGTGACATGTTGCGATATTGCGACAGTTTCCTTCCTTGCTTTCTTTCTACTCCTTCGGTCGCGATTTTGCAACATGTCACGAAATCGCGACATTTTCTTCTCTGGCCTTTCCTGTCTTCTTTCGGTCGTGATTTCATGACATGTCATGATTTCGTGACATTTTTCTTCGGATGCCCTCTCTCCCCTGTTTCGGTCATGATTTCGTGACATGTCGCAAAATCGTGACATTTTTGCTTCGTGCCTTCTCTCTCTTTCCTTAGTGGCGATTAGTGGCGAAAATGTGACATGTCATGATATCGCGACACTTTTCTCTCTTGTGCATCCTCTTGTCTTCTGGTCACGAAAATGCGACATGTCACGATATCGCGACACTTTTTCTCCTTGGTGCCTTCTCTCGTCCTTTGGTCATGAAAATGCGACATGTCGCGATATCATGACACTTTTTCTCCTTTGCGCCTTCTCTCGTCTTCTGGTCATGAAAATGCGACATGTCGTAATTTCACGATACTTTTCTCTCTTGCGCCTTCTCTCATCTTCTGGTCACAAAAATGTGACATGTCGCGATATCGCGACACTTTTCTCTTGCGCCTCTTCTTGTCTTCTAGTCGGGAAAATGCGACATGTCGCGATATCGTGACACTTTTCTCTCTTGCGCCTTCTCTCGTCTTCTGGTCGTGATTTCATGACATGTCACGAAATCGTGACATTTTTGCTCCGTGCCTTCTCTCTCCTTCCTGAGTCACGAAAACATGACATGTCATGATATCGTGACACTTTTCTCTGTCGCGATATCACGACATCAAGGCAAACACTTAGAAATTTTTTTGTTGATGCAAGATTGCTCTGCTGCCACCGGATGCTCCTGCATCAGACAACTAGGGTGGATTGAGAAGTGACCTTCACTTCCTTCTTCTTCTCTGGTTTCAAGCCCTCTACGTAGCTCCTCTTGCAAGGCCTGAACTTGCCTCTGCAAAGCACTTAAATCTTCTGTTGGCACCATATTTCTTCCACCACCATGGTTTCTTCATGGAGGCATTTTGCTTGTTTCTCTTACAACCCTTCCACAGATCTTGGTGCAAGCTGCCTCACTTTTGGTGATCTGCTACTCAGGAACTCTACGCTCTTCCACAAATCCTGGTGCAAACTGCCTCACTTTTGGTGATCTGCTCACACACTCGAGAACTCCCGCTCTTCCATAGATCTTGGTGCAAACTGCCTCACTTTCGATGATCTGTTTACACACTCAGGAACTCCCACTCTTCCATAGATCCTGGTGCAAACTGCCTCACTTTCGGTGATCTGTTTACACACTCAGGAACTCCCGCTCTTCCACAGATCCTGGTGCAAACTGCATCACTTTTTGCAATCTGTTTACACCCTCAGGAACTCCTGCTCTTTCACAGATCCTGGTGCAAACTGCCTCACTTTCGGTGATTTTTTTACACACTCAGGAACTGCCGCTCTAATACCACTGATGGGGGGGTAACTTGCTCATTCCAATACCACAAAATTTCTCATTAAACAACTTGAAAATATTTACAGAAATGGCAGCAGTCTGCCAAATAAACTCCTTTACCACCTCCCCGTGGAAGAAAAATAGCCCAGACAGGTCCAAAATGGCCCTCTTGCCTTCAGCTCTGCAACTTTGTCTCAGCATTTTTTTAACCCCTTGTGCATGCCTTTGCTTCCCCTTTTAAAATCTTTGGGTTTCTTTTGAGGTCCCGACCCTCTAGGCCATTAATGACCCACCTGGAAGAATACATCCTCAAAATCTAAAAATTCGGCTCTTCCCCGCCTTCGTGACTGAACCTTCGCATATTTTACCCTAACTGGCAACTGCCACCGGGTCAGCCATGAAAACATGCATTGATGAGCCATCTAAACGTCTCTGACCTCTAGACACAGCATTCAAGTGGCCGCCATGCTCAGCAAGCTTACCGGGCAAGAAATCATGCATTAATGAGGCCTTTGACCACCTCGGGAAACACCATCTGGGAACGCGTGCCTTTTTGAATCGTGAACCAGCAGTATGTCATGATATCGTGACATGTCGCGATATCGTGACATTTTTCTTCCTCGTTGCCTTTCTCTTCTTCGGGTCGCGATATCATGACATATTTCCTTTTCGGCTCTTCTTTCTCCTTTTCGGTCGCAAAATCGTGACATGTCACGATATCGTGACATCTTTCCTTTCTGCTTCCTCCTCGCCTCTCGGGTCATAAAATCGTGACATGTCGCGATATCACGACATTTTTCTTTCTGCTTTCTCCTTGCCTCTCGGGTCAAAAAATCATGACATGTCACGATATCGCAACATTCTTCCTTTCTACTTCCTTCTCGCCTCTTTGGGTCATGAAATCGTGACATGTCACGATATCATGACATTTTTCCTTTCTGCTTCCTCCTCGCCTCTTGGGTCATGAAATCATGACATGTTGCAATATCGCGACATCTTTGCTCTCTGCTTTCTCTCTCTGTTTCAGGTCGTGAAATTACGACATGTCGCGATATCGCGACAGCTTTACCTTTTGCTTTCGCTCTCTGCTTCGAGTCACGAAATCGTGACATGTCACGATATCACGACATGTCATGAAATTACGACATGTCGTGATATCGCGACATGTCACGATATTGCGATAGTTTCCTTCCTTGCTTTCTTTCTGCTCCTTCGATCGTGATTTTGTGACATGTCACAAAATCGTGACATTTTCTTCTCTAGCCTTTCCTATCTTCTTTCGCTCATGATTTCACGACATGTCATGATTTCACAACATTTTTCTTCGGACGCCCTCTCTCCCCTGTTTCGATTGTGATTTCGTGACATGTCATGAAATCGTGACATTTTTGCTTCGCGCCTTCTCTCTCCTTCCTGAGTCACGAAAATGTGACATGTCGCGATATCGTGACACTTTTCTCTCTTGCGCCTCCTCTTGTCCTTTGGTCGCAAAAATGCGACATGTCGTGATATCATGACACTTTTTCTCCTTGGCGCCTTCTCTCGTCCTTTGGTCACGAAAATGCGACATGTCACGATATCGCGACACTTTTTCTCCTTTGCGCCTTCTCTCGTCTTCTGGTCATGAAAATGCGACATGTCGCGATATCGTGACACTTTTCTCTCTTGCACCTTCTCTCATCTTCTGGTCACGAAAATGCAACATGTCACGATATCGCGACACTTTTCTCTCTTGCGCCTCTTCTTGTCTTCTGGTCACGAAAATACGACATGTCGCGATATCGTGACACTTTTCTCTCTTGCGCATTCTCTCATATTCTGGTCACTATTTCGTGACATGTCACGAAATCATGACATTTTTGGTCCACGCCTTCTCTCTCCTTCCTGAGTCGTGAAAACGTGACATGTCATGAAATTGCGACACTTTTCTCTGTCGCGATATCGCGACATCAAGGAAAACACTTAGAAATTTTTTTGTTAATGCAATATTGCTCTGCTACCACCGGATGCTCCTGCATCATAAAGGGAGGAGATTCAATAAATGGAGGAGGGGAGGGTCCCACTTAGTTTGTTAGAGGAAATATCTAAGAGAGTAAATATAGATTGCTCAATAAATCTAAAAATATTATCGCTAAACTGATTGGACCAGATATCAAACCTATTTAGAGATGACAGACTTCCTAGAGAAGACATTATAGTTCCACTCAATTGATTGTGGTCAATATTAAGACACTTTAAAGAAGAAATTTTACTTATACATGATGGTAAACTTTTATTGAGTTGGTTTTAAATGAGACTAAGATTAGTAAGATTGGTAAGTAGACAAATAGTGGGAAAATTGTTCAACTCAAGTTGTTATCATATAAATAGAGGTCAATGAGGAGAAAGTTAAGCAAGGAAGGAGAAAAGGGTCCACTTAGTTTGTTATAGGAAAAAGAAAGACTTTAAAGAAATTTTACCTATACAATATGGTAAACTTCTATTGAGTTGGTTTCTAACAAGACCAAGAAAAGTAATATTTATAAGACAACAAATATTAGGGGAAATTGGCCCACTTTTATCATCCAAATAGAGCTCAGTGAGGGAGGAAATTCAATCAGAGGAGGAGAAGAGCAGGGGTTATGCATAAGGGGTTGGAATAGAAATGTACTTGTAAAAAAATGGTGAATCCTAATCAAAATCAAGGTGAATCCTAAGCAAATCAAATCAATCATCTTCACACCAAAATTTGGGGTATTTGAAGCCCTAAAAAGTAAGATCATATTTGGGGAAAATTTTGACCTATTAAATCACCTTATAACTTCATAAAAACACCACCATTAGATCATGCTTGAAAAGAGCTTTCCAACAAGTACAAATATTTCTATGTTTGGATATATATTGTGGCGAATTGAACCTAATAATAAATTGGTCTTGGAAATTTTAGGCGAATGGGTCGATGTCAAGGGTCCTCATATTAACCAATTTCTAATTTTGAAAATCCTAATATTCATCCAATTTATGAATATTGGCCACTATGCATAACCCTAGAGAAGAGGATCCCACTTAGCTTTTTAGAGAAAATAAAAATATACTACTTATACAAGATGGTAAACTTCTACTAAATTGGTTACTAGAGAGATCAGGTAAGATCGGCAGAGTGAGGTCCCTTTTTAAGTGGCCATATGATTCCATTGGCTATAGCAGTTCCAATGTTGATTGGGTGCTTTGTTCTATGTTCCCCTGGAATGAACTGGTCGATCAACGGTTATCTAATTTTGATGGCATGCATACTCTGGAAGGATATTGCATTTTGGATTCACAAAAATCCTTTAATTTTACCACGGATGATATTGTTGCTTGTAAGTCTAAGGTGGTGTTTTGGTGGTGGATTTTTTGGACATCCCTTAAGAGGTCTAGTTGATGATGGATGATGATAAGAAGGGGTATGATTATGAGGTGGTTTTCATGCAGTATTTTGTAGAATATGGATCAATGGTGGACTGGGATGATGAATGTTGTATTTCTATGGTGGAGTTTGCACAATTCTTAGGAGAAGTTTGTTCAATGGCAGATTGGTACTGGAAGGAATTCGTTCTTGAGTGGTGATCATGGAAGTTTCTAAAAAATATTGATGGGTGGTGACTCAAGACAAAGAGGATTATTTGAAGCTTGTGGATACTTTCGAGTGGTGGGTTATTAGGCTATCCTAGAACCAAAGAATTATATTGATTGAACCATCATCCTTGCAAGCAGATGCCCTGGTATAATAATTTTGAAGATTCAACACCTTTTTCCCTTTGTTCACAATTTTAATGGTAATGACCCTACCCTTTCAAAGGAATTTACTTCATCCTAGAAAAAATGTTGTGTGACACTACGAGGGGTTAAATTCAGAGTCAACATCCATCTTCTAGCAGAGGTGGTTGGTTTAAAAACCCAACGATGGTGATATTGTGCATAGGAACAAGCACTTCTAGGTCGGAGAACTTATCCACTTCAAGGATAAATGTAAACATATGGCTAAAAATAAATGTGTTATCATGATAAAAGGGCCTCCTAGAACCATGGAAGAGGATGATGGTCCCCATTATAGAATACTTCAATGTTGACGATATCAACTCATCGCTCAGAAGCTTTCATATAGTATTTTTGAACCATATGCACACTATTCAGGAGATCAACATCTTAGAGTACCTATTTGGATTGATGGAGATTTCAATTTCAAATTCTAGGTATGGTTCCTTGATCCATCCTAGACACTAGATCCTCCAATTCATCTTGTTCCACCATATTGTTCAAAATAAAGCTAAAAAGGTAGCCCTAATAGTTTTTGGTATCCAAAAATATAATCTATCTACCTCAATCCTCAGTGATGATGACTTAGAGAACAAATATATAGGTGCAACCAATGGTGTAGGTACTACCTCTATGTGTACCCTATCACCTACCAATCTAACTCGTATCATCACTTGTCAAGGAATGGGACCTCAGGGAGGAAATGCAAATCTGTAGTTGGTGATCCATTAAAAATTACTCCTAAGAAAACCTCGATGAAGTCTAAGAAGGTCAATAATAAGGGAGGTTCCAAATGGATCTCCTCTCTAGACATAAGGAAATCCTAGCAGAAACCCAACTTTTGGACCAGTATGGGAGAACTTTTGATTTCAACATCGACCATGCTCCTCTAAGCTGGCAATATTCTCAACACCATGAGAGAAGACAACACCCAGGTGGTGGAAGATGATCTCAATGTTGATTCAACTAAACGGGAACACCCTAAATATTAGTCTAGCCTCAGTGGTAGTAGTTGTTTTGGGTTTTCAATCCCTTATCTATGCTCTTTTTATTTCTTTCTCACAGTGTCAAGCTAGTTTATCTGTGGTTCTACTTTGTTTGGTATATCGAGGTAGTCTCTATTGATATGACCTCATTTTAGTCTTCTGAGATCACCTCTGGTGAGATGACTTTCTTGTGTTTCTTTTTTGTTGTCTTGTAAAATTTTTTGGGTTCCTTTCAAAACCCCTTTCTATCTATCAAAAACTATTGGTTATTAGAAAGATCAAGTAAGACTAGTAAGCAAAAAAATAGTAGGGATAATTGTCCTACTCAACTTGTTATCATTCAAGTCAATATATTGAATATGAGAGAGATTTCCAAGATAGAGGAAGAGTACCTGTTAATTGACTACCCTATAAATCTAAATGTATGAGAGAATGAAGGCCATAAAAACTATTGGATATGACACCATAATCAAAGCTATCATATATGATACCACCATTCATTCTATTGGTAGCATGTGGTTGTTGTGGGGATGATAGGATATGTCATACCATGTGTAATAGTCAATTTCGTTGATCCAAGAAATGAGAGTGGCATAGGAATAATTGAGGTAGGCTTTGAATATGAGGGGATCTTGGGATTCTTGGTGATGGCACTTATGCAGCCCATGGCACGGGCTTGCACAAATGCAAAGGAGAACAAACAATAAGAGTTTGTGAAGAGTGAAGGCCATTTTATTGACAATAAAATGGGTAACAAAGATCATAATATGAGAAAGGGTGAGAGAATGGAACTGAATATGCATAGTGTGTAAAGGCTATTTATAGAATCTAAGTGTCGATTAGGAAAGAGAAATCATTGTCGAAACACTAACCCAAAGCACACTTTAGTGGTATCAATCAGGCTTTTGATATTTGAGAAACAATCAAGCTTATACCTCCCTTGTTTAATGAATTACTTTTGTGGCATTTGAGAGAGATATAAACTTGTACCTACCTTCTTTAGTGAACCACTTTTTTGGGAGAAAATCAAAATCCTATAATAAAGATAGTAGTACCTCCTCTAAGATAAAATTAAACTTCTACCCCCCTTCTTTAATGAATTACATGGAGAATAAAAGGTATTAAAGTGGAATAAAAGTTCAATATAGAAATATGTCATTACAAATAAATAGTTTATATGAAAATAGCATCACATAAATCGATTAGAAAGTACGAGGACCAACTACCCTACACATGCTATGAAAATCAAACTTCTATTCTTCCTTTAATGAAGGTCCTATAATAAAGGCAGGAGTAAGGATTGTTATAGATAGATAGATAGATATATAGATAGATATGTAAGTATGTGTGTGCTATAAAATGAGATAGAAGAAAAAGTATATGTATGAAATAAAATTATAAGTGAATGAAGAGATGTGACATTGGTTTAGAATAATGTCTAAAAAACCCATGTAATAAAAAGGTATGCGAAAGAGAATTTTAGATTATACACACAAATAAAAAACCCACAAAAAATGTTACTGCTTCTCTAGAATGAACTAAACTAAAAATAACTAACATAAAACATATATAGTGGTAGAGTTGAAATAAAAAATATATTTTCCAATATAATTGAGGACTAGTTTATGTTGTCTTAAGTGTAAAATAAGGATATGGATGGCACCCAAAGAAGAAAGAGTGAAAAAAAAAAAACTATACTTATTGTATTCATTGAGGCACTAGAAGCAAAGAGAAAGTTGATTTAAAATATTCTTCTTAAAATGGCATTTGAATTATAAATCCTAACGTTTTAGAGGCACACTCTATGGAAATATTATTTGAAGGGAAAATACAAAAAAAATTAAAATTAAAAGTTCTTGATAAACATCGACAACAAGGGAATGACTAGTCAAAAGAGGGTGATAGAGGGTTAAAATACCATATTATCGTCTGTAATAAATGTTAACATGTTAAACCTTTTATTGTTGTAGTTCCATATATTATTTTTTCTCATAAATGTATATAGTCATTTCATTTCATTAGTAACAATCTATTTTATCAAAGTTACCTCATTTTTCTAGACTATGTGTCATGCATTATGTCTAAAGATATATTTTTAATAAAACTTAAATATAATATAATAATTATAAATATAATCTATTAGTTTGAAAAATAATTTACCGATAATATTTGTTGTCTTTTTAAAATTTCATAACTTGTTTTCAATCTCAATTGTCATTAATTATGATTTTAAATTTTATTTATGAATAATTATCATGATTTGTTGTCGAAATTTATTTATTTCAAATAGGTGGACACTAAATCGGCTTGTCTCATAGTGACTAATAAGATATTTCTTTCATTGGTATAACCTGAGTGGGGCTAGCCATTAAGGCTTAGGTACTCAAGAGAAGATGTCCAAATTCAAAGGGGGTAGGGTATGTATTCTCTCCTTCGGTTGGAATATGGTAAGTTATTTGACCTTATTGGTAAATTTCAATAGATAATATTGTAAACCTATGGGTAAGCTTGATGTATGCCTATAGGTATTCTTCATGTAATCCTACAAGCATTCTCTATGTAAGTGTATGGGCAATCTTGATGTGTTTGCACCTATTGGGATTGGTTAAACCACCAATGTGGTTAATGCTAACTAAAAATTTATTGTAGGTTTAGTAACTTGATATAACCTTGAGCCTTATGTTTACCTAGGTTAATATAATATATATAATTATTATTTAAGGATTAAGTATCTACTATAAATACCCCTAATCACTAATCCATTTTATTAGTTTTTGAGATGAAGTGATATCATGGGGTGCTTATAGGCACCCATCTCTCCTATTTGATTCTATTGTATCTACTTGATCCTTTTATTTTGCTTCTCTATTATTTTGCATATCACTTGTGGTGAATACTATGCTTCATATCATTTCTAGAAAGTATTACGAAATCTAACACATGTGTAAAGAAGAAATATATATAAATATTAAATCCTTCTAAATTAATTATTTACATATTGACAACAATATCTTATAGTTTATCAATGTGAAAATCATTGTGATCATATCGATAAATAAATAATAATAATAATTTAATGTGTAATTGTAAGGTGTAATTCGCATGGGTGATCTTAAATTTATTAAGGTTTTAAGGATCATGTATGTACAAGTGTGTTCAAAAGATAAAATATCTAAAGGGTACAATAAATATTTGGAGCATAAAATATTTTGGTAACATATTTAAAATAAAAGAGGACATTAAATATAAGTTTAACAATTTGCAAGAGACAATAGAAACTAATAATATGAACTAATATTCTTATGTGCAAGAAAGGCATATCTTAATGTATCATTAAAGGAAGAATCGCATTGGACCTAAAAGTCCAAAGGAGATATTGCTTTAAGGGAGGGGATATAAATACTAAACTCTTTAAATGCTATTGAAAAATCAAATTTATCTTTTAATTATAATTAAAAATATTTCAACTCTAAATAAAATAAAATATTTTTTGAGAAGATACTACAAAAGAAGTAATTAATTATTTCATATATATATTATTGTAATTTGGGCAAGATAAAAAGTCCCAAGGTAAGATTTAGTAATATTTCATAAATTTACACACAAATATAGAGTAAATTATTGATGAGAAATATCTCTATGGATGAGCTACATGAGGTAATTTTCTATTTCTATCCTAATAATTCATATTGCCCTAATGGATTTCCTAGAATTTTCTTTCAAAAAATTTAGGATTTCTTGAAACATGTTGTGTTGGCTATGGTTCAAGAGGCTAGGAAAAAGAAGGTTGCAACAAGTGAGCTTAATACAACATTATTTATTTGGTTTTAATAAAAGGTAAGATAATTCTTTTTGATAAATTCTATCCAATGGGACATTATAATATGATTTATATTACACTTTTAAAAATAATGAAAAATACATTGAAAAACATCTAATTTATTTTATTTGGGACGAAAAAAGTGATTTTTTAATTGTAAATAAATTCTTAATAGTATATTCATTGCACAAAATGCCATACGCTCTCCTCATTCTATAAAAAGCATTCATGCTAATTAGATATGGAAAAATCATATGGTAGAATTTGTTAGAGTTTTATGTGGGATATTATATAAAAAATTATTTTAATTAGAGTTGGTGTGAATGGATTAGATTTTTAATAGCACTTAAAATTATTCTATTTTGAATAATAGATCCTTTTATGGCTTTTTAAGCCTTAATGCTAATATAAAACTCATAGGTTAAATGTCACGGATCAAATAAAATATAGCCACAATATAGTATGATCAATATAATGATGTAAGTAGAATAATATGAGCAAGTTAATATACAAATCAAGGCTTATAATATATCAAATAATATTTATTAATAAACAACAATATGAATGTAAATAGCCTGAACCATACATGTACAAAGCATGTAGCACAACTTACAATATTAATTGTTCAAAATGTATGCAATTTTTTTTACTCCACTTTCTCTTAAAAATATGAGAACTTGCTCTTCTTTGTAATGTGATATGTTATATGACATACTATGGATTACTATATGGCCATAGTAGAATGACTCTTTGGATACCTGACTATTCCTTTCCATATAATAAATCTCATGACTCTTGGCTACTCTATATTGTATGCACATCTAGACATGACTCTTGACCTTCACTTTGCACACTCTAACCTAATGTTAGCATTTGAAGCTAAATAATTAAGATGAAATTTACCAAAAAGATCTATAATAAAGTTGTAATGCAATATATATGATAATGGAAATATTTTAAAAGTATAAAACTCAAAAATAACTTTAACAATCAGTCATAGAATTGTCATTAACAAATTCTCATGAAAATTTTATCTCCATTGAATCAAGAACTTAAGCGCACATACTTACAAACTCTCTCAAACTACAAATCATGTCATATCATCTCCTATCATGTCACTTGCTCACACATACAAGGATATATATATATATATATAATATGATGTGACTCTTCATATGGAGCACTCTTGACCTTCACTCTTCTAGAGACTCTTCATCTTCCTATTCTATGGACTCATGTGCACATGGAATATTATGCACATTTACAATACCAAAATACTTTGCACACTTTAATAATATTTGTGCATTTATTACATTGCATAAAGTAAATACTCAACTTCTAAACTAGGACACTCTTTCCTAATCTAAATATGTACCCAAGGTGGTATATTAGCATGTACAAAATAATATAATATATTCCAATACCCCCTTGTATTACAATATTTGGTTATTGAAGACTTTAGTCTTCAATATGGTCTTCATCCTTTTGTTGAAACTTTTGCTCTTCTTTTCTGCTTTCTTTATTTTGCTCCTTGTATGAATTCTAATCAAGCAAATGATTAGTATTTTTATAAAATACTAATTTTACTAAAATTTATTTAGCTTTATGTTCTTCAGTAGTCTCTTCTAATTCTTGCATTTCCTGTATCTCTTGAACTAAGTGTCCCTTTTAATTTCCTTCCCTATATTGTAGCTAAGGTGGATTGTACTGATGCTAAAATTATTGTTGATGTGGTCTATATTAATTTTGATATTTTCTTTGTTGAAATAACCTATTTGATTGTATTCCTAATTTTTTTTTGTTTCCTTGGTATGGATTCCTTGGATTGAATCTACAGTATTTTGTACTATGACCTTTTTTTTCTGTAATCTTGATAATATCTATAATTCCATTTTGTTTTATTTCTTAAAAATGAAGTAACATTCCCTTGTGGATTATATTTTGAGACTAAAGCATTTTTAGTCATTTCATATTTGATTGAATTCTCTACTTCATATTCTTGTAGTATATTGACCAACTCATCAAATGATGTATCTTTACTCAAAAATTTTAAATATGTAACTAGATGCTTGTAACTTTCAAGAAGTGCTCTTAGAATTAATTGAACAAAAAAATTATTTCTACCTTATTTGTTAATAATTTTCCTATTATATCTGCCACTTTTCTTAAAAACAACTCTATACTTTCACCATTGTTAACCTTTAGAGAATGCAATTGAATCTGAAGATTCAAAATGGTGGCTTTATTATTTCCTTCAAATATATTGGATAGATTTTTCCAAGCTTCTATAGAATTTAATTTTGAACTAACGTACGGTTGTATATCATCTATAATTGCAAAAGTTATTATCATGAGTACTTTTTCTTTATCTTCTTAATATTTTTTAATATCCTTAGCATCTTCAATAGGTTTAGCTTTTGCTCCTTTAAATATCTCTTAAATATTTTCTACTTTCAATATGGATCTCGCTTTGTTTTTCCATGAGGTGTAATTAGGACCTTTAAGTTGTTGAGATTTTGAAAAAATGAATTTATGAATTGATATGATTAACCTTTGTAGACTTCCTTATATCTCCATAATGCAATTTTCAAAACTCTAAAACTTTTGATATTGACTCCCTAATCTCAAGAATATATTTTTTAATTCTAAATTTCTTAATCCTATGTTGGTTTTGAATTCCTTATAACTCCAAACTTAGAAATTTAGAAATTCCATAAAACAAGTTGACTTTTATGAGCAAAAAGTTGACTATGATCCAGAAAGAATTCAATATCACAAGTTGACTCAAGATAAAATAATTACAATGGAAAATAAGACTAACTGGGATAAAGCCAAAATTTTAGAATGGTGGATGTTTAGGTGCAAATAAAAAATGCAAAACTTCATATATCCACTGTCAATGGATAAAATGTTCTCTCAAAATTATGATGAGAATGTAAAAAAGTGGAAGCCTTAGGAAGAACCCATCAAATCCATGGTTGTTGATAGCCAAGGCTATGAAGTACAAGAAGATGATCCTCTGGTGGAAGGATAAGAATCTAAGGTGGAATAGGTGATCCCTAAGGATGGTCACGCTATAGAAAATTTTCAAACATCAAAATAATCACCACCATTAAAATAGGCCTAGAAAACCAAAAGGCCATAAAAGAGACTCCCTAGTCAAAATAGTAGGCTATACTTTTTTTGCAATAGATTTTCAATAGGAAATATACCCAAAATGATCCCATATTAAAGGAAAAATAGGATGCATTGGAGGAGGTCTAAGGAAAATAGTCATTGGACCACAAGAAATTATACAAGTCTAGAAGCACCCTCAAAATTTGGCTTTGGGAGCACCTTTACCTAGCTCCTTATTCCAAAAATTAAAAGAAGAATAATTCAAAGATGTGTATGAGAGTACTCACTTAGGCTAGTGCCCAAATTTGTCTCAGGCCCTACAGAACATCAAAACATTCAAGGATCAAAAGCACAAGCTAAAGGTGCAAAAATGATAAAACAACCCCTTGATGACAATGAAGGATTCAATATGAGAATATAATCATATATGTAGTAGATGCCAGTGATGACTCTATCCAATAATGCAACTCCTATAAAATCATTGGGTAAAATAAAGGTCAATTTGCTTAGAGAATTATAGGAAAAGGCTCATAAGAAATAAACTATCTAGGGGCCACCTCAGCAACTAAAGTAGCAAGCCAATTGACAACAAAACAACCTCAAACAATAGAGATAGATATGTTTTCTTTAAATCCAAATACTACTTCTACTTCATCAACCCTAATAGATAGTTTCATCCCTTTCTCCATCACCACATATTTCTCCATAGGGCCCAACTACTAAAAATAACTCCACATCTAAAATTCTCCTAGCCAGATCCATCACATCAATATAGACCCTTACAACCACTACCACAACCACCATTTATAAATTCCTTCATCTTATTTTTCTATATTGTAATCCATAATTTCCACATTACCACCACTTTTTCATCCATAAATAGCTACCATTAATAAACTAAAGGAGATGAATCAAAAATGCTATAGAGTATTGGAAGAATAAATCACCTAGGCAAGCAAATGAGTGTACTCCTAGATAAATAATTATAGTTGACCCAACTACATACCAATAGCTAAGAGTCATAGCTATGCCAAAGGTGGATAAGATAGAATTTGAAATGATACCTCACAATTACCAGGTGGAAACACAAATGATGGATATATTTTAGCTACCATTGGAATGTAAGTCTAAGTTTCAACTAACCTTAGATTAACATTAGGCCAAGGTAATAATAATTAACACGAATAAATTAAATCCGAAAACATGCATTGAATAACCAGCAGAAACATACATTAACTTAAACCTTATATAGGCTTAGAACAGGCGCTAAAGTAGGGAAGGGAAGGTGGAGGAAGATCGGGGAGTTTAGAGAGAACGGAGGAGTAGGAAGTGGAGTGGGAGGTGGCAGCGAGCGTGGGGAGAGGAAGGGAGTGGAGTGATAAGGGAAAATGGATGGCAGGAAAGGAGGAAGCTGAATGGAGGGATAAGGAGAAAATGAAGGAAAGGGAGAAGGAAAAATCATGCCGACCATCCAATAAAATTAGCCGACAAAAGGTAAGTGTGTTCACACTGGGCTTAGAAAAACTGGATTTTTCTAAGCCTGTTTCAAGCTAAGTCCTGTTCACACTTGCAACATTCTCCCCCTTAAAGTTGAGAGAACTGACTATACAGTCTCTCAGCTTTACAAATTGAGCTTTAGCCAGCGCCTTGGTGAATATGTCAGTGACGTTCTCCAAAGTGTGACAATAGTGAAGCTCAACAATATCAGTTTCCACCATATCTCGGATGAAGTGGTACTTCATATCAAAATGCTTTGATCTACTATGGTGGATAGGATTGTATGCCAACTGAATGGCACTGATGTTGTCACAGAATATTCGAGTTGGACCACTTTGTTGCTCTCCAATCTCTTCTAATACCTTTCGGAGCCATAGAGCTTGAGTACTAGCATGAGTCACCGCTATATACTCAGCTTCTGTTGAAGATAGTGCTACTACTATCTACTTCTTGGAACTCCAAGTTATTAGGCCTGAACCAAGACTAAAATAGTTACCCGATGTGGATTTTCTATCATCAATATTGCTG
The DNA here is from genome assembly GCA_028583015.1 of Wollemia nobilis. Lineage (NCBI taxonomy): Eukaryota > Viridiplantae > Streptophyta > Pinopsida > Araucariales > Araucariaceae > Wollemia > Wollemia nobilis. The sequence continues at coordinate 5,930,201 of JAQPPZ010017109.1, forward strand.
CCCCAATCACTATCACTAAAGCCTTCAAGCTTGATAGTATCACATTTGTAGTACTGGATTCCAAAATCCAATGTACCCTTCACATATCTCAAAATCCTTTTAGCTGCCTGCAAATGTAGCTCAGATGGATTAGACATAAATCTAGAAACAAGAGATACAACATATCTTAATTTCTGGTCCGGTGTTGGCGAGAAACATCAAACTCCCAACAATGCTTCTGAAAGTGGTCACATCAACTTTCGGTGCTCCATCATCCTTGCTTAATTGGATCCCATGTCCAATTGGAGTTGCAACTGCTTTGCATTGCTCCATAGCAAACTTCTGAATCATATCTCGAGCATACTTAAGTTGACAGATGAAGATCCTTGAATCTATCTGATGTACTTCCATTCCAAGAAAGTATTTCATCAAGCCAAGATCCTTCATCTCAAATTCCTGCATCATGGAGTGCTTGAACTCCATGTTAACTTTTTCATTACTACCCATAAAAATGAGATCATCCACATACAAACAAACTATGAGGATGTCATTTCCTTGATTGAGGTAGTAGAGCGTGGGTTCATTTTTGCTTTTGATGAACCCATAATCTTTAAAGTACCCATCAATGCATGAGTACCAAGCTCTCGGTGCCTGCTTGAGGCCATAAAGAGCCTTCTTCAGTTTGTAAACAAGATGTTCCTTGTCTTTCTCTTCAAATCCCTGTGGTTGCTCAACATACACTTCTTCTGTCAAGTAACCATTTAGAAATGCACTCTTTACATCCATGTGTTGGACTGTCCATCCTTTGTGTGCAGCTAAGGCAAGAACTGTTCTGATAGTCTCTTGTCTGGCTATAGGAGCAAAAGTCTCTTCATAATCAATTCCATATTTCTGAGTAAATCCCTTTGCAACTAATCTCGCCTTGTGCCTCTCAATGCTACCATCAGCATTAAACTTGGTCTTGTAGACCCACTTACATCCAACACATTTCTTTCCTTTAGGAAGCTTCACCGCCTCCCAAGTGTCGTTGTTTTTTATAGAGGTGATCTCCTCTTTCATGGCATCTTGCCAAATATTTTGAGTACAAGCCTTCTCATAACTAGAAGGTTCAAGTTGTGTATTAGTTAACAAAGCATAGTTAACTAAATCTCCCCTAGGTTCCTGCTGGGAAACATCATCACCATACAAGTGCATATTTTCTAATCTTTGTAGAACAGAATTCATTTCACTAGCTTGACTCCTAGTGTATCTTTTTGAAAAATTCTTATCCAACATCTGATATGATGGATGATTCTATAGAGTTCTCTTACCTCTGGATGGAGAATCAATGTCCATTGGTGAGGAACTTACTGATCTCTATGGAGAAGGACTTGGTGAAGAAGTTGAATCAAAAGATGAACCTGGATCTCTGGGAGGAGACTTGCTTACTTTTTTGTGGTGTTTGTTGTTGCACCTGCTGAGAACCTACATCACTAGATTCATCATCACTAAAAATCTGAGGCTTACCCCATTCTCCCCCTTCATCAAAAATCACATCCCCGGAAAGCACAAACTTTCTTGTCCTGGGATTGTAGAGTCTGTAAGCTTTTGTATTCTCACAATATCCTACAAAGATGCATGCCTGACTCTTTGGATCGAGCTTCTTTCTAAGCTCATCAGGAATGTGAGAATATGCCAGCGAGCCAAACACTCTAAAATACTTAACATTTGGCTTTTTACCATACCAAGCTTGGTAAGGTGTCTGTCCTTCCAAACTTGAAGTAGGACTTCTATTCAAGATATGTACATTGGTCCTGGCTGCATCTGCCCAATATGAATTAGTCAAATGCTTCATCTGAAGCATAGACCTTGCCATCTCCACAATGGTGCGATTCTTCCTCTCTGCGACACCATTTTGTTGTGGAGTGTAGGCAGCTGTGAACTGCCTCTTAATGCCATTTTGCTTACAAAAATTCAAGAACTCATTAGAGGAGTATTCTCCTCCTCTATCTGATCTAAGACATTTTACAAAATATCTACTCTCACTTTCAACTCTTGTTTTGAAATCGACAAAGCATTCAAATGCTTCATCCTTATATTTCAAAAAATATATCCAAGCACATTCTAGTAAAATCATCAATGAAGAGTAGGAAGTAAGAGTTGTTACCAAGACTCTTGGTCCGCATCGGACCACGGATGTCTGTATGCACTAGCTGGAGTGGATAGCTGGCCCGCCATGCTTGTCCATGAGGAAATTTTGATCTGGCATGCTTCCCAAGAGCACACCCTTCATAGACTTCCTTACTATCCTGAACTTTAGGAAGTCCGGTTACCATCGCTTGTGAAGTTAGCATTTTCAAACTAGCTGAATTCAAATGACCATATCTCAAGTGCCATAGGACACTTGGATTGGAAATAGCAACATTTGCTAACTTATCTCCCCCTGGCTGGCCAAACTTTAAAGGAAACAATCTATTCTTTGACATTGGCACTTGTGTAATGATTCTATTACTCTTATTTTTATCAAAAATAGTGCATTTACCCTCATCAAAAAGCAACTTGTAGTTCTTTTCTAACATTTGACCAACACTTAAAAGATTGTGTTGAATATGGGGTGTGTAATAGATATCACTTACATGTTTGACGCCTTCTTTAGTTGGAACTGCCATTGCTCCAATGCCTTCAACTGCCAATGATTTATCATCTCCCAATTTGATGCTGGATTTGTATGAGGAGTTTAGAGTAGCAAAGAGCCCTTCTTTGCCACTCATATGGTTTGAACACCCAGTGTCCAAGATCCATGTATCATTCATGTTCTGATCTGCCTGACCATAAGAGAGAAAAAGATTTGTGGCCTCTTCCTCTTCTCCAAAATTTCCAAACTGACTGCTCGGCTGCTACTAGTTCCTTGTGAAGTCTTTGTCCAATGATCATGAGCATAATGGCCAAGTTTGCCACAATTGTAGCAAGATTGTTTTGACTTATCTCCTCCTTTGCCTTTGCTCGATTGTTTTCCTCTATTTTGTTGTCCTCCTCTATTCCGTTGTTCACCTCTGTTTGAGAATCCTCCTCTATTCTCGATTTCCTCCTCTATTAGGAGTTCCACCTCTCTGATTATTTTTGCCTCTACCTCTATTCTATCCTCTGCCATGGCCTCTACCTCTGCCTTCTTGTGAAGCAAAGGCTTTATCATCTCCTCCATAACTTGTGGAAGGAGTTTGTTGTAACCTCTCTTCATGTGAGAGAAGTGAGCCAATTAGGGATTCAAAAGATAGAGAAGTTAGGTCTTTGGATTCTTCTATAATTATGGCAACTGAATTCCACTTAGGAAGAAGTGTCCTCAACACTTTCTTCACTATAACTTCAGGCTTTACATCTTCTCCTAAAGTGACCATCTTATCTACTACGGCTTTCACACGCAAGCAGTAATCACCAACCTTTTCACTCTCTTGCATTTTAAGAGTCTCAAACTCTCATTTCAAGGTTTGTAGTTTAACTTGTTTGACTTGGTCACTACCCCTATAACTTTCTTTTAAAGCATTCCAAGCAGATTCAGAAGTTATAAAAGAAGCTATTCTAGGGAAAATACTTCTATCAAGGGTGGCTTGGATATGATAAAGGGCGGAAGAATTATTCTTTTGTGCTTCCTTTCTAGCCCTTTTATCAGCAACACTCAAAGCGGCCCATTCAGCAGCAGTAGGTTCAGTATATCCCTCTTCAATCACATCCCAAAGACCTTTGCCTATCAAAAGAGTTTTCATTTTAATTGACCAATACTCGTAATCACCACCATTGAACTCAGGGATTGGTAGACTAGTATTGGAAGCCATATTAGAAAGCAAACTTTATTGCAACTTCAAACAAGTAGTACAAAGAAGTACAAAATAGATCACTGATTTATTGATTTAAATCAAATCTAGCTTTCTTAATATGCTCACTGATTTGGCGTTCTTCTTCTCGAGGATCACCCAAAACTGGAAAGGTGAAATTGTCTGCTTCGTCGTCACTAATTATAATGACTTCAGGTGCTGCTGTTGGTTCATAACTTCATTTGAGAACATTTCATTCTTCAATTGCAGGTTTCACCTCCACTGGTTCTGCTTCCTCTTCTTCTTCTTCTTCTTCTTCTTCTTCTTCTTCTTCTTCTTCTGGTTCTGAATTAGGAGAGCGTGGTGTATAGCTCTCACTTGTTTCTACTTCAGGCACTACAGGTGTATAACTGTCACTTGACTGTCCTTCAGGTACTATTTCAACCATCTCGGATTCAACTATCCTTTGCCCGAAGATATTATCTTCAGAATCTGCCTCATAGCTAGAATCTGGTTTCCTTAGATGAGCAATCACTTGATTCTCTAATTGGCAAAACATTGTATGAAGTCCATACCGCTGGACTCTCCCGTCAAAGGAATCAGGAGTCTCTCTTCTCAAAAGAGAGAGTAATGCATTATAGCATCCGGTTGACCGGATCATCTACCCAGAATCACACCGTATGAACTGGGTTACAACTTAGTATGATGCCAAAAAAAAAAATTTATATCAAAATATCTTTGCACCCTTTTTTTTTTTTTTTTTAATTCTAAAATTTGTTTTAATAAAGACTTTTAAAAAAATTAACAATTTCCTATATATATTTTTAATTATTTTTTTTAAATGAAATGGATATTTAAAAAACAATAATTAAAAAAACATATATAGAAATTATAATTTAAAAAAAAAACTTTTAAAAAAAAACAAATAATAAAAAAATTAATTAAAAAAATTTAACCTTTTTTTTTTAAAACCCCCAGCTGGGATTCGAACTGGTAACCTCCGCTAGCTACTCGGCGATCTTAGCCGCTGCACCACGCAGCTTCGGGTGGTAGCAAAGAAACAAACAACTATATTTAAAACCTCCAATCAACGCGAAGTCAAAAAAAAAGAAATTTTACCTCGACGGGATTCGACCCCGGGTCTCTGCTCTGCAAGGCGGGGACTTTCGCCGCTAGGCCACGCTAGTCGGACGAGATAGGAGAGGAAGGAGGTTCTTCTTATAACGGCGGGGAAATACTGTTTGAAAAAAAAAACTTCCAGTTTTTAATCCCACATGCAGTGGGCAAAACAAATGTCCAGGCTTTATCAAAGCCTGCGGACACACAAGAGTTCGATTGCCTTCGGGCAATCGATCCACCAATCCTTTTGCCCGTCAGATGACCAATCAAACGCTGCAACGTGGCACACACCGGAGCCCTCGTCCACATCAACACATGTCCACGTCAGCCTCATCCATGTCAGCCAGCCACATTAGCCTCGATCCTCATGCTACCAGCTCTATCGCCATGTCAGCGTCTAGTCAGCTCTTGGTCAGCCTCGATCCACGTGTTGCCAACTCCATCGCCACATTAGCCTACTATCAGCTCTATCATCATGTCAACCTGTTTTCAGTGCCATCGCCACATCAGCGTCCAGTCAGATCCTTAGGATCTGTACGCTCCTCGGGATTCATGCGACAGCCACTTCGTCGCTCCTTGGGATCTATGTGCTCCTCGAGATTCATGCGACAGCCACTTCATTGCTCCTCGAGATCCATGCGATAGCTTCTCCGTCGCTCCTCGGGATCCGTGCACTTTGACTTCCGTGCCTTACCTCGGCCCTCGAGATCCGTGCCCCCTCGGCTCTGATACCAGTGTAAGTCTAAGTTTCAACTAACCTTAGATTAACATTAGGCCAAGGTAATAATAATTAACATGAATAAATTAAAGCCAAAAACATGCATTGAATAACCAACAAAAACATACATTAACTTAAACCTTATATAGGCTTAGAACAGGCGCTAAAGTAGGGAAGGGAAGGTGGAGGAAGATCGGGGAGTTTAGAGAGAACGGAGGAGTAGGAAGTGGAGTGGGAGGTGGCAGCGAGCGTGGGGAGAGGAAGGGAGTGGAGTGATAAGGGAAAATGGACGGTAGGAAAGGAGGAAGCTGAATGGAGGGATAAGGAGAAAATGAAGGAAAGGGAGAAGGAAAAATCATGCCGACCATCCGATAAAATTAGCCGACAAAAGGTAAGTGTGTTCACACTGGGCTTAGAAAAACTGGATTTTTCTAAGCCTGTTTCAAGCTAAGTCCTGTTCACACTTGCAACATGGAAGACTCTCTTCTTAGTGCCCAAGCCCATGTCAACACTATCTACTTGCAAGGCAACAAACTAAGATATAGATGTAGACAATTAGAAGAGAAAGACAAGAACTTGGAAATAATGGCTAAAGAAGAGAAAAACATGAAAAAGACATTGAACAATGAAATTCAAAATTTGAAAAAAATAATAATACATATTTTAAGTTATCAAATGGTATAAGAATTTCAAGATATGAATAAGAAATTGATACAATAAATTTAGGACCTAAAATAGTAAATGCAAGTACAAAGGGAACAAGTTAGAGACTCCTTTTCTAAAGATACCCTTAAATAGCTTAATATGGATAGTTAAAACAAAGTCCTTCAATATGCTCTTGAGGCTTACCAAGTCGTAGGCTATCTGTACTTCAGTGCATGAGCCATAGAGGAGGAAATAAAAGAATTCAAATTGTCTCAAGCTAAAATAGAAGGCAAAATTTAAATAGTTGAAGACCTAATTGAAGAGAAATAATACTTCGATAAACAAATTCCAGAAAAGTAGTAGTTACAAAATCAAATAAAAATAGAAAAGAACACATTACACAAGAATTTATCCTGGGAAACTCTTTCGGGGAAAAAAACCAGCAAGAATATCTCCTTATTGTATAAACTTGACCATCTCCAATACAATAATATCCTTTAGTTTCTTTCCCACTTGCTCTATTGCTTGTGATTACATTTCTTGCATATTGCGTTCCCTCCCATTGGGGGGTTTCCAAACATTCACCATACCCAAACCCTCATGCAAGTATTTTTTTATATACCAACAACATGAGAAGGGGTTTTACAATACCATTGCCATAACACTCGGGTTCAAATATATTAAAACATGGGTTCAAATATATTAATCCAAATATATTAAAACATGGGTTCAAATATATTAATCCATGGGTTCAAATATATTAACCCAAATATATTAATCAATGGATTCAAATATATTAATCCAACACACTTCAACACATGGAAAATATTGACCATAATAACATGGAAAATATTCAACACATTTCCAACATTCTCCCACTTGTTGAATACTTTCCATAGGGTCCAAAAACTGCCATAGTAGTCCAATGTTCATTCCTTGGATTGGACATATATTTGCTAACTACTCCCACTACATGTGCAATATCTAAACATATTAGCTTCACCTATTACCCTCAACCATATATCGGTAAGGTAACAAAATAGTCCAAAAATCCACTTTAAAAAACATTACAAATATTATTGGAGCTAATTTTGAGAACATTACACCAAGAAACCACCACTAGCATCCACACCAGTCTCTTTTTGGCCACAACTACACCAGTTATAGTAGCTTCTTTAGGTACAAGCTACACTAGTTACAATAGTTAATACTTGCCCAAAAACTTGTGGTACAACCAATAAACCATATCAGATATTTTTTAGCAACTTTGCAATAAAGCCACTAGAAAAAGCATTTCTAGCCTTAATATCTAGATCTACCATTTTTAATCTCACTATATCTATCGCTATCGAAGCTCACCAGATCTACCACTACTAAAGCTCACTAGATCTACCATTATCGAAGCTCGCCAACTCTACTATTTTTGAAGCTCACAAAATCTATTATTGCTTAAGCTCACAAGATCTACCACTACCAAAGATCATAAGTTCTACTACTGCTAAAGCTCACTAGCTCTACTACTACTAAAGCTCATCATATCTATCATTGCTAAAGCTCACCAGATCTATCACTATAAAATCTCACTAGATCTACCACTACCGAAGCTTACCAGATCTACCACTATTGAAGCTCACCAGATCTACCACTTTTGAAGCTCACCAAATCTACTGCTATTGAATTTCACCAAATCTACCACTATTGAAGCTTACAAGATCTACCATTGTCGAAGCTCACAAGATCTACTACTATCAAATCTCACTAGATCTACCACTATAAAATCTCACTAGATCTACCATTACCGAAGCTCACCAGATCTACCATTATCGAAGCTCACCGGATCTACCACTATCAAAGCTCACCGGATCTACCACTATCAAAGCTCACCGGATCTACCACTATCAAAGCTCACCATATCTACCACTGTCTAAGCTCAGCAACTCTACCAATGTTGAAGCTCACCCGATCTACCACTATCGAAGCTCACCAGATGTATCACTATTAAATCTCACTAGATCTACTATTTTCAAAGCTCATCGACTCTACCACTGTACTTCCTATTACTTTTTCTTCACTCAGATTCTTCCACACACTGCTTCCACTCAAGAATTGATTTATCCCAAGATTGAAACCATTTCTCCTCAAACCAAGCTATAACCTAGCTCTAATACCAAATGAAGAGAAATAACACCTCGATCAACAAAATCTAAAAAAATAGTAATTACATAATCAAAGAAAAAATAGAGAAGAACACATTATACAAAACTTTTATCCTGAGAAACCCTTTCAAAAAAAAACTTAGCAAGAATATCTCTTTATTGTATAAACTTGACCATCTCTAATACAATAATATTCTTTAGTTTCTTTCCCATTTGATCTACCACTTATGATTATATATGTTGCATATTGCATTCCCATCCTTGGGGGGTGTCCAAACATTCACCATACCGAAATTCTCATGCAAGTGTTGTTTCATATACCAACAACACAAAAAGAGGTTTTACAATACCATGGGCATAAAACCCAGGTTGAAATATATTAACCCAAATATATGAAAACATAGTTTCAAATATGTTAACCTAAATATATTAAAAAATGGGCTCAAATATATTAATCCAAATATATTAATCCACTGGTTCAAATATATTAATCCATGGGTTCAAATATATTTACCCATGGGTTCAAATATATTAACCCAAATATATTTATCCATGGGTTCAAATATATTAACCCAAAACTTGACCATAATAACATGGAAAATATTCAACACATTTCCAACACTAATGCGCTTGACTAGAAGAAGATTTAAACTTGTTGGAAGAGCTATACCTAGAAGCCAATAGAATGCAACGATGAATATCTCTTGACTTGTAATCAAGAAGCACAAATGGATCCAACGAGAATAGAAGATGGTAAGCAGGCTACAAACCAGGGCATACAAGATAATGGATCTAGTGAGAGAAGCCAAATAATTAGGATTTCTAGGATTCTAAAATGAAGAGACCAGGATTTCGATTAAAGAAGATCTTCAATATTATATTGAATCAGTAGCCAATGATGAAATAAAAATAGACCAATGGTAAGGATCCATCGAAGAAGCCCAAGTGCTTGATATTTTGAATAAAATAGCTATGATGCAAGCTAAGGTGCAAGAAATTGCTAGTATATATCAATATCCCTATGAAAATCCTATCAGCAAAGAAGGATACATGAAAGAGTCTTGGAACTCAAAACTCCTCCACCAAATATATGGATAATATTTTATCTAGTCCTTCAAAAAGTAGAGTATGTTTTAACCAATGGAGAAAATCAAGAAGATGAATAAGGATAAGAGACCCCTAAGGAAGAGATTCCTTTGAGAGAAGCTATTGGAGCACAAGACATTCAAGGGACACCTAGCACACAAGAAGCAAAACCATAGCAACCAACAACCAACATGTGACACCTTTGGCACCACAATAATAAAGACAAAACAAAAAAGTGCCAAAAGCAATCCACTTGGAAGATCTAAAAAGGTAAATGTTCACTATATTTCCATTTCAATATTTATTTTCATCTCACCAACCATTTCATCAAATATTACAAGTCATCCATATTTTCTCCTTTTTCACATAAATCACCCACTCATCACATCTCATTTTTCAAAAAACATTTTCCATTATAATAAGCTCCACTCACATTCCATATTACTATCACTTTGAATCCACACCCAATGGAACCAAGCCTTATGATTTCTCAGTCCAAGAATGTAAGTCAATTTCATGACCTCATTTGCATAGCAGGAGAAGCTTTTTTTAGAAAATCAACTAAGTATTTTCAATACGGGAAGGTTTACACAAAATTGTGATATCCAAAGTTGGAATTACGTTAGAAAAAACATCAATGCAATATTTCTTCCACCTAATAATATGCAATACCAAATGCACAAATCCATGATACTCAAAATTAGGTTTACCTCAGTTGTGATATTAGCATACCTAAACCCAAACCAAGGATCGTGCAAAAAGATAAAAGTGAATAAACCCAAGATGCACAAAGTCGATCCACCCAAGCAAATAATGTTAGCATAATAAAAAAGAGGTATGGAACTATGCAAGTCAAACAACCAATACTAAATGCACAAGATCATGATGAACAAAATTAGGCCTCCTTTGGTGGTGATGTAAGTATTATTAGACCAAAGCCCAAAATTACACAAGGACTAGGATGCACACAACCAGAATAGATATTGCAAAAAAGCAAGATAGAGGTAGCCAAAGTGCACAAAGTAGGAGTGCCCAAATAGATGACATCAACATCTTCAAGTTAAAGCCTGAGATCATTTAAAAAGGGAACTAGTACACAAAATTAAAGTGAACAAATCCATAACGCATCCTAAGATGATATCATCACAATAGTTTCAAGTCACAATTTCATTCAAGAAGCTTTGTGAACAAAAATAAAATATCTGCTTCAAAGCAAGTAGCCATGAAACATTGCTTTCAGATCTGCAACCAATAGGGTGTCTTTTAGTTATTTCAATTAATGACACCAAGGCATGAAAATGATAGCTCTAATAATTTGTTTTTTTGTATTTAATATATAAGTTAGTGATGAAGAACCCAAGACTGTAAAGGAGGAACTTCAATCAAGTGAGAATAAGTCTTGGAAAAGGGCTATGGAGAAAGAAATAGAGTCCTTGGATAAAAACAAGATGTGGGACTTAGTGAAATTATCTCTGGAAGAAAACAGGTTGGTTGTAAATGGGTATTCAAGAAGAAGTACAATGTAGAAGGAAATTTGGATAAGTACAAGGCTCACTTGGTAGAAAATTAATTTCCTCAAGTTGAGAGAATTAACTTTGGTGAGATTTTTTCTCCTATGGCTAAACTAGCTTCAATTAAATTTTTGTTGGTTGTTTATACTACTTTTGATCTTGAAATAGAACAGATGGATGTAAAGACATTATTTATACATGGTGAACTTTATGAAGACATATATATATATAGATATAGATATATATATATATATATATATATATATATATATATATATATATATATATATATATATATATATATATATCACAACTAGAATGTTTCAGGGTAAAATTTAAGGAGGACTACTTGGTATGCAAGTTGAAAAAGTCTCTTTATGGCTTGAAGCAATCTCCAAGAATATGGAACCAAAATTTTGATAGATTTGTTTTGATACTTGGGCTTGGAAAAAGTAAAGCAAATCCATGTGTGTATTTTAAACAAGAAGGTAAAAATTTTGTTATCATTGTTTTGTATTTGGATGACATGCTATTAATTGGTTATAATAAGGGGATGATAAAGTTACTAAAATCTTGGTTATCTTTTGAATTTGATATGAAGGATTTCGGTGCTACAAAATTTATTTTGGGTATGGAAATAATAAGAGATTGTGCAAATATAAAATTTTGGATAAATTAAAGGTTTGATACTATATAGGTTTAAAATGCATTATTGTAAACCAGTATGTACTCCAAATTTTGTTGGTCAAAAGTTATTTGTTGAAAGTGCCCTAAAACAAATGAGGAAATTGAAGAAATGCATCATGTTCCTTATGCTAGTAATATTGGTAGTCTAATGTATGCAATTGTTTGTAGATGCACATGTAGTGGGAGTAGTTAGAAGATATATGTCTAATCTAGGAAAGAAACATTGAACTACTATGAAGAGGATCTTAAAATACTTGCATGGAACTTCAGACTATGCTATCTATTACCAAGAAAAATTTGGAGATAGTAATATTGTAAATCTACAAGGTTTTGTGGAGGTTGACTGGGCTAGATATCTGGAGAAGAGAATATCCATGAGTGCTTATATGTTCAGACTATTTGGAGGGGTAGTAATTTGGATGAGTAAAAAGTAATTAGTGGTTGCTTTATCCACAATAGAGGTAAAGTACATTGCAGCAACTCATACATATAAAGAAGCAATGTCGATATAGGGGTTGTGTTCAACATTTGGTCTTAAACAGAAGACTATAAGAATTAACAATGACTTTCATAGTGTAATATTTTTGGCCAACAATCCTACTTTTCATTATTGATCAGAAGATATTGATATAAAGTTTGTGAGAGATATTGTTGAAGGGAATCAGGTGATGCTAGACAAAGTTGATACAGAGAGTAATGTTACTAATTCATAAACAAAGGTTAAACCTGCTCAGATATTTTCTTGATGTAGAATATCTATGGGTATGGTTACCTTTGAAAATTGATAATGGCAGTTTTTGGCACCTATGGAAAGTATTCAACAAGTGGGAGAATGTTGGAAATATGTTAAATATTTTTCATGTTATTCTGGTTGGGTTAACTCTAAAAGGTATTGGACAATCTTCATGTATCCTCATCGAGGTTCGGGGTTAGGTTGGGTCCCGAGCAAGGGTTCGAGGATGACAACCCCAAAAAAGTAGGGGCCCGAGGAGCGATATCCCCCAATAGAATTTTTAGGGTTTTTTAAGTTATTTTTAGACCCATATGGACTAATTAGGGTTAAATATTTAAACCCATGGTTTTTCACCCATGGTATTATAAAATTCATTCTTGTGTTGTTATTTAATTGCACTTGCATTAGGGTTTGAAGGGAGATGAGAGATGAACATTATTGTATTGAATACGGTTAAGTTTATACAATAAGGAGATATTACTATGAAGGGTTTTTTCCCGTAAGGATTTCCCATGTAAAATATTGTGTGATGTGTGTATCTGTTATATTTTTTCTCCCTTTAATTTTGTATTTACTATTTTTTTAGACTTAGTTTATTGGGAACTTTTGCTCTTTAAATCAATGCATGTTTATGAGTGATAAAATGACTTCTTTGTTACCTATCCCATCTAGATTATCTCATAAAAATCCAGTCTAGGATGCACAATGCTCTAAAATAGGAAGACACTTTAACATACCAACATTTTTGCTTGTCCCACATTTTTCCAATATGTAGAAATTCACAATGGATCCTATTTACTATGTAATATTACCAAACCTATAAATATTATATTTATGATAAACTTATCTATACTCATGTCTTCCATACATTGGGGATCCATTAGCATGGATTATCTATTAATTCTATTTTTATTGAATGCAATAACCATTGCATTATCACAATAAATACATGGAAAATATGGTACAATGTATGAAGAGCATTGGCATAGCCTTACCACTCAATTATTTTTCCAACATGTGTGAATATATTTTATATTTTCTATTCCATCATGTTGGACAAAGATTCGAAAAATATTAGCTTATTTTAACAATTCTTGTAAAATTTTCTTAACACCTGCCTTCATTACTTCACTATCTTTCATCTGTGTACTAATGGATAGAACAAAGAAATGAGTAGAAATTTTTCCCACCTATTATAAATTTCAACAAAAAATATTCTCACATATGACATGTGATTTTTTTTATATCTTTATAATAAGTGGAATGCTTCTATTCTTGACCTACCACATAACTTGGAAATGCATTTACTCATAATATAGAGATTAAAGCTATGTTTGTTACCTCTATAAAAGTTGTGGTGATCTAATACCCATTAAAATTGGATATATATATCATTCAATATTTCATCAAATTGATGATTAGTTTCACCATTAGATGTAAGCATAATTTATTTAGATTGTAAAATCTAGTTAATTTACTTCTTGAGAAAAATGATGCACTCTTGACAAACTTAAGCATCTATTTCTCTAGTCTCGGTTAGACATAATTAGGAAAATCACTTCTTAAATAAGTATGAATTATCTAATCCAAGAAATAGTTCTTTGATTCCTCATTATCTATGGAATGAATCTTATCTTGAATTTTAAATAAAGATAACCCCATATATATTGGTATTTATTTGAATGTATTGCACAACAAGATATTATCATATGTAAATATGGTAGCAACACTATGCTTAGTATCAACTTTCATAGTGATGTCAATATAGGTCTTGAATTTTTGCTAACACAAATGGTCTTAAACCCAAAATACAAGCTAAATTTTAGAGCTAAAAATGAGCTTCAACTTTAGATACCAACATCCATACAATAACTTTTACATGTGTTTAATGTTAACATATAACCAATGACTTGAAGAATAATTTTTTATCATATTAACATCTAATGCCAAATAGGTCCGAGGTGTAGAACAAATGGTTCATCCAAACCTTGTAAGGGGGGCGGAGGTCCAAGGTTCAAATCTCGAACCTCATTAGACTGAATGCTTGTCCCTTTCCTAGTGATTTCAGCGGTGTAAAAGGTTTAACATGATTGTAACATGGAGGTTATAAGGGTGGACTACACAAAGTATTGTATGATGACTTTAAAGCAGACAACACAAAATACTATGGTAGCCATAAAATACGAACAACATACCCTAATCATCATAGAAGCTACCAATTCATTCTACCATGTAAAAAAAAACATCTAATGCCAAATAGGAAGACATGTGAACAAATTTATAACCATTATTCTAGATATCTTCTTAAACTAGTTGGAAGGAGAAAATTTTTAATTTTCCATCAACCTTTTAATAGTAATGTTCATGTGCGTATACATGTGCATTTGTGTGTAAAGTAAAAATCAGCTTATTAATGTCTTCTTCGAGATATTTGTTTGTATTCTCATATGCTTCTTAGATTAGGACTAATTCCCAACACATATTCTATCGTACTATTTCTATATATAACTTCAAATTTATATCTTTTTCCAAATTCACTAAATAAATTATTTTCCCTTTATAGTTTTGTTTATATATACAATATAAATAAATAAAACCTATCAATATTTGCATACTTTCAGTTTTTTTGTATTAAAAATATTAGATTGTGTAAAAAGTATGTTTTTTTTTTTTTTTTTTGCATACATTCAGTTTTTTAGTATTAGTTTTTTTTGTTGTGCAACTTTGAAGAATAACTCCTCCATTATCACTAACTAAGTTGGAGAGTTTTCCTTCCAACATCTAACTAAATTGGAGAGTTGTCCTTCCAACAATTGGGGCCCATTAGATTATAGAATTTAAAAATATATACTTATGGGTTGCTTTATATTGGTAGTAATTATAAGATATGATGATTTGTTAGGATCATAAGTACTAAAATAAACTGCAACTTGAAAATAGGCATTGGGTGAGATTTCTCAAGATGATGTGTTGACATTTTCTCTCTTGGAAATTAACATTGCTTAAGATGGTTAGGTGCTTTATAAGTTTTTATAAATTATAAATAATATCAAATTACTAAAATTTAGATATAGTCATAAAATTTAACCTCCACTTCTTAAAGGATACTTCATAAAAATAATTGGTCCTAACACATTTTCAAGGGTCCTTTCTAATATCCCCCTCCCTCTTTAAGTAATATAGATATAAGTTTATCTCAACACTTGTAACTACTATGAGATATGGTGACCTTATAAGACATTAGATGTACTAAAAGGTTTTTCAGTTTAAAAGTAGTCATTAGTAGCCATTAGGGTGAGAGTCCCAAGCATATATGTTGGCATCTTCCTTTTTTCTATTGCATAAGGTACTTGTTTGTTTTATAGATCTCAAGAAAAAAAAACTATAATTACTATGACAAGGAAAAATGGATTATCCCACAATAGTAATAATTGTGGCATATAATATCCCCGAAATAATGCAATAGTTGTATGTTAAATTTCCTCTCACCCTTATGAGAGGTCATGGTGGGATGGGAAAAGTTTGGAGTTTCTCACACTAACCAAATCTTAAAATAATAATAATAATTGTAGGATAAAATTAAAAGAAATATATATATATACAAATGAGTTTTTAAGATAACACATTAAAAAGTTATTTTTAATATACTAGTTACAAAATGGAAAATAATAATTTTATTTTAAAAAAAAAAACTATTATTATTAACACAATCAATAAAAATAATAGCAGTTTGTTTATGTTTTATAAATTTCCTCAAATTACAGATATTAAAAAATAAATAAAAATTTGTATTTTGGTGAATGAAAAATATTATTTTTAATACAACCAACACTCGTACAAATTTGTTTATGGCAAATGTGGTTTACGAAATAAACAAAATGATGACATCTAATGGAAGATCCTTAGTTGCCATACCAAAATAGTTCCAGGGCAACATCTTTCAACAAACAGAAAAGTCGCGTTACCTGACAACTAAGTCGGTTATGGATGCATCATTGATTGATGCATGCACTACAGGAGTTTCTGATGATGTAGACAATGGTATAGATATCGAAGTTATGCTCGCAGATGTATGTGATTGAACTGGATTATATGTAATATTCACGAAAGCAGGCTTTTTGGGATCTGGTAAATTTAGCATAGAAGGGTTTGAAAGCATGGAATATGCACTAGACATCAGCGGACGAAGTGACGCGTCCGCCTGTGTACAGAGAAGGCCAACATGAATACATCTCCAGGCTTGCTCATGAAGGCAACTTTCAGCTATTGTTCTGTCAATTACATCAACAATGTTTCCTCTGCTGTACGATCTCCAAACCTGCATAAATAATTATCACCAATTCTCAACATCTTAAAATGTCCACCCCTTGAGAAAACAACACATTGCAATTTAGTTTTATCCCTAGAATTATGCTTGGAAAAAGGACATGATTGGAATATCATGCATAATCAAACTAATTTACTTATGAACGTAATAAGCAGACTTTATAATAATGAATTTACATGCTTGGAAAAAGGACATGATTAGAATATCATGCATAATTAAACTAGTTTACATGTAAACGTAACAAGCAGACTTATAATAATGAATTTAAGAAAAGACAAAAAAACGCATGGTCAAATACAAAAGTTTAAACCAATGTCTTACCAAACCTAAAAGGCTTTGTAAATCTGAAGAGAAATTAAAATCTGTATTCTTTCTTCCGCATACAATTTCCAGAAGTACAACACGAAAGCTATAAACGTCAGCTTTAACTGATAATTGTCCATGCATGACATACTCTGCTGCCATATAACCGCTGCATAATTTTGAATATATAAAGAAACTAAATTAGAGTAGTTAAACACCTAGAAAATACTAAATAATTAAATATGTAAAGGCTGTTATAAGCTACAGGTTAAGAAACCTCGTAAAGATAGACTCTGTTTAAGGAAATCCTAAGAAAGGAATGTGCGATCTAAGGAATTATTAGTTCAACAAATAGAAAATTTTAAGTTTTAGCATAATGTAGGCTTAGATTCTGACTATGTTCCTGCAACTCTCGTGCTAACATGACTCTCTTCCTCAGGAAATAGTCTTGCTAAGCCAAAGTCTGCTATCTTGGGATTCATTTTTCCGTCCAGCAAAATGTTGATTGCTTTAATATCTCGATGAATTATCCGCATTTGAGAATATTCATGCAGGTACCGAAGCCCACCAGCTAATCCAATTATTATATTGAAACGCTTTTGCAAGTCAAGTTGTCTGCCTCTCTCTGGATCTGTATTCATCGGTAATAAATAGCGAGCAAACAAGTACGAATCATCGTCAAACTAATTTAAGACATCCCAGCATAAATTATAAATTGCACTGTTACGTTACAAGAGAGAAAAACAGTCACCGAATAATATTTTATCCAGGCTCTTATTTGGCAGGTACTCATAGACAAGCAACCTTTCAAGCCCCTCTGCGCAACAGCCAAGGAGATTCACAAGATTCCTATGTTGAATTTTAGCCACCAGATTAACCTCGTTTAGAAACTCTTTTCTTCCTTGCCTAGATTTTAGGGAAAGCCTCTTCACTCCATACAAACAGTAAGTATAGTTAAGTTTCACAATCTGATCTGCGCTCATATAGGAAGCAGCTATATATATATATATGTACTAAGATTTTGTGACACTAAACATTGAGGGAAAACATTGGAGAAAATATTCATATTAACTATTTAAATACGAATATGAGACTGAAGATAATATATGTAAGACGCCAAAGAACCGGTCTTCCTTAATAAGAAAAATAGGCTGCTTATACAAATATTAAAAATAGATTGGAAAGCTTCTTAGATTCAAGAAATTTATAAAACAAATGGTAAAATTAAAGGGGTCAATATAAAATCTACTTTGTATACAGGGCCAAATAAAGCCAAATCCTCCCTCTCCGAGCTTGTTATTCTCGTGGAAATTTGTCGTTGCAGCTATCAGTGTCTCCAAATTAAATACTATATGCTGACCCTGACCTTGATTGATGATTGAATCTTCCTCAATGTGCCGATCTGCTGTATAATATATTTGAAAGTCATTTAAGAGGAGAATTCTATAAGAAAAGTATAATTTTATGCCAGTTATTTACCATTATTATAAAGAAATTAGTTGAGTGTGTTTTATTAGTTTATAATAAATTTTTCATTTAATATCCTATCTTGTATTGAATAAGAATGTTACCCATTTCATATACAAATTTAGAGAATGAACAGACGGATAGGATTCTTCTTCTCAGATTTCTATCCATTTTAAAACCCTTTCGAGTGCCTTCCCTAAAGGCTGACCAAATATGACACCTTGCAGTGAAATAGACAAAATCATAGGACGAAATTCAACAATGTTCCAAAAATACCTTCGCATGGGCTCCCGTGGAGAACCGGCTTCCCAAATATTGTGGACTTCACTTTTCCTCGCATTGCAAACAGGCCTATGAAAAATATCAGCAACAACCCGCCAAGGATGCCCAGAATTATTGCTGCTCTGCTTGGGGATTTCTCTGCACGGGACGTCCACTGAAATGGCCAGTCATGCAAAAGGAAACCTGAGATATAGGTTATGCTCATTTAGGTACTCTACAACTTTTAAACTACCAATATTTCATATCTTTGCATTAATCATGCAGAGCCCAACCCAAGTAAGTTCAAATACATACTATTTTTTGTCTTGGATTGTGTTGAGGGTGGTGAATCCGCTAGCGGTTCTTCCGGAGGCGGTGAACCAGGCGGCGGGGGCACAGGAGGAAAGAAATCATAGGTTTCATAACGAGTAGTGCAACTTCCAAGGGAACCCCTGCCTCCAATTCTTGCTTTTGATAAGCATTTTTTGCAGTCGTCGATAGAAATGTCCATCCAGCACTGAACGAGACCGTTAATGTTGGTGAACATGGAAGAGTCGAAAGTTGTTCCAGTAGAATATCTTTTGGGCAACGAAGGGGCGGCATCAGACAAATTTGTGAAAAGTTCGCTAACGGCCTTTGCAAAGGCTTCAGGATTCGTGGCCTTACCTTTATTGTAGAGCACGCTGGCGTTACTCGTGTCCAATTCTCCGATGAAGCTGTAGTTCTCGTAACGCACGAAGCATTTGTCGAACCAAACTTTACCGCCTACGACATTCCCGCACCATTGTAGAACAGCCCTCTTTGCTTGTAGCGAACAGTTATAGCATTCCTCCTCCGATGCGTCTCACCTGCATTGGAGGAGGCCATAAACTCGGTGTGGACTTTGTCCGAAATCAGAAGTATTGAAATCACCTGATGATGATGTATGTCGGACAAGATTATTTAGAACTGTATTCAAATTGCTCTGGAATTCGGTTGCATCTGTAGAATTAACAGCGTCGCAAAGGTGCTTCTCGTACTCTGCTGCGTTGCACATCTGCAGATAGGGAGTAACGTAGATCGAACCGGCACAGAACAAAAGCAAAACATTATTAAGTAAAATTTGTGTCCAGTCTCTTGTATTGAATTTGAAGGTGATCTCCATCTGGAATCTTGAATGTCTAGCGCCGTGGGAGTGGCTCCGCCTCTGCCTCTGTGGAAGCGTCTGCATTTAAGCTCCCTGGAAATGGCGGACAGTTTTATTAAAAATGCTTTGAAATTTAAAAAAAAAAGAAAAATAAGTGGAGATAGGACAACTGGCTGGCTAAGTAAGATAAGCTACGATGGTTGATTCCTAAACAAGAAAAAGGCGTATGGCTAAGTACAGAAAACTTTCTCCGATAGTGAAATTTAATTTCTAAATATATTATTAAAAATAAATGTTTTATATAAAAAAACATTACACCGAAAGACTGTAGAGCCTTATCATATTATAGTGACTGGTGACCCTTTGAGCCTTATCAGTGACTGGTGAGCCTTTGACTTTGTTAAAATTATAAACAATGTATTTTTTTTTATATATGTTGGTAATTGTTTTTATTTTTATTGTTAATATATATTAATAATATGTCAGCAATTTTTTTTTTTTAATAATTGGTCACAAGATCAAGTTATATTTTATGTCATTGTAACATTAAATCATGTGCTATCATTACAAGGAAACCTCATACTTCAGGGTTGGTGTTACCAATATAACCCTTATCTCACCTTGATAAACACACCCTATATGAACTTCAGGATTGGTGTTACCAATATAACCCTTATCTCACCTTGATAAACACACCCTATATGAAGAAGAAACTCCGACGACTGGAAAACTTTCTTAGACAGTGAAATTTAATTTTTAAAATATCATTAAAAATAAATAATTTATATAAAAAAACATTACACGGAAAGACTGTAGAGCCTTAGAGCCTTAACATATTACAGTGACTAGTGACCCTTTGAGCCTTACCATATGATAGTGACTGGTGAGCCTTTAACTGACTTTGTTAGAACTATAAACAATGCATTTTTCTAATATATGTTGGTAACTACCTTTCTTTTTTAATAATTGGCCACAAGGTTAAATCATATTGTATGGATTGTAGCATCAAATGTTACCATTATGACTCCTATCCCACCTTGGTAATACGACCCATACCTTAAGGTTGGTGCTACCACTATAACCCTATCTCACGTCCGTAAACATGACCCACACTCAAGGAGATCTCGACACCTCACAATTAATTGATACCGTAGTCATCAAACTTATACACCCTTTGTCCAAATTAAACATACCTCAAAAATCTGAAACTAAATATCATGTGAGAAGACATTTATGCAATATATGTTGAACGAGTCAATGTACTATATATGTTGAACGAGTCAGTGTCCTAAGGGTGAGGGGTTTTGGGTTTTCTTTTTTCCCTAAAGTTTTTGACAAGGAAAAAATAGAATTTTGCTTTTAAGAGGAGATAAGGGTGAGGGGTTTTGGGTTTTTTTTTTTCCCTAAAGTTTTTGACAAGGAAAAAATAGAATTTTGCTTTTAAGAGGAGATAGAGTGTACACTTATTGTATAAGATGTTTGTAAAAAGTAGTATTTTGTTTTAAGGGTTAGATGGATTAGTAAGTGTTGTCAAGATATTTAACAAGAAGAAACTTTAGGGGTATCAATTTGTAAAGGTAGTAGTTTGATCTAAATCTTCTCATTGTGTACCAGACCTACGGTATAAATATCGAGCGATCGACGGTCTCCCTTCACGTCGGGTCAACAACAACAAGGTGGAATAAGCTTGTTTACGCTTAACAATTATGAAAAATAGTGTAGTTGCAACCAACTCCCCTATGTATAAAAAAAACAAACCATCTTATACACAAATATTCTTGTATGATCGTGGGCTTTGGGTCGTAGTTGTATTTACTAGTAATAAAATTTTAATTTAATTATTGTTATTATTTTTTTTTAAATTACATGGTGGAATCGATAGCAGCCACGAATTCGGGCAGGCTATCCGATTTTTATGGTTGTCACATTATTCTGCATTGTCTGCCATGGAAGTTGTCACACAGTTCTTGGTGCAGTCCACACTGATAACCACTATGTCACAAACATTTTGAACCTTTTACATCGCTGAAAGCACTAAGAAAGGGACAAGTGTTTAGTCTAACGAGGCCCGAGATTTGAACCTTGAACCTCCGCCCCCTTACGGTATTTGGTCGAACCAATTGGTCTACACCTCAAACTTGACTTATTATTGTTGTTTTAATGTTGAGTTTTTTATTAATTTTAATAATTATTATTTTTTAAATAAATATGATATTAATTTAATTATTAGATTTTTAATGTAGAATTTTTTATTAATTTTAATAATTATTATTATTTTTTAAATAAATATGGTATAATTTAATTATTATATTATATATTTATTTATTTATTTATTTATTTATTTATATATATATGTACTATATTTTAAAATAAAATATATTTTTATTAATTGTATTTGATATGTAAAATATACATATCCTCTTCTCTCTTTTTTTTAGTTTTTTCTACTTGTTTATTTGATAACTAAGTTTGTGTGAGATAGTCTTTAATTAGGCCATGAGTGTATTGCTCTCTAGTTGATCTTTTTTCTAATATAAGCCTCTTGATTATGATTATATGTAGGGTTAAATTCAAAAAGATAATATTTTCTTTTTCTTTATAACTTAATTTTTGACATAGTTGTTCTAACCTTTTTAGTAACAAATACCTTTATGTTTTTGTTACTATTTTTATATTCATTTAGATAAATATTCCATTTGCTCATCCACTTATTTTTTTCATCCATGGTTTATTTCTCTTATTTGAGTCTTCTATTACAGCCTTAGGCCATCTAATTGCAACTATTTGTTGCAATTCTACCAGTAAGGCCGGTAGGATGCCACTTGCATTATCGGTGATGTGACCTAGGTTCAATCCCCATGGTGGATGTGTATAAGTATTACTCAAAAAAAAACTATTTGTTGAATTATTTTTAGATATCCTAGAAGATATCTATTTTAAGTCTGATGCGTGTTAGCCCATACTTCACATTCATATAGCACAACTAATAGGCCAACTGAAACCTGTTTAATTTTTTAGTCCCAAACTTATTTACTTCTATTTTGCAATGTAAAAAATGTTCTCCCATCTTCCAAAAATTATTTTCCTTCTATGCACTTCCTAACTAAGCTTATTGTTGATGTTTATCCCAACATTTTTGTACTTTGTTACTTCTTTTAAGAGATCCTTCAAATGGAAAAATTTAAGTTGTTCTTTTTGTTTTTGTTAGAGCGTATTCTTGTGATAGTGATCTAGAACCTTTAAATGCTCTCTTAGCCCTTATCCTAATCTTATGATTGTATGTTTATAAAAGAAGCCTCACTACATATTCTACCATATGAACACCATCCTTACCTCTCACGTTTAGTCATTTTTTTAATTTGTCAATATATAAATCAAATAATTTAAGAGATAGTGAGCATCCTTGCTTAACCTCTGTCACTTATAAAATATATTTAAAGGCTTAATTGAGTGTCAATTTTAGCTTGACGTTTCTCATAAAGTCTATGAACTAATACTCTATACTATTCTAGTATGTCTAGGTCCCCCATTGTACTCTATATTTTATTTCTAAATATTATACAAAAATCATTTTTCCAAGTCCATAAAAAAGAATAGATTTTTTCTTTTTTATTCCATATTTTTAAAATAATATGTGTCAAAGTAATGTCATGGTTTATTGTTGAGTATTTTGGTCTGAAACATGCTTGTCCTTTTACCCACTTTCCTTTTTCTTCTATCGACTTGTTGATTCTACTCTCCCATACATCCAAATAGCTTTGCAAGTAGGGGATTGGATATAATGGTTTGAGAAGGATTATTTATTTCTTCATTATTAATGAGAGATATTGCTAGACTTGTTGTTCTATCCCTTGGAAAGCCATGTTGAAGGATGTTACTGAATATCCTCTTGATGTGTGGGGCTAGGTCCTCTACTCCCTAATTTAAGTATTCTTCTTGAAGTCCATATATGTTACAAGCCTTCCCTATTTCCAACTTCTTAACCTTCCTTAGGGTGAATAAATTTACTATTACGTTGATCAAGACCTCTTCTTATGTATATTTGTAGCTATACTTTAGATAATCTAGCCATTATATTTTCATAATATTTTTCTTTGTTTTCTTTTTTCTTCAAAGTCCCTTTTAGAATATTTTTGGATTATTCTTCCCTAAATAAATTAGTTTTTCTCATATTCCACATTCATACTCCTCTTTTTTTGCTTTCACTAGTTATTATACAGTTTTCTATTTTTTCTCTTTGCCCATTTTTTTTAGAGATCTCGTTATTGCTTTACATTCTTTATTGTCTCATACATTTTCCAAAAAACAATATTAATTTTCTTCTAACTTTAGAATATTTGTACCCTTTTAAAGTCTCTTGAATTTTACTTGTTAATTCATAGATCTTGATGTGCTATCTTATTTCTATTTATTCCTATGTATTAAACTACTTCCTTGAAGATTACAAATTTGCTTAGGTTATGACAACATTGTTCTTTACTAAAGATTGTTAATTGTGTTACATTTTTTTATTTGTTGATTACTTTTCTTTGAGGGTTTTCTATTCTCCCTAAGTTTTTAACAGAAAAAATTAGAATTTCCCTTTTGTGAGGAGATTGAGTGTACACGTATTGTATAAGATGCGTGCAAAAAATATAATATTAGAAGTATCTTTACCTGAAGGGTTAGATGGATTGGTAAGTGATTGTTTGGTCAAACATTTACCAAGAAGAGACTTGGGTTCAAACCTTAGGGGTACCAATTTGTAAAGGTAGTAGTTTGATCTGAATCCTCTAAGTGTGCACCAGACCGACGATGATGGTAGAAATCCTGAGCGATTTATGGTATCCCCCCACATCACATCAACAACGAGGTGGAATAGGCTTGTTGGGAGCAGCCTATACTAGCCTTGTACTATGCTTTGACAGTCACTGAAAATAGTATGGTTGTAACCAACTCCCTTATGTATATAAAAATATATATATCTCTTACATGCAAATATTCTTGCATGTTCGTGGGCTTTGGGTCGTAGTTGTATTTACTAGTAATAAAACTTAATTATATTATTATTATTGTTAATTTTTTATTAATTTTAATAACTCTAATATTTTATTTTTTAAATAAATATTGTACGAAATTTATTTGTATGATTATTAATATAGTTAGCATAAATATATTTGTATGTCTTATACTTTAAAATAAAATATTTGTTTATATTAATTGTATTTGATATGTAAAATATACATATCCTCTCCTTTCATTTTTTTTAGTTTTTTCTGCTTGTCTATTTTATAAGTTAGTGTGAGATAGTCTTTAATTGTGCCCTGAGTGTATTGCTCTTTATTTGATCTTTGTTCGTATATAAGCCTCTTGATGATGATTATATGTAGGGTTAAATTCAATGAGATAATATTCTTGCTTTCTTCATAACTTTTTCGTAGCAAATACCTTTATGTCTTTGTTACTATTTCCAAATTCATTTAGATAAATATCTATTTCATCCACCTATTTTGTTTCATCCATGGTTTATTTCTCTTGCCTTAGGCCATCTAATTGCAACTATTTGTTGAATTATTTTTAGATATCCTAGAAGATATATATTTTAAGTCTGATGCATGTTAGTCCATACTTCACATCCATATAGCACCACTAATAGGCCAACTAAAACTTGTTTCATTTTTTAGTCCCACAATTTGACTTATTTACTTTTATTTTGTAATGCAAAAAATGTTCTCCCATTTTCCAAAAATTATTTTCCTTTTATACATTTCTTAACTAAGCTTATTGTTGATGTTTATCCCAACATATTTGTACTTTATTACTTATTTTAAGAGACCCCTTTAAGTAACACCCCAAGTCTACCCACTTGGTTGTCTAATATCATAGATTTTAATATTAGAACAAATTTTCTTTATTTTATTCATTTTTATTTCATTTTCTAGTATGAGCATGTTAAATCCATCTTCATGAGTGTCATTCCGTTGCAGTCGAAATACTCATGATATCGAGATTGGCCAAATCTCATATAGTTGCCTATTTTAAACTTCACTCTCCACCCAAAATTCAAATTTCAAGCAGTGGGTTTCTTTTCCTCTAGGGCCCATAACACCTAGAGGTGTGACGCATAACTTTCCCATGTCTTTACATGAATACATGAACCAATATCTTATTTTTATGTCATGTAAGACTTAGCGCATACATTCTCGAGCTAAACAATAAACCATTCTTTATGGATCATCATCTAGGGTCTTACCAATGCCCTGGTAACTACCCGGTGTATTGTGTAGATTAACCAACACAATGTCCCATACCATCATGCTGTCATTTTCACCTAGTCTATCATAATTCACCACTCATCACTAGCAGGGATAGCCTAGAAGATATGCCCATACAACTCTTCGTTACCTTCTATTCTGACCTTTTTCTATTAAAAGTGCAGTTAGAGCCTTGTTCCATGATGATTTCCTATCCGCAAACACCATTAATATTTGTTCCACAAGATTGTCTTCCCATAATATTGAATTTTTGTCAAGGTTGTCCTACCCACAACCTTAGGTTGCGTTTTAATATGGTCTAATCCACCATCCTGAATATCCTTTTCTCAAACTTAGCTATGGTTTGAATTATCTATAGAAGTTTGACTAATCAAAGGCTAAACAACCACCATTTCCTAATGGTTTGAAATTTAATAATGTAATATAAGTTATCTAGCTTCTACCTTTCTCTATTATAGGTTTACCACTAAGGCTGATCAGAAATCAATAAACTTTGGAAATATTGGAATCAAATTAAAGAATCATATATCTATAATACTATTTTGTTTTAAGATTCCTTTTTATTTCTTTTATTAAACAAATAGAAGCTACCACTAAATTAAATAAAAGAAAGACATTTTCTATTCTTATATTACTTCATAAAATTTATGCTACATAAATAAGAGATTAAACAATCTGCTATCATCAAAATTATTATTGTGGTAAAGGCTCCATAATGTTTAATCTAAAATATCTTTTAAGAGATTTTAACTCTTTCTGCTTTAAATAAGAAAATATAGCACCATTCGTGATTCTTGCAAGTCAACTACATGCCAAACCCCTTTGTTGCCTTGGTTGAAAAAAAAATGATATACAACTAACATACTAACGTATCCAGCTACCGTCTCTTCCAAACTTATGCAGTGGTTTCAACATAAATTTTTTCCTAATAACTCTCGGACCTAACCATGGTTTGATTTGGATATTCTTCATCCTGGGGATAAAGCTTTCATTGCTTACTATGTTAAGTCTTCCCTATTAATTGTTTCTACGTTTCCAGTGCATAAACCCATATCCTAAGCTCGGTATAAAGCTTGTAAATAGACATAGTAAAACCTCAAACCAGATGTCAAAATCAGACCCATTTTGAATACACAATGATTTGCTCATTCTCCAATCCACCATAGATTTTTTAGACTAATTAGGGTGTTTATGCTAGAACATTTTCATTCAAAGTGACTGGTGTAGCTAAAACCAGATGTGTTAACTTCGACTCTAGGCAAGTTACGTATTGAATGAGATAATGAATGAGATAATATTTATTGTATGTGATAATAAGGCTTTAATTTTATAATAGGTATCAGTTTTAATATTAAAAGTAAAAGAGTTTCACATTGACGAAAATAATCACTACTTGCTACTGATTTGTGTTAAAGAGAATCACATCTTATATATCAAGGCTTCCATAATCCAATGCCCACATTGTAATTTAAAATATCATAATCCATAACAACTACACACAACGTTATTACACACAAACTCAACGTGACAATAGAAGAATTAAACGTTTTGTAATTTTATCGCAAAGTTATACATAAAGCAATCACCCTTCTTTTTTTAATAACACAAATTGCACTCAACATTAAGTAGTGTTTTTATGAATAAAAAATAGTATTTTATACCTTTGAAGTTACAATTTACATCTTGTTACTGTTGGGCACTGAATTGCATCAAGTTTTACTCAACACTGTGGTTGTCTATCTTCCTACTTTCTATCTAGGCTTGCACCCGATAGCTACAACTCAACACTCAACATTGGATGGACCAAAATAGAGTTTTTGATCCAACCTCTAGAGTAGGTTGGTTCCTTGTCAACTTAAACAGGATGTTGACACAATTATGCTCACTTGGGGTTTTGAGATTAGGGTAAGAAAAGGTTAGGGCTAGAGAGATGTGAACAATAGTGGACGGATAGGCTAACAACATTGCACTACAACAAAAAGCTCCAAAAAACCAATTTAAAGACACATTACTCAGATCAACATTATCCCAAATTAAATGTACTTTCATTCATTAAAGAACAACAGAGAAATATTGCAGACAACAATTTCAATATCTAAACAGTGATAATCCAAATAACAGAATTCACCAATATCTAGATTTTACAGAAATGCACTCCCTAACAATAAAGATCAAACTCAGAAGCAGATTTCAATTACCCTAGCAGCTAGTAATCCATTAATTTGGCACAAACTAACCATTCAAGTATTCACAAAAATGCAACTAAAGAATTTGAACCTCTGATATCAAAATATGAAGACACAAAATTTGAGGTGAAGATCAATGTAATGCTCCTTTCATTAGCCCTTGGGAATATTTATAGTAGCACAGGCAAACACACTAGAGCCGACCCTTAGAAATGAGGGTTCGACCTCTATTTATAGTTTTGCAAAATTAAAATTACAAGGAACATTACAAAGATTTAAATTTGATAGCTCAGCAGAGAGTTCTTGCTGGCATTCTCTTACTGGTTCATCCTCCGAGAAATCCGCTGCAAGTGGACCACCATGGCAGCTCGAACTATCTGCAACTTGTTGGTCGTTCGATGCTAACTAGAGTTCTGGCCATTGGAGAGTGTGTATGCATCGTTGATCCTTCTTGGAAGCCCTCTGCCATCGTCGATCTGTAACCGTCTCTGGTTCTATCTTCTTGAAACCCTCGATGCTTTGACTTCCTCCTCCAACTGACTATCATAGCTCTGGTGAGAGATTGCTTTTATACTCTTCAGATTTCTTAGAAAAATCTCCATCGTTGATCTCCCCCATCATATGGCTATGATTTAATCTGATATAAGCTTGTTACAATGGTGGGGGAGAACACAATGCCATTCCACTTTAAAAAACTAATGACATCATATTTTATACCTCAAAAACTATAGAACACCAATCCGACATTAAAATGCTTTGAAAGTGAAGCGGGATGAAATCCGCTCTTTATCCTTCATTTTCCTTCTTTGGTGATGAAACATTCGCCAATCTGCACAAAAAATTGATGATATCATATCTCCTTTGAAACTTCTATGGATTCCATTCCGGATCGAAGCAAGTACATTGGTCAGTGAACACCATTCTAGGCCTATTGCAATGCAAAGTGACTCTTCCTCCAATCCACACTGACTTCAGAGTACATCGTTGCTTGTTGTCATTCCAGAAGAGAGTTAGTCAAAAATATGCTTTGTCATGAATCCGCATCTTCTATGCTTAGATTTCCACCTTCTATCACCATTTTGGATAAAAATGTTCATTGCACTCTCCAAAATCGGGCTTTCCAACACTTAGCCACTCACAAAGTATTCAAAATATCAAGCGGTCACCAATCCGCACTTATTTTACACTGACATCATCCTTATTCAAAAATTTTGTGGATTCGGGATGCATCACCAGTCCGAAGCCAAGAACAAAAGAAACTTTGCGGAATCGCTCCAAGTGCAAAAATTTACCAAGTGTTGGGTGGACTCGTGGCCTTTGTTGCGGATCCACTCCAAAATACACTACAAAGTGTGTGGATTGAGAACTTCATGACTTAGGCAAAATTTTCAAAATTTTCCTAAGTATGTGGCCATTTTGGGCCTACATTCTAGTGCCTCCTAGGTGGATTTGCTTGCAAAGCCATAGAACTCAGAGTCTTATCCATTGGGCCTTAGGAGTCAAAAAAATGCTCATCTTCAAAAATATGCTTTAAAGAATAACCTCCATACAAACATTACCCTCTGAAAAATCTAACAACTTGTTTAGAGGGTAAAGGTTCATATAGAGATGATGCCAAAAACATCGTGACTCATCCGCTTATAAAGAGAGTATACCAAAAATACAGGCATGTTGCCATTGTCTTCAAAAATTAGGTATAACTCTACTCCTTTTATAAGGCCTTATTGCAAAAAATGCCTTCACACAAAATCTGTTGCTCTTTGTGCCTCTCTAGGCTTCATGCCTTTATTGCTTATTTCTGACAATTGTCAGAGCAAAAAACAAAAATGCAAAACTTGCACATATGTACAAAAACAAAAACAAACTAAGTGTGGGCCCCTTTCGGGCCTATAACAGCTCCATCCTGGTCTTCCTCTTCATGGGCCTCTTCCTCGACCTCTTCTTCATTCTCTTCTTCTTCTTCTTCTTCTTCTAGAGAAGGTTCCTTTTGATGCCTTCCTCCAGAAGAATCACCAAACAATTGAATCATCAATTTTAGAGATTGTAAAGCCTATTTCCAGGCTACTTCAGAGGGGTTTGATGTCTCTTTGAGCTGCTTATAGACATATTGTAATTCTCCAATGTCCTCATAATTAGAAGCATTCCCTCTATTCACTAGATCTTCCATGAGATCTCTTAATCTGGTAAAATTAACAATTAATTGGACAACTTGTTCTTGGGGTAGTGGCTCTTCAAGAGAATCAATTCCAGATTCATCCTATAAATTTTCATTGATGCTTTTCTGGATCTCTTCCATGGATAACAAGTTGTGATCCTCCATCCATAGGCCTTTGAAGCCAACTTGAATCATTTCTTTATTCATATCAACAACATCCCTAATCACTCCCTCAATCTTGTCAAACAACAACCAGGCTTTCTGAAGTGCCCTATGCTTCTCAACCATAATTCTGGTAGCAACTCTGGTGAGATTCCATTATTTATTGGGAATTGGTTTAGCAGAATCATTGAGTCTGCTATCAACCAACCTATACATTTGTTCTGCTAGAATCACCATAGGCTGCAACTCTTCGATGATCTGATCTAGATCTTTCTGAACATTGGGGAGTAGGTGGTTGGCATCATCAAGATAATCAATCATGAGCTAAAGCCCTAAACATTTTTCTTGGACTTTGAAGAGCATCTCTTTTCTAATATTCTTCAAATCAGCCTTGGAAAAGCTAGAATACTTAGCTTTCTCAAGTTGAAGTTGATGTCTCAAACTTTGAATTTCTTTTGCTTGTTCTTCATTCAACTTCATTTGCTCTCCTAGTTGATCCTTGAGCTTATTGGCCTCTTGGAATTTTTCTTGCCAGCCCTTGACCTCTTTTTTTAGAGCCTTTTCTACTTCCTTCTGATTGCTCAGAGTCTTCTAAAGCTTTTCAATCTGTTACTCTAGTTTGCTCACCTTCTCTCTGAATATATCATTTTTTACATAGAAGGTGTCTAAGTGGGCTCTGGCTATGATCAACTCATCTTCTTCAGGAAGCTTCTCAATATCTTCTATGACCTCCTCCACTCGATAATCTTGGATAGTCATTTCAGTTTTAGGCTTATTTACAAGTGGAGTCATAGATCTAGATACTCTTTGGTGAGACACTGGATCAACATACATGCTTCTTCTTCTAACAACCATCCTGTTGGAAGGCTTAGAAAGCTTCTCTACCCAGAAATCATTTGCTCTCTATGTGGTTGCCTGCTCTTTTGGCAAAGTGATAGGACTTAAAAAACTAGCAGCCAGGGGAGATGAAGATACCAAAAATGAAAGGGTGGACTGAACTATTGACAATGGAGGTGTGGGAGTACTCACAGTAGTCTCTGTAATGATAGTGGACTCTGTAACTACTATTGTTGTTGCTATTGGTAGACTCATAGGAACCGATGCAAGACTAACAACTGAATGAATGGTGGTACTTGGAATGTTATGTCCCTTTGATGGTGGTGGTGGTAATAATGAAGATGAAATGATGGGAGATGATGAAGTGGGAACTTTAGATGCTGGAAGTGGGATTTGGGGTGACTATGGGGGAACAGAGGTGACTTGTGCTTCAGTGACAACCAATGAAATATGGGGTGGACTACGAGAGGGAGAAGGTACCTTTATCACATTATCTTGACCAAAAAGGGAGGGAGACTTCTTTGGGGATTCAAGAGGATGTAGAGGAGAAGAGGGATTAGAAACCATACCTTCACCTACAGATGTAGGGTGCTCTTGCTCCACCTCTATTTCCTATTGTTACTCTTGGTGAGTCAATTCTTCTACAGTAGAAATAGCTACCTCTTTTGCAATTTCCTCCATATCCAATCTCTACTTCTTTGAAACCTCATTTTCCCTTCTCTCTGGGGCTCTTTTAGTTCTTATATGGATCAATTGAAAGGAAGCCATCTCACTCTCAGAATCTTCTTTTGATACATCTCCTTGTACTACTCCAGAAAGCAAGACTTGCTCAGAAATAGGATGCAATTCTACTGATGTTACAGGGGTAAAAGAAAGGGGGTGAACCTGAAACTCTCATCCTTCTTCCTCCAGTCAATATCTATGTCTAGAGGCTGACCCCCTAGAGCTAAGAATTTAGGCCTAGACACTACTTCGATGACTAGAGTACTGACAACTTTTTCACTAGAATATTGCATTTTACTCAAAAGTTGTGCTCCTTTAGGAAACTTCTCCACTTGTTCAGTGGTAGGATGAAAATTTTTCAAGACCTCAACTATTGTCAAAGGAGTTTCCTACTCTTATAGGGGCTTCCTGATCTGTGGGTGGAGAGAGAGATTCAGAACCAGCCTGGGACCTTTCAACTATCAACACTATGTTTCTAATGTCCTTCTGCTTCCAGGTTTTGATATTTTCATTATATTTCTTGGAAAACTCTTTATCAATCTTCATGTCAAACTTAGACTTAGGTTTTCCAATTTCAATTCTCATTCTCCACCAATCTGATATCTTAGCTACGTTCCATTGCTCCTCTTCCTCAGCTTCTTCGACAGCATCCTCCTCGGGCTGAGGGTCCTTTTTCTTTGAGGTTTTTCCTTCAATGTCATGAATGGTGGCTTTTGTAAGCCGATGACTCTTCTTTTGGTCAGGGTCATAATCAACAATATGCTCATAGAAATCCAACCACGGAGGTAGTTGACCTATCTTCAATACATTCCACTCTAAAAGAGAAGTCTCATCATTATTTTTGCCTTGTTCGAAATGAGCCCTAGGCCTCTTTTCAAATTTATAAGCCTTCTCTCCATTTAGGGCTACATTTCTTGTAGTGAAGATACCATCAGGGTCATAACTCCATATTTGGGGGATATAAAATAGACCTAACCTATCAAGGTATTGGTCAATTAGCTGACTCTACCCCTTCTTTGTGATGGTAATGTCCTCCACAGTGTGATATGTAAGCAGATATTTTCTCTTTCTCCCAGAACCATAATGCAAATCAATATACTCTACCTACCTCAAATATTCTAAGGCAAAGAGCCTTTCTATAACAAAATGGGGCAGGAGAAAAGGTTTACCCATGAAACCATACAATCTGATAATTATACCCTTAGTCAACAAGTACCAATCTCCTTCCTCAACACCCTTTACTCTCAGAATTTGCTTTGCCAAGGGTGGCAATCTAGGGCACTCTCCATACATTATTTTCAAGGTGGGTCCAAGAAATTCCAAGTTGAATCTATAGAAAGACTCACTACTTCTCAAATGACTTATCCAGTAATAAACCGATAGGGGTTCTCCATCACTGGTTTTGTCCCTGACTAGAATCCAAGGCATCTGGTCCTTAATGGTAGCATAAAACATCCATACCAGACTCGAGCAATGCCTAAAACTAGGAGCATCAGAGCCCCTTTTCATCCTTACCAACTGTTCATGTATCCTCTATGCAAGAAAAGTTGGCCAATCAAAATAAATCACCCTAGTCCCTTTTTCCTCCGCACCTTTCTCATACATTCTTTCATTGGAAATGCAGTAGGCTACGAAAATTTTCCAGCCGTACACCCATCTATCAGAATCTAGACCCTCCATACAGGCTAACATAGAGAACAGTACAGGGTTTGGAAATTCATCGATAAGAATGGGGACCTCGGGTAATTTCTTCTTGAGCTTAGCATTGAGCTGCTTGTAAACCCATCTCCTAAATGACTCTCCCTCATTCACTCACTTCTCTAGGGAATAATACCTAACCTATTTAGTTACCTTAAATTCCTTAGGTTTTACAGCTGGTTCTGACCCTAGGGCAAAAATATTATGATAGAAGGAGGCGGTGATACTAAAGAGGGTTTTCCCTTTGTGAGTTTTCACTACTTTGGCCATTGGGTCATAAAATTTAACTATTGCAACTATTAATTCTAGATAGGGATGAACATAATCACAAATGTAAAAGGATAAGTAAGAAAGGATAGCACATCTACCTTCTACAGACAAAGCGACTCTCTTCTTGTATCTATCGTTAATGCTCCTCCTGAGCTTTGTTCTCTCCATGAGGACCATCTTCATATCTGCCACAACTTTTGCTCTATCGACGTATGGAGGCACTACCCTTTTCTCTAGAGTTTCAAACTCTTGGACATCCTCTGAAGCCATATTGGAAGCAACAAAACTTTTCTCTCTCTATAATTCATAGAAAAATCTCAGAGTATTATTTCAAACTGTACCACTTGGTGGATGCAATTAGCTACTGAATGAACATTGTGTGTGCTTTTTATTTCTTTTATTTCCTAGAGCATGCATATCTTCCACCATTAATGTAGTTGCTATACAATCTACCCACTGGCACACTTTCCAACTTCCACTCATTCATCTCGATGGCTCAACGATGGCATTCTAAATTTTCATTGGTCAAAAATTCAAACCGCACTGCCACCTCACTACGTCTCTTCGGCTACTCTTTGGTTCGAGCATGAGTTCATTAGAATTGAATGTGGGATCATTATTTCCTCTCCACATGGCATGGTTGCGAAGTTACTGCTTGGCTCCACCTTGGTTTTGAAACTGGTGAATAAGAGAAGTCATTAATTCTGCTGACACTTAGCCAATTCCATGCATGATTTTTCACCTTGGTTCCGCTCCGCTACACTTTAGCTTGGAAAATCCTTGGATTGGAAACCCTTTTATTTCTTTTGATACTTGGCACTCTTCATTACATGAGAAAAGGGTGCTTGCACCATTCCACTAGGATCTTAGTACATTTTGATGTGGATTCAGAAGCGCTCATCATTCCGCTAGAATATACATGTATTTGAGTGCGGAATGGGACCTTGTCGAATACTTTTCAACACTTAGCCATTTTTTCAAGAATTTTTATTTGAACTTGTACAAAGTGCAGAAAGAAAGGGAAATACAAAGTGCAGAAAGAAAGGGAAATAATAATACAATGTATATACATATGTTACAATGAGCTCATATTTTACACATAGTAGAGCTTGAGATGAAAACCATTTACTAGAATCGGTTGTATGTTCCCTTCAGGATCTTCAAGCTGGAACACATTGGACTCCTTGGCCTCTACTATTTTGAATGGGCCATCCCAAAAAGAATCAAACTTTTCATGCTTGCCCGATTTTGCTCTATCAACATTCCACCTGAGAACTACATCTCCAACCTAGAATTTTTTGAATCTGGCTTTCTTATCAAACCATGCCTTGATATCTGAGGAATGCTTTTGAAAATTATTATATGCTTGAGCTCTATTCTCTTCCAATTGTAGTAAGTGAGTCAACCTGGTTTTTACCGGATCTTCTTCTGATTCCTCCTCTGTATTGACAAGCTTAAGTGCTGGAATCTCCAAATGGATGGGTAACACTACCTCTTTGCCATATACTAGTGCATAAGGGGAAGTCTTAATGGAATTATTTATAGTAATCCTATCAGCCCACAAAGCTTGGTCTAGCAATAGATGCCAACTTCTTTTATTTCCTTCAAGTGATTTCCTCAAAATCCTTAACAAGTTTTTGTTGGTAGATTCTGCAAGTCCATTACCCTGTGGATAATAATTTGAAGTATTTTTAAGAGTAATGCCATACTTGCTGGAAAACTCAATATACTTGGCTCCTATGAAATTTGGGCCATTGTCACTCACCAAGGCTTCTAGAACCCCAAATCTAGAAATCAAATTTTCCATGAAATTGATCACAACATCTTGATCTGATTTCTTGGTAGGAATAGCCTCTACCCATATGGTAAGATAATCTATGGTAGTTAGGATAAACTTATGCTCTACTGAGGAATTAGGGTTAATAACCCCTATGAAGTCCAGTCCCCATTGTTGAAAAGGTTCTTCAACTTGTATGGGCTTGAGGGGAAATGAAGCATTCCTTGTCCTTCCAACATATCTCTGACATTTGTCATAGGCCCTGGTGACCCTGAAAGCATCAATAAATATAGTAGGCCAAT
This sequence comes from Wollemia nobilis, assembly GCA_028583015.1. Lineage (NCBI taxonomy): Eukaryota > Viridiplantae > Streptophyta > Pinopsida > Araucariales > Araucariaceae > Wollemia > Wollemia nobilis. The sequence goes on from JAQPPZ010017109.1 coordinate 5,966,471, forward strand.
AATAGCCTACCCTTATGATTTTCAAAGTTGTAATCCTACCTGAGCTATGTCCACCAGCTGGTCCTCCATGGAACTCTGCAATGACCCTCTTTTGTTGATCATCTTTTAAGCACTTTAGAAGAACTCCATCCAAATTTCTTTTGTACAGGCCTTCTGGTAGTAATACATATTTCAAAGCATGAAGCCTGTATCTCCTCCTTTGGGATGTATTTATATTGGGGGGCATACTCCGGTTTGGAAATATTTGATCATCTGGTCTACCCAATCAGAGTTTTTAGTTTGTACTCCTTCCATATGATCTTCTTCTATTGCCTGACAAGCTGTCACTTCTGCTAATGTTGCAGCCTCTGTTAGACCTTGGCATAGGGCTCTGCCTCTCACCAACTTGGTGGGATGTATTTCTACATCATACTCTTGGATTTTGGTAATCCAACCAACTCTTTTATCTCCTAGTTCACCCTGTAGGATAAAACTTCTTACATCTGGATGAACCACATATACCAGGGTCTTACTTTATACCAAGTACTACCTGAACTTCTTCAATGACTTCATCACAACAAATACTTGTCTTTCAATAAAGTTATATTTGACCTGGTAGTCATGTAGTGTCTAGCTCCAAAATAATACAGGATGCTCTTCACCTTGATCATCTTTTTGAGTAAGCACTGAAGCATAACTTTCTTCAGCTCCATATGCATAAAGGATAAAATATTTACTAAAATCAGGATTTATCAGCACTAGGGCTATTGCAATGGACTGCTTGATAATATCAAAATATTATTTCCTAAATTTAATCCACTTGAACTCAACATTCTTCTTGAGTAACTCAGATATAGGCCTGACTTTCTGTGCAAAGTCAGAAATGAATTTCTTGATAAAATTGATCTGGCCTAGAAAATACTACAAAGTCTTCTTATTTGTAGGTAATGGAAGAGCAAGAATGGCTCTGATTCTATCTGGATCTATGGCCATACCTTCTTTTGAGACCACATGACCTAGCAGCTTTCCTTCATGAACTGCAAAGAATGACTTCTTAGGATTGAGTGAAATACCAAATTCTCTGCATTTTTGAAAAACCTGCTCTAGGTGCGATAGGTGATCTTGCTTATCATGGGAAAACATAGTCATGTCATCCAAGTAAATCAGAATGACTTTGTTGATCAGTGCTCCAAAGGCATAATCCATGGCTCTCTAAAATGTGGCTCCCGCATTGGACAACCCAAAAGGCATTCTCTGGTAGGCAAATGTGCCCCATTTTGTGGTGAATGTTGTCTTATACTGATCTTCATATTTCACCCAAATATGATTGTATCCAGAGTAACCATCCAGTAATGAGAACCTCTCAGCCCCTACCACTACCTATAGAATTTGATCAATCTGAGGGAGGGGATAGTGATCCTTAAGGGATGCTTGGTTAAGATTTCTGAAATCTACACACAAGCGTATATCACCATTCTTTTTTCTCACGGGTACCAAGTTGGCTACCCAGGTTGAATGTTTTATTGGATATATGATCTTAGCCTTTAATAACTTTAAGAGCTCCTCTCTCATGATGGCTTCAATCCTTGGATTTACGGGCCTTTGCTTCTACCTAAAAGGCTTGGCATCAGGCTCTAGCTCAATAGTATGTTGGATAACCTTTTTGTCATACACCTTAAGGTCTTCATATGACCAAGCCACAATATCTTGGTATTTTAAGCATAAAGCTTTGATATCTTCTGCTTCCTCTAGTGAACATTTGACTCCAACATTGAGCTTCTTTTCAATACCGACTTCAACTTCTTTATAGATTTTTTCACTGACTTTCATGGTTCTGGTCTTTTTCCTATCCTCATTGTCAAATAAGCTCTCTAGGGTGACCAATCCTCTAGGAATGTGATTGTTCCTTAGTTGAATGACATCTTGTTGGTCAATTTCTTCTAGATTTTCTTCTTGGATAGTAGAGAGACATGCTTCTCTTACCAGAAAGTCAATTATCTGCTCATCACTTTCAAAAACCTGCCAAAAAATCTGCTTGTCTAGTACTACAGGTCTAAAAATCATTTTGATTCCCTTGGCTCTCTTGATCCTATAGTCTACGACAGGGTTGAAGTTAGCTCCCTTCATTGCTAAGGAATATGCCAGAGTGTTCTTTTCTCTAGGAATAAAATTTAAATTCAGGGCATCAAAGGATTCCATCAGATCCCATACCCTATTTTTGTAAGCTTTTAGGTAATGGTGCTTACTACTGCACCTGTTTCTTACTTGATGGACTATTAACTCAGAATCACCATATATGTTTAAAATCTTAATGCCCATGCTTTCTGCTTGTATCAATCCAAGGCACAGGGCTTCATATTCTATAACATTATTTGTACATGACCATGTTAGTCTATAGGCAAAATTCTTTGTCCCCTCTGATTGGGATTATAAAACCACACCAGCTCCTGCACCATTTCTACATTTAGCACCATCAAAGTGCATGATCCATGTTTCTTTATCTCTCAAAGATTGATTGGATATAGCAAGGATTTTCTTCTCTGATTTAGTTGAGATACTATATGTTCCCATACCAGTTCCAAACTGACTGTAATCTTCTCTAAAAGGCAACTCATCCTCAATATCCAATTCTTCAATGTTTTCCACCAGCTCAAATTCTTCAAGGGGATTAAGATTACACATGTCTTCTTCAATATTTTCAATATGATAAGCTACTAGTTTTTTAGGTGTTATTCTTATTCTCTTTCCTTTGAAAGGAATTACCATACTAGAATAATCCATGTACATACATCCACCTAGTTTTGCAGTAAACTCCCTTGAAAGGCATAATCCAAAGTAGGGTTCTAGATCAACCACAACTATTTCTTGTACTATTGTTACCTCAGGGGCTCTGTGCAGCCTCATTAACACATATTTTATGACTCCAACTATCTTAACAGGTGTCCCATCTAATTGTAATACTCCAGGACAAGATCGGGTATACTCCATACCCATTTCTTCATAGACTGCTTTAGGCATGACTGTAGTTGATGCTCCTGAATCAATCATACAATTTTGGACTACCCAACCTTCCATCCTCAGGGATATATAGAAAGGAGGGGGCTTATTCTTTAAAATAGTAGGTGATATTTCTTTCTTTTTTGATGGCATACTAAGGATTGTAGTGGCCTACCTATTTTGTGGATACTTGTTGAGGGAAGCCTTAAGCAGATCAATCTGACCAGGAATGAACAGAGTGTCATACAGGCTAGCTTTTGATGGAATATTTTTCATCTCTTCAACAATATTATACTCAGATTTAGTCAGGGAAGGTCTTTCAGGCCTTCCTTCTAGCTCACCATATCTCCTTTTATACTATTGAGTGGCTTATACTCTCTACCTTTTGGTAATAGAGGGGAATCTAAGCCTTTCTTGAGCCTCATCCTTAGATTTTATTTGGTCTCTTTCAGTTTCCTTATCCAACCTCCTAGGAAGATTGTATATCTTCTCTTTACCTTTAGCTTGAGGGATGGGGAAAGTATCACTACTTTGAGGAAGGGGATCAATTATTTTTTGAGAAGGGACTTGGAATTGCCCCATATTTTTGGGATCTACTTGTAAATATTTCTTTCCAGACCTTGTCATAACAACAATTGGGCCTTCTTCATCCAACTCTTTTCCAACCATGATTTGATCAGACTGCCATAACATGTTTACTCTCCCCTTTTGATTTCTTTCAGCTTGATCCATAGCTTGTTGGACATGGTGTTGGTACATAACACAAGACTGTGAGTCATGGGGATCATTGCATACTAAACACCAAACATTAGCAAGAGTAGTATCTGAAGAACATTTTAGCTCCTCATATGTTGCATTCACTCTAACCCCAGTACTATTACTAGGACCAGGTCTCTGATATTTGTTCACATATGGAAACCTCCTCTATTGTAACCTTTCTTGGTCTCTCTTTTCCATTGAATTCATTCTATTACTCAGAGTTTTTAGAGTATTTTGTATATCAAGAATAGCAGAAAACTCTTGAGATGGTTGAGAAGGAAGGGGAGGAAAAGGAGCTATAGAGGATGTTGGATTTGGTTGAGGGATTGCATTCATTTGTGGAGATGGAGATGATAAAGAAAGGGGATCCATGTAAGAAGGGTTTGTAGTTTGACTTTGGCTACTAGTGGTTTCTATGTTATAAGGTAGCACAGTTTTGGGGGGAGTCTTCCCACATTAATTAGGATGTTCTCAGCATGAACTATTGCATTATAAACTTGGGGGAAGGTCTCTACTCCAGATTGTTGTGTTTGCAACCCTAGATCTGATCCAAGAGCTCAGATATAATACATATATGCCAAACATGTAGCTGGTCTAGCTATGGGAGGAATTCTTTTCCATGTTCTACTAAATCTCAAATTGAAATCTGAGATAGTTTCTTGCTGAGTTTTTTGCATGGATGTAAATTAGTTAAGTAGGGAGAAGGGGTCAGTAGATTCATTAAATTCTTCCACAAAAGGCTCAGCCAATGCTTGCCATGAAGTGATGGTATTATCCTCCAGGGTTCTAAACCAATGTAAAATATTTCCTCTGAAGGATAGGGCCAGGATTCTTACGATAATATCCTCTTCTTTTATGTTGTGAATTACTGCCAGATTTAAAATATCTTGATAGTGCTCATAGGCTGTCTTCCCAGATCCATCATAAGTGGGGATAGCCTTGGATACAACCTAGGGAATGGCATTCATTTGGGCTAATATCAGGGGACCAACTGTATTCCAACTGGGGTATTTCTGTAATGGTTGATTAGGGGCCACATTTTATGCCATATTTCTAGGTGCAGATCCTGTTGGAGGGACTATTAGGTTAACTATAAGGTTTTCTTCAGGAAGCTCCTCTTCTGAGAGGAAGTCTTGATTCAAACTTCTGATAACCATAGACCCTCTATAAGGTAATTCATAATAAAAATAGGAGTTAGGGTTATTCCTTTTGAAAGACCTGGTATACATGAAAGGACACTGGTCTACAGGGGTAATTATTTTTCTAGGTTTAAGGACTAGGGAGTCACTAGGTGAATTTGCTATTCTTCACTTATAAGGTCAAGATAATTCACCAAATCTTGATTCCTTTGGGTAGAGATAAACAATAACTCATATGATGGGTTTCATGTTCCTTGTGAACTGGTCCCACTAGGCATGCCAAAAATTATTGGGCACTGAATTGCATCAAGTTTTACTCAATACTATGGTTGTCTATCTTCCTACTTTCTATCCAGGCTTGCACCCGATAGCTACAACTCAACACTCAACATTGGATGGACCAAAATAGAGTTTTCGATCCAACCTCCAGAGTAGGTTGGTTCCTTGTCAACTTAAATAGGATGTTGACACAATTATGCTCACTTAGGGTTTTGATATTAGGGTAAGAAAATGTTAGGGTTAGAGAGATGTGAACAATAGTGGACGGATAGGCTAACAACATTGCACTACAACAAAAAGCTCCAAAAAACCAATCTAAAGATACATTACTCAGATCAACATTATCCCAAATTAAATGTACTTTCATTCATTAAAGAACAACAGAGAAATATTGTAGATAACAATTTCAATATCTAAATAATGATAATCCAAATAACAAAATTCACCAATATCTAGATTTTATAGAAATGCACTCCCTAACAATAAAGATCAAACTCAGAAGCAGATTTCAATTACCCTAGCAACTAGTAATCCATTAATTTGGCATAAACTAACCATTCAAGTATTCATAGAAATGCAACTAAAGAATTCGAACCTCTGATATCAAAATATGAAGACACAAAATTTGAGGTGAAGATCAATGTAATGCTCCTTTCATTAGCCCTTGGGAATATTTATAGTAGCACAGGCAAACACACTAGAGCCGACCCTTAGAAATGAGGGTTCGACCTCTATTTATAGTTTTGCAAAATTAAAATTACAAGGAACATTACAAAGATTTAAATTTGATAGCTCAGAAGAGAGTTCTTGCTGGCATTCTCTTACTGGTTCATCCTCCAAGAAATCCACTGCAAGTGGACCGCCATGGCAGCTCGAACTATCTGCAACTTGTTGGTCGTTCGATGCTAACTGGAGTTCTAGCCATTGGAGAGTGTGTATGCATCATTGATCCTTCTTGGAAGCCCTCTACCATCATCGATCTATAACCATCTCTAGTTCTATCTTCTTGAAACCCTCGATGCTTTAGCTTCCTCCTCCAACTGACTATCATAGCTCCGATGAGAGATTGCTTTTATACTCTTCAGATTTCTTAGAAAAATCTCCATCATTGATCTCCCCCATCGTATGGCTATGATTTAATCTGATATAAGCTTGTTACAATGGCAGGGGAGAACACAATGCCATTCCACTTTTAAAAACTAATGATATCATATTTTATGCCTCAGAAACTATGGAACGCCAATCCGACATTAAAATGCTCTGAAAGTGAAGCGGGATGAAATCCGCTCTTTATCCTTCATTTTCCTTCTTTGGTGATGAAACATTCGCCAATCCGCACAAAAAAGTTGATGATATCATATCTCCTTTGAAACTTCTATGGATTCCATTCTAGACCGAAGCAAGTACATTGGTCAGTGAACACCATTCTGGGCCTATTGCAATGCAAAGTGACTCTTCCTCCAATCCGCACTGACTTTAGAGTACATCGCTGCTTGTTGTCATTCCGGAAGAGAGTTAGTCAAAAATATGCTTTGTCATGAATCCGCATCTTCTATGCTTAGCTTTCCGCCTTCTGTCACCATTTCGGGTAAAAATGTTCATTGTGCTCTCCGAAATCGGGCTTTCCAACACTTAGCCGCTCACAAGGTATTCAAAATATCAAGCGGTCGCCAATCCACACTTATTTTACGCTGACATCATCCTTCTTCAAAAATTTTGTGGATTCGGGATGCGTCGCCAGTCTGGAGCCAAGAACAAAAGAAACTTTGTGGAATCGCTCCAAGTGCGAAAATTTACCAAGTGTTGGGTGGACTCGTGGCCTTTGTTGCGGATCCGCTCCAAAATACACTACAAAGTGTGCGGATTGAGAACTTCATGACTTAGGCAAAATTTTCAAAATTTTCCTAAGTATGTGGCCATTTTGGGCCTACAATTACCAGATTTCAACCATGCATGTTTTCCTCAGGCTACGATTTCAAGTATCAATACAATATTTACAAACTCTACTCGATGTTTCTCCCAAGAACTACATATTCGATTACAAATACATGTAACAAGTTTGGCTATATTCCTTTATGACTCAAGCCTCAGTATAATCCTGAGTAGAACTACCAAGTACACAAAAAATTACAACAATACTCTTTCCTCTCTATGCACAGTTCTTGATACCCGAATGCTGATGGAATCATTAATAGACAACATACATTATGTTTTGCAGTGTTCATCAAAACTCTTCCTCCTCATACCGATTATCCGATGATTTCCAAGGGTCATAATGGTCGTTCTACAATGAAGTGCAGCTAACTCTAATATGCATACATCATTTCCATACTTAATTCAACATGTAGAGCTTTTCAATATTTTCCAACATGACTTACAACATCACAATATCTTTTAACACAACATGCAACATCAAATAAATTTTAGGAAGGATAAATTTGGTCTTAGGTTCACAACCAACCAGACACCCAACAACACACCGGATGCATAATGTTAACATGGCATGCAACAATAAATAATTTAAATAAGGATAAATTTGGTCTTAGTTCACAAACAACCATTCACACAACAATCCTTTGAACATATGCAATACAAGCATATCCATCTTACATAGATTAATTTTTGAGTTTTCTTTAATGCATATGCTATTCTAAAATCTCACACAAAGCACCATCATAATTTTCTTTGAGCCATACAAACAAATTTAATTTTTTCATTTGGCTTTTCTTTAAAAAATTTAAATCAAAATAGACTTACTATTCTCTCCATGCAGCCAACACCTTGTTCTTATTTTGTTGTACTCTATTCTATCTTCGCCACTAATGCCTAGATCACCCGATCTGATCTCTCCTCACCTACCCACGCTTGAATCACTCTTCATCCCCAAACAAAAAACATGCACACCACTCTGCACACACTTTCTCTCTTCATGCCCACCATCTAGAAGATGGTTTTTTCCCCACTACTCTTCGCACTGCAAAAATCGGCAGTTTGGTTTAAAGTCTGTCTATTCTAAAAATACCAAGTGGTATCCACTCTTCCACGTTCAACAACCATAATAACCTCCAAAAAAATATTGACAATTCCCTAATTATCCCTTTTAAAGAATGCAAAACAATATTTCTTTGATAATCGTATTATGTTATTGTATATTTTAATATGCCATTTGTTTAAATTACTTTATTTACCTTGTCTCCAAAGCAACCATAAAACATTAAGTATTATTTGTTTTCAATACACTTATATGTTGATGTTTATACAATTAGTTATATTATATATATATATATATATATATATATATATATATATATATATATATTTAAATAATATTCAATTTCTCAAAAGAACACACATTTTCCTTTTAAACCTCAGAACACTATTAGTCATATCTTTTATTCTATATTTATTTTATTAATTTTAAACTATGGCTCCCATGCATTAAGCATTTTCATTGCCATCCAAACATCTCAAATTCACAAATTATCAAACATCAAACACTCCTACAAATGCAGCTACATGATATGCATTCTACATGGACCGTTGGTGAATGCATTGCCTATAGGGTTCTTTGCCCCTATCAACTGGCGAATACACCACCGCTCATCATCTCCCTTGACTTACCTTGCACCGGAATAATCCTTCTGCCTATTGAGGAGACCTCCTTCCTTTGCATTGCCCTGCCAGTAACAATACATGTCTCCTACAACCACAGATACATTAGCAGTATCTCATCCTTGCAGAAAAATTAGGTGTATAATAAAATAGGTTTTTGGAGGGTTGTTACATACTTCCCCCTAATATTAAACACAGTCCCTGTGTTTGCATTTACCATTTGAAGCATAAATAAAAGAAAAATATTGCCATGATAATAGAAAATCAATTCAATACATCATCAAATTTACATTTTTCCCAATATGATTCATCATCTATTATCAAAACATGCATAAATATTAAGTATATGTATCATTCTTCACAAACCAAGATATGATAATATTCAAAAAAAAAAAACTATGACATGAAACATGCACAAATATCAAGTATATGTATCATACTTCACAAACCAAGATATGATATTGTTACTGTTCAATCAAAATAAAACTATGTCATGATGATAACAATGTCCAAACATTATTCAAACAAGAATGGAAACTGTCTTTTCATGATGGCCACATCTTCCCACGTGGCACTATTTTTAGAAAACTGGTCCCATTAGACCTTGCACTATTCAATGTTCCTCTTTCTCAATTATTTTGTTCGATATCCAAGGATCTTAACTGGTCGCACCTCAATGCGTAGGGGATCATCCATCTACAATTGATCAACATTCCAAACATGTGAGGGATCAGGAACATATTTCTTGAGAAGGGACACATGGAATGTATCATGAATTTTTGACAAATTGGGTGGCAAGTCTAATTTGTAGGCGATCGGGTTCAGTTTTTCAACAATTTCAAAAGGCCCTACAAATCGTGGACTAAGCTTAGAGGATTTGATAGAACTTTTAGTAGGTTTAACTCTTAGGAATACTTTGTCTCCCACAGAGAATTCCCTTGGTGTTCTCTTAAGGTCCGCATAACTCTTTTGTCGATCTGAGGCTTCCTTAAGCCTTTGACGAATTTCATTGAGTTGGTCTTCCATTTCTCTGACCATATCCGACCCGATCATCACCCGATCCTCTGGATTACTCCATGACAATGGCGTTCTGCACCTCCTCCCGTACAGAGCCTCAAATGGAGCCATACCTAAAGAAGTATGGTAACTATTATTATAAGCAAATTCAACTAGGAAAAGATAATCTTCCCATTTCGTCTGATGGTCCATACAATACATGCGAAGCATATCCTCTAAGACTTGATTTACCCTTTCAGTTTGTCCATCTATTTTTGGATGATAGGTAGTACTAATATTGAGTTTTGTTCCCCATGCCTAGTGCAATATCTACCAAAACTCAGATGTGAATCGAGAGTCCCTATATGATATAATTATTTCAGGGAATCCATGTAGCCGTACCACTTCCCTAGAAAATTTTTGGGCTACAATGGGAGCTCCATATTTTATATTTCCAGGAAGAAATGTGCCACTTTAGTCAATTTATCCACTACTACTAGAATGGCATCATGTTGAAAATGATTCTTAGGCAATCCAACAATAAAATCCATAGTTACAACCTGCCATTTGTATTGTGGAATGTCATGCAAAAATAAGCATCCAACTGGATGTAGATGTTCCACTTTCACCTTTTGACATTCTAAACATTTAGCCACAAATTCAGCAATGTCCTTTTTCATTCCCGACCAATAATACTCTTTTTTCAAATTTTCATACATCTTTACATAGCCTGGATGAGCAGAATATGGAGCACTATGTGCCTCTTGCAGGATCACATTTCTCAAATCTTGATCATTAGGTACTACTATCCTATTTTTGAAGAACAATATATCCTCCCAGATTCTAAATCCCTTTGCTTTATCAGAATCTTGTTGAACCAATTCTCGATACTTTTGAGAATATTCATCTTGAATATGCAATTTCCTTATTTGATCAATTATAGCAGATTGACAATGTGACATAGCATTGATATGCCTTCTTCTACTTAAAGCATCTGCTAATTTATTTTCTTTTCCCTTAATATACTCTATGCCAAAGTCATATTCCGCTAGAAACTCCATCCAACGCCTTTGTCTAGCATTGAGCATTGGCTGAGTAAAGATATATCTTAGACTTTGATGATCTATTCTAAGCTCAAAATATTTACCAAGTAGGTAATGATGCCACATTTTTAAAGCATGCACAACCACAACCAATTCTAAGTCATGTGTGGCATAGTTTAATTCATGTTTCTTAAGTTTTCATGACTCATAAGCAATAACACCATCCTCTTGCATGAGAACCCCACCTAATCCTTCCAAAGAAGCATCAGTACATACAATAAATGGTTGCTTGGGATCTGCTATTCTAAGAATAGGTGTTGATGTTAACTTTTCTTTAAGAATTTTGAATGCTTCTTCACATATTTCTATCCATTTAAAAGCTTTTCCTTTCTTTTGGAGATTGGTTATTGGATAAGCTATCTTAGAAAATTTTTGGATAAAACGACGATAATATCTAGCCATCCCCATAAAACTTCTCACCTCAAAAATATTTGTGGGAGCAGGCCAATCAATAATAGCCTCAATTTTCCTTGGATCAACAGATACCCCTTCAGCAGAAATTATATGACCCAAATACTGTACCTGGGTTGCATAAAACTCACATTTGGACATTTTTCCATATAATTGATTCTTCCTAAGTATTTCAAGAATAGTCCTCATATGAAGATCATGCTCTTCTTTGCTTTTGGAGTAGATCAATATGTCATCCAGGAATATCAACACAAACCGATCTAGTTGTTCTCGAAACACACTATTCATCAAATTCATAAAAGTTGTTGGAGCATTGGTCAACCCAAAAGGCAACACTGTGAATTCATAATGGCCATATCTGGTTTGAAAAGTAGTTTTATGGGTATCTTCCTCTCGAATCCTCAACTGATGGTATCCAGATCTAAGATCAATTTTGGAGAAAATTGTGGCTCCTTTCAGTTGATCAAACAAATCATCTATTCTGGGTAGAGAGTACTTATTCTTAACAGTCATCTTGTTTAACATTCTGTAATCAATACATAGCCTTAGTGTCCCATCTTTCTTTTTCACAAACAACACTGGTGCACCCCACGGTGAAACACTAGGTTTAATATGTCCTTTTTCTAAAAGTTCCTGAAGTTGAGTCTTAAGTTCTTGCAATTCTATTGTGGTCATCCTATAGGGTGCTCGAGCTATTGGCATTGCTCCTGGAAAAAGTTCTATAGTAAAATCAAACTCCCTTTGGGGTGGAAGACCAGGTAATTCTTCAGGAAAAACATCTCAAAAGTCATTTAACACTGGATAGGTTTGGAAAAGACTTGCTCTGGATTCATTTTCTTCCTTTTTATTAAGTTTAACCACAAAGACTCTACTACCCTTTCTCAGAGCTCTTTTAACTTGCATTGTAGTCAAAATATGTGGTTCCACTGATTCACGTCCATAGTGAACCCGAATCCTTTGCTTGGTGTCATCAGTAAATTCCATCCATCTTTCTTCAAAATTTAACAATGCTTTATGTGCCTTGAGCCAATCCATACCTAAAATTATATCAAAGGCATGTAAAGGAGCTACATATAAATGCCATCGGGTTTGCCCTTGAGGTAGCATTATTTGAGGGTCAAATAGACATTGGTTAATGGTATAGGTTTTCCTAGACCCATACTCGACTTTCCACCCATTAGCCATAAATCCAGGTGTTTTCGGTATGTCCCTCAAAATATTTGGTGAAACAAAACTATTAGTTGCTCCAGAATCAACCAAAATACAAACATTTCTATTATAAATTTTACCTTTCAATAGAAAAGGTGTTGCTTGACCATTGAGTTTAGAGTTACCTATTGCTGCATATATCTTATGAGCAGGTTCCACAGGTTCTTTTCTCTTATCTGCTCGTAAAGGATATTTATCAGCATAATGAGGTTCTTGACAAATCCAACAACTAGTTCGTGGTGCCCTCTCTTTCTTATTTCCCTCATTATCTTCCTGAGTACCAACTCTTGGTGCATTAGCTCTTTGCTCATACCTATCCCTAAAATTTCTTTGGCCACCCCGATAATTTTGATTTCCCCTATTTCCTTGGTACCTATTCTTATTCTTGTCAAACCTATTTTTATTCCCATTACCATGATTCTTGTTCCAACCCCTGTCTCCCTTGGTTGGACCCACATTTTTATTTTTTTGTGGTTCTTCCTTTTCTGAATATTGTTGATAATAAGCTTTCTTGGCCTTAAAATTATCCTCTTCTTGTCGAGCCAAGTCACAAGCAGCAATTAGGGTAGAAGGTTTTAACATAAGAATCAGGTGCCCAATTTTTGGATGTAACCCTAGGAGAAATTTTTGAATTTTAATCTCATTCCTCTGCTCATATTCGGGCATGTATTTGAGCAATTGCACAAATCGTTGATAGTACTCAATTACGGACATACTACCCTATGTTAACCTTGAAAATTTTGTAGTCCTTTCAAGGTAAAATTGTGGTGTTAGGAACCTATCCTTAAATGCCAATACAAATGTATCCCAATGAACATCGGCAGCCTCCACATTGTGAGTTTTCCTATATGTATCCCACCAATCAGTGGTAGCTCCAATCAATCAAAAGATTGCCCATGAGGTTTTCGATTTAGATGAAAGGGTCCTAACCACAAAGTATGCTTCCACACTATTCAACCATATTTCAGCTTCTTCCCCATCACCTTTGCCATCAAATTTGGCTATATCAATTCTTCGCATATCCTTGTCCAACTCTGAACCTACTTGTTTCCTTCCTGGGTCAATAGTTATCTCATCCTCAACTATTACCATTTCTTTTCCTTTGGACAGATTTTCTATTATTTTCTATTGATGGGAAATCATTTCTTGTTGTTGAGCCAGCTGAGCTTTTTGTTGCTCCATATGCTCTATCATTTGGGCATTTTGTTGTGCCATGTGTTCAGCCATTTGAGCACTTTGTTGCTCCATTTGCTCTTTCTGTTGGCTCACTTGCTCCCGCAATAATTGCACCATCCGAACCATTTTATCCTCTTTATTAACTGGTTCTTTTTCCTTCCTCTTTTCCCGAGGATGTTCTACGACTTCCTCTGATGCCCCAATCCGCATAACTTTTTGAATGACCCTTCTAGGGTTCTCGGTCAGCCCTTCCCATTGAACCACCATAGTTCTTTTTGAGGAACTAGCTTTTTGTTCGGATGTCATTGCCTGCCCAACAAAACAAAGAGCCTTATCAATTTTTTGAGTCTTAGGTGAACACAGTAAATAGTATCATAATCTTAGATTTTCTAAAATTTTATCACCTAAAATATTCACAACCTTGGCTCTGATACCAAATGTAACACCCCAAGTCTACCCACTTGGTTGTCTAATATCAGAGATTTCAATATGAGAAAATTTTTCTTTATTTTATTCATTCTTATTTCATTTTCTAGTATGAGCATGTTAAATCCATCTTCATGAGTGCCATTCCACTATAGTCAAAATACTCATGAGATCGATATTAGCCAAATCTTGCATAGTTACCTATTTTGAACTTCACTCTCCTCCCGAGATCCCAAGTTCAGGTAGTGGGTTTCTTTTCCTCTAGGGCCCATAACACCTAGAGGTGTGACGCATAACTTTCCCATGTCTTAACATGAATTCATGAACTTATGTCTTATATTTATGTCATGTAAGACTTAGCGCATACATGCTCGAGCTAGACGATCAACCATTCTCCATGGAGCATCATCTAGGGTCTTACCAATACCCTGGTAACCACCCGACGTCTTGTGTTGATTAACCAACATGATATCCCATACCATCGTGTTGTCGGTATCACCTAGTCAAGCACAATTCACCACTCATCACTAGCAGGGATAACCTAGAAGAGATGCCCATACAACTCTTCGTTACCTCCCGTTCTGACCTTTTTGTCAGAAGTACAGTTAGAGCCCTGATCCATGATGATTTGCCTACCCGCAAACACCATTAATATTTGTCTTCACAAGATTGTCCTTCCCACAATCTTGAGTTTCTATCAAGGTTGTCCTGCCCACAACCTTAGGTTGCATTTTAAGATTGTCTATTCCACAATCTTAATTTCCTTTTCTCAACTTAACTATGGTTTGAATTGTCTAAAGGAGTTTGACTAAACAAAGGCTTGTAAACAAACACCATCTCCTAATGGTTTTGAGATTTAATAATGTAACATAAGATAACTAGTTTCCATCTCTCTATTATATGTTTATCACTAAGGCTGAATAGAAATCAATGAACTTTGGAAACATTGCAATCAAATTAAAGAACCTTAAATCTACAATACTATTTTGTTTTATGATTCCTTCTTAATTCATTTTATTTAAAGGAATAGAAGCTACTTCTAAATTAAATAAAATAAAACATCTTCTATTCTTATATTACTCCATAAAATTTATGCTACATAAATAAGAGATAGAGTGGTCTGCTTACATCAGAATAAGTATTGTGGCAAAGGTTCTATAATGTTTAATCTAAAAGAGTTTTTAAAAGAAATTTAACTCATTCTAGTTTTAAATAAGAAAAATAGTACCATCCACAATTCTTGTAAGGCAACTATACACCAAACACCTTTGTTGTCTTGCTTTAAAATAATGATGATATACAACTAACATACAAACGTATCCGTCCACCATCTCTTTCAAGCTTACACAGTGGTTTCAATAGTAACATTTCCCTAATAACTCTCAGATTTATCCTTGGTTTAAGTTGAATATTCTTTAATCTGAGAATAAAGCTATCATTGCTTACTACGTTATAGTTTCCCTATTAGTTGTTTCCATGTTTTCCAATGCATATACCCATAACCTAAGCTCGATATAAGCTTGAAGATAGACATATTAAAACTTCAAACTAGATATCATAATCAGGTCTATTTTATACATAATGAATTGCTCGTTACCTCAATCCATCATAGTGTTTTTAATCTATTTAGGGTATTTAAGCTAGAACATTTTACATCCAAACTGTGTTGGTGTGAGCTAAAACCAGTTGTATTAAACATTGACTCTAGGCAAGATATGTTATGAATAAATAATAAAAGAGACAATATTCACTGCATGTGATTATAAGGCTTCTAGTTTGTAATAGATATCAAGTTTGTATCTTAAATAGAAGAGTTTACCATTTTCTGGAATATTCACCACTTAGCTACTGAATTGTGTTAAGGATAAACACATCCTACGTATCAAAGCTTCCCTAAACAAATGCCCAACATTATAATTTAAAATATCATAGTCCATATTAACCACGCTCAATGCTATTGCAAACAAGCTCAACGTGATAACAGATGAAATAATCGTTCTTTGTTTTGCAACAAAGTCATACACAAAGTAATAGCTTTTTTTTTATAAAGAATAACACAAATTGCACTCCACATCAAGTAGTTTTTATATGAATAAAAATAGCAGTTTATACATTTGAGATTGCAATTTACACCTTGTTTCCAGAATTCAACCATGCATGTTTTCCCAAGCTACATTTTCAAGTATCAATACAAAATTTACAAACTCTGCTCTGCATTTCTCCCAAGAACTACATATTCAATTACAAATGCATGTAACAGGTTTGGCTATATTCCTTTTATGACTCAGGCTTTGGTATACCCCTGAGTAAAATTTCCAAGTACACAAAATATACAACAATTCCCTTTCTCCTCTATACATAGTTCTTTGATACCCAACGAATGCTGACAGAACGTTAAAAGACAACTTGCATTATGTTTTGTAGTGTTCTTCAGAACTCTTCCTCCTCATATCGATTATCTGGTGGTTTCCAAGGGTCAGAATGGTCATTCTACAATGAAGTGTAGCTAAAAATAATATGCATACATCATTTCCATACTTAATTCAACATGCAAAGATTTTAACATTTTCCAACACAATTCACAATGTCACAGCATCTTTTAACACAGCATGCAACATCAAATATTTTCAGGAAGGAAGAACTCAAGTCTTGGTTCACAACCAACCAGACACCTAGCAACACATTGATGCATAATGTTAACATGGCATGCAACAACAAATAATTTAAAGAAGGATAAGTTCAGTCTCAGTTCACAGCCAACCAGTCACACAGCAATCCTTCGAACGCATGCAATACAAGCATATCCATCTCACACAGATTAATTTTTGAGTTTTCTATAATGCATATGCTATTCTAAAATCTCACACAAAGCACCATCATAATTTTCTTTGAGCCATACAAACAGATATATTTTTCCATTTGGATTTTCTTTAAAAAATTTAAATCAGAATAGACTTACTATTCTCTCCACGCAGCCAACACCTTATTCTTCTTTTGTCGTACTCTGTTCTCTCTTCACCACTAATTTCTAGCTCACTCATTCTAATCTCTCCTCACCTCCCCATGCTTGACTCACTCTTCATCTCCAAAAAAAACATGCATACCACTCTGCACACACTTTCTCTCTCCATGTCCACCATCTAGAAGATGGTTTTTTCCCCACTACTCTTCGTACGCAAAACCGACATTGGTTTAAATTCTATCCATTCTAACAAAATGCCAGGTGAAATCCACTTCACCACATTCAACAACCTTAATAACCTCCATAAAAATAATGTCAACAATTCCCTAATTATATTTTTCAAAGAATGCCAAACAATACTTCTTTGATGTTCGTATTATTTTATTATATATATATATATATATATATATATATATATATATATATATATATATATTATTGTATTTACATGGTGGAATCGGTATCCACCATGAATTCGGGCAGGCTGTCTAGCTTTTATGGCCGCCATAGTATTCTGCATTGTCCGCCTCGGAAGCTGCCACATAGATCTTCGTGCAGTCCGCCCCTATAACCACCATGCCACAATCATTTTAAACCTTTTATGCCACTGAAAGCACCAGGAAAGGGACAAGCATTCAGTCCGGTGAGGCCCGAGATTTGAACCTTGGACCTCCACCCCCTTATGGGGTTTGGATGAACCAATTGGTCTACACCTTGGACCTATTTTATTATATATTTTAATATGACATTTGTTTAAATTTTTTTATTTACCTTGCCTCCAAAACAATCATAGAACAATAATTATTATTTGTTTTTATTACATTTTGATATTTATACAATTAGTTATGTGAATAGAAAAACACAACACTACAGTTATTGCTTGAAATAACACAACAAATGAATATATCAAACCAGAAATGCACAACCATGAAATATATGTATTATATTAATGGGGGGAGCTTATAAACTTCGTTGTTATAGATCAGGATGATACACAATCCTTTGTTGATACAATGTTACAAATATGCAAGGTTCTCCGAAACCCTAATGGCAAATGCTGCAATGTCTTCAATCGTGTCTTTGATCCCAATAGGGTTGAGTGGGCTTCAGATATCCGTTGAGCCGGGCCACTCCAGCTTCATCATTTGTTCAATGCTTCTAATATACCATCTAATCTACACACAAAGAAACATCAGAGAGTTAGTAATAATAATGAGGGTTCCACTGTGTGAGCCCTCAAAAATCACAACTAAAACCCTAGATATAATAGTGTGAAATGTTAATATAATTAAGCAATATGAAATATAACAAACTAAATTAGATTTACCTTGTTGTAATGGATGATGTACTTTGTTGCTCCATTGTATATTGATGGCAGGGTGCCCCGACAACACCTGATGATCTTATGCGGCAGGCTCTGGTCTGTGGTTGTGGGGATGGTAGGCACTGTGCTGCACCTACAGAATGTGAAAGGCATGCTACTACACCTGTGGGATGCAGCAAACTCTCGAGAGCACCTGAGGATTGAGGTTGGATTTGTAAAAGTAGATCAGGTGGGTTGCAAAGGGTTTGGAGGGTGAACAATAATGGCGGTGGTAGAAGGTGTGCAAAATGCAATAGAAGAATGGTGATTAGGGCACAGAAGGTTGTGTGGTAACCTTAGGGCACTTAGGATGGCTAGGGTTTTGGAATCAAGGATTCCAAGGACTTAGGGAAATTTGACCCTTAGAAAACTTAGGATCCGAGTAAGACTTAGGAAGAGAACATTCTGAGATTCAGGGAATCAGGGGTTGAGCATTGAGAATGCTCCTATTTATTATCAAGCCTAGGGTTTTCTTAGGGTTTTAGCTTAACACTTTTGATCATGTGGCTAATATTAAAGCGGATCCAACAGCTGATATTAAAATTTAGGTGTGACACAGATTAAGGAATATGGGCAACTGAGATTTGATCGGATCGAACGGATGAGGTTAATTTGACTTATAAATATATATTTTATAATAAATATATTAAAATATAATATAAAATATTATAGGGATTGAAAAATGGTGGGAAAGGGCTAAAGTAAGTCATTGGATGGCGGGGAAGGCATGGAATGACCAATTGAATGGCGGGAAAGGGGGATGGTGGACAAGTGGCTAGGATTTGGTGTCTACAAGTTTATATATATATATATATATATATATATATATATATATATATATATATATATATATATATATATATATATATATATATATAAATTAATTTTAAATAAATCAATTCCTCAAAATAAAACACACATTTTTCTTTTAAACCTCAAAACACTATTAGTCATATCTTTATTCTATATTTATTTTATTAATTTTAACTATGGCTCCCATGCATTAAGCATTTTCATTGCCATCCAACATCACAAATAATCAAACAACAAACACTCCTACAAATGCATCTACATGATATGCATTCTACATGGACCATTGGCAAATGCATTACCTATAGGATTCTTTACCCCTATCAACTAGCGAATACACCACCGCTCATCATCTCTCTTGACTTAACTTACACCAAAAATAATCCTTTTGCCTATTGAGAAGACCTCTTTCCTTTGCATCGTCCTACCAGTAACAATACATGTCTCCTAAAACCATAGATACATTAGTAGTATCTCATCCTTGCAGACAAATTAGGCATATAAGAAAATAAAATTTTAAAGGGTTGTTACACTTTAAAAGTAAAAATTTAAGTTCTTTTAATTTTTGTTAGAGAATATCAAAATATTGGTTTTATTCACATTTACTTACATTCCCATCTTCTCATGATAGTTATCTAGGACCTTTAATTGCTCTCTTAGCCCTTATCCTAACCTTGTGATTGTATGCATATAAAAGAAGCCTCACTACATATTCTATCATATCAACACCATCATTCCCTCTCAAATTTAGTCATTTTTTTAATTTGTCAATATATAAATCAAATAAGTTAAGAGATAGTGAGCATCCTTGCTTAACCAGTATGTCACTTATAAAATATCTTTAAAGGCTTGATTGATTGTTAATTTTAGCTCGACGTTTCTCATAAAGTCTATGAACTAATACTCTATATTATTATAGTATGTCTAGGTCCCCCATTGGACTCTATATTTTATTTTTAAGTATTATACAAAAATCAATTTTTTGGAATCTAATGCAACACTATTTCTCAATTGCTAAAATTGCAAGTTTTGAAGTCGCAACATATCGAGGACTCCTTTGTTTGTGTGGGGGAAAGTGATGGCTCTTTATCTGTTAATTCGACTTATTTTATCATAGATGATAAACTTTATCATTGGAATTTGCCTAAAAAGGTTTGGATGAAAAACCTAACACCCAAAATAAATATTTCTTTTATGTTGGTCATCCAGAACAGATGTATCATTCTTGAGAACCATCACAAGAGAGACATGTTCCTTCCGAACAGGTATTATTTGTGTGAAGCTTCTGAGGAGTCCTGTCTTCACATTTTTATCAAGCTCATGCAGACTCAGCATACTCAAATATCTTTATCTAGATTGAACATGCCTTAAAATATAAAACTAAGTATCCTCTTACCAATCCACTAGCCCTCAAGACATTTATGCAATATATACGGGTGAGGGGTTTTATTTTTTTCTATGTTTTTAACAAGAAAAAATAGAATTTTGCTTTTCTAATGAGATAAAGTGTACACATATTGTATAAGGTGCGTGCGAAAAATATAATATTAAAAGTATTTTTGTTCTGAAGGGTTTGATAGGTTGGTAAGTGTTTGTTTGGTCAAACATTTACTAAGAAGAGACTTGGGTTCAAACCTTAGGGGTGCCAATTTACAAAGGTAGTAGAGAATATTATGAGTGTGCACTTGACGGATAATAATGGCACAAATCCCCTCACGTCGGATCAACAACAACGAAGTGGAATAGACTTGTTCCGAAAAGTGCTAAACTTGACCTTTACTAAAAATAATGTGGTTGTAACTTGTTACTTGATGCATAAAAAAACAAAATATATTACACGCAAATATTTTTCATGGTCGTTGGTTTTGGGTCGTAGTTGTATTTACTAGTAATAAAATTTAATTTAATTATTATTATTGGTTTAATGTTAATTTTTTATTAATTTTAATAATAATATTTTTATTTTTTTACGTAAATATGGTATTAATTTTATTGTTAGATTATTAATATAGTTAGCATAAATATATGTGTATGTCTTATATTTTAATTTTTTTTTATTAATTGTATTTGATATGTAAAATATACATATCCTCTTCTTTCATTTTTTAGTTTTTTTGCTTGTTTATTTGATAACTAAGTTGGTGTGAGATAGTATTTAATTGGGCCATTAATGTATTGCTCTCTAGTTGTGTGTTCCTATATAAGATTTTTTATGATTTATGTAGGGTTAAATTCAACAAAATAATATTCTCTTTTTCTTTATAACTTATTTTTTAAAATAATTGTTCTAAAATTTTTTATAGCAAATACCTTTATAATTGCAACTATTTGCTTAATTCCTTTTAGATATCCTAGAAGATTTCTATTTTAAGTCTGATGTGTGTTAGCCCATACTTTACATCCATATAGCACCACTAATAGGCCAACTAAAACCTGTTTAATTTTTTAGTCCCATAATTTGACTTATTTACTTCTATTTTCTAATGTAAAAAATGTTCTCCGATCTTCCAAAAATTATTTTCCTTCTATACACTTCCTAACTAAGCTTATTGTTGACTTTTATCCTAACATATTTGTACTTTGTTACTTCTTTTACGAGATCCCTTTAAAAGTAAAAATTTAAGTTGATCTTTTTTTTTGTTAGAGAATATCAAAATATTGGTTTTATTGGCATTTACTTATGTTCTCATCTTCTCGTTATAGTGATATAGGACCTTTAA
Source organism: Wollemia nobilis (assembly GCA_028583015.1). Classification (NCBI taxonomy): domain Eukaryota; kingdom Viridiplantae; phylum Streptophyta; class Pinopsida; order Araucariales; family Araucariaceae; genus Wollemia; species Wollemia nobilis. The sequence continues at coordinate 5,988,412 of JAQPPZ010017109.1, forward strand.
GTTCTCTCTTAGCTCTTTATCCTAACCTTTTAATTTATGTATATAAAATTAGCCTCACTACATATTCTACCATATAAACACCATCCTTACCTCTCAAGTTTAGTCATTTTTTTTATTTTTTAATATATAAATCAAATAAGTTAAGAGATAGTGAGCATCCTTGCTTAACCTCTATGTCACTTATAAAATATCTTTAAAGACTTGATTGAGTGTTAATTTTAGCTTGGTGTTTCTCATAAATTCTATGAATGAATACTCTATACTATTCTAGTATGTCTAGGTCCCCCATTGGACTCTATATTTTATTTCTAAGTATTATACAAAAATTATTTTTCCTATCTGCAGTAGGGAGGAAGCTAATTCTTGGACCACTATTTCTCAATTACTAAAATTGCAGGTTCTGAAGTCACAAGAGATCGAGGACTCCTTGGTTTGGGTAAGGGAAAGTGATAGCTCTTTCTCTGTTAAGTCAGCTTATTTTCTCATAGATGATAATCCTTATCAGTGGAATTTTCTCGAAAATATTGGATGAAAAACCTGACGCTCAAAGTAAATGTTTTCTTTTGGTTGGTCATCCAAAACATGTCTTAATCTTGAGAACCTTCGCATGAGATGCATGTTCCTTCCTAATAGGTGTTATCTATGTGAAGCTTCTGAGGAGTCCTATCTTCATTTTTTCCTGCATTGTTCTTTTTTTGTGATAATATGGGAGCATGTCCTTCACTTTCTAGGGGTTTTTGGGTATTGTCATCTTCAATTGCTAAGCTCTATGTGCAATGGTCTCCTCATTTTTGTTCTTCCCACCTGATTAAGTTTTGACTCTTTCTACTTCCCCATTTATTCAGGAGAATTTGGTGGGAGTGGAACCAAAGAGCCTTCAAGAACTCTAAGAGGACCTGGAGTTTGTTTCCATTAAAGAAATGAGAGCTACAGTGGAAAATATCATCTCTTGCTCTCTTGATTTAGTTTATGGTTTCCAAGAAGAAGCCTCGATGGAGCTTAGTCTTGGGTTTCCAAATAAAATTCATCCTCCTCCCCTGCTCCCTTGAGAAATCTAATAAAAATGGGTCCCTCCTCCTAAGGGTTGGATAAAACTTAATTTTGACAGTGCTTAAAGGAGTAACCTAGGGCCAATAGCGATGGTGGTATTTTGAGCAATTATTAAGGGGAGCTAATTGAGGTATTTGTTGAATTTCTCTCAATTCAAGCTACCCATTTTGTGAAATTCAGAGCCTTATTTCAAGGTCTTATGCTGGTTGAATCCTTTGGGTTTCAAAAATCATAGTGGAAGTAGATTTGCTCAATATTATTAATTTGGTCAAGTCTGACAGCCCATAAAATTAGAGGATTGCCAATATGATTGAAGAAGCTTCTAGAATCATCCATTGCAGATCAGTGGTCTATGTGCATCATATCTTTTGGAAATGTAATAAAGTAGCGGATCATATGGTAAATTTTTACCTTTCCCAACAAGGCTTGAAGGTGTGGATGTCCAACTTCCCTCAAAGTTTACAAAATCTGATTATAGATAATCACAGCTAATTGCTAGTTTTTGACATCTAAGAAGTTGGAGAGTCTTTCTTATTGGTCTATTTTACTCCCATTATTGTTTTGTTACCTAGATTTAAGAAATTTTACTTCTACTCCTCTGGGTGGAGAGGAGTCAAGTATGGTTCCTTAGGAAGGGTGGACTTTTGGCTTTTCTTTCATCTATTGGTGGGGTTTCTTTGTCTTCTTATTCCTTTGGGTTGATATATGGGTCCTTGGGTCTAACACGACTCTTCTCTTGCAAGGATTCAAGTGGTTAATGGATTATGTGGTGTGTAGATATTCTAATTCCATGATCTTGGGACAAAACTACATTCACCACTCATGGTAGGGCCTAATTGCTTATCAATTTCCAAGGAGACCCTCTCCTAATTATATTTTTGGAAAGTGTATCTTTTTGGGGAGTGTGAGTATGGTAGATCTCCCCTCTTGTCATGGCATTTGAGAAGATATGGATTCATTTATATTACTCGTGGTGCATTCATAGTTTTTAATTTCATGAAGTTAGTGGTTCTGTGGAATTCCTGGTTGGCATTTTGTTTTCTTAACTATCCTATAAGTCATCCTTCTTTTTTGTGGCTCTGAGTTTCCAAAGTCTTCTTCATCAACTCATTGAAGTTTAGCTTCTAGAATTTTTTGGTTCGTTGAATGATTCCTATATTTTTAAGGAAAACTTTGCCTAGCCTGCGTGATGATGTGAGTGTGTTCTGGTTTATTAGGAGTTTTAAACTTCCTTGCGATTGTGAGCGGTGGTCTACTATGGTTCAAAAAGTGTTAATAATTCTGGTTGAGCTACCTATTTTGAATATTGACAATAAAGTGAGGAGGATTATACATAGGGGTGGTCTCCTATATTTCATTCAACCTTTTCATGGCCATCACAAGGCCCTCTCTAGAACCCTAGTGGCCTACTCTTGGAGGAGGGATCGTTTCTAGTCTAGAGGTATTAAGTTTGAAATAACTATGGACCTCTTGGCCAGGGTTATTGGGTTACCTAACGATGGTGAGTGCCACAAACATCTGAAGCACTCCCTTAGGTATAAATATGGGTTGTTTGTTGATGCTTGGGAATTTTTTTGTAAGTTGCAGAATGGCTACGATGCTAAAGCTCTGATGGACCCCTAGAATCGTGTCCTCATAGTTATAATGGACTATTTAACACTTTATTCCAGTAGGGAGGTGATCTGGAGCTATCATATGATGCTTCTAAATTGGCTCAGATGTAAATGTTTAATAAATGTGTTGGCTTTCCTTTTCCAATCTCTAAAAAAATCATTGTGTGGCATCAAAAGAGGGAAAGGGTTGGATTCGATTCACCAAGGTTTGATCTTATTGACTTTTGAATATGTGGTGAGGTCTAGAGGAATTGATGTTGATGAGGTTTTAAGGAAAATTGAGTTTTTAAAATTCCTCCTTCGCTTGAGCCCCAATTTTCATCATCTAAATCTGAAGATGTTTCAGAATCGAAGGATGGGGATTTTTCTCCCTCGCCTACAATTTTTAAATGTATTGGGGTGACATAAAAATTTAAGAACATCTACAATAATCCAAATTAAGGTTGGCCACATAGATCTATTTGGCTCTCTCTGAAGGCTTCTAAAGCTTTTTGATTGCCTATGTCGATGGTGTCATCAAACTTAGAGGAGGATTCTCCAGTGAAAAATATTTTTAAAGGCCCTCTGGATTCTGACATAGTTTATGTCCCTATAGATACCTTAGGCTTAGTCCCCCTAGTGCCCTTCAAATTTTGGATATGCTTGACAAAATGTACCAAGCTTTATCAAGCTCGATTCAAGTGGTAATTACATTCATTAATGAGATCAAGGAGATTGTGAAGAATCAAATGGATACTCTGGCTCCTTAAGGTTTGGATCTTGTGCCTTCCTCTTAAGGTGTCAAGTATCTCTCTCTTGGTTCTTTGTCTTTGTAATATTTCTTTGCAAATTATCCCCACTTTTTCCTGGTTGGGGATATCTTGGTTTTGCAGTGTTGTTTTCCCTTGTCAGGATGGTAGGTTTGTAGAGATGGGTACAGTCTTTGTGCAAGTGTTCCTACTCAGTTTTGAATGTTTTTTGGCTTGTAGATTTGGATATAGTCTTTGTGCTATTGTTCCCACTCTGTTCTAAATTTATTAAGCTTTGGGGATCCTCTTAAAACTCCTTTCTTTATCTAGTAAAACAATATCCTTTTTCCAAGTCCACAAAAAACAAAAGACTTCTTTTTTATTCGACATTTTAAAATAATGTGTCAATGTATTTCCACAGTTTATTGTTGAGTATTTTGGTTTAAAATATTCTTGTCCTTTTATATACTTTTCTTGTTCTTATATCGACTTGTTGATTCTACTCTTCCATACATCCAAATAGATTTGCAAGTAGAGGAATGACTATAATGGTTTGACAAGGATTATCAAAGTTTCCATTCTTAACAAGATATATTGCTATATTTTTTGTTCTATCCCTTGGAAATACATGTTGAAGGATGTTGTTGAATATCCTCTTTATGTGTGGGGCTAGATCCTCTACTCCCTATTTTAAGTATTCTTCTTGAAGTCCATATATGTTACAAGCCTTCCCTATCTATGACTTCTTAATAGCTTTCTTAACCTTCCTTAGGGTGAATAAATTTACTATTATGTTGATCAAGGGAGCGGCCTCTTCTTATTTATATTTGTAGATCTGCTTTGGATAATCTAGCCATTAGATTGTCATAATGTTATTCTTTGTTTGCTTCATTTTTTTCAAAGTCCCTTCAAAAATATTTTTGGATTATTTTTCCCTAAATAAATTAGTTTCTCTCATCTTCCACTCTCATCCTCCTCTTCTTTTGCTTTCACTAGTTATTTATACAATTTTTAATTTTTTCTCTTTGCCGAGTTTTTTTAGAGATCTCGTTATTGCTTTACATTCTTCATTGTCTCATACATTTTCTAAAAAATCATATTTATTCTTATTCTAACTTAAAATATTTGTCTCTTGAATTTTACTTGTTAATTCATAGATCTTGATGTGTTGTCTTGTTTATTTTTATTTCTTTATATTAAACTACCTCTTTGAAGATTAAAAATTCACTTGGGTCATGACAATATTTTTCTTTACTAAAGATTGTTACTTGTGTTACTAGCACCCCTTATATTTCATGAGATGGTACTAGCACCCCTTATATTTCATGAGATGATAATTGTATCTCATTAGGGGTTTTTGGCTCCTTCTATGAATTACCAATATCATTTTGTTGTTTGGTAAAGAGAAGTTTAGCCAACTTATATTGTGTTCATTTTTCTATGTCTGCTCTTGCTTCCTTGGCTTTCACTTGATAATTTGAATGTTTTTTTTTTCTTGCTAGTATCAAGAGTAGGTCTTATTATTCTATCCCTCAATATTATTTCACAACTTTTCTTTTCATTAGATTTATCCTCTCTTGTCTCTACTAAGGAAGCTTTTAACTTATCTCACTCAATTTTTGTGTTTCCTTATAAATTGTAGAAGTATTAACATCTAAGATTGTGTTTTCTCTACCACTTTTCTTCTCCTAGATGATGCATGGTACCTCAAGAGAGTCTTTAAAATTTGATGAGGATATACTCCTTACGTTCAATATGAATGTTCATTCCTAAATTGGGATTATACCAAGCAGACAATTCCTTGTTAATATTTTGATCTTGTTATACCATTTCATTTAAGCTCTAATCTACTTTTTCTTCATAGGCTAAAGCCTCAAAATAATTGGTATTTCTTCCAATATCCTTACTTACTAGTCTCCATTGTTTATTTACTTTTATCTATTTGGATCTATTTTTTGGAAGTTGAAAACCATCCTCATTCATATCCATTTGTAAGTTTCTCTTGTGATTTTCTACATATGTTTTGTTGGACTCTATTTAGGGCATGATCTCTCAACATGTCCCACCTCATGACATCTTCTATATCTAAAAGATATGTTTTCATAATCTATGGTTTGGATCCATAACTTACCCCCATACTTAAATATGATTGATAATGGTAAATATTTTATTGATATCAATCATGACCAATATTCAAGTATAAATAGCAAAGACTTTATATTTTGTAGTTTTTGAAATCTTAAGGAATTCTCCTAGAGTGTTGCCTATTTCCTTGAAGGTATCTATTTTCTAGAATTTAATGGGAAACACGTACATCATAACCCAGACTAGTACTAGGGATAGATTTACATTTTCAGATATAAAGTCTTCATACCAATGGGTAAGGAAGAGTGTTGCTTTTCTCATAAACAAAGGACCCCCTTTCAGGATTATATCCCTTTCCTCCTTTGAATATAAAATGGATAGAAACCTTTGGGAAGAAAGGATAGAATCACTCTTGAATACTTTCATGTCCTATCAATCTATTTTCTCATAGCCAAATCCCCTAAACAAGACCCATTAAATTTACCTATGATTATCGTATGTTTAAGCAATAAGGATTGTTTCTCTGTGATGTCCTCCCTAACCTCTACTACTAGGGTTGATTCTAAGGATTTAGTTGTAAATTGATCCATGGGAAGAAAAATATAACTTAATATCTACTTAAATTTACCAGCATACCCTATAGTGGTTATACTATTTGAAAATAAACCTACAACAATTTGCAAGTAGAGCGGGGATAAATGAGACTTAGCTAAAAAATGCTATGCCCAAATAAAATATCTCACCTTGATATGCCCTAGCCCTCCATTGCTCCTCCCATCATCTCAACCTTGGCTAACAAATATTTGTAATTTTATTTTCGACAACTTGAAAATTCATCTATGCCCTTGTTTTAGATGTTTGACTTCGCATGGTTGTATCTTTGTCAGTATTGTTTGGATTCCATCATACAACCACTCATTTTAAAGCTCTTCAAATTTTACACAAATTAGCTCAAGAATTATTTAATCAAATAACCTTTTGCAAAGATATGCCTCTAAAAGATGAGACATTTTTTCTAGAAAAATTTGCCCTAATCTTGTTCTTGTTCCAAACAATAGTCTTCACATAGTCATATCTCCCTTAACCTCAATACTGTTTGAATTCTTTTGTATGACTACTCAATTCAAAACTCTTCAAATTCTACATAAAATAGCAAAAATTAAAAACAAAATATTTATCACTTTATCACTTTATTTAAAAAATAAACTTAGTAAAACTTATATGAATAAACTCTTTTTAATTCTCTCTTTTATTTTTAAGCCATCAAAGACCTAAAGACGAGGGGGAAAAAAGCTTCTTATAGTGAAAACATTTAAAAAATATTTTCACAATTCATAACCCTTCAACTCTTTAAAGTCTTTATAAATTTTACATAAAATTTACAGTTAGTAAAAGCCATTTTCTTTATTATTAAAATATATAAATATTTTTTATATTTTTATTAATTCATAAAGACAGTTTAATAGTAAAGGTTTTTGGTTTTTTTTAAGTTTAAGGTTTTGCATTTAAAAAGGATAGAATAAGGTTTTGCATTTAAAAAGGATAGGATAAGTTATTCTATTTTGATATTCTAGAAAGTTTTTATTAACTTTGTCTAATTCAAAAAACTAAAATTTATAATCACAAAGATTTATACTAAATTTAATATTAAATTTAATATTAAAAATAAATAAATAAAAATTTCAGCTGTTTCAAAAAAAAATCAAGCTTTATCGTCTGAGAACCCCAAAGAGAAATAACTTTTATTTTCTGATAGGACGGGTGGGGTTTCATTGGCTAGTTCAAAATTAAGTGTAAATGTATTTCAGGAGTTTGAGCACAAATTGATTTAAAATTTTGCGCTACCTTTTATGTTTAAGAAAGTTAGGAAATGCACGTGACACAGAAAAAACAAAACCAACGATAAACTGCCATGTGATTTAAAATTGTTTTGCATATACTTCCAGTTGTATAATTGGCATTCTTGCATATTGTGGAGGCTGCGTTGCATATCTACATGACAATACAGAGTTTGCAGTAAAGAGAAGAGAAGCATAAATGTCTTGTGAGGATAATTGACCAACCCCTATTGCTGCCAATGCTAGAGGGCTAAATCATGCGCTCTCAGTGTAAAGGTTCCATCTATAGTTACTGTGTGGAGTGCATCTATAGTTACTGTGTGGAGTGCACTTTCAAGGTAGTTTTTTTTTTTTTCAATTTAGAAACAAAAACATTAGCGGGTTCATTTGAGTCCTTTTTATAAGAATCTAAAATTATATTAATTCAATATTGTTTTTATTAATGGTGATAAAATAAGGTTTTGAAAAGTTTAACAATTTTTTATATTAGAGGAGGCAGGAAAAAAAGGTCAATTAAGCATAGGTCAGTTTTCAAGGTTAAAAGAACAAAAATCAAAATCCAACAGTTTTTCAAGAGAATAAAAGGGAAAGATAATGCCATGATACAGCATAGACCAGCCCACCACCCAATAGGGCTTAAAAAGAGAATTTATGTTTCAGGCTTTCTTTTAGAAGCATGAAAGTTCCTACCCTAATTTTGTATAAGACTAATGAATGAGCTTGCCTTCCACAAAATCGGGATTCCAAAGCATCCACGACCCTCTAGAAGAACCACGAGCAACCCTACTCACACCTTTGCATCCTTTCCAAACAAACTTTCTCTATCAAAATCCTCATCATCCATCTTAGTTCTTGTAAGTATCTAGATTGAAATTTTTTTTGAAATCTTTTAGCACTCTTTGTTTAGTTGGAGCATGCAGACCCCAAATATTCCATGAGACAATCTTCATTACTTCGAGGATTGTAAAGCCTTCCCTCCACTCAAAGGTAATGTAGATTGGGAGCCATTAGCCACATCTTGAGTCATTTTCTTTAAAAGCACCTCAGCCTTTCTTGGTCTCCTCGACCACCTCCCACTACCTAGATTCATTGTTTTTTGGGTATTTCTGATGGGTTGCATAGAGAAAATACTTTCTTTTTTGCTTGGTCCTACTAATTGAGGAAGGAGTTGTCGTTGTTGGGTTATCTTCTTCTTTAGTTTCATCTTTCATATGTTTAGAACTTTTTGAAATCCATCTTCCTCCAAGGAAAACCAAACCTTTGAGGATTCCCCTTCCAATGCATTTGCAAAAATCTCTCCCTCTTCTGCAAACTTCATGATAGACTCATATTTTTCCTTATCAAGAGGGGCAACAACCTTTCCATTATATAGAACAGGGGCAGTTGCTCTCGAAAACACCTCAACCTAAGCCTCCTAAAGAGGGGAGAAAGGAACCTGAGCAACAAGAAACCGGTCCCCTTGAAGATCTTGGATCTCAACTCCCTTATTCAAAATAGCATCCAATCGCCTCATGACCAAGAGGCAACAACTATCCTTATACATCAAATTTATTTGGATTTACCTCTGCACCTTTGGAATGCCCACCAACTTTTGGAAAAATCACAATAGCTTTAGAGCAAGACTCTTATTTTTTCTTTCTCCACATCTGGGCCTCCTACTTCTAAGGAGGTTTCTTATGAGGTTTCATATTCTATATCCTGGATCCAATCTCCAGAATCTGAAACCAACTTAATAAAATATGGTAGAGGCTTAGAGATATCTGTATTAAAACAAAACCTCGCAAAAAACATCTTTATTTTTGCTTGGATGGTCGGATCCACTGCAGTAAAATTGCCTATTGATTTAGCAATATCCTTAAAGATGTCATCATCCCAAAATACCACAGGTAACCCAAGCAGACACACCTAAAGGGGTGCCATATTGATATTCTCGATGGACGGATTGAAGTTTGGGGACCATTTCCTCAAAAAGAGACCTTTCCAACCAAAGAACCATGGTCCCTTCATAACCATAGCCTGCATGTCTTCAAAGGCCTTAAAATTAAAGAGCAAAAAGCCTTTGGGCAATGCCACCACTTCCAAATACTCCTTTGGCCTATATTTCTAAGCAACTCATTTCTTAACAAAGTCCAAATCCGACTGGACACTAATAAACTTCCTAACAAAAGAGTTTGCTCGTTTCATTGTTGTTTGATGAAGAATAGATTGAGGAATCCTCTAAGAAGGAATATTACCTCTAGCTTTGAAACCAAATCAAAGTGAGTCTTAACAATAAGGCTAGCTCCCAATAACGCTCGAGGCCAAGAACGATTTGAATTGTCCATAGAGGGAGTAGTAAACAATGGAGCTTTTGGACCCCCAAAGCTTAGGTCAAACACATACGAACCTAGATAGAGCCCCAAGGACCCACCTATCATGTCCTCCTTGCTATTAATGTATGCCTCACTCTACACACATTCCACGCTACCCCTGCCCCCCAACCCCTACACCTCCTTCTCCCACACAAATTTCATTCAAAATCAATGTCATCTGATATCTCGTAGATATCCCAACAACATTGAGCACAAACCCTTGTAGATCTCCCAACAATGTAGATCTCTTGATGACATTGATCTCCCAGTGGCACAAATGTACTAGCCTTGTAGATCTCCCAATGACATAGATGTCCTAGTGATGCAAATCTACTTGCCTTGTCAATATTCTAGTGATGCAAATGTACTTGCATCGTAGATCTCCCAAAAAATCTTCTAGCGACACAAATATCCTAGTCTTATAGATTTTCCAATGGAGCAGAACTCTCAGCCTCATAAATCTCCCAACGATGCAAACATATTTTAATTCAATATTATTACATAGGAAAAAATAAATATATGTATCTTATATATTTAACTATATTTCTATTATTAAATTATGTTATATAACTTTAATCCTCAAAATTCAACCTTCAACTTTTATTCAAAATTTCAAAACCTACATTTTTTTTTGGGTACACAGTCTAATACCTCCACCTAAAGCCCTTACCACTATAGTAATCTTGTAGCTATAAAATTGTAGTTTTTTTCAATGATTTTACACAAGTTTTTATAAGGGGCCCCAAACCCCTCATATTGAATGGGGTTTGGACCTTGGATCTCTCAAAGAGAGGTCAAAGCCCTTACCACTACAATAAACTTGCAACTATAAATGTTAGGATAAACCATGGGTTTCTATAAGAGGTCTTGGTCCCCTTGTACCGAAGTTTGAACTTGAATATTTTTAATGAATTACGACATTTGGAAGCAAAAACATTAAACACCTTGTTTAGTGGAATTTGTTAAAAAAAAAAATGATATACAAGTTCACTCATACGTATACACACCACGTCCCACAGCTGGGTTTCCCAAAAGAAATCCCAAAGCCCTAACCACATGGGTGTCCTACGAGAACAAATAAAGCATTTTAAATTAAGTTTCACTTAACGTTAGTCTAATAGCATGTATTTTATTTTGAGTAAAAGGTAAAAATTTTATTCAAAAAAACTGATCAGCTTATGCAAATCCATTTTCATATCCTGCCTTTCTTGGCAAGGTTCAAAATGCAGTTTTTATATTTTCTTTTATCTACCCAGGATCTTTGAATCCTTTATTCTTTAAAATTTACCTCCTTCTTAACTGTATATGTCATCTTCCAACAAAGATTATTGAAGCCCTCTTTGTTCTTTTTTCTATTCCTAAAATCTTTTATGTTGCATTTGATTTCATAGTTGTGCCCAAATGTCTTATTCTACCTCTGTCATCAGAGATTCTTCCTGTACTTTGGTCTGCACTATTTCTAATAACTTCCTTAACATAATCCCCTAGGTCCTCTCTTATGAACCAAATTCCTCTTTAAAAATTATGTTTTTTCGTTCCAACCATATTTGCCAGCAGATGAAGCCAATCCCTAAATTCCAAGTCGTGCTTAGTGTTTTGGATTTGAATGTGTTATGTGACCAGTAGTCCCAAAAATTACTACCATTAGGAGGATACCATTTTGTTTGGCTAAAGATGGAGTACCACCAATTCCAAATTGTGTAAGCATAGGAGCAATAAAAAAGGAGGTGGTTTATAGTTTCTACCTCTTGGAAGCACATTACACATCTACTGGATCCAATGAACGCATTTCTCTTCATATTGTCGTGAGTCATAATGCTTTTGTGAGCAACCTACCATATAAAACAATTAACCTTCAGCCAACCTTTTGGTTTCCATTTTTCTTTCCAAGGATGTTGTTGTTGGGGTTGGTTCTTGCTACTTTGGTGAGCCTTTCGGTAGCCTGCTTTCACTATGTAAGTGCCTTGTTTCCCATATTTCCATGCTAGTTTAGCAGGTCCATCTTTCCATAGCCATGTTGTTTTTTCTAGAATTTCTTTCAGTTCACATTTTTTGGCTTCCCATTCTTCACCTAACCACTAGTTCAAATTTTGCTATCTTCTTAAAGCTGCTAGTTGTTGGCTTGAGGGGATGAGATACTGAGATAAAAGAGTTTGGCCATGATTATGAAGAGTCTCTCTCATGCCACTAAGAAGAGGGTATTGTTTGATAATGGGTGGGGAAATTCTCAAAAATCATCCCACAAACTGACTTTCCTCCCATCACCTACTTTCTAATGTAAGTCTTCCTTAATCAGTGAGGCCTCTCTTTTGAGTGTTTTCCATATCTTTGATCTCACACCTGTAACTGGCAACCGTGGGACATCCTCCATCTCATATGCAGGATAATATTTAGCTTTTAGAACATGACTCCATAACTAATCTGGGTTTGTGATCCACCGCCAGTATAACTTCCCTATTAATGTTAGGTTGTTTTTTGTTGCAACTTTAATCCCAAGACCTCTCTCTTCCTTTGGTTAATAGCATGTTGTATTTTATAAGTGTCAAATCTAATGATAAAATTTTTCAAGTTTAAATTAATTAAGTTAATTTATAATTTATATAAATTTAAACCTAAAAAATTAATGTGTATATATTCCATATTATATATCTTTACGAGACTTTTAAAAATTTTATATTTTATTTTATTTAAAATAAAAATTACATATTTTATGTTTTTAAATAATATGTTATTTACTAATTTCATTATTTAGATTATAAATATATTTTTTTTTTACAATTTTAATTTTATTAAAAGTAATAATATTAGTATTATAAGTAAGATAGCCTAGTTGAAGGTGGATAATATTATTTTTGTATATTATATCACAAATTAAAATTTCTTTAATAACTTTAACATCAATTTGTAAGTCCAATTTATTCTAATTTTTAAGTGTTGGTTTTGTATTGACACCTTCGTAGTATAACAAACTATTAGAGTCATTTTTGCCAACTTTTTTAGTTGTAAGTAATTCTTCGGTGCAACACATAACCTTTTGGAAATATATATTGATTTTATGAATATACAATTTTATGAATATACAATTTTATGAATATAAAATAACGTGTAAAGTGCAATATTTATAGTAGATATACTAGAATTAGGGGATGAATTTAAAATAAGTATGGTTCAACTTTAAAATATTTCAAAAAAAATAATAAATCTCTTATAAACAATTTGAACTTAAACTTAGAGAACTAGATAGATAATCTAGGCGTCCTTGATAATGGGTAGGACAAGTAATGAAGAAAATATATCACTAAGTTAAGTTGGGAATATAATAACTCAGATGTTGTAGGTGAGTTGGAGAGGAGAGGGCAATTCTCCAAGGGAGGTCCCAGGTTCAAATCTCCATCCTACCAAAAATCTGAATTGGGTATCCAAAATCCAATTGATAATGTTGGTGCGGGCAGGGTCGGGTGCGACTCCCGGGTGACTTTGATGGTGTAGAACCCCTTGTTTGTGGTCTCTCAGACCAAGGCGGCCCTGCAAGGGGTTTTTCACTTTAAAAAAAGTTGAGAATATAATAGTAAATATCTTATAATGTTAGAAATAAATGTTGGATGCTGATATAAAGTTCAAGTGTGTTTAGCTTAAAACCTCTTACAAATAAAAGAAAATAAACATATAATTTATGAACATTTTAAATATATTGAAATGTTTTCAAGATATTTTCTTGAATGACAAAGAAATAATATGGCATGTATGGAAATAATATGGTAGGTATCATCATGCTAAAAAAATAATAGATTTTTATAACATTTTTATCAATTACTTGAGAAATCTACAATGGTAAGATGACACAAAATTTGCTAAATTTATCTTCTAGATTAAATTGTGTTAAATAAATATAAAATTAAGAAATGCTTGTAAAAAATAAAAATCATTATTTTAATTTAGTTGTTAATTATATCTAAGGTATTGTGGACCAATTGTAAATGGGATGCAATCATAAAAGTAAAAATTTAATTTAAATCCTTGATGTGGGGTATCAAACATGCATATGTTAAAATATTAAATAAATTATGAAAACAATTGATGAATTGTTTCTGTAACCATCAAAATTCTATAAGGAAATGGAAGCGGAAACGCTATGAGAGAGAAGGGTGGACAATAAGAGAAGAAGAATAACAAGCAAAAGGGGGCAAAATAGATGTATATATGGACAAAGGAATAAAATAGAAAGAGAGAGGAGATGGCGTGAGGTAGAACATAAAGGAAGAAAAAAGAAAAACATGATTATTGAAGGAAACGTAGAGGGGAGAGGTGGTATTGTCATTTTTCTAGACCCAAATAGTTAGTTTATTTGTTGTCTCCATAAAGACATTATTGTCTAATTGATATCATAATGCAATGTTGAGCAAGTTAATATAATACAATATTCTTAATTCTAATTGTGTCATATTTGTCTTGTAGGATTGATATGAATTATTTATTTGCAATTGTATTACCTATTCATTGCATTGTACAGGAATAAATAAGAGAATATTATAGATGGAAGTAGAGCTTTTGCACCTGAGCATTATCATGCAATTGGTGAATGTCTCAATAATCAAAGTCTTGTACGTGTGATTATGGTATAGACACTAGTTATAATAGGAAATATTGTCTTATAAAGTGTAGTCCTGTAGATTTTATAGCCTTGAAGTTTCATAGTCTCATGATATGTACCATCTTCTACGATGCATATCTCATGATATGAACTGTATTTTGAACCCATCATCCCATGACTCCACTATATGAACCCATCATCTTGTGGAAATCACCATCTTGAAGTATTGGCATCTCATATTGTTGTATTATACAACACCATCTTGTACAATCAAAATTTGTTGTCTCAAAGACTAAGCCATCTTTTGACAATACCATGGTCATACAATAAATTTGTCATACAAAGTTGTACAATGAATATGGTCATACAATAAGGAGGATATTTTCATACAAAGGAGCTTCATAGTCTTGTAGGATTGTTGTTTTGAGATAATTTTTATCTCAAAGACTTTACCATCATTTGAACTTGATTGTTTGTATAGTCCTTACCACTTACATATTGTACATGTGATTATTGTTTATATTATGGTAGTGGGCTGATTTGATAAGTAGTTTCTTGATAATATCATCCATAGGAGGGTTCCCTCATCTTGGTTGTATCATTTGGTATCAAAGTTGGTTTAATTTGTAAATTGTGTTGAAGGAAATATGGCATAACAAGAAAGAGGAAGACTACATGGTCTAGGACCCCGACCTACAAATACAGTGGAAATGCTAAGAGGAATTACCACTAAGCTAGATGTTATTGAGACTACCCAAAGGAGAGGTATTCATCTTGAGGAGATTAATGACAATGAAGAGGAGAAAATTGGTCACACAAAAGGTCAAGAGGAAGAGCAAGAATAAGAACTAGAGCAGTGGTTGATTCAGGCAATCTCAAATATGGGATGTAAGCCAAATATGGATACTCCCAATTATAATGGAAGTTTAGACCCAAAAAAATTGATTGATTGGACAATGAACATGGAGAGACTTTTTAATTATAAATCAATGGAGGATCCAAAGCGGGTCAAATTTGTGCATCCAAGGTTGAAGGGACATGCTTTGATTTGGTGGGGTCATGTCCAAACTAAGAGACGACAAAAAAGAAAGGATAAAATCTAAAATTGGGAAAAAAATATATCTAAGTTAAAATCTAAGTTTTTACCTATGGATTATCAAATTGGATTGTTTAGAAAACTCTAAAACCTTAAGCAAAATGAGTTGGGAGTGAAATAATATATGGAGGAGTTCTATAAATTGAACATAAGGGTTGTTCATATTGAATACGGTGAGGAAAAGGTGGTAAGATACATAAATAGATTAATAGTTTCCATACAAGATAAAATTGGTATGATTAAAATTAGAATTTTTGAAGAGGCATACCAATATGCACTCAAAGCAGAGAAACAATTATTTCAAAGACAACAAAATAATTTTAGATGAAGAGGACAAGTCAACAATGGAAGAGGATAGCAAAATAAGGAAGGAGAAGCTAGTACTTCTTAGAATAATAGAGAAAACAAATATTTATTGAGAGGAAGAGGAGGTTATGATACATGAAGGGGTAGAGGAATCTCTGAAAAATGTTACAAATGTGGAGAATGTTGGAGGTATTACATTATTTGGCACCATGAAGTACCATTTTAAGTATTTATATTAGGAGTATGTTTATTATTTATGTAGGTGTCAAGTTGTGAAGAGTGTTTATGTGTTGTATGCAAATGTGAGTTGTAATTAAAAGGTGTCAAGTGAGAAAGTTAAGAGTTATGTGTGCAAGTGTCAAGTATGTAAGTTAAGAGTCATATGTGTGATGTGTCAAGATGTGGAGTAGGAAGTTATGTAATCATGAGAAGTGTAATAATGTAAGAAAGGCATGTGAAATGTTGCATCTCCTATTAGTTAGAGGAGAGAAAAAATCAAGAGTATTGAAAATTATTTTGTAAGGTTATACATTGAAGATAAATATCCATGCTATGTAATAAGTATGATATATTTTGATTATCAATAAATATTTTTACTTTGTGAGATATTGATGTTATTATGGTATGATACTATGTGAATGTGATATTACGATACTAAGAAATATTAACCTATGTGATATTTAGGCATATTTGCTAATAAATAAGCTAGCCATCAGGCATATGAATGTCCAACAACATAACAAACTAGCGAGCATAGAAAGGAAGCTTGTAACCATATTATACAAGTAGATGAAGAAAGTGTAGCCTCATCAAAGCACATGGAGGAACCAAAACAAGGAGAATCCCTTATGATAAAAAGGGTATTGTTGAAACCAACAAAGGAGGTGCATGAACCTAAGCAAAGGAGGAACCTGTTCAGGATAATTTGTAAATCAAGAGGTAAATGTTGTAAGGTGATTGTGGATAGTGGAAGCACAAACAACTTAGTGTCAATAGATATGGTAGAGAAACTTGGTTTGAAGAGGATGGAGCATCCAAATCCTTACAAAGTGTCATGGTTACAAAATGGGCACCAAATTTTGGTAACCAAACAATGTATGGTAAATTTCTAGATTGGTTCTTATAAGGATGCAATTCTATGTGACATCATATCGATGGATGCATGTCATATTTTATTGGGGAGACCATGGCAATTTGATAGAAAAGTAGTACATGATGGTAGGATGAATACTTATTCAATTGTTAAGGATGGAAAAAGTTATGCATTAAGTCCATTGAAGGACAAAGGAAAAGAGGTGTGCAATAGTTCTAAAGTTTGCCTGATCTCTAGAAAATAATTCTTGAAGGAGATGAAGAAGGGGGAAGCATGTTTTGCTTTCATTGCTAAACCCACGAAAGATGGGACAACGAATAAGATGGATGACATTCCACATGAAGTGAAGGATTTATTGGAAGAATATGTTGAGATTCTTTTAAAAGAATTACCCAATGGGTTACCACCTATGAGAAGCATTAGTCATCAAATAGACTTCATACCTAGATCAAGTTTTCCAAACAAGGCAGCTTATAGGATGACACCCATGGAAAATGAAGAGATGAAGAGACAAGTCCAAGAGCTATTGGACAAGGGGTTGATCAGGGAGAGCTTGAGCCCATGTGCAGTACCAACTATACTAGCACCCAAGAAAGGAGGAGAATGGCATATGTGCATAGACTCTCGAGCAATCAATAAGATCACAATAAAATATAGGTTTCCATTACCTCGTATGGATGACTTGATGGATTGTTTGAGTGGAGTAGAGTACTTCACAAAGATTGATTTGAAGAGTGGTTACCATCAAATTCGAATCAGAGAAGGAGATGAGTGGAAGACTGCATTTAAGACCAAAGAGGGATTGTATGAATGGCTAGTTATGCCATTTGGGTTGACAAATGCACCTAGTACTTTTATGAGGTTGATGAATGAGGTCTTGAAGCCTTTTCTTGGTAAGTTTGTGGTGGTTTACTTGGATGATATTTTGGTGTTTAGCAAGACGAAGGAAGAACACCTAATGCATTTGAGGTTAGTTTTGCAAAAGTTGAAGGAGGAACAATTGCTGATCAATTTGAAGAAATGTAGTTTTATGAAGAAGGAATTGGTATATTTGGGTTTTGTTATATCCAAGGATGGTTTGTGGATGGATCCAACAAAGGTGAAGGCTATTGTGGAGTGGTCGTCACCAAGGAGTATGTTTGAAGCCAAAAGTTTTCATGGTTTGGCAAGTTTTTATAGAAATTTCATCAAAAATTTTAGTGGAATTTGTGCTTCAATCATGAAAATGATGAAGGGAGGTAGACATGAGTTCAAATGGATGAGTGCAGTAGAAAGGAGCTTTCAAATATTGAAAGAGAAAGTCATGGAGATAACCGGTTTTAGCATTGCCAGACTTTAACAAAGTTTTCCAAGTAGATTGTGATGCAAGTGGAATAACCATTGGAGGAGTTTTGAGTCAAGAAGGTAGACCCATTGCCTATTTCAGCGAGAAGTTGAATGAAGCCAAGAAGAAATATTTAATTTATGATCAGGAGTTTTATGCCATTGTGCAAGCACTCAAGAAGTGGAGGCATTATCTATTACCAAAGGAATTTGTGTTATTTATAGATCATCATGCTTTGTAGTTCATTAACAATCAAGGAAAGTTGAACCAAAGACATATGAAATGGGTGGAGTATCTTCAAAGTTACTCATTTATTTTGAAGCATAGAAGTGGTAGTTCAAATCAGGTAGCTGATGCCTTGAGTAGAAGAAACTTGTTGATGAATGCAATGAAGATTGAAGTGGTAGGTTTTGATGCTATGAAAGAGCTTTATGTTGATGATTTGGACTTCAAGGAAGCTTGGGCAGCTTGCAATGACCCTACTACAGGAGATAGAACACCATGGCTGGATTATTTTATCCAAGAGGGATTATTATTCAAGGGACAACAATTATGCATACCATGGAGCTCAATGAGGGAGAACTTGATAAGAGAAAAACATAGTGGAGGACTAGCTGGACATTTTGGAATAGATAAAACTTTGAAACAACTTTGTGAAAGCTATTATTGGCCAGGAATAAGCATGGATGTGTGAATATTTGTGCAGAGTTGTCAAGTTTATCAACATGCAAAAGGAAAGAGTCAAGAACACTAGGTTGTATCAACCATTACCGATACCAGAAAGGCCATGGGAAGACATAAGTATGGACTTTATCCTTGGATTACCTCGAACACAAAAGGGGAATGATTCAATTTTTTTGTTGTTGATAGATTTTCGAAGATGGCACATTTCATACCTTGCAAAAAATGAATGATGCTACTCATATTGTTGATTTGTTCTTTTGAGAAGTTGTAAGATTGCATGGTTTGCCAAAAAGCATTGTGTCAGATAGAGATGCAAAGTTTGTAGGTCACTTTTGGTGTACCTTGTGGAAGAATTTGGGTACAAAATTGAGTTTTAGTTCAACTTATCACCCACAAATGGATGGACAAACCAAAGTTGTGAACAAAAGCCTTGGAAATTTGCTAAGGTGCTTAGTTGGCAAGAAGCCAAAGTTATGGGATACCATTTTGGCATAGGTAAAATTTGCATATAACAATTCGGTAAATAGAAGTACATCCAAAAGTCCATTCCAAATTGTATATGGAATCTATCCAAGAGGAGTGGATGAGTTGTAGAGTACAATTGATTTATAGAGACCTAGTGTAGTAGTAGAGGACTTTGTTGATTACATGCAAGATTTACATTGAGAAGTGAAAGATGATTTGGAAAAGAATGCCATGAAATACAAGCAACATGTTGACCTCAAGAATCGAACACAAGAATTCTAGGTTGGAGATTTGGTTTTGGCACATTTACAAAAAGAAATATTCCCAAAAGGCACTTACAACAAGCTCAATTGGAAGAATATTGGACCTTGTAAGGTCTTGAAGAAATTTGCAACTAATGCATATGAAATTGAACTCTCAAAAGGAGTAGACATCTCACCAATTTTTAATGTGGTAGATTTGTATCCATACTATGATAAGCCTATAGAAAATATCAAAGATATCACATCTAATTTTTTGATTGAAGAATGGATAATACAGTTGCCAAAAAAGAAATAGGATGAAATCTAGGATGGCCAAGATGACAAGAGGTAAAGTATACTATAGGCATTTAGTCAAGTGGAAGAAACAATCAATTAACATAATGGCATGGATGAAAACTCTTGATCTTGATAATATGGCTTGCTAAATATGTCATATCAATTACTAATTTTGAGAAATATTCCTAAGCTTCGCTCTTGACACATTTTCTTTTACTCAACAAGTATGATATAGGGCATCAAACCTGCATATGTTAAAATATTAAATATATTATTAATATACTTGATGAACCATTTTTGTAACTTTCAAAATTCTATAAGGAAATGGAAGGGGAAAGGATGTGAAAGAGGAAGGCAAACAAGAAGAGAAGAAGAAAAATGAGAAAAAGGGAGCATAATGAACATAGAGAAAGGTAGAGAAATAAAAGAGAAGTTATGGAAGAGAGAGGGTGAGGGAGATAGAAGAGATGGCATAGGGTAGAATAGAAAGGAAAGAAAAAGGAAAATATGATTATTGAATGAAACGCGGAAGGGAACGATGGTATTGTAATTCTACTAGAACCAAGCAATCATTATATTTGTTTGCATAAAGGTATTAGTATTTAATTGATATTAAAATGTAATTTTGAGCAAATAAATATTATACAATATTCTTAATTTTAATCATGTCTTATTTATCTTGTAGGATTGATATAAATTATTTATTTTCAATTACATCACCTATTCATTGCATTGCATAAGAATAAACAATGTAGCAGATAAAAGTGGAGCATTTACACCTAAGAACTATTGTGTAATTAGTGAAAATATCAACAGTAAAAGTCCTATATGTTTGATTACTAGACATACACTAGTTATATAAGGAAATATTGCCTTAGGAAGTACTTACCCCCATAAAGTTCATAGCCTTACATTTTCATAGTCTCATGATATGAATCATCTTGTGAATCCACCACCCTATGACTCCACTATGTGAACCCACTATCTTATGTAAATCACATCTTGAAGAATTGTCATCTCATCTTATTATCATCTTATTGTCCTCCTAACCACCAACTCACAACTAGACAGGATCCCTCTAACCCTGACCCTTGGCTCTTGATCCAAGCTCTCACACTTGGTTTTGTCTTCCATTAATATTTTAATGCCGACCCTTGCATATTTTGAGCCTTCACTTATGCATCAAATATTTTTTCTAATTGTCATTCCATTTTGACATTCCAAGCAAGAGAAAGAGCATATATACTCCCTGAGAAGCAATCGCCATTGTCGTTACCCAGAGAACAGTGAACGACAACCCTAAAATTCTATGACATTTTCATCATTTAGATTTTCTTGGAAGAATGCATTGGATCGTTATTACAGGTATACGCCACCATCATACACTTTAACAAAAATTGTGGTAAATTTAACACATTGATTACCGAAGGCATCGATGTCACTTGCAGTAAAAGGCATGACGACACTCCAAAAAATTTTAATGAGATAACAACCTCTAGTTTTGATGATTTACAGTTTGCCACATCAAGATTTATCAAAAATACGACCTTCTCTGATGGCAAAATAGAACTTCGATAGCTAACGCAATTTCTTCTACCCTCGCCTGCATATTTTGCTCCATCGTATCAATTTGCTCACATTTTCCTACGTCTCCGGTGACTGTGGTGGTGCACAACAAAATTCAATGAGTGGAGCATTACTGTATTGTTTCAAAGCAATAACACGAAGTTTCAGTGGCATTTGGTGCTTGGACAACATTCACAACAATTCCTAGGGGTGAGATCCGATCGTAGGCACCAGAAAAACCTCAAATCTGCTCTCGAAGACGTAATTTTGTTTGACATCGTAGAGCTGCTATATTTTTTGGTAACTCCAAAATTTCAACGAGTCCAAAAAATATTATTTACCAAAGTTGTCAATTAATAAACTTTCCTAGCAATGGTTTTTGTTTGGCGGTGGCAGGTTAAGTTTTTTGATAGTGGGAAGTTTCTTCTTTATCCTACATTATCTCTCCAATCGCCCATTACAGTGTTTTTTTAGCACCTTCACTCCCATAATAAGGTATCTAGTGTACGTTGGCTACCCAAACCCTCCGATTGGCCTCCCTCCTCTCATGTAGCCACATATTATCACCGATTTACGTAGTGTCGGTCGTCAATCCATCATTTGTCTGAGTCCTTCCTTCCTGCTAGATTCTCGTGCTCTGTGTCACCTTACGTCACCTACCAGATCAAACACATTCTATCAAGTCCATTGTCAACTTTTGGTGGTCCCACACACTTCATCGATAAATCTGCCCTCCATGTCGATTGTATGTCTCCCTAATTTTTGTGCATCCTTGTGGTCTACCGCCGAGGTTAGAATAGTCAAATGGTCGTAGTCATGGTGGTCTTATTTGATGTCATCTGCTAACCATTGGAAGTCGCATGGGTTATCATGCACTAGCCACTAAATTTATTGGTCACTGAGTCAAGTGGTCTTCGGAGATATTAGGTGCTAGCTGTGGTAGTATTGACTTGGGCTAGTTGTTGGTCTTTGAAGATGTTAGGCGCTATCCATGGCTGCATTGACTTGGGCTAGCCCTTGGAATTTGGTGCTAGCTAGACATTGGGAGCCATTATTAAACTAGTCGTTGGCCTTCGTTGGTGGTGTTTATTAATTCTCCTCATAAATTTCCCTTCGTAATTACTGACCACACCAGGAAAATAGGAGAGGGAGGGCCCATTCACATTTGACAACCAAATTTTTGTTTCTACCCGATTCAATTTTTGCTTGAGTGCATTGGCACCTACTAAAAAAAATTTCACTCGACCAATGGCAGCTAGCATAGCCCTAGAGAAGAAATTAGCTAAAATCACTGTAGAGCAGAATGAAAAGATGGTTGAAATCACTGTAGCCTAGCATGAATTATCATCCATAATGCAATCACTCCAAACTTCTTCCTCGTCCTCACCATGCCGTAATGTGGATGTGAAGTCCAAATCTATGAAGGTTCTCGATATCTCGATGTCTTAAACAATTGGATACTTGACATGGAGACTTGGTTTGAGTTTAGTAATACTCTTGATGCCCAAAAGTTCCCTTTGCCAAACTCAAACTTTCCAATATTTCCAAGGTGCTCATCTTCAATCGCCAACAAGGCCAAAACCCAATTACAACATGGGAGGAGGTATTCAAATCCTTAAAGGCTTCTTTCTATCCATCCAACTATGAGGATGACTTACTCAATCAATGGCTAAGACTTTTCCAAGGAAAAAGACAATCTGTGCAATATTTTATTCACCACTTTAACCGCCTCCAAGTGTTACTTGCAATTGTTGATCATGTTGCAATGTTGATTGTAAAATTTAAGAGTGGTCTACTTGCACATATTTACAGAGCTAAAATATTTTTCTTTCACTACGTTGGATGATGCATTCAACTTTGCATAACTTTCGGAGGAGAAGTTTGTTGCACAGCATAAGGGGTCTCATTTTTTTGCAAATAGCTCGACCGTCGAAGTGTCCATGGAGCAACATGGTCGAAGAAGATATTCTAATACTTCTTTCATTAATCCCACTTCTCATCAATCCATTTCTTCTAAAACTTCTTTCTCTTCTTCTTCTCCTTCTTATTCATCTTCTTTTTCTCAAACTGAGAAGTTCTGTAACTATTGTAAAAAGAAAGGGCATGACAAAAATCAATGTCCTAACTTACAAAGGAAGAAGAATTTGTTTGTACAGTCTGATGAGGGCTCAAGTGATTACCCCATCAAGGCTACTGGTGGTGAAGAAGTGTATGAGGATTTGAGAGGGAAATTGAATAATGTCACACTCATGAATCAAAATTCTCAAGGTGGTGACCGTGACCATTTATTTGTCACTAGAGCTCACCTCCTTCACAACTTTGTAGTAGATTGTATAATCAACAATGGTTTGCAAAAGAATCTTATCGTGAAGTCCATTATTGATAGGCTAAAGCTTCATACAGTCAAACATCCTCACCCATACTCTCTTGGGTGGAAGGATAGCAATAATACATCACATATCATATACACTTGCACACTTGGATTTGCATTTGGACCAAATTTTAAGGATAAGGTGACTTGTGATGTCACCCCAATGGATTGTTGTGGATTGCTTCTAGGTAAACCATACCAATATGATAGATGTGCTACTTATGATGCATTTAACAACACATATACATTACAAAATGATAACAAGCATTATCTCATTGAAGCAACAAAGCAAACAAAGCAAACATCTAATCTTCTGCTCTCTTGTAGACAAGCTAGAAAAGCCACTAATAATGCTCAAGCACTAGCACTAATTTTCATTCGACAACAAGAGCACGTAAAATAAAAAGGGCATAGAAACATCATGAAATCAAAGAATGAACAAGTGGATAGAATCTTGCATAAGTATGAAAATGTATTTCAAGATCCCACTACTTTACCACCAGAAAGAGCAATTAATCATACAATTGAGATAATTCTAGCAACACCTCTTCCAAATGTTCCAATGTATAGGTAATCCATTCTACAGTATGATGAAATCAAGAAATAATTACAAGAATTATTGGATAAGGGTTTCATCAAACCCAACACTTCTCCTTGTGCTTCACCAATTTTTCTTGTTCTAAAAAAGATGGTACTTGGAGATTTTGTATTGAATTCAGGGCACTCAATAAAATAATAATAAAAAATAGGTATCCACTTCCTCTCATTGATGACTTGTTAGATCAACTCCAAGGGGTAAAATTCTTCAACAAACTTGATCTTAAGAGTGGCTATCATCAAGTTAGAATACAAGCAGAGGATACATGGAAAACAACTTTCAAGACAAAGATGGGATTGTTTGAATGGTTGGTTATGCCCTTTGGTCTCACCAATGCTCCAACTACTTTTATGAGGCTCATGAATGAGGTGTTTTGTGAGTGCCTAGATGAATATGTAATCATTTATCTGGATGATATCTTGATCTTTTCAAAGACCTAGCCAGCACATTTACAACATCTTGAGCATGTCCTTGCCATCCTTCAAAATAATTAGTTATATGCCAGTATACAAAAGTGCTCCTTTGGCCAAACATCCATCTCATACCTTGGTTTCATAATTAATGCTAAAGGTATTAAAGTTGATCCTGCCAAAGTTGAAGTTCTTCTCAAATGGCCTACTCCAACCACCATTACTGAACTACAAATTTTTCTTGGCCTTGCTAAATTCTACCGCAAATCCATTTTGGGTTACTCCACAATTGTTGCTCCATTGCATTCCTTGACTAAGGCCAAATCTATTTTTCATTGGACAAATTCCCATACACAAGATTTTACTACCCTCAAAGATAAAATTTTCTCAGCTCTTATCTTAGCCATTCTTGACCTCCGAAAACCTTTTTAAATATAAATTGATGCCTCTCAGTTTACCCTTAGTGTTGTTTTGAAACAAAATGTTCACCCCATAACTTATCATTCTGAGTCCTTTTCCATAGCAAAACAGAATTACTCCATGTATGATAAGGAACTTTATGCCTTAGTCCAAGTTATAAAATATTGGCATCACTACCTTCTAGGTAAAGAAACTATTGTCTACACATATCATTTACCTTTGCAGTTTCTTCAATTCCAAACAAATATCCAAGAAGCATGCCATATTAAATGGGTCTCCTATCTTTAGTAGTTTCACTTAGTCATCAAATACAAGAAGGAAAGTCAAAATTCTATTATCGATTATCTCTCCCGTCTCCCGTCTTCTCAAGATTTAACCATAGTCACTACCTCTCATTTAGCCTTCCAATATTGGCCTTCTAAGTATCCTAATGATCTTGAATTTGCCATAGTTTATCAAAAATTATAGCATCCATCCTCCTCTAATTTAAGTCCCTTTTAGGATTTCCATCTCAAGGAGGGGTTGCTTTACCATCTAGATAAACTTTGTGTTCCCACTGCAAGCAGACCATCCCTTATGAGAGAGGCCCATTCCACCCTCTATGGTGGTTATTTCGGTAAAAATAAGATCCATCACCATCTACAAAGATTCTTCTATTGGTAGCGCATGCAACGAGATGTTCTCAAGTACTTAAAATAGTGTGTCCCATGTAGTCGGTCTAAGTCATCCAACCATAAGCTTGGTCTTAGTATACCTTTACCCATTGCATCACATCCTTGGGAGAGTATATCTATGGATCTTGTTAGTGGTTTTCCCATGACTTTTCATCAACATGATTGTATATTTTTCATAGTCGATCGTTTTAGCAAGATGGCTAAGTTCATTCCATATCAAAAAAAAGTTCTGCTGCTGACTTAGCCTAACTGTTCTTTGATGTTGTCTAGAGTTCCTTTGGTCTTCCCACAAGCATTGTGTTCAATCATGATTCCCATTTTTTTGGTCATTTCTGGAGGTCTTTGTAGAAATTATTAGTGTATCCCTTAATTTTTCCATATCTTTTCATCCACAGTCTGATGGTCAAACAGAATTCATCAGTCGCACACTTGTCCATAGTCTTCGAGTCTACCACCATGCATCACCTACCAAGTGGTCTCTTTTTTTAACTTATATTGAGCATGCGTACAATAGGGTTGTCCATTCTTCCATAGGTCATAGTCCTTTTGAGGTTTGTCTAGGGTTTCAACCTATCACTCCATATGAGTTACCCTTGGCACTTTCATCTCCACTCACAGTCCACATGCAGAAGGAATAGGATAAAGTACATTCATTCATACAACACCTATAGCGGCTCCAGTCCAAGGTTGTTCACATCCTGTAGAAGACATAGAAGCAACATAAACAGGCCATGGACCGATATCGTGTCCCACATTTATTTCAAATTGGAAATCGTGTTTGGTTGTACCTTGATCATAAGAGATTTCAAAATAAGGCACATAGCCACATCAAACCTCTCCGCTATGGGCCTTACACCATCATTCAATAGCTATCCGAGAATGTATTTCGATTGGACCTTCTAGCACACTTGGGTATTCATGATGTTGTCAATGTTGATCTACTCCATCCATATCATGAGTCCACATTAGAGAGCCCACCAACCATCAGTCATCATGTCGATGTTCCAAATTTCTAGTTTCTATTGGAGGAGGATCGTTTTTTCAACACCAGGACTCACCACACTCACCAAGGTTATTCGTATATGGTTGCACGATGTGGAGAGCTTCCTCACTAGGATAAGTGGATTACTTCATCACAGTTGGCTCATAATTTTCCACTCTTTTGGATGTATTGGAGCCCAATGCTTCTATGGTGGGGAGGAATGATAGGGATTAATATTTAATTCTTAATATTATCCCTATTCACATGGATCACATTGTACAACATTTAATGCTCACACGGATTGGGTGCATTAAATGCCACTTTTTTAAAGGTAGACATGCCTATAAAAATATTTTTGGTGTGAAATAAAAACTCAGTTTTTCATCATGCAATTCTTGTGCTTTGCTCTCGAGTATTCATTTTGTATCACCATGGTTATATAATGAATTTTTCATACAAGAAAAATGGTTGTACAATAAACATAGTTATACAATAAGGAGTATATTATTGTACAAAGGAGCTTTGTAGTCTTGTAGGATTGTCATCTTGAGACCATTGCTACCTCAAATACTCTATCATCATTTTAACTTAATCGTCTATGTAGTCCTTATCACTTACATATCGCACATATGATTGCCATGCATCTTGTGGTTGTGGGTTGAGTTGATAAGTAGCTATTTGAGAAGACCATTCATTGTATGGATTCCCTTGTCTCAGTTGCATCAGTCCTCTCTTTTGATTAACACTCCAATAATAAGATGGCCCATGATAATATGGTTTAATCTAATACCATATAATAATTTGGTCATTGGAATCTTATGATAATGTAATCACATTGAATCGATTGTTAATTATAAGTTAACCAATGATAATTGTTATAATCTATTTGTATTGATATTATTTTTATGAAATTTCTTTAAATATTACACACACATATGCTATATACATATTATACGCATGCATGCTTTACATCCCCTGTTACACACACTCTCCCCTCACACACACACACATGGATTTTATTCAATGACATCCCCATTACTATTAGTTTTATTAAACCACATTCAAGCAACATTTCCTTTGATGTGCCATTTTTCCTTCTCAAAGTCCTGATATCATATTCACCAAAAGATAAAAACTCCCTCAACTAATGACCTTTGAAAATTTAGATTTTACCAAAATAGATATCAACAACTTTCTAACACCATATTTCCTTCTTTATAGATATGATGATATTTTTAAGATATTATATTTATAAATAAGTGTTGGACATTAATAGTAACATTATTGTTGATCCAATCTCCACATTATTTTTTTGAAAAAATTAATAATAATATGTGAATCCTTATCAATTAAAATAAATCTCCATCTTTTTCAATGGTCGACATTTGCATGGTTGTTTATTGAAGTTCCATATGATTCTAAATAGGTGAGGATAATATTACCTTTTCAAAATTATAATCTCTACTATCTTTCCTAATGTTTCTTTTTTAAAATCCATAAATATTTGAGTTTGATCAACCCAAATTTTGTTCCTTTTTAATTTTACTATAGATTGACACAAATCCTTTATGCTAACTTTAATATTATAGATAACCTTTGTATATATAATCAAATTCTATAAACAAGAAGCTATGACACATTTTTCATACTTAAGACTTCACATGATGAGCATCATGTCTATAACAATGTTGCAAGAGAAGAACAATATGAATCTAAACTTGGATACGATTGTGAGATTTACTTTTAAAACTATACAATTTATTCCAAGTAATAAATTCCAACAAGTTATGATATGATTAATCATTAATAATTTGTCAATGATTTAACTCTAAAACAACTAATCCAACATTTTAAACTCTTTTAAAGTAGATGAAGTAACCCAATAGATTCTTATTTTTTCAAAAAAGTAACCTTAAATAGTGGAAGCAAAAGGACAGAGAAGAAATAGATGAACTAATATGTTTAGCTTCTAGTTGCACAAAATACACCCAAAAGTTCCATGACATAATATTTTTACAAACTAGCCATACAAATTTGATTTGAATTACTAACCAATAGAATGTAAAGGAAGTGGGGAGGGTATCACGTGACTAAATATTCTTCTAAGTGAAATTATCAAGAGCATAGAATATTGGATTTTTCAAAAACTTATATCCCAACGTAATAGCTATAATATTTTAATGATTCTAAGCGAACCCATCCTTGCATAGAAAAATGGATAAACAAAAATCCTCAATTATTATTTAGATATTATTTATTGCTTGTTTGAGGTATTATCCCTCAAATACATTGTTAATACAAACTCAAGATCTATAATTATTGCTCACAACAGTATACTTTTACACTTTTAAGTATCTATGAGCCAAAGAGGACCAAACCAATGGTTTTTAATTTGAATAAAAATAAGAGGATAGGACTAATAATTAACCCAAAATTAATATACTTGTCCTCATTCATTGACCACCTAAAATATTTATTTGTTAATTTCAAGCTCTACAACATGATATTCCATGACATCAATCCTCTAGATAAGGTTCCTTTCCTTAGTGATTTATTGTATTCACAAATTCTATGTCTTTTGGGATTTAATAATTTTATAATCTTTTAGTAATTTCCAAATAAGTTTTATCCCTAATGTCAAACTTTAAATTTTTTATTTCATAATTCCAGCCCTCCAATATTCTTTGCTTTGTAAACCCTATACTATTTACAAAGGGGGAACTTAAACTTTCCCTCATATATTTTTCAAAGAAAATTTATAGGAATCTTGTCAAATTCAAAAACCATATATACTAGTAGTCTCAAAAGTGACTTCATATATTGGAAGACTATAGTGCTATCTTTATATGAGTCACACTCTACTAGTTATGCTTAATAAGTTGTCTTTCCAACTAGCCAAACAAGATATCTTAATATCTAAAATTGGATCCAAAATCTTATTTTTTAGTAAACAAGGGAATACCAAGATATGTTGATTAAACATTGTCAACTTTATACCCTACTTCAATAATCCATCATAAAT
Source organism: Wollemia nobilis (assembly GCA_028583015.1). Classification (NCBI taxonomy): domain Eukaryota; kingdom Viridiplantae; phylum Streptophyta; class Pinopsida; order Araucariales; family Araucariaceae; genus Wollemia; species Wollemia nobilis. Next base: position 6,018,218 of record JAQPPZ010017109.1, read on the forward strand.
CAAAGAATAGTGATGAAAAAAAAGGTTCTATATTTTGTCATATTATTCAATTTTCCAACCTTCTAATAACATAAAATGATTGATCTAAAATTATATTGTCTCGGTGAATGAATCATGACAAAAATAATTTCATCAATATATTAGATATGAGATTTGAAGCACAAATTGTTTTGTTTGAGAAAAATGTAAATATATTATTTCAAAAAAATCAAGTTATACATTTACTTTCGATAACATGCCTTTCTTGGCAGGCTCAAAATATGGTTAAGATTTATTTCTTTGACTATCCAACTTTTGGATGTTCTAATTCCTGCCAGATGACCACTTAAGGTGTTCCATTCACCATCTCCTTCTGAATCCTTGGCCTTCATCCCAAATATACAAATCCCTCTTTCTATTGTTATCATATTTTCTTAGTTACCATATTGTAATTAGTTTTGGAGTTGTATCCATATATTTTCTTCATTATCAGTCATATAAGAGTCCTTATAAATTCTAGCCTACATTGTCTCTAAAATTTTTCTAATTAGAGTTCCCCAAATTCTTTCCTTTGGTCTAAATTCTTTAAAAATCCTATTGTTCCATTCCAACCAAAGTTATCAACAAATGAAACCCAAATCCAAATTCCAACCTATATGCAAGGTCTTTGATTTGAATCTGTTGCTCTTCCAATAGTCCCAAAAGTTGTTCTCAATGAGAATGGGTCTTTCTGATTGGTAAAAAATGTTGTACCACCAAATCCATACTATTCTAGCATAGGGGTACACAAAAAGGAGGTGGCCCATTTTTTCCTCCTCTAGGTGGCACATTACACACCCATTGGATCCAATAAATCCATATCTCCTCAAGTTATCCTAAGTCATAATACTCTTATGTGCAACCAACCACATAAAGTAGTTTATCTTTGGTCATCATTTGGGATGTCATAATTTCAATGAGGAGGGTTGTGGATCAATTTGAATGTTGTGGATATCTTTCTGTAACCTTCTTTGACTATGTAAATTCATAATTGGCTATACCCCTAAGCTAGTTGACCAAATCCATTCCTCCTTGGCCACTTCCTTCCATATAATATTTCTTTTAGTTTTCTTTTCTCCTTAGTCCATTCTTCCCTTAACCCCTCATCTAGGACTTGCCATTGACTAGGATTAGAATTTTTTTGATCTAGTGGTTTAAAATAATAGTCTTTGAGATACACCCTTTCCTTTGGAAGTATTATCTAAGGTCTGTTAAGTGGGGATACTAATAAATTATGGGCAAGAAATATTCCCATGAATCTTCCCATAGTCTAGAAGTCATGTCATCCCCACTTTCTAGTATAGTCCTTCTTTGATAAGTGATGCCCCTCTCTTTATAGCTTTCCAATTCTTTGATCCCTTTCCTAGCCCTTCTTTGATAAGTGATGCCCCTCTCTTTATAGCTTTACAGGTCTTTGATAATTTTCCTATTACTAGAAGATGAGGAAGGTCTTTTGTATTTTGCTTTGAGAGAGATCTTCTAAATTTGTCAACAAGAATAACAAATAGATAATGATTTAATAGGTTACCATTATGGAGTTCATGGAATAATTTAAAATATCTATTAGGGATCTACTAGGAAAAATGTTGATGGTCAAAGTTTCACACCTCTTGATGATATTTCTAGAGCTTTTTTTAATCATTATCAAAGAGTGTTTGATTCTCAAGGTCTTACCCATGATAGAGTGCAAGCTCTAGAATCTTGTTGTCAAGTCATACCTACTAAGCTTACTCAAACTCAGCGGGATTTTGTGATGCACCTTCAAACATGATCTGTCGTAGATGGCAAATGACAAAGCACCTAGATTAGATGGTTTCTCTTGTGAATTTTATAAAGAACTCTAGGACTTAGTGGGTCTTGATTTGTTGCAAGTGTATAAAGAGGCTATGCTTACTGGGTCATTGGGAAATATCACCAACAAAGGTAATGTTAAGTTCATTCCAAAAGGGGGAGACCCTGAACTTATTTCTAATTGGTAGCCAATCACCTTGCTTAATGTTCATTATAATATAATTGCCAAGGCTTTAGCTCTTAAACTCAAACCTATTCTTCCTGAGATAATCAGGCCTGAGCAGACTAGTTTTGTTCAGAATAGATATATTCTGGATAATTTTGTTGTTGTTTGGGAAGGGATGGAATGGGCTAGATCCTTTGGTCAGGATGTTCTTTTCCTTAAGATTGATTTTGAGAAGGCTTATGATAGAACAAAATGGTTCTTTATTACTTATATGCTAAATGCTCTGGGGTTTGGCCTTTATTTTATCAGGATTGTACTTATGTTATTCAAAGATGCCTTTGTTGTGTTAACTCTGAACAAAAGTGATGTAAATCCAGCTGCAAGAGGTCAAAATAAAATACCTCCCATTACATAAAAACTATGGTAAATAAAAATAATATGTAAAACCCTCCATTTACATAAAAACTGCAATAAATGGAAATAATCAATAAAACCCTCCATTCACATAAAAACTACAGTACATGGAAATAAACCAATAAATAATTTCTTTTCTCATTCCTGGATTCACTTCCCTCTTTTACAATGCAATACCAAAGGAATATATATCCCCAAATAAACCTTAAAATAAAACCCTAAAACTTGAAGCCCTAAAAGAAAACCCTAAAGCTTAAAACCCTAAAAATAAAAATAAAAAATTACTATTTTCGGCAAATTTATTTTTCCACCAAAAAATACCTTTTTAAGTAATTACTATTTTCGGCAAATTATTTTTCATAAAAAAGTGTTTTTTTAGTAATTACCATTTTCGATAAATTATATTTTGCGTCAAATAATTCCATTTTTAGTAATAAAAAAATTACTTTAAAACTTCTTTTAAAAAAACCCTCTAAAGATAGGCTCCTACATCATTCTCCTTTGGTTGAAAAGAACTCTACTCCTGTGAGTTCCTTCGATCAAACTCATAATCGCTCTCCATAGAGTGCCACACATCTGCAAGTACTTCTCAAAGTACCAATCTCCTTTTGAGGTTTTATATCTCAAACCTCCTGTAAGCACTACACATAGTGCCAATTTATTCCTTCGAGATTTTAAAATAGGAAACCTCCTGCAAGCACTACACAAAGTGCCAATTCTTTCCTATGAGGTTTTTAATGAAAAAAAACCTCCTACAAGCACTACACAGAGTACCAATTTATTTCTTTAAGGTTTTACAAACCTTCTGCAAGCACTACACAAAGTGCCAATTACTCCTAAGGTTTTATATAAAAAAACCTCCTATAAGCACTTACACAAAGTGCCAATTTCTTTCTTCAAGGTTTTACAAACCTTCTGCAAGCACTACACAAAGTTTCAATATCTTTCTCTAAGGCTTTTACATTAAAAAACCTCCTGCAAGCACTTACACAGAGTGTCAATTTCTGTCTTCAAAGTTTTACAAACCTTCTATAAGCACTGCACAGAGTGCCAATTTTTTTTTGGAGCCTCTTTGTTCTCCTCTCCTTTTCTCTTTTCTTCTCTTCTCTTTTCTCCTCCCAACAAGATCCAACTTGCTTTGATACCAAATGATGTAAATCCAGCTGCAAGAGGTCAAAATAAAATACCTCTCATTACATAAAAACTATGGTAAATAAAAATAATATGTAAAACCCTTCATTTACATAAAAATTGCAATAAATGAAAATAATCAATAAAACCCTCCATTCACATAAAAACTACAGTACATGGAAATAAACCAATAAATAATTTATTTTCTCATTCTTGGATTCACTTCCTCCTTTTACAATGCAATACCAAGGGAATATATATCCCCAAATAAACCCTAAAATAAAACCCTAAAACTTGAAGCCCTAAAATAAAACCCTAAAGCTTAAAACCCTAAAAATAAAAATAAAAATACTATTTTTGGCAAATTGATTTTTCCACCAAAAATACCTTGTTAAGTAATTAATATTTTCAAAAAATTATTTTTTCATAAAAAATTGTCTTTTTTTAGTAATTACCATTTTCGATAAATTATATTTTGCATCAAATAATTCTGTTTTTAGTAATAAAAAAATTGCTTTAAAAATTCTTTTAAAAAAACCCTCTAAAGATAGGATCTTGCATCAAAGAGACAATCTTAGAATATTTAATTAGCCCGTTCTATCAGACAAGGTTGTCCATTGGCACCTTCTTTGTTTATTCTTGCTATTGAAGCCTTTGGTTATCTTCTAGCTCATAGATCTGCTCAAGGATTGATCAAGAGAATTTATCTCCCTTCCTCTCCCAAGAAGTTGATTAATGGTCATTTTGCAGATGATTCTTTCTTGACTATTTTAGAAGATGAGATCTTTGTTACTCATGCTTTAGATTTTTTTCATACATTTTGCTTAGCTTCTGGCTCTAATATTCAATGGAGAAAAACTTCTTGCTATAGACAGTCTGGAAAATATATGCCTCCCTAGTTAGCTAATAAGCTTTGGAAGTGGATTCAACCTGGGGAAACCTTTAAATTTTTGGGTATTCCTTTTGCTTTTTTGGGTTCTCCTGCCCGTTTGTGAGATTATGTTGTTCAAAATGTTGAGAAGAAGCTTCTGTACTGGTGTACCAAAAAATTATCCTTAGCTGGCAAGTTTCAGATTTGTTCCAGGTATTGGTCTCTACTCATGTGTATTACTCTTCTTGTTGGGTCCCTTCCAAGACTTGTTATGCCAAATTGGAGAAGTTACTTCAAGATTTTATGTGGTCCAATGTTGTTGGTAAGAAGGGATTTCATAGGGTGGCTTGGGATATTTGTTGTCTTCCTAAAAAATTTGGAGGAATGGGATTGTTTTACTGTTAGCGATAAGGCTTTTCCCTCTATGCTAAATGGATTGTGAGAGCTTTACAGGGAGAGAAAGCCTAGAAACTTTTAATTCGTCACTGTCTCTCCATGGGGCTTCCTTTTGGTAAGAAGGTGTGGAAAGGGCTTGATTTGCAAACCATTCTTATAGCCCCTATTCCAATAAATATTTTTGGGTCCTTTGTTATGCAAAGCATTTGGAAGACCTGGGAGGCCATTAAACCCTAGATTTCTTGGAAAGGTCACAAGGGGAAGTTGGGGGCTTCAATACCTTTGCTTAATGTCTGGTTGTCTTCATCCATCACTTTGCAGGGGACTCCCCTTGCTCAAGTCCAATGGATACATGCTCAGAAATTTTATAAACAAGGTATTGCTTAGTTATCTGATTTCATGGATTTTCATTCAAGGTCTTGGATACCTTGTGAAATTTTTAGAAATTTTTTTGGTTTATCTTCTACTGATAAGACTACTTATGAGGTTGTTATTGATTCCATTCCTTTATCTATTTGGGGTAAAAAAAATTGATATTATCAAAAACCTTGGTGGACTGATTGGTCTTGGCCCAAATATGTTTCTCTCACCAAGTATAAACCTCATTTGGGATACTCTTGGCTTTCCCATGTTGTGCCTATGGCTGAGAAGCTTAATTCTATGAGGGATGTAGTATCTCTTCAATCCATATGGAGTCTCAGATTTAATACACTCTAGGCAAAGTATCTTGAACCTAAGCAAGCTTTTTTTGCTTGGAGTTTATTGTTTCAAGGGCTTCCTATTGGTCAGCGACTTAGATATTTGGGTTTGTATGATATTTCCTGTAGATCTTGTGGAGCAGAGGAGGATGTGCATCATTTTTTTTGGTCTTGTGTGAGAGCTCAAGAGGCTTGTTAATGGATTTTCTCTTTTTTCAAACCATATATAACAGGACCCTGTTCTTTGGTGAATATTTTGTTAGGGGATCCACTTCAGTTTTTTGAGAAGCTTGTTCCTAAGTGGCATATCTTTAAAATGGGGATTCTTTTTCATTTGACAAAAACTCGCAACAGAGTGATTTTCAGCCAGCATGAGCCTTCTACTTTTTCTCTTGCTGATAAGTATCAGGTTTTCTATGATTGTTGGCTACAGATTTTAGTGTAAGCAAAAAAAATGAATATAGAGCTTCATCACTTACGAGATATTATTGATCATTGGGGTAATGCTCCTTGTGCAGTGAATCATGTTCCTCCAGTCCCTACTTAGCAATGATGCATAGTCTATTAGTTGTTTTTTTAGGCAGTTCTCTGTTTGGTTTTCTTGTGAACTTTTGTAAGTTATTTTGGTAGCTCTGCTAGCTTTTTAGCACATAGTTAGTGTGTTGGTTGTGTGCTCGAGGTGTGCTAATTCCACCCACCATTTTTTTGTATGATTAAGCCATTTTAATATAATGTTTTTTTCATCCAAAAATGTAATATTTTGGATTGATGTTAAAACATTTAATCCATTCACACCATCCTTAAGTGAAACTTAAATTTCTAATAATAGCATATAGAAGCCATCAATAAACCCTATCATATAATTTATTCATACTCAATTTTATGAGCATACCTTGGCTTTGCATGGAATAAAGTGAATGTATAACATTATGCAATTATTGTATCATAAAGGATTTACTTATATAAATAAAATAGTTTTTTCTTCTAAAATAACATAATGTAGAATGTATTTCAATATATTTTCCATAAAATTCAAAAATTTATTAAATTAAGTGAATCCTCAAATTCAATAACAAATCATATCAAAAGCTTAGGTATTGAATTCTTTCTATATTTTAACTCGCCACCCATAAAATAAAATAAGTCAAAATAAAAAAATCAAAAAATCAAAATAATTTTAAGCTGCAAGTTTTTTTGTAGTGGTAAGGGCTTTGTCCTCTCTTTGAGAGGTCCAATATTCAAACCCCACTCAATATGAGGGGACCAAGACCCCTCATAAAAACTTGTGTAAACTCATTGAAAAAATTAAAATACTTTAAAATAATACTTCTCTTACGATGGGTCGGCACATAACTTGCATCTATTGGCATAATTATGAAGACTTAGATAAGGTGAAAACCACTCAACATATGGGTAATTTATAATATAATAAGACAAACCATGAGGATGGGCTTCAAACTTTAGATTGAAATTTTAAGAACTAGCAGGCATTCATTTGTAGTGACTCAGTTGCAAATGACCAATCATATTATAGAAGCTTAAATTCTATAATGATTAAATGAATTTACCTTAATTCAATATGTTATTAGTGACTTCTAAATCCATTTTAGAACAAGATGTAGTAAAATAATTAAACCCTCAACTTGATAAAAGTCGTGAATAACAAGATGAGATATGTTATAATTTTTTATACTCATATTATCATTAGATTTTAGTTTTAAGGTCTATTTATAGTCTATCTGTATCTTTCCATGATAGATATCAACAAGTTTTAAATATTGCTTTTGATCAAAGATGCATATTATGAAACCTTCTCCTATTTCTATTCTATTTCATTCTCAAATATAAAAAATTTCAAACACATTTTTTATTATAGGGTTTTCTTTTTTTGAAAAAATTATGAAGTAAGAAATTTATGCTCACTATTTTCAACTACTTTTTAGTGAAATTCCTTATACAAGGTGGAAATGTTATATGTTGAGGCTTCGTTAACTTTAATACTTTGGTTCTCTTCTTGTGTATTTATTTTTTAATCACTCATTTATATTTCCCGATGCTTTCTCATTATGAGATTTATATGTCTTGATGCTTTCTCATTATGAGATTTATATGTCTTGATGCTTTCTCATTATGAGACATGATATCAAAAAAATATGATGCCATAGATATTTTATTCAATTTTTTATTGGAACCAAAAATTATATTCAATAAAAAATAAGAGAGGTTATAATAAAAATGGAGTTGGAAAAATCACAGCTCGAGGTGCAAGGCCATCCAAACAATCAACATCATAAAGACGAGGCCCGAGGCCAAAAACAAAACCAACCCCTAAAAGGGTAAATAAACACATTAACTAAACAAATGGATCCACTCCAAGAGGAGACTAAGCCCTCTTGTGGGCACTAACAAAATGATCTAATGTTGGATAATGTCACTCCTTCAACCTGCTACACCGAGGCCTCAAAGAAACAAAGGGACCTTAAGGTGGAGAGAGGTTAGGTGAAGCCATATTGATAAAGCACACAGCCTTGCACCAGGCACCTGACAAGATTTATCAAATACACAAGATCATGATTCAACTTGGAAGCCTGCGAATGGAGCTTAATAATAATAAAAGAAAATATTGTAATCTTTTATTCAATTTAACTAAACATCAAGATATTCTTCAAATTGACATCTCTACTAAAATTATTTTCTTAGACATTGGATAATAGACTTTGTGATCTTTTGATTCTAAGCTATACTAATATAAATATACAATAAATTCTAAATCTATTTTATTTTTTCTCTTTAGAAACATAAGCAAAAATATTTTGATAAAAAATGTTAATCTTAATGATTGGTTTCTTACTTATTTGTATTTCTTGAGAAATATTATTATTAAATATTTTAAACCACATCAATCTCTATATGTGTAGTTGTAGCAAAGTTTCTAAACAAAACTCAATTCAAAGTTTTATTATCACATAGAATTGTTTGAGTCACCATCAACCAATGTTCTATTCATCCTTTCAAAAATAACATTGTATTAAAGATTATATAAAATGATGAACTATATTAAGTGTCCACAATATTTTTAATATTTATGAAGGCATTTTGAAGTATATTCTATTTCATTGTCACTTAACAACAATTTTCTCTTCAAACTACTTTAAGCTTTTATAAATTTATGACAAATATTAAAAAGACAAAATCATTTAGTATTTTATTTTATTTTATGTTTTGTTAGATTTCTATAATAATTTGTGACAAATCCCGCAACATACTATATTTCTACAGGTGAACTAGCTAATTTCAATCCACTTACATTAGAGCAGACAAGATCTAAAGGTCTTTTTGTTCAAGTTTCTAAAATCTTAAGGAAAAACATTTATGCATCATGTACAAAGTATGCATTCTTCATATGTATCTTAAAATTATGTCCAACATTAATTAAAGGTGGAATCATAAGTTTCTAGTTGTTACATACTTAAAAAATTTACATATCTAAGAATTTAATATTACAACTTAAGGTTAACATCATCTTTAACTGTTATAAAATCATGTTTATTATTTCTCAAACTTGTACAGTTTTTTTTTATTTTCATACCTTACTATGATTTTCCATCTTCCATTAAATAGAATACATGTTGTAAATCTAGTCAAAACTTGTAATTTCAATAAATAATCTTGCTTATAAATTGAGAGCATGTTTTGAAACATAAGGAATATTTTTTTTTAGCTTTTTCTTACATCCATTGGAAGCATAAGTTCAACTATATTTATTTTACCAAAAAAATCAATGTCATTATCTCAAAGATGGCTTGCTTAAAAAATATTCTTAAAAATATGAATAGTTATGTTGTTGATGTAATGTGTTTATTCACTTGAAAATATAAAATATGATAAGAAACTATAAATTTGGATTCATATAGAGCTTTTAGTAGTTTTTTCTTCTAAAAAATACTTATTTTTTAATTTTTGAACTTATTCATTAATTCTAATATCATAATTATTTTTGACATACTTAGTCTTACACCAAAAGCTACACATTTCTTTCTTCTTAGATAATTTGCTTATGAAATTACACTTAAAATCACCCTACTTTATATTTAGAGCTAAGTTAAGTGTGGAGTGAGATTATCTTTTCTTTTGCTTGTAGCAAAAGCAACTTTTGTTATATTCTTTTAAAAAATCATATATTATAGTTGTGTGTAGTTTTTAAGGTATGTTTACTTTAAAATTTATTTTTTGAGATATATGTTTTTTTAATTTTTAAAGCTCAAGTTGATTGGGTTGATTCATAATTGATATATTAAAAAAATAACTCTCATATAGTGTGAAATATTGATGTGATATAAGTAAAAGGGGATAAAAGAACATATTTATCTTCTATTTGTATTACATATGTTGTATTTTAAAAAGTGTGCGGGTATATTCATTTACAAGTTTCACCATTTAAGTCATGAAACTAAATTTTTATTTTACAGTTAAAATTTTCTTCTTAAAAGTAGTAACATTTTTACTATAGGTAATATGGTCTAGTTGAAGGTTGATAGTATTCTTCATTAGAAAGTGTAATATCAAATGACACAAAAAATTGAATAAAACAAAAATCAGAATAGGGTAGAATGTGAAGCATCAAAAGACTCTAATATGGACTTGAAAATAAAAATTAAAAAGGAAAAAAGAAATATTCCCAACCAAATTTGGAGAGAATGTGAAGCATCAAGAGACTCTTGAGACAACCAAGAGATATACTTTTATGTATGTGTGTGTATGTGTCTATATGTGTGTGTAAGTGTAGGGTATTATATTAAAATAGAATAGACAAATTTGAAGATTGATGAAGTGTTTATTGAAGGGTTTTTGTGCAATTTCACTATTTGTTAATTTTTTTTCTTTCTATGTTGTGTTATTGTCTATTTTAGAGTACCAAAATATATCATATATTGGTATTAGAGTTTGGATATTAGACACTAGAGAAGTGGAGAGCTTGAGAATTTGATTCTCTTTAACTAGAGAATTTAGAATTCAAGTTTATGGAGGAAAAGTTTATACACTATTATTATAGTTGTCATGGATCATGGTAATGCTTTATTGTCTATCCTAGAATTCAAAGGAGAAAATTATGATTATTGGTGTATATAGATGAGGGTTTTGTTGATTATCAAGGAAGTTTAGAGAGTTGTAGAAAATGAATATGAGAAACCTATAGAATAGAGTATTCTATCAACACAAAAAAAAATATGGTGGAAGCACATAGAAAAGGTATCTTAGATTTGTATCACATACAAATAGCTCTTGATACAAGTATTTTTCTGAGAATTATAAGTATTAAATCTACCCATAGATTTTGGGGCACCTTGAAGATAATCTATCAAGTGTTTGTTCAAGTGAAATTTGTAAAGTTATAGACACTAAATAGAGAATATGAAAATTTACGAATGAAGGACAATGGAAATGTGAGATATTATTGTGTAAGGGTGCATGATACTATACTCAAAATGGATATTTATGTTGAAAAACCAACATAAAGAGATGATGTCAAAAATAATTAAAATTATTGACTTCAAAGTGGATCAATTGTGCAATGATTATTAGAGAAAGTAAGTATTTGAAGAAGTTAGTGTTCGATTAATTGGTAGGATCACTTATGTCCCATGAAGAAAGAATTAAAAATACTAAAGAAGAAAACTTGGAGAATTTTTTTGCTTCTAAGGCAAGAGTGTCAAAAATAAAGGGGTTATCTCAAACTCTAATTCCGAAGCTCAAATAGGGGAGTAGCAAAATTAGCATTCTACAAGAGGAAGAGGTCATGGTAGAATAGGAGGCTATAGTAGAAGAGGTATAGGTAGATTTATAGAATAAAACAATGTGCAATGTTACTGTTATAAAAGCTATGACCATTTTGAATGACAACATAGAATAATGGCAAGAAATAGAGGGAAAAATAAACTTTTCATATGAAGAATATGAAAGCTCAATAATATGTTCTTGTTATGTAATGTGATAAAAGTTTCAACTAAAGAGTCTTGGTACTTAGATTCTAATAGTTCTAATCAGATGACTAATAATAATGCTTTATTTGTGGATATAAAGGGCTCATGCAAGAACAAGATAAAAAATGAAGATAATAAATTATTGGAGGTTGGAGAAAATGGAACCTTAAAATTGACACAAAGGCGAAAGAGAAATATTCAAAATGCTTACTTCATACAAATTTTGATGCATAATTTATTGAGTATGGGGTAGCTTGTAGAGAAAAATAAAAGTGGTGTTTGTGAATAAGAAGTGTGTCATCTATAATAAAGCAAATGGGGACCAAACAATGGTTGTTGTACCTATGAAAAAGAATAAAATATTTCATTTTTAGCTTGAAGGATAAGAGAGCAATTCATGTTAAACATCCATCAAGGATAATAACTAGTTCTAGCACCAAATATTTGGTTACATGGATTTTTGAAGCTTCTATTAGTGAATGATAAAGAAATGATCCATGGATTACCTCGTGTAGAAGCAAGAAGTGAAGTGTGTGATAGTTACATAGAGGAAAAACATCATAGAGAGAGCTTTACAAAAGGAAGAATATGGATAGCATAATATTCATTACAATTATTTCATTTAGATATTTATGGTCCATTGCACACACCAAGTGTTGGTAAAATCTTCTACTTTTTTACTTTCATTGATTATCATACTAAAACAACTTGGGTATATTTTTTGAAGAATAATATTGATGGTTTTGAAGTATTCAAGAGTTTGAAATCCATAGTATATAATGAAAGCAGATATATAATCAAAATATTAAGGATTGATTATGGTGATGAGTATTATTCCATGAAATTCAATCAATTTTTGTGATGAGCATGGGATAAGAAGATAATTGAAAATGGCCTATACAACTTAGCAAAATAGAGTGTAGAGAGGAAAAATAAGACAATAATGGATATGAAAAGAAATATGGTACTATAAAAAGGTGTGGGAAATCATTTATGGGCTAAAGTAGTTACAATAATAGTATACATCCTCAATAGAAGTCCAACAAATGTAATAAAGAATATGACTCCTTGTGAGGCATGAAATTGAATGAAGCCTTTAGTAAGTCACTTGGGATTGTTTGGTTGTTTAGATTGTGTTCATGTTTAAGATAATAAAAGGAATAAGTTAATTATAAAGATTCAAGAATGCATTTCTAATTGTTATACTAAGTAAATCGATCATATAGATGTTATGACCCCATATCTAGACAATGAATTGTGTCTAGATATGTGATTTTTGATGAAGGGTGAGTACATGAACAAAAAGTAGAAAATATTGGGAAGAAAATTATAAGTTAATATTTTGGTGTGTCACAAACATCAAATTAAGACACAAGTATTGCTTTAAATAAAATCATAAAAGACAAGAAAACATTATAAGCACATCCAAGTTGTCAAACATTGGATCATAGTCTTAATAGGAGGTTCACAAGGAACCAAGCACAAGTTTAAGAACAACGGAAAAAGGCACAAGAAGATAATAGTATGAACTATGCACTATTTTTTAATATTAAAGTGGATCCATGAATTTTGGAAGAAGCAACCCAAAGTAAGGTATGGATCAAAGCCACAAAAGAAGAAATGAATACAATTGAAAAGAATAATACTTGCAAGTTGTAAAAACTTCCAAATAAAAATGATCTAATTGGAGTGAAGTAGATGTTCAAGACAAAATACAATAGTGATGGATCAATTGATCATAAGAAATCTAACACCAATAAATTATTTTCATTATGAAATTGATTAGTAACTTGGGGTTTGAAGAAACAAGCAACAATTGCACTCTTGATACTAGAGGTATAGTATATAGTAGATACATCAATAAACATACAAGCAATATGGTTGAGGCGGATCTTATAAGACCTCTATGAAAAGAGAGAAAGATTAACTATTAATTTTTATGACAACATGAGTGCAATTCAAATGACTGAAAATCCTTTTTTCATACAAAAGAAAAACACATTTAATTGAAGCATCATTTTATTAGAGACTTATTTTAGGAAAACGGAGTTAATTTGAAACATTGTAATTTGAAGGATTAGTATGTAAACATTTTTATAAATATAATGGTAAATAATAATTTTATTTCACTCAAAAATTTAATGAAATTTTCCGGAAGAATGTTGGAAATTGTAATATTGAAAGAGATAAAAAAAATTAAGACAATAAACAAAATTCGAACTGTAATTAAAAATTAAAAAAATGAAAAAAGAAAGTCTCACCCATATTTAGAAAGAATGTGAAGCATAAAAATACTCTTGAGAAAACCAAGAGACATCCTAATTGAGATATTAGTATAAATTGATGAATAATTCATTAGTCTTATTCAAGATATTGATGGGAGTTAAATATTGGATAAATCATTAGTCCTATTTAAAACATTAATTGGGGTTAGAGAATTACTTACATGTCTATTTTAGGAGTTAAATAAGTTAAGAACATGTGCATTATGAAAGGAATTAGTTTATAGTCTTAGAAAGACATGGAAGGAAGTGATGCCAAGTTTAGAGGTATTAAAGAGTGTTCATTAACATTTATTTCCAAGTTAAAACTACTAAGTATAGATAAATGTTTAATTACTCGTATTAATTATGTAAATATGGTTATAATGCATGTTGGCTTAGTAGCTACATAGGTGAGTGTTATAACAACAAATAAATATTATTGATATTATTTTTTGAAATTGTATTATAAATTTTTTAAAGACCTAGATATTTTCAGAATGTCAATGGAAAGAGATGTCACATGTGTTATCAAATCTTAACTTTAATGCAAAGGGCCTAACAAGCTCACTCATGTTGAAGTACATCATTGTTATATTGAACTAGGAATATAAATTAGGCAATGGGTATAAAAAAATGATGGTGTACAAGACAAGTGGATTAACTTATAAGTTTGATGAATGACATGCAAAATAGAATAACAATGTTGGAAAGAAAAAACTAGGAAAAAAAAAAAAGGAAAATAGGTTACCACCAAGAGGATGAAATATCCTTAGAAGACCAAAATTATCAATAAAATGGTCATGAGTGTACTTAGGTGGAATAGAGCCATGAGGAAACATATGTCTAAGAAGACTAGATATCATACTAATTTTTCTAAATATCTAAACATAACAACTCCAGCCACCAAGAGGATGAATGATCCTTAGAAGATCAAAATGTCCAAGGCAATGGTCATGAGTCTACTCAGGTGGAAAAATAACATGAGGATCAACATGTGTCTAAGAATTCCAAATTTGAGATTGAATTTTCTAGATATCTAAAAAGAATCACTCTACACAAGTATGATGTTAAGATCATTTTGCATGGATCTAAGGCTTAACTCATTGAAATGGAAAAGTGCTTTGAATTTCAAAATCTTATTGAAGAGTCAAAATATTTTGGGCGACATACCAATTAATTGGTGAAATAAATTCATGTTTAATCAATCGAAAAGTAGAGAAAAGGTTAAGAGTGGAATATATCATGTAAAAATAATTTATTTTATCCTTTCGACAATGGTGGTTACACAATTATATTTTTATTAGAAAACAATAAAGTTTTAGAATATGCCAATGATACTTAATAGTTACACGATATTGAATTTTTTTTACTAAGCTACTTAAATATGTTTCTCAATATCAAAAAGATGAAAAATTTAGATTACAAAAATTTATCATAGGGTTAAACCCTTATATTGGTGCTCATATTGACACCCATAGTCCTCTGACTATAGAACATATTTTTTTAAAAACAACGGACTAGAACAAAAAATTCAAGCTACATTTACTCATCATAAGAATATTACATAGGAAAATAAATCACTTCAATAACCTAGCCCCTATTTTAGGAATAAATTCTTGAAATGATTTTTTTATAACTATAATAAAGGGAAATCTTGCAACAAAAATTTTAAAATTGGATATTAGACCTAGTAGAATATCCTATATAATCAGTAGAATAACAACATAGATTGAAGAGGAAATTTAAGAAAAGGACCAAAAGAGGAGTTTTATACATGTGGTGGTGATTTTTATACATATTAGTGTCCACAAAGAATTATGGGGTTAAGTGTGAAGTTTGAACCTCAACCTAATCAACAACCGCACTACAACCACATAGTAGAAGATAATTGCCATGTAGAGCATTTGAATGTTCTTATTCAAACATTAGGTAAGTTATGTGGATGTCCTTTTATAATTTTAATTTATGCTGGTGTAATAAAAAATATTAGAGCTCCTCAAAATTTGAATAAAATTAATAGAATATTTACTTATATAGCTAACACCTAGTTTGTTTAGTGCAGTAATTGAGCAACAAGGAAGGTGAAATAGTGTTTTGTTATGATTGGGTTAGAATTACCTAACTTTATAACTAAACTGAATCTCTATTTTCCCTCCTTAATATCATCTGATGTAATCATATGGATATATTGACTATGATAAAATAGGGCTAAGGTAGATTGTTATGATAAAACAATAAAATGCCTTGATGATTTAGGAATAAAATAATTATTTAGGGTATTCAAAGATCCATTAATTTTTGTCATATTTTGGTAATCAAGTTTTAAAATACTCAAAGAAAAGGATGCATATTTTATGCCTTCATATATATGAGTTAGAAGAGAAAACTTGACCTTTAAAGACTGGTCATTTTTGAATGAGTATCAACATGTGTTCCCCAAGGAACTTCTTGGACTTCCTTCTCAACAATTCTTTGAATTTTTTATAGAGGACTTGCTAGGTATAGAACTATAGTCCATGGTACATTATCAAATAACCATAATTGAGTTATTCAAATTCAAATCCTAGATAATTGAGTTGTTATCAAAGAAAATCCAATTAAGTGTATTATCATACAATAGATCATTTATCTTCATAAATAAGAAGGATGAGGCCCTATAACTTTGCATAAACTATTGAATGTGAAATAAGTCCACTATAAAAAATTGAAACCTCCTTCCCTACATAAATGATAAATTTTATCAAAGGAGAAAACCACTATCTTTTCAAAGATACATCTTATATATAGATATGATTAGATTAGAATTAAGGAAGAAGATATTGCTAAGTTAGCTTTTAGAACATGATATAGACATTATGAATTCATAGCAGTTTTATTTATACTTTTTAATGCTCCTATTACATTTATGCATCCTATAAATAGTCTATTTAGGATTATCTTGATAGATTTTATTTTTGTTTTCATTGATAATATTTTGATTTATTCGTGTACTAAGGAATAACATTACAAGCATCTTAGATTAGTGACGCACAAGATGCGAAAACTTCAATTGTATGGAAAATTATTAAAATGCTTTTTTTTTTAAATAAAACATATTATCTTATTCAAAATATTTTAATTGAGGAAATTGTTGTAGATATTGCTAAGGTTAAAGATTTTTTAGAATGGCCAATGCCTAAAAAATGTGCATGAGGTATATATGATTGCTTTTATTAGGACATTTAAATGCTCTCTTTTTGCTATTGTTATGAATGTTGATGCTACTGCATAAATCTACCATGAAATCGGCTTCTAATGTTGCTAGGAATTCAGCCTTGAATGTTGATGTTCATTGGTCTTTGATGCTTTTTTTTTTAAATAAAACATATTATCTTATTCAAAATATTTTAATTAAGGAAATTGTTGTAGATATTGCTAAGGTTAAAGATTTTTTAGAATGGCCAATGCCTAAAAAATGTGCATGAGGTATATATGATTGCTTTTATTAGGACATTTAAATGCTCTCTTTTTGCTATTGTTATGAATGTTGATGCTACTGCATAAATCTACCATGAAATCGGCTTCTAATGTTGCTAGGAATTCAGCCTTGAATGTTGATGTTCATTGGTATTTGATGCTTTTTTTTTTAAATAAAACATATTATCTTATTCAAAATATTTTAATTGAGGAAATTGTTGTAGATATTGCTAAGGTTAAAGATTTTTTAGAATGGCCAATGCCTAAAAAATGTGCATGAGGTATATATGATTGCTTTTATTAGGACATTTAAATGCTCTCTTTTTGCTATTGTTATGAATGTTGATGCTACTGCATAAATCTACCATGAAATCGGCTTCTAATGTTGCTAGGAATTCAGCCTTGAATGTTGATGTTCATTGGTCTTTGATGCTTTTTTTTTTAAATAAAACATATTATCTTATTCAAAATATTTTAATTGAGGAAATTGTTGTAGATATTGCTAAGGTTAAAGATTTTTTAGAATGGCCAATCCCTAAAAAATGTGCATGAGGTATATATGATTGCTTTTATTAGGACATTTAAATGCTCTCTTTTTGTTATTGTTATGAATGTTGATGCTACTGCATAAATCTACCATGAAATCGGCTTCTAATGTTGCTAGGAATTCAGCCTTGAATTTTGATGTTCATTGGTCTTGTTGAAGCGAGTGACAAGTGTCACATCCATTTATTTTAACTCCTATGAAAGAGTGTTACATTCTTGAATGGGTGCTTATGCTTCTTGGTGACAAGTGTTACTTTTCTTCTAACACACCAACCTTCTTCCTTGTAATGCCTTCTTGGTCAAGCTTACAATGGATGGGTGCTCATGTAGAAACGATACGGTTTCCTTATAGGTGATAAGTGTCACCTTCTCTTTGTGCATGATCTTTCTACGTAACGCCTCTTCAACGTATCTTTGCAATACATTTATTATCAATACAACACGACCAACTCCTCCTTTGTTGTATGCATTCAATGGCGTTTGGAGTGAGTTGTTTCCAGCTGGAATGGTGAGAAATACCCTGGAAACTTGGAGTAGCAATTTTGTAGACTTCTAGCAATGCTCTTGTGGATTTTGAGCTACTCCAATGGTGCTCCTCGGATGTACATCCACTTATTTGTACTTTTCTTCTTTTTTGTTATGTACTCTTTTGCCTTTGAATATAATGCTTCTCCTTCCTTGTATTGTGCTTTGTTTTCTTGCAGGTTCGGTTGTCCAAATCATAGATGATATGAGTCTTTTGGAAGATTCTTTTACCTTGCTTGAAGAATGCTTTTACACAACTGCCTTGAACTATTTTTCTCCTTGTGAAGAGTGTGCCCTTTGGACACTGAAGACATGTCCTTATTTCTACGTGGGGCAGATTAGAGTAGTGCAATATAATGTAAATAATTTTGAGAATATAATACCTTTTTGCACCTCTTTTACAATCTCTAGTTTTATGGCAACTTTTGAAGTAGGCAATGGTAGATTTTGGAGTTGTCTTCTTGATTAGAAAACTCTCTCCTTTTCTTGTTAATGAACCCAAGCTTGTAACCACATAGATATAAGCTCTTTTGTAGAAGTAATTTTTGCACTACTTTTTTCTTGTAAATAGCCTTTAGTGCACTTTGAATCTAAGATACCAAGTCTCGATTTGAAGCTTTTATTGTTGATTTTGATGGTGTCTTTCTTCTCCACTCCTTGGAGGAATCTGATATGATTTTTTTGGCTTCTTTGGGCCACAAAATGCTATCGGTTTTGTGCACCAAATAGTGTCTCTATAAACTTTAATAATCTGCTAATTTTGGTGTCCTTAATATTTAACAATCAACAAACATAAACTAACCCTTTTAAGAGTAACTAGTTAGAGATCAACTAGTATAGTGCCAATGGATTAATAATGCACGTTTAATGGTAACAATAATCTCACCTTATTGCTCCTATAAATGAACTCTCAAAATAATTTCAAATGCACTTAATAATCTCTATAACTTTTAAGAGTAATCTGTAATTTACCCTTAATAAATATTATGCAATTTTTCACTACTACAATAAATATTATAGGATATAGTCTTCTTGCTTTCTACATAGCAAATAGGTAGATGATAATTTTATTTCTTTTAAAAATATCCAACTCCTATTTAATGTGCAAATAATCCTTAAAATGAATTATCTCTTTTTGTACTTGAAGACTATAATGCAATCTATCCTTCTGTAACTTTTAATCTAAATATGGTACCTTATTGAAGTTTGATAATAATCCAATTTGACGTTTAATCAATGAAACCTAATTGCACCCAAGTTACTTACCTCTTTAATGGCTTATGAAGTAGATGTATATCTTGGTTTTTTTTATTCACCAAGTTGTTGCCTTGTAATGGTTGAATCCACAGCTTCTTGTTGGTTATCCAAAATAGCTTCCTACTTCACCAAACTATAGCCTTGAACTTTCTATCTTGAGCCTTGGATTTTGTGGTTTGATCCTTCTAGTAATATTTGATTTTCTATTGGAGATTAAGAGAACTCCTTTCTCTAAATTGTGCCTTATTGCTATGAGAGGTAATCTCCAAAATATCCTAGATTTGATAGGCTTCTTATGTCTGAATCCTCTTTCAAACTTCTTATCAAATTCTAACTTCAAATAAGATCTTCTTCTTCTCAAGATTCTAAATTTTTTTAGGTCTTCACTGGATTCTTCTTCTAGGATTTGGAACTCCTTGTCAAATTATTCTTCTCTTGGGCTTGTTATCATATGGTGATAATTGTCCCAAGTTAATCACTATCAGAAACTTCTCCTTGGTAGTGGATTTCTCCAATGAGTACTCCTAGGAACTCTTTTGATGATTCTTCTGCAAGCTATGCAATAAGGCTCTCTAGGCCTTCTCCTTTTCTTCCTAAAACCTCTCCAAGGTCTTCTATCTTGTAGCTTCTTTAGTCTTCCAACTGAGACCTTTTCTTCAACCTTCTGCTTTTAGAAGTGTTGGTGATGAGATCTTCTTCTTGGATCTCTAATTTTTCTACTTATGGATTGTACATGACTCTCCTAGTCCTTCTCTTTCTTCCAAGAATGGAAGTTCTTCAATAATATATTCTCTTGATCTCTTCAGCTCCTTCTTGAAAGAAATCTTTAATCAGTAATGGAGATCACCAATCTCCTATTTCTTGGACTCTTCTCTGGAGTATTTTTCAAGAACTCCTTTCTGGAGTTTTCTTCTGAATCAAGAATTTATCATCTGAATCAGAAAATCTTCTCTAAAGTAATCTTCAAGAACTCTTCTTTAGAGTATTCTTTTGAATTAGGAATTTATCTTCTAAATTAGGAATTATTTTCTAAAGTATTCTTTAAGAACTCTTCTTTGGAGTATTCTTCTAAATCGGGAATTTATCTTTTGAATCAGGAATTCTTTTTTGAAGTATTCTTCATAATTAAGGCTTCTACAACCTTCTTCTTGATCAAGGATTCTATGACCTTTTTTGCTTCTACACTATGCAGGTATTGATCTTAAATGGAGATCACCAATCTTCTATCTCCTTTCTTTGACTCAACTTTTGGAGTATCTTCTTCCTTGAGTCTTCTATAAGACTATTGTGGCCTTTTCTTTACTTCTACAATTTGTAGGATTGCAACTCTTGTAATGGGACCTTTCTCGAGGTCTTTGAAATATTTAGTTTTCTTCCTTATTGCTGCAAGTGCAGGAATAATTCTAAGAAGATATTCTTCCTAAATATCTTGTAGGAAGATTTTCAACCTTTTGTTGAATCTCCTTTTCCTGCAACAAGTTGTTAGAAACTAGAATTGAAGAATTTGTAATTATGGAGATAATAATCTTCACTAGTTGATTTTTCAATCTAGTGGCTTGAATGTTGAGTCCTAGTCTTCATGAGTTTTTCCTGCAACTCTATGGAAAGACTCTATCCAAATATAATCTTAGAATTTATACAATGGAGATTTATTTTAGTCCTCACTTGTGACTCTCCCTATTCCTGTTGACCTACTGGATTTCTCTTATGATGACTTTTGTAAGTGGTGGTGCACACTGGCGAGTCTGGTTTACAAAAGCATAAAGAGGAACTGTGATAGATGTAGATACTCCTATCTCGATTCATCATGGATTTGATACCATTGTTATCTTTTGAGGATATATACAGTGGAAGAAATCTAACACAGGTCTTAATGAGATGCAATAAATATGAAAGCAAGGGAGTCTGCAATATGATTGAAATATACTATAAATACAAATGATGAAAATACAATGTAGTGTGGAGAAAATGGTTACTCCATAAATGTGAGCTAAATAGCTACATTGTGCTCCATGCATAAGCACTACTACCATCTACTACATTGCACTTGACAAGAATTTGATATTGACTTGATATCTGATCTACCACTATGAGGCCCTTTATATAGGAAGATAGATTCCTTGGCCAAAACTCTACCTAGATGTACAAGGGGACACCTTGCACATTACCACTTGTGCATTTATTATATTGCTTAAAGTAACTAGCTAACTTCCCCCTAAAGTAATCTCCTACTCTAACTATGTACCAAAGGTGGTACATTTGCATGACCCAAATGATGTAATATACTCTAACTATAGCAAAAAGTAGGTAGTTAGCTAAGTATGGGAGGTTGTAATTTGTTTATTAGACTAGTGATCCTTTGATAAACCCTTGATTCATTGATAAATTTATAATTCATCAACAAGAAGGCTAACTCATTAGCCATCTAGTGAAGCAAATATCAAGCAAGAAATTTAAGGATCATGAAAATGATATTTTATCTTTTAAATTTAAATATAAAAGTGGATCAAAGTTATTTAGTGAAAAAAGAGGGTAAAACATGTACTAAATAGGACCCATTCACTCATTTGTAATAATGTTTTTCCATTTTAAAAAAATTAGAGCTACAATTTATGATAATAATTTAATATTTTAATCACTAATGGAAAACTTTGCATAGTGCTTGCATGTTTATTGTGTCCTTTAACCTTTTAGTGCATGACTAAATGGTTTTTGTGGCTCTTTCCATCAATTTATGTTACACTGGAGTTTGATTGCATTGATATTATTTGGTTTCCTTAACGTGTGTTAGCAATTTAACCCTATTCTCATAAGATCTAGCAATATATCAATATATAATATTCACACAATTACATATATTCAATAAAAAACTTATTAAATAATATTATTGATGAATATATCAACACAAGCAATGCAAATACAATGTATTGCAAAGCTTGTTCTCCATTTAAATTACAATGCTTTGTCTTCAATATATACAACTTGGACAAGAGACTCTTCACATTCACAAAACTCTTGACCTTTCTACTTACACTAACTCTTCATCTCCTCAAACACACGAGAGATATAACTCTTCATATTTCTCATAAGAGAAATATATTTTATTGAATCCACATAATAACAAACCTATAATTATTACACACTAAAATACAAACATTTACATAACTCTACACATGTTAAATATTTACATGACACCTCCTTTAGTGTGACAACCCACCAAAACCAACCCAAGGGAGAGAGATTTTTTTTGTTTTCACAAGTAATGGTTCATAAAGAAGTCCTAATATTTTTCAACATTATAAGGTAATAATCATATTTTGAGTTCATTTTTGATACAAACGACACTCAAGTGGACATGAGTTGCCAATATCCTATACTTATGGGGTTCCCTTCTCTAAACCTCACCATTTAGGAAAGATACCAATAGTGGTCTTTCCACTTTTCTTATACCCTCATCATTATAGGACAACTTGACCACAGTATAGGGATTATCCTTTAAGGCCCATGAAACTTAAAGGGGGATGCATTTTCCCTAATACTATACAATTCTATCTATGTAGGATTATTCTATCATAATGTCTTAGTGCTTAGTTACCACACCTAAACATAATCAAATACATCATAACACTAGCCAAATATTAAATACTTTTTACGAAGCTGCTAAAGGAAATCTAGAGAGATCTAGAGCTAGAGGAATTCTTAGGGATCACCTAGGAAATTCTATTTTTACCTTTTTTGAAGCCTTGGGGGACCAATTGAATCATATGGTGGAAGCTAGAGCACTATGGAGGGGTTTACAATTCATGAAACAATTCCTAGGAAAATTTATCATTGAGGGGGATTCATTAAACATTATCAACTACTTAAAAAATTCCAAACCACCAGCATGGAAAGTTAGAAGTCTAATTGAGGATGCTCGAAGTCTAATACTACTCCAACATCAAGTTATAATTCAACACATCTACAGGGAAGCTAATGGCATCGTAGATAAACTAGCCAACATTGGTGTGTCTGGCCTTGGGATGCTGACCTAGACTGATACTCTTCCACGTGAAGTGAATGAAATCACCAGGTTGGAAAAATTTCAAATGCAGCAAAATGCACAATTTCCATAATTGGATGCACATGAATTCAAAAAGGTGGCATTCTATAAGCCTTAATGCCTCATGTGATTTGTATTTTTCCATGATCACCTTTTTCACACTAACCCTTTCCATGATAACCTTTGCCTTCCCAAGGCATTTTTCTCTTCGAAGTAATAAAATGGAATGGATTTTTTCGCATATTCCCCTTGCATTTTGCTTAATCCTCGTACTAGACACTTGTGTCACCATATCATTCCCTTGTGTTTATATCTAGGTTTTGTTTCCAACCATGACTTGGGGTTGTTATTCCACCTCTTTCCATGATAGCAGGATTTTGTCCACATATGCTCCATTTTCTTTAGCCCATGGTCATATTTTGATCCCTGCCACAATTTCTTAGTCCCTATGTATGCTTCCATTATTTTCCAGTTCTGCTTCCCAATACATTGCATTTTTACTTGGGCTTGTTCTCTCTCTAAATTTGGCAACCTCTTCTTTCTGATTCATCAACCTTTTCAAGTCTAGGCTCACCTTTCTGTTCTTGTGGGAAATTGCTTCCATTGGAAACTCATTCAGTTCAAATAATGTCATACTCTGGCTTGTCTTTCTTGACATGTGGTCTTCCCAAGATCTGAGCATATCATGAGTGGAACGGTGATGAGATTCCAAAAATATCCAAGTTTTCCTTCACCTTTCTTAAGCTTTGATCAGGATGCTCCTTCAAATTCCCCTGCTCATCTTCATCTTCCTTGTATTTTTTTAGAGAGTTTCTGATATTTAGCCTCAAGTGCTGAAATGATGAGTTTCATTGAGCCTAAGACCCTTTTCTTGGAGCCAGTTGTGGAAGCTATCCTTTATGACAGGGGACTGTTGCCATTTCTCAAGTTTTTCTTCGATACGGATTGGGACATTAACATGGCCTTCACTTCTTCCTGGGATAAGGGGATGGTCATCATCCATGATGTCAAATTTTAGGTGGATATTGGCATCTTGGTAGAACTCATTGGGCAACCAACTGTGGGACGCACGATAAGAAGAGATAAACATAACTAGGAGGTTGAATTGGGCCAGTTCAAACCGAATTCACCATTGAGGAGAACCATAAAGCAAGGAATATTTTGTAATGATCTTCCCACTCCATGGAATAAAGTCACAAAATTCATTATGGAATACATTACGATGGATGATCCCAATTCTCAACTTCATAGTTTTCACATCTCCTTTGTCAACCACTTCAGGGAATCCAAGCCCCTCAATATTCCTGAGTTCCTTTTTCTGTCAATGGACTACACCATTACCTCAACTTATACCAAGAAAGAATAAGCTTGGCATTCTCACCAAGGCCTTTTCAAGGTGTTGTATGTTTTTTTGCTATAAAATTTTCCTAAGGGAAATGTTGTGAATCAGGATATGCAAGCAAACAATACTGAGGATGACATTTCCTCAACTCCAACTTCTATGGTTCATGGATCCAAGAGGAAGAGGTTGGAGAACAAGTGTCAACGTCCTAATCTAGCAATGAAGAGGGTCAATTTGGAGGTTACTCCCATGAGGAGTTACCAACATATCAAAAACAAAAAGCTTCAGCATCTTGGGAAGCCTAAGGAAACTAAGGAAACTGATGACGATTCCAATGACCCGGTGGAGAAGTTCCTACAGAAGTACGTAATCAAGACTATTTCAGCTATAATTGCTCATTTGGAAACTGCCCATGCTACTATTGGAGGAGCCATTTTATAGCTGAAATAGCATAGGAATGCTCTTAGCCTCATGTTCTATTGTGACAGCTTTGATGAAGATACTCCCGTAAAATCCATCGATGTTGCTAATCCTAAAGATAAGGAGGATGAAGTTGTGGAGATTGCTAAGGATATCTTTAAGGATTCTCCTAAGGATGACGTCAAGGAAGTGAAGGAAGTGAAGAAAGAGGATGTTGTTGAGCCCACTACTGCCTGAGTGGCTTCTTTGTTGTTGTTTTTATCCCTTTGGGGTTTCTTCCTTTTTGGTTCTTAACTATTTTTGTTTTCCTCTGCTAAAGCTGGTCCTCAAGGATGCTATTTTTGTGAATTATGCATCCTTTTCTATCCTAATGTTATAAGGCATTAGGGAACCTTTCAAATTTTCTATTTAATGAAATAATTTAACTTAACAAAAAAAATGGATTAAATACTTTTGAAGAAATAATAACATTTAGCATTTTCATATTTATAATGAGAAATACACTTCATCAAAGCAATATAATCAAAATTCATACATTGGACATATTCTTCATTTGTATATAACCAATTTATTCCAAAACTTACATAAATAATAACAAAATTTGATCCTCTATTTAAGAACACTAAATACATAAAATTCATTGCCTCATCCTAGAATATTACATTTCAATATTAAAGGGAATAATAAACATTCCCCTTTCCTTCAAGGTCTCCACTTTTTGAGACTTCATCAATGAACTCGAAGTAATTAGGGGTAAGGATAACTCTTATGAATTCATATGCAATCTTAACCATACACTATGCAAGAAACCCATAATACTATAAAATATACATCAACCAAGCCAACTTAAGAAATAACCATGCAAAACTTTGAAAGAATCGCATACTTCTTCTAATTAAGCCTCATCCATGTATTAAGCATACAATAACTATACAAGAAGTTCCATGCAAAACTTTGGAAGAATCTCATACTTATTCCAATTAAGCTTCATCCATGCATTAAGCATATAATAATTATGCCATAAATTCCATGCAAAACTTGGAAGAATCCTATACTTCTTTCAATTAAGCCTCATCCATGCATTAAGCAATTACCAAGAATTCTTCTACTATATAATCAAATATAAATCCTAATAATTTATATTTATTTTTATTTTATTTTTTTTAATTTAAAAGCAACTATAACTTTTGCTATTAAATCAAAAGTAACCCTCTTTTATTTCCAATAAAGAGCAATAATCTTTATTTCTTTAAAATGCTCCAAAAATAATAACTCATCAAAAAGAAACACCTATCCATAAATTGATTAATAATAAAACCTTTAGTCAACATTACTAAAGCAATATAGAAAACAACAAATAATTTCTTTCTAAAATTTAATTCAATTATATATTGCTATTTCAAACCATTTATACAAAGGTTCACTACACTAAAACATAATATCATCTTATTTGAGGTTCGATCCTCCATAACATTCTATATCTTAATGTTGGAACAAGCACCATAAAAAGGAGCATACAACACCATATAAAAATAAAGCTTATGAACACTCAAACCTCAACAACAACATAAACAAGTAGAGGCTTACCAAAACATTAAAACAACCTTATGAAGATACCTAGGCTTCTAAACATCGAACCACAAAGCTAACTACTACAACCTACGGTGGCGACAGAGGGTACTAACCTAAAGTCCAACCTCCTGAACTTAGAGCGGTAATAACAACAAAGCTAGCTCAACCAAGACTACGGATATAGGTCTACTCAATCATAGAATAAAAGGATGACTACTACGCCCAATAGAACATCCAAAAAACTAGGATAAATTATAGGCACACTAATGTTCTCTAAACTTAGAACCTAAAACAACCAATCGCTTGTACAACCGCTCAACAAAGGAGACATCTAGGACAACTAAAAACTAAGCTTGATTATCTAACAAAGCAACTATAATCTAACCTTGTTACAATAAGCAACTAACATATGAAGGGATTAAGCTCTCTAAAATACAAATCAAACTTACACAACTTTCTCTACAACAAAACTTCAAGTAGGCTTGGGAGCTAAATAACAAAATAAGCAAACATAATACAAAACTTTGAAATGTCTCAACTAGTTACCAACCTCGTTGTCATGTAGATGTTCTTTGAAATCTCCTACATGGAAATATCCTAGTAGAGCCTTCTCGATCTTCTTTCTCCATTCACAAGTCATGCCCACTTTGCAACCAAGCCAACATAATATCTATTGGAAATATTGAGTTGGTATTGGTTGTCATTGATATCAAAGGTATTTGTCAAAGGTTGAGCTTGGTAAGACAAAAAATATTATTCTAAGGTTGGATAAGTTTTCAAGACAAGGCATCTCTCAAAAGCAAGGAAAATGGTTTCAACAAATAAATATTATAATATTTAATCACAAGAATAAATTATTTTAATATAAAAGTGGTTTCATAAAATGGAAATAATTCTTTAAAAGTGCCAACCTCCCATCGAAGATTTTGGAAATGGTTTTATAAAGTTATATTTTGAATTTGAAGTTGATAGGGCACCAAAAAGGAAGTGAATTTTTATGGCTTCAAAGGCCCAAGTCTATCATGTGTCGACGTCTTTAATATGGAAAGCAAAAATTTTAAAAGGGGGTAAAATTATTTGTGACTGTGCCTTTTTTATGAGTGAGTGAATGCCTATGTCTGCATGAATTATTGTCATCGAAAGAAGATAACGTTGTCGAGTTGAAGTGAGTTGAACGTCGTTCATTCCATTTTGTGAGAAGTAATTCGAGCATCATTCATTCCAATTCATGAAGGTAGAGTGAAGTGAGTTGAATGTCGTTCATCCCAGTTCATGAGGATAGAGAGAAGTAATTTGAGCTCCATTCATTCCAGTTCGTGAGGGTAGAGTGAAGTAAGGATAGCATCATTCGTTCCATTTGTGAAGATAGAAGTAGATAAGGTAGAGAGGACAGTGCATGAAATTCTAGATAGAGGCAGAGGTTTAAAGAGGAGGTAATGCATTAGACATTCCAGTTGGGCAGCTAGCCTAGCTGGCTGGAAAACTCTGTGTAGGATGCTAGCAAAAGAGAGGTTTCAGGTTCGAGTCACGGTGGTAGTGTTTTGATGTTCATTTGGGTAGAAGATAAAAGGAATAAAAAAAAGTTTGAATGCCTTCATGTCCAACGGGTGGTCTAGCCTAGCTAGCACTCTAGCTCATGCTAGAGCATGGGCTACATGAGGTTTCATGTTCGACTCTCTTTGGTGGATGAAGTGTCAAGGTCATTAAATTGTGTTTTCATGTGAAATTAAATATAGGGAGTTAGAAGGTTTACCTTGAGGAATTAATGTGAGTTGACATTTTTAGAATTAAAAAGTTTTCTTATAAGTTGATTTTAGAAATTATAAAGGTAGAATTGAAAGTATTAAGGGATTATTGTTGTGTTTTCTAAAGAATCATTTAGTAAGAAATAAAAGGAGTAATAAGGTTAAAAGTATTTTTCACTTAGGGTTTTGTTGTTTAGAAGGTACATTGTGGTATTGAAATCATTTGTGGCTTTTACAAGTAGGAGTTATAAGGTGTTTGTGTTTTAATTATTGTGGGTATTTTTGCATGGTGAAAGAAAGTTTGAAGGGTTTTGTTTTTTGATTAAAAAGCCTTTTTTTGAGAAATCAAAAGGAGTTGTAAAGTATTATCTTTGTGCACATTTTTGAAGAGAAGTTTTTCATGTGGATGATTGAAAAAGTGTTATGCTAACTAACCCTTGAAAGTGGCTTAAGAAAGATAGAATATTTTGAGACAGGTTTTGAGGGCACATCTTCATCAAAGCAAGTTAAGAGGTATGGTGATATCATTCCTTATTTAAGGTGTTTGGTTGAGAAAATATTTCTAAATCATAATGTGGAGAAATAAGGATTATATATGTGCATTATTAGAAATATTTGAGCTAGGGTTTGTGAAACAAAATGTGCATCCATGTTGAAAGAAATTAGAAACACTTGTGCTAGAGTTTGTGAATAAGTTGTGCTTCATTGTTGAATGAGATTGAAAACACATGTGCTAGGGTTTGTAAACAAATTATGCTTCATTGTTTGAATGAATTTATGAATATTTTGGGTATTGGTTTGAGTGACATTGAATGTGAATGAGAAAGTGTTAGAAACTAGTTTGGTGGGCTTGAGTGATATTTTGAAAAAAAAATATTGTGAAATTGTATTGCATATCATTTTCTATGTGTTCTTGAACAAGAATTCTGGGTAGAATATGTCTAAAGTATTATGATAAAAGCATGTGTTATGAGCAATTTTGAGCAAGTGTTATGAGCATTTTTGAGCATGTGTTAGGGCAGAGTTAAGTAGAGACAGTGAGTAGATTAGTGCAGGATTGTGAGTTGTTTTGAGCAGACCTTTTGAGAAGGCTTGTGAGTAGTTCTAAGCAGGGTGTGTGAGCAGATTTGAGGCAAACTTATGCAGGATTTTTGAGCAGATTTAAGGCAGAATTATGAGTAGATTCAAGATAGATTTGAGATATATTTGTGCATGTAATGTGTGCATAATTGGGGTAGAGTTGAGACAAATTTGTGTATGTAATGTGTGTATATTTGAGATAGAATTGAAGTAGATTTATGCATGTAATATGTGCATATTTAGGATAGATTTGAGATAGATTTGTGCATGTAATGTGTGTAGATTTGGGATAAAGTTGAGATAGATTTGTGCATGTAATGTGTGCAGATTTGAGGTAGAGTTGAAAGCTTATTTGTGAGCAGACCTGAGTAAGCATCATGAGTAGGCTTGGAGTAGAGTCAAAGCAAATGTGTGTACTAGCTTTGAAGGTAACCAAAGTAGAGAGGAAAAGTGTCTCTTGTGGATAGAGTTCCATGAATTAGAGCAAAGGAGAGGTGTCTCCTATGGATAGAGTTCCACAAACCAGACCAGTAAGGAGATAGAGTTCTCCTATGGATAGAGTTCCATGAACAAGAGCAAGGGAGAGGTGTCTCTAGTGGATAGAGTTCCACAAACTAGACCAGTAAGGAGATAGAGTTCTCTTATGGATAGATTTCCATGAACTAGAGCAAGGGAGAGGTGTCTCCTATGGATAGAGTTCCACGAACCAGACCAGTAAGGAGATAGATTTCTCTTGTGGATAGAATTCCATGAAATAGAGAAGATAGAAGTGTCTCCTGTGGATAGAATTCCATGAAATAGAGCAGAGAGAAGTGTCTCCTGTGGATATATTTCCATGAATCAAAGCAAGGGAGAGGTGTATCTTGTGGATAAAGTTCCATGAACTAGACCAACAAGGGGATAGAGTTCTCATGGATAGATTTCCATGAACCAGAGTTAAGGGGATAGAGTTCTCTTATGGATAGAGGTTCACAAACTTGAGCATAGGGGATTGAGATCTCCTTTGGATAGAGGTCCATAAATATTGTAATAGGGAATTGGTTCCTAAAATATTTATTAAGAAAATTTATAAGAAATATTTTCTCCATGGACATAACCCACATTGGGTGAACCACGTTAAATCTATGTCTCTCATGTGTGTGATGATTTTTTACATTGCCTTGTTACTTCTATTGATGAGATTGGTTAATACTGCTATGAAAAGATATTGTAATTGATAACATTGGATAATATTGTTTAGGAAAGAAAAGTAAAAGCTTATCTTATATTGTTCACCCCCCTCTTAGTATAAGCTTGTGTTCTTCAATTGGTATCAGAGTGGGTTCCTTCGAAAAGTCTAATAGATTGAAAGAAGATCTTACAAGAACATATATGGCTTCTCATAATGGATCTTCAACAAATAAGGCTCCAATATTTTATGGGAATAATTATGTTTTTTGGAGTATGAGGATGAAGACTTATTTTATGGTAAAAGGATATGAAACATAGCAATCTTTTGAGGATGGGTTCACACCTATAGCTACACCTCCCATAGATAAGGATGGCGAGCAACTATATGTAAATAATGCCAAGGATATGAATGGAATCCTAAGTGGATTACGTGAATCAAATTTTGTGAAAGTTATGCTCTGTAAATCAGCAAAATAAATATGGGATAAATTGAAGCAAACATATGAAGGAGATAGCAAGGTTAAGTTGGAAAAACTTCAAACTCATAGGAGGAGGTTTGAGGAATTAAATATAAAATATAGGGAATATATTGGTATGTACTTACTCCGTGTTGATGAAATTGTTAATACTATGCGAGGACTTGGATCAAAAATTGAGGACTCTAATGTTGCTCAGAAAGTATTAAGGTCACTCCCCATGATTTATGATGCAAAGGTTTCAACAATAGAAGAGATGAAGGATATCAATAGGTTGAAAATGGGTGAGTTACATGGAATTCTTACAGCTTATGAAATGACGATGAAAAAAGATCAAAATTCCAAGAGAGAGGCAACATTCAAAGTTTCAAAGAAGATGAAGAAGAGGAGCTAGGAGCGATGGCGAGTGAAACCCCAAAGTTTGAATATTTTTCAAGTAGGAAATAGGGAATCTACAGTATGAGAGTAGGGAATAGAATGAGCATGTATGGAAGTGGGACTAAGAATGGAATGGGTGGATAGGAAGATGGGAACGGGGCCCCAGGCAAGACTAACTCTATGATTTTGGAAGATGGAATTAATGTTTTTAGGGGGAAAGAACCCCCAAACAAAATAGCTACAAAAATAAGAAATTCTAAGCAGTCTCATTTGTAGAAATAGTCATGTAAAGGCCTAAACCCTCCTCAACTACATCATGCACATTTATTCCTAATGGATGTGATGTAATCCTACTGGAAGAAGTCATGGCTAGGTACATCTCCTTAGATTCCTTTTCCCTAGTCGAGAAATTTGTGGGGGGAAGACCTGATATGGAAGCTATCAAGCGATGAGTGATTGTGAAATGGAAAACCAGGGGCTATCTAGAACTTATTGCTATGTTAAGAGGCTTCTTCATGATTCGACTCAATACTCAAGAGGACGTGGACTGCATTCTATCTAGTGGCCCCTGGTTCTTTGGGAGAAGGAGCCTATTCCTCCACAAGTGGGGCATGGATTTTGATCCAAAAACCCAGAGCATCAACTTTGCTCCCATCTGGGTCTGACTTCCAAATTTACCCTCTCACTTTTGGCATGAGGATGTTCTACAAGGGATTGCTCGACACGATTGGGGAGCTTGTCACTATTGATCCTGCTACGCGTGCTCGATCAAGGATGACATAGGCCCGTATCTATGTTAATGTAAATTTGGAGTCCCAACTTTCGACCCATGTGAACTTGATTTATGGGTCATACCATAGATCCCAAGTGGTAGAGTATGAGAACAAACCCTCCTTTTGCACTGAGTGCCACACCCAGGGGTACCTTCAAAACCAGTGTCCAAAGCTAAGCTTCATCAAAATGATTACTAGGAGATGCAACGCCCACCTAAAGGAGAGGTATAGAGAATGAGGGCTAAAGCGGGTCTGCATTATGAGCCCAAAGGCAAGCAACCTGCTCCCCCATATCCAAATGGTGACAAGAATAAGGCAAGTTCCCTTTTTACTTTTTCTAACAGGTTTAGTTTATTCAACAATTTAAATCTCAATGCAAATGATGATAATGAGGAGATTCCTGGAGAGGAATACCCTAGCTCAAATCACCTTGAACTTTCCCCTGTGAAGGCAAACCCTCCCCTGCAACCTCCTCACCCATCCTTCGATCCGCATCCTAAATCCCCATCGGCCATGGTGTATGTTCACCAGCCCCCACCATCCAATCCCCCACTGCCACCATCTAATCCCCCACCCATATCTCCCCCATCCTCCAAAAATTTTGGGCCTTCTCATCCCCCACCCGATCCCCATGGTGTCGAGGTTGATAGCCTTGAGCTGTCTCCTGAGTCTCCTGAAGCCTGGAGTCCTAAATAGACCAGAAGTTTTAAAAAATCCCTAATTGATGTTGGAAGTGACAAAAAGAAGGGCATATCCTCTACTACGGAGCAAAGAAATAGAGATATAGCAGAAGACATAGCCAACGACACCCAAAGAACTCTCTTTCAAGAACTGGGAATTTCCAACAGAGAAGAATCAAAGAGATCCAAACCTCCTACGCAACAAGGCAAAGGAGGCAGAAAACCCTCCAAGAGTTCCAAATGAGAATCCTCTCCTAGAATGCGAGAGGGTTAAATGGAGCAACAAAATAGAGACTAGTTGCTTCGATGCGAAAGGAATCAAATCCTACAATATTTATAATGCAAGAGACCAAATTAGGCATGTAGTCCTCACCTAAAGTTGCCAAAATCATATGGAGAAAATATGAATTTTCCTTTAGCCCTACCTCTGGAACATCTGGTGGACTCCTTTGCCTTTGGGATCCAACCAAGGTGGAAGGAAGAGTGATTTCCAGCGAAGGGTGAATTTCCAATATTTTTTTCATGATTCAATTTCAAAGCATTCTTGGGTGTTGACGAACGTATATGCCCTGAATATTCCTCAGGATAGACTGAACCTCTGGAATACCCTCACTCAGATGTGAGATGCTTTCATAAATATCCCTTGGATCCTTGTTGGAGACTTTAATGCTCCGCTATATCCTTCTGAGAAAAAAGGAGGGAAAGAGATTACTCCCAGGATCATGAGGGACTTCAGAAATTTTGTGGATGCAAATGAGCTAATGGATGTTCAGCTAAGGGGATCCTAGTTTACCTAGAGTAACAGAAGGGTAGGGTGTGATCTCATTCAGGAAAGGCTTGACCGGTTTTTTCTTTCTCAGGATGCTTTACTTCTATTTGGAGATGCCAGTTTGCAAGCCCTACCAAATATTGGGTCTGATCATAGTCCCCTAATTTTTAAAACTGCCAATAGACCACCTTTCAAAACTCCTTTCCATTTTGAGGCAATGTGGACTCAGCACCCTGACTTAAAAGCATGCATTGTTGAGTGGTGGGGAGAGAGTTTCCCAGGATCTTTCACTAACCAAGTTACTTAGAAGTTGCAGTCTATAAAAGCCAAACTGAAGGTATGGAATAAAGAAATTTTTGGAAATATCTTTGAAAACAAGAACATCAGGGACAGACTCCAAATAATTGAAAATAACTTTTAGCAGGGTCAAGGGGATGCCAGCCTGAGAGTTGATTAAAAAACTTCTTCTATTAGAATTCCATAACACATTGAAGAAGGAAGAGATGTTCTAGCATCAAAAATTGAGGCACTTGTGGTTGAAAGAAGGAGATTCTAACTTGAAGTTTTTCCACATTTCAATGCTCAAGCATAGAGGAGCAAACAGGATCAAGGGTCTAATCAAAAATGATGGCACCTTCACTTCCAATATTCATGAAATCCATGACGAAGTTGTCCTTCACTTTGAGTCCCTCTTAGGTTCCTGCCCTCCTCATTCTATCCGAGCCATGGAATCCCTCCTCATGCACATTCCCATAATCATCACTGATAACATGAATGTCAATCTGTTAAAACCTTTAAGTTCTAAGGAGATCCACTAGGCCCTCTTTTCCATGCAACCTGACAAAGCCCCAGGCCCCGATGGATTCTCCCCAAGGTTCTTCCAAACCTTTTGGGAAATCATCGACCCTGACCTTTGTCAAGCCATCAAAGAAATGCAGAGGTCCAGAGTCATTCCTAGGGATGTTAATTCTACTTTTCTTGCCCTCATCCCAAAAGGCCCCAACTCCAAAGCCCTATCTTATTATCATCCCATAAGCCTTTGTAATGTTGTCTACAAAATCTTAACAAAAGCTATGGCCAATAGATTAAAAGGCATTCTCCCATCCTTGATTGACCCCTACCAAGGAAGCTCCGTTAAAGGTAGAAATATTGTGGATGGGGTCATAACCATTCATGAACTTATTCACTCAGCCCACAACTCCAAAAAGTTTGCTTTATTTTTAAAACTTGACATGAATAAGGCTTTTGATAGAGTGGATAGGGAGTTTCTATCCAAAGTTCTCCAAAAGTTTGGTTTCCATGATGATTGGGTATATTTGATCATGCAATGCATCTCAACCTCTTGGTTTTTTGTGCTAGTGAATGGATCTGTTATAGGGTACTTCCCAAGTACCAGAGGACTGAGACAAGGGGACCCCTTATCCCCCATCCTCTTCATAATTCTAGCTGAGAGCCTTGGGAGAGCCATAAAAGCTGCCTATTCCATGGGTTTGATTTCTGGAATCAAAGCTGCATCCAATCTCCAACCTTCAACTCACCAACATTTTGTGTATGATACTCTGTTGGCAACTTCAGCTTCAATTTCGGAGGTAAGAGTCATAAAATATATCCTCAACCTCTATGAAGAAGCAGCGGGGCAAAAAATCAATTTCACTAAGAGCAAGATTTATTTCATTAATACCCTAGTGCCCCGCCAAGTCAAAATTACAAACATTCTGGGATGTTCTATTGCAGCCCTCCCAGCATCATATCTAGGCCTCCCAATGTTTCAGGGGAATCCTGCCAAGATGATGTGGAATAATGTTATTGAGAGGTTTCATAAGAAACTTGCAGGGTGGAAAGGTGTCCTTCTCTCTCAAGCGGGTAAAGCTACTCTTGTCATGTCAGTTTTACAAAGCATACCTGTTTATTTTTTATCAGTGTTTAAAATCCTTGTAGTAGTTGGGACCATGATTGAACAAATCCAAAAATGTTTCCTATGGGCTGGAGCTGACAATCAAAAAAAATTCCACCTAGTGGCTTGGGATAAAGTATGCTCTCCAAAATAAAAGGGTGGGCTTGGCTTTTGAAGAATCAACAAAATGAATCATGCACTCTTAGCTAAGCAAGCTTAGAAAGTTTTCACTAACAAAAATTTGGAATGGATTTCAATTATTAAAAGAAAATATTTGTAGCATCACTCCTTTAGAGATGAAGAAGCCCCTCAAATAGGGTCTCACTTTTGGCACTCAATCATCCAAACCAGACCCCTACTTCAAATAGAAATAAAATGGTAGCTCGAATATGGGAAAACCATAAATTTTTAGCATAACCCATGGTCTAGGAATGAGCCTCTTATCAATGACCTAGAAATCACTACTCTCAAACCCCTAACTGATCATAGGTTTGGCCCGAAAGTTGCTGACTTCATTGTGCAAGATCAGGGATGCCCTAAGTGGAAGCAACTTCATTTTAGCACAAACGATGCAAATATAGACAGAGTTGTCATCTCATTGCAGGCAATTCTCAGATCAAGCTTCATCCCTATGGCCCAAGAAAAAGACAAACCCTTCTAGAAATATTGTGATGATGGTTCTTTTTCGGTCAAGTCTGCCTTCCTCCTGCTTGAATCCCCTCAGGACCTACAACATAATCAGCTTGCCCTAGTTGTTGTTAAGAGAATTTGGCTCAAACATCTCATTTTGAAAGTCGCTCACTTCTCATGGTTAGCTTTCCAAAATAGAATTCTCACTACAAAAAACCTCATCAAGAGGGGTGTCATAGTGCCTAACAGATGTTATATGTGCTTACAGGCTTGGGAATCCACTCAACACCTATTGATCGAGTGTCCCTTTTCCTATAGTGCTTTCTCCATTCTGTTGAATATGTTTCAGGTCAAGTGGGTCTGGCCCCATTCAATTGTTGATCTTTTTACCTAGTGGCCCCAAGTGTTTCGTAATCCCAGACTCAAGTTCTTGTGGGAAGCTTTGCTACATCATACCCTGTGGCAAATTTGGCTTGAGCGCAATAGCAAAATCTTCAATGACTGTTCAAGGGATCCAGAAGCGGTGGCCAATAAAGCTTTATGCTTTGCCATTGAGAATGTAAATTTGGTCCCCTTTCCACAAACCCTAGCCTTTGGGTTGGAAGCCCACCTGTTCAAATCCCTTAGCATCCCTTCTGAGTGCACCAGACCCCCTATTCATACCAACTACAGGGCCACCGCCAAGTGGACCCCTCCCCCTCTAGGGTGGCTCAAGGTAAATTTTGATGGATCATCTAAAGGCAATCCTGGATATGTCGATGTTGGAGGGGTCATTCGAGATCATGAGGGCAATATCATCAGAGCATTCATTGAAAACCTGGGAGTTCAATCCAACAATTATGTCGAAGCTCGTGCCCTCTGGAGGAGTCTTGAGCTCAATAAAGGACTAACTAACCCAATGATATTTGAAGGGGATTCCCTTAATGTGGTTAACCATGTCAAGAATAACTCCAAGGCTGGGTGGAATATTCAAAACATTATACAGGAAAGCCAATCCATTCTTAGGCAGCTTTTGCTCAGCATAGTTCAACATGTTTTTAGAGAGGCCAATGTGGTTGCAAATTTTTTGGCTAATAGGGTAGCCAATCAAAATGATTTCATCATATGGGAAGACTCATTCCCTCAAGACATCATCGTCACTGCTAAAAATGATGTTGAGCACAATGTCAAATGATAGCAAGTGTCATTTCAAAGGTGTTTTTCTCAACACCATGGGTGTTTCCATTAACACCACGGTTATTTGTTCCCCTTCCCATTTAATCATTACCTCTCAAAATTTTGATGGTATCTCTTTCCAAGAGGTTCATAACCCCTCTGTTGAAGTGCCTCTGTAGTATTCTACCCCTTCTGATGGCCTCTTGAAAGTTGCAATCCAAATCAGACCAGCATCAAAGATGAGGAAAGTCCACCGTGCAAGCCCAAGGATTCAACCCCAGTGGAGTCCCATGCTACTAAAGCCAGATGCAGATCCTTGAGGAGCAAAAGGAAAGTTGTTCAAACCTCTCCTCATAGAATTTTGTAATTCCTAAAAATGAAGGATGCTAACATATCCCAACCCATACCCGAGGTCATTTTAGATGACAAGGAAGATGACAGGTACAATTTTGATGATGCACTTTGAACCAGGACCATCAATCACGTTTCCAGAGTAGTGGAGCAACTCACGGTAGTAGCCAACATGGTCAAGAAGGTGTGCATCATATTTTTGTACACCATCAAGGAGCTCCATGAACTCTCGATTGCCCTTAATGTCCTCCTTGTAAAATAGGAGGATGAAGATGATTCCTAGTAGTACTAGGAGTGGGGTAGTTGGCAGATGGTTTTCTCATAAAATTTTGAATTATGTGGTGTTGTTGTTTCTCTTGATCATGGATTCAAGTCTGTTTATCTATTTTAATCTTCTTATTCAATTCTTGGAGCCATTTTGTATAAGGCTTTCACAGGTTTTTGGTTGTCTTCATGTTAATCCCTGTGACTTTGGGATGCTTCAAATTTTATACTATTGGCATTTTGAATGCCCTATGTAATAGGGATTGGGACCCTTCAACCTGGAAATTAATTAAAATATTTTACCTACCAAAAAAAAAATTCAAAGAAGACAAAATATAAGGAACCAAAATCAAGTGATGAGTCAAGCAGTAATGAAGAAGCTAACTATGTGAGAAGAAATAAGAAAGACTCAAGAAAACACAAAGATATGAAGATTGTGAAATGTTTTAATTATGGTAATTTTGGTCACTATGCATCTAATTGTCCACAAGTTGGTAGTAGTAGTAGTAGTGAAGAGAAATGGGATTACAAGAAAAAGGAAGAAAGAAAATTCAGGTATGAAAACAAAAATAGGTATGGTCAAAGCAAGCATGAAAAGAAGAATTTTTAAAAGCACAAGAAGAGTTTTTATGTGGAATAAGCAAGCAGTGCTTCGAGTGACAGTGATGAAAGTTTCTCAAATAGTGAAAAATAAGATATTTTATTTTTGACAAGAGAAGAGGAAGAGGACATTCCTATTAAAGATCAAGTAGAAGATGATTCTTACCAAGTAGAAGGAAAATAATATGGTCCTATAATTGAAGATCTAGAGGAAGATTCATAAACAAAATAAGAAGCCACAATTGACCTAGAAGAGGAACTTATTATTGATCTTAGAGAGTTGAAAAGAGTTATAAAGAAGAACTCAATACTGAAGGATCAAGTTCAAGAAGATGAGGAAATAAAGGAAAAGCGTCTACAAGATCTCAAAAATTTAAAAGTTAAGGCAAGGAGATTTGAAGAAGTTATGGTTGAAAAGTTAGAGGCAAAAGAGTTAGAATGTGAAATATTAAGACATGAAGTGGTTTCTCTAAGGATGGAAGTGAAAGATTCTAAGGATAATTTGCACAGGATTGGAAAAATTTTAAAAGCTTTGGATAACATTATCAAAGCACAAAGATATTGGTTTTGAATAAGATCAAGAGATAGAAGAAGAGGAGTCAAGCTCAAAAGAAAAGAAAGTTTCAGAGGAAGATATTGAAGAAGAATTCAAGACCTATGTTTATAAGTTCAAGAATGGAAGCTTAATTGAGAAAGAAAACAATGCACAAACAAGAAACAGGGATCATCACAAAGAAGGCAAAGAAATGACCAAGAGACCATATTTTTCAAGACTAGATGAATATTTATTCCAAGGGCATTGTTTCTCATGTAATCGTTTTGGTCACAGAGCTATACATTGCAGGATTCATGGCAGAAATGATTATGGTTTTACCAAAATAAATTTCAGATCATTTACACCATTCAGAAACTACAATATCAGGGGTTACAATTGCAATAATTTTGGGCATAAGGCTAAGTGGTGTAGTATAGAGTTTCTGAAACTTCTAAAGACAAGAAAGAATAGGGACACTCAAAAGGATCATAAGGGTATGACTAAAAATGTGTGGAAAAATAAAGTTGAAAAGGAAGAAGAGCATTGTAAGTTGGGATTAGACTTACTCCCACCCCAAAATTGATCACCTCAAGGAGAGGAGGTGGTGAGCGGTATGAGCTAAGAGTCTTATTTTTAGCCCCAAAGGAGCCCTTTGCCATTGATGTCAAAAGGAGAGAGTTTCAGTAAGGGGGAGCAGATTTGGAATTCAGTGGTTGTAAAATGAATTCTTAGAAAGGGTTGCCATCAATGACAAAGGGGGAGATTATTGGAAATATTGAGTTGGTATTGGTTGTCATTGATGTCAAAGGTATTCATCAAAGGTTGAGCTTGGTAAGACAGAAAATATTATTCTAAGGTTGGACAAGTTTTCAAGACAAGGCATCTCTCAAAAGCAAGAAAAATGGTTTCAATAAATAAATATTATAATATTTAATCACAAGATTAAATTATTATAATATAAAAGTGGTTTCATAAAGTGGAAATAATTATTTAAAAGCATGGACCTCCCATCGAAGACTTTGGAAATGGTTTTATAAAGTTCTATTTTGAATTTGAAGTTGATAGGGTGCCAAAAAAGAAGTGAACATTTATGTCTTCAAAGGCCCAAGTCTATCATGCGTCGATGTCTTTGATATGGAAAGCAAACATTATAAAAAGGGGGAAAAATTATTTGTGACTATATCTTTTTTATGAGTGAGTGAATGCCTATATCTGCGAGAATTATTGTCGTCAAAAGAATACAACGTTGTCGAGTTAAAGTGAGTTGAACACCGTTTTTTCTAGTTCATGAGGGCAGAGAGAAGTAATTTGAGTGTTTTTCATTCCAGTTCATGAAGGCCGAGTGAAGCGATTTGAACACTATTCATCCCAGTTCGTGAGGACAGAGAGAAGTCATTTGAGCATCATTTGTTCCAGTTCGTGAGGGCAAAATGAAGTAAGGAGAGCATTGTTCATTCCATTCGTGAAGGTAGAAGTAGCAAGGGTAGAGAAGATAGAGCATGAACTTCTAGACAGAGGCAGAGGTTTTAAGAGGAGGTAGTGCATTATATGTTCTAGCTAGGAAGCTAGCCCAGGTGGAATGTAGACTCTATGTAGGATGCTGGTAGAAGAGAGGTTTTAGGTTTGAGTCACGATGATAGTGTTTTAATGTTTGTTTGGGTAGAAGATAAAAGGAATAAAATATTTTTTGAGCACCTTCGCATCCAATAGGTGGGCCATCCTAGCTAGCACTCTAGCTCGCACTAGAGTGTGGGTTGCGTGAGGTTTCATGTTCGACTCTCTTCGATGGCTGAAGTGGTAAGGGCATTAAATTTTGTTTTAATTTGAAATTAAAGATAGGGAGTCATAATATTTGCCTTGAGTAATTAATGTGAGTTGATATTTTTGGAATTACAAAGGTTGCTTATAAGTTGACTTTAGAAATTATAAAGGTTGAAGTGAAAGTATTTAGGGATTATTGATGTGTTTTATAAAGAATCATTTAGAAAGCAATAAAAGGAGCAATGAGGTTAAAAGTGTTTTTGCACTTAGGGTTTTGTTTTTTAGAAGGTACATTGTGGTATTGAAATCATTTGTCACTTTTACAAGGAGTTATAAGGTGTTGTGTTTTAATCATTGTGGATATTTTTGCATGGTGAAATTTTTTTGAAGGGTTTTTTTCTTTGATTAAAAAGCCTTGTTTTGAGAAATCAAAAGGAGATGTAAGTAATATCTTTGTGCACATTTTTGAATAGAAATTTTTTATGTGGATGATTGAAAAAGTGTTAGGCTAACTAACCCTTTAAAGTGGCTTAAAATAGATATAATATTTTGAGATAGGTTTTGAGGTCACATCTTCATCAAAGCAAGTTAAGAGGTATGGTGATATCATTTCTTCTTTAAGGTGCTTGGTT
Organism: Wollemia nobilis; assembly: GCA_028583015.1. Classification (NCBI taxonomy): domain Eukaryota; kingdom Viridiplantae; phylum Streptophyta; class Pinopsida; order Araucariales; family Araucariaceae; genus Wollemia; species Wollemia nobilis. Next base: position 6,060,001 of record JAQPPZ010017109.1, read on the forward strand.
GAGAAAATAGTTCTAAATCATAAGGTGGAGAGATAAGGATTATATATGTGCATTATTGGAAATATTTGAGCTAGGGTTTGTGAAATAAATTGTGCATCCCTATTGAAAGAAATTAGAAACACTTGTGCTAGAGTTTATGAATAAGTTGTGCTTCATTGTTGAATGAGATTGAAAACATATGTGTTAGGGTTTGTAAACAAATTGTGCTTCATTGTTTAAATGAATTTGTGAAGCTTTTGGGTATTGGTTTGAGTGACATTGAATGTGAATGAGCAAGTGTTAGAAACCAGTTTTGTGAAGCAATTTGTGCATTGGGCTTGAGTGATATTTTGAAAAAATATATTGTGAAATTGTATTGCATATCATTTTCTATGTGTTCTTGAACAAGAATTCTAGGTAGAATATGTCTGAAGTATTATGATCAAAGCATGTGTTATGAGTAGTGTTGAGCAAGTGTTATGAGCAGTTTTGAGCATGTGTTAGGGCAGAGTTAAGCAGAGACAGTGAGTAGATTAGTGTAGGATTGTGAGTTGTTTTGAGCAGGCCTTTTGAGAAGGCTTGTGAGCAGTTCTAAGTAGGGTGTATGAGTAGGTTTGAGGTAGACTTGTGCAGGATTTGGGACAGAGTTGAGATAGATTTATGCATGTAATGTATGCAGATTTGAGACATATTAGAGGCATATTTGTGCATGTAATATGTGTAAATTTGGGACAGAGTTGAGATAGATTTATGCATGTAATATGTGCATATTTGGGATAAATTTGAGATAGATTTGTGCATGTAATGTGTGCATATTTGAAGCTGATTTGCAAGCAGACCTAAGTAAGCCTCATGAGTAGGCTTGGGATAGATTCAAAGCATATGTGTGTACCAAATTTTAAGGTAACTAGAGCAAAGAGGATAAGTGACTCCTATGGATATAGTTCCATGAATTAGAGCAAGGGAGATGTGTCTCCTGTGGATAGAGTTCCATGAACTAGATCGATAAGGAGATAGAGTTCTCTTGTGGACAGAGTTACACAAACCATAGCAAGAGAGAGGTGTCTCATGTGGATAGAGTTCCATGAACAAAAATAGTAAGGAGATAGAGTTCTCATGTGGATAGAGTTCCATGAACTGGAGCAAGGAAGAGGTGTCTCCTATGGATAGAGTTCCACGAACCAAACTTGTTAGGAGATAGAGTTATCCTATGGATAGAGTTCCACAAAATAGATCGAAGAGGAGAAGTGTCTCCTATGGATAGAGTTCCATGAATCATAGCAAGGGAGAGGTGTCTCTTGTGGATAGAGTTCCATGAACCAGACTAGTAAGGGGATAGAGTTCTCCTATGGATAGAGTTCCACAAACCATAGTTAAGGGGATAGATTTCTACTATGGATAGAGGTCCCCGAACCTAAACATAGGGAATTGAGATCTCCTTTGGACAGATGTCTATAAACATTGTAATAGGGAATTGGTTTCCAAGATATTTATTGAGAAATTTTAGAAGAAATATCTTCTTCGTGGATGTAACCCACATTGGATGAACCATGTTAAATCTGTGTCTCTCATGTATGTTATGATTTATGCATTGTCTTGCTAATACTATTGATGAGATTGGTTAATACTGCTATGAAAAGATATTGTAATTGATAACATTGGATAACATTGCTTGGGAAAGAAAAGTAAAAGTTTATCTTATACTGTTCACCCCTCCCCTCTTAGTGTAATTTTGTGTTCTTCAATATCCTTCAAAAACTCCTCGAATATCAACCATTGGGGTGGAAACTTTTGCATGCCCATTACGCTAACTAGGTAATGCTTCCAATGTAGTGAAAAATATTTCTATAAATCCATATTTCCAATGTTCAAGGATTTTAAATTAATCTGTCTTTTCCATTATCTTGAAAACATAATGTTACTTAAGCCCCCCTTAACTTAATCAACATAATCAAAACAAATCATGCATCCATATTATTTGATAATATTACAATTTTCTAATGTTAGTATCAATTACTAACAATAATAATAAAAATAATTATTCCTCTAATTAATTTAATTACTATCAAATGCCAATATTAGCCGTTAGCATCAATATCAAACATTGCCACAAGCAACAATACAAATGTTATTGCTAAGTCGTCTTGCTTCACCAAGATGCAATTAAACAATATACACAACAATTTTTTTTCTTAAATGGAAGGTTTTGCGATAATTGTGACACTATAATTTTCCTACTAAGGATGGCTCTTTTGCTTAAATAGCAACATCCTTGCCCAATGGTGCATCTTAATCAAACATACATATATGCAATGGACCTATATGAAGGATTTATTTTTACACTTGAGTTGTCAATGAGAATGTCATCCATCATTTCTTTTTCTCTCAACTCTAGTGGTTGTCCCATACCAATCCACCTATGAGAGTACCTAGTCCTGCAACCATAAATTTCATCAGCAATACCATATTCTAAAAGTAGTATAATCAAAGCATAAAATGCATCTATCAAAATATTTTGATAACATAAAATAATAGTATGCATTAGATATTTACATATCAATATATAAATCAAGTGTCAAGAACAAGTCCTACCAAGGAGGGTCATTACATACTCCCCCCTTGGACTAAACATTATTCTTTGTGTTTCTTTAAAATAAAGCATATATATTTCATTCAAATAAATATGGGAATTGGTTCCTCGTTTCCTTACCATATTTCCAATTTTTACAATTTTTAGAATATTGGTCCCATTAGACCTTACATTGATCTAGGGTTTATTTCCTCGACATATTGGAATAAAAATAAAGAATTTTTACCATTCGCACCTCAATGACTGAGGGGTCTACCATTTGCAATTTTAAAATATTCCAAACATGAGAAGAATCAACAACATACTTCTTAAGCAGGTATGTGTGGAAAGTATCATGGATCTTTACTAGGTTGGATGACAAGGAGATCCTATAGGCTATTGAACTAATCTTATAAATGATCTCAAAAGGCTCAACAAAATTAGGTCTAACTTAGTTGACTTGATGGAACTTTTTATGGGTCTTACCCTCAAAAATACTCTATCGATGATTTTTTCATATCAGCATATCTCTTCTATTGATCGGCTGCTTCCTTGAACCTTTGTCAAATCACTCTAAGTTGCTCCATATCTCTGATAGTTTCTGGTTTGATCACTACCCAATACTCTAGGTTATCCCATGATAGAGGTGTTTTACATATTCTTCCATACAAGGCTTCAAACATAAACTATTCCCAAGGATGTATGGTATCCATTATTATATATAAATTCAACCAAATGCAAAAAGTATTCATGCTTAGACTTTTGATAAATGCAATACATGCAAAGAATATCTTCTAGGACTTGGTTCATCCTCTCCCTTTATCCATCTATTTTCAGTTGGTAAGTAGAATTAATTTTCAATTTAGTGCCCACTACACAATGAAGAGCCTCCCAAAAGTTTGACGTAAACTTGGAATCTCTATCTAATATAATCACCTTAGAAAAACCATGTGACCTAAAAATTTCCTTGGAAAATATATTATCCACAACTAGTGCAACATCTTTGATGTTCCTCGGTATAAAATGTGTAACTTTAGCCAACTTTTTTACCACCATAAGTATTGCATCATATTGGTACCTAGTCTTAGGTAAACCCACAATAAAATCCATAGATATAACCTACCACTTCTGAGTAGGTATATCATGTGGGTACAATTTTTTTGCTAGATGTTGATGTTCTACTTTAACCTTCTAGCATTCCAAACATCTAGCAATAAAACTACTAATATCCTATTTCATTCCTAACCAATAGAAGTTATTTTTCATGTTTTCTCTCATATTTACACCTCTTGGATGAGTATAATATGGAGAACAATACGCATATTACATAATCATTCCCCTTAAATCACTAGTTTTGGGTATGAAAACCCTATATTTGAAACATAAAATTCCATATTTTATGTTAAAATCCTTATTTTCCTCATGATTTTTCTCGATTTTAGCTTGGATTTCAATGCAATACTAATCTTGTAAATTGCATTTACCTAACTTTGTTCATCAAGTCTACATGAATTTGACTCAATGTTGTTATGTGCCTTCTCCTACTTAATGCATATGCAACTATATTTTCTTTTACTTTGATATACTCTATACCAAAGTCATATTCAGCTAGGAACTCTATCCACCTTCTTTGTCTTGCATTCAACACATGTTGGGTAAATATATACCTTAGAATTTGGTGGTTTATCCTTAGCTCAAAATTTTCCCCCAACAAGTAATGCCTCTAGACCTTTAGAGCATGGACAACTACTGCTAACTCTAGGTCATGTGTAGCAAAATTCAACTCATGCTTCTTGAGTTTCCTGGATTCATATGATATTATAGCTTCATTCTGGGATAACACCCCTCTTAAACCTTCTAAGGAAGCATCTATACATACTATAAAATTCCCAAGAGAATCTGGTATCCTGAGAATTGGCACTATAGTTAGCTTAGTTTTCAAAGTCTCAAATGTGGCCTCACACTTATCCATCCATTTAAACTCCTTTCCTTTTCTTTGAAAGTTAGTAATATACTAGGCAATCTTTGAATAGTCCTTCACAAAATTCTTATAATATCCAATGATTCCCATGAATCTTCTAACCTCAAACACATTAGTGGGTGCAAGCTAACTCAAAATTACTTCAATTTTCTTAGGATCTACAACAATCCCTTCTACAAATATAATATGCCCCAAATACTGAACTTGTGAGGCATAGAACTCACATTTAGATAACTTTCCATAAATTTGGTTTTTCTCAACACCTTTTACGCTAACCTCAAATGTTGGTCATGTTCCTATTTGGTATAAGAATATATCAAGATATCATCTAGAAATATCAAAAAAAACCAATCATGATATTTCCTGAACACATTGCTCATCATATTCATAAAATTCAATGGCATATTTTTCAACCCAAATGGCAGCATTGTGAACTCATAGTGCCTATATCTAGTTTTAAAATTTGTTTTGTATCCTCCTCACAAATCCTAATTTGATGATATCTTGATCCCAAATCAATCTTTAAAAATATAGTGGTATCCTTTAGCTAATCAAATATATCATCTATCCTTGGCAATGGATACATATTCTTGATGGTTATCTTATTCAACATCTTGTATTTAATGCACAATCTTAAGGAACCATCCTTATTTTTCACAAATAATATCGAAACACCCCAATGTGGTACACTAGGTTTAGTTAAACCTTTCTCCAACAAATCTTGTAGTTGCACCTTTAGCTCTTGCAACTCAATAGGAGTCATTTTGTAAGGTGTCCTTGCAATAGGTTCAGCTTCAAGCATTAACTCAATGGTGAATTCAAATTCACATCGAGGTGGAAGGCCTTGGAGATATTCCAAAAATACATCCCTAAATTCATGTAGAATTGGATCTCTTAAATATTTTCTCATCCTCATTATCACCTGTCTTTTCATTTATCTTTACTACATACAAAATACCACCTCTTTTGATTGCCTTTTTTAGTTGCATAGTTGACAACAAATGTGGTTGAAAATACCCTTGCCTACTTTGAACCCTTACTTTCCTCTTATCCTTATCAATATAGTCCATCCATCTTTCTTGTAATTTTAGTATGGCTCCATGAGCCTTTAACTAATCCATTCCTAATATAATATCAAATGCATGTAGTGGTGCTACATATAAGTTCCAAATAGTGGATCCATTGGGTAAGATGATCTCAATTATAGGCAAACATTGATCCACTAAGTAAGTTTTTCCAAACCCATACTCAACTTTCCACCCTTGTGCCAAAAATCTAGCTCTTTCTAGCATTTCCCTGATAATACTGGTGGAAAGAAAACTATATGTAGCCCCACTATCAATTAAAACCTTACATTCCTATTGAACAACTTACCATTTAACAACATGGGAGTTTCTTATCCATCATGATTCTGACTTCCTATGGCTACATAGTTCGATGTGGTTGCTCCTCATGTATGGTACTCAACTCTAGCCATTAGGGATACTTGCTTGCATAATTAGTACCCCCACAAAGAAAACAACCTATCATGGATGTCTAAGACCTTTCATATATTTTCTCTCCTATTTCCTCTTTTTGAGCTGACTCATTCTGCTTTTGAGGTCAAGGTTTCAATTTGTCCCTTTTTTGGAAATTCTTCTTATAATTCTATTGGATCTCATTGTTCTTATTACCAAATTTTTGATTCCATTTAATTTCCTTATTTTACTCCTTATCCCATTTCATAAACCCAACACTCTTCTTCTTCTTAAGTTCCTATTTCTCTACCTCTGTCAACCTTTCATAGTTGAAGATCTTCTTGGTCTATATATTGGTCTCTTTTTGTTGAGCCAAATCATATGATTTTTGAAGGTTTTTGGGTTTAAGCAAATTAATCATTTTTCTAATCTTAGTATCTACCCCCAAGATGAACTTATGTACCTTCAATGTTTCATTGATCTTGTACTTAAGAACATACTTCAAAATTTTAACTAATCTTTGATAGTATACCTCCATAGTCAATCCTTGTTGGGGCATAGAGAACTCTTCAAAATTATCTACATAAAACTTATCCAATAGGAATCTATTCTTAAATTCCCTTACAAAATTATCCCATTTAATATCCATGACTTGGATTCCTCTACCTACTTTGACTATGTTCCACCATTCTAAGGTTGTATCTTGAAGATGAAGGGTTGCCCAAATTGTTTAGATTTTTAATGAATAATTTTCCATAGAAAAGAAAGTTTCCAACTCATTCAACCAAGACTCTATTGTATCACCCCCTTCTCTTTCATCAAATTTAGATACCTTAACATTATTAATATACTTGGTAAGCTCATCCTCAAATCAAGATTTACCCTCATGGATTCCTCTAGTAGAATTATTTTCATGTCTACCCTCTGAATCCCTTTTACTAGTCTCTTGATTAACTAGTGCTTCCAACATTTTTTGTTGTTTCATATACTCTTTAATCAAATTAAATACTAAAGAAATTTTTTCCACCCTCTCACTAGAGTCCTTTATTCTTCCAATTTTTTTGTGAGAGTCCATTGTTCTTATAGATTTCTTACTATAATCCATTGTTATTCCAGTTTTCTTTTGGGAATGTACTATAGCTTCCTCTTGTGTAGCTAACCCCACCTTCTTATATGATCCTCCTCTTAATATGTATGCCATATCCTATCCATAAAAAGGAGTTGGATAAGTTACAATTTCTCCCAAATTGTATATACAATCAGTTAGTTTCATCTCCTCATGAACTAACTTAGATCATTATCACTCACTTGATAATGATCATGGTCACACTTACCTCATCCCAAGGTTCCATCTAAGGTATGACCATTATCACTCACTTTACAATGATCTAGGTCACACTTACCTCATTTCAAGGTACCATTCCCAATAATAAATTGTACTCTCTAGGATTTTTACACCTTGGTCTGACTTGGTCCAAATGATGTGCAAAACTCGTCTTATCCCAAATTAACTTAAAGTTCCTAGAATATTAAGTCTTCCTAAAGTAACACATCAATTCAAGGATTATCTTAGGTTCTCTCCAAATAAACTTCTATTCCTATGACGTAGGCTCTAACCAACTATAAAAACCCACCAAAACCAAGCCAAGAGAGATATTTTTTCACTTTTACAAGTAATGATTCATAAAGAAGTCCCACTATTTTTTAGCATTATAGGGCATAACCATATTTTGAGTTCGTTTTCACTTTATACGACACTCAAGTGGATAGGAGTGGCCAATATCCTATACTTATGAGGTTCACTTTTCTAAACCTCACCATTTAGAAAAGATGCCAATAGTGGTCTCCCCACTTTTCCTATACCCTCATCGGTATAGAACAACTTGACCACGATGTAGATATTATCCTTTAAGACCCATAACACTTAAAGAGGTATGTCTTTTCCCTAATCCTATATTAATATGTCTATGTAGGATTATTTTTGTGTAATACCTTAGTGCTTAGTTACCACACCTCTATGAGCTAACTAAGGCCATTACCACTCACCTAGTAATGAGCATGGTCACCCGATCCTCATCGTTCAAGGTATCATTACTATACTATCTTGTGAATGATTCTAAAAGCCTCGTCGTATTGGAACATCTGAGCCTCACCGTTCAAGATGTATTATTCATAATTATTTGGTTATTGCATCACTACAACTCCTCCCAAATTTGTAAATACCTAGTTAATGCATCACTACAACTCCTCCCAAGATACATGACTACCTAGTTATTGCATCATCGCAAATCCTCTTAGGATTTGGTTATCTTCTTTAACCAAGGGTTTCTCTAATATGGCTCTAGATTCATGTCCAAAAACCCCATACAAATCCAAGATTCTAAACATTTAAATAATTAAGAACATCTCTCTCAAAAGAAAATAAAGTCCTATAATTAAACATAATCAAATGTATAATAACACTAGATAAATATTAAATGCTTTTGAAGAAATTATAACATTTAACATTTTTATATTTAATGAGAAATACACTTCATCAAAGAAATATAATAAAAATTCATACATTATACATATTCTTCATTTACATATAACCAATTTCTTCCAAAACTTACATAAAGTAGCAACACTAAAACCTCTATTTAAAAATACTAAATACATAAAATCCATTGCCTCTTCATAATCATAAACTCTCAATAATCCTCATTGCAAAATATTACATTTTAATATTAAAGGGTATAATAAACATTCCTCTTTCCTTCAAGGTCTCCACTTGTTGAGTCTTCATCAATGAACTTGAAGTAATTAGGGATCAGGACAACTCTTGTAATGCATATGCAAGCTTAACCATTCACTATGCAAGAAACACATAATAATACAACATATACATCAACCAAGCCAACTTAAGCAAGAACTATGCAAAACTTTGAAAGAATCCCATACTTCTTCCAATTAAGCCTCATCCATGCATTAAGCATACAACAACTATGCAAGCAATTACATTTGGAATAATCTCATACTTCTTCCAATTAAGCTACATCCATGCATTAATCATACAATAACTATGCAAGCAATTCCATGGAAAACTTTGGAAGAATCTTCTACTTCTTCCAATTAAGCCTCATCCATGCATTAAGTAATTACAAATAACTCTTCTACTATATAATCAAATATAAATTCTAATAATTATAATTATTTTTCTTCTTTTTAATTTAAAAACAACTATAACCTTTGCTATAAAATCAAAAGTAACCCTATTTTATTTTCAATAAAGAGCATTAATCCTTATTTCTTTAAAATACTCTAAAAACAATAATTCATAAAAAAGAAACACCCATCCATAAATTGATTAATAATAAAACCCTTAGTCAAAATTACTAAAGTAATATAGCAAACAACAAATAGTTTATTTCTAAAAATTAATTCAATTCTATATTGCTATTTCAAACAATTTACACAAAAGTTCATTGCACTAATAAATAATATCATCTTAGTCAAGGTTATATCCTCAATAACATTCTATATCTTAATGTTGGAACAAGCACCATAAAAAGAAGCATACAACACCATATAAAAATAAAGCTCATGAACACTCAAACCTCAACAACAACATAAACACACACGCTTACCAAAACATCAAAACAACCTTATGGAGATGCCCAAGCTGCTAAACATCGAACCATGAAGCTAATTGTTGCAACCTAAGGTGGCGATAGAGGGTACTAATCCAAACTCCAACCTCTTGAACTTAGAGTGGTAAAAGCAACAGAGTTAGCTCAACCAAGATGACTTATACATGTCTACACAATCATAGAACAAAAGGATGATTACTACACCCAATAGAACATCCAATGAACCATGATAAATTAAAGGTGCACTAAGGTTCTTTAAACTCAAAACTAAAAACAACCAATTACTTGTGCGATGGCTCAACAAAGGAGACATCAAGGACAACTAAAATCAAGCCCAATTCCCTGACACAGCAACTAAAATCTAACCCCAATACAACCAGCAACTAACGTATGAAAGGTTTAAGCTCTTTAAAACACAGATTAAACTTATGCAACTTGCTTTACAATAATACTTCAAGGAGGATAGGGAGTTGAATAGAAAAATAAGCAAACATAATACAAAACTTAGGAATGTCTCAACTAGTGACTAACCTTGTTCTCACACAAATGATTTTTGAAACCTCTTGCATAGAAATATCCCAATAGAGCCTTCTCAATATTCCTTCTCTACTCGCCAACAATGCCCACTTTGCAACCAAACCAACATAATATCCTCCATAAAAATCCTTGAAGATCAACCATTGGTGTGGATTCTTCTACATGCCTATTACACTAACAAGGTAACGCTTCCAACACATTGAAAAATATTTCTATAAAGCCATATTTCCAACGTTCAAGGATTTCAAACTAATCCACCTTTCCATTATCTTGAATACATAATGTTACTTAAGCCCCCCTCCTTAACTTAATTAACATAAGAAAAAAAATCATGCATCCATATTATTTGAAAATATTACCATTTTTGAATGTTAGTATCAATTACTAACAATAATAATTAAATTCATTATTCCTCTAATTAATTTAATTACTATTGAATGCTAATATTAAGTTATGAGTTAGCACTATGCACTTTAATCGTCAACCAAGATATGATTTAAAAGGGGCATTGCTTTGTATGAGCTAGCATTGTGATTTGCAAAGACTAAGGTTCCTTCCTAAGAAAGCAAAAGAACTTAAATAAAACTTTAAATAATAAATAAAATTCCTATACTACAAACACAATTAAAAGACAACAATAAAAATCCTAAATAATTCACTAGGTTGACTACAGTCAAAGCTACTCCTAACTGGTGGATGAAAATAAAATAAACTAACTTCTAGCTAGTGGTTGAAAAGAAAATAAACTAACTTTTAACTGATGGCTGAAAATAAAATAAACTAACTCCTAACTACCTATTTTTAATATATGTCTAACATGGGAGAGGTTTTATGGACTATTCAAGTTTAGTGGGCCCTCCCTAAACTTGAAACAATATAAAATTTCCTCCTCAATAGTTCCTAAGTCTACCTTTGAGATTCCACATTAATAAAACACCATAACACAAACTTTAAGACATCAAATGGAAAAGGAAATATATTTTATTACTTGAAAAAATTAGATCTGGCCATTATGATAAATACATGGTGTATACAGTCATGACAATTACAGATTGTGAATTGAACACTAAACTAAAATTAGAATAAAAGAATAAAAAATTGATTAACATTCTTTGATTCTTGAATACAATATTGAGTTGGTATTTATATTGTACTAGGTTTTTTTATTTTAGAACATAATATACTAATTTTGAAAACTAGATTATGAATTAAAGGCAGGAATATAGGTCTTGTTGTAGTTAAAATTGGAAAGGTAATCGTGATTGTTGCTAGTCAGTAGGAGAGGCAAAATATCTCTTATTGATTGTTGCTAGTCAATAGGAGAGGCAAAACATCTCCTATTGATTGTTGCTAGTCAATAGAAGATGTGAACTATATAACCATTTCCCCACTATTTCCTATCTAACTAGGTTAAGTCATGCTACCATTGCATCGATCTTGTTTTGTTGTCTTATTGTTGATGTCAACAGGTCACATTTGGTTGAGTTGCTTAACTTGTATAGCCTCCCTAATTTCAGGAATAATTCCCTAAAATTTAGGAGGCTTTAGCTCTAATTTTCTAGGAAGCATATCCCACAATTATGATTTGATTTCATGCATGTCTGGATTTATAGGAGTCTCTAATTTTTTGGAATAGGTCTATAGCCGCAATTTCTTTTTGCATTGCAATCTGCAGTAACGAACTAAAAGTGACCTGTTTGAAATAACAAGACTCCAAAATAACAAAATGTATGGAAATATAGCAAATGAAAATCATATTTACCTTTCACATCTAATCCATTATCATCCAAATATAAAACATTCCATTTAAGTAAAACTATTAAAAATATCCATAAAAGTTCTTCAAAATGATTAGTTTGAGGTATGTAATTAAGGCTACAAATTTTTAAATCCTAACCTATTTTATAACTTATCATTAACCATTAGCATTGATATAAAACATTGCCACAAAAAACAATACAAAGGCTCTTGCTAAGTCATCCTGCTTCACTAGAATGTAATCAAATAATATGCACAACAAAGTTTTTCTTTAATGAGAAGGTTTATGATAATTGTGACACTATCACCCACCTACTAAGGATGGTTCTTTTGCTTAAATAGCAACCTCCTTGCCCAATGGTACATTTTAATCAAATATACATATATGCAATGCACCTATATCAAGGGTTTCTTTTTACCCTTGAGCTCTCAAATATACATATATGCAATGAATCATTTCCATTTTTCTCTCAACTCTAACGGTTATCCCATACTAATCCACCCGTGAGAGTTCCTGGTCCTGCAACCACATATTTCATTAGCAATACCATATTTCAAAAGTATTTTAATCAAATCATAAAGTGCATATATCAATGAATCTTGATAACATAAGATGATATTATGGATTAGATATCCACACATCAATACATAAATCAAGTATCAAGAACAAGTCCTACCAATGAGGGCCTTTACATTTAGACTCAAATATTTACATGACTCTAAACTAAAATATTTACATGGTACTAAGGCTAAAGGAAGACTAGAGGATGAAGGAGTATGGAATTTGAATGATGAGTTTATCTTTGGAGTGTCAAGGCTAAAGAAGCATGGAAGGCTAGGTTGGCTGAAGGAGCATGGAAGGTTGGGCTAGATGAAGGAGCTACAACAAAATATTGGGATATTGGGTGGAAGGCTCGGATGGTTGAAGGAACATGGAAGGCTGATAATGTTGAAGAAGCATGGAATGCTGGGTTGGTTGAAGGAGCTACAGCAGAAGGCTAGAATGTTGAGTGGAAGGCTAGAAAGGTTGTGGAAGGCTAGAAAGGCTGAAGGAGCATGGAAGGTTGCTTAGGTTGAAGGAGCATGAAAGGCGAGCCTTTCTTGGGTGGAAGGCTTGTTTGAGATCAGATCAATTGAGGGAACCACAATAGCAAGTTGGCTTGTTGAGTGTAGTGTAGCAACAGGACAGGTTGTTGGTTTGAAGGCTAGATCAACTAAAAATCTCCTATTTTTGTATTTGGTGTGCCTGTGGGTTTGGAACCCACAGGTATTGGGGTGGTTTTTCCCCTCTCTTTACAATAAAAAATGTGCAAATGATTAGGATTTTTTTTTAAACATCTCATATTTTAGGAGCTTTATCTTTGTGAAAGTTATCTAATTCAACTGATTTTTGGACCAACTTTTGTAGAATTTGAATAGCTTTAAAATGAGTGGTCATATGAAATAATCCGAGCAATATTGAGGGAGATTTGATCCTGTGAATTCAACCATTCGAAACAAGGGCAATGATAATTTTTCAAGTCAAGAAAAATGAAATTGCAAATATTTGCCAGCTAGGGTTTGAATGATGGAAAGAGCAGTGATGAGCTAGGACTTCAGTGAGGAAGGAAACTAGAAATCCAAATTTGGTAAAGTAGACTATGATAGTGTGATATTTTGGAAATATTAATCTACTAATATATAGTATATGTAAAGTTTTGAAATTGTGAAGGTTGCTATAGGGAAATATCAAGAAATATGCTAAATTTTGGAATAATTGTATTCATACAAAAAATTGAAAAGATCCAGAAAATGAAAATCAAGAATTCAAATATTTTATGTAAAATGATGTAGGTTTCTAGCTATAACATCTCAATTGATATGAGAAGTGTATTTATTTATAAACTCTCAAGCTTTAAAGAAGAGAATTGTAATTTGTCAAGGGTGGGGGACCCAAGTACAACCCCTTATTATCCAAATATATATATATATATATGGTACTTGCAATATTCTTGCAAGGTACCAAATAATGTAATACTTCCAACACCCCCATATTACATTATTTGGTAAGAAGGTCCTTTGTTTGCTTTTATTATTTCATTTCCATCTTGGTCTTGGTCTTTCTGCTCAGACTCTAGTAGTGACTTTGATTTTTGATTTCTTCTTGTCCTTCTGCATGGTGATGTTGTTTCTTGAATAATTTTGGATCCATGTTTTTGTCTTTATTCAAAAGGTACTTGTTTCTATCCTAGTAGTTGTTACTTGAACTGTCAAACTTATGGATTCAATATTAATTTCCCGTTATTGATTTGATATTTTTGTTTCATATTTTGGCATTCTCTATTTTGATTCTAGGAATCAAGTCATCACAATAATATAACCAATCATTGTCATAACTTATATTCTTGCTATTATCTGAATCTCATGGCTCATTACCTCTAAAAATATTATTATCAAACTTGTTATCAATGCTATCATCATTCTCATATCTTGAGATTTCTTTTTTATTGGCTTATCTTATTTTTCCATATCCTTTTTAAGTCCCACTTGTGTGTTTCTCAAGTTTATCATAATTTTTTATAGTTAACAGAATTTCATATTCCCTGTTATTATTTGAAGACTTTAAACCAATATGTTATGTACCAATACATATACCTTATATACATTCTATATTCAAACCCCTTTATCCATATGCTATATATGTTTCTTGAATAAGGTCATAACACACATTTGTTGTCATGTTCACATGAGCCTTCATGGGTTCCAAATTATAAGTGTCTTCTACCATGAGTTTCACATTTTTCTTTTGATGAAGTTTACTAGTGTCATGTGAAGTACGTCCTTTTTATTTTTCTTTTTAAATTTATTGCTCACTATTATGAATTGTTCTTTTATTTTTTTTCCATTCTTGTTAACCATTTTGGCATCAACTCCTCAGATGCTTTAATTTATTCCTTGATCATGTTAAGGTTTTCTCTTAAATTGCTAAGTACCATTTAGCTTATTTTTTGTTTACATATACTATCTCAAAGCTCATTTTGAACCTCTTTTACAAAATATTTATTGACTCAAACTCTTGAATCACTTATCCTTGGTATAAGTCTTCAATATATTATTCCTTCAATTTCTTCTTCAAAAAATCAACAATTATTTTTCTTAAACTCAACTTTTTGTCTTCAACTTTAATAAATTCTTTCTTTATATGTTTGGCTTATAATAAATAGTCTTCTTGATTATGGCTCTACTTTAACTTAATTTTTTCACCAATAATTCTTTGAAAAATTTCCCTTCTTCAAGGATTTTAATATAATATAATTTACCGCAAAGTTGGCATTAATTTTGGATAGTTCGAGCTCTGGCGATTTGGCGGGAAACCTTCTGTGCAGGCACCGGGCGAAGCTCCAGGGTCTCTGGTTGGAAGATTCTTCCAGGACCTCCTGTGGATTGAATCTACACTACTTTGAAGGATCGTTCGTTGCCTTGGGAGGGCCCAATGGGGTCTCCTCCAGGATCTATCGATGGGCAAAAAAGCTCATATGCTGATATATTAAAAGAAAACCCTGCATCTTCCTCCGATGAAGCTCAACGAAGTGCTTATCAAATGCTATTTAAGAATGCTGGAAAGGGTTTACCTGCAAACAGAGTTAACGGCCGCCTTCCACAATCCGCTTCCAGTGCCTAAGATTGTCATAGAACCAAAACCGGTTGAGGATACGATTATATACCGTGCTACCCATGATCCGATCTCGCAAATTCATGGGTATCCGGCCCACTCTGAACTTTCTACACACCGGGTGAGACAGAACCGGGAGCCCATTGGTGAGTACTCTCTATGGCCTATAAGCAATGGGTATTTTATTATTAGTTTCTCTTCTTTAGCATATAGAAACAGAGCATTTGAATCAGAGAAGAGGAGCCACGGCCCGACAGGATTATTTGTCCAACCGTGGAGAGTGGGTTTTGATCCTCGCATTGAGCCCACGGCTGTCCCGGTCTGGATACGGCTGTACGCTCTCCCAATGGAGTTTTGGGGTGAGCAGATTCTTGAGTTGATTGGTAATTCTCTAGGTAGATATTTGGGAGTTTCAAGAGATACCATGGAGGGAAATACTGCTGTCTTTGCTAGAATATGCGTAGAAATGGACATTAGCCAGCCACTTCCAGCCGAGGTGGAATTGGAGTTGGCAGGACTAACCTGGATACAGCAGCTAGACTATGAAGCCTTACCTTTTAGATGCAGAGTCTGCCATAAGCATGGCCATTTGGCTAGGTTCTGCCCAAATAGCCTGACCACAAAAGCGGAAGCTCCGTCGGGAGCGCCAAATCGCCCCAGAGAGGGTAAGTTCACTCCGGTCAAAGAACCCCTCAATATCCCCCAAGGTTCTGATGCCCATAAATATGGCTTTGAACAGCAGAAGCAGAGGAAAAACAAAAAGAGAAATGGCAAAGAGCAGGCCCAAACCAAGCCAACCAATCGATATGAAATCTTCAAATCCCTTGTAGACCAAGAAGACCAAGTCATGGAAGGAGTGGATGGGAATGCTGAGGATACTAACACCCACTCTCATGCTCCTCTATCATCTACTCCTCGTCTTAGAACAGGTGATTGAAACCCCCGAGACTTTGCAGCCAGAGAACCTAGGGGCTATGGTAATCCATTCCCCCGCACAACCAGCTATTAAGGATGTCAACATGGGAAGTGCAGAAAAGAACAGAGAAAGACCAGCGTTGGGGATTACCTGTGGAAAAGAGGTCTAAGAATAGTAATTCCCAAGGAGCCGGTAGAAAATCCAATAAGGATCTACTAGTAGCGCAAGGGGACAAGCCGATCAATGGAGGATCGGTGAGAACAATTGACTCTTATTGCTCCCAAGGTTTCCAATGATTATACAATCCCCGGAATGTAAGGGGTTTAAACAAAGAGAACCCATCAATCTGCTGCTCAAAGACTTTTAGGAACACACAAAACAGACTTTTTGCTCCTTCAGAAACAAAAATGTCTTTAGATCTTATGTGTAAAATTGCTAGTAGAATATGGAGGGGCGCCGGATATATGGATGTGGCGGCCCAAGGAGCTTCGGGGGGATTGTTACTCTTTGGAACCCTCTCGGTGTGGATAGCAATAGAACATACAGCTTGGAGGGGTGTTCTCACATCTCTCTTTAAGAACATTGTTACAGCTGAACAGTGTTTTAATCACAAACTTCTATGGGGCTCAAAGCATTGATGGCCAACGGCTTCAATGGAATGTTGTTCATTCAATGAGATCCTCCCGGGAAGATTGCGATTGGATTATTGCTGGGGATTTTAATGCCAAATTATCTGCCAGTGATCAAGAAGGTGGTTTCCCAGTTTTGGATCCAGGGGATAGGCTTCTGATTGCTCAAGTCCAGGCCTTTCACCTTGTTGATATCAAAGGTCCTGGCACTTATTTTACGTGGACTAATAAGAGAAGAGAGCCACAAAGGAGGAAGGTAAAACTAGACCGGTTTCTGGTCTCGGAGGAAGCATTTGTGAAATGGAATATTAAATTTCAGATTTTGGAAGGCCCAGTTTCAGACCACTTTCCCATTTTATTGGAGGGAGGGGCTATGACAGGGTAGTACCATAAACCATTTAAATTTGAAAATTTTTGGTTGCAAAAAGAAGATCTCCGAAGAAAAATTCCTCAGTGGTGGGAAGATGGCCGCCCACCTTTTGGGACTGCAATGTTCAAATTTCACAAACAGCTTCAATTTGTCAAGTGTAAACCGAAACAATGGAGGCAAACTAACAAATCGGACTTCCAAAGACCAACGGGCCCCCTTGTTGGCCAGATGGGATGAGGTGCAAAAACATTTCAGGGAAGGAAACATTTCCGAGCACCTTAAATCCGAGGATGATGCTTTACGCAAAGCGGTTGAGGATATTGATAATCAAGAAGAGATTTACTGGAAACAGAGAGCAAGAAATACTTGGTTATTAGAAGGAGACATAAATACAAAATTTTTTCAGCGCTCTGCCTGTGCTAGGAGACAAGTGAATAATATGGATTTCCTTCAAGATGAGAATGGATACTCTTTTGACACTCTTCCCGGTATGCACTCCCACTCAATGGAGTATTTCTCAAAACTCTTTAAGGAAAGTATGGAGCAAGATGGGGCAGCCCAAGATGAAGTTATTGCTGTCATTCCTTCTATAATCTCTCCTGAAGAGAACCAGGCCCTACTTAGACCTATAGATAGAGATGAACTTAAGAAGGTGGTCTTTGGGATGAGTACTGGTAAATCGCCTCGGTCCCGATGGCTTCCCTATTGAGTTCTTCCAGGCCTTTTGGGATACCCCTGGAGGAAGATGTTCTGGTCGTCACTGAGGAGTCCGTAACCAATAAAAGAATGCTCAAGGCTCTAAATCATACCTTCATTACTTTAATTCCAAAAGGAGCAGGGGGGGTTCATTTATCTGATTTTAGACCTATTGCCTTATGCAATGTGATCTATAAAATAATTACTAAGATTATGGCTGAAAGGTTAAAACCTATCCCTGCATAATATAATTTCCCGCAGCAAGGGGGTTTTGTTGAAGGGAGGCAAATCTTGGATGGAGTGATTCTTGCACAGGAGGCTATCCATACAATGCACCAACTTGGGAACAAAGGAATGTTCATTAAACCGGATATGTCCAAGGCTTATGACAGGGTGGAGTGGGGCTTCTTGGCAAAGATGTTGACCCGCCTTTGGTTTCTCTCAGATCGGACAGACCGGGTCATGAGCCGTATTTCTACGCCTTCATACTGCTCTTATCAAGGGACTTCCCTCGCCTCCTTTTGGTGCCTCTCGTGGCTTGCGGCAAGGAGACCCTTGCTCTCCTTATCTCTTCCTCATCTTGGCTGAAGGATTGGGTAGACTCTTTCTGAGAAGAAGACTTCAAGGTCAGATAACAGGTATTAAGGTCGGGGTTGAAGTTTTGACTCATTTACAGTTTGTAGATGATACTGGATTGGTGGGAGTGGCCAGCCTTAGGGAAGCAAGAAGAATCAGAGATACTCTAAATGTCTACCTTCGGGCCTCTAATCAAGTCATCAATGACAATAAATCCAAAGTGATCTTCTTCAATATTGATCAACGGTTACAGGACAGAGTTATTGAGATTTTAGGTTTCACTCGGACCTCTCTCCCAATAGTTTACCTGGGGGTCCCTCTCCATTTCAAAAAACTGAAAATAGATGTTTGGAAGGACCTATTGGATGGCATCAAAGATAGAATGAACCATTGGTCTCATAGATGGTTAAGTTATGGGGGTCGTCTAACTTTTCTGCAGTCAGTTATTCAGGCCATGCCAATTTATAAATTCTCCGTCCTGGCTGCTCCCCAGTCTATTTGGAAAGAGCTGGATAAAATGGCTAGAAGATTTCTATGGGAAGGTGCCAAGGGAGAGAGGAAATGGGCCTTGGTTGGCTGGGACAAGGTTACCCAACCCAAGGAAAAAGGAGGGTTGGGACTAAGAAGCTCCAAGTTTAACAACAAGGCTTTGGCTGGCAAACTGTACTGGAGGTGGATTTCTCAGCCAACATCCCTCTTCAGCAGAATCCTCTCTAGCAAATACTTGGGTTCTGTCCATCCTAATGATGTGGGCCGCTTTCCTCCGGAAGGTTTTGGATCATCAGTGTGGCAGGCGCTCAAGCTTGGAGCTCAACTCATCAAAGATCAACTATTTTGGAAAGTGGGGAGAGGGGATAAGGCTCGGTTCTGGACTGATTCCTGGGACCATAATCCTCCCATTATTGTTGTGTTTCCTGAATTGCAACCGATAAAATCTGCTATAGAAGATAAGGGATGGATCCAAATTGAGAGCTACTTTAACACTAGTCAATTGGGGGACTACAAGATCATAAAGTTTAAGCGGCTGGATGAGTGGCCAATACCAATCCCTCCGGAGTTGGTACCTACTTTGGGAAAAATCTTGGCGGAACGGTTTCTTACTGGGAGAGATGAGGAGGATGAACTGGCCTGGGGCTATGGGAGCCTTGGGGTTTATACTGTGAAAGAGGGATATGATGAGATCCTCCCGCAGCCCCCCCACACTTTTTTTTGGTTCATGATTGGAGAAAGATATGGCATCCCCAGGGCTGGCCGAAAGTGAACTTCTTCGCCTGGCAGTTTTTGCATAATGGAATTCTCACCTATGACAATCTCAGACTCAGAGGCATCATTGGCCCTTCTCAATGTGTGTTATGCCACAAGCAGGAGGAAACTGCGGATCATCTAATGTTTGAATGTTCTTTCACACGACAGATCTGGAAGCGCTGGTTCTCCCACTTTAAACTTCAGGCTAATGGGGTCTTGTCTCGAAACAACATTTGGGAAAGTTGGAAGAAAGGTAGATTTAAATCCAAAGCTCTTCGAATTGGCTGGGAGCTTGGTTTATTTTTTATCTGGTGGCAGGTTTGGTTGGAGAGAAATGCCCGTATTTTCCGTGAAACCTTCTCCCCTCTAGAAGGAATATGGCAAGTCATTTGGAGCAAAGTGGCGGAAACGGTTGCCATTCATGCCGAGGGGGAAATTCAGTCTGCTTTTGAGCCTTTGGAAGAGGGAGCTGTTATTCAACAAAGGCAGGTGAGTGGTAGTTGGAAACCTCCTCCTGAAGGATGGATCAAAATCAATACTGATGGAGCTGCTAAAGGCAATCCGGGAAGTGCTGGAATTGGAGTAGTGTGCCGCGATCATGCTGGGTCTTTGCTCTATTGGGAACTCGCAGGGTCCGGGGATGTGCCACAAACAATGAAGCCGAGGCCTTTGCCATTAAATCGGCCTCCTTCTGGGCTGCCAAACAGGGACACAGGAAGATTATTATTGAGTCTGACTCCCAAATCTTGGTGGGTGCTCTTGACTGTATGAGAAACTTTGTCTCGAAAGCTTGGAGGTTGCGGATCTTAGTCTCCCAAATCAAAGAGCTTTGGAGGGAATTAGATGATGTGATACCTGTCTATGTGAATCGAGATCTCAATAAGGCGGCCGATTTCCTTGCTAAGATGGGTGCTGAAAGGGAGGTTGGGATGCAGCTGCACAGTGACATGCCTGTGGAGGATGCAGAGATCCGACAAGGCCTTGAACGTTTTCTGAAATGATGTGCAGTGTTTTTATGCTAAGGAAGGTTTCTGTCGCGATATCGCGACATGTAGCGCCGTCGCTGCTTCAAGTTGGAAGCTGTCGCGATATCGCGACAGGTTGCGCCCTCTCGGCCTTTGGCAGGTTTTTGTCGCGATATCGCGACATGTCGCGCCATCGCGGCAGGCGCATGGTAAAATTGTCGCGATATCGTGACAGTTTTGGCAATTTGGGGCTAACTGGAAAAATTGTCGCGATATCGCGACACTTTTGCAGATGGAGAGCAAAGTGGAAAATTCGTCGCGATATCGCGACAGTTTTGAGAACTGGGCGCCGAAAGGAAAATTCGTCGCGATATCGCGACAGTTTTGAGAACTGGGCACCGAAAGGAAAAACCGTCGCGATATCGCGACACTTTTGGCGATCTGGTGTCATAAGGAAAACCCGTCGCGAAATCGCGACCATTTTGCTGATGTGGTGCAAAGTGGATATTTTGTCGCGATATCGCGACATTTTTTGGCGATGGTTGCTGTATGAAAATCTCGTCGCGATTTCGCGACAATTTTGGCTTACCAATGAATGGAGAAAATCGTCGCGATATCGCGACGCTTTTGCGATCTGGATGCCATAAGGATAATTCGTCGCGATTTCGCGACACTTTTGATGGTTGGATGATTCGGAGGCTCTCTGTCGCGATTTCGCGACCTTTTTGGCGTTATGGAGCAAGCTGGTCTTCATGTCGCGATTTCGCGACAATTTTGACGAAGGGTTGCTGGAGGGTGCTGTCGTCGCGATTTCGTGACATGTCGCGATTTCGCAACATGTCGCGTTTTCGTGACTGTTGGCACCGCAGTGGGAGTCGGGGTTGACTGTCGCGATCTCGCGACATGTCGCTTGTTCGCGCCCAGTTGACTTCTTTGCTTTGTGTTGTGCTGGGTTGACTTTGTGCTCTTCTCTTGTAGTGTTGTTTGCTGTTCTTGGTTGGGATGTGTTCTCTCCCGCTTGTAATTGCTCTTTGTATTAATACAAGTTTTTCATTTTTTTCAAAAAAAAAAATATAATATAATTTACCACTTTCTTCAAATATATCTTCAACTTTAATAAAAGAATTCCTTCAATATAATTAATTTTCATTGCAGTTTAAATCCTTTTAACTCCCAAATTTAATATTATAAATCTTCTTTTCTTCAAAGAATTTTCCTCTCTTCAGTACTATCTTTAATAATATTTCATTCAATATAGTTCCCTTCAATCAATAATCAATTTTTCTTCCTATGTCTTTCTCTTTCTTTAGTCTTCTTCAAATATTTATTCTTCTCTTTAATAATTTAAATCTTCAATTTACATAATTTATCTCCTTCAAATAATATACCTTCCTCCAAATATTCTTCTTCTTCGCTTCATTAATATTTTTAAAATAATATATCTTCCTCCTGTAATAATTCTACTCTCCTTTAGCAATAGCTTCAAATAATAATGTAACTTCTTCTAATATTTATAGGGTTTTTCTAGATGGCTTCTGGTTACCATTTTTTAGATAGGCAACATTTTGGGGATGAGGAGGTTCCTTGGTGGAAATAGGTTTGGAATAAGGATTCATGGCCCAAATGCAATTTCTATTTATGGTTGGCCACTCAGAACATATGTCCTACCTGGGATAATCTTCAAAAGAGAGGGTTTCAGGGCCCTTCATTTTGTTTCCTTTGTGATAATAGTGATGAATCTGTAAGGTATTTGCTCTTACAGTGTTTGTTTGTGCAAGAAATTTGGCATATTTTATGGAGGGTGTGGAAACATTCTTGTTCTTATGCCTCTTCTCTTATTGAGTTCTGTAGTTTAGGTAGACCTCCTGCTAAGGCTTCCTTTCTTCAAGTTGCATGGAGTATTGGACCCTCATGTATTATATGGCAGATTTGGATTGAAATAAATTGAAGAATTTTTCAAGGTAGGAAGTTATCTGTTTATCATACTTGGCAGAGAATTATTGGTATGATCCAAGAAATTGTTTCTTATAAATGTCAGATCAGTCTTCCTTTGGAGCAGTTTGAGATTTTGATGATGCATAACCTGGGTTAGTGGAGAATGACCCTCGTCCTTCTTTATCGGTTGAGAGGAGAGGCCTCAATCAAAAAATGTAGAGAGATGGCAGATGGTATCCTCTGCCTTGGGGGGTGTTTAAGATTAATATTGATGGCTCTTCTAGATGGAATCATGGGCATGTAGTTATTGGTGGTGTTGGGAGAGATAGTAGTGGTGTAGCTTTTTCATTTTTTCCTGTTATAAGGGGAAGCAGACTAATAATTATATGGAGGCCCTTGCTATTTATTTTTATTTGGAAAAAGGTTATGCTATGGGATGGCAGAAGATAATCTGTGTGTCAAACTTTCATATTATTATTAATTTATTGAAGACTCGTAATCTTTCTAATGTTCATTGGCAATTGGTGTTAGTGGCTCGGTAGATCTTTCAAATTTATCAACATCTAGAGTTTATTTCCTTTGCTCATATTCCCAGGAAATGGAATGGTGTGGTTGATTTCTTGGTAGAATGGGCTTCTAAGTTCCAATAATATTGGAATGTTAGGTAATGGGATAAGCTTCCATTAGATTATTCTCGTCATCTTGCTAATTTGATTACTGCGGATATGCCTGATTGAGGCTATTGTTTGTTGGGTGTCTTGGATATACCTGATTGAGGTTGTTGTTTATTGGGTGTCTTTTGGTCGGGTGCTCGATGGTATTGGGTATCTCTTTATTTTGGCCCTTGTAAGGGTTATTGTTATGGGATTCTCTATTTCTTGTAAGGTTTATTGATTTAATAAATTTTTACCAACAAAAAAAATATAACAATATAAAAATATATATTATCAAATCAACTTCTTTATCAATCTTTCCTTTTCTTAATAATATCAAATACATCGTGTATTTTTAATTTCTCTCTCCTTTATTCTTTAATTATTCAAATAAATGGCTCAAATATTACCTTAGCAACTCATGTACCAATTGTTGTCGATGCTCTCTCATGCTTAGTCCTTTTGACATACACACCAAATCGAGATGGCATTCTTTTGTAGCACTAAGCATTACGTTCAATGGTTTTTTCTTGATGTTCCCTTCTACTCAACTCCTCCAATTAATATTTATTCCAAATGCTACACCTTCTATAATTTTTATAATTTGACAGCATATTTTATCTTTTCCAAAGTAAATGTGTTTCATATTTTCTAAAGCAAATATATTTTGTCTGCCTCATATAGCTTATGCATTCAATTCTGCTATATTTTATTCTCTACAATTTATCTTGTATATCTCCTTCAACATTGCCTACCACAATTAATCTTCGCTCCTTCACCTTATAACTTCGGCTCTCCTTATTCAACTATTTTTGGATGATAATATTATCACATCTTCAACTGACATGTCTTCCATAATAGCTCGCGTTCTATGGATTCTCTCCTCGCATGGTTTTCTATACATGGATAAACTTCTCTTATTTCACAAACATTAATTTTCTTGCAAGCATTGCTCTTCTCACAAGCACTCCAATGGTCACTTTGATACCACGGATAGCAATTAAACCCTATTCTCATAGGATCCATTAATATATCAATAATTATTATTCACACAATAACATACATTCAATAGCAAATCTACTGAATAATATTATTGATGAAAATGCAAGCAATTCAAATACAATGTATTGCAAAGCTTATTCTCCATTTACATTACAATTCTTTATCTTCAATATATACTGCTTGGATAAGAGACTTTTCACATTCACAAAACTCTTGACCTTTCTACTTACATTAACTCTCCATATCCTTAAACACTTGAGAGATATGACTCAACATATTTCTCATAAGAGAAATATATTTTATTGACTCGATATAATAACAAGCATATAATGATTACACACACTAAAAGATAAACATTTACAGAACTCCACACATGTTAAATATTTGCATGACACATATTTTAGACTCAAATATCCACATGACCCTAAACTAAAAAATTTACATGGTGCTTGCAATATTCTTGCAATGTACCAAATAATGTAATACTTCCAACAAAGTGATCCAATTGATCACATACTAGTCTCACTGACATTGGTTGTATTTTCTTTCTAGTGTTTACATTTCTTGCACCCTTAACTTCATGGATTTACTTGCTTACCTTTAGAGCAATTTAGATTAGCTATATTAGTGGGGTGCTGACCCTAATTAGAGATAGAAAGGACTTAAACCTCCCCTCCAACTATCGACGTGGAAGCATGGAGCATAGATTCAATCAAACACTTTTATAGATCAAAACCTCCTCAATTGAAATATGTTTCCATCATTTTCAATGGTAATCTTGACCCTTACAAGAAGTGCCTAGTCTCTACATAGTTCTAAGTTTAAGTTCCATATGATGGTGATTAATTCAAGAGAATTATTGTTTCGTTATTCTAAAAATACCACTTCTCTAGCATTTCTCAAATTTCCTTTCATAAAAATAAATTTTATTGAATCCAACTTCTCAATGTTTTCATTGTTGGGCAAAACATTGGTTAATCTACGGTTCAATTTCTTGCCTCCATTTAATTTGTCAACCCGGGACAGCTCATAAACTTGTGAGTGTCATACACAGTATATGCCTGTAGTGTGGGGAATGAATTCCTTTGTACCTATTGTTTTGGTGGGGGGTGTTGTTCATGTATTTTTATTTCATCCAAACCAAATAAAGTAAGTGCAAAAAATAAACTATAAATGAAAACTACAATTAAAATGTTGAAATAAAAGTACAGGAAATAAATGTACAACTAAATTAAATTAAAGTAGGAAAGAAAGCAGGAAACTAATATATTAAAAATAAAGAACAGAAATAAAAATGGGGAGGACTACTATAGGGAGTGGGCCTGAGCTCCCGCAAATAGTCCACCCGGCTAATTACATGAAGATTGCTTCAATAAAAATAAGAGTCTTTGTAACTCTTAATAAATTATACAGAAAAATAAATAAAGTTATTCTCTATGTATTTTATTCTCTGATCCTCCAATCCAAACTATGTATTTTTATGTCCTGCGTTGTTATATAGAACATAGACAGATCTTGTTACAATAATAAAATGGTCTTCTTTAATCACATAACGTGATTTGTTACAATACGTTTATACACAGATATTATTCTCCCTATTTACAAGCATGTTCGTTCACCAAAGGAATAAATATAATAATCCTTAGGTGTACGTAAATACTAATCCTAGAATAATAGATATTATTTTCCTATTTACAAGCATGTTCGTTCACCAAAGGAATCAATATTAATCCTTAGGTGTACGTAACAGCTAATCCTAGAATAATGCATCCTAAAATAAGGCTTTTAAAAAGATTACATAGTCAAAATAGAATAAAATAGAATAAAAGTGTTTTATTCTATTTTAATCACAAAAATATAATATGCATAAGAATACGAATTATTTCTCCTCCATCTTTTGTGCAACAACCTCCTTCAAAAGTGCATGGTTAATTGGTCAACCGATCAACGTTGACTTGGTCAACCGATCAATCATCAATAGGATTCAAGCACCAAAAAATAGGTCGGGAAGCAGGCACCAAAAATAGTTGAGAAGTAGGCACTAGAAATAGCTGAGAAGCAGGCGCCAAAAAATAGTCGGGAAGCAAGTGCCAAAAATATACGGGAAGTAAGCACCACCAATAGTCGAGAAGCAGGCGCCACCAACAGTCAGGAATTAGGTGTCGCAAACAGTCATGAGTCAAGCGTCTACCTTCACCATTTACCATTGTTCTTTTCAAAATGTCTTAATGCATTGCCACACCCAAATGGGATATAGACTCAAAACACCAAATTAGTAGCAAAAACCTGCATTTACACACACTTTCCACTAAAAACACTAGTCAAGGATATACTTCATTTTCTATTAATTATATGCAAAATTTATATAAAAATACATTTCAAATGCTAATATAAACCAATAATGATGCCCTTAAAAGTGTATATAAAATGAACATTTTTGATGCTCATCATTCCCCCATGCCGAAAGAATTGACATGTCCTCATGTCACAGCCCCTGGTATAGATTTTTTTTCATGGAATGCAGGCGTTTGTATATGGGAAGCAGGCGTCTCCCTGTATATGGGAAGCAAGCGTTGGATGTATGGGATTTAGGTGCCTAAATATGCGAAGTAGGTGTCTATATATGGTTTGTATATGGGAAGTAGGTGTCTATATATGGGAACCAGGCTTGTATATGGAAAGCAGGTGTTTGTATATGGGAATCAGGCCTATATATGGAAAGTAGGCACCTGTATATGGGAAGCAGGTACCTATATATGGAAACCAGGCTTGTATATGGGAAGCAGGTGCCTGTATATGGGAAGCAGGTACATGTATATGGGAATCAGGCCTATATATGGGAAGCAGGTGCCTGTATATGGGAAGTAGGTGCCTATATATGGAAATCAGGCCTGTATATGGCCTGTATATGGGAAGCAGGTGCCTCCCCATACCTTCTTCTTCTTCTTCTTCTTTTTTAAATATTCCTAGGGCAATGAAATTCTTCTCCTGTCTAAGGCATGCCATGTGGCTAAATTCTGATGGGAGAATTAATAAAGATAAAGATAGGGGCATCTATTGGTATTAACATAGAAATAATTTTTAAAATAACTATGCAAATAATTAATAAAAACTTAGTACATACCTGGGTGAATTTTGTAGATCATGATATGTACAATGTCGGATGGTGCGAAATGTCTACATGCAACCTGAAATTATGATGACCCAGAAAATACTTTTGCTTTGACATTGATGTATCTTGGAGAACCATATATATTGTGGAACCTATGTCTGATAGACCTAGGTTTCCCAAGCTACCTACAGATTGCATTCAAGGCACGATTTCCTACAAGGTAAAATAAAAAACTATGTTAAGCAGAACAATTTCCATGTTGTCCTTTTTTTTTCTTTTTTCAGATTCTGGAATTTTCCCAAAAATTTTCAGATTCTGAAATTTTCCATAATTTTTTAGATTCAAAATATTTTTTTTTCAGATTCTAAAATTTTTCATCATTTTTTTAGGTTCTGGAATTTTCCAGAATTTTTCAGTTTCTGGAAATTTTTCTAGAATTATTTCAATTTCTGGATTTTTTTTCTTCTCTTCCAGATTCTAAAATTTTTGAAAATTTTCCAGATTCTGGAATTTTCCAAAATTTTTCAAAAAAAAATCAGATTCTGGAATTTTTTTCCAGAATTTTTCAAATTTTTTATTTTTTTTTTATGAATGTATGAACATTCGTCAAAAATACTCTTATGGTAAGGGGTCTCCCCCATGTCGATGTCTAATCCAATCTCGTAAATGTGAGCCGGTTGGAAATGAAGCCCATTGACTGTTACTCAAACATCATCTTGGCACTCTACTCCGCTCTTGGTGTAGCATCTCTAACTTTTTGTCCATCATCTTCTCAAGCTATAATAGTCACACACTTTGCGATAAATATTTTCTCAAGTTCCACAAACACCTTGGGCTGGAAGCCTTTCGCTTGATCAGGGTTACTTAGCCTACCTTCGGGTGACTGTGTTGTCAAGGCAAACTCTGTTCGCTTCACCTATTTGGATTAGATGCTACATGATCAAGGTACACAAAATGGTTTGTATAGTGCTATTACGAACTCCACGTATGAATATCACTTTATGAAATCTTCATAGACATCTCCTTATTCATCTACACCGCACTTCATATTATCCTACAAAACATAAAAAAAGTTAAACTAAAGTAAAATTCTAAAATAACATTAAAATAAAATTTTAAACTTTTTTTTTTTTTTATAGTGTTGTTGGTGGCCATAATGAATTTGGGGTCTCCCCCATGCCTACAATTGAACTAGTGTCTAAAAAAATAAGGACTATGATAAGTTTTTATTTTAGTCTGGTAAACAATTTGATATGACTAAATTTTCATTTGTTCTTATCCTCTACTTCATCAACTAGCATAATATTGTACATCATGAAAAAAAAAATTCCTTTAAGTCCTCAAAACCAAATTCTTCCAACTCATTGGTAAATTTGTGCAGGTGGATAAATGACTACTATTTTTTTTTAAATAAAATAAATTAAAAAATAGCAGTATTCTAAAAAACACATTCTAGTTTCTGATTCACCCGATTGCCTTAAGCGCAAGTGAAGAGCATACTCCTAGAAAAATGTTCTTTTTAAATTTTGCTTCTTTTATTTTTTTAATGTCATTTTCCTAATACTAATGTCATCGTTAAAATTTGCCAATATATTGAGAAATTTGAAGCCTGTAATTTTTTTCATCGTTAAAACTAGGAATCTTGAGGCATAATTCCCTAATGATTTCTTTGTAAATAAACACTCCCTAATAGTTCGATAGTAAAAATTTTCAATTGCTTTATAAAATCAAACGCAGGTTGTTTCATCTCTCTCTAATTTCATAAAACCATTAAGAATACAATGGAAATCCTTCATTGCCTAATTTTCGAACTTTTCAACAACACAATTTATTTCCTACTTCTACACTTAATATGGTACATCGGATTCTTTCTCAAACATTACAATTTAGACACTCCCCGGCAACAGCACCAAAATATTGGGTAAAACATCGGTTAATCTACGGTTCAATTTTTTACCTCCATTTAATTTATCAACTCGGGACAGCTCGTAAACTTGTGAGTGTCATACACAGTATATGTCTGCAGTGTGGGGAATAAATTCCTTTGTACCTATTGGTTTGGTGGGGGGTGTTGTTCATGTATTTTCATTTCAACCAAACCAAATAAAGTAAGTGTAGAAAAATAAACTATAAACTAAAACTAAAATTAAAATGTTGAAATAAAAGTACAGGAAATAAATGTGCAACTAAATTAAATTAAAGCAAGAAAGAAATTAGGAAACTAATCTATTGAAAATAAAGAACAGAAATAAAAATGGGAAGGACTACTACAGGGAGTGGGCCCGAGCTCCCGCAAATAGTCCACCCGGCTAATTACATGAAGATTGCTTCAAGAAAAATAAGAGTCTTTGCAACTCTTAATAAATTATACAGAAAATAAATAAAGTGATTCTTTGTGTATTTTATTCTCTAATCATTCGATCCAACCTTTGTATTTGTCTGACCAACCTTTGTATTTGTCTGACCTGCATTCTTACATAGAACATAGACAGATCTTGTTACAATAATAAAATGGTCTCCTTTAATCATGTAACGTGATTTGTTACAATATGTTTGTACACATATTATTCTCCCTATTTACAAGCATGTTCATTCACCAAAGGAATAAATATAATAATCCTTAGGTGTACGTAAATACTAATCCTAGAATAATAGATATTATTTTTCTATTTACAAGCATGTTGGGAAGCAGGCACCATAAATAGTTGGGAAGCAAGCACCAAAAAATAATCGGGAAGCAGGCGCCAAAAATAGACAAGAAGCAAGCACCACCAATAGTCGGGAAGCAAGCACCACCAACAATCAGGAATCAGGGCCGCCAATAGTCATGAGTCAAGCATCTACCTTCACCATTTATCGGTGTTCTTCTCAAGATGTCTTCATGCATTGCCACGCCCAAATGGGATGTAGACTCAAAACACCAGATTAGTAGCAAAAACCTATATTTACACACACTTTCTACTAAAAACACTAGTCAAACATAATACTTCATTTTCTATCAATTATATGCAAAAGTTATATAAAAATACATTTCAAATGCTAATTTAAACCAATAATGATGCCCTTAAAAGTGTATATAAAATGAGCATTTTTTGTGCTCATCATTCTCCTATGTCGAAATAATTGACATGTCCTCATGTCACAGCCCCTCGGTATAGTTTTTTTTTTTCATGGGAAGCAGGCACCTATATATAGGAAGCAAGCGCCTCCCTGTATATGGGAAGCAGACGCCTTTATGTATGGGATTCAAGTGCCTGAATATGGGAAGTAGACGTCTGTATATGGGAAGTAGGTGCCTATATATGGGAACTAGGCCTATATATGGGAAGCAGGTGTCTATATATGAAAATTAGACATGTATATGGGAAGCAGGTACCTGTATATGGGAACCAGACCTGTATATGGGAAGCAGGTGTCTGTATATGGGAATCAGGCCTATATATAGGAAGCAGGCACCTGTATTAGAGAATCAGGCCTATATATGGGATGCAGGCATTTCTATATGGTAATCAGACCTATATATGGCTTGTATATGGGAAGCAGGCGCATCCCCATACCTTCTTATTTTTCTTCTTTTTTTAAATATTCCTGGGATAATGAAATTCTTCTCCTGTCTAAGGCATGCCATGTGATTGAATTCTGATGGGAGAATTAATAAAGATAAATATAGGGGCATCTATTAGTATTAACATAAAAATAATTTTTAAAATAACTATACAAATAATTAAAAAAAAAACTCAATACATACCTGGGTGAATTTTGTAGATCATAATATGTACAATGTCGGATGGTGTGAAACGTCTACATGCGACCTGAAATTATGATGACATAGAAAATGTTGTTGCTTTGACATTGATGTATCTTGGAGATAATATATATACATTTTTTTTTTTTTTTGCATCGCTCTTCCTGGTGGAAGATTGGCACCACTTATTGGTGCCTTCCTCTAGGTGGGAAGAAGGCACTTATGTTGATCTGATTGTAGGCACTATCTCCCTAGTGGAAAATAAGTGCCTTTTTTCTCATTGTTGCTCTCTTAGCAAGGCACTATAGAAGGATTTTACAAATACTACCTCCTAGACAATTTTACATCACAAAAAATCACTCCTCTTGTTACAAGTACTTCAAACACCTAGAATTTGCTATTTATGAAGCCTAAAAGAGGTACAAGCATCCTTATTGCAAGTTCTTCAAATAAAAACTTATGCTATTTATGAAGCCTAAAAAATGAGAGAGAGAAAATGGTGCTTTTGCCCAAGGGACACGTGTTTTCCCTCTACAAAACTATTTTAGCAATTAGCACTCTGTGTGCTTTCTCTGAACCAGAATCAGAATCTGTATTAGACATCTCATTTGCAACATTGCCTTGGTTTTTATTTTGACCTTTCTCTTTGGAAGGCTTGTTATTAAACCAACATCTCTTGGTTTGATGAGTGTCTTTATCACAGATTTTGCAATACTGCTTCTTCTTCTTAGTGTCTTGGCCTTGACCTTTGTTTTTGTTAGAAGAAGACCCTTGTTGTTGATTCCACTTTTTCTTTCCTTGTTGTTTATGTGAGAAAAGTGCATTGTTGGATGCCTCATCTCTTTGGAATTGATTAGCTTCTTCAGTTTGAAGCATGTTCACCAAATCTACAAAATTCACTGTCCTACCAGAGACTTGAAGTGATGTAATCAACATTCTATAGGAGTCAGGAAGAGCTCTCAAAATAATTGAGATTAAGACTTTGTCTTCCACAGTTTCTCCTAGGGATTGCAGTTTTGTTTTCAATTCGGCCACTCTGCAGAGGAATAGCTCTACTGTTTCTCCAGATTTCATGTGAAGTGTATGAAGCTATGTTTGAAGGTTAATAATCGTGGATTGATTCTTTCCCTCGAAGATGGTAGTTAAGGCATCCCATGCCTCCCTTCCAATTTTAGCTTCACTTATATGAGGTTGGATATCATCAGTAATAGCTAGCAAGATCATTAAGGATAGTTTCTTATCCTTTTTATCAAATTCTATTTGATCTGCTCCAGGTGATTGAGGTCTACTTGTACTTCCATCTACTATAGACCACAAATCCTCTACAGTTAAGATAGCTTTCATCTTAGTCTTCCATGCTGAATAATTTGAACCTTTGAGCAGTTGGCTCTCAGTGAGATACTTGTGTATCATGGCCATGGTTAAGGTTCCAAATTTGATATGACTAAGATGAATGTAGCTTGCACTATACCCTCAAAAGAGTATATGGAAGTTGTTTTCAATTTGCCTCTATAAGATATTTAATGGCACCTACCTTAACACCCTTACCAAGGGATGAAAAGTTGGAGGAAATTAAGCCAAACAAATAGAGCAAATGAAAGGGGTAGGTTTATGAAAAACTTTTGATTTTGCCCTCCAAGATTTTTAATGGCACCTGCCTTAACACCCTTCAAGAAGGATGAAAAGTTTGAGGATATTAAGCCAAACAAAGAGAGTGAATCAAGGTGATTTTGAATTTTTTTTTTTTTTGACCTTTTGATGGGGAGAAAAAAAAAACTGACTTTTTTAACCTATGCAAAGTGTAGCATGGTTTTTGAGTGAAGTTTGGGTTTTGAGAAATGCTCATACCAATGTTGTATTTGACTGTTTAATTGCACAGAAAAACATGAGTGTTAGTGCAATAATCAAAACATGAGAGCAACCCAAATTTTTATCACTCTAGGTGTCGGATGCAACCGAAAATGCACCTAGTACAAGCAATTTTTAAGAAAAGGTGTCGAGTACAATCGAGAATGCACCTTTCTTACTCTTAAATATCCCCCCTTTTTCGTTACAATTTTGCAAACAATAGAATCAAAAAACTGAATTCTATCCCCCCTTAATGTTTACAAAATTGAAAATTTAGAGCACTCCTTCCAAGACAAGTCGACACATGACCCGTGTTTGGAAGGCTTCCAGAACTAGTCGACACACGACCCAGTTTTTATCTTCAACAATCGAGCATGAAGGAGCAACAAAAATGTTTTGGATCTTCAAGTTTTGACAACAAAAAGAATTTTGCTAGTTTATGTTTTTATGTCCCCTTTCTTGAAGGAGAGAACAAAAGCAATAATTTGTTGTTTTGTGAAAAAATGAGATGACTTTTGATGCTCCTTAAATCACTTCTTTGTCTTGATTTTGCAATAGAATAATAATTCCTATGTCTCTTTATCGCCAAGAAATTATGGAGAAAACTATAGGACTTTGAGGAGGTATTGCAAAAAAAAATTGTTGAAGAAATTTTGCGAATTTTGCAACAAGAATGTTCCTAGGTCTCTCTATCTCCAATTTGGAGAAAACACAAGAACTGTTTGTGGTCTTTTTATAGTTGCAAAAAAAATGAAGGTTTTAAGGTTTCTCTTTTCAAAAAAAAATTCCTAGTTTAAAATGCTAAAAAATATCTTTATAGTTGCAATTATTTTATAATGAAGCTATTTTTGGAGGAAAAAAAAGATTTTATTTCTTTAAGTCAGTTTTTAATCCAAAAACAAGGCAAAATTATAAAAAAATACTATAAAAAATATTTAAAACATTAAACTTTAGAAAAAATATGAGAAAATGAAAAGATCTTTTAAGAAAACCTTTCGAAAATATTGTAGATTGGGGGCATGTCGGATTCGACCCGATGATCCGTTGGAGAGAAGCGCCTTCGTGCCTCAGCTACGATCATGCCAGCTACTAGGATGGACGGGAGGAAGGCACTGCCACTGTCATTTTCTATCCGTGTCGCTCGAATATTTTTGTTTAAAAAAAATATTAAAAAAAAAAATTGCTTCACCAACGTTCCAAAGAGTCTGGGCGGGATTCGACCCGTGGTCTCCATGGACAGAACTACCTTCGTGCCCCGACCGCGACCACTCTAGCTACATGGCTAGACGGGAGGGATGCACTAATAATCGGGTCTTCTATCCGATCCAACCAAGCTACGAGTTTTTTTTTTTTTTAAATGTGGGAAATTTAGTCCCACATTCAGCAGAATGCATGTCACAGAGGATTTTATATGGACTGCGATGCCAACATAACGTGATTGCCTCTGGGAAATCACGAACCCATCGCTTTTTGCCAATCGCAATGCCAATGAAAGAACGCCATGTGGAGGAGCCACGAGATCCAATTGCCACATCGATGATCCCACCTCGTCAGCAAGCACCACGTCACTTCAAATCGCTACCACTCAGATCGTGGTACATCAGCAGCTCCACATTTGATCACAGGTCCAGCCAGTAGTTGCCATGTTGTAAGCAAAGAGTGGTTCAAGTATCGGAGGCAAAGGTGGGACAGGTGGTGACGCGATGATCTAGGTAGTTGCAAGTGAGCCAAAGGTGCTTGGTGTCAGATGCGGGTCCGGTATTCGTCGAACGCACGTGGGGGAGCGAGCGTCCAATGGACCTGTCGATGGCTTCGACGAACGGATCCAACAGGCTGCAGTCCACATGCCTGGAGATTGGAATACAAGCACGTTCCAATAGTAAGGATTGGAATGCATGCATGTTCCAACAGTGATTCGATAGGGATGAAGTGCAGACTAGGCCAAGGGATCCATGTAGGGCCAGGTGGGAACCCCAGCTCTGATACCAATGATGTAATGATAATCAGCAACCCAATGTATTCAATGAATAATATTTAAATACAAATGCTATAGACTATAGATAGCTTTAGGAAATATTCACGGTAACCACTAACCTATTAACCTAAATCAATTTGCCTACTACTTGTCGTCCATAATATCGGTCGAACAGATAACTTAACCTAGGTGAATAGTAAATAAAGATTTACCACATGGTAAAAAGTAATTAATTATTTTTTACCATGTGGCAACTAATAACAACCTAATGTAGGAAATGGGGAAATATCCCAAATTATGGAATATTATTCTAACAGCTTGTATCTGTTAGGCCTAATTTAAGCCGATCGGCTGCTTATAGATTGTTCAAGGTCGTGTTCTACAAACTAAACATATGAAAGCAAAAAAACTAAACACACAAAAGCAAAAAAACAGGAATTGTGGAACCTGTGCCTGATAGGCCTAGCTTTCCCAAGCTACCTACAAATTACATTCAGGGCACGATTTCCTGCAATGCAAAATGAAAAACTATGTTAAGCAGAATAATTTCCAGGTTGTCCTTTTTTTTCTTTTTCTTTTTTTTCTTTTTTTAGATTCTGAAATTTTCCAGAATTTTTCAGATTCCGGAGTTTTCCCAAAAAATTTCAAATTCTAAAATTTTTCAAATTCATAATTTTTTTTTTTTTCAGATTCTGGAATTTTTCTAGAATTTTTTCATCATTTTTCAGATTCTGAAATTTTCTAGAATTTTTCAATTTTTGGAAATTTTTCCAGAATGTTTTCAATTTTTGGATTTTTTTTTCTTCTCTTCCAGATTTTAAAACTTTTCAAAAAAATTCAGAATTTTTCAGTTTCTGAAATTTTTCAAAAAATTTTCAGATTCTGGAATTTTTCAAACAAAATTCAATTTTTTGATTTTTTTTTTTTGACGAATGTATGAACATTCGTCAAAACTACTGGTATGGTATGGGGTCTCCCACATGCCGATGTCTAATACAATCTTGTAAATGTGAGCCGATTGGAAATGAAGCCCATTGACTATTACTCGAACATCATCTTGGCACTCTACTCTACTCTTGGTGTAGCATCTTTAACTTTTTATCCATCATCTTCTCAGGCTATTATAGTCACACACTTTGTGGTAAAAATTTTCTCAAGTTCCACAAACACCTTGGGCTGGAAGCCTTTCGCTTGATTAGGGTTACTTAGTCTGCCTTCGGGTGCCTGTGTTATCAAGGCAAACTTTACTCGCTTCACATGTTTGGACTAGATGCTACATGATCAAGGTACACAAAATGGTTCGTATAGTGCTATTATGAACTCCACATATGAATCTCACTTTATGAAATCTTCATAGACATCTCCTTATTCATCTACACCGCACTTCATATTGTCCTGCAAAACATAAAAATAGCTAAACTAAAGTAAAATTTTAAAATAACATTAAAATAAAATTTTAAACTAACTTTTTTTTTGTTTAGTGTTGTTGGTGGCCATAATGAAGTTGGGGTCTCCCCCATGTCTACAATTGAACTAGTCTCTAAAAATTGAGGACTATGATAAGTTTTTTTTTTGTCTGGTCAAAAATTTGATATGACTAAATTTTCATTTGTTCTTATCCTCTACTTCATCAACTAGCATAATAGTGTACATCATGAGAAAATATTTTCTTTTAAGGCCTCAAAACCAAATTCTTCCAACTCATTGGTAAATTTGTGTAGGTGGATAAATGACTACTATTTTTTTTTAATAAAATAAATTAAAAAATAGCAGTATTCTAAAAAACATATGCTAGTTTCTAAAGAGCATACTCCTAGCACAATGTTCTTTTTAAATTCTACTTCTTTTATTTTTTTTAATGTTATTTTCCTACTACTAATGTCATCGTTAAAATTTACCAATATGTTGAGAAATTTTAAGCCTGTAATTTTTTTCATCGTTAAAACTAGGCTTCTTGAGGCATAATTCCCTAATGATTTCTGTGTAAATAAACACTCCCTAATAGTTTGATAGTAAAAAATTTCAATTGTTTTATAAAATCAAACGCAGGTTGTGTCATCTCTCTCTAATTTCATGAAACCATTGAGAATACAGTGGAAATCCTTCATTGCCTAATTTTCTAACTTTTCAACAACACAATTTATTTCTTACTTCTACACTTAATATGGTACATCAGGTTCATTCCCAAACACTACAGTTTAGACACTCCCCGACAACGGTGCCAAAATATTGGACAAAACATTGGTTAATCTATGGTTCAATTTCTTGCCTCCATTTAATTTGTCAACCTGGGACAGCTCGTAAACTTGTGAGTGTCATACATAGTATATGCCTGCATTATGGGGAATGAATTCATTTGTACCTATTGGTTTGGTGGGGGGTGTTGTTCATGTATTTTCATTTCAGCCAAACCAAATAAAGTAACTGTAGAAAAATAAACTATAAACTAAAACTAAAATTAAAATGTTGAAATAAAAGTATAGGAAATAAATGTGCAACTAAATTAAATTAAAGCAGGAAAGAAAGCAAGAAACTAATCTATTGAAAATAAAGAACAAAAATAAAAATGGGGAGGACTACTGCAGGGAGTGGGCCCGAGCTCCCGCAGATAGTTCGCCCGACTAATTACATGAAGATTGCTTCAAGAAAAATAAGAGTCTTTGCAACTCTTAATAAATTATACAAAAAAATAAATAAAGTGATTCTCTGTGTATTTTATTCTTTGATCCTCTAATCCAATCTCTGTATTTTTTTGGCCTGCATTCTTATATAGAACACAGATAGATCTTGTTACAATAATAAAAGGGTCTCCTTTAATCACGTAATGTGATTGTTACAATACGTTTGTACAGAGATATTATTGTCCCTATTTACAAGCATATTCGATCATCAAAGGAATAAATATAATAATCCGTAGGTGTACATAAATACTAATCCTAGAATAATAGGTATTATTTTCCTATTTACAAGCATGTTTGTTCACCAAAGGAATCAATATTAATCCTTAGGTGTACGTAACAACTAATCCTAGAATAATGCATCCTAGAATAATGCATCCTAAAATAATGCCTTTAAAAAGCTTACATAGTCAAAATAGAATAAAAGTGCTTTATTCTATTTTAATCACAAAAATCTAATATGCATAAGAATACGAATTATTTCTCCTCCATATTTTGTGCAACAACCTCCTTCAAAAGTGCATGGTCAATTGGTCAACCGATCAACATTGACTTGGTCAACCGGTCAACATTGACTTGGTCAACCGACCAATCATCAATAGGAGTCGGGCACCAAAAAATAGGTTAGGAAGCAGGCACCAAAAATAGTCGAGAAGCAGGTGCTTGCTTCCTAGGAAGAAGGCACCAAAAATAGCTAGGAAGCAGGCACCAGAAAATAGTTGGGAAGCAGGTGCCAAAAATAGATGGGAAGTAGGCACCACCAATAGTTGGGAAGCAGGCATCATCAACAGTCAAGAATCAAGCATCTGCCTTCACCATTTATCGTTGTTCTTTTCAAGATGTCTTCATGCATTGCCACGCCCAAATGGGATGTAGACTCAAAACACCATATTAGTAGCAAAAACCTGCATTTACACACTTTCCACTAAAACACTAGTCAAGCATAATACTTCATTTTCTATCAATTATATGCAAAAGCTATATAAAAATACATTTCAAATGCTAATTTAAATCAATAATGATACCCTTAAAAGTGTATATAAAATGAGCATTTATGGTGCTCATCATTCATTTTATCATAAATCAATATAGATTCTTTATGTTAGCTCCATTGTCACAAATGATCATTTGCAAATATATTTAAATCCTATAACCAAGAGGCCAACACCCCTTTCCATATTTGAGACTTATCGTTATGAGCGCCATGTTTGTAAATATTCTGGAAGAGAGGTAATAATATGATTCTAAACTTCGACATGATTTTAGGATTTGTTTTTAAAAATTATATTAATCTTTTTAAGCCATAGATTCCAACAAACAATGGTAGAACCGATCCTCCATAGAATTCATAATGTTTTATTTTTCAAACAATTAATCTAATATTTCATCAAAACTTTTAATATTCATGAAGATACATAATATATTTTTCTTCTTTTTTAAGTAACCTCAGGTGGTGTAAGCAAAGGGACAATGAAAAAGTAAACACTATGATGTTCCTAGAACTTTCTCATACAAGGCACGCCTAAAAGGCCCATGATATCCTCACCTTTATAGGATCTCATATTTAGAAGTATACTTTGGAGTATTACAAAGGAATTTTGAGGCCTTATAAAGTGCCTTAAGAGACCAAATATTCTTCCAAGGTAAATCTTGGTGCTAGGAAATTTTGATTGCTCTAAAGCCTTATATCCCAACATGACTAAGTATCCACCATTTTTGATAAATTCTAAACCAAATTATCCTCTTGCATAAAAAAATAGGTAAGTAGAACTATATCATTTGTTTAAGGTCATCTCCTTCAACTAGGTTGTTAATAGAAATCCATGTTCTAGAATTGTTTCCCACATTAATATAAATGTTTACCTTTAAAATTCTATAAGCTAAACATGGCCAAGCTAATAGTTTTCATTTTGAATTAGAAATAATAGGATAATAATTCAACCAAGCATCAAACTAAAAAATTGTAGAATCCCCTCATTGATTGGCCACCTAATATATTTTATGATGAATTGCAAACTCTTTAATATAAAGTGTCATGTTGTTGAGCCCCTAAGTAGGGTTCATTTCATGAATAATTTTGCTATATCAACATAACCTATATTTGTTAAGAAATATTTCTACCTAGCTCTTTCCTTTATCTTTGAATAATATTCAATCAATTATTTCCCTAACACCAAACTCATGAGTCTATAATTATGTATTATTACACCTTTAATATTGTTTTACAAACCCTATCCTCCATCCAAAGAGGAAACTTATTTTCTTGTACATCCTTTATCAAATTTGAATTTCCACTTATTAGCAATCTTGAAAATGACATCATATACATACATATATACATATATGTACGTATATGTGTATATATAAACTCACATAGATATATATATGTGTGTGTGTGTGTGTGTGTGTGTGTGTGTAGAGAGAGAGAGAAAGAGGGAGAGGGAGGGTTGTAGTAAAGTCTTTATGACTTGTAGACCTCTAGATAGTTAAATCTTACCTTTCTAACTTGCCAAACAAGATTTTATTCTATCCAAAATTGAGTTCCAAAAATCCTTCTTCTTTTCTTTATTAGACTAATGGAATGCCTAAGATATTTTGAGGGAAAATTTTCAACTTTAAAATTTCCACGTTAATCCATTGTAAATCTAAGGCGGTTTTGACAAAATAGATGTTGGAATTTGTAGCATTAAACAACTACACAACAACCTTCTTATAGCATTAATATTGATTTATGTTATCATTGACTAAGGGATGACCCAAAAGAAAAGTATCATCAACAAATTGGAGAGGAGATTCAAAGGGATCATTTGTTGTAACCTATATACCTTTGGATTTTTATTTTATTTTTTCCTTTGAGAAATCTCTCCCTGATGCCTTAGTAATAATAGTAAAGAGACAATGAGATAGTGGGTCACTGAGCAAAATCCATGGAATGATTCTCAGTATCCAACATGAGATTTATTGATCAAAAATAGAATATTTGGGATGTTATAATAACATATAAACCATTCATAGTGACTTTAATTATCAAAACCAGTTTTTTCTAAGAATAGAATGTAG
This sequence comes from Wollemia nobilis, assembly GCA_028583015.1. NCBI lineage: Eukaryota > Viridiplantae > Streptophyta > Pinopsida > Araucariales > Araucariaceae > Wollemia > Wollemia nobilis. Next base: position 6,100,968 of record JAQPPZ010017109.1, read on the forward strand.
AAAACTCTAGCAAACCTTATAATATGCTTTGTCCATGTCTTATTTTATAAACATACCTATATTTTCCATGGATGAGGAGTATGTATGGCCTCTTGAGCAATGATTATAAAACCAATAATTTATTTGTCATAAAAAACCACCTTGTTTCTCTGAGATAAAACAAGCAATAGCATTTTCAACCTATTTCCCATAGTTTTTAAAAATATATTATATATCACAATACAAATACTGCTTGGATTAAAATTATTAAAATATTTTATCTCTTCTTTCTTGTAAACCAATGCAATAAAGGTGCAATTGATACCATGTATTCTAGCCTTCTTTTCCCTAGCATCTTCTATCATGGTTAACATATTGCTCTTCAACAACTCCCAAAAATTTTAAAATGAAAGCATAGAAAATCCATTATGGCCATGTGCAATATTAGGGTGAAAAGAGAAAATTGCCTCCTCAACTCTTCCATAGAGATCTTCCTTAGCAAGCTTTCATTTTGTCTTTGTATGATAATTGATGGAATATCTTATAAATGCTTACCATGAGTATCCTTATCTTGCCCAACTTCAAAGTGAGTATCTCTAAACTAATTAATTGTTTCCTTCCTAATATCTTCTTCTTCCAAAATACTTCTTCCATCTATGGATGGAATATTTCTTATTTGACAAAAATTCAAATCTATTTTGGTTATAGCATAAATTATTTGGTATCTCTATTCCCTTCCTTCAGTCATTTCTCCCTATATTTTTGGGCTTACTATGACTCTTCCTTTTGTAATATATTATAATAATAATAAAGTAATTGTTTTAATTGCAAATAAATATTTTAGTTTGTTCCATTGATTTCTATTATCTCCCATATATTGTTAAGCTTTGACTTAATTTTCTCTTTTATTTAAAATATCTTCCAAAAATATTTGACAATCCAAATCTTCATTTTTGCTTTTGATATTCCATATTTTGAACAAACTTATACCTAGATGATCCTTCAAATCTTGCTTCATCCCACCATAATTTAACCATTTGGAAAAAATTAGGGTCTTGTAGCCACATAGACTAATTTATAAATGGCATTGTATAGTCATTAGCAAGTAGATTACATCTCAATAGAACATATTTATGATTTGATCTTTGCTCACAGTAAAATATTTGAAGAGATTGTAATTTATTTTAGTAATCATGTATTAGATAAGAAAAAATTATCCAATATTTTACTATATGAGTTTTCACAATTCATATATTATCCTATTTATATTGAAATATTATAAGGAATATATCCCACATCCATTTAATTTGATAAAGTAATTAAAATCCTCTATTGATTTGGACAATCTAGGAGTATGACCCTTATTTTATGAAGGAGATATAATTATATTAAAATCTGCTAAAAGGAATCCATAGATCATAGTTATGAATCATCGAGTTCGACATAAATAAACCAAGGTCCTTCCACACCTGTAATGAAGAGTAATTTTAGTTGAGCATAGACATTTGCATCTCTAATTTTTATATATTTCTCATTCTTACAAAAAATACCTACAACCAATCACTTATTGCTTCTAAATATTTTCCATCCCATGTGCATTTGTCCCATATTGTTTCAATACTACTTTTAATGCATCCATACATTCCTCACTAGTTATTTATGTTTCTTATATTAAAATAAACTTAGGACAGTAACAACTTAGTAATTCCTTGATAAAAAAAAATTATGAGTCTTATTTATTCCCCCTAATATTTCAATAAACCACTTCATTGTCACTTTTTATTCATATTTGTGGGCTTATATCCACTTTATGTTAATACTTGTGATATTCACTTTTGGTTTCCCAAAACTATATCCTTTTGATTTTTTTTCTTTTTGTTCTTGCTTTGAGATATTCCTCTCATTTTCCATTCATACTAACACTCTCATCCTCATCAATCTCTTCTATTTTTCTATATTGTTCATAATAATACTTATCATCTATATGTTTATACTACCTTGGAGAACTTAAAGTGCAAGAAATAGCCTCTAAAATATTTTTTCCTTATACTACCCTAGGAACTCTAAAGTGCAAGTACTATCCTCCTAAGCATGTAATTTATTATGCTTCCTTATAAACTCTAAATTTCCATGAATATCCTTCATACTCCTGTCTCTATTTTATTGCTCTAAAAACCTTAAAGTGTAAGGGATAAACTCCATACTAGTTTTAATTTTTTGCAAGAATATGACTTTCTACTAGAGGAAAATGAAGTTAATTTAATTATATTAAACTCTATCTATTTTTCTTCTTTGTGTTAAAATTTACCTCTAGATATTTTTTCATACTTTTAAAATCTAAATTTGAACTTGCATACTATAATTCTCCATCCCTTGCATCCTTCTTAATTTCTTCTAATGATTGTTTTGAGTGAATTATAATTATCTTCACAATGATGAAGATGGATTTTCTTTATCATACTTTTGGCATGTAAAATCCTTGATGTAATCCAAATTTTGCTAGAATATGATCTCCTTGATTTATCTTATAGTTTGTGTCATGACCAAAAATTTTTACCTCTTTCTCAATCATTTTCACATTACAATTTCTTGCTTGTTAGTCTAATAATTTTTGTGGCATTAAAATGTAACACTTTCATAATCCATTTGTTTATCTAGTTCTTTTAATTTAGATTTAATATTAACAATTTTTTATAATGATTTATAATATCCATGGAAAAACATAGTTGGTTATTTATAGCATGATTTTGCCCCTTGATAGTTGGTCCCTAGTGGATGAACTCCCTTAGAGTATTGCCAATATTCTTGAGTATTGCCAATATTCTTCAAGATCTCCTTCTCAGTTGATATGAAAGTCCAATAATCCTAACCCATACTAGAATTATTTTAATATATTTGACTCCATATAAATTTTTCTCACTCTATAGTCTTAAATATAGGCCATTCCCCACAAGCCAAAACATGGGCCACCACCCATTATTTTATCATTAATTTATTAAATATAGAAAATGATGAGAACAAATTTTTTTGAAAGAAAATCAATGGAGTAATTTAAATTCAATCCTCACCTCAATTTAATCCCCTTTTGAACCTTTAAAAAATTTACCAATATCCATGACACTTAAATAATAAACATTTGCTTTTAAGAACCATTATATCATGCTCAATCATCTCAAATTTGATAATAACTTCTAGTCTAACATCTATTTCCTAGATAAGGATTGTAATATATTTACTTTTCCTCTTGTCCCCAACTAGGGCATATGTACTTCCAGCTAGGGCATTGTTACTTCTAGTTAAAGATTTCATATTTAACTTTCCTTCCATGTTACTTAACTTTTCTTTATAAGAATACTTCAATTTTTAAACTTCTTTAAAGGTATAAAATAATAAAAGGTGAGGCTTAGCTACAAGCTTACTGTAGTGGTAAGGGCTTTGGCCTCTCTTTGGGAGGTCCAAGGTTCAAACCCCACTCAGTATGAGGGGACCGGAACCTCTCATAAAAACTTGTGTAAACTCATTGAAAAAAGAAAAGGTGAGGTTCACTCCTTGCTCACACTTACTTTCTACTTGCACTCATTCCCTGATCACACTCACGTTAAATGTTAAAGTTTCTCATGGGATTAGAACTTTGTTTTATGGTGTGAAACTCTTTGCTCTCCACTGTTTGTTCCACACCCCTTGGGTAACTTACCTTACATTTTTTTGAATTAGTTATATGGGATTGAAATAGACCTCATTTTATTACATCATGACCGTATGGTGGTACTACAACAAGCTTGGCAATTATGCATGTATTGCTTGGCATGATTCAAACCTTGGTCTCCTTGAAAGTTGAAGAATTTAACTAGTTGAACTAATGCCATTTGATACCTTTCCTCTATGTTTCATTTTCATAACAATAAATGTTTCTTAAATAATTATATAATACTTGAAAATATTAAAGCTTCCCCTTATTTACAAAATTTATAAATTATAATAAATATATAGAAAACATATAAGATATTATTTGCTTAGCTTAGTATTATTCATATTTTATAAATGAAATACTAACAACTAATTATTAAAATTTAATTTTATTTTATGTCAAAGAAGTTATCAATTTACATTATGTTCAACTTCATTTACAACTACATTTTTTTTTTTTGCTAAAATAAGATGTTAATGTCAAAAACATCTTTATTTGTTTTGATAAATTCATACATATAAGCATCATAAAATCTCCTTGTAAAAACTATAATTATATTGGCTTTTCCATTTATAAATGAAATGTAAAAATAAAAATAAAATTTTATATTTATTTACTTTAATATATATATAGATATTTAAGGGAGTGTGAGAAATCCCTACAACCGACGCTTAGGGTTGGGCATTCTCATCCCAACCATGACCCTCGTAATACCAAGAGCTAAGCTTATCAATAAGGGCTAAACACACAACCATACACACACTCATCCCTTCACACACTCACCCACGCCACAGTTTGAACCTTAGACCTCCAAAAAAAGAGCCAAATCCTGAACCCTTATGTTGTCCCCTTAGGGATAATTAATTTTTTTTATTGAGTTTAGTGTGAGAAACCCCTACGACTAATGCTCAGGGATGGGCATGCCCATCCCAACCATAACCTCTAATAAGGGTGAGATTTGAGCTTATCAATAGGGGCTAAACACACAGCCATACACCCCCTCACAAACTTCCATATATTGCGATTTGAAACTTGGACCTCCCAAAGAAGAGCTAAATCCCATACTCTTGTATTTTCCCCTCGAAAAATTTAAAATAATTTATAACCTGTACGATCCTAAAAGAAATACACCTAATCTAGTAAAAACAGATAATCACATAAAGCACATTCATAAATTGACAAAAATTGAAATAACCAAAAGGAAGGTGTCTTTTATTAAAAATGAATCAATTCATGGTTACAAAGTCATCCCTCCTAGGGATACCCACTATGATACAATGCTACAATCATAAGAAATCCCTCGCAAGGGTAGATGTAATCCGCAGGCCTTTCAGAATGACACAAACTTCTCTAGGTCAATGATGACCTTCTCTCCTTGGGAGAGGCATTTGTTGCCTTGAATGCTTTGACAATGGAGTCTTGAAAACCCTGCATTCAAGAAACAACAAGAAATATTAAAAGCAAAGGATGCCTCTCTTGATGAGGCTTTTAGAGGAATCTTGCACAAAACATATCATAAAATCAAGAAAGCTTCTAAAACTATCAATCTATACAAGAAATGGTGAGATTGTCATAAAGCATAATAAAGAAGTTAAGATCTAGATATGAATCAATCTAATTAGCCATTAGAAATGTTAAATGCGTGAAAATAACAAGGAAACTAGTCTAATTGCCAAATTCTAAGAAAAGAAGTACATTTATCCTAAATATCTAATTCAGTCGTACAATTATATCTAAGAAAGTAAATCTAACAAAGATCTATCTAAAAAATGCAAAGAAAGATAAATCTACTGCTAAAACAAGGGAAATTATGGATCAAACCCTAACCGCATGTCTGAGGTGTAGCTAGCACTATTAGTCATGGCTGATAGCCATGACTGAACTGAAAATGTTCTTGCTCTCCAAATTTAGGCTTGGATATCCAATTATCCTCATTGAATTGATGATCAAGGGTCACCTCAGTGTCTTCTAACGGGTTGGCAGTTTGGATTGTTTGAATTTGTGATGTAAAGTCCTCAATTGTGTTTCTTGATTCTCCTAGACCTCTAGGACCTTCATGGCTTTGAATGCATTCATGATCTCCAATTGGGAAGCAAAAGTGTTCCTCTCAAAGGTAGCAAGTGAGTCTACAATTCGATAGGGCTTCATTGTGTTTCAACTCAAGATCCTTCTAGAATTTTCCCCAATTTGGAGGGGGGTCTTATAGCACTTGAGAAGGCCTTGCCTTGGCTTCATGGAGAAGCCAATATCAATAACCTGTAGTTGGAGCAGTTGAAGAGAAATTTATACAGGATTCTCCATCCAAAAACCATTTGGATTCATCGCCCAAGCCGTTGTAATCGATTCTGGGTCCAAAACTGCTCTGATGCTAGTCGTAGCTTTGAGATGTAACTAGATTTGTTAGTTGCAAGTCTCAGCTACTGCTAAGGCTGAGTTAGCCAACTCTGCCTAAATTGAGTGGTTAGAACCACTGTTTCACCTTGGATATGTCCAAGATCATTTATATGGTCTATTAGCATGTCCCATATGAGTAGTTGCCTCGACATGATGCGTTTTAGGTGTCTACAAATACCTCTTTTGAGATGCATTGTGAGAACGAACAACGTTGAGAAAAAATAGACCTCCTAAAATGATGTCATAGTTTGAATGATGATCATTGATCTGATCAACATTATATGCCCAATACTTCCAAAGGACACACACCTTAGAATCATTGCTTCCAATTGAGGGAAGGCTTAAATTTAAAAAAAAAAATTGCAAGCTCCATCGGTGATTGGGTAGCTTTAGTGCTACAATAGTACCAATAGGTGGAGAGCTACTAACTTAACTGTCATAGTTGCTTTTTACCTTAGAAAATGGTAAGCTTATGATAGTCTTTGGCAATGATTTATAAGATGTTAGTTTTACAATGGCACTGAGAGGGGGGAGTGAATTAGTGCAGCTAATTAAAAACTTAAATCTTCATCTCTTAATTTAGAACTAATGAATGCTTAAAACCAGATGCAGCAAGTGTAACAAGATAGCAACACATAACACAAGATTTAACGAGGTTCACCAATTTTGGATACTCCTCAAAAATAGACTGCTTGGACTCCCATCCAAATCCAGCCTTTGCAAAGCACCAACTTTACAAACAGTTTACCAGCACCCACTGGAAGGAGCACCAACCCCTGATTCCAAGCACCAACTTGGACTTCTATTTTAAATCTTAATTGACATAAAAATGCCTTTTGTGTTACAAGACCCTCACCGGTCTATCTTAACTCAAATCAATCTCATGGAAGCATACACTCTTTTACAGCTCTACTTACTGCACACTTACAGCCCTTTCTTATAGTTTACTCTTGCAGCTCTCACAGCTCTGTACTTCTTATAGCATTCTTCCAACTTTGTAACAACCCACTGCACTATCACTCTATATAGAAACACACTACTCTATCACCCCGTTCAGAGCACAACACTCTCTTATTGCACAAAGCTCAACTATTTTACAGCTCACTCTTGCTACTTTCTTTCAGCTCCTATGTTCGGCTTTCTCTTCTCACTTATAGCTTTCTTATAGCTTGCAGCACTATCTCACTATCCGACGGCTCTTTTCCTCTCATAGCAACGCTCTCTCTATTCTCTTTTGCAGCACTTTCCCCCTATTCTTCAACACACTGCTCTCTCTTCCCACACGGAGCTCAACCTTACTACTTCATGCAAATCTCCTTTTATAACGATGTTCTGTTTCTATTCTTAACTTCCATATTCATGCATGCAGCCTATTAATAGTAATGGCTTCTTTATTCTCACATGCAACCTTATTAATAGAGCGGTTCTTTGTTTGGGCTTCGAGACGTTTCTCTGTCCAACTCGTGGTCTTCATCTGATGACTTTCAGTAACCATTGCTGCATGATATTTCTTTGTAACGGCTCTTGTAACTGCAGTAATGACTTCTGTTTACTGTCACTGTAACTGTTCCTGTAACTGCCATAATTACTTCAGTTCACTATTCTTATTTAACTGCATGATTGTCTTTGCAACACCCCCTGCAACTGTAGTTCTATAACTACCGCACTTCTTTTTCACATTTCTTATTATAGCTTACATGATCTCACTGTAACTCTCCACCTATAACAGTTCTTATTTTGTTGCATGAACTTATTCTACAACTGTCCCTGTGTATGCTTCTCGGCTTTTACCCACGAAACTATGACATGTCACGATATCATGACATTTTTGCCCCTTTAACTTTTTCTTGGCAGTAGACCGTGAAAACATAGCATGTCGCGATATCATGACACTTTCGCCTCCTTGTTTCATAGTTCAGATTGCATCCGCAAAAATAGAACATGTCATGAAATCACGACACTTTTGCTTCCTTACACTCTTCTCTGCTTGTACTAGCGAAAACAAGACATGTCACGAAATCGTGACATCTTTCGCTTCCGTACACTCTTCTCTGCAAGCACCAGCGAAAACCTGACATGTCGCAAAATCGTGACACATTCGCTGCCTTGTGCCTTTCTCTGTCTTTTGCCCATGAAAACACATGTCACGAAATTGCAACACATGCGCTGCCTTGCACTCTATCTCCTCTTCGGGTCGCAAAAACTCGACATGTCACGAAATCGTGACACTTTTTCTTTGTGAGCTCTTTCTCTCGAACCTGTCGCGAAATCGTGACACTTTTTCTCTGTGAGCTCTTTCTCTCAAACCTGTCGCAAAATTATGACACTTTTTCGTCCGTACAATCCTTCTTGCAAATTGTCGCAAAATCGTGACACTTTTCTTTGTGAGTTGTTTCTCTTGAACCTATCACGAAATCGTGACACTTTTTCATCCGTACCATCCTTCTTGCAAATTGTCGCGAAATCACAACACTTTTCCTTGCAAGCTCTTTCTCTCAAACATGTCACGAAATCGTGACACATTTTTGTCTGTACTGCCTCTCTTGCAGATTGTTATGAAATCGTGACACTTTTCTTTGCAAGATCCTTCTCCTCGAACATTTCACGAAATCATGACAGTTTTCTTTGCTTGCGCCTTCTCCTTCGAACATGTCATGAAATCGTGACAGTTTTTCCACTTGGCTTTTTCTCTGCCAACATGTCACGAAATCGTGATATTTTTTCTACTTGGCTTCTTTGCCTCCAACATGTCGTGAAATCACGACAATTTTTCTTGCTCTTTCTCTCTCTTCCAACATGTCGTGAAATCATGACAGTTTCTTTTCTTGCTTCTCAACATGTCGCGATATCGTGACAGTTTTTTTTCCAACTTCTCAACATGTCGCAAAATTGCGACAGCTTTTGCAGCTTTTTCTCTCTCCTCCGATATGTCACAAAATCACGATAGAAAACATGTCGCGATATCGCGACAGTTTTCTTGTCTTTTTCTTTGATCCTATGAATCTGGGCCACTTCTTTCTCCTTGGAAATTCATTGTACATGCTCTAACTGCTTTGAACTCTTGTTCACTTCATCAACTGATCTATCTAATGACCTCTGCACTCGTATCCATTGCATCAACTGATCCTCTGTCTATGTTTGACAACAATGACAATACTTTGGCTACACCTTGCTCATCAATGAACTCCTGTCCATTGCATCAACTGATCAACTTGACTGTGTTGAAAACAATGACAATACTTTGGTTGCACCTTGCTCATCATAAGATGAACGCAATTTGACAAGATCAAGGGATCTACGATTAAGGGATCTTCTGTTGAATTTTATTATGACAATTGATATAATGACTACCCCCTCAAGCGATGAGTCGATGAGAGTAGGACAATTTAATGAAGCGATGAGTCGCTTGAACTCAATGAATGACTTTAATGATTTAAGGTTTTAGCACATTGATTACTTGGCAAGGCTAAATTTAGCCATGATTGCAACTATTAATTGTACATCTCTATCCCATGGAGCGGTCCAACCGTAATGGCCTACTTAGGGAATCAAAATGATAGCAGTTGTAATTAGGTTCATGTTGAATCATAATGTTTGATGATTTGCTAAAAATGACATAGAATAATTGAAATGAATACCTCATTCTCATGGAGCAGTTTGGCTATCGAGGCCTTCTTAGGGAGTGAAGTGAAGCATATCCATTCCATGATGACTAATTTACCCCAAATGGCCTTATGGGAATTTACTCATATTATCGGATTGCATGGATCGCAAGTCATTGCAACCACCAAGTGTATAGGGTAAATAACTAGATACGAGGCGCATTTGCAATTTTGATTCATCTAAATTTTTTTATTATTTTGAAAATTTTAAGGGTTTTGGCCCATTAGATATTTTTCATTTTTCATTTTGAAACCCCTCATGGTGAAATTTTGAGGGTATATGCATCCAGATGCTAGCCGCATGTGCCAAACACAGCTAGAAATTACAAATTTCTTAGTCGCGACTTTGACATGCAGTCGAAAAACCTAGTTCTGCGCCCATGGGTTCTATGCACGGTTGGGGTAAAATTAGATAATACAAAAGAAAATCGATCATTATCAACATCATTATTTTCCAATTGTTGTCGTTGTCTAGAGAGCTCTGAGAGGTGAGGTAAAAAAATTGACACGAAACGCTGCTGAACCGTACACTCGACCAACTCAACATGGCTGACCTGATGGATGCATCTACTAGTGACGAAGTCGATGCTGCAAAGGTAACACTGCAAATCTCTCATTTGATTTACCGCATTAAAATTGAACCTCACTAATTAATGAGTTAAATGAACTACACTAAGCTATCGATAAAAAAATAACTCGTCGTAGCTTAGGGTTAGCAATTAAAAACAAACCTCAGTAATTAATGGGTTAATTTGAACCAAATTAAATTGCTAGTAATGAACCTCACCCTAGCTTAGGATTAGTCTAGGTTAGTTTTAGCGAGGAGGATTTAAATTTTAATTTATTTATTTTGTATTTGTTTTCTGGGTGGGATATGACCCCAAAAAGTTCACTGGCCTTAGCCACGGGTGGCAATCGTGGCTCCCAATTGGTAAATTAGGGATCGCAGCTAGGTTCAAAATCCAATGGTCATAAATTTGACCATTGACGTCGTCTGTGGGTCCTAGCCACAGTTAGGTAACTTTATGAAAATTTGTCAAACTTTTCAATTTTTTTGAATGTTAATTGGTTTAATTGATTTTTTTGAATGTTTTTGAAATACAATTTTGGTTTTTTGAATTGTATTGCATGTATTTATAAGTTTTTTTATCTTTTTTGAAGATTTTTTGAATTTGTTTGATATTTAGGTTCGTTTTTTGATGTTTTTGGTTAATTTTTTGTTTCTTATTATGTGCTCTTCTAGCTGAGCTCCTGAGTAAGGGAAGCTCTATCAAGACCTCCTACGAGGGATTAGCAATGTTGATCGAGAATGGTTCAGTGTTATAGGGCTTGGTTATGTCCTCTGCCTCCCTACCATCAGGCATGATCAAGCCTACTTGACTGCTTTGGCCTATCGTTGGGATACGCAAACCAATACTTTTCATCTACTGATCAAAGAGATCACGGTCACTCTGTAGGATGTCTATCACATCGTACGCATCCCCATTGATGGTGAGACTTGTTGGTCGAATATCTACCTAATCAAAAAATATTGTTTGTATGCCCTAAATCCTACACTTGTATAAGACTAAGGGTATAGGAAAGGGATTGAAAATATGCAAAACAAAATGGGAAATATGGCCACAAGCTGAAGTGTAGGATCTAGGCAGACTAACAGTAGGAAATTCACCAAGCATGAAATAGCATTTAATAGGGAAAAACAATAGAATTCACTTGTAAACTTGTAGTAGTAACCTCCAGAATAACACTCCAGCATTCACTCCTTCACTAGCAATATTTAAATCCAAATGTAGAATTTAAATTTAATAGCAAACAAGAAATATGAATGTAAAATAGAAGTGCACAGTACAAAAAGCAATTACACACAAGATCACTTGCAAATTCAGAAGCTTGATGCCTTGTATTAATGCAGATAACTTAGAGAGTATTCCTGCAAAATGTCTAACCTCCCTTTACAATGGAAATTTGATTAGTATTTATAGAGGTTTTTGATCAATACCTCTATCAAGACCTCCTTCAAGAGATTAGCGATGTCGATCGAGAGTGGTTCAGTGCTATAGGGCTTGGATATGTCCTCTGTCTCCCTACCATTAGGCCTGATCAGGCCTACTTGACTTCTTTGGCCTATCATTGGGATATGTGGACCAATACTTTTTATCTACTAATCAAAGATGAAGAACACAAGTTTATAATGAGAGGGGGGGTGAACAGTATGAGATCACTTTTTACTTTCTTTCCAAATCAATAACAAGTAATGTCCTTAATTGCAATAACCAAATATAGCAGTGTGCATTAATAACTCAGATAGTAGTAGTAAGCAAGAGCACAAGTCACCACACACAATTGAGACACAAGATTTAACGTGGTTCCCCCAATGTGGGGTACTCCACAAGCTAATCTCCTTATAATATTTCACACAAAAATATCCAATACAATGATTTCTTTGATCTGCTCAAAGCTAGGCAATAACAAGTTCACATAGAACTTGTCCAAATCTAAATAACAAGCTCACACAGAACTTGTCCAAAACTAAATAACAAGATCACACAGAACTTGTCCAAATCTGAATAACAAGCTCACACAGAACTTGTCCAAAACTGAATAACAAGCTCACACAGAACTTGTCCAAATCTGAATAACAAGCTCACACAGAACTTGTCCAAATCTGCTATAGCAAGCTCACCAAGAACTTGCCCAAAACTGCTCCAACAAGCTCACTAAGAACTTGTCCAAATCTTCTCTAGCAAGCTCACCAAGAACTTGCCCAAAACTGCTCCAACAAGCTCACTAAGAACTTGTCCAAATCTTCTCTAGCAAGCTCACCAAGAACTTGCCCAAAACTGTCCCAAATCTGTCCACAAATATGTCCCAAAACTGTCCACAAATCTGCCCATAAATCTACCCCAAAATTGTCCACAAAGCTTTCTCAAAGGCTCAATAAATCATGCTCAAGTAGCACTCAAATCTCATCCACAAATCTATCAAGGCAAATCTCAAAGATGAACTCAACAATGAATGGCAATGTACTCTTCAATGGATGACAACAATGATCCACAATGATCTCAACTCAACTCAACTCATATCAACTTATAGAAGCATAAAGAGAATTTTTAGAGACTCAATATGTTCTAGGCTCAATATCAACTCAACTCATAGAAGCATAAATAGAATTGTTAGAGACTCAATATGTTCTAATCTCAATCTCAACTCAAATCAGAATAATGGAATAGTTTGTTTCATAGGACTTGAACAATCACTTCACACATCACTTGACTAGGCTTATTCAACTCAAATGTTTCCAACAATGCTCAACCACACATCTCACATAACAATGATACTCATGTTATTTTCTAACTCATGTTCTTTCACAACCAATGGGCTTCAACAACTATGCTTATAAAACAAGGTTTAAACACAACTCTCAATTCAGAAAACCTTGAAGCATTCAACCAAACACTTTCGAAAAGGAAACCACAAACAATCCTTTTCCCTCCAATGATATTTTAGAAATCAACCACCATAGACAATCAATAGGAGAATTTTCCCATACCTTTTATGAAGATGAAGAAACCCCTTTGGAAAATCTGCCACACTCAACACACTTTGAAAAGAACAAAACAACCTTCACTTGAACCCTTTTACAAAATAGAAATATCTCTTTATGTACACCTTATTTCTCCTTCTAAAAAAATAATCAAATAGCCCTCGAAATAAGATTTCCAACGATATATAATATGATATACTTCTAAAAGTAAAATCACCAAAAATATTTCTTTTTCACAACATGCACCACAAACCTTATCTCTCCTAGGGCAACCTTAGAAAAATAAAATATTTGGAAAAATTAATAACTTACCTTTAACCTCAGCGGGATTTGATCCCTTGTCACTGCCCCTGCACCACTCAAACCATCGCACCAACAACCATGTGAGCCAACCACTCACATATAAACCAAGAGCGCAAGACCTCCTTCTTGCTTCCTCCGAACTTGCCCTCAAAAACCACGTGCACAAAGGTTCTCCCTTTTTACCTTGCAAAAACCAGCGTCGGTGGGATTCGAACTTCGAATCTACTAGCGCTTAAACATCTTACGCACTTTCCTCTTGCTGCTAGGCCACAAGTGCATATGGTGATATTTAATGAACCTCCCTTACCTTTATTCCCTCTTCTTTTCGCTGGTTTTCGAACGAATACGACACTTTTGCTCCCTTAGTGCTTCGAACGGATTATCTAAATCGAGGACTTGGGGAAAATAAAAAGTTTAGTGGCATATATATATATATGCCCACATTTTTCTTTTGACGTCGGATATGACTTAATAATATTTGCCTCCTCCTTTTTGATGTCGGCAATAATAAAATATTAATTTAAATTTTAAAGGATTAAAATTTAAACTTAAATATTTAAAATTAATTATCTCCTTCACCGGGGCACCTTTTTCGACGAAACGAAAAGCCAACCTAGGTTTTAAGAAAAACCCATTTCAAATCTACCATCCATGGTTTTAAATAAAACCTTTTATTTTTTCTGCCTTGGTTTTCACAAAAACCTTGTAAATAGCCATGCTTTCCAAAATATCATAAATGCTTATTTATGAAATATTTTGGCCACCAAAACTCAATGTGATCCATGTGACATCAATGACAAGGGGTTGGTGTATGAACCATCTGTTTATGTCCCAACAGGAAAGGGGTTGGTGTACAAACCAGAAAATAATATGATTGAAGACGATATGAGTGATGTGAAAGATGGACCGTTTTCTGCCCCAACGGTTATAAAGGGATTTTTGCCAAATTGTAAGTTCCATGATCATGTAAGATGAATTCCACTATAGAAAAATTAGAAATTGATAACGGATGCCCCAACTCCTGTGTGTGAGTCCATACTGTTAATGAAATTGTCTTGTTGGTGCCATTGATATGTAGAGATGAAAGATGCATGAAAAGAGTCCAGAACTCATAGATGCTCCTAGTGACTATATGGATAATTCCTCGGGTCGGAACCAATCGACCTAGGTAGCCTCAATCTCTAGCAAGACTCAAAATAATGATGATATTAAAGATTGTCCATGTTTAAGGCCCCATGAACTAGGCCATCAATGACAACTGTTGAGCAAATTAATCTTGGTATGAGGTCACTTGAAAAGTAGAATATCCAAAATTGATTTCCAATTTTCAAACAGTGAAATAGTTGATTATGATAAATGGTAGGTGTCCTTATGGTGGTTTAATCCTCTTACCGAATTGCATGGATGCAAATCGCTGCAATCGCCAAGGTGATAGAATATACCACTAGATACGAGGTTTACTTTAATTTGATTTGGCAAAAATATGCATGATGAAAGAAGAATGAATGAAATTGACGATAGATCGGAAGAATTGATGAATGTGGTTAATTTTGTGAAGGTTTTGAATATTTTTAACCCAATTTGTAAAACAATGATGAATGATGCGCTTTTTGAGCGAAATGACAAAATTTGTGTCCAAAACTGTTGTAACCTTCACAAAATGTTTTATTATGATAAGAAGAATGGATGAATTGAATTTGATGAAATTTGAAGGAGGTAAGCTTCAATTTTGCAAGTTTTGTTCCTTTATTCAATACTGACACCAAACGCCGGTCTGCATTTGTGGTTGGCAGAGATGCCTGCCGGTGTTTAGGCGCTTTGCAAATGCAGGACTGTGTCTAAATGCACCATGAAATGCCCCACTACGTTTTAGGGCGCCAAAACCAGCTATTTAAACAGTTTCAGTGAGAATTTCGCTCATTTGTGCGTTCGAGCTTGAGAGAAGTGCGTCTGAGGGAGTGGAGTGAAAGGTTTGTGTGGGAGCTATGGCGGAGATAGGAGCGGACGCGCCAGTGCAGCCAACTAAGGTATTTGTTCATTTAAGCAAGTACTTATTATGTGTTTTTTTTTTTTTTTTTGCAGTTTTTTTTTTTTTTTTTTTTTTTGGAAAAATTTGTAACAAATTTTTGTTTTGTTGTTTTGCAGCTTAGGGTGTTAGAGGCACGACACCGGTTCTCCCCTATCATTTCGGGGATGAGGAGGTCGTTGTCCCAGGCAGACTGGGAGATATTGGAGGCAGTGGGGTTAGCGGAGGCAGCCCGGTTGGAGGTAGTTCGGGCGGATGAGGGGTACCTCTCAGCTTTGGCCGAGAGGTGGGATCCAGATCAGGGGATGTTCCAGCTCCCGACTGGAGAGATGACGATGACGCTTGAGGATGTATACCGTATCCTCAAGGTGCCCATGGAGGGGGCGCGAGTGGAGGTTGGACGAGATAGAGCCACGGAGATGGCCAAGTTGTTTGGGGATGACTGGAGGGAGATCCGAACGGAGAGCGGGGGGATCCCATACTTGGCCATGTATACGGCCAAGGAGTTGGTAGCGGTGGAGGCTCTGATGATGTTCGTGTTGGCCAACATTGTGGCCCCGAACAAAGCATCGGGTGTAGGTTCCCATGGAACTCGATGGGTGTAGTGAGCGAGATGTTCACTAATAGGGTAGTGTATGCCTGGGCGCCTGCTTTATTGGTGCAAGTGTATCAGGAGTTGTATGAGGTTCGGAGACGGGGCCGGAAGGGCCTAGGTTGCAGTGTGGTTCTCCAATGCTGGGGCTGGGAGCACTTCAAAGTGGCTCGACCGGAGGGGTTGCCATGGGCTCACTGGGACATGAGCCAGGCTTCTGGTAGGAGATGGCCAGTGGCAGAGGAGAGACAGCCTAGCCACCCCATGAGATCGGGGCAATGGTATAGGAGATTATGGGCGGACTTGACAGATGCCCAAGTCATTTGGAGGCCCTAGCGGGAGGCGAGGTGGATCGAGGATGGAGAGCACCTGAGACGGGTGCGATAGGCCAGATGGGTAGTGGGGCAGGGCCATAGCGAGGCAGAGTACATACAGATGTCTCGAGTACTCCACCAGGTCGGATTGAGGCAGGATGTCCCCGATGAGCCAGTGCGCTATCGAAGGCACAGATCAGAGGGTGATTTGCCATGTGCTGAGCCGTGGATGGAGGTGGCAGAGGACGATGAGGACATGGAGATCCTCGACGTGGACGACGTCGAGGTGACAGCTGAGTATGCAGCATGGATGGTCGCAGAGCCGAGGTGGGAGCCACCATTGGTGGCTGGTGGAGCCAGAGAGCCCGAGGCTGGTGCTAGAGAGGGCGAGGGAACCGTAGAGGTTCCCAAGCGCAGGGAGGGTCCCCGCCTTTGATCTGACAGTCGAAGGCGAAATGGGAAGATGGCGCGGTAGGCTTCGGGTAGCGAAGATGATGGGGAGGATGGCGGAGAGGGCCTAGGAGAGGCTACAGGAGAGGCTAGGGAGATACCCCCTAGCGGGCATGAGAACGAGTTGACGCAGCTACAGTAGTAGATAGCAGAGCGTGATGCTATGTTAGCGGCCCAGGACGAGAGGATAGCTCGGCTGGAGCAGTAGGCGGCGGAGCGGGATGCCCAGTTAGCTACTCAGGAGGAGAGGATGGCCCAGCTGTAGGTTGGTGTATGATCCGTTTTTTGCCCCAACGGTGAAAAAAAGGGGTTGGTGTATGAACCATATGTTTATGTCCCAACAAGAAAGGGGTTGGTGTACAAACCAGAAAAGAATATGATTGAAGACGATATGAGTGATGTGAAATATGGACCATTTTTTGCCCCAACGGTTATAAAGGGATTTTTGCCAAATTGTAAGTTCCATGATCATGTAAGATGAATTCCACTATAGAAAAATTAGAAATTGATAACGGATGCCCCAACTCCTGTGTGTGAGTCCATACCGTTAATGAAATTGCCTTGTTGGCGCCATTGATATGCGAGAGATGAAAGATGCATGAAAAGAGTCCAGAACTCGGAGATGCTCCTAGTGACTGTATGGATAATTCCTCGGGTCGGAACCAATCAACCTAGGTAGCCTCAATCTCTAGCAAGACTCAAAATAATGATGATATTAAAGATTGTCAATGTTTAAGGCCCCATGAACTAGGCCATCAATGACAACTGTTGAGCAAATTAATCTTGGTATGAGGTCACTTGAAAAGTAGAATATCCAAAATTGATTTCCAATTTTCAAACAAGTGAAATAGTTGATTATGATAAATGGTAGGTGTCCTTATGGTGGTTTAATCCTCTTATCGAATTGCATGGATTCAAATCGCTGCAATCGCCAAGGTGATAGAATATACCACTAGATACGAGGTTTACTTTAATTTGATTTGGCAAAAATATGCATGATGAAAGAAGAATGAATGAAATTGATGATAGATCAGAAAAATTGATGAATGTCGTTAATTTTGTGAAGGTTTTGAATATTTTTAACCCAATTTGTAAAACAATGATGAATGATGCGCTTTTTGAGCGAAATGACAAAATTTGTGTCCAAAACTGTTGTAACCTTCACAAAATGTTTTATTATGATAAGAATGGATGAATTGAATTTGATGAAATTTGAAGGAGGTAAGCTTCAATTTTGCAAGTTTTGTTCCTTTATTCAATACTGACACCAAACGCCGGTCTACATTTGTGGTTGGCAGAGACACCCACCAGTTTTTAGGTGCTTTGCAAATGCAGGACTGGGTCTAAATGCACCATGAAACGCCCCACTGCGTTTCAGGGTGCCAAAACCAGCTATTTAAACAGTTTCAGCGAGAATTTCGCTCATTTGTGCGTTTGAGCTTGAGAGAAGTGCGTCTGAGGGAGTGGAGTGAAAGGTTTGTGTGGGAGCTATGGCGGAGATAGGAGCGGACACGCCAGTGCAGCCAGCTGAGGTATTTGTTCATTTAAGCAAGTACTTATTATGTGTTTTTTTTTTTTTTTTTTTTTTGGGAAAAAATTGTAACAAATTTTTGTTTTGTTGTTTTGCAGCTTAGGGTGTTAGAGGCACGACACCGGTTCTCCCCTATCATTCCGGGGATGAGGAGGTCGTTGTCCCAGGCAAACTAGGAGATATTGGAGGCATTGGGACTAGCGGAGGCAGCCCGGTTGAAGGTAGTGAGTCTAGGCACACCACTAGGTCTAGGGCTCCTACTAGGTCTCAGGGGTCCTCTTTTGATGGTTAGCTTAGTGCTTAGATGCACTTTTTATGAGCCTTGGTGCCCTATTGTATATTGTAGCCTTTTGCCATTCATTGTATAGTTTGACCTTTATACATATATATATATACATGGATTTTATTTATTTGGTGTTTTACTCTCTTTTGTGTGAATGCCTATGTTTTTGTGATGCTTGTTTTGATATGTTTTAATGTTTTTGATTTATATGTGATGGAATGGAATGCAAACTTATAGATGATTAATGCGAGACTAAGTATATAACATACAAATCTATGGATGATTAATGCAAGACTAAGTAAATGATATGTAAATCTATGGATGATTAATGCAAGACTAAGTAAATGAAATATGCACTAAGAAGCACTCATATTTTTAGATAGTTAGATTTAGCCAACTGTTATCATAATTGATTAATCAGGGGCACCGAACTTGGTGGCTTGTGAATGGATGACGTATCGAATGACATGAATATGGAAGAAGATATGGAGGACGATATGGAAGAAGATATGGAGGAAGACTGTTTTACAAAGACTCAAACATGCTAGTGGTATCAAACAAACTTACTAATACCGCCTAATTCAACTAGGACCAAATGTGTGTGCATGCGAGTTCATTAACCAAATCAGAAGCATGGTAGTGACTCTAGGCAATCAAAAACTCGTGTGTGTGCAAGTGTGTTCATTAACCTCATCTTGCATAAATTAGGTAACCCTATTATGGAGAAGACCCCGAAGCTAGTTTGTCCGTATGAGCATTCAGAGGTCTCTTTTGAGGAGAGACATGTCGCCACGCAATGAGTATACTCCACTGCCAGTCAAGCGTCTATAGCCCCGATGAAGGTTAACTCCATAGTCCATGTTGTTTTTGACCTTTGTAAGCCTTGGGGATGACTACCTATCCGTCTGACTGGACAAGTAGTACGATACTTACAACTTATTTGGGATCAGTGGTGTGTGAAAAATGTTCATTTCCTTAGAGCTTTGGGGAATCGAATTCTCAACCGAAGTATGATGAGAATTTTACCCTATCCTTACTACTCTGTTTATATTTATATTTTGTGATTGCTTGTGATAGTGGTAAGAACCACTGTTTTATGGACTATGTTTGCATGATAGGACAAACGAGGATTACCCTTTTCACTTCAAGGCACAACCCAAGGATGGTGTTATCTCTCTTTGACACAAGATGTTTTTAAGATGTGAAAATGTGATAGGTTCAAGACCGCTTTTGAAATCATTTCCCAATACTTAAGATTTTATTTAGTGTAATTTGTGATATGGCCCTAGAGAACTTTGACATGCATTTCAAAGTTTGCTTAAAACACTAGGAATGGTTGAGTGACTGAAAACATTTTGGCAATGTAAATATGTGCAAATGGAAAATGGGTGTACGAATGACAATTCGGTTTGATGGATTTTATGAAGGTGCCCCTGATTAAGGCAACATGACTTTTGCTTGACCAAATTTTATATCCAAAAGATAGAATGGTCTCTAACATGATATGCAACTATGGCTGAAAATGAAATGTTATGGTTTTCAATGAGATGTATGCACATGAAATGCAATGTTTTTGAATGAGATGTATGCAACTAACAATGAAATGCAAATTCTTTTTATTTTATTTGTTTTTTTTTTTTTTTTTTTTTTTTGTACAAGCCATGTATATATGTACATATAAAATTCAAACTATGCGTAGAATGCCCTCAAGTGTATAACATTAAGTGGTTCGGGTTCTTCCTCTCCCTCTAAAGTGGCAAGTCTATAAGTTCCATTGCCCACTCTTTCGGTGACCATATATGGACCTAACCAATTAGCCGCGAATTTATCTCGAAGATGCGGCAATGCATTGGTGTTTTGTTGATTCTCTTTAAGGACAAGATCTCCTACTTGAAATTCTCTTAGATGAACTTTGGCATTGTAAGCAAGTTTCAATCGGTCTTGATCAACTCACACTCATAGATGAAAAATGAATCAATGCTTGGTCTTAAAGTTGTGCTTTAGTCTTGAGAGAGAGTTGCGTCTGATCCAGCTTTTTAGGTGTCTTAAGTTTTTGTGCTGCATTGTGTCTTCACACAAAGTAGCTCAAAAAGGGGCATCTATAGACACCAAAATCAAGCCACTTGTAAGTCATCTATACCTTCATGTTAGCCACGTGTCAGTCATCCACCTTCCCGCCATTATTTGGCCCAAATCCACACCTTCTCGCCATTATTTGGCCCAATTTCACCTTTTCCCGCCATTATTTGGCCCAATTTCACCTTTCCCACCATTTTTCATTCCCAAATTTATTTAAATTAATATTTATATATATTTTTTAATATTTTAATATATATATAAAGATACTTTAAGTGATTTAATGAGAGCCATCCATCCTTCATTTAATCTCATTCGTCTATCCATCTTAATCCGTTTCACAACCTAGATTTATTCTCTACCCTTGGATCCACTTTAATCTTAGCCACACGTTCAAAGTGTCGTTAAAACCCTAAAGTGTGCCCTAAGAGTAGATTATAAATTGAGTCACCTTGATGGCTTAAACCCTATCTCTTTTACTATCTCTCTTTTGTTATCTATCGCTATCTATCTCTTCTTCAGCTAAACCTACCCATCCATCGTCGTCCCTTTTCGTCGCATTCGTCGCCAACTTCACTGCCATCCCTTCTGCAGCATTCTGTAGAATCCCCCATTCTTGTCACAAGTGCCCGCGGGCGTTTACCCGTAGCCACAGACGCATACCGACGTCTACAACCCCGATCCAAAAGCACGCGGGCGTTCAACGATCACACCAGGGCGCCTTCCGCAGTCAATTTGACAGTTACATCACTTCCAGGTGCCGCCTGGTCTCGCCGCGTTAACAGAAAGAGGTATAGATTCCAAAGCAAGTAATCTTTTTATGTATTAATCCGTCGTTAGATTTTGCATTCTATTTATTTCATTTCTAGGGTTTTAGACTATTTTTGAGGGCTCACATAGTGGAGCCCTCTTACTAGTTTCTAACCTTTTTGTAGTTTTAATGTGTGCAAGATTTTAATGGCAGATTTGATTGGATGATAGCATCTGCTTAAGCTGGAGTGGTCCGAGCCAAAGGATACAACGAAGCCCACTCATTCTGTTGAGGTTAAGGATACATTCTTCGGAGATGCCACCATATTGTGCCAGCTAGGGTTTCGGAGAACCCTAGCACAAATTGTAATCTTGTATCACGAAAAGGGTTACAGGCCCTATTGTACTCAAAAGGAGTTTCTAAACTCCATTGATTAATAAAAATCGTTTGTTTTGTACAACTATGTTCTGCATTACTTTTTATCGTGATTTCTTTATCTTTTGTTTGGCGTTGTATCTTTAATCTACAAATGGCGATCACGGTGGGACAACCATCTTCCTCTTCCGCTATTCCATCTCATTCACCACTTTCTTCATCAACTAATCTTCCTTCTTCTTCATCAGTGACCACATGCACATGTGGCCATGACCAATCATCTCTTTCCACGTCATTACCCCATTCTTCTACACCTTCTTCAACATCACCTATTATTCCTCCATCTTCCCAACCATCACCAGCTGATGTTTCACAAGTTAGTGAAGCATCAACCCAACCAAATCCTTCCAATTCTTCTATCCCACATTCTTCTATTCCATCATCTAGTCTTTCTCCCTCCAAATTCAAGGTCCATCTCACTGATGTAGGTATTGGTGAGTATGCCATCCAAGATGTCCACATCACACCGTTCAATGTGCAAACAGTTAAAGATTTTGGTCGTCCACATGACCAACATTTATCCATTGGATCGGTTTATAACATGGGTTCTATGCCAAATTCCATTAATTTTGTATATGGGGGAATAGAGTCATCTTCTAGTCCTACCACCATACTAGAACCTAAGCATCCAATCCTCGCCAATATCGAAAGGATGGAGGGTTTTCCCTCTCGCTATTTCCACGGACATAATTGGTAGCAATTTGGCCTAGGTCGATACGAGCAAGGGGTAACTGAACGCATCGATATGCCATATCAGAGACCCACCGAGCGTTTTGGTCTGGGCTACCAACCACTTCCATCCCTTTCTTCTTTTGAACGAGCTTTTCAAAGCATTAATCTTAATTCAGAAGAAGAAATCCTCCACCCTGATGAATTCGAAGATGAAGCCTATGAAGAATTTGACATCATGTCAAATGGTGATGAATCTAAAGAGTCGGCACCAATTGTTACCCTCACTGAACAAGACGAGTTTTATCTCCAATTGTTCCCTCTCCAAGAAGCCATCTTTCGCTTGTTTCTTCCACAAGAACGAGGTGAACCACCCCCTCCGCCACATCCATAAGCCATAATCCAAACCTGTATTATATGTATATACTAAAATAGTGGTTTTCACCACTACCAAAAAAAAAAAAAATCAGAAAATTTCCAAAAAAAAAAAAAATCAAAATATATAAAAATACTTTATTGCTTTATGTATAATAGTGGTTTTCACCACTACAAAAAAAAAAACTCACACTACCAAAAAAAAAAAAAAAACTCAAACTACAAAAAAAAAAAAAAAAACTGAAAAACTATGTTGTTTTGCATCTCAGGTCTTCCAAGGTCTTCACCGGTTTTCCCTTCCATTCTGCCCATCCTTTCTTCCATAAGTCGACAATGAATTTCGAAGACTTATTCACACCGCGCCAAAATCCATATGATCCGGATAATCCATAATCCATATGATCCGGATAAGCCAATCCTGATCAACCCAAGCCTGATTGGCATGGATCAGATTTCATCCCCTCCATCTATTTCAGAGTTCATCCTTTCCGAGGAATTTTTAAGGGCTTCCGCCAACTACATTCTTCCTTCACCTCCACATTCACCTTCATCTTCTAAGCCAGAGGTTTTCCAGGCAGACATAGACGAGAGCAAGGCACAGGAGCTTGATGACATTTTAGATGACATAAATCTGATCCCTACTCCCCATCAGCTTGAGGAAGGTTCCCACATGTCTATTGAAGAAACTATCGATGTAGACCTTAGTACAGACCAAGATGGCACCCAAATTGTGAAACTGGCTAAAAGTCTATCATCAGAGGAACAAGAGCAAATGATTGCTCTACTCAAGCGGAAGAAGGAGATATTTGCATGGTCTTACAAAGACATGCCAGGCCTAGACCCTAATTTGGTTGTCCATAACCTCACCTTACAAAAAGATGCTAAACCTGTCAAACAGAAACTTAAGAAAATGCATCCTACCGTGGCCCTCATAGTTAAAACAGAGATTCAAAAACTTCTGGATGTTAAATTTGTTGTCCCGATTGATTATCCTGATTGGCTTTCTAACATGGTACCCATTCGCAAGCCTAACGGAGGGATACGTGTTTGCATCGATTTTTGAGATCTAAATAAAGCGTGTCCTAAGGATGACTTTCCTCTTCCAAACATTGATACTCTTGTCGATACTTGCGCTGGTCATGAAATGCTTTCGTTCATGGATGGATTTTCAGGATACAACCAGATTCGAATAAACCCTGAAGATCAACACAAAACAGCATTTACCACACCTTGGGGAACTTTTTGTTACAGGGTGATGCCCTTTGGCCTTAAGAACGCAGTTGCAACCTATCAACGAGCCATGACTTATATTTTCCATGATTATATGCATAAGATTATCGAAGATTATGTGGATGATTTATTGGCAAAATCTAAAACTCGACAAGAGCATTTTGATGTATTGGAAAAAGTTTTTGATA
The DNA here is from genome assembly GCA_028583015.1 of Wollemia nobilis. NCBI lineage: Eukaryota > Viridiplantae > Streptophyta > Pinopsida > Araucariales > Araucariaceae > Wollemia > Wollemia nobilis. Next base: position 6,125,458 of record JAQPPZ010017109.1, read on the forward strand.
GACTTCTAGAGCATAAAGTAAGGTTGAACCCTAAGAAATGTGTCTTTGGTGTTACCTTATGCAAACTCCTAGGTTTTATTATCTCTAAACGAGGTATTGAGGTGGACCCAAACAAGGTCAAAGCCATTATGGAAATGTGTCCCCCAACTAATTTGAAGGAGTTGCGTAGTTTACAATGAAAGATTAATTCAATCCGTCGCTTTATTGCACAACTTTTTGATAAATGTAGGCCATTTTGCCACCTACTACAAAAGGGGGTACAATTTTCATGGACAGATGAATGTCAGAAAGCCTTTGATGACATCAAGCAAGACTTAGCATCTCCGCCAGTCTTAGCTTCGCCTCGTCCAGGGGTCCCTTTCAATCTTTATATCTCAAAGAACGGACTTTGCCTTAGGGACAATGCTTGCATAAAAGAATGAACAAAATCGTGAGCAAGCTCTCTATTATATTAGTCGAACATTGGTAAGCTATGAAACCCGATATGCTTATGTGGAAAAGTTGTTCTTAGCAGTGGTTTTTGCCACTAAGAAACTTCATCATTATATGCTTAGCCATACAACATATGTCATAGCTAGAGAAAACCCTCTGCATTATATGATGTCTCGCACTTATAATAACACTCGTACCGCTAAATGGATAATGTTGCTTATCGAATTCGATCTTGAATTCATTAGCCAAAAATCCGTTAAAGGTCAAGTTATAGCCGATCAACTTGCGGAAGCTCCACTACCTAGTGATCATCCTTTGATTATTGAGCTCCCAGATGATTCGGTATTTTCTATCACTGAACAAGAAGAGGACATCATTCCGAAGGAAGATGTTGACATCACGCTATTCTTTGATGGCTCTGAGTGCACGAAAGGTCAAGGTGTTGGAGCTGTGTTTCATACACCTCAAGGGATTCCCATCCCTTTATCATTCAAACTAGACTTCCAATGCACCAATAATACAACAGAGTATGAAGCCTTAATTTTAGGTCTTCAATCAACCATAGCTATGAGCATTAAGCGTATTCGGATATTTGGGGATTCTCAACTCGTGGTTAAACAAATTACGGGAGAATACCAAGCCAAAGAACCTACCATTAAGCTTTATCATGATGTAGCAATGAAGTTGCTCTCTAAGTTTGATTGGTATGAGATCACTAGTTTGCCTCGTTCGACTAATAGATTCGCAGATGCCATGGCCTCTCTTGGATCATTGATTCCAAAGGACTCCCTTGGAGAGGTACAGCCCCTAATCATTTCCATAATCTCTAAGTCTGCAATTATCCGTGCTGAGTCTAAGGATGAAAAAGATGTTTGCTTTATCCATTCGGATCCATATGAGCCTTGGTCTAGTGAGATAGTAGCCTTCCTCAAGTTTGGAACACTCCCATCTGATTTGTCTCGAACTACCCGTCGTTGTTTTAAGCAAAAGGCAGCTCATTTTGTTCTTTTGGGAGATGTGTTGTATAAACGTGGATATGATGGAGTACTCCTTCGTTGTCTAGAAGCAGGTGAAACACATAGAGCTATTGCTGAAGCCCATGATGGTACTTGTGGTGGTCATTTTAGTGGAATGGCCATTGCAAAGCGTATTTTACGTATGGGGTATTATTGGCCCACTATGGAACAAGATTGTTGCAAATATGTTAAACAATGTAAAAAGTGTCAAGAACACGCTAATTTAACCCATATACCATCACAAGCTTTACAGACCCATCCAAATCCTTTGGCCCTTCTCACAATGGGGTCTCGATTTAATTGGCAAGATTTCACCCGCCTCTTCGAGACAGACATACTTTCATCATTACGGCTACTGAATACTTCACAAAGTGGGTTGAAGCTATTCCTCTAACCAATACGACAGTCCTAGAATTGTGGAGTTTATACTTCACCATATCATTTGTCGTTTTGGTATTCCCTCTAAAATCATTTCTGATAACGACAAGTCTTTTAAGAATAAGGATTTTTGAGCTCTTTACGAAAAGTATAATATCCAACATACTTTCTCAACTCCTTACTACCCACAAGCCAATGGACAAGCTGAAGCTTCCAATAAGACCATAATTGCTATTCTTAAGAAACCTGTTAAAGAAAATCATAAAGATTGGCATACACAAATCCCCTTGGCATTATGGGCTTATAGAACAAGCATCAGAACTCCCATTGGGGCAACGCCATTTTCTTTGGTCTATGGATCTGAAGCAATCATGCCTCTTGAGCTCGAGATCCCTTCCTTGTGAATTTCTTTGTCGAAATTTATCGATGATGATACTGCTAGACAAGCACGTCTTGATCAACTCACACTCATAGATGAAAAATGAATCAATGCTTTAGAGCATTTGCGAGTTTATCAAGACCGATTGAAACGTGCTTACAATGCCAAAGTTCATCTAAGAAAATTTCAAGTAGGGGATCTTGTCCTTAAAGAGAATCAACAAAACACCAATGCATTGCCGCATCTTCGAGATAAATTCATGGCTAATTGGTTAGGTCCATATATGGTCACTGAAAGAGTGGGTAATGGAACTTATAGACTTGCCAGTTTAGAGGGAGAGGAAGAACCCAAACCACTTAATGTTATACACTTGAGGGAATTCTACGCATAGTTTGAATTTTATATGTACATGGCTTGTACAACAAAAAAAAAACAAAAAAAACAAAAAAAAAAAAAACAAATAAAATAAAAAGAATTTGCATTTCATTGTTAGTTGCATACATCTCATTCAAAAACATTGCATTTCATGTGCATACATCTCATTGAAAACCATAACATTTCATTTTCAGCCATAGTTGCATATCATGTTAGAGACCATTCTATCTTTTGGATATAAAATTTGGTCAAGCAAAAGTCATGTTGCCTTAATCTGGGGCACCTTCATAAAATCCATCAAACCGAATTGTCATTCGTACACCCATTTTCCATTTGCACATATTTACATTGCCAAAATGTTTTCAATCACTCAGCCATTCCTAGTGTTTTAAGCAAACTTCGAAATGCATGTCAAAGTTCTCTAGGGCCATATCACAAATTACACTAAATAAAATCTTGAGTATTGGGAAATGATTTCAAAAGCGGTCTTGAACCTATCACATTTTCACATCTTAAAAACATCTTGTGTCAAAGAGAGATAACACCATCCTTGGGTTGTGCCTTGAAGTGAAAATGGTAATCCTCGTTTGTCCTATCATGCAAACATAGTCCATAAAACAGTGGTTCTTACCACTATCACAAGCAATCACAAAATATAAATATAAACAGAGTAGTAAGGATAGGGTAACATTCTCATCATACTTCGGTTGAGAATCCGATTCCCCAAAGCTCTAAGGAAATGAACATTTTTCACACACCACTGATCCCAAATAAGTTGTAAGGATCGTACTACTTGTCCAGTCAGACGGATAGGTAGTCATCCCCAAGGCTTACAAAGGTCAAAAACAACATGGACTATGGAGTTAACCTTCATCGGGGCTATAGACGCTTGACTAGAAGTGGAGTATACTCATTGCGTGGCGACATGTCTCTCCTCAAAAAGAGACCTCTCAATGCTCATACGGACAAACTAGCTTCGGGGTCTTCTCCATAATAGGGTTACCTAATTTATGCAAGATGAGGTTAATGAACACACTTGCACACACACAGGTTTTTGATTGCCTAGAGTCACTACCATGCTTCTGATTTGGTTAATGAACTCGCATGCACACACATTTGGTCCTAGTTGAATTAGGCAAGTATTAGTAAGTTTGTTTGATACCACTAGCATGTTTGAGTCTTTGTAAAACAAGTATTCCTCCATATCTTCTTCCATATCGTCCTCCATATCTTCTTCGATATTCATGTCATTCCATACGTCATCCATTCACAAGCCACCAAGTTCGGTGCCCCTGATTAAACAATTATGATAACAGTTGGCTAAATCTAACTATCTAAAAATATGAGTGCTTCTTAGTGCACATATCATTTACTTAGTCTTGCATTAATCATCCATAGATTTACATATCATTTACTTAGTCTTGCATTAATCATCCATAGATTTACATATCATTTACTTAGTCTTGCATTAATCATCCATAGATTTGTATGTTATATACTTAGTCTCGCATTAATCATCTATAAGTTTGCATTCCATTCCATCACATATGCATCAAAAACATTAAAACATATCAAAACATGCATCACAAAAACATAGGCATTCACACAAAAGAGAGTAAAACACCAAATAAATAAAAGCCATGTATATATATATATGTATAAAGGACAAACTGTACAAGGAATGCCAAAAGGCTACAATATACAATAGAGCACCAAGGCTCATAAAGAGTGCATCTAAGCACTAAGCTAACCATCAAAAGAGGACCCTTGAGACCTAGTAGGAGCCCTAGACCTAGTGGTGTGTCTAGACTCACTACGCCTAGAGACATAAGAGGATGGAGGATCAGGCAACACAATGTGATGCCTAAACAATGTGTCCTCCAGAGCCTCAATGTAACGAGTCCTCGACCTAAACCTAGCTATGTCTATCCCGTGTCGTCGCTCCCGCTCTGCTAGCTCTGCCTGGAGTCTTATCTCCCAGTCTGCCTGGGACAATGACCTCCTAATCCCCAGAATGATAGGGGAGAATCGGTGTCGTGCCTCTAACACCCTAAGCTGCAAAACAACAAAACAAAAATTTGTTACAAATTTTTTCAAAAAAAAAAAAAAAACTACAAAAAAAAAAACACATAATAAGTACTTGCTTAAATGAACAAATACCTCAACTGGCTGCACTGGCGCGTCCGCTCCCATCTTCGCCATAGATCCCGCGTGCTTCAATCTCCCACACAAACCTTTCACTCCACTCCCTCAGACGCACTTCTCTCAAGCTCGAACGCACAAATGAGCGAAATTCTCGCTAAAACTATTTAAATAGCTGGTTTTGGCACCCTGAAACATAGTGGGGCGTTTCATGGTGCATTTAGACGTAGTCCTGCATTTGCAGAGTGCCTAAACACCGGCGGGCGTCTCTGCCAACCACAAATGCAGACCGGCGTTTGGTGTCAATATTGAATAAAGGAACAAAACTTGCAAAATTGAAGCTTACCTCCTTCAAATTTCATCAAATTCAATTCATCCATTCTTCTTATCATAATAAAACATTTTGTGAAGGTTACAACAGTTTTGGACACAAATTTTGTCATTTCGCTCAAAAAGCGCATCATTCATCATTGTTTTACAAATTGGGTTAAAAATATTCAAAACCTTCACAAAATTAACCACATTCATCAATTTTTCTGATCTATCATCAATTTCATTCATTCTTCTTTCATCATGCATATTTTTGCCAAATCAAATTAAAGTAAACCTCGTATCTAGTGGTATATTCTATCACCTTGGTGATTGCAGCGATTTGAATCCATGCAATTCGATAAGAGGATTAAACCACCATAAGGACACCTACCATTTATCATAATCAACTATTTCACTGTTTGAAAATTGAAAATCAATTTTGGATATTCTACTTTTCAAGTGACCTCATACCAAGATTAATTTGCTCAACAGTTGTCATTGATGGCCTAGTTCATGGGGCCTTAAACATGGACAATCTTTAATATCATCATTATTTTGAGTCTTTCTAGAGATTGAGGCTACCTAGGTTGATTGGTTCCGACCCGAGGAATTATCCATACAGTCACTAGGAGCATCTCTCGAGTTCGGACTCTTTTCATGCATCTTTCATCTCTCCATATCAATGGCGCCAACAAGGCAATTTCATTAACGAGATGGACTCACACACAGGAGTTGGGGCATCCGTTATCAATTTCTAATTTTCCTATAGTGGAATTCATCTTACATGATCATGGAACTTACAATTTGGCAAAAATCCCTTTATAACCGTTGGGGCAGAAAACGGTCCATCTTTCACATCACTCATATCATCTTCAATCATATTCTTTTCTGGTTTGTACACCAACCCCTTTCCTGTTGGGACATAAACAGATGGTTCATACACCAACCCTTTTTTTCACCGTTGGGGCAAAAATAGTTCATTTTCTTCCAAATTTCTTCCAATTGGCTTGTGAGAACCATTCTCGCTCGCCAATTGAGGGGGTAAGCTGATAAAATTTTAAATATTCTTTTATTCTTTGGTCTTCAAAGTTGTGCTTTAGTCTTGAGAGAGAGTTGTGTTTGATCCAGCTTTTCAAGTGTCTTAAGTTTTTGTGCTGCATTGTGTCTTCGCACAAAGCAGCTCAAAAAGGGGCATCTCGTAGACACCAAAATCCAGCCACTTGTAAGTCATCTATACCTTCCTGTTAGCCACGTGTCAGTCATCCACCTTTCCGCAATTATTTGGCCCAAATCCACACCTTCCCGCCATTATTTGGCCCAATTTCACCTTTTCCCGCCATTATTTGGCCCAATTTCACCTTTCCCGCCATTTTTCATTCCCAAATTTATTTAAATTAATATTTATATATATTTTTTAATATTTTAATATATATATAAAGATACTTTAAGTGATTTAATCTGAGCCATCCATCCTTCATTTAATCTCATCCGTCCATCCATCTTATTTCGTTTCACAACCTAGATTTATTCTCTACCCTTGGATCCACTTTAATATTAGCCACACGTTCAAAGTGTCGTTAAAACCCTAAAGTGTGCCCTAAGAGTAGATTATAAATTGAGTCACCTTGATGGCTCAAAGCCTATCTCTTTTACTATCTCTCTTTTGTTATCTATCGCTATCTATCTCTTCTTCAGCTAAACCTACCCATCCATCACCGTCCCTTTTTGTCGCATCCATCGCCGCATCCATCGCCAACTTCACTGCCATCCCTTCTGCAGCATTCTACAGAATCCCCCATTCTTATCGCAAGTGCCCGTGGGCGTTTACCTGTAGCCATAGACGTAGATCGGCATCTGCAACCCCGATCCAGAAGCATGCGGGCGTTCAGCGATCACACCAGGGCGCCTTCCACAGCCGATTTGACAGTTACATCACTTCCAGGTGTCGCCTGGTCTCGCCGCGTTAACAGAAAAAGAGGTATAGATTCTAAAGCAAGTAATATTTTTATGTATTAATCCACCGTTAGATTTTGCATTCTATTTATTTCATTTCTAGGGTTTTAGACTATTTTTGAGGGCTCACACAGTGGAGCCCTCTTACTAGTTTCTAACCTTTTTGTAGTTTTAATGTGTGCAGGATTTTAATGGCAGATTTGATTGGATGATAGCAGCTGCTTAAGATGGAGTGGTTCGAGCCAAAAGGATACAACGAAGCCCACTCATTCTGTTGAGGTTAAGGATACATTCTTCGAAGACGCCACCATATTGTGCTAGCTAGGGTTTCGGAGAACCCTAGCACAAATTGTAATCTTGTATCACGAAAAGGGTTACAAGCCCTGTTGTACTCAAAAGGAGTTTCTAAACTCCATTGATTAATAAAAATCGTTTGTTTTGTACAACTGTGTTCTGCATTACTTTTTATCATGATTTCTTTATCTTTTGTTTGGCGTTGTATCTTTAATCTACAGTCAAATATCTGCCTAATCAACAAACACTGCATTTGTGCGCCCTAGATACGACCAACATTGAAAGGCCGAAGGAAAGAAATGTCCCCCGTGCCAATCTCCAGAGAGGGCTGGTTCCCAAACTAAATCCTACACTGGTAGAAGACTAGGGATGCAGGAAAGAAATTGGAAATATGCGAAAAGAAATGGGAAATATGGCCACAGGCCGAAGTGCAGGATCTGGGCAGACTAACAGCAAGAAATTCACCCAAGCATGAAATAGCATTTAACAGAGGAAAAGCAACAGAATTTACTTGCAAACTTGTAGTAATAACCTCTAGAATAACACTCCAGCATTCACTCCCTCACTAGCAATATTTAAATCCAAATGCAGAATTTAAATTTAACAGCAAACAAGAAAGACGAATGTAAAATAGAAGTGCACAATATAGAAAGAAATTGCACACAAGATCACTTGCAAATTTAGAAGCTTGATGCCTTGTATTAATGCAGAGAACTTGGAGAGTATTCTCGCAAAATGTCTAACCTCCCTTTACAATGGAAATTTGATTAGTATTTATAGAGGTTTTTGCCTCTTTCATTTAATGCACCAGAGAACAAAATGTTTCGGGATCAAGAACAAAAACAAGGAAATTCCTCCTCGGAATCATTGAAAACCCATTTCTCTTTAGAACAACGATTCTTCTTTTAGGAACAACTCCTAGAAAATCAGCAACTTGGGCGCCGATGCACAGATAATTAGGACATCATTAAATACTTTGGGAGCGCCTTAATGCTTTGGAAACTATGAAGATTCTTCCATTCTTCTCATTCAGCCTCTTCCATGCTTGGGATCCACAATATGAGTTACTCAATGCCACCATTATTTAATATTTCATAAATTTGGCGCCTTTGAACCTTTGACCATAGTTCTTCTTGCCCAAGAATCACGTTCACCCCAAAAACCTGCTTCGCCTAATTCTCCTTGTGCACGCACGTGAGCTTTTTCTTTTAAAACGTGTTCGCCCATTGGAAGGGCGAACGGGACGTTCACCCCTCAACGAGGGTGAATGCGACATTGTATTGCTCTTGAAGTTCGTTCACCCATGGGAGGGGTGAACGGGACGTTCACCCCTTGACTGAGGTGAACGCAAGTTGTCACCGACTTCGGGCGATTATGATCGCGTCCTTCTTTGGGGCGTGTTCACCTATAGAAAGGGTGAATGACGCGTTCACCTCAAAACAAGGGCGAACGCGCTTACAATTTTATCTTTGCCCGCATTGGATCTTGGAACTTTGTTCGCCCTTACAAAGGGTGATTGGGGCGTTCGCCCCTCCTTTGGGGTGAACGCGAATACATTTTCATTTTCCTTTAAATATTTCAACTAAGTCCATTATTTTTTTATTTTCATAAACTTACAGACACCTTCATTTTAATCATCAAAAGTAAAATACAACACATATGTAAGCGAATTAGGAGCATATAAAATTGTCTTCAAAATAATGTCGCCATATACAATCAAAACATTGCATCAAAATTTCCCAACAAAACTCCCAATGTGGCAAAATGTAAAATTGCCAACATTTCTGGCGACTCACGGGGTATCCAACTCGCATGGATGCAAGCGATCCCAGGCCTTCATCCATTGGGTTGTAGAGTTTTATTTTTTAGTAGCTTTAGCTGGCACCGCTGCCTTTGCTATAGATGCTTTTCTATGGGTTTCTTCCTCTGCGTGCTCTCGCTCTTCTGCTTTTGCTACGACTTTGAGAACTTCAGCGCACTTGGCTTCCTCTATTGCTTTTGCTTCTGCCATGCGCTCTGTTGTTGCCTACTCCTCTTGCTCTTGGATGTTTTCAGTAATGACCTCATAAGCATGAACAACCTCTTTCTAAGCATGAGTGTTGAAAAGGCAGGACACACTGAGTGACTCATAGATGAAACGAAGATTTTGAACATCCATCAAACTGAGGTGCTTCGCTCGTTGAGCCAACTCGTACAATGATAGTTCCAAACGCGTATACTTTTGCATCAAGGGCAACACCTGCGCTTCTATTAGAGGCTCCTCCCAGGCATCAATCTTGGATGTATCCTCAACGAATTTCTTCCAGAGTGCTTCCAGTTCTTCCATGGGAAGAGGTTCTCCCCAATTATCCACAAAGGTCAAAAATCCCAACTCATCAATGGTCTCAAAATGAGACATGGAAATAGTGTGCTCATGTTCAATGGTGTTGAGGATGGCCCATCCTTCCCTTACCAGGTCCATTCACTGGAAATAACTGTGCAGTGTTATCTTCGCCTTGGACCAGGCGTAATCCATCTCGTTGAGGGGACGAATGTGCAAACTAGTATTAATCAAAGCCTATATTTTTACTGCCATCTCCATATAGGGTGACAACATCTCCTCAGTGGTATCAATCAGTTGTTGCCCAAGCTGGATCTGTATCTGTGCCTCCCATAAATACTGCAGCACCTTGACAATGTGCACGACCAATTTTTTAGAGTTTTGGGCAGAGTGCACAGCCTATGTTGCCTTCTCCTCCAACTGCTTCTTCATTTCCTCGACCTGTTGTTGAAGTTTATGCATCTCAATCCTGGTGGCATCATGCTCCTTCAAGTGCACTTTGACCTGGTTGCGCAAATAATCATTCTCCGTGGCCATCTTCTCTTCTGTGGCTCTACTTTTTGCCAGGGCATTTTCGAGCTCAATTATCTTATTCTGATTTTCAAAATATTTTTCTTTGAAGTGCTCACCATGCAGGTACACTGAGCTCATGTCTGCTTGAATGTTGCCCATTTTTTCAATAGGATCAATCCATGTAAGGTCTTCTATAATGGTTTTAAAAATGAGATCACCCGGTAGCAACTCTCCCTGGGGCTTCTGGACCAACGATGTGATGGTCGTGATATGGGCTTCTTTTGCAATGGGATCAAAGGTAACCTTCTTTATTGGTCGAGCTGGAGCCAAGGCCTCCTTGCACCGCATGCTCTTCAACCACTACGAAGAGCTCAGATGTGCTCGATTAATATTTTCTATGTCAGGTTTTTACGGGCCACCTACGCATCAGGAACCATCTGGAGTTCCAAAAATGGAGTGAAAGGAACCAAAAATTTTGAGCGACTAGGCCCAGTGGAAGTGGATGACACTGACAAAAGTGGTGGGATAAAAATAGTGGAAGGAAGAGAGATGGCGGACTTAGTGGAGGACATGGGCTCAGCTACAATTACACTTACTCTGGGAGGAGCTTGTGTACTTACAACTTCGATGGTGGAAGTGGTGGCAATTGAGGGGGAAGGGCATGAAAAAGGATTTGACCCTGATGCAAAGGAACTGAAGGAAATGGAAGATGAAGGAACGGGAATAGAGGAAGGAGCAACAGTGACTTCAAAGGTGGACGAATATGGGATGGAAATGGAAGTGGAAGGCATACCAAAGGGTAGAGAAATGGAAATTAGGGGAGATGAAAATGGAATAGATGGAATTGAGACAGAAACCACTGCTTGCTTTGGGAGAGAAGAAGAAGAAGGAAGAAAATATGTACCTTTGTGTCCGTGCGCCATGTGCTGAGGGGATGAGGGCGGCTACAAAACTATATCTTCTTCTTGTTCTTTCACCTTTTCTCCAATATCAAGAACCCCTTCTTCATCCATGATTTCTACATGGGAACTCTCTGATGGTTGTTCCTCTTCCTATTGCTGAGCCATTGGAAATATTTCATGCGACTGAGGTTGAGAGTTCCTCGATAGGCGAAGGGTTCATAGTTGGTGCACTAACAACTATGGAAATCTCTATGGTTGGCACTGTAGAAACCATAGCGACTAAAGCCATAGGGACCTCAATGGTAGAAGTTGTAGCCACATTGGTTCGAGGTCTTTTCATCGCTTTAGGAAATAGAGGCGCCATTGGTTGTTTCTACTTTTTGGGTGCAGACGGCTCCTCCTATTATCGCTTGGTTCTCTGAGACCTTCTTTTAAAAATGTATTGTTGTTCTTCTTCCTCCGGGGTCTCATCTTCAATGGTGGGGCGCTCCTGCTCAGTTTTGCCTTCACCACTATCAGACTATTGAAAACTCTATGGCAAAATATTTGTGAAGGTGATGGGTTGATACGAATCCACAAAATCATCATAAGCCTCTAAAAACTGTTCATCCAACTTCAACCCGTAAGGAGCGTGTGGCTTTCCATGATGAATACGCATAATCCACCAATTCATTATTTTCTCTTTGGTCCATTCAGGTTTGGCCTCTTTGATAGATCCAAACAAACCCGAAGGAGGAATCTGAGTCCTATTTTTGGCTGGATTATATTCCGCCTCTTGCTCATAATAGTCGTGCCATGGTGGGAGGGAGGTCATTTTTTCAATATGCCAGTTCATATCTGGCCCATCAAAATTGTTCCTTCACTTCTGAATGTCGAGGTGAGGACAGCAATGAAATGACTTAGCCTTTACAATAGCTAAGAACTTTCCCAAAGGATCATACCACCAGTGCTATGGCAATTCAATTAAGCCCAAGTCCTGGAGCGCCACTGTCAACAACCTATTTTGTCCAACTTGGTTCACCTCTATGCTCCCAAACTTGAAAGGCATATTGCAGGTGGTCTTCTTTCCATCCCGGCTCCATATATATCATTCACATGGTCTGTTTGGTGCATGACCTCCATTGCAAACATGTGCACCATGGAAAAATATGGTAACAAAAATGGCTTACCCGTGAAGCCAAAAATTTGAACAACTACGCCCTAGGTAAGCAGAAAAATATCACCCTTTTCTTCTGTGATGACTGCATCCCTCAACTCCTGCGGCACTCTCTCACAAGTACCGCAAAGCAATTCAATTGTTGGCCCCAAAAACTAGCTATTAAAACTGTACACTGACTCCCTCCTTGACAAAATTGGAGTCCATTTATACACTGGCAAGGGCTCATTCTTTTCACCCAACGGTGTGACTGCAATAAATGAAAAATATTGCTGCAACTAAAAAAAGAAGAACCATACCAGGAATGATGTATGCAAAAATTACTGGGACTCCCTGGTTTGCATTTTTTCCAACTGAGAATTAATCCTTCGGGAGATGAAGTCGGCCCAATCAAAATAAATAGGGTTGCCTCCTTGCCTCATGGCGGAAGGGGAATAAAATTTGACTTTGCAAATACACTGAGCCATAGCCGCCTACCACTTATGTATTGTTTCATCTGAGGGTAACCCAGCGACCCAAGACAACATAGAATAAATATCTTAGCTTTTAAATTTTGAAAGTGGCTTCGACAAATTTGGAAGCTACCCCATCTATGGCTCCTTAACGAGTTGCATCTCCATAAATTGGTGCAAAGTTACAATGGAGATGTATCAGTCTTCTTGTTCATCAGTGTGAATTTTCTTATTAATTGCATAGGATGGGGGCTTCAACCCACATGCAAAAGCTTCCCGAATTTCATCCAGAGTAATAGTAAACAGGATTTCCCTCCTGGAATTTCACATAGCCTTGGTGAATGGGTCATAGAATTGAGCAATGAGCTGCACCAACTCAGGGCACGGATGGACGAGCGAGCACAAGTACCAGGATAGCTACGAATTATAGGGAACTGTAAGCCAACTATTATAAGACACACCCTGACTCACCGTCGCTTCTACATCCTACCTTAATCTTTCGATCCCTTTGTGCGTAATCAGGTAGTCTCCAATTTTTACCATAGCATCTTCATAAGGGTCCAAGTCGACATAATCATTCTTTCGAGCCTTTTTGGCTCTAGAGCTTCTTTCCCTTTTCTTCATTTTCTTAGGCTTTGCAACTTTTGTGGTGTCCTTGGGTTCTTTGCTTCACTTCCCCATTTTTCTCTGATAAATTAACTGAACAACTTCTACAATTCTCTACTTTGAGGAAACCTCTAAAATTTTTTGCAACTAAAAGTAGGGCACAGCGGAGAAGAAAATTTTAAATAAAAACAATAATAAACTATGGCCTTTTACCTTACAATTTTTATAGGGCCTTCTGACGCCTGTCGCAGTAAATGCAAAATTAATTACGAGTACTTTCGAGAGGGAATTATCATCGAACTGCTAGCCTGGCACCATTCCCGAAGTCCAAACGGTTTCCTCTTTGATTCGTTGTCGGATCCTCCTAGAAAACTGTGCCCTCCTTGCTGCACAATGTCATCATAAAATATGCCCTAGCACTTGAAGCTTACTGGGGAAGCTAAACTGGCCGCTCAATAGCCAATCATTCAATATTCATGGCTTCCTTGGAAAACTAAAAATCTAGCACCTCCCACATTTTAAATTTAATGCCCTCTTACTGGCGCTCCCGCCTTTCGATTGCTGACACGTAACCCAGGGGCGCATTTCATTTCGCAACGTGCTCCCGAAGCTGCTACAACTATTTTCTTTCTCGAAAAAAAATACTTTGGGCGCTCAACAATTTAACCCTCCAGTGATGATTTTGAAATCGAGGCAAAAATGTCACACCTTTGTTTGATTCGGGTGCCTCTGATTCTGAACTCTATGGCAAGTATCTTCCTTTTAAAAGAAAACCTCGTCTGATTTTATGCATGTGCATTAAAAAAACAAATTCTCCTCTAAAAATAACTTGGGGCTGCTTCTCTCCTCCTTTTATCCTTAAAAGCGCTTTTCTTTTTCCCTTTAAAACAATTTGACTAAAAATTATATGCCTTTAAAAGCAACACTTTGTCGCCCTTGAACGCGTTCGCCCCTAAATGGGGTGAACATCCCGTTCGCCCCTTTCTTAGGGTGAACGCGATGTCAATCAGATACTCCTTGTCATCGAACCAGATATCGGAGTGAGTGCGCCCATGTATAAAAAATGGTCCACTGATCTTTAGTTCATCGGAGGCGAATGAGTTTTGCACACCTCATATTGCTTTGCTTTCGAAGACACTCTTTTGGGGGAAAGAGAAAATTTTGCTTTTTGTGTCATTTTTAATTGCCTCATTCTCAGGGAGGAAACGCCTTTTGATTTCTTCGTTTCTTTTCCCCCTTTTTTCCTTTTTCTTATTTTTTTTATATATATTTTTATATGTAACATATAAATCATCAACTAGGAAAAAACAAAAAAGGATATTTACATATGTATAGAATGGTACTTCGTCAACATATAATCATGAGATATAGGCCTTCAGATGAAGACCATTCACCGAAATGGGAAGATCATAACCCTCCATATCACAGATGGTAAGCATTTATATTCACCAAGATCTAAAAGGGTCCCTCCCATATGGCATTGAACTTGTGGTGATTACTAGGCTTGGACTTCTTCTCATTCCATTTTAGAACTAGATCTCCCACCTAAAAACTTTGGTCAGTTGTTTTCTTTCCAAACCACTTCCTCATCTCTAGCGTGTTCAAAAACCTACTCGTAACCATTCCCTATTTTCCTCTAACTATCCTTTCACATAGATCACAACCCTCATACTAAAAAACAAAAAAAAAAGAGTTTGGAGAACTAGCAGCTCAATATGTGTGGGGAGAACAGCTTCTTTTACATAAACCAAAGCATACAGAGAAGTCTTGATATATTTACTAAAATGTGATCCACCCAGAGCACTTGGTTCAACAATAAATGCTAGATCCTCTTGTTACTACCCATCATCCTTTTCAAGATTCGTAGTAAATTCTTGTTGGTAGATTCGACCAACCCATTCCCTACGGGTAATAGTTGGAGGATGTCTTCAAATAAATGTCGTATTTGCTAGCAAACTCTGTAATCTTGGCCCCAATGAATGGAGTGCCATTGTCAGTCATAATAGAATATGGAATACCAAAATGGGTAATGAGCCCTTCTAGAAAGGAGATAACCATAGCTTGATCGACCTTCTTAGTGGGAATGGCCTCCGCCCATCTGGTGAAGTAATCGGTCATCGTCAGGATATACTTGTGCTCGATAGAAGAATGTGGATCAATGATGCCAATGAAATCAAGACCCCACTACTAGAAAGGTGCTTCTACTTGGATTGGACATAAAGGCAATGCTCCTCTTCTAATTCTACCCACATATCATTGGCAACTATCACACTATTGACTTATTTTATGAGCATCGACGAACAGAGTTGGCCAATAATACCCTACTCGGATAATTTTTAAAACCATGGGTTTTCCTGCATAATGACATCCGAAGAGCCCATAATGAAATTCCTCTAAAATCTTCTCTTTTTTGGATGCTTTTACACACCTGAGAAGAACTCCATCAATGTTCTTATGATATAATCCATTAGGCAATAATACATATTTGAGTGATTGCAATCTGAACCTTCAATACTGTGAGGCATCGAGATGAGTTGGACATCTCCCAAAAGCAAAATAGTCGATGAGCTCTTCTATCCAATCATGGTCACTTGTAGTATGATTTGCACAAATTGTTTCGCCTATGTCTTCCTCGTGAATCTCATTCAATATCTCAGCGACAACACTCTTAGCTAATTCTTGACATAAGGTGCACCCACGAACCAAATTTGTTGATCGGATCTCCACATCGTACTCTTGAATTTTGGAAACCCATCCTACCCTTTTATCACCTAATTCACCTTGCAGTATGAAGTTTCAGATATCAGGATGAATCACGTAAACAACAATATTGCTCTGAGAAACAAAATGTTGAAACTTTTTCAATGATTTCATTACAGCGTAGACCTACTTCTCAATAAAATTGTACTTCTCCTGATGTGGTGCAATAACTTGGCTTAAGAAAGCGATGGGCTTTTCTTCTCCATCCTCTTGTTTTTAAGTCAACACTGCAGCATAGCTTTCGTGCTTCCCTACTACATAGAGAATGAAATCTTTTGAATAGTCAGGATTAATTAAGATCGAGAGCTTGAGTAATTCTTTCTTTGATTTCTTGAAAAGCTCATCTCCTGACTTCCGTCCATTTAAACTCAACATTATTTTTCAAAAGCTCGGTCATGGGCTTAACAACCTGGGTGAAATCAGCAATAAACTTGTGGATGAAGTTTATTTGACCAAAGAAAGACTGTAGGTCTTTCTTATTAGTGGGCAGCTGTAATTTCATGAGCGCTTCAGCTCTTGCAGGATCTATCGCCAACCCTTCTTGTGAGATTACGTGACCCAACAATTTCCCTTCCTTGATGGTAAATATCAATTTTTTTGGATTGATGGAGATACCGAACTCATGACACTTCTCAAACACTTGCCTAAGATGAGCAACATGATCTTCTCTATGATGCAAAAACACAGTCATATCATCAAGATATATTACAATTATTCTATTTAGTAACTCATCGAAGGCGATGTCCATGGCTCTCTGGAAGGTGGCACCGGTATTCGAGAGCCCAAAGGGCATCCGTTGGTAGGCGAACGTACCCCACTTAGTAGTGAATGTTATTTTGTATTGATCCTCACCCTTCACCCAGATTTGATTATACCCAGAGAAGCCATCTAATAATGAGAATCTCTGAGCGCCAGCTACCACATGAAGAATTTGATCAATTTGAGGTAGTGGGTAATGATCTTTGAGCGATGCCTGGTTTAGGTTGCAAAAATCTATGCACAATCGTATGTCTCCATTCTTCTTTCTTACAAGAACCAAGTTCGCCACCCAGGTTGAATGCTTAATCGGATATATAATCTTTGCCTCCAGCATCTTCAACAATTTTGCCTTCATGAGTGCTTCAATCTTAGGATTAACAGGACGCTGCTTTTGCTGAAAAGGTTTTACCCCCTCCTATAGTTCTATGGTATGCTGAATCACATCTTTGTCATATCCTTTTAAATCCTGGTAACTCCATGCCACAATATCGGGGTACTCGTAGCACAGATTTTTAATGCCTTCAAGCTCTTCTAACACACAATCAGTCCCAATCTTGATAATCTTCTCTGGTTCCAACTGCAATTCCTTGTACTCCTTGGTGTCTACCTTAATCCTGTGCTTATCAGCTCTATCATTTTGATCAAATAAACTCTCCAATGAGATTAATCCTCTGGGAATGTGGTTATTCTTTAACTGAATCATCCCTTCCTTCTCCTCCTCAGCAAGTATTCTATCATCTGCACTAGCGGCTTCTCTGAGTAGAAAGTTGACTATTTGTTCATCATTGTCAAATACTTGCCAATAAATATTCTTATCGAGGGACCGAAGGTCTATAGATTACCCTGACAGTCTTGGGATTTCGAACCACTTGCTCCATGGGGGAGAAAATTTACACCAAGGGAAGCTAAGATATCAGCATGTCTATTCTGCTCTCGAGGAATCGCCTGAATATTCAAAGCTGTGAAAGCCTCAAACAAATCCCAGACCCTATTGCGATAAGCTTTTAGATAATGTTGCTTTGATACACATCTATTAGTGGTCTGGTTGACAATAAGCTCAGAGTCACCAAAAATTTGTAGTTATTTAATGCCTAATTTTTTAGCTTTTCTCAACCCAAGGCACAATGCTTCATATTCGGTTGCATTGTTAGTACAGCTCCAAGTCAACCTATAAGAATAAGTCTTTTGTATACCTTCAGGAGAGATCAATACAACACCAGCTCCTACGCCATTCTTACATCTAGCGCCATCAAAATATAGTTTCCATAACTGATTCATGTCAGAACCTTGTGAATCGAGATCTTGCTTTTTAGCTCGCTCTGGTTTAGTTATTGTGTAACAACCGATGTCAGTTCTGATCATTGCATTGAAATCTGTGAGCAAAAATTCATCCTCCAATCGAAGCTCACCCAATGCCTCTCCCACCAAGTCAACTTCCTCTAGTTCTTCAGTCATCATGTTCACTGTGCCTGGAGACTGTTCTTCCTCTTCAAACCTTTCAATGTGAAAAGGTGAAGGTTTTTCATTATGGATACGAATCCATTTTCCCTTGAATGGTATCTCCAAATGCGAATAGTCCAAGGAAAGGTATCCTCCCAACTTAGCCGTGAACTCCCTTGAGAGGCACATGCTGAAGTATGGCTCTAAATCGACTACTACAACTTCCTGGATGACTATGATTTGAGGCATACTATGAAGGACAATAGGGATGTCTTTGATAACTCCCACTATCTTGATCGGAGTCCCATCTAACTGCAACACTCCTGGGCTGCTCCTCGTATATTCCATTCCCATTACTTCACATATTGCCTTTGGCATGACAGTAGTTGCAGCTCCAGAGTCGATCATACAATTGTGTACAATCCACCCTTCCATTCTCAAAGATAAATAAAATGGGGGAGGTCTATTTTTCCCTATTGCAAAAGTCGATAGCACCTACGCTAGGACTGTTTGGGAATGATCTTTCTTCTGATCTTTAGCGGTTTTCAAATATTCTTGTAACAAATCAATCTATCCTGGCAACTATAACACATCATACAAGCTAACTTTTGCTGGGATCTTCTTCATTTCCTCTACAATGTTGTAACTTGGAGCAACCAAAACCTTTTCTTTTGGAGCTCATTCATATTTATCCCGATACTGTTGAGTAGCTTCCACTCTTTGCCTCTTCGTCAATGATGGGTACTTAAGTCGCTCCCTGGCCTGCTCTTTTGTTTCACCATGCATTTGAGCAGTTGCTATAGGTTGCAAAGCTGGTGACTTGGCCTATACTTTCTCCTGAGTTGGCTTGGGTAGTAAATCTTTCAATTTGATAGAATCTTGCTCCTTAGCCTTTATAGCGGGTGCTTTCACTGGAGGTAACCGCTTCTCATTTTGTGCCTTTGGTTCTGTGGGCACCTTCAAAGGTTCGAGCTCCATCGGATCTACAGTTACTGGCTTTTTCCTGGACCTTGTGAGAACTGAAACTTGCTCCAAGGAGGGCATCATAAAATTATGATCAACTTCTCTGATCATATTAACTTGTCCACCAATCGAACTCTCTGCTAATGTCTGCACATAGTTCATATGCACCATACAGGTATCTTCGCCATGAGGATCATTACATGTCGAGCACCAATAGGCCTTTTCTGTTGCACTAGTCTCCTCATTCACTAACACTGTTGTATTCTTCTCAGGTCCCCTGCTAGTAGAAGCTTGCTCCCGAGTAATTGGTGGAGTTTGGAATCTTCATGATCGAAACTCAGCCTCTGCTTGCTTCTTCCTTACTGTTGTGAGTTCATTAGATATTGTCCTCAATGTTGCGTTATTGGACTTCACTTCTTGCAACAATATCATGAAAGGGTCAGGATTAGATGGTGGAATGGGCGCTGGCAAAGGTAAGGGTGCTTGTGGTGTCGATAATGGCAAGGGAGTCGGAGGTATTGGCAACCTTGGAAAAGGAATAGATGTCGGTAGTTGGGGGACTGTTGGAGCAGGTAACTGTGTAAAACCTGGAGCTGAATGTTGTGGGATGGGAATCAAAGCAATATGAGGTGGGCTTGAATTCCATGAGGGAACTGGGTACATCGATGGCATGGGTTGCAAAAATGCGCTAGAATACAGGTACTAAGGAAGATCAGGAAGGATTGGCATAGTTGTCTTTGGGGGAAGCCTACCTACGATAATTAAATCAGATTCGGCCTTTTGAGCCTGTGTGTATAGGTCTAGAAATGTGATCACATTGGCCTGTCGTACAACCATACCAATATCGGTGCTAAGCGCCCTGAGATAGTAAAACATAGCTTGCTCATGCATAGGCCGCAAACCATC